>OY821517.1:81466969-83969469 GCA_963682025.1 Cordilura impudica
AAATTAAAAATTAAAAATTAAAAATAAAAATTAAAAATTAAAAATTAAAAATTAAAAATTAAAATTAAAAATTAAAAATTAAAAATTAAAAATTAAAAATTAAAAATTAAAATTAAAAATTAAAAATTAAAAATTAAAAATTAAAAATTAAAAATTAAAAATTAAAAATTAAAAATTAAAAATTAAAAATTAAAAATTAAAAATTAAAAATTAAAAATTAAAAATTAAAAATTAAAAATTAAAAATTAAAAATTAAAAATTAAAAATTAAAAATTAAAAATTAAAAATTAAAAATTAAAAATTAAAAATTAAAAATTAAAAATTAAAAATTAAAAATTAAAAATTAAAAATTAAAAATTAAAAATTAAAAATTAAAAATTAAAAATTAAAAATTAAAAATTAAAAATTAAAAATTAAAAATTAAAAATTAAAAATTAAAAATTAAAAATTAAAAATTAAAAATTAAAAATTAAAAATTAAAAATTAAAAATTAAAAATTAAAAATTAAAAATTAAAAATTAAAAATTAAAAATTAAAAATTAAAAATTAAAAATTAAAAATTAAAAATTAAAAATTAAAAATTAAAAATTAAAAATTAAAAATTAAAAATTAAAAATTAAAAATTAAAAATTAAAAATTAAAAATTAAAAATTAAAAATTAAAAATTAAAAATTAAAAATTAAAAATTAAAAATTAAAAATTAAAAATTAAAAATTAAAAATTAAAAATTAAAAATTAAAAATTAAAAATTAAAAATTAAAAATTAAAAATTAAAAATTAAAAATTAAAAATTAAAAATTAAAAATTAAAAATTAAAAATTAAAAATTAAAAATTAAAAATTAAAAATTAAAAATTAAAAATTAAAAATTAAAAATTAAAAATTAAAAATTAAAAATTAAAAATTAAAAATTAAAAATTAAAATTAAAAATTAAAAATTAAAAATTAAAAATTAAAAATTAAAAATTAAAAATTAAAAATTAAAAATTAAAAATTAAAAATTAAAAATTAAAAATTAAAAATTAAAAATTAAAAATTAAAAATTAAAAATTAAAAATTAAAAATTAAAAATTAAAAATTAAAAATTAAAAATTAAAAATTAAAAATTAAAAATTAAAAATTAAAAATTAAAAATTAAAAATTAAAATTAAAAATTAAAAATTAAAAATTAAAAATTAAAAATTAAAAATTAAAAATTAAAAATTAAAAATTAAAAATTAAAAATTAAAAATTAAAAATTAAAAATTAAAAATTAAAAATTAAAAATTAAAAATTAAAAATTAAAAATTAAAAATTAAAAATTAAAAATTAAAAATTAAAAATTAAAAATTAAAAATTAAAAATTAAAAATTAAAAATTAAAAATTAAAAATTAAAAATTAAAAATTAAAAATTAAAAATTAAAAATTAAAAATTAAAATTAAAAATTAAAAATTAAAAATTAAAAATTAAAAATTAAAAATTAAAAATTAAAAATTAAAAATTAAAAATTAAAAATTAAAAATTAAAAATTAAAAATTAAAAATTAAAAATTAAAAATTAAAAATTAAAAATTAAAAATTAAAAATTAAAAATTAAAAATTAAAAATTAAAAATTAAAAATTAAAAATTAAAAATTAAAAATTAAAAATTAAAAATTAAAAATTAAAAATTAAAAATTAAAAATTAAAAATTAAAATTAAAATTAAAAATTAAAAATTAAAAATTAAAAATTAAAAATTAAAAATTAAAAATTAAAAATTAAAAATTAAAATTAAAAATTAAAAATTAAAAATTAAAAATTAAAAATTAAAAATTAAAAATTAAAAATTAAAAATTAAAAATTAAAAATTAAAAATTAAAAATTAAAAATTAAAAATTAAAAATTAAAAATTAAAAATTAAAAATTAAAAATTAAAAATTAAAATTAAAATTAAAAATTAAAAATTAAAAATTAAAAATTAAAAATTAAAAATTAAAAATTAAAAATTAAAAATTAAAAATTAAAAATTAAAAATTAAAAATTAAAAATTAAAAATTAAAAATTAAAAATTAAAAATTAAAAATTAAAAATTAAAAATTAAAAATTAAAAATTAAAAATTAAAAATTAAAAATTAAAAATTAAAAATTAAAAATTAAAAATTAAAAATTAAAAATTAAAAATTAAAAATTAAAAATTAAAAATTAAAAATTAAAAATTAAAAATTAAAAATTAAAAATTAAAAATTAAAAATTAAAAATTAAAAATTAAAAATTAAAAATTAAAAATTAAAAATTAAAAATTAAAAATTAAAAATTAAAAATTAAAAATTAAAAATTAAAAATTAAAAATTAAAAATTAAAAATTAAAAATTTAAAAATTAAAAATTAAAAATTAAAAATTAAAAATTAAAAATTAAAAATTAAAAATTAAAAATTAAAAATTAAAAATTAAAAATTAAAAATTAAAAATTAAAAATTAAAAATTAAAAATTAAAAATTAAAAATTAAAAATTAAAAATTAAAAATTAAAAATTAAAAATTAAAAATTAAAAATTAAAAATTAAAAATTAAAAATTAAAAATTAAAAATTAAAAATTAAAAATTAAAAATTAAAAATTAAAAATTAAAAATTAAAAATTAAAAATTAAAAATTAAAAATTAAAAATTAAAAATTAAAAATTAAAAATTAAAAATTAAAAATTAAAAATTAAAAATTAAAAATTAAAAATTAAAAATTAAAAATTAAAAATTAAAAATTAAAAATTAAAAATTAAAAATTAAAAATTAAAAATTAAAAATTAAAAATTAAAAATTAAAAATTAAAAATTAAAAATTAAAAATTAAAAATTAAAAATTAAAAATTAAAAATTAAAAATTAAAAATTAAAAATTAAAAATTAAAAATTAAAAATTAAAAATTAAAAATTAAAAATTAAAAATTAAAAATTAAAAATTAAAAATTAAAAATTAAAAATTAAAAATTAAAAATTAAAAATTAAAAATTAAAAATTAAAAATTAAAAATTAAAAATTAAAAATTAAAAATTAAAAATTAAAAATTTAAAATTAAAAATTTAAATTAAAAATTAAAAATTAAAAATTAAAAATTAAAAATTAAAAATTAAAAATTAAAAATTAAAAATTAAAAATTAAAAATTAAAAATTAAAAATTAAAAATTAAAAATTAAAAATTAAAAATTAAAAATTAAAAATTAAAAATTAAAAATTAAAAATTAAAAATTAAAAATTAAAAATTAAAAATTAAAAATTAAAAATTAAAAATTAAAAATTAAAAATTAAAAATTAAAAATTAAAAATTAAAAATTAAAAATTAAAAATTAAAAATTAAAAATTAAAAATTAAAAATTAAAAATTTTAAATTAAAAATTAAAAATTAAAAATTAAAAATTTTAAATTAAAAATTAAAAATTAAAAATTAAAAATTAAAAATTAAAAATTAAAAATTAAAAATTAAAAATTAAAAATTGAAAATTAAAAATTAAAAATTAAAATTAAAGATTAAAAATTAAAAATTAAAAATTAAAAATTAAAAATTAAAAATTAAAAATTAAAAATTAAAAATTAAAAATTAAAAATTAAAAATTAAAAATTAAAAATTAAAAATTAAAAATTAAAAATTAAAAATTAAAAATTAAAAATTAAAAATTAAAAATTAAAAATTAAAAATTAAAAATTAAAAATTAAAAATTAAAAATTAAAAATTAAAAATTAAAAATTAAAAATTAAAAATTAAAAATTAAAAATTAAAAATTAAAAATTAAAAATTAAAAATTAAAAATTAAAAATTAAAAATTAAAAATTAAAAATTAAAAATTAAAAATTAAAAATTAAAAATTAAAAATTAAAAATTAAAAATTAAAAATTAAAAATTGAAAATTAAAAATTAAAAATTAAAAATTAAAAATTAAAAATTAAAAATTAAAAATTAAAAATTAAAAATTTAAAATTAATAATTAAAAATTAAAAATTAAAAATTAAAAATTAAAAATTAAAAATTAAAAATTAAAAATTAAAAATTAAAAATTAAAAATTAAAAATTAAAAATTAAAAATTAAAAATTAAAAATTAAAAATTAAAAATTAAAAATTAAAAATTAAAAATTAAAAATTAAAAATTAAAAATTATAAATTAAAAATTAAAAATGAAAAATTAAAAATTAAAAATTAAAAATTAAAAATTAAAAATTAAAAATTAAAAATTAAAAATTAAAAATTAAAAATTAAAAATCAAAAATCAAAAATTAAAAATTAAAAATTAAAAATTAAAAATTAAAAATTAAAAATTAAAAATTAAAAATTAAAAATTAAAAAAAAAATTAAAAACTAAAAATTAAAAAAAAATAGAAACTGGCCAACAAGAATATCCATTAACTTTAAATTAAGATGCACTCTTACTTGTTTACCTTTTCTTGGTAAGTTTTTAC
Organism: Cordilura impudica; assembly: GCA_963682025.1. NCBI lineage: Eukaryota > Metazoa > Arthropoda > Insecta > Diptera > Scathophagidae > Cordilura > Cordilura impudica. The sequence continues at coordinate 81,471,372 of OY821517.1, forward strand.
CTATGAAGTCAAAGGGTTGGCAACACTGACGGTTCAGTGGGGCGCGGTTCTATGTAGGAAAATAATGCTTAAGTACTTAAGGATGAAATGGAATATGTTATAAAAATTTTAAATTCCAATAGAATAGTTTTGTATTGAATTCTAAGGTAACCGTAACCGTCTTAATGATTTTCCAAATATTTAAATTGATATGTACAAAGATACTCGTAAAAATGCCAGCTTTTTTTTAATTTTTCAAATTATCAAAACCTGTTATATGAGCATTTCTTTTCTGGAAGATAGACATTCAAACAATAATTATGATTATTAATTCAATTCAATTTATAATACAAATAAATTTCTACCTACACTACTTAAGTCTTACTTAATATATAGATTATCTACAATAACAGTTATGAATATACATATATAAATATTCTTTTTATCTATTGGTTTAGTTGAAATGAATTTCAATATTAGTTCAAATAACTTGTTGTTATACTCAAAGATGTCAATATTCTGTTCTAGTAAATGACAACCTTGCATTCTATAAAATGCTTAACAGAATCTCAAATAAACCAGAGTTTTATTGATCTCGAACTATAGTAACAACGTCTTGCTAATTTCAAGCAAATAAGAATTTTATTAATAACAGTAAATAACTTTAATGCTTTTTATAAAATGAGAACATCATCGGTAAGAATTTGTTTACGAAAAATAAAGGATTTCGTTTTACAATAATCAAATATGTTCTTCTAGGTTTTGTTATTAACCGTTGTAGTGGCCATTTATGGCAGTTATACGACGGCCAGTATTCTACCACTTGGCTTAGTGCCACCACCACATTATGTGCTATTACATCAACAACAACCACATGTGTTAATATCTGTACCATCACACGTCGTCGATGATGGTTCTGCAGCAGTTGCAGCTGCCTTAGAAGCAGCTGAAAATGCTGCTGCTAATGCACAAGAAGTCGCCAATCAAGCTGTCGTCAAAGCTCAAATTACAGCCGATGCAGCTGGAGCGACAGTGAATGCTGCTGCTATTGCTCATAGTCAAGCTACAGCAAACGCAGCTGCTAATGCTTTAGATCTGCTCAATGCACAAGTAGCTGCAAGGGCAGTCGCAACTGCTAATGCGCAAGCAGCCGCTGCAAATACTGTTGCCGCTGCTAATATACAAGCTGTCATAAGTGCTCAGGATATTCGTAATGCGGAAGCCGCTGCTGTAGCCATGAATGCAATATTCGTTGCTGAGAAACCTAGTATCTATACTGCTCATGGATCTCCAGGCATTGGTGGAGATCCCAGAGGTCCTGGTGCAATTTATATTGGAATTACCGAGGGCGGAGGCGCTGGTGGGGGCGGAGGTGGTGGCGGTGGTGGAGGCGGTGGTGTAGCCGGTGGTGGAGGCGGTGGTGGAGGCGGTGGTGGAGGCGGTGGTGGAGGCGGTGGTGGAGGCGTTGGTGTAGGCGTTGGTGTAGGCGTTGGTGGAGGAGGTTCGGCTAGAAGTATTCTTATTTCTGGCATAAATGCTTCAGGGGCCTATGGTTGTGCAGCTGATGGCGAAGATGGTCTTGACGGTGCTGATGGACCTGATGGACCCAATGGATCCAAAGGTGGCAAAGGCGGACGAGGTGGAAAAGGCGGAAAAGGAACTTGTAATGGAGCTGGCGGTGCTGGAGGTACTGGCGGTGCTGGCGGTGCCGGTGGTATTGCAGCCCTTCCTAGAGCAGCTCCAGCTTGACCAAGTCCTCCCATATTGAATCATATAACGTAAGTTATGATAACATTAATTTGAAAAATATCTTTAAATATAAAATTTTCTCTTCTACTATAGTTGGTAACTTGTTTTTTTGTTGGTTTACATTTACAAAACGAAAATTTCACTGAGGCAACATTGCTGAAGAAGATTTAAGTAATTGCAACATAATTTATGTTTTCTGTAGGAAATGAAGTAGCATACTAATACTTTTATAAGCATATTTTTTCTTTAAGTTCGCCTTAGTCTAAGTCTAGTCATAATTAACTCTCCAAACGAAAACGTCACTGTGATTGTCTTGCGAATATAATATTCAAACCAAAAAAAATAATATTTCTTTGAATTTAACTTTTTCTACAGAATTTAATGTCTTATATTTAAAACAGGAAATAACTTGATCATCTACTACGATTTCAATGGAACAAGTTCATTAATAAAAAATATTTAGAGTTGTGAAAGAAAAAATTAAGATGAAAAAAGTAGTTTGAGGTGTTAAAACAATACGAACATTTTGAATGTGAATTGAGTGAATTGAGGCAATATTTTTTTAAGTAGATCAATTAAAAACAAACTAAAAAGAATTATTGTAAAATATGCTACTAGGTGCATTTTGTTGTATAACAAATGATGGAGGTTATAAAAATATATAAATAAATAAAGATTTGTCTTTCTCGAAATGTGGAGAAAAGTTATCATTAATTATAAAATGTAACTTAATTTTTATCGGAAGTTATACGGTCCGTTTGGATGCAAATTATATATTATAATATAATTGCTATCATTTGCTCATTATTTATATTTGAATTTTTGTTTTTGTATTTTTTGATGTGTAGACATCTATACGCGCAGGGGGGTTAATTTCTATTTCACAATACAATCACAAAAAAAGCGTAACATGTGAGCTCACATGTTACGCTGTGAGCCGTAAGACAAATCGGTGTGACTTATGATTGTATTGGTGATAAAATTATGATATAAAATTGTTTCAGCTAATTCAACAACCCTTTGCTGTAAAACGACAAAAATTTCACAATGTAAACGTATAACATATACATAATTCAACAACCCCACAAGTACAACCATAGTCCCTGCAGTTGTTTGCTATAAGTGATAGATAGATGACGCTTTCTGTTTGATTTTAAAAAAGTGACATACAAAAATCTTTAATTACTAGATGTTTATACATCTCCCCTGTAATCGGACTCACATGCTTTTTTTTTACTTAATTTACTACACTACAACAAACAAAAACAATTACTTATGTATCTGCTCTTTAATAGAAAATATGGATTCTCCTGAGAAATTGTTGGTTTATTTCCTCTGGACGCAGTGACAAAAAGCATAATTTCGTAAACTGGTGTCTTGTTTCGTTTTTGTTAAAATGTTAAATTTTAAAGGCAAAGAAAGTTAAAAAAGATATGAAATGCGTGATATATAAACGTATTTTGGTTTCCGGAAAGCGCCTTAATGAAACGGAGAAGAATTTAATTGATAAGTTAAAAAATATGGGGTATTCAAATCGAAAAATTTCAGGTTTGTTAATGCATTCTGATGCTGTAATAAGAAGTTATTTCAAATGGTAGAAACTATAGTATAAAGTCTGCAACCAAAGGTTCTTTAAAACACACGTTACGCAAAAAGTCCTAATTCAATTTGAAACAACGCAAAATCGGCTATAATGTCGAAAAATCAATGAGAATGCAACTCGCCTAAACTTCCCGCAAAGTCATATGTGATGGACGAATGAGTGGAAAAAATTTTATCTCTTCAGATGAAAAGAAATTCAATCTCTATGGGCCTGACTGGGCTCACCTACAAAAAATACCAATTTCATATGAAAAATCGGAAAAAAATCATAAAAACGCGTTTTTCTTGTAAACTAAGGTAAACTGAGCGAAAAGGGCCTTAATTTGGGATCACATACAAAAATACCAATTTCATATGATCATAAAAAACGCGTTTTTCTCGTAAATTTAATTATTAAAATATTTAGATATTGTTTTTTTACTTAAGGCGGTCAAAAATCTATAACTTTTGATTGGATTGGAATTTTGATATGCGGTTTTTTTTTTTTTTGTTTGGTAGGTGAGATTTTAGCCTTTAAGTTTTGCTATAAAACGTAATTCTCGACCGAAAATAAAAAAAGTTACGGAGGGTTTAAAATACATTTTCATTTGCAGTTGAATTTTAGTACAAAAGTGAAGTGTTAAAAGGTAAAAAAAAGGGTTTTTTATAATATAATGTCTTATTTTTTCAGAAAAATTTTACAACTAATACTTTTTAACAATTTTTTAAGTTAATTTTTTCAGAAAATGCCAAACTTTGGCCCCCGTAAACTTTTTAGTCCAAATGTGCACAAGGGCCAATTTTTTTTTTTTTTTTTTTTTTTTGAAAGATCCCGAGTTAACATATAATTTATTAAGCAGCGAACGTAAAAGTTACCTTATATTGGTTCAAGATAGAGAAGTTTCAATGAAAAACTCGTATGTTTTTGCTTTAGTTAATTTTTTTTTATTGTCTTTTTAAATATTTCTATATCAATTTTTATGGTAAATTTATGAAATATAACAATTTTTATTGTAAATTTACAAAATATATAAATTTTTAAATCAAGAAAATTTTTTAACTATATAAAAAAAAGTGTAACTTATTGTTAGTGTAATGAAAAAGTACTTTAAATCAACCAATTTTAGTAAAAATTTCTTCAAAATAGCCTTGATTTTCATCTTCTAGAAGTTGTTTAGCTTCTTCGTCTAATTCAATAGAGATAGTTTTCCATTTTTGACGAATGTTGGACATATATGGATCTGAAGTGCACAACAAAATAGTGATAAGGTCTTCATTAGTACAACATCTGGACATTTTCCTTGTGTTGTGCTCGCGAAAGAATCTGTAGTCTTTGTTCCTTTTTTCTTGCACTTCTTCAGATAGATCTCCTATTGGTAGCATATTGTTTTTAGTTATTTGTTCCCCATGATACAAAATTTTATGAACTGTGGATGGCATATATCTCCAAGAGAATTTTTCATTATAAAGTATAGCTGTTTTATTGACGTACTCTCCAAATTTTTTTGCATTTATCTTTCTGCTGCATGCTAGAACTTGTAATATGATTTTGAATCGTCTTATTAATTCATGATCTACATCTGTGATAGATGCTGCAGTTTCCGGATCGGAAAAAAATCTACTTGCAGTATTTCCATCATTTCTGTTTCCTTCCCCTTGTTTTGGTTGGTCGATTACGAGGCCTAGCTGTAGATATTTTAATTTTATAGTTGTATTTATTCGACCTTTCAAATTGTTAATAAAACTTCATATGGTTGACCTCGAGCTCAACCATATGTAGATATTTTTGTTGAATTTGTTTTTTTTTTTGCTTTCTTTGTTCTTCATTTTCTTTGTTTTTTCTCACTGTTTCGCCTAACGGACCAAATTCAAAATCATAACCCAATTTAAGAATATGCTCCATGAAACGTATTCTAGCATGAAGAGGGGACATTCCAAATTCGTAGGCTTCCTTTAAACTATCGTCTTCTGGTGGGGGTTGGCTTAATTGACTTGATGTCTTTTGGCATATAATGCAGCTTGACGTTGACTTTGTTCCAGTTAAAGCTTGTGCAACTTTTCCATCAATCATTGTGAGACACATTTTAAAATGTACGTCAATGTCTTGGTCATCAAATTAAAATATTACTGGTTGAAGTTCCTTAATTTGATCTTTTATTTTTTTAACTTCTTCAGTTATGACATCTTTGGTTTCTGTTTATACCCAGCACCGTCAATGATTCACCATCTGTTTTATTTTTGTTCATTGCATTTTACACAAATTAACTGTTTTCAAACACACACACCATATTACATACATTGCATTATTTTGTCACATTTATTGTTGCCGGATATAATAATGCTTAGTCAAGCCAAGAATCCAAGTCAGTCAATAATAAATTGACTGACCGACAGTCGATGAAATTACTATTAAGCATTGTTACATTTGATAAATAAAATGACGACACAACACTATATACATTTGTACCAATTTATTATTACCAAACACAATTTATTTCCGCATACTTTGTAATGGTGCGGCGGTGGTGGAAGTTCCGCTTCCTGTTTCCCTGAGCCTTTGCTGGTCGCACGTGCTGGCGTGGGGCCTAGCTCGCCGGATGGGTGGGGTCTTGCTCAGGCCCAGGGAAACCGCACTACAGATTTTCACGTGCGATTTATAAAAGAAAACTGTAAAAAAAAACGGATACTAAAAGGATGGATGGATGGCATACTTACCTTCCGGTGGGGACTAGATGTTATGCCCCCTTTTGCCCTCCCTACCATGTTACCTGATATTCCATCTTACTTGGAGGTAACCCACTGCAATGAAAAGATTTGGTTTTGTTTGGGTTTTCTACATTGGGTTTATACTAAAATTTATTTAACCTTCATTTTAAGGTTATAAATTTAAATGATTTTTCGTAACACATTTTATTTTTAGCCAAATTTTAAAATTAGCAACATTTTAATTTTAGGGAAATTTTAATTTTAGGAAAAATTTTAAAGTATAGCATAATTTTTAATTTTAGGAGGATTTTTTTTTTTTTTAAATTTTAGCAAAATCTGGTTTTAGCAAAATTTTATATTTAACCAAATCCTATCATTAGCGAATTTTTTTTTTTTTTAGTTCAACTTTTATATTAGAAGAATTTTATATTTATAAAATTTTATTTATATTTTTGTTAGAAAATTTTATTTAAAAAAATTTAGATAAAGTTGTGTTTGATAATTTAAATATTGCTAGAAAAATTTTATTTAAATTGTATTTTGTTGGTTTCTTTTCGGTACTGTACCTTTTCGGACAGTGGTTGGTATTATATAAAAATAGCGGTGAATGTATATTGATTTTGGTATACTGTAAATATCTTAAGTATGTAATTTTATATTTAGGAGAATTTTTATATTTAGTAAAATTTTATATTTAGGCAATATATAATTATTATAAAAATTTTTTATATTTAGCAAAATTTTATAGGTAGCAAGCTTTCATTAATTTAATAAAATTCCTTAATTTAATAAAAAAAAATTAAACAGAAAAATATTCATATTTTACAAAATTTTTAATTTTTAAAATTGTTGGTATTTTGGATAATAAATAAATTACCGCTGGTGTTGGTTGTAAAGATGTGGTACCGATGAAGCTGCTGCCGTCGGACGCCGTGGTTGTGTCTCGCAATATGATTTTTCAATTTTGGCATGTAACTTTATTAAAACTCCTTCACATTTCATTAGGGTTTCCATTTTAAGTTTTTTTTTAGCTTTATTTGTCAGCAAATCATGCAACATTTCCATTTTTTTTTTGTGCATCATTCATTTTGTTGCCGTTTGACTTTAGTCTATTCTATTTTAAGTTCAATAGTTGATTTTTTATTTTAAACTTATAATTTATTAATAAAACATTATTTTCTTACACTACATTTTAATTTTCTTAATCTTTAAATTTTTTCTTTCTTTTTTAAGTTCTTATATGCAAAACAATTTTGTTTTTCAACAATATGCAATTTTTATTTACTTTACTTTCTTAAAACTTTAATTAAGATTTCTTAAACTACATTTTTAATTTTTAAGAGGGTTTTTCCTCAACCGTTCTTCTCAATATTCAAAATTCAACTCCCCGATTCAAATTTAACTTTATTACATTCAACCTTCTCATCTTCATTCATTCCTCTGCAGATAAAAACCTGTTTATTAAACAAACAAATTCACCACCAATTCATTGAGAACATTCATATGCATTCATAATATTCTCTAGTATTTATAACACGCCCACTCATATATGACTATGAGAGCAAGTGAGATCAATACAAGAAAATACGTGGTTTGACCAGCAGGATTGCATATGAATGAGTTCATGATTTACTTCAACACAATGAAGAGAAAAAACACGCCATAAATCAGTTTGCTAAAAAAAAAAAATGCCATCAACCTATTACCATATAAGGTGTTGTTTACTTGTACATACTTGAACTTGAAAATAATTTCAAGATCAAGGTTATTATTTTTTCTTCTTTCTTATTCTGCCTGTACCAGAAATTCTTTTGCTACAGTGCAGAGCAAAAAAGATCACCGTCACAACTTATTATTACCAAACATAATAATGCTTCACTAGACTAACAAATATAGGTCAATCAATTACTTGACCATTTATAACTAAATCACTACAAAGCATTATTATGGTTGGACAACAACAACAACATAGAATATTTAATTTATAATTATTTTAGTATTAAGCATTTTTTGATCATTATAAAGTATAAAAAGCTCAACAAAATAAATAACTTTCTAGTAATACAGCAAAACTTGTCTTATTACTATCATTATCATCACCTTTCAAGTTCAAGTGCTTGAAGGGACATCAAAGGAATAAAGATTAATGTCAGTACGGATTAATGTCTTCGGGCTGATCAACATTAACTTAATTCCCTCATCAACATAAAAACATATATTATCATACATTGGTAATATACAGTTTCCTTTTTGAATGCAAATTTTATTGGTCTGCAATACTTTGTTGAAGAAGGAATTTCATTTTTCCATATATCAACTTCTGTTGCTCTACTAGTTGACGGCTCTAAGACGCTATACCTTTTTGTTAAGCGCAATGGAACGAAAGATACCATAAATAAATTGGCATCTGATGAATTTTCGGCATTAAATTGCTTGTATTAATTCTGACCAGAGGATCCATCACATCCCCATTTAGAAATTAAAGTAATGCTGCCATTACCAATTTTTTTTAAATGATCAGTATCAAGCGTATTTACCAATCGTTCTGCAGTATGTTCAAGGAGATCTTGCAATATTATTTCTGCTGATGTTGAAGTGACACTAATAGCAGATTGTGAAGGTAAGCATTCTTTTTTGGCAGAAACTAAATCTCGATACTCTGGCACAATTCTTTTCATTGGTTCGCTTCCGCAATTCCTTATATTGATTTTTGGTCAATTTCAAATCCAAAAATAGGGCGAACGCTTCTTCCGGCGTAAATTCCTTATCTTCAATTGGTGTAGGAATGCCTTTCAAAATCCTTTTGTGCGCCTTGGGCTCGCTTCTACTATTTTTTCAATTATTTCAATTTTATTTTTTTTATTTTGGGTTGGTTGAATTTGGTGCAAAAATGAATCCTTAATAATTCTTTGAGAAATTTCTTCATTGATATTCTCCAGCTTGCGCCTTCGAGATCTTTCACTACATCCGTCAATTGGTTTTTCCACTTTCGTTGGCAGTTGTAGATGCACTTTCAAAAGTAAGTTCCTTTATTAACCAGTCTTGGTAACGTTTGTACATCTTTGTCTTGCTATGAGAGCATTCAATGTACCGTCTTTTCAAATTCGATGCAAAATAAGTAATTTTTCCTTTGTGCATTTCAATATCTTTCAATGGTTACAATTCTTAAAGAATTCGTTGCTCACTATGTGCAAAATTACATCGTCTACATCATTTCGTTGAAAATAAATATCTGCCAGATCTCTGTAACAGTATTTAGCCATTGCACAAATTGTAATGAATAATAATTGTGGAAACATTATTATAAATACTCTTTCTTGCAATTATGTAAAATAAAAATTTTTATCTTTTATTACCACTTTTAGAAGCATAAAAAACCCACACCCTAACCCATTTTAAAAGGTGAAGCATATCTGCTCATATCTTAAAGGGCTATGTCGCAATAGTTTTTTTTTACCATTTACCTGTTATTTAAATTGTTTCCCATTTTGTCTGGTATTTAAACTATATAACTCTAATTCAGACTATTAATGTTTTTGAAAGATACCTATGTAAAAGTACCTGTAACAATTAAGCGCATTATATCTCAACCCTTTTTTATAAGTATATAACAACTCCTGACAACTCTACCGACACGCAAAAAAATACACCGCGGTGCACCGGTACTACCAACTTTTGTATTCATAACACTCAGACCGACGGACGGACATCGTTTAATCGAGTCGATCCGTATAATAAAAGATGGATAAAGGTACAATAGTTTTGGTTCTGGTGCACACGGGCGGAAACTGGAGGGTGTATAATGGGGTATAGGAGTATAGGGGAGGGTTCGGACTATAGAAGAGTGCAAGATTTTTTCTGACTGCTTTTGACTGGTAGGAGTTATGCTCTATTAAGTAGGAGATTTTCGGAAAATTTGGACCTTTTCTAAAAAAAAAAAATTTTTTTTATTTCGGAATGACTCAGTGATTTTACATTTTTAACATTAATAGCATGGAAGCCACAAAATCATACAAAATTTCTTTGACTTCAAAATCTTTTAAATCAAAAAAGTTACAGTCATTCAAAAATAAAAATTTACAAAGAAATTTTTAATTTTAGCAAAATACTGAGAAAGCCCATTTCCGAAGACCCTGTTCGCTGTGATATAGTTGAGATAGAGTTTGTTATCTTTCGATAGAAACTCATCAATGAGTGATGTCGCAAAAATATGCATAATTTTATGACTTTACGCGAAATTTTTAAAAAACAAAATTGCCCAATTCAGAATTTTTGAAAAACTGTCACCCACTGTATATGTAGTTTTTCAGATCCTGGAGGTGAACTCAATTTGGCCTGAAATTTTACATATAGTATTTTTACTTCAAAGTGCAATTCGAACAATTGCTATATCTCTCCATTCTATCGTATTTAAACCGAACCTGACCAATTTTGCTGCAGCACGAAAATTTCTTTCTTTTGCAGTAAATTCTTGCTTTTAATTCGTTAGGTGTCGCGTTTAGGTAACTATAAGATAAATGGTTGGTTACGTTAAGCACGGCTCAGCAAGAAATGCATTATTTTATTTGATTTTATTTCCATAAGCTTAAAACAAACTTAAGCTTTCAAATATTTATTCAACCCCTAAAGTATGGTTTAGATTATGTTTAATTTTTCAAAACTAGAGTTATTTGAGAACAATTCAAATTAGTTTTACGTTATATTTCCAAAAAGGTCTGGCGTCATTGGTCAATATGAAGGCTTATATTAATAAATCTCCAGTAATACATTTATTCATTTCTAATACTATTTATATAAAGTTAAGAAGTTAATTCTATAAAATAAAATGTAACGTAAATTTAAAATATATTTTAAATATTTTTTATACTTTAAATGTTTTGTTACGATACGTTTTATAGGATGAGCACAATTATGAAAATTTAAATTTATTATGCAAAACTAAAAACAAACAATAACATTAAAACAAAGTCTTATGAGTAGTCCATGCGAACTGTGAGTGTCTTTACAACTCAAAATTGTTAAGCTGATTGACACAGTGTCATTAGGTACTTAATTACTTCAATAGTCATAAAATCTAAAATGTCAAAAACACATAATATATTAGAAAAGCAACTAGATGAAATAATTAATAGCAATTTACAAACATCAATTATGTATTTTAGAAGATACAATTGCTTAGTAAAATATGGATTTTAGGCAACTGAATTATTAAAATAGGATTAAATCGCTACACTAGGATGGAGCGATATAACAACTGCTCAAATTTCAGTTCGACTCTGAGCGGGATCAAAGCAAGTTTCAGTAAATATTTTACATGTCAAATTTCAGGCCGAGCGAAGTTAATCTTCGGGGTCCTAAAAATTCTCAAAATTATAAATCTTATTAATTTTATTTTTTTTAACTAATTTCAATCTACTTGATATGAAAAATATGAAAATCTGTTTACATTAATTGATAATTTCTAGTTCAGTGATTACAAGGAAAAGATATAGAAAAACGAATCACACTGCTTGTAGGCCTAACTTTAGGTGAGTGCGTTGAAGGCGCAAGGCCCTAAGTAGTAAAATTTCATATAAAAACAATCTTATCAATTATAACATAACAATTATTAGAATGTTTAATATAATCACTGATTATTCTTTTTTTTTAAGTCTTAAGGAGAAATTTCCTTTCTGTATATTTTCGGTAAATTTTATTATAAGGCAACCATCACACTGTTGGTATTTACCTGGCTAAAGAATTTGATTTTTAACTTGGACGCTTATTCATCCTCTTAGTATTTACCCAGGTAAAGATTTAATTTTTCATATATTTTTGTAAGAAGTGAGAAATTTTTATGAAAGCATGACGAAATATATAAAAAAAATGTGTATATTAACATATTTCAATCCAATTTTATTTTTAACAAACCTAAATATAAATAGTAAATACAGAAATAAATAACCCATAAAAACAAAGTTTTTATTAAAACTCTTTCTTTCCTTATGCATACGGATTTTGAATATCTCCGTGACTGTGCGTCACTGTGTGTGACTATCTTAAAATTAATCTTTGGCCAAAACAAAGTTTCAGATCGATCGGATGTGGGGAAGTGAGGTTTTAATCTCTCAGTGACTGTGCGTAACTATGCGTGACTAAGTCAAAGTTAATCTTTTTTCACTGCAAGTCTATCGAACAAGTTTCAGATCGATCGGATAAGGGAAAATGGGTTTTAAATCACTCCGTAACTGTGCGTGACTAACGTGACTGTGCGTGACTATGTCGAAGTAACCCTTTGAAGTTCTGCATCAGATTCCTCATTATTATTTATACGCAAAAATCGGGATCATTTATATCGCTTGTATAAAGCAATTCGGGCTCATTATATTCAGCGTCCGATTCTAAATCATGCATAAGCTGATGTAAGTAAATACTTCTGCTGTTCTTCATACGAAAGTCTGTAATTAACATCTCAGTTACATTAAATCAACAAATTTTTAATTTTTAATTTATAATTTATAATTTATAATTTTTAATTTTTAATTTTTAATTTTTAATTTTTAATTTTTAATTTTTAATTTTTAATTTTAAATTTTTAATTTTTAATTTTTAATTTTTAATTTTTAATTTTTAATTTCTAATTTTTAATTTTTAATTTTTAATATTTAATTTTTAATTTTTAGTTTTAGTTTTTAGTTTTTAATTTTTAATTTTTAATTTTTAATTTTTAATTTTTAATTTTTAATTTTTAATTTTTAATTTTTAATTTTTAATTTTTAATTTTTAATTTTTAATTTTTAATTTTTAATTTTTAATTTTTAATTTTTAATTTTTAATTTTTAATTTTTAATTTTTAATTTTTAATTTTTAATTTTTAATTTTTAATTTTTAATTTTTAATTTTTAATTTTTAATTTTTAATTTTTAATTTTTAATTTTTAATTTTTAATTTTTAATTTTTAATTTTTAATTTTTAATTTTTAATTTTTAATATTTAATTTTTAATTTTTAATTTTTAATTTTTAGTTTTTAGTTTTTAATTTTTAATTTTTAATTTTTAATTTTTAATTTTTAATTTTTAATTTTTAATTTTTAATTTTTAATTTTTAATTTTTAATTTTTAATTTTTAATTTTTAATTTTTAATTTTTAATTTTTAATTTTTAATTTTTAATTTTTAATTTTTAATTTTTAATTTTTAATTTTTAATTTTTAATTTTTAATATTTAATTTTTAATTTTTAGTTTTTAGTTTTTAATTTTTAATTTTTAATTTTTAATTTTTAATTTTTAATTTTTAATTTTTAATTTTTAATTTTTAATTTTAATTTTTAATTTTTAATTTTTAATTTTTGATTTTTGATTTTTAATTTTTAATTTTTAATTTTTAATTTTTATTTTTAATTTTTAATTTTTAATTTTTAATTTTTAATTTTTAATTTTTAATTTTTAATTTTTAATTTTTAATTTTTAATTTTTAATTTTTAATTTTTAATTTTTAATTTTTAATTTTTAGTTTTTAATTTTTAATTTTTAACTTTTAATTTTTAATTTTTAATTTTTAATTTTTAATTTTTAATTTTTAATTTTTAATTTTTAATTTTTAATTTTTAATTTTTAATTTTTAATTTTTAATTTTTAATTTTTAGTTTTTAATTTTTAATTTTTAATTTTTAATTTTTAATTTTTAATTTTTAATTTTTAATTTTTAATATTTAATTTTTAATTTTTAATTTTTAATTTTTAATTTTTAATTTTTAATTTTTAATTTTTAGTTTTTAATTTTTAATTTTTAATTTTTAATTTTTAATTTTTAATTTTTAATTTTTAATTTTTAATTTTTAATTTTTAATTTTTAATTGTTAATTTTTAATTTTTAATTTTTAATTTTTAATTTTTAATTTTTAATTTTTAATTTTTAATTTTTAATTTTTAATTTTTAATTTTTAATTTTTAATTTTTAATTTTTAATTTTTAATTTTTAATTTTTAATTTTTAATTTTTAATTTTTAATTTTTAATTTTTAATTTTAAGTTTTTAATTTTTAATTTTTAATTTTTAATTTTTAATTTTTAATTTTTAATTTTTAATTTTTATTTTTAATTTTTAATTTTTAATTTTTAATTTTTAATTTTTAGTTTTTAATTTTTAATTTTTAATTTTTAATTTTTAACTTTTAATTTTTAATTTTTAATTATAATTTTTAATTTTTAATTTTTAATTTTTAATTTTTAATTTTTAATTTTTAATTTTTACTTTTTAATTTTTAATTTTTAATTTTTAATTTTTAATTTTTAATTTTTAATTTTTAATTTTTAATTTTTAATTTTTAATTTTTAATTTTTAGTTTTTAATTTTTAATTTTTAATTTTTAATTTTTAATTTTTAATTTTTAATTTTTAATTTTTAATATTTAATTTTTAATTTTTAGTTTTTAATTTTTAATTTTTAATTTTTAATTTTTAATTTTTAATTTTTAATTTTTAATTTTTAATATTTAATTTTTAATTTTTAATTTTTAGTTTTTAGTTTTTAGTTTTTAATTTTTAATTTTTAATTTTTAATTTTTAATTTTTAATTTTTAATTTTTAATTTTTAATTTTAATTTTTAATTTTTAATTTTTAATTTTTAATTTTTATTTTTAATTTTTAATTTTTAATTTTTAATTTTTAATTTTTAATTTTTAATTTTTAATTTTTAATTTTTAACTTTTAACTTTTAACTTTCAATTTTTAGTTTTTAATTTTTAATTTTTAATTTTTAATTTTTAATTTTTAATTTTTAATTTTTAATTTTTAATTTTTAATTTTTAATTTTTAATTTTTAATTTTTAATTTTTAATTTTTAATTTTTAATTTTTAATTTTTAATTTTTAATTTTTAATTTTTAATTTTTAATTTTTAATTTTTAATTTTTAATTTTTAATTTTTAATTTTTAATTTTTAATTTTTAATTTTTAATTTTTAATTTTTAATTTTTAATTTTTAATTTTTAATTTTTAATTTTTAATTTTTAATTTTTAATTTTTAATTTTTAATTTTTAATTTTTAATTTTTAATTTTTAATTTTTAATTTTTAATTTTTAATTTTTAATTTTTAATTTTTAATTTTTAATTTTTAATTTTTAATTTTTAATTTTTAATTTTTAATTTTTAATTTTTAATTTTTAATTTTTAATTTTGAATTTTTAATTTTTAATTTTTAATTTTTAATTTTTAATTTTTGATTTTTAATATTTAATTTTATTTTTTCATTTTTCATTTTTAATTTTTAATTTTTAATTTTTAATTTTTAATTTTTAATTTTTAATTTTTAATTTTTAATTTTTAATTTTTAATTTTTAATTTTTAATTTTTAATTTTTAATTTATAATTTATAATTTATAATTTTTAATTTTTAATTTTTAATTTTTAATTTTTAATTTTTAATTTTTAATTTTTAATTTTTAATTTTTAATTTTTAATTTTTATTTTTAATTTTTAATTTTTAATTTTTAATTTTTAATTTTTAATTTTTAATTTTTAATTTTTAATTTTTAATTTTTAATTTTTAATTTTTAATTTTTAATTTTTAATTTTTAATTTTTAATTTTTAATTTTTAATTTTTAATTTTTAATTTTTAATTTTTAATTTTTAATTTTTAATTTTTAGTTTTTAATTTTTAATTTTTAACTTTTAACTTTTAATTTTTAATTTTTAATTTTTAAGTTTTAATTTTTAATTTTTAATTTTTAATTTTTAATTTTTAATTTTTAATTTTTAATTTTTAATTTTTAATTTTTAATTTTTAATTTTTAATTTTTAATTTTTAATTTTTAATTTTTAGTTTTTAATTTTAAATTTTAAATTTTTAATTTTTAATTTTTAATTTTTAATTTTTAATTTTTAATTTTTAGTTTTTAATTTTTAATTTTTAATTTTTAATTTTTAATTTTTAATTTTTAATTTTTAATATTTAATTTTTAATTTTTAATTTTTAATTTTTAATTTTTAATTTTTAATTTTTAATATTTAATTTTTAATTTTTAGTTTTTAATTTTTAATTTTTAATTTTTAATTTTTAATTTTTAATTTTTAATTTTTAATTTTTAATTTTTAATTTTTAATTTTTAATTTTTAATTTTTAATTTTTAATTTTTAATTTTTAATTTTTAATTTTTAATTTTTAATTTTTAATTTTTAATTTTTAATTTTTAATTTTTAATTTTTAATTTTTAATTTTTAATTTTTAATTTTTAATTTTTAATTTTTAATTTTTAATTTTTAATTTTTAATTTTTAATTTTTAATTTTTAATTTTTAATTTTTAATTTTTAATTTTTAATTTTTAATTTTTAATTTTTAATTTTTAATTTTTAATTTTTAATTTTTAATTTTTAATTTTTAATTTTTAATTTTTAATTTTTAATTTTTAATTTTTAATCGTTAATTTTGAATTTTGAATTTTTAATTTTTAATTTTAAATTTTTAATTTTTAATTTTTAATTTTTGATTTTTAATTTTTAATATTTAATTTTATTTTTTCATTTCTCATTTTTAATTTTTAATTTTTAATTTATAATTTTTAATTTTTAATTTTTAATTTTTAATTTTTAATTTTTAATTTTTAATTTTTAATTTTTAATTTTTAATTTTTAATTTTTAATTTTTAATTTTTAATTTTTAATTTTTAATTTTTAATTTTTAATTTTTAATTTTTAATTTTTAATTTTTAATTTTTAATTTTTAATTTTTAATTTTTAATTTTTAATTTTTAATTTTTAATTTTTAATTTTTAATTTTTAATTTTTAATTTTTAATTTTTAATTTTTAGTTTTTAATTTTTAATTTTTAATTTTTAATTTTTAATTTATAATTTATAATTTTTAATTTTTAATTTTTAATTTTTAATTTTTAATTTTTAATTTTTAATTTTTAATTTTTAATTTTTAATTTTTAATTTTTAATTTTTAATTTTTAATTGTTAATTTTGAATTTTTAATTTTTAATTTTTAATTTTTAATTTTTAATTTTTAATTTTGAATTTTTAATTTTTGATTTTTAATTTTTAATTTTTAATTTTTAATTTTTAATTTTTAATTTTTAATTTTTAATTTTTAATTTTTAATTTTTAATTTTTAATTTATAATTTTTAATTTTTATTTTTTCATTTTTCATTTTTAATTTTTAATTTTTAATTTTTAATTTTTAATTTTTAATTTTTAATTTTTAATTTTTAATTTTTAATTTATAATTTTTAATTTTTAATTTTTAATTTTTAATTTTTAATTTTTAATTTTTAATTTTTAATTTTTAATTTTTAATTTTTAATTTTTAATTTTTAATTTTTAATTTTTAATTTTTAATTTTTAATTTTTAATTTTTAATTTTTAATTTTTAGTTTTTAATTTTTAATTTTTAATTTTTAATTTTTAATTTTTAATTTTTAATTTTTAATTTTTAATTTTTAATTTTTAATCTTTAATTTTTAATTTTTAATTTTTAATTTTTAATTTTTAATTTTTAATTTTTAATTTTTAATTTTTAATTTTTAATTTTTAATTTTTAATTTTTAATTTTTAATTTTTAATTTTTAATTTTTAATTTTTAATTTTTAATTTTTAATTTTTAATTTTTAATTTTTAATTTTTAATTTTTAATTTTTAATTTTTAATTTTTAATTTTTAATTTTTAATTTTTAATTTTTAATTTTTAATTTTTAATTTTTAATTTTTAATTTTTAATTTTTAATTTTTAATTTTTAATTTTTAATTTTTAATTTTTAATTTTTAATCGTTAATTTTGAATTTTTAATTTTTAATTTTTAATTTTTAATTTTTAATTTTTAATTTTTAATTTTTAATTTTTGATTTTTAATTTTTAATATTTAATTTTATTTTTTCATTTTTCATTTTTAATTTTTAATTTTTAATTTTTAATTTTTAATTTTTAATTTTTAATTTTTAATTTTTAATTTATAATTTTTAATTTTTAATTTTTAATTTTTAATTTTTAATTTTTAATTTTTAATTTTTAATTTTTAATTTTTAATTTTTAATTTTTAATTTTTAAATTTGAATTTTTAATTTTAATTTTTCATATACAGTATAAACTCGATTACCGCAACTAATAGAAATTCGGGTAGTTGCAATAAACGCGGTTGTTGCGCAAACCGAGTTAAAAAATTTGTATGTATATTACCCTCGCTCTGATATGTTTTTGAAATCATTTTTATTTGTATTAATAAACACTGTTAATTTAGTAGATTTTTAAACCTTTTATTAAAAAAAAAAAAACTTAAAAATTCATATTAGTTGATATTCATATGTACATACATACATACTTATTCTGTTAGGAGATCGAATTAAAACAAACATATACTAATTTTATACCAAAATATGTATATAAAGTGGAAAGATAATTTGTATTTACTTTTTAAAAAATCACATATTTTTGATTGTGTTTTTTTTGATTGATATGTGTCCCTGCACAACATTTTCACGGTGATTTTGAAGCATAAGAATATCCTTAAGATCCATTCCATTTTCTTCTTATATGACTCAATAGCAGTCTGGTGGGTAATTCTTTAATGTTTTGGAATCTCAACAACATTGTCATCTGAGCTATCGATTTCATGCACTTCATCTACATCTTCATTATAAAAATTTGAGCCGTTTTCATCATTTTCAAATACCCATTCATGAATTTCAACATTAGAAATTATTTCTTCTGGCATAATTTCTTAAAAATATTCTGACACAGACAGCATGAACGCATTTTCTCTGACGGCTTCTGATTTTATTACACTAAGTGGTAAATTATCTTCATCTGTCCAGTTATTCTTATAATATCTTTATAATATCCGAAGGCAATTGATCCCATGCATTTGCAAGAAGACAAACTGCATCACGTAAGGAAAAAGCTTTGATTTTTTCTTCAATATTTGAGCCTTTACTTCCAATTAAATGTGCTAAGAGGCTTTTCTTATAGTACAACTTTGTTATGTTAATAACATTTTGGTCCATTGGCTGAATAAGTGCTGTACAATTTGGTGGAAAACACATGACTGTTATCGAACCATCGTCACTTTTTAACTCGTCATCTTTTGGATGGCATGGTGCATTATCCCGTAGCAATATCGCCGTCTTTTGAAGACCTTTGGATTGAAGAAATGACCTGACCTTAAAATTAAAATTTATTTTCTATTTTTTTTTTTAATTTGATTTTTAATGTATGCGCACCTCAGGAACAAACGTATCATGAAACCATTGCTCAAACAGCGCTAACGTCATCCATGCATTTTTGTTAGCATAATAGATAACAGGATTGTTTTCAAAACCTTTGAAAGCTCGAGGCTTTAATGATTTACCAATGACAAACATTTTAACTTTGTGCAAACCAAATGCGTTGGAACAGGCTAAAAATGTTATGCGTTCCTTGATAACTTTTCGACCCGGTGCAGATGACTCATTAAAGCTTACAAGTGTTCTATTTGGCATTATTTTATGAAATAATCCAGACTCATCTGCATTATAGATTTGGTCCGGTGTTAGATTAAGCTCTAATACTTTGTCATGAAACTTTTGCAAAAATGGCACGATAAGTGTTGCTTTATTTGAGAGCTATTCTCTACAAATTTTAAGCATCCGAATACCATGACGTTTTTTAAAATTTGAACACCATCCGTTGCTTGCATGGAAATTACCAGGTTTTTCTTGAATTTTTTTATGCAGCTGAATGGCCTTCGACTTTAAGATCTCTGCAGAAACCGGCAAATTTCGTTCTCTTTGTTTTAAAAACCATTTATACAGGGCTTTTTCCATTCTTGGACATTCAAAGGCTCTAATTACTGCTCGCTTTCCTGGGCCGGATTCAACATTTGAAACAAATTTAATTTTGATTTGTTTTGCTTTATTCTGGTTATTGTTGATTTATGTACATTGTATTCCTGGCACAGTGCTTTCACCGATACGCTTTTTTCAAGCTTATTCAAAATTTCACTTTTTTCTTTAATTGAGAGTTTACTACACTTTGTCGTCTTTGGCATTTTTATGCGCTTTTATTTTGCAACTGATCGCGATATGTTTTTTTACGAAACTGATTAGAAACAACACTAAAACTTTTTTCTGTATTTCATAGTGTGTGTGTTCCGAGAAAAACGGTAAAATAACGACAAAACAATTTAGTTGGTATAGAAAAAAAGAAGAAAAAAAATAGTTGCATTTACAGAGGTAAATTTTTTTAAAAGTTGCGTTGACTGAGTCTACAATGCTTTTAATTACGGTGTTGCGTTAATCGAGGAGTTGCGCATAACGAGAGTTGCGGTAATCGAGTTTATACTGTATAGTTTTTAATTTTTAATTCTTAATTTGTAATTTTTAATTTTTACTTTCTGAGCTGATTTAGCGATGTCCGTCCATCCGTCTGTTAGTTTTTTCGTCTGCCCGTCCGTCTGTGTGTATAGTCTTGGTATATAAGCTTATATCGGCCAGAAGACAAACGTTATTGAAATTTGTGAAAATCGGTTGATGTTCAGACCTAGTCCTCATACTAAATTACCCCTATGCGACTTAAATTACCATAAGATCCAAATTATCATATAGATTTCGGTCAAGTTGGTTTGTGTATGTTCTTTACATCGAATTATCAGTAGCCAAAAACTAAACCCTGTAGGAAGATTCTTAGTTAAAGCTCCCAGATAAAGCTTCTATTTATAGCATCCGTTATGAACTTTCTCAGATCTGCAGGCAAAAAAAATAAAAAAATACCACTCAGATTTGGTTTATGCTTATTTCCTATACCCAATTAGTTGGACGTAAGACCAATTTTCTAAACTTATGTTATAGGGTATCGCACAGTCGATCTCGAGTTTAGACTGACTATAATTTTCTTACTTGTTTAAGTTAATAATACTTTGTTGAAAGAATTTTTTAATTAAATATTTTCAACTATTACAACCCCATTCAGGTCGGTCCAAAATGGCCGCTTGGACCACGTGAACAGTGCAAGCTGTTATATATGAGCATACATAATTTTTTATATGAAACTATTATATGAAACTATGATGAAAAAATATGATAAAACAAATTCATTATATGTCGGATATATGTCTTTTAAGCTGATTATATCACAATGGCTTTAAAATATTCGAGATACTCAGTATCGACATTTTCGACTTTTCTACACTAAACGACTCACCGTGTGAAGCGATAAAAATTGGTATGAAAAATTTAACATTGTGATATTTGTCAAAATTTTACACATAAATTTTAAGTTTAATCGCGATGTGACAGGGTAATTTCTTTCATTAAAACATTATCATTTTGAAATGCTGTAAATACCGTACAAGCTCGAAATTCTTTCTCAACGTTCATCTAAATGGGCCTGGATAACTTAATAATAAAAATGTTGTATGAAGAAACATTTATTTTATGTTAAGCATGCAACGACTTGTTAACTTTAACAATATAGCCTAAGTAAACAATAACAAAACAACTAAAAGTGCCAAAATGGTACAATAAACAATAAACAGAAAACAACAACATTCACTTAATAAAAAGTGTTTGTATTCAAAAAAGGAAATATCAAAAAAAAAAAAAAAATAAGTTTAAAGCTTTAATTTGTATTTAAAATTGTGAATAAAGAAAAAAAAAACAACAACTGTGGCACGCAATCATATGCAGATAAAATTGTATCAATTTTAAGACTCATAAAATTGAATATGAATTCTTAAAATTATTTTAAAAGTTTACATTGGTTTTTGGTTGATGTTTTTTATTTTTTTTTTTATTTATTTACTTTTTTTTTAGTTGTTTCCATATCAATTGACTACTTAAGCTTTGTTTCAGTTTTCGATTTTCAGGGTGGGTAGCTGGTTGCACAAAATGAAATATGCCACACCATTATTATAATGCAACTGAAAAAAAAAACACTTGTTAAAACAACATTTATTACTTGGATAAGTATGGCAAGGCATTTAAGCATTGTGATTAAAGTTATTATCGTTTTTTGTTTTTTGGCTGTTAGTCAAATTTGTCTGTATAATTAAGATTTTCTAGGTATGTATTTAATAGAGCATGGAATTAATACAAGTAGTGGTTGCAAATTTAAATATTTGATTGTTATATTTTTTCTAAATAAAAACCAAATAATGTGTAAAAATAATAAAAAATGAGATGTCTAAATGAATGTTAGGTTTAAGGCGCCAATTTGAAATATAAAAAATTTATAGGTACCCACTCGTTATGTGTTTCAATTTTTATTGCAACTTTAATTGAACATAATTTTGCAACTTTCAAATAACTTTAAATTGTATTATGCAATTTAATTAGTTTTATATATTGTGCCAATTATATTTAATAAAAAATATGTTATTCAAACAAAATAAACTAAAATTAGCATTTATGTAATTTCTGAAAACATACCTTTTTCATTATCCATCATAAACAATATTGTTTTTATTATTTTACGACATTAATTGTAATCGCCATAAACTCATCGCTGATGTCAGTCATTATACTTTAAATTTTTTTATTTTTATTGTTGCTATAACCGCTTTTATTTGTCAACACACTTTTTGCTAGGATTATTTGTTTTAGTATTTTCAATAACAATATTTCACTCACACAAAGCAAGCAAATACAAAGAGATGGAGAGAAAACTTAATGGTACTCAAATGCAAAAACAAAGAAACAAATGAAATACACACACACACACTAATTAATGACTTGAATATTTTGTTTACACTTTTTTTTGCTTTATTTCTTATGCTTTTTAATAAAATATCTTTAACTAAATACAATATTGTATCCAATTTAATAAATAAAATATTTGTTTTAAGATAACAACGCACTTTAAATATATTTTTTATAACTTTAATAGAAGCAACTACGACTGCGTGACCGATTAGGAAAAGCGGATAATGACAACTGAAAGGAGTAATAAAACAGGGTTGCCGTATACATTTGTATGTTAGTATTTTTCAATTGATTTTAACATTTACCTGACTTATGCGATACCATTAAAATGCTTGTTTTATAAATAAAAAAAATATTTTAAGAAAATAACGTAAGATATTTTTTTGAAAATCTAAAATAAAAAAAATTAAATTTATACTAAAATTACAAACAGGTAAATCTTGTTTGTAAGTAGGAGATAATCTCCGAAACTACTCATCCGATATTAAAAATACTTTTACAAGTATTTAGAATTGAATGGTGTGACACATCGTTTACAAAGGGAGTTTTTAATATCAAATATCTGGAGTAACATAAAAGCCAGAGTAACGAAACTTTGTGTGCGTCCATGGGGTATTAGTTTGAGCAGAGGTGCCGAAAATAGTAAAGTAAAGTATCTGGAGAGCTATGATAAAGAGAGTCTTGAAACTTTATGTGAGTTCGTAAATTATTAAAGTGTGTAGGAGAGACAAAAATATATGTGATCAGACTGGAGAGCGAGGCACCTCCCACACAAAGTACATATTAATATTCGGACTATGTATTATTAGTTTTATTATTATTGTATTAATAGACATTTATGTTAGTGGACCTCCCATACAGAGTATATATCAAGGTTCAGAAAATACACACATGAAACACACAATGTTCTGTTCAAAAGCAGCCAACACATAGCTTTATTTTCATATCAATTATGTGCGTTTCTAAATTTTCTACGGTGCTCAATACAACCATGATTGTGTTCGTTTTAATATTTCGTTATTTACACGAACATTTTTGTATCACGTACTTTATGTTTCAATCACACATAAACCACACATTTTTGAGTGATGCTTTATTTGAAGTTCATGTTCTGGTACGTTACTGAAAAAAAAAACAGAACATGTACAATAAACAGGTTCGAGTTCAGTTATATTTTAAGTCGTGTTGTGGCTCGTGTACTAAGAAAAAAACAGAACATGTACAATAAACAGGTTCGATTTCAGTTATATTTTAAACACGACTTAAGCAACACTCAGAAATGTGTGGTTTATGTGTGATTGAAACAAAAAGTACGTGATACAAAAATGTTCGTGTAAATAACGAAATATTGAAACGAACACAGTCACGATTGTGTTGGGCACCGAAGAAAATTTAAAAACAAACATAGTTGATATGAAAATAAAAATATGTGTGTGTTGGTCTAAGTTATGTTTGTTTACATATATGTACGAGTTTTTTATTCAGTGTGTGTTTTTTTCTGAACTCTGGTATATATGTATATAAGAACATACTTTTGAAATTGTAGTGTATATAAAGTTTTGTCACAGTGTATATGCAGGTCTCCAAGTTATTAATGTCGTAACATTACACTACGGAGCTTACTAAAAGCCTATTAAATAGTTTAATTATAAATAAGTAAAGGAAAGGACACTGAATAAAATTTAATAATTTGTTTATAATTGTAAATAGTTAAAAGAAATATTTGTGCGATAAACGATTTAAATTTCTTTTGAAATTAACTGTCAGATAATCTTAAAAAAATATCTATTTATGCAAACTCTTAAATAATCACTTCTAATCGAAAATAATTGCTTGATATTTTTGAAAAACACAAGTACGTCGTTTTGACAATATCTGTTAAAGTTTTAGCTCAACTTTATCATAAACAAATTCTGGTATTATATAAAACTAATGGTATTTTATGGCATATTACATTATATTAGCAGAGCCCAGCCCTCTAAATTCGAGTGCAAATTCAGGGAAATTTTATTTTTGCATTAAATTATTTTCTTTCAATGTTTTTTATACCCTATACCACTATGTGGTTTGGGTATAATGACTTTGTGCTGCTGTTTGTAACAACCAAAAATATTTGACCTAGACCCATCTTTAATTATACCGATCGAATCAGAATCACTTTCTGAGTTGATTTAACAATGTCCGTCCGTCCGTCCGTCCGTCCGTCCGTCCGTCTGTGTGTCCATGTAAAGCTTGTAATCAAACTGCAGGTCGCAAATATGAATATATTTTGACGAAATTTGGTATATAAGCTTTTATCGGCCATGGGATGAACGCTATTGAAATTGGTGAGAATCGGTCCATGTTCAGACCTAGCCCCCATACAAATTACCCATATGAAATCGACATAAATTGCCATAAGATCCAAATTGTCATATAGATCTTACTCAAATTGGGTTTGTATGCGTTCATTACATCCACTAATGAGTAGTCCAAAAATGATCCCTTTGACCCCATATAGAGCTGCTTCCCGATCTTCACTTAAATCTATCAAAAAACAAAAATATTGCACAGATTTTTCTCAAATTTGGTTTGTATATATTTTTTCAAAATAAAAGTGACTTTACCAAATATTGTCAAGATCGGTCCATTTTTGGACCTAGTCCCTTTATAGATATAGCATCCGATATGAACTTTTTCATATCTGCAGCCAAAAAAATTAATAAAAATCCCACTCAAATTTGGTTTACGCTTATTTTCAATGTCCAGTTAGTTGGGCCTAAGAGATAGGGTTTCTAAACGCATGGTATAGGGTATCGTATAGTCGGTCTAGACCGACTATAATTTTCTTACTTGTTTAATACATATATATGGGGGGTTTCATGTCAAGTGCACCAACTTTTGAAACCGATGTCGTCCGATCGGGATGAAATTTGCACCAAAGTTAGTCCTATTGGATAGTAGTTCAGACACAATTTTTAAACAAGATCGGTCATGACCTCTCTGAGTTAGAGGGGATCAAAATTTGACATTTTGGCCAAACAGGTGTTTTTTATCATCCATGCAACTTATTACCTATTGTTCTTAGAAAATTTTCTCCAAATAGTTTAGATAGCTATTTCTTCAATATTTCGGAAAAAAAAAAATACTTAAAAAAAAAAATAAAATTTTGTAGACTTTTTTTTGCTAAATCAAAGCATTTTTTGCCTTTTTTCAAAAAGGGCATTTTTTTTTTTTCATAAGAAAGCTTAGGATTTTTCCTTTAAGAACTTTTTGGTCGCTTAGTGGGATGGGAGTGGGATATCTATCAAAATAAATGTTTTGTAACTCAAGACAACGGTTTTACAATTTTTCACAAATGCACTATTTTGAATTTTTTCCTATTTGTGTGAAAAACCTTACAAATAAAACTTATACTGAGAAACTTGACAAATTAACCTTTCCGAAGGTATGTAACATACCTTCATAACATAACAGAAGAGAATGGTTCTCTGTAACCTGTAAGAGTTATTTGCAATATTTCAATCTGAACACGAGGATGTTAAAATTAGCTTCACGAAATTTACCCAAATGAGGCCAAAACATTGCGTTTTGACAGGAAGCAGCGGAACTCACACAGTATGCGTTTGCATTGACCATGAAAATGTTAAACTGATGTTGAAGGAAATCAACTTAAAGTATTTAACAGATGATGCGGCAGAAGATTTACACGATTACCGCGATTGCCTTAAATTGACTATGTGTCCTAAAGCAACAACTTCTTGCCACTTAGGTGAATGTACCAATTGCCCGAAAACCACATTCATCAAAGAAAATTTAATCAACTCTTTATATCGAGAATATATAGAGGAGGTCAAATTTGATTCTTGGATTCAGACTGACAGATGCACATTGAAAACAATCATTTTAAATGTGGATGATTTTGTGGAAGAAATGTGTACAGGATTGCTAAAATTGAGAACCCATGACTTTTTAGTCAAAGAGCAATGGTCATTCTTCAAGGATTTGAAGATACATTTGAAGTCTGGTGAATTCGTTATTTCATATGATTTCGCAGAAAACTATAACTATGTTCTTCACGATGCCATACAAGCATTCCACTTCAATAACGACCAAGTAACTATATTCACAGTAGTTATTTACTACATGAAAGATAAAAAACTGGAACACAAAAGTATGGCAATCATATCCGACGATTTAAAACATGATACCGTTGCAGTTTATGAGTACCAGAAGATGATACTAAAATATCTAAATCTAAATTTATAGTAGAGAAGGTATACTACGTTTCGGACGTAGCTCGTTAACACTTTAAAAACAAAAGGAGCTTCGCAAATCTTATGGCTCATGAAAAAGATTTTGGACTGCCAACTGAGTGGCATTTTCATCCTACTGCTCATGGTAAAGGAGCATGTGATGGTATTGGAGCAAACCTTAAAAGAAATGCAGCGAAGTATAGCCTACAGTGCTCTCATTGGGCAAAGAATTATTGTAAAGAAACTAAAATAGTTTTTAGTAGCAAAGAGGATCATCAGGAAACATTGAAAACACTGAAGAGCAGATTCGATGCTGCGGTAACAATCGATGGCACCGCTCAATACCATGCTTTTATACCGCTTGTCGATGGAAGACTCAAGTTGAAAAAGTTTTCTGTCTCTATTCAATGCGATTTCTTTCCAAAGCCAACAAATAAACCTGCAGCGAAAGCAACAGCAGAACCTAGTAACGCTAAGAAAGGAAAAAACGCAGTAAATAAAGGCGACAAAAAAGCTGGATGAAAGACTTTGCATTTAAAAATTTACAAGACTTAAATACTTCATCAGCTACAATAAATAAAGTATAACAAGTAAGAAAATTATAGTCGGTCTAGACCGACTATATGATACCCTATACCATGCGTTTAGAGACCCTATCTCATAGGACCAACTAACTGGACATAGAAATAAGCATAAGCCAAATTTGAGTGGGATTTTTATTAATTTTTTTGGCTGCAGATATGCAAAAGTTCATATCGGATACTATATCTATATGGGGACTAGGCCCAAAAATGGACCGATTCTGACTATGTTTGGTAAAGTCTCTTGAATTTTCCAAAAATGTATACAAACAAAATTTGAGAAGAATCAGTGCAATATTTTTGTTTTTTAATAGATTTAAGTGAAGATCGGGAAGCAGCTTTATATGGGACTTAGAGTTGTCCCATAGGGATCATTTTTGGACTACTCATTAATGGATGTAATAAACGCATACAAATCCAATTTGAGTAAGATCTATATGACAATTTGGATCTTATGACAATTTATGTCGATTTCATAGGGGTCATTTGTATGGGGGCTAGGTCTGAACATGGACCGATTCTCACCAATTTCAATAGCGTTCATCCCATGGCCGATAAAAGATTAAATACCAAATTTCATCAATATTTGCGACCTGCAGTTTGATTACAAGCTTTACATGGACACACAGACGGACAGACGGACGGACGGACATCGTTAAATCGAATCAGATAGTGATTCTGATTCGATCAGGTATAATGAAAGATGGGTGTAGGTCAAATATTTTTGGTTGTTACAAACAGCAGCACAAAGTCATTATACCCAAACCACATAGTGGTATAGGGTATAAAAATAATTATGATATAAATGGATCTAATGTAATTAAGATTAAATTTTATCAAATTATTTCTTTTTATTTTTAATATTATTATATATTAATATAATTATTATTACAAATAAATAAAAAATAATAATTTTTCAACAATTCTATAGAAAAAAATTGATTTTTTTCCTGAGGTTAACATATTCTGGGTAATACAGTATCGAGGGTATGAAATCTTAGTTACATACCTTCGGAAAGTTTAATTTGTCTAGTTTCTCAGTATAAGTTCAATTTGTAAGGTTTTACACACAAATAGGAAAAAATTCAAAATAGTGCATTTGTGAAAAATTGTATCCCACTCCCATCCCACTAAGCGACCAAAAAGTTCTTAAAGGAAAAATCCTAAGCTTTCTTATGAAAAAAAAAAATGCCCTTTTTGAAAAAAAGGCAAAAAATGCTTTGATTTAGCCAAAAAAAAGTCTACAAAAAAACATTTTTTTTTATATATTTTTTTTTCCCAAATATTGAAGAAATAGCTATTTAAACTATTTGGGAAAAAATTTTCTAAGAACAATAGGTAATAAGTTACATGGATGAGAAAAAACACCTGTTTGGCAAAAATGTCAAATTTTGATCCCCTCTAACTCAGAGAGTTCTTGACCGATCTTGCTGAAAAATTGTGTCTATACTACTATCC
The DNA here is from genome assembly GCA_963682025.1 of Cordilura impudica. NCBI lineage: Eukaryota > Metazoa > Arthropoda > Insecta > Diptera > Scathophagidae > Cordilura > Cordilura impudica. Next base: position 81,500,313 of record OY821517.1, read on the forward strand.
GATAGGACTAACCTTGGTGCATTTCATCCCGATCGGAAGACATCGGTTTCAAAAGTTGGTGCACTTGACATGAAACCCCCCATATATATAAAATCTATGAATATTTAAATAAAATTCATTAAATTGTGAATTTTTAAATGAAATTCATTAAATTTCATTATAAATATTTGTTGAACACACAAAAAATATATAAATGGAATTATTAAGTAATTTTAGAAAAGCCTAACGGTATGCTAATCAATTTTAGCCAATTCACAATTCAACACAAATTTAATAACACACTTGCAGCATTATATTTTTTATTTGAAGCTTAAATATGTGATTTATTTATTTATATATGTGTTAGTAGCAACTTTAGATGAATTTTACTCAAAAAAAAAAAAAAAATTGCAAATGGTGCACATCTGTAAAGAAATACCTCTCAAATGGTATATTTATTGTCAAAATCGGTTGTTAATTGAAGGAGTAGAATATTTCACAAGAAATCACCTTGCCTATTGATATTATAGATGTTACTCATTAAACAATGATTTGTCATCCACTTTAGGTAAATGTTGAACGTTTCAGACATCTAGCTAGTCTGGAAGTTGATCCAAATTCAGCTACAAGATTCAGTCTCAAACAAACAAATAAATAGAGTTAATTAAAATTGTGTAATAAAACGCGTTGTTTTATGTATAATATAATTTTATCAGGTTATTTCTAGAATATTATTGAGAGTAAAATAGCACAAGCCAATTTTTTTTTAACATAGGAACAAAGAATATGTTTCTGAATCTGAATTCAAAATTTCTTTATCAAACCAGGTGTTCACGAAATCCTAACCTAAAAATGGAAAAACGACTTTTTTAAAATATTTGGGACTTTAATTCTCAGCGAATAATATTCTCAAAACCTTTTTTGATTTTTTTTAAATATCTTATATCATCTTGGTCGAAACGCCAGTTAAATATTTTATAAAAAATAAAAAGTTAAAAGTCAAAAAATATATTCCGGTATAAACAAATTAAAATAGTCTAATGGTTCAACTAAGTAAGTTTCAAATAGAAATATTTACAAGAAATGTTATATGAAAATGGTTAGCAAATATATCTTTAAATTTGGACTTAAAATTTTGGATAGTTGAAAATGTTCTCATTTCGAAATGTATGGACAGTAGAGCGACTCACAAAAACAAAAGTGAAAAAGTGCCCCCCTAGAAATCTACCTTGGTTTACTCTACAACGATTCCCAAAATATTTCTGATCTAGCGTTAACCCATTCCGAGCTGGACCGTTTTTAAAAAAGGTCTATTTTTTTAGTGTTTTGAAAATATTTTAATTTTTTCTAGATCAACATGATAGGTTTTTTCAAGACGCGTTCAACGGTAAACAAACATGTCCAAGCAAGTCCTAACTGTTGTGATATTCAATAAAATATGTAATTTTTGATGAGTTTTGTATTAAAATCAGTCAATTAGAAAATCAAATCATTAATTTATTTTTTTCTTAATATGTACTAGTTCGCGTTTTAACTAAAATCTAATGGAGTGGAAACAATGTGGTTAAACATAGGCAATATGGGTATCAAAATATTTCTTTTCTCAAGTATATTTCAGTTCTGTGAAAAAAAAATGGAATTTTGCTAATCTAATACATTTTTCACGCTGCTCCGGAGTAAATTTAAAGAAGAATGTGGAGCTTATTTAGTTTAAAAGTGACACCAGGATAAGTTTTAGACAAAAAAACACGAGAAGTTTTCTTTAATGCCATGATTTTTTCGCGTTAAAAAAAAAAAATTATTCCATCTCCATACATATGTACATATATTCCTATTGTAATTTAACTGATATTCTATCTTCCTCCAAATTTAAATTCTGTTTAAAACCGGAATTTGAGCCTTATTCCATATTTCCAAATTCTCATTTATTGTTATTTTAAAATAATTGCATAGGCCAATCTTTTTATTTTGTGCTCTCATAAAAAACAAATGCCCTATTATTGCGCACTGCGTTGCAACGCGTTGGTAGTTTAGTTTTATCAACTTTTTTAACAGAAAAAAATTTTTGTAGCCATTTTTTTAAATGAAATTTGTTTTTAAAATAATTAATTTATATTATTTTAATTTTTATCAAACTCAAATGCACAGAGCCAAAACTACCTGATTCTAAGAAGATTTTCTCTATGAAACGTTTATAGGCTAAGGGGTATCTCAGAAGAAAGAACCGAAGATTATTCCGAAGAGATTCCTTATTATTTTAATGTTGTAAATCTTTTTAATTTTACTAGAGGACCCCTGCTGCTCCGCAGCATTATATTATATTATATTAATTTTTATAATATAATACCAAAATTTGCCAAGAGAAGTTAACGTACAGTAATGCCAAAATAGGCCAAGAGAAGTTAACGTACAGTAAAAATAAAGTTGACGCATAACTTTCCTCAAATCCAACGAATTTACCAAGAGAAGTTAACGTACAGTAATGCCAAAATATGCCAAGATAAGTTAAAGTACAGTAAAAGTAAAGTTGATTCTCCACGCATAACTTTCCTCAAACCCAACGAATTTAAGCAGTTAATAGCTCAAAAGAAGGAGCTTGATCCACTGAGTGTTCTTAGACCTATGTCAACAGCTTACGTTAATTAGAACTCTAGTTATAGAGGTTTGAGAGAAGAAAAATATTGAAAAAAATCTTGAATGCAAAGTTTATTCATAAATTCTTTTAATATATAAGATTAAAAAGGAAAACACATAAAATCAAGAAGGAAACTTGTTATTCACAATTTTTTCACTCAATTTCCGTTATTTTTGGCACCAAAAAAACAATCCATAGAGAAACACTTTTTGATTCTGAATTGTATAAAAAGGGGTTTTCTTATTGATTTCATTAGGCTACCTAATTGATTTTTTCAAAAAGGTTTTCCTAATTGATTTCATAAGGTTCCTATATGATCATGTGCAAATCATCTTCTTGATTTGCTTAATAAGAATATCTTCTTGATTATATTAGCTTGCTTGTTATTTCATATATGTATATATAAATCAACATCAACAAATTCGTCATAATGCTCTGGAATAGCCTTTGACGAATTTTTTTCATTTTTTTGACGCCAGAAAAATTCAACTCTTCTTTTTAGTTCTTTTAGTTGAAAGTGAACAAGTGATAAGTAAACAAGTCGGAAGAAATATTTGTCCACAAAATATAAAATTGAAATACAATAAAAAGTCTAATTATATATAGTGCATCTGATTTAATGTAATAAAATAAGATAAACGACTCCTTTTCTTTGCGTAAAAGGGGTCTTTATAACCAAAAAAAAAAAAATACCATTTGGATTTATTATATTAACCAATTAGATGCTATTGGTGAATGTTCATTATATATAAAAAAAATAATTAGTGAATACATCATAATAATTTTTAGCGGCCGGACACAGAAAGGAGTCATTTATGATTTTTCACCCACGTACAATGTACGTAATATAAATCATTATTTTGTTTTTAAACTTTCCACTCATCTGTTTATCAAATGAAAGGTATTTATTGAAAGAGTTTTATGTTTGTTGGCTATTTTATGAAGTTTATATGCATTAATTCAGTTCCATGCAAATAATGGCAAACTAAAAAAGTTTAACTGAAGATATCGACCTTTTGCCTATTTTTAAATCATGGGAACTGTGCGATGAAGCGTGCCGCATTCTTTTCACTTTTGGAATTACGTCCACAACTGTCTTAAAAAAAATGGAAATTGAAGACATTGAAAATTTATTTAATAAATTGGACCAAAAATATACTGGGGAGATGATAAAGTTCAAAGCAGGCTTAAGGGAATGGCGTAAGAATATTGTACGTACAAAATAATTTTTATGAAAAAAATATATTTTCATTTAAGCATTGTTTCAGAATTTACCATTTATACGCGAAAGAGAATCGTTATCGGCAAACAGTCAGATTTTGGAGTGGTTGGTTGGTTGTAATAATGGCCTTAAGTACTTACAAATATTCCTAAGCAAATATATAATTTAAAAAATCAACAAAGATACTGGTAATAAGACTTACTTTTAATTATTATATTAAATGTATTCCTAAGTAAATATAAAAATAAAAAAATCAATATAAATATCAAATAGAATCAAGAAGTATAATTTTTTAAAAAAATCTATAACATAGCCTAATAAAATCAAGAAGAAAAGCTTGTTTAAATCAATAAGATGAAATCAAGACGAAAACCGTTTTAAACAAATCAATAAGACAGCCTAATGAAATCAAGATGAAACCCTTGTTGAAAAAATCAATAAGACAGCCTAATGAAATCAAGAAGAAACCCGGTTTGAACAAAATCAAAAAGAATACCCAATAAAAACCCTAAGTTTCGTTCTTGATTTTTTCAAAAAGGTTTTCCTTATTAAAATAATATGACTTCCTTCTTGAAAAAAAACCATAGAGATATCGTATTAATTTTGTTCTATTTTATTAGGTATTTATTAGACACTGTTTCTTCTGTGTGCCTCAAAATAAGTGCATGGTGCATAAATCAATTCTTGAAACTTTGGATGACATAAAGTTTATACAAGTAGAAAATAAATTAATTTATGTTATTTTCAATGTTGATTTGATTTTCTAATTAACTCATTTTAATACAAAACCCATCAAATTTTGCATATTTTTTTGAATATCACAACAGTTAGGACATGCTTGGACATGTTCTATATACCGTTAAACGCGTCTTGAAAAAACCTGTCATGCTGTACCCATATTGGATATGTTGACCTAAAAATAAATTAAAATATTTTCAAAAAACTAAAACAAATCTTATTTAAAAAAGGCCCAGCTCGGAATGATTTAACGCTAGAACAGAAATATTTTGGGAGTTGTTATAAAACAAACCAAGGTAAATTTGTAGGGGGCACTTTTTTAACTTTTTTCCTTCCATGAGTCGCTCTAATGGACAGTCTTAACAGCATTACATTTCCTCTAGTTGAAAGATAAAATTCTTTGTTTTATCAACGAAGATTCAGTCCTCTATATTTAATTAATACGAATTGATACATCATATATAATAAATTGTTTTTTATGTTTCAATATGTTCAAGGAATCTATTTTTGAAAAAATCGGTACTTCGGATAATGATACATATTTTCCCACATTAATTGACAATTTTTCTCTTTTTTATACCCACTCGTTATGCTTTTTAATTTTTATTTTATTTTAAATTGAATATAATTTTGCAACTTTCAAATAACTTAAAATTCAATTATGCAATTTTATTAGTTTTATATATTGTGCCAATCTTATATATTAAAAGAATTTATGAATAAACTTTGCATTCAAGATTTTTTTCAATATTTTTCTTCTTTCTAACCTCTATAACTAGAGTTCTAATTAACGTAGGCTGTTGACATAGGTCTAAGAACACTCAGTGGATCAAGCTCCTTCTTTTGAGCTATTAACTGCTTAAATTCGTTGGGTTTGAGGAAAGTTATGCGTGGAGAATCAACTTTACTTTTACTGTACGTTAACTTATCTTGGCATATTTTGGCATTACTGTACGTTAACTTCTCTTGGCAAATTCGTTGGGTTTGAGGAAAGTTATGCGTGGACAATCAACTTTACTTTTACTGTACGTTAACTTCTCTTGGCATATTTGGCATTACTGTACGTTAACTTCTCTTGGCAAATTTTGGTATTATATTATAAAAATTAATATAATATAATATAATGCTGCGGAGCAGCAGGGGTCCTCTAGTTATACTTAAAATAAAATATGTTATTTAAAACAATAAAATTAAATTAGCATTTATGTAATTTCTGCAAACATACGTTTTTAATTAACCATCATAAAAAATATTGTTTTTATTAACTAACCGCATTAATTGTAATCGCCATAAGCCCATCACTTATTTCATTGTACTTTTCATTTTTTTATTTTTATTATTACTTAATTGCTTTTATTAGTGTACACACTTTTTGTTTTTTTTTTACAGTTTTCAATAACAAAATTTCACTCATGCAAACCAAGCAAATACAGATGCAAGAGAGAAAACGTAATGACACTCAAATGCAAAAACAATGGAACAAAAGACATACACACACACATACTAATTAATGAATTTGCTTAATTTAACTTAACTTTACTATTTTGTTTACATGTTTTTGTTTTATTTTGTATGCTTTTCAATAAAAGAACTTTACTAAATTTTAAATTTAAAAAATAATATATCTGCTTTAATAAAACAACCCACTTTAAATATAGTTTTTGTTACATTTGTAGAGATATTAGCTTTTATAATCGATTTTAATATTTAGTAAATTCTATTACGATTTTTTTAAGATTTTAACGAAATACATTTTTGGAAAATCTGAAATAAATATTGAAATACCGGGTGTTTTTTATTGAGTTATAAAACTTTAAGTTGGCATCACTTTTTTAACTGGCGGCCATTTTGTCAGCTGTCAAGTGATTAATATTTAGTTTGGTTTGCCATTTCATCATGAACAGGTTGACAAAAGAACAACGCTTGCAAATCGTGCAAATTTATTTCGAAAATAATGGTTCAGTTCGCGAAGTTTACCGCAAGCTCCGTCCATTTTATGGTCGACATAATCGTCCATCAGAGCAATTAATTCGGTTAACCATGGATCGTTTTCGCACTACGTTTACTCTGTGTGATAATACGCGTCCGCAGAGACGTCGAACAGTGCGCACCGAAGAAACAATTGCCGCTGTAGAGCAGTGTTGAAGAGGACCCGAATGAATCGATTCGCCACCGTGCACAGCAATTGGAGCTTTGTCCATCAACTTTATGGAAGATTTTGCGCAAAGATCTTGGCTTGCGACCTTACAAGATCCAGCTTGTGCAAGAGTTAAAGCCGCGAGACCATGCAATGCGTCGTGATTTTGGTGTATGGGCCGAAAATGAGATTGGTCTCGATGCTGATTTTCATCGCAAAATTTTGTTCAGTGATGAGGCTCATTTTTGGTTGAATGGCTACGTCAACAAGCAAAATTGCCGCATTTGGAGTGAAGAGAATCCACATGAGACCCTTGACACGCCATTACATCCACAAAAACTGACTGTTTGGTGTGCTCTATGGGCTGGTGGAGTCATTGGGCCATACTTCTTCCGAAATAATGCTGGAGAGTCAGTTACCGTTAATGGAGACCGGTATAGAGCCATGATAAGCGACTATTTTGTTCCCGAATTGGATGGCATGAATGTGGATGAGTTGTGGTTCCAACAAGACGGCGCTACATGCCACACAGCGCACGCCACGATCGATTTATTGAAGGAAACATTCGATGAGCGCATAATTTCGCGGAATGGACCTGTCAATTGGCCACCAAGATCGTGTGATTTGACATCATTGGATTATTTTCTTTGGGGATATGTGAAGTCGCTCGTCTACGCTAACAAACCAGAAACGTTAGGGGACTTGGAAGCCAACATTCGTGGCGTTATTGCCAACATACGGCCCCATATGCTCCAAAAAGTGGTTGAAAATTGGACCTGTAGAATTGGCTTTATTCGAGCCAGCCGCGGCAGCCACATGCCCGAAATCATATTTAAAAATTAATGGCATAAAATTATCCTTCCAATAAAGCCAAATTGATGGACATTAAAACGACTTTCTTGTGTTTTATTTCAATTCGAAGTTTTATAACTCAATTAAAAACACCCTTTATGTAAGGGAAGGAACAAAGGATATCGAACAAATTCAGTAATTTGGTATTACCAATATTCATAGATGATTCGATGAATGTGTAATGCTGTAGGTATAAATATGCGTAAGATTAATTACCAATTATACGTCTACGTATTAATTTTGGCGAGAAACGCTTATATCTCGAAAGCTAAGAGTCGTATAGCAACATGGAAACTTTTACAAAATTTTAAATTTACCAATTTTGTTTTTTTAATAATTTCGCCTTAAGCGGGAGATATACACGGTCAAAATGATTGAACTGCATTTTGGTGGTATTAGTGAAAATGTGTTTGTATGTGTCACACCGACGATGATTGAGCAAAATAAAAAATTTTAGATTTTCTGCTTGCATGACGTACGAATTTGATGTGTGTATATCGTTGATTGATCAAGCATGTTCTCATTTTTAATGTGACTTTGAAGCGAATGGATGTAAACATGTCGGAAGAAAAGAAAAACGTTTTAGAATTGATAGAAGTTTACCGGTCGCTGCATGCACTTCGTTATGTGAAATGTGTAGAATAAATTCATTCCTTTTTTTAAGCCATTCTTTCATCCAGATACGTTTCTTTTTCTTTTTTTGATTTTCTTTTTCTTTTAATCACACTGTCAAAACTGCCACAAGTGTATCGTCCACTACCGACATGATGTTTACGGCACAAAATCAAAAACCAAATGAATGATTGAAGTGCTATGCAGTACCGTGTATGTTCAAAGCTTCATGCACACATACATGAATTTGACGTCAAGCATTTTGACCGTGTATATCCCGCTTTAATTCCTAATATTTTGTTTTTTTTTTAGGGAAATCACTCTGATGTGTGATAAAAGAAAAAATATTTTTTTTAGTGATGACAAACCAATGGAAACTTTTAAACTTCTGTACCAGATTTGATTAAAAATATAAAAATAGAAGATGGTATGAAAGAAAATTTATAAAATCTTAACCGTAATTTAAATATTTATAGTTTCTGATAGATGTTTTTTCAACTGTTTCTTAAACACAATTGTATTTTTCACACTCTTAATCTTATAATTAAATATTATACATTTTTAAGAATTTTCGGGGACGACTAAACATTTAGGCGCAGGCCCCGTAAAACGATAACTTAATAGCAAAAAAGATAGAAAAATGTGCAAAAATGCTACTTAAAGAGGTCATTAACACTCTGAAGTTAAAAATATGAGCTCAAACTTTTCCCGACCAGCAGTTGAGGTTGATCTTTGTTGTTAGCGTCCTGTGAAGACACCAATTATATCAGAGAAAAATCGTCTGGCTCGCATGAGTTTTTTTAATGAACACATGAACTGCTCAAGACGGAATTGGAATACTGTCCTCTTCTCAGATGAGTACAAGTTTAATTTATAGGGCCATGATAAAAGACTAGAAAAATAATTGATCCAAAATATACAAATAAAACTAAGTTTAACGGTGGCATTGTAATGGTATGGGGTTGATTTTCAGGCCGAGGAATGGGTCCAATTCATGTCGTAAAAGATACTTTAACTGCAATTGTATACAGGCAGTTAAAACACCACAATGATCCAAAACATAACTCCAAAGTTGGCTACAATTTAATGCAGCTGGTATTTGGGAATGGCCTGCCTAATCACCAGATCTTAATCCTATAGAAAATCTATGGGAAATTTTAGAACGAAAAATACAAGACAGATCTCATAGAGGCCTTTAATTCAGATTGGCAAAAAATTTCAGTGAACATCATCAACAATACTAAAAAATATTGGATACTCAAAAAAATGTAGAAAACAAAAATCGAGCGAAAGTTTTCAATTATTGTAAAGTAAGGGTTTCCAATATTAATACTGTTTCCTTTATAAATAAATGAAATATTCAAATTTTTAAATTAATAAAGAAGGTTTAAATTTGGTGATCCAATTATTGGTATTGAGCATCCAAGTTGTCAAAAATATATTCTGTTAAAAATTTTCACTGTATATTACATTTTTTTTTTAATTTGTAACCCATAAACTTCTATACATATATAACTTTTATATCTGTGGTCACAAGCATTAACCGAAAACCATGTTTTCGATAAAAATAAGTTTTTATATAAATGTAATGGGGCTTAATTACGACTTAGGTCAGTATCTTTTCACTAATAAATTTTTAAAAAACAATGTTAGAGAAATGGGGATTTCACGTAGATATAAAGCGTTATTAGTAGAATATGATAGCATACATAACCAAAAAAAAATTCTAAAGTCGACTTATGCGGTTATCGCTTGTGACCACAGATATATTGAAAACAAAGAAAAACATACAACGGAAAAAAGAAAATTTGTAGTTCAGAAAAAAAAAATTTGTGATACCCTGATAATAAACTTTGGTATTTTCTAGGAATATTCCCGAAATGTTTCGATATGTTTTCTTTAAAAACTATTTCAAAATTCCGGAATTTAGGGATTCCAAATACATAAGTACATTACTATACAATTTTTATGCTTATCGCGAAAATGTATATAAGAGCAAGCAAAAATTTTTAAGTCCTCGTCCAACTTTACCAATTTACAAACATTCTAATACAACCACACTTCTGCCTTCGTCCTGATCTTACAACACAAAGCGACATAGATGTTTCGAATTCACGTGAACCATATTTTGAGGAAAATTAAATAGAATACCTTTATAAGTTGCGCACAATAATGAAATTGCCTTACAAAAAAGAACTTTGAGTTTATGAAATGTTTCTTTGGGTAATAGGTTAACTTGACAAAATCTTAAAGAAAACTATTTATTTACACGTTATAGAAAACAAATTTTATATATCGTCTTTGTGCCGACCAAAACTCCTATGTGTATTTTTTTCGATTTTTTTTATTGTTGCATTAGAAAGCCTTATTGGTCATACGATACCATACCACCAAAGCGTTTCGCGTTATCTTCATTGGTTCCAAAGTTAGCCAATACTCCTATGTGTAGCCCATAGTACAAATGCTCCAATAAAAACTCTTATGTGTTTTTGTACACAGGATTTTTTGATATAAAATTAAGTTGCGTGCATTTGCGTTTGATTTTCTGTCAAAAAAGAATTATACGAATTTTCCCAAAAAGTTTTCCGTGATTAAGTTGAAGAAAAGGAAAAAATGAGAAAAGGTCAAATAAACACAGGTAAAATTGCAATTCTAAAAATTTTTCGCATCTCTAAAATATTAGCGAGTGTTAGATGAATGCAGCTATCCAAAATACGATGGAAGGTGAAATTAATCTTAATCTTTATTTGAACGAGGAAACGGGAGTTTTTGAAGCAATTGATAAATGTGAAAATGACTTGGAAGAAAATGTGGAAGGATTGTTAAAGACGGAAAGGAAGAAGAAAAACAGTATGGAACAAAAGGAGCTAGAAAGATGAGAGACAATTGTTGTGCCCATCTCGCTGAAAAAAAAACAGAAAGAAGCTTTCTCTGTGGAGCTATTGATGAAGGTAATCGTAAAGATACTTTCAAATTTTTTTGGAATTTACCCACATGGGATACCAAAAAAAAAACGTACATTATGGGTTTGGTTGAATTTCGCAAACAAGCCGTTAGAAGGTGACCAAATTCAAAACACGTAAGGAAACACTCCATTTTGATTGTTATTTGCCATCTTTAGGGGGAAACAAAATTCGCGTGTGTAAGATATTCTTTTTGGGAACATTTGATTTAGAAGACCGTACATTCTAATTATGGATAAAATCCGGAGATAAAAAAGGAGCAAATAAGAAAGCCAAACCTCTAAAAACAGAATCTCTTCTCAAGTGGTTGAATCTAATTCCGAGAGTTCCGAGCCACTATTGCAGAGCAAGAACTAAGATAACATACATACGTAGAAGAGATATTTAGGACCAAAACCGAAATGCACAGATTATATATTGAATGGTGTGAGAAACACAACGAAATTCCGGTTATGCGAAAAAAGTTCAGTGAAGTTTTGAAAGAGAAACAAATATCAATATTTAAACCCCAGTGTGATGTTTGTGTTGGTTATAATGAAGGTAATATTGATCAAGAGGAGTATGAGATTCATGTTTTAAAAAAAGACGAAGCCAGGGCCGCTAAAAAAATGGCTGTTGACAACATGTCATCTGACATGTTAATAGTGACCATGGATAGGCAAAGTGTTTTATTGTGCCCAAAACTACTTGTATCCGAACAGTACTACAAGCAAAAATTAGCCATTCATAACTTTACATTTTATGTAAAAAACAGTAAAGATGTGTACCTGTACGTATGACATGAAGGATAAGGAGGTGTAAATTCAAACAATATTACAACATGTGTTCTTAATTTCTTACAACAATATAGTATTTCGTATAAAAAGGTGGTGCTGTATCTGATGGGTGCACTTATCAAAATAGAAACAGAGTATTGTGCAGTGCTTTAGCTAATTTTTCATCTTCAAGAGACGTAGAAATACAGCAAATAATACTAGAAAAAGGCCATACGATGATGGAAGTTGATAGTGTGCATTCTACCCTAGAACAACTATTTAATCCACTATTTAATATACTTGCTGACTACATAAATCTGATGCGTCGTGCAAGACCATCTTAACCATATATAATTATTTGGATTACACATTTTTCAGAGATTATGAACATCAGACAACTACGGTTCTATTAGGCCAGGACGAAAGACTGGAGATCCAACAGTCTGTGATATTCGTGCATTACTTTATATAAATAATGCAGTTATGTACAAATTACGGCATACAGAAGAATGGAAACCTTTACCTCAGCAAAGAAATCAAGAAGTGCAAGCCGACTTGAAAGCTTTATATACGATGCCATTAACAATTGATAGAAAAAAAAATAAAAGCTTACAATCCCTAAAACAATTTATGCACAGAGATTATCATCACTTTTACGATAATTTATACCACTAGGTTCATTTATTTAAAATACTTGTTTGCTTGATTGACTTTTGTTACTTAATTCTGTTGTTTAATAAAAAAAAATCTCATGTTCCACTATTATCTGTCATATTCGCCAATGGTTGGGTCGGAAAAAATCATTTATATCTTCTATATGAATTACAAACAAATACTCCTATGTGTATTATAATTTAACTATTCTTTTAAAAAATGTGCGAAACAAAAACTCCCATGTGTAGTTTTTCTTTAAATACCGTTACCACTCCAAGGCGCCAAAAGATATCTGAATTTTTTTTTGATATAATGATGACAAATGGGCTTTGAAAAAAGCAAAAAATGTGATATGCTAAAAATTTCGCAAATTGGCAAAATATATCAGTTTTTATGCTCTCCTGAAAACTAGGTAAAATACACATGGGAGTTTTGGTCGGCGCACAGACGATATGTATGTACTTATGTGATAACTTGTTTATAAAATTTCAAATTGATATTAAGTATTTGTATAATTAAAGATATTTTTATAAATTTTTTTAAATAAAACTTACCTTTAAATTACAGTGGTTCTTTTAGGTTGATGAACTGTAATTATCTTTCCTTAATTTTTTACAGTTTTTTTATATTTATTTATTTTTTATTTTTTATTAATATTTGATTATTTTTTTTTTTATTAATTTTTCTAATTTATTAATTTTTTAATTAACCGATTTATCGAAAAAATTAATTTATTAATCGAAAGCACATTTTATCTATTTTTTTGATTTCATTAACAAAACGCACATTTGCTTTTGGAAACAAAAACAATTTTCTACTCTTACTAACTGTGCAAAAGACAGTGAGAGAGAGACAAATTGAGACACTCATTTACAAAAAAAAAAAAAAAAAACAAAAACAAAACACACACACACGAAATTAACATTTTTTATGAATGGATGACTTTACTAAACTTTGCTTTGCTTATTGCAATTTCTTCTTTTCACTTTTTAGTCATATATTTTAGCAATTTTGACAAAATAGCTTTAAAATTATAAAATAGCATATTTGATTTAATAGAAACTACACTTTTTTAATAATAAAATTCACTTTTCACATATTTTTTTATGAATTAAACGCGAGTAAGAACGATTGCGTGACCGATTTAATAAAAGTATATATGACAACTAAAAGGAGTAGGAGACAGAAACTGTGTTGCCAAATTTATGGCAATGTATATGATTTAGCGTTTTAAAGATTCAATTCAATTTACGTTATTATATAATTAAATCAAATTGTCTGTTAATTTAGTTTATGAAAATAATACGAACTTACAACGATGTTTTAATTTATCTGAACATATACAGTTTTAGAATTTAAATTAATTTGAACAATAGTGGTAATTTGAAAATTATATACGTACTCGTATTTATAATAATTAAACTATTAAGTATATCATTATTATATATTCTAAACATGGTTTTTCATATGTTATACAAAACGTTAACAATTATTTGTACGAATTGCATTTTATTATTATTGTCATTAAATTGTCATGTCTTTAGTCTTTTCTGTATTTGCTAAACATTATTATTATTTATTTTTGTAAATGTTATTTATTATAATTATATGAAAAACATGAAAACTGGTTTAAAGTTAACTGGAATTTTATTCAAGTGTAATTGTTTCTACGTAATTGAAGAAAACTGTGAATATTTTTAAAATTTTTTTTTAGCAGCACATCACTGTATTTTGTATGATCCGCTTATTAGCCAAAGTCGATAAAAGAGATATGAGCGGAATCAATGGTTTCACCCTATTTCGAATTTTAGGAATCAAAGTGCATAATTAGATTTTCGAGTTATTACAATGATTTCATACAAATTTTTAATATTTTAGTTTTTTAGATGAAGCTATTCGGAACGTTCCAGGCTAAAAGTTTTGGCGTCCTTTCGGGCCAATATGTTGAAGAAATTTTAATTTTATCAGCTTTTTTCCAATAACAAATAATATATAAAAGATCATAAAACGAATGTATTTGTCTAAATATTTATTTTTAGTTCCGTTAATTATTTTTTTAAAAACAACAATTTTTTGTAATAGTTTTCATATTGGAACTTTGACGTCCATGGAAAAACTAATTGATATAACGCGAACTACATTTGTCTAACTATTGGATAAGAAAATCCGACTACCGGAGAAATATGACCGAAAAATTAACAAATAAATAATTAAAATTAATAATTTTATTATTTTTTATAAAAATAAAAAATCTTATTTTCGATCTTTATCAATTTAATGATTGAGTTTGAAATTGTTCAGGCTCAAGATCAAATGTTTTTAATTTAAATAAAGCAAAAGCATTAGCACATTTGTTTCAAAAATTTGATCTATATTCTGCATGATAGGTTATACAGCTGTTTGGGGAAGTGTCACCAACCCTCATCAGTAACCAAAAGCAGTAGATAGTTTGTTTGGTAAAAAGATAAATTCATATATATTTGCTGAAAACAACCAAATGAGAATTCAAGCAAAAGTTATACTATTTAAGCCTCTTCCAATATAACAAACTAAAATATAGAACAACTTTGAAACAAATATGATTGTATACGAGTATACATTGCATACTGCAATATACATGTTTGTTTTTGTCTTGAAAAAAACAAGAAAAACAATTTGTTTTTGCTAAACTTACATTTAGCGTTAACGGCGTGCCCTCCGTATTCTCCGTTAACAAAAACAACACAAATGTTATTTTTTCCGAGTTCAGAACATATTGAGTAACACAAAAATCGGAATTTTATGCTCTTTCTTAAAAAAATGAATTTTTGGGAATTATTTTCTTGAAGCAATAAAATTCAGTTTTTAATTCATTCATTTTTGCTTAAATTTAAATTTCGCCCTCTAGTGCAGTCTAGGAGAGTCAAATGAAACCAGTTCCTTAAAATTTATTTGAGTTGTATTGTTATCTATCGATCACTATAACTTTCATTACATTTTGAGACAATTTTCTTTTTTATGATTTATGTCTATGGGTCAAAGAACTGTGCGGCGTGCCCTCCGTATTTTTAATTTTATTATTTTTTATAAAAATAAAAATTCTTATTTTCGATCTTTATCAATTTAATGATTGAGTTTGAAATTGTTAAATATTCAGCAAAAGGCCGCCAAAACCTGAGTTTTGCGGTTTGTTATGTTTCCAAATCTTTCATCCTCGAATATTCCGAACAAATTCGATCAAGAAAGTTTACCGAAAAAATCAACAAGATAGACTGTAAAAAATGAGTTAGTCCCGAAAAATTAATCAATTGAGTCAAAAACTTTCATAAACTATTTTATACCAAACCATCGTGATAACTTGAAAAACAAGTGATGTAGTTCCGTTGATTTCGAGCATGTATTATATAGATATTTAAAGAATTAAACTGATAAATGACTAAATCAGAAACCTTAAAAGAAAAGTTAAAAGATTCTTATTTGGAGTATCTTTTTTGTTCATATATAATGGGTATTTTTTAAGCCCGGTAAAACTTGAAATTATGGAAAATAACACAAAAAATTAAATTTAATTTAAAAAATTTTTTTTCGAAAGATCAAGATATAGCATTTACATTTGAAAATGATTGAGGGCATATGGCCACCGCGGCCGTTTTTGAGAAAGCGCATTGTGGACGTCCAATCACGAATAACACGAATGATGTTGGCCTCCAAGGCATCAAGTGTTGCTGGTTTATCAGCAGAAATTAAGGACTTCACATAGCCCCATAGAAAATAATCGAGAGGTGTTGAACTGCACGACCAATGGACAGATCCATTTCTCGAAATCAACTTATTGCAAATTTTGATTTCAATAAGTTTAGGTTGCGGTTGCCGTATGACACGTAGCGAAATCCTGTTAAAACTACATCTCGCACAGATTAATTTCATCAATATTTAAAAAACAAAATCATTGCTCATGGTACGGTAACGATCTCCACTGACCGTAACGCGAGCTCCGGCTTCCTTTTTTAAGAAATATGGTCCGATAATTGCTACTGCATATAAAACATTTTCTGAGCGCAGAATGACGGTTTGTTTGACCGCTAACCTTTTCTTAAGTTCTATCTAAAAAAAAACAAAGCACCCTTTACATACATATTACAAAATCGAATATCGTATTTTATATCTAAATTTTTCGCTAGATTATGAATTTTTTTTTCCTTATTTTTGTATTTTTGTAACTTTATTTAATGTCTGCCTGTCGTAATTTCCTTTAATCTAGTTAGTACTAACGCGTGTATGGTTTTCGTTGAAAAATTATGTAAATACTTTTTTGAGAAAAAAATACCTCCTTCAGAAAAGACATTTTTTTTTAACCATTTATGTTCTCCGGCAAAAACTTAACATGTGGGAGGTTTAAGCAGGGAGCACAATATGATTTTTTTTCCAATTCGAGATATAAGCGATTTTATGCTCTCCCTAAAATATTATATTTTTCGATCTGGTAGCCCTAAAAATAGTTACTGCACGGTTCATATAAAATATAGTAACTTGGGTCAAAATGTCAACTTTTTTCATTTACGATGCTTAGTATGAAATATATAAGCACTTACATATTACCGCCAAAATTTTACGTTTCTCAATTTGGGGACCCTAAATATTGTTTTTAAGAAGCCGATACAATTTGAACCATTTTTCTCTACAATCTTATGTTTCGATATTGTAGTCCCCGCCAAAATCAATATGTAAACCTATAAGTAATAATTAATCATACGTGTACGTAAAATATTACGGAGTCAACACATCGGTGAGTAAGTGATTATAATGATTACCTTCTGTTTAAAATTTAAATAATTTATTATTATTTTTTTTGTATGTTGTCCCCATCATACTTGACAATTATTCATTAGCATTGAAGTATCATTAGCATTACATGAAACAATGCTGATGTCAAACAATTTCATTGCCATTTAATGGTAGTTCTATTTTAATTAACATTGTTTCAAAACATTGTAATAAAATGGGGCACAATATGCCCCAGTAATCTATTTATAAAATAATTTAGTTATAAATGTTCAAAGTATTTCAAAACAAGTAAAAGATAGCAAAATATATTCATGGCTTATAATCCTGACATTAATGTGACAATAAGTACGTATTTTAGAATACGGTGTAAAATTCTGAAATACGTTAAACATCTGTGGATATATGAAAAAACACGTGTCGGAAAACTATTTTTATTTATTATTTATTTATTTATTAGTTTATTAATCCTAAAAATAAATTCTATGATTAATGAGGAATTCGTGAGCACTAGCTGCCAAGTTTTTTTTTCAACTACGGCATTATTAATGGTAATTAATTTTAAATTCATTTACCAAAACTATTGGTATATATAAAACTAATTGACATTAAAATCAAATAAATTTCAATGACGTTGGCAATTAGTAAAACTAATGATTTGTCCTATATATGGTACCAATAAAAATCAGGATTCAACTCGATAATTTATATGTACAGTTGCTTCAAAATCTGAGTGCTCACCAAAAACTTTAATTTTCAAATGAATATCTATAATATTAATAGACTAGGCGATTTTTTGTTACCGATGTTTTGTTCTAACGTTTTATCCCGATTTTGACCAAGCGTATATTATTTGAAATGTATTTCTTGTTAGCTGTTGACCAGATTTACATATTTTTAAATGTTTTCCTTTGTTTTGAGTAGATTGCATTTAAAGTTGCTACATATGTGTGTTTAATAAATTTGTTAATGTGTTTGTTAATAAGTTTGTTATCTTCATTCACAATAATAATAAACGAAAAAAGTGTTGGTTTGTGAATTGGCTAAGTTGAAAAAAAAGTTGCCTAGAATTTGCACTCGAATTTCGAGCGCTAGAATCTAATAGTTTTTATTAAAGTTTATTATTATGTATTTTAATATTAAAAAAGAACTTCAAAATATCCAATTTTAAAACAAAAACAAAAAGTAAGCAAAATTTTAGCTTCAAAAAGTGAGTGCTCACTTGTACTTAGTATTTGTTTTGCTACTTACTGGGGAAGAATAACGGTACTTTTAAGAAATAAAACATTATAAAATTGAAATAACAACCTTTTTAAATATAATTAATAGTGGTTTTGTGACATACGTTGAATCAGATGGAACTATTTCGGCAGTAATCTTTGACATGCCTCCATGACATGAAACGAGACTACCGAATCCGAAAAATTATTACAATTAACTTACGCGATTCCAAAAAATCAATAAGACATATTGGAGATACAGTAAAATTACCATATTCCACCGTCAAAAAAATTATTCACAAATATGAAACCACAAAAAAGTTGACGTATGAGCCCAGATCTGGGCGACCACATTTACTGTCTGAAGCTCAAAAATGTTATATTGTTCGGGAAATTAAACAAAATCTAAAACTTCCGGCTACAAAACTTACGGAAACGGCAAATATAAAGTTTGGACTCAATTTTTGTAAATACAGTTCGCAATGTTATCGCCGTCAGGTTGCCAGGAAGAAAACATTCATAAGCAAGGCGAACAAGACAAAACGTTTGAGTATGCTAAAACCCATAAAAATGAGACGATAGAGTTCTGGAATCATGTTATTTTCACAGATGAAAGCAGATTTAACATGTATGGTAATGATGGAAGGTGTAAAGTATGGAGAAATTCCAATGAAAAATTAAGAGATAAACATGGCGGTGGCTCAGTATTGGTATGGAGATATATGTATGAGTGCTCTGTTGTCGGGGACTTGCATATAGTCGATGGAATACTAGATCACGAAACATATATCGACGTTTTAAAGAACCATTTCAGCCCCCCGTGTACGAAAAATTTGTCTGCCGCCAAATTATATCTTCACTCAGGACAACTACCCAAAACATACGGCCGCTAATAATAAGTTATGGCATCTCTATAATACTCCAAAATGGATGAAAACACATCCCAGACTCCAGGCATTAACCCGATCGAAAATCTCTGGGATCATGGTCAAAGCTCTACCGGAAGAATAGGCGAAAATTCCAGCGGAGGTGACCCAAAATTTGGGAAATTCTGTTCAGAGACGATTAGAAGCCATAATTAAAAATAAAAAACCTCAAGGTAAGTATTAACTTATAAAAATTTTTGTGTTCTAAGTGATTTTTTTTAGAAAAATCATAAGTGATCACTCTCTTTTTGAAGCTAAAATTTTGTTTACTTTTTGTTTTTGTTTTAAAATTGGAAATTATGAAGTTCTTTTTTAATCTTAAAGTACATAAAAATATACATTACAGTATAGTACATAAAAAAATATAAAAAAGTTTCGACAAAATATATATGTTTAATAAAAAATATAAATTATAGTTGTTTTCTATTAGACCTTTCCAAATTTATTTGTAAAATAAAAATATTCATATGAAAATTAAAGTTGGCGGTGAGCACTCAGTTTTTGAAGCAACTGTATATATTTTTTGTGCAACTTATTTTAGACCTATAGTCACTGCAAGGACGCCATTCGCCATTTGGTTTTGCAATCATGTGAAGTGGGTTTGCCCAATCGCTATTGGATGGTCGTATAATTCTTTATTTCTTTATTTTTCGTGGTTTACAATAGAGGTGGACCACGAATGATTAAATGATCGTAAGTATTATGACTTTATTGGAAAGCATAATTTCAGTGACATTAAAAACAATTAAATTTCAATGAAGTTGGCAATTAGATAGTAACACTAATAATATGTCCTATATTTGGCACCAATAATTGATTATAATCAGAATTCAACTCCATGATTTATATGTACATATTTATATTTTTTGTGTAACTAATTTAAATATTTATTATTTTTTTTTTTAACTAAATACACTTGTTTGCTTCGAAAAATATAATTCAACTAAACATAAAAACATTGATTATTTATTATTGCCATTTTTTCCGTATAATTGCATCAGATATAGGAAAATTAATAAAAATCAGTAATAATGTTTTCTTAATTCTGTTTTCTTGCATTTTCTCTAGCTGTAAAATTTGATATTGTGTAGCAAATGAAGACAAACAGTAGCTGATTTGAAATTTGAAATAAAACAAACATATAATAAAACAAATGAGAAATTATAGTAGGTCTGGACCGACTATACGATACCCTATACCATGGTATAGAGACACAATCTCTTCCGTCCAACTAATTCGATATAGAAAATAAGCATAAACCAAATTTGAGTAGCATTGTTATTAATTTTTTTGGCTGCAGATATGAAAAAGTTCATATCGGGTGCTATATTTATTTGGGAACTAGTTCGAAAAATGGATCGATCCTGAACATATTTGGTAAAGTCAATTATATTTTGAAAAAATATAAACAAACCGAATTTGAGAAAAATCTGTGCAATATTTTTGTTTTTAGATAGATTTAAGTGATGATCGGGAAGCAGCTCTATATGGGACCTATGACTAAGAATTGTCATATAGGTATTATTTTTGGACTACTGATTAGTGGATATAATAAGCACATACAAACCCAATTTGACTGAGATCTATATGATAATTCGGATCTTATGGCAATTTATGTCGATTTCATAGGGGTCATTTGTATGGGGACTAGGTCTCTACATGGACCGAATGCCACCAATTTCAATAGCGTTCATCCTATGGGCGATAAAAGCTTACGTACCAAATTTCATCATAATATATTCATATTTGCGACCTCTAGTTTGATTAAAAGGCTTACATGGACACACAGACGGACGGACGGACGAACATCGCTAAATCGACTCAGAAAGTGATTCTGAGTCGATCGGTATAATAAAATATGGGTCTAGGTCAAATATATTTGGTACTTAAAAACAGCAGCACAAAGTCATTATAACCAAATCACATAGTGGTAGAGGGTATAAATATTTTCTTATGCCAGTTAGAAGATGATTACATATCAATAGTTGAGTTGTATAAAGACTAAAACAAAAAATCGCTTTAACTGACAAAAATGACGTCATCACAAAATTGTCATCTTGGCAACCCCTCTTTAGTAAACATACCATCTTGTTTAGTTTTTCTTTTGTTCTCCCTTGAAAATGTCGCGTTTACTATGGTGGCTAAGTTTATAAATTAGTTTATTGTAACAAAACAACTATTCAAAATAAAAAGTGTTAAATCTATTAATTTAAATATTAAATACTATAAATTAAATATTAATTATTCATAATCTCTTCAAAATAAAGTGTAATTAAAGTGTTAAAATATAAGAAAATATGCATGGCCAAAAGTCATTATTCATAAATTAGTTTTCTGTAGCTTTTATGTCTCAAGTGTCATTACTCCTTGTTGTTTTTGTTTTGTGTATTTTGTTAGTTTCAACTGGCGCAATGCATAGAAATAGACAAAGCATAGTGTTATTAATGGAAGAGGCGGAGAGTAAGTAATATGAAATTAGAGTGATGAAAACAATAACATGATTAGCAAATATTAAAGCAAATTTAATATACGTGTGAAAATTAGTGATGTGTTAATCGCGATAACTATAATAGTTAATTGATTAAAAAAAGGAAATTATGTCCATACAAATATGGAAAGCTTTTGATATAACTTATAAAATGGTAAGTTATCTTCTGTATTTTTAAATAAGTATTTGTAGTAATTAAAAAACACTATAAAATTAATTATTTAAATATGTTAAAAATATTTTCCCGTTAAAATCAAATTAAAATATACGTACATCAGGGATGGAAAAATAGTTTTTTTAAGTGGTACTGAAACCTGACTAAAAGAGTACTTTTTTCACTAAAATAGTATTTTTCGTATTTTTATTTATTTAATAAGAATTCAACAAAGCAAAAAAGATCATACATATGAAATAAAAATATAAGGTACAAAAAAATTATTGTCTAAAAGTAACATAAAATTGTTGATATCCAGCGTTTTAAAATTTAAGGAATATTGTTAATATTTTAAGAGGTCGCTTGAAATTTTGTAATTGTGGCAGCAACTGTCGCTAGATTTTAACAAATCCTTTGTTTGGATTAAATTTGAAACTGTCTGTACGTGAAGACGGTTTCTTTCTTTGGTTTTAGTGGAATTTTGCATTGAAAATATACGCTCAATATTCGCTGAAGAATGGGGTATTGATAAAACTGCAAAAGCTATACGGGAAATGTCAGGAAACATCAGTTCATTCATTTCATTTTTAATACTGCTAACATTTTTCCAAAAAATGCAAATATTTTCATTTTTTAAGTGTTTTAGATCTGGTGTATCGGCTAGAGCTCTGAATTGCGAATTTATGTTTTCAAAATTACGTTGTTCTCTTGGAAATAATTTAATTAGAAGCGGAACAATACTGTTAGCTGTTCCGGATATAACCTTTTCTGGAGTAAAATTATTAAACATCATTAATAGTTTTGTGATGATGTTACACACATCTTCATTTATCTTTATTTATTTCATTTATTCATCTTTATTTGTTTATATTTTTTTTGTTTATTTTTGTTTACTATATGCACATGCACATATTTATTTGTAATTATTTGTTTACATTTATTTATTTTTTTTTGCATATCTTTTCTTTTTATTCAACACATACCACAAAGTACACTAACCTTCGGTAAAGGGTTGAATTACAAAACAATAAATTATTGTGTAATTAAATATCACTGGAATGCAAAATGACAAATTTGTGAAAATTCAAATTGTGTCAATAACCCATGACAAATAGGAATGTCACTCAAATTTTGAGGGGAAAATTTTAAATTGATTATTGAACGTTTTCTGATTGGCTATTGAGCCCAACGTTCAAAATCAATGAATTTGTAATATGCGAATGTAAAGAAAAGAGAAGACTATTATTTAAATTAAGTAAAAATATTAAATTATAATGATATAAAAGACCAGCATTTTAAAATAAATAAATCAATTATAATTCTGATTTGAAAGGGTTATAATTAAAACCAAACAGAGATTTTCTCTTTTTACTGGCATATTCTGCCAAAGGGTTCAAACATTGGCATAATCTGCCTACGTGCTGTATAAAAAAAAGTGCATCTAGCGTGCACGCGGGAACTGCTTTGAGGAAAGCACTTGACAAAATTCCTCCTGAGATTGGTCCGGTTCTCACCCAATCTTAGTGTCCATTTGTACACCCCTCATTACACTATATGGCGATCCTGCCAAGCTAACACTATATGGCGATCCTGCCCCCATACATACACTATATTAAATTTAAATGCCACTATGTACGTAGATTGCTACAAGGCATACATTATATAACGGTCCAGCGATTTTTATAATATTTGGTGATCCTAGCTGGCGTCCCACCTACACTATAGTTTGTTATTAAATTAAATTATCAAATTTTTTTCTAAAACATTCACAAAATGTTATGTAAAACTTCTTAACAGTCTTTTTAAACTCGCAAACAATATATTTATCCACATTTTTTGTTTCAATAAATATTTCCACATCAGTTCCACAAAAAATGTCTTTTAATTCAAGATTTTTTTCGTTCAAATTGATACAAAACACTTCAGTTTCTTCTAAAACCTCTTTTTTAAGAAAGTTTCGGGCTACCTGCATAAATAAAAATTTCATTCTGGGCAGTAAAATATGTATTCTGGCTTCTTGAGATTGCATTTCCAGATTGATATTGTTGACAATCTTTAAAATATATGCCAAAAATAAAAAATACATTTTCATTTTAGGATTCAATAATTCAGTGGCAATAAATTCGACTTTTTCGGCAGTTTCAAAAGCACTGAGAGTAAAATAATATTTAAGTGGCTCCCACTGTTCCAATATACGATCTACAACTACCATTCTAGACAGCCAACGTGTTGAAGCATATCTTAAAATTACATGAATTTCTGCACCGAAATACTTTTGGAATTCGACCAATTCTTCTTTACGTTTTGGGCTATTGCAAAAATAAAAATTTATTGCTCTCATAAATTTGTCTACATCTGCAGGTAAGCAAGCAAACGCAGTAAATGATACCATGTTTAGGATGTGGCAAATGCAACCATTAACAAATAAATTCGGGATTATCAATTTTAATTTTGCTTGCACTCCATTGATCGCTCCCATCATCACTGGGCAATTATCAGATGTAAAACCTACCATATTTGTTAGTGGTATATTGTTTTCTTTTAAAACATTAACCATTTTATCAGCGATTCCTTCCGCAGTTGAATCAGTTAGAGGTTCCAGGGATAGAAAACGATCCCTGCATATTCCATCAAAAATTCTAACAATTATTCCCAAATTTTTTGATACTGAGCAGTCAGTGCTTTCATCTATAGCAGTCGAGTAGTAGTTTTCGTTACAAAATTGGGTAATTGTTTTAGTATTTTCTGGGCCAGTAACAGATGTAATAATTTTTTGGCCTTTATGACGATTTATTAAAAATTTCTTTACTATTTGAGAATCTGGAACACTAATTTTTATTACGTCATTTAAGTGATCTAAAATTGAAAATGGTAGATTGTGCTCCGCCACAAACAAACACAACTTTACCTCCAATTTTTTTGCCATTTCAGTGGTAGGACATACCTTCATTTCCAAAAACGTATTTATTTTGGGTGTGCTTTTAGCAATTTGAGCTTTTCTCACATGACACTCACGGACAGCATGACGCTCTATGTGGGTCAATCCTCCAACAATACCAACATTACATATAACACATTTTTTCCCATTGGTCTTATCCTGGACAAGCCATGGAAATCTTTCTTTCCACTCATCGCGAAAGCCCGGCGCATATCGTTTAGTTTTTCTAAAAAACATATAATCAGTAAATATAATGCATATAATCAGTAAATTCTTTATTTCCTACCCATTCTCTTTGTCACTCATTATACTTATTTTTATTATAAGTGGTATGAAATCTGGTTTTCACCGCGTATTGATAGAGAAGCGCTTTTTAGAATAATATCAACAGCTTATCGAATAATTTTAGTGGTGTGCAAAACATTATAATTTCAATTACTTTGCATTATCACTTACAACAGTTTTGCCAATGATTTAAACATTTCTCACAATAAACCTACTAAAATAAATTAAAATAACGTATAAAGAAAAGGTACTAAATCACTTGCGGCGGTATTGCGGTATTTTTGCAAGTGAAAAAGTACTGAAAAAAATACTAAAGTATTAACTTTTCCATCACTGACGTACATATATTAAAGAAAATCGGCTAGTGTTTAAATAATCAATATTATTCATTTATTTAAAAAATAATTGAACAAAAGCAATTTAAAAATCGCTTTAACTATAATAAAAAATCGTAACTGCAAATAAGAAAAATAAACGATATTAGAAATATTTTTTTTATGTGCTCATTCTATAAAACGGAACGTAACGAAACGTTTAGAAAAATTTCAAAGTTTTAAATTTTCATAAAAACCGTTACGTTACGTTTCATTTTATGGAATAGGCCCCTTATACTTTTAATGAGTTATCATTCAACTAAAGTGAATAAGTTAAAATTGAAAATGAATTGAATTTTCATTTCAATTTAAATGTACTGACAACTACTCGACTGAACTAGTATGCAGGTATAAATGTACATATATTGTTTTGTTGCATTTTTTATAATTGATTAAAAATTATTACTGCAATGTTAAAATGAATATTCATATGTGCTCGAATAGTTTTTTTTATTACCGTGACTAATTGAAATATTAAATATAGTATCTATATTTTATTGTTTCTAGAAACATTAATTGTAATGTTTATAATTCTAATAGATAGTTAATTTGATAGCGACTCACAGACTAAAAAATCCGTTCATATAATTTCCTTGCACAATATAAAATTAAATTATAAATACGTTAAGTTCTTATTTTAAATAAACGTTATTAATTTATTAATTCTTATAATAAATTCTCGATTTGAGACCAACTCACCTGTAAACAATTGTTCAAATAAAGATGTTAATTTTAAATGAACACTTGTTAATCAAGTTTATGCATTATATTTATAAAAAGAATTTATTGAGAAATATGACAGAATTAACATATTTTCTTCAAACCTTCGCATATTGTAAAAATATGAACGTTATGGGTTTAGTTTTTACTTAAATTTTATTTTCAAAACCAACCGATTAAACAACTATTTCGGTGACAATATACTTTATATCTTACGAAAATTCAACATTATAATAATTATGAAGGGTGTGAAGTTAGCGACGAAAGATAACTATGTTTTTCAAAAATGTTACATACTTAACAGAGACTGTTAAATTAACAGAATTTTTGTTAAGATAACTACGAATGTTAAATACGTTATACAAAATGTTATGCATTATATAGAGAGTGTTGAACTAACATGTTTATATGTTTTTATGAAGATAACTACGAAAATTTAATACGTTTTACAAATAAGTTGAGGGGTTTAGATATATAGTGGCATTAGTATATTAGGACTAGTAAATTATAAAAAAAATAAGAATAAATTGAATTTTACAAAAAGATCGAAATAAGAAATATCGTTAAAAAAACATATGATTTTTTCCTAGTACTATATGGAAAAATTAAATGACATAATTATACAAAATGGTTCGTTCAGGGGCTTAGCCCTATATAAGGGTTTATAGACGAGCACTAATAGTTTTTCCTAGTACTCTATAGAAAAACTAAATGACATAATTGGACAAAATGATTCGATCAGAGGCTTAGCCCTATATGGGGGTTTATAGACGAGCACTAATAGTTTACAAAAAGATCAAAAATATGAAAATCGCTCGTTACGTTTTTGAGAAATATCGATTTAAAAAAAGTACGAATTTTTTTTTCCTAATACTATATGGAAAAACTAAATGATATAATTGGACAGAATGATTCGATCAGGGGCTTAGCCCTATATGAAGGTTTATAGACGAGTACTAATAGTTTACAAAAAGATCAAAAATATGAAAATCGCTCATTACGTTTTGGAGATATATCGATTTTAAAATAATATGTATTTTTTTCACTAGTACTATATGGAAAAACTAAATGACATAATTAGAGCGCAAACGGCTTAAGGCAACATAAAGACGAACTTGATCATTTTCTTAGAGACAATCAAATTGATATTTTGCTTGTCTCTGAAACTCACTTGACTTGTAGGAGTCTCTTTTCACTGCGCGGATACACTTTGTATGATACTAAGGATCCAAGAGGTAGAGCATGTGGTGGCTCAGCTATCCTAATTAAATCCAGATTAAAACATTATTTAATGTGTGATCATTGTGAAAACTACCTTCAAGCTACTAAAGGGTTTTTCAATAAGAGCGCTACAAAAGTTTTTTTAAATAAAACAAAAACGGTTTAGGGTATCAACGAAATTCTTTATTCCTGTGAAAGTACGTTCGATGCCATTATATATGGAAATCGATCTCTTTTCCATGTCCATCACGGGCACGCTTGCAGAAGTCCAGACGCTGAACCCAATTTTCGGCGGTGTTCAAGCATAAATCGGCCGATACTGCCGCAATTTCACGTTCGATATTCGTACGAAGTTCATCAATCGTCTCTGGCTTGTTGGCATAGATAATAGACTTGACGTAGCCCCACAGGAAATAGTCCAACGGCGTCAAATCACACGACCGAGGTGGCCAATCGACTGGACCATTTCGTGAGATAACACGGTCTCCAAACTTGGTTTCCAATAAGTTGATTGTGACATTCGCTGTGTGGCTTGTGGCGCCGTCCTGTTGGAACCACATGTCCTCCAAGTCCATATCATCCAACTGGGGCCAAAAATATTCGGTTATCATTGAACGGTAGCGATTCCCATTCACAATAACGTGCCGGTCTTGATCATCACGGAAGAAGTACGGCCCAATGACGTCGCCGGCCCATAAACCGCATAAAACCGTAATTTTTTCGGGATGCAATGATGACTCATGGAGTACGTGTGGATTGCTGTCTGACCAATAACGCATATTTTATTTATTGACGAAGCCATTCAGCCAGAAATGAGCCTCATCGCTGAAGACGATTTTTCGATGAAAATCCGAATCATTTTCAAGTTGTTGCTCAGCCCAGTTCACGAACCTACGACGCTTCTGGTGGTCAAGCGGCTTCAGTTCTTGCGTCAATTTGATCTTGTAAGGATGTAGGCCAAAATCTTTTCGCAAAATTCGCCACAACGACGTCACAGAGATGCCCAACGTTTGAGAACGACGTGTGAGAGACACATTTGGGCTTTCTTCAACTGAAGCCTCAGCGGCAGCAATATTCTCGACACTACGGGCACTACTTTGTCTCACTGGAACGGGAACATTTTGTACTGTACCTGTGGACTCAAATTTTTCCACTAGACGCTCAATTGTTCAGCTGCTAAGATGATTATGACGACCATATATTGGATTAGGCGCTCTTAACGTTGAGGCCACTGACTCCGAATTTCGGTAGTAAATTTTAATAATTTTGACTCGTTGTTGGCTCGTATATCTTTCCGTCATGAAATGGCAAATCTAACTGAAGAGAAATGTCAAAAGAGCGGCAAGAAATATGGCGTAGTTTGCTGTCCTTGTCTTTCTACTTTTGTAGCGTCCCTGTTGAAAAACCCTATACTATGTGCTTTGAAGACCTTGGAAACAGCCTAGTGATTTCATCAATATATTCTCCCCCAAGGTTTTCTATATCAGAAAATCAATATACAAGTTTTTTTAAATCACTAGGGTCTCGTTTCATAGCATACATTCTGGGAGTCACGGCTTAATTCCCCGAAGGGTCGTGTTTTGTTCAACACAATTTCTAAAATGGGTATGGATGTGGTCTCAAGCGGAGAACCAACGTACTGGCCAACAGATGGGCAAAAAATACCCGATTTGATCGATTTCGGATTAACGAAGAACATCGCAAAAGAACTTGTGCATGTAGAATCTTCATTGGAACTCTCGTCTGACCACACACCCGTTATTGTTACTATATTGAAACCCCCAAAAAATTGCGTCCCCATCTGGTGATTTAACGCTTTCAAGCAATATTGATTGGCTAAAATACAAAAAGTTTTTTAGTACCCATTGCACAGAAAGCTTTCCGCTAAGAACATCAGATGATATTGACCTCTCGATTATTAACTTCGAACAAAATTTCAAACTAACTGCTCAACTTGCTACTAAACCTCCTTGTCACACAGGCCATATAGAACTACTTTTGTAGATGTGGAAAGGCCATTAGGTGAAAGAAGAAGAATTCGAAGAGAGTGGCAACTGCACAGATCTCCTCAACTTGAGCAACAATTGAAGGAATGCACGAAAAACCTACGGAAACTGCTTGAAACACAAAGAAATGCTAATTTGAATAGTTATCTGGAAAAACTGGATCCAACAGAAAAAACTGATTACTCTTTGTGGCGTGCTACAAAAAATCTTAAAAGACCTGTTATATGTAAGCCTCTTCTAAGAAAGGAAAGTGGAGGATGGGCTAGGAATGACAAAGAGAAGGGAGAAAATAAAGAGAACAAATTATTTTATTTAAAATGTTTGGGACATTTGGTTTTTTGCGTTTGGCATCCCTAATTTAATTATTTATTATTATAAATTTATTCTCTATGTTTTCCAAATATGGCAATATTTTAGTAAAAAAGTTGAGAGAGCTTTTTTTTTGGTTATTATTTTGTTACTCCATCCGACCTTTATGGCCGCAATGAAGAAATATTTGGCCAATTAAAAGAAACTATACAGCCATCTCCAATTAGCACGATTTAGTGCATATAGCCACCCTACACAACCATTACCTTTGCAATGGAGGTTAAGGCGAGCCATTTAATTAGCAAAAACTAAATTAAACGAGAAGTTATGTCATATAACCGGAAACGCATGCATATAGGAAGCGCATGCATATTTTTCCAATATTTTGTTTACATTTATTATCAATACTCAAACCGAGGTGGAGGGTATCAAAGATTCGGCACAGCCGAATTTAACATTCTTACTTGTTTATAGACGGCTCGCAAGCCTTCGTCCGAGTTTGGCTCGAGGGACTCCTCCATAAAGTTAAACAGTTGTTGCCCCCGAACACACATAAGCTAATGGAGAGCTATATAATTAATAGAAAATTCTCTATAAGAGAGAAAAGCTTTGTGAGCCCTCCACAGACAATTCATGCTGGTGTACCACAAGGTAGTATCTTGGGCCCACTTCTGCACATACTTTACACAACAAATGAAAACACTCTTACGTCGACTTTTGCGGATGATACTGCAATTTTAAAGGGGAGTGAATTTAGCGACGAGAGTTAACTACGTTTTTCAAAAATGCTAAATACTTAACAGAGACTGTTAAATTAACAGAATTTTTGTGAAGATAACTACGAAAGTTAAATACGTTCTACAAAATGTTATGCATTATATAGAGAGTGTTGAACTAACATGTTTGTATGTTTTTTTGAAAATAACTACGAAAATTAAATACTTTTAACAAATAAGTTGAAATATTTAGATATATAGTGGCATTAGTAGATTAGGACTAGTAAATTATAAAATAAAATAAAAAAAAATTGAATTTTACAAAAAGATCAAAGATCGAATATTCTACTACTAATTTACAAAAGATCAAAAATATGAAAATCGTTAGTAACGTTTTTAAGAAATACCGTTTAAAAAAAACATATGAAATTTTTTTCTGCTACTATATGAGAAAATTAAATGTCATATTTGGACAAAATGGTTCGATCAGGAGTCACCAAGAATACCAGACATTTGGTTCGGAAGTCGACTAAAAGAATCATAGAAAATAGTATAAAAGAGCTAATAGGAGGTTTAACTGGAAAACTTAAAATTTTCATATGAAACAATTAATTTCGGGAAATAATATACAATAATATTAGTAACGTACTTATACAAATATCGGTTCGTGGTTTGAAAGTTATTGCGATGTTACAATTTTTATGTGCGCAATTCTTATATTATTTTATTTTTTTTTATTAAAAAAACAATAAAAAGAAATCAAAGTGAAAAAGGTTGTATTTTGTTTTTTTAATTTTACACAATCTATCAATAAAACCAAATTGGATTTCCAAACACCAAAATAGAACAATACGATTGAAATTACTTTTGAATTGAATTTACTACTAAGATTCTCTCTGGTCAAGCAGCGATGACAATTGTAAATTATCCTTTACAGACAACATCAACAAATGATTCAATTCTTGATTGAACAGCTTTTCAATGTACTTTGATTGGGTCAATAAGCCATATATTAAAGCCTTGTAGCCGAATATATTACAAACCCACAAATACTTTATGGTACTTCATAAATACAAAAACACAAGAACAAAAGAAGTAAAAACTTAAGAAAGACATAATTTATTTATTTTAAGAAGAAAAAAAAAAACGTTGATGTCCTCAGGAAAAACGAAATCCCCTTTCCATGTCGAATTATCATTTCTTTCTGTTAATACAAATTTTTGGTCAATGGAATAATTAAGATAATTTTACATAAGTTTTTGTTGTCAATTAGAGCTGACTAGTTCTATTCTATCTATATACATATGTATCTATCTACCTATCAACAAGCGAAGCCGATAACCTAAGTTGCTAGTGGTTTATCTTTAAGAGTTATTATAATTTGAATTACAATAAATATCAAATAAATAAATAAATAATAAATCAAGAGAGGGCATAATCTAGTAACTCCGAAACCCTTTTCGTGGCAAATAAAAGTATCCTTAGGGACTGTTCACAAATTACGTAACGCTGTTTTTGCCACTTTTTAACCCCTCCCCTCCCTATGGTAACAATTCGTAACAAAATCCAAAGACCCCCTCCTCTAAGAGGAATAACGTCACAAAAGTTAAAACACTTTTTAAATTACTTTTTGACCAATTTTTGTATTCGAATAAACAAAACAAAATTCCTTATAACTTAAAAATAAATACAAAAATGGAAAAAATAAAATAAAATAAAATAAATAAAAAAAAAACCAAGTAAGAAAATTATAGTCGGTCTAGACAGACTATACGATACCCTATACCATTGTTTAGAGACCCTATCTCTTCGGTCCAACTAATTGGATATAGAAAATAAGCATAAACCATATTTGGGTGGCATTGTTATTAATTTTTTTGGCTGCAGATATGAAAAAGTTCATATTGGGTGCTATATTTATATGGGGACTAGGTCGAAAAATGGACCGATCCTGACCATATTTGGTAAAGGCACTTATATTTTGAAAAAATATACACAAACCAAATTTGAAAAAAATCTGTGCAATATTTTTGTTTTTTGATAGATTTAAGTGAAAATCGGGAAGCAGCTCTATGTATATGGGGCTCTATAGGATTTTTTTTTGGATTACTGATTAGTGGATATAATAAACACATACAAACCCAATTTGACTGAGATCTATATGATAATTTGGATCTTATGGCAATTTATGTCGATTTCATAGGGGTCATTTGTATGGGGACTAGTTCTGAACATGGACCGCATTTCAATAGCGTTCATCCTATGGCCGATAGAAGCTTATATATCAAAATACGTTCATATTTGCGACCTGTAGTTTGCTCAAAAGGTTTACATGGACACACAGACGGACGGACATCGCTTAATCGACTCAGAAAGTGATTCTGAGTCGATCGGTATAATAAAATATTTTTGGTAGTTACAAACAGTAACACAAAGTCATTATACCCAAACCACATAATGGTATAGGGTATAATGATGTGAAACCGATCACAGGGGATATGTGTAAACATCTAGTAATTAAAGATTTTCTCATGGCATTTTTTTAAAATCAAACAGAAAGCGTCTTATGTCGATCACTCATAGCAATCAACTGCAGGGACTCTGCTAATATAAAAATATTTATTATTCCATTTTTATTTTTCGTTTTTTATTTTTCAATTTTCATTTTTCGTTTTTCCTTTTTTTTTTCTTCAGTTTTCATTTTTTATTTTTAATTATTAATTTTTCGTTTTTCATTTTTCATTCTCCATTTTATATTTTATATTTTTAATTTTTAATTTATTATTACATATCACAATTTTTTCACATGTTACGCTGTTTTTGAAATTTACCCCCTGCGCGTAGCAGTAAACGAAAAAGAATAAATATTAACAAAAAACTATGTAAAGAAAATTATATAATCAAAAATAAAGACAAAAATAACTTTATTTACTAAAACATTTGAAAAACTAAAGTAAAATACGGCCACTCAACACCAATTTATTCGTCGTTCGTCGGCGTAAGAAATAGAAACAAGTAAGTGTGTTAAATTCTGCTGTGCCGAATCTTTGATACCCTCCACCTCGGTTTGAGTATTGATAATGTAAACAAAATATTGGAAAAATATGCATGCGCTTCCTATATGCATGCGTTTCCGGTTATATGACATAACTTCTCGTTTAATTTAGTTTTTGCTAATTAAATATGTAGCTCGCCCTAACCTCCATTGCAAAGGTAATGGTTGTGTAGGGTGGCTATATGCATTAAATCGTTCTAATTGGAGATGGCTTCTTTTAACTGGCGAAATATTTTTCATTGCGGCCATATAGGTCGGATGGAGTAACAAAATAATAACCAAACAAGTAAGAACATTATAGTCGGTCTAGACCGACTAAACGATACCCTATAGAAACCCTATCTCTTAGGCCCAACTAACTGGACATTGAAAATAAGCAAAAACCAAATTTGAGTGGGATTTTTATTAATTTTTTTGGCTGCAGATATGAAAAAGTTCATATCGGATGCTATATCTATAAAGGGACTAGGTCCAAAAATGGACCGATCCTGATCATGTTTGGTAAAGTCTCTTGTATTTTGCAAAAATTTATACAAACAAAATTTGAGAAGAATCAGTGCAATATTTTTGTTTTTTAATAGATTTAAGTGAAGATCGGGAAGCAGCTCTATATGGGGTCAAAGGGATCATTTTTGGACTACTCATTAGTGGATGTAATGAACGCATACAAACCCAATTTGAGTAAGATCTATATGACAATTTGGATCTTATGGCAATTTATGTCGATTTCATATGGGTAATTTGTATGGGAGCTAGGTCTGAATATGGACCGATTCTCACCAATTTCAACAGCGTTCATCCCATGGCCGATAAAAGCTTATATACCAAATTTCATCAAAATATATTCATATTTGCGACCTGCAGTTTGATTACAAACTTTACATGGACACACAGACGGTCGGACGGACGGACATTGTTAAATCAACTCAGAAAGTGATTCTGATTCGATCGGTATAATTAAAGATGGGTCTAGGTTAAATATTTTTGGTTGTTACAAACAGCAGCACAAAGTCATTATACCCAAACCACATAGTGGTATAGGGTATAAAAAAAGCTCTCTCAACTTTTTTATTAAAATATTGCCATATTTGGAAAACATAGAAAATAAATTTATAATAATAAATAATCAAATTAGGGATGCCAAACGCAAAAAACCAAATGTCCCAAACATTTTAAATAAAATAATTTGTTATCTTTATTTTCTGAAAAACTTCAAATATTCACACAAAAAAAAATTGTGAAAATTTATATATAAATAACATTCTCATCAAATTGCGTTTATTTATGTAACAATTTTTATGTTAGCAATTCTTAAATATCATTTGAGGTTTTCTAAAATTCATTGAATTTAAATTAATGTTTTCTGTAGTCCGATTCTGTAAATTTCAACGATCCGACAATCGCAAAATATATTGACAGCTATTGTTGTTTGTACTAAGGCTTAAGTGATTCACTAAGTACATACATCTTAACGACAGTCGGCAAATCTATTTTTCTATTTATTCAAATTGTAAACGAGTGGCATCTCTGTCAAAATAAGCGAAAAACACAAAGAAGAATAGAAAAAAACAAATTACTTCGTGTTTGACAGGATGATTTTATGTTTATGTTTAATATCTCTATTTTTTTTATTAATATTTCTGCTTATTTATTTGAAAATGAAATAATGAATTGAATATGCTATTTAATTTTTTTATTTATATAAAATAGTTTTTTAATAGAAGCAAAATATTTTCACTATTTTATGATTTTTATTTATGTATGACGACATTTCATCCTAAAAATTTAAGTTTTTATCGATTGAATAAACAACACAAAAATGGTTGTCGTTTAGCTGATTTTAACAATAGCGAATATCGTTTAAAAATTTTACTGATAATTTTGCTTTTCTTTTTTAACGATTCGACAATCGTTAAAAGAAGTTACTGAAAAGCTATTAATTTCTCCTGAATGCCAATATTTTTTTTTAATGTAAACATTTTTTAAATGTAAACATATTTGGTGTTTGTTTTGGAATTTCAATTTGTGTTTAACGAATAAAATTTATATGTATATTAAAGATGCATTTGATGTCTTCTAAATTTAAAATTATTATTTCCGACGTTTTGATATGATTTTCTGAAATTCAGTTAATATTTTCTAATTTATAATTGGAAATTTTAATTCCAGTTTTTAGAATTGATATTTTCTTAAATTTGAATGGTAAATTTAAAAAGTGCAATTTTGTATTTATGTGAATAATAATGCTTTAGTAATTATAAACAATTTTTAAAAATTAGATGTAATCGCAATCAGATATTTTGTAGGTAAAGCAGAATAATAATTCTATATAACTACTAGCTGGACCCCGCAAACGTTGTTTTGCCCTCAATGAATTTTTAATTTTAGTTAGAATCTGTATACATCTATATAAAAAAACGTTTGTGCATTTGTTAATATTAAAACTGTTAAAAAAACAATTTTTTATTTATGAAAATTAAAATAAATATTTATTGTAACATACATATGTATAAGAATGTAATTCTTGTAATTCTAAAAAGAGATATTTTTAGTTTCCTTATTCTGGCAGTAAATTAATAAATTTACTGGCTTTCCGACACGGGAAAAACAACTGTTTTCGAGGTCCAAACCACATATTTGCAATGATTGTCCTTGAGATTTATTGATGGTCATGGTAAAGCCCAATCTGTTCGGAAATTGCAATCTTTTGAATGTTATCGGTGTGTCGGTAGGAATCGTAGGAATTCTTGGCAGCAAGACATGTTCTCCTTTAAATTTGAATTTGAGAATTGTGGCCTCAATAACATTTGGTATTATCCTCTCAACAATTAACCTGGTTCCATTACATAGTCTCGGAGCGTTGAGGTTACGTAGCAATATTATTGGAGAACCAACTTTTAATTTTAATAAATGTGGAAGTAGATCGGGCACATCAAGTGAATTCAAAAATTCTGGTGGATAATTGACTGCTTCATTTTCTTCAATAACACTATCCATAGATTTGAAATAACACTTTCGGAATCAATCATGTCCTGAATAATAACATAAATATTATCGACATCGAAATTTTTTGCGGCTTAAATAGTTCTTTCACTTAACCAAGTAGTTGTTTTCAAAACTGGTCAGCCGTTGGATCATGGATAATAAAATGAGAGCTCCACCAAAAAGTCTTTCATTGCCTTTCAAATCTTTTAAAGTTCTATGTAGTGCTTCTAAGGAATGTTTGTAAACCATGTTATATTAATCCCAAATAACAATATTGCATTTTTGCAGAACTTTTGCCATGTTTTTTTAACGTTGATTTGAGTGCTGAACGAGCTGTACGACCACCATGCAATAATGTTGCGCCTATTCCGGACAAAGCAATAGCCAAAGCAATTTTTCCTTCCTTTTTAGTTAGAATATTTGTATATAAAAACGTTTGTGAATTTTGGAACTTATAAAATTTAAATAAATTTGACAACTCATTCTTTTTCGAACGCCAGCGCCATCTACCGGGTCTAACAAAAAAATTTTTGGCATCATCTAACATACATATATGTACATTCTTAACTTCAGTAAAATCGCACCGTAAATAAGAATATTCGAAATGACTTTACCCCAGCGTCATCTATCGGATCCATTTATACATACAAAAATTTCCTATGATAAAACATACGTACATTCTGAATTGCAGTCAAATCGCACTAAATAAAAATATAAAAAAAAAAAACAAAAAAGGAGGACTTTAACTTCTTATATATAAAATTCTCTTGTCGCGGTCTCTGTAATTGAACTCCTCCGAAACGGCTCGACCGATTTTCATGAAATTTTGTGCGGATATTGGGTAGGTCTCAGAAACGGACAACAGGTACTTTTTTTTTTTGATATCTCAAGTGGGCGTGGCACTTATGGCTATCATAATACTCCAGTTATCTGATTTTAAAAGTTCACTTTGTTTGGGGGGTACCCCTCCCAGTGGCCCTATCAAAAAAAAAATAAACGTTGTCCGATTCTCAGACCTACCCAATATGCGCACAAAATTTCATGAGAATCGGTCGAGCCGTTTCGGCGGAATTTTACCACAAACACCGCGACAGAAGAATTTTATATATAAGATGTAGAACTGTTTTGAAATCAAAAAACTCGGTAACTCTATTTTGTAAAGACAACAAAAAGTTAATATGCCAAACTTATGTACATATTTGTAGAAGAATAATGAAAAACCGTATGAAATAAAAGACCAGCCCGTGTATACTCTTAACATTGTTCTGTATGATATCTATTTGAAAATATTGACATTCATGTTAAAATAGAAATAACTATTGCAAAGCTAATTAGAACAGAAATTGTGCCGCCATCTACTGTGGCATAGTCATGCTGAGTAAAATGAAGTGACACTGTTAATGCAAAAGAAATGTATATTCCCCACAACAAAATATTGCAGAATTTTACGTAAATAAAATAATATACCGATTTATTTCTAACATGCAGTTATTATGGATATACATACATACATATGGGAACTTAAAAAATTTACGGCACCTAGACAATTTTTTTTAAAGTTTTTTTTTTTGTCTGACATCAATGTCGATTTGCGTGTGTATAAACCGATATTTGAGCATGTGAAATCCGTTCGCGTTAATCATTTTTATTAAACGGCGCAAATTTTACGGCGGTTTAAAGTTAAAAATTTTGAAAAAATATTAAAATTACAGTTTTTGTTAAAATTGAAAAAGGATAACGCGTGTGGATAATACCCCTTAAGGACTTTCTTAGCACACTAAAATATTTGTATGCATATAAAAATTTATTTAAATTTGTTAAACATTTTACAAAATTACGGCTAGTATAAGACATAATTTGCAATATTTTGGAAAAAAAACTATTTGCCTATCGCTAATGGTTTAAGAGATATAACCATTTACACTTTACCACTCATGATTTTTTTTTTACCAAATTATATATTAAGATCAGTAATACCTTTAAAATTGTTAGTTTTCTCTGAGTTTAGTATAGTATTAACATGCTTTAAATAAAAAGGTGTTTGGGTATTTAATAGAACAACTGACTCGTTAACATTGCATTTTATGGCTTCTTTGGACGCGACTTTTACGTGGTATGTTAAGCCTTTAGCACCCTTTCGGTCAATTGTTTTCTGATACCACTTATGGAAAAAAATCTTTTCTAAACCATTTTCAGCCTCCGGAATTTCTTTTTTATTGCAAACTTTGCATTATCTATACATACACGATTTCGAATTTAAGTTACATGCTACCATTGAAATAAAGTTATGTGAACTAGATGAAGATAAACCTTTAATCGAACTTTTGCAGCATTAAATCAAAGTTAATGTGTGTTTTACACAAACATGTATTTCGAGCAGACATTTTACTTTTAATTATTCAAAATTTCTTGTATTTAGCAAAAGTATTAAAGTATATTTTGAGTTTAGTTTCTTTGCAAAACTTTTGGTGCAGATTAGTAAGAGTATCTCGAAGAAATCGTTTTCGAAATACTTTACCATTTTTCCTTATAATATCCCTTTTTCCTGCACATATACTAGATATTTGATTTTTTTGTAAAAACTGTTCAATTAAATGTTTTATTGTGTTCTCCTTACAACCTCTAGTTTCTTGGGGAGATTTAAAATTTTTATTTTTATTTTGTTGATAACTATTAACTTTGTGATATAAAATTTTACGGCTGTTATATTTTTTTAACACTTTTCGAGAAACGATTTTGGAGTACATAAATTTTTCTTTATGAGTTACTATATTTTGTTTATTTTTAACCAATTGTTTTTCTAAAACCTCACAAAACATTAGTCGCTTTTTCACAGCACGTTTCATAAAGCAAAGGCTACTGTGATCATAGAGTTTTCATAATAAAGTAAGCTCTTTAAGATGTCATTGCATCGGCGGTAATTTGGCGGTTTTCGCGGTAGTATATTTCAATTGTTTTGTTGAAATTTGTTAAGGTGGCCCTCGTGAATATTGTTTAAAATATAGTCTCACTTTCTAGGGGATTAAAAAAAATTTACGCTAATTTCTTTTAAGTTTGTGATGTCCGTGATACGTTATTGGTGCGCTGACACCAACTTGATATACCTCAAACTTTATAAAATTACGCCGTTTTTTTAATTCTGCACTCAAAACTCATTTCTATTAAACGGCGCAAAAACACTATGTAAAATCTTCAAAAAGTTCAAAATTCGAAAAATTTTGGTTTCACTTGTAAACCACCATGCAACTTTTCACCCAGCAGCGATCTCAAAATTTTTTTTTTCGTGGATATATCCTCCAAGTCTAGTGACTATATTTTGTATAGGTTTGGATCTGAAAGCTAAAAACTGTTACAAAGAAAACGGAATGAATAAAAAAACTCTTGCAAGTTTCAAGTCGTTTTTTTAATTTTTCGAATTTTAGATGACCACCAATTCTTAAGGTGAAGACTGTTCAACGTAAAACTTTGCACGTCAGATCCATCAAGTATAGTCATCCAACCCCTGTACAACGTTTTTTTTTTTCAATTCATAAAACTTAACGAAATAAGAGCTATAGTATGTCGGTTTCAGCAGGTGTTCAAAAAATTTTAAATAGCCCATATATTGAATATATGTATATTATTTGTATTATTTAATATGTGTATATATGTATATGTAAATATTACTCACAAAAAATACAACATCAAACGTTATTTTTGTGTTCTTCTCTTTAAATAAATTAATACATAAATTTTTTTTTGCTTAATTTACATTGTTTTTTTTATTAACAACTAG
This sequence comes from Cordilura impudica, assembly GCA_963682025.1. Classification (NCBI taxonomy): domain Eukaryota; kingdom Metazoa; phylum Arthropoda; class Insecta; order Diptera; family Scathophagidae; genus Cordilura; species Cordilura impudica. The sequence continues at coordinate 81,540,793 of OY821517.1, forward strand.
GTATTTTAGCATTATTTGCTTTAGGTGTTGGTGAATTTTTACTCCCTTTATATTAAGTCGTAGTGTCTGCTTGTCGAACAAATTTTGGATTGATTTTAACCACTTTCCCGTGACCCAATCGATCTGAAATTATGCAGGCAGGCTCGTGGCAATGACAGAAATGATCTAACAGATTTTTTTTAGTGATGCCAAAACAATGGAAACTTTTAAATTTTTCTGCCAGAGTTAATAAAAAAAATGTACAAAGGGTTTGTTTTTATTATATTATTACCACAACGACCACAAAAACAACAAGTCCAGCTATGACAGCAATGCAACATTTAAAATAACAACAAGAACAATATAGAAACATCATGTTTTTCATTTTTTTTAATTTCCCTGGACCTGTTCCACCGATTTAATTTATTTTTGAAATAGAAATCTTCCCATGAATTTGTTGAATCATTCCCACTGAAAATAATAACCCTAGCTGTCCTATTGAGGGCGTGATCGTGGCAAGAACAACATAGAAAATTATATTTTTTCAAGACTTTTTTAGTTCTTCATTCAAATCTCGGGCCCTAATCGACCGATTTGGACGATTTTAAACACCGAACTTTTCAGGATGTTACTGAATCTTTTTTTATGTCAACGAGCACCCTAGCTGCCCGATTAATGCCGTCATCGTGATTTCCACAGACGGACAGACGGACAGACGGACATCGCTATATCAACTCCGGTTGTTACAACGATCACAAATATATATATTTTATGGGGTCCAAAATTTTGTTTCTAATTATTACAAATGGAATGACAAACTTATATATACCCTCTGCACACTGGAGTGGAGGGTATAAAAAAATTAAAGAAAGTCTCCTTATTTTTACCTGAGACAACGAATGGGACACATATGTCCCATAATATTTTCAGCCCCCCGTGAAAAGTATACAACTAATTTAAAATTCGTTGATCACTTAAGATGTAAGTATATAGCATTGGCACATCTAATACTTAAAGTTAATCCAACAGTATCTTTTAAAACCCGAGATATTACGAAACTAAAATTGCCAAATAAAAAAAAAAAAAAATACAAATTTCCCCTAAATTTTAAAAACCCCTTAATTTAAACACGAAACTCAGATAAGGCATTTTTTTTTTTTTTTTATCGAACAATACCAATTTGATCCAAGTCCATTGAAAGAGTACCTGTAATGACGAAAAAACCAAATGGGACATATGTGTCCCACTCGTCGTCAAAGGGATATACATACAATCTTATAAAACTTTTTCGGGCTACTCTCATTAGGTGTATTGAGGGGCTCATTCTTTGAAATGAAACGTAACGTTACGATTTAAAGTTATATGTAAAATTAAAAAGCTTTCAAAGATTTTTTAAATTTTCTCGTAAAAATTAAAAACACTTCGTTACGTTTCGTTTTATGTGCAGAATGGCCCATTAATAAATTTTCTTGTACCACAACATTTACTCATCACTGTTTATTGTTTTTCTTTTTATTGTCAAAAAAAACTATATTTTTTCTTTTTAAAATATATTGTTATTTTTTGTATTTATCACATTCAAAGAATTTATAAGTATTAAAAATTCCATTTTCCAAAATCAAAATTACGTAATGAATTTTCAAAAAATTATCAAAAAATACACAAAAATCAAATTTATATTACTTCTGGCAATAATTCGCATCGAGTTTTCGCAATGTGCTTTCACTAGCCGTTGTTCCACAATTATTGGAAACAGTTTAACACGTGTTTGTGTAGCGAAATATCCAGTAGATATCAAGGATCGATATTTGGATCAATTTGTAGAGCCCTCTATGGAGTATGCTGTATTTAGTCTTGATGGGAGACCAAATCATTATTTTATAACACATGGTCATAGTAAAATAATGGCTTGCCGGAAATTGGTATTAATCAATGACATCGAGATGAAGTGCGATCAAAAGACAATTCAATTGAGTAGAGCCCTTTTGGTTTGTATAACTCATCGTACATCTGTGGCCGAAGAATTAACAGACTATTGTGCTAATGTAACAAATTCATTAGCAAATTATGTGGCCATGCATTATAATGATCCCGATCCAAAATTGATTGGACATATACTAGAGATTTGATTTTTTTGTAAAAACTGTTCAATTAAATGTTTTATTGTGTTCTCCTTACAACCTCTAGTTTCTTGGGGAGATTTAAAATTTTTATTTTTATTTTGTTGATAACTATTAACTTTGTGATATAAAATTTTACGGCTGTTATATTTTTTTAACACTTTTCCAGAAACGATTTTGGAGTACATAAATTTTTCTTTATGAGTTACTATATTTTGTTTATTTTTAACCAATTGTTTTTCTAAAACCTCACAAAACATTAGTCGCTTTTTCACAGCACGTTTCATAAAGCAAAGGCTACTGTGATCATAGAGTTTTCATAATAAAGTAAGCTCTTTAAGATGTCATTGCTTCGGCGGTAATTTGGCGGTTTTCGCGGTAGTATATTTCAATTGTTTTGTTGAAATTTGTTAAGGTGGCCCTCGTGTATATTGTTTAAAATATAGTCTCACTTTCTAGGGGTTAAAAAAAATTTACGCTAATTTCTTTTAAGTTTGTGATGTCCGTGATACGTTATTGGTGCGCTGACACCAACTTGATATACCTCAAACTTTATAAAATTACGCCGTTTTTTTAATTCTGCACTCAAAACTCATTTCTATAAAACGGCGCAAAAACACTATGTAAAATCTTCAAAAAGTTCAAAATTCGAAAAATTTTGGTTTCACTTGTAAACCACCATGCAACTTTTCACCCAGCAGCGATATCAAAATTTTTTTTTTCGTGGATATATCCTCCAAGTCTAGTGACTATATTTTGTATAGGTTTGGATCTGAAAGCTAAAAACTGTTACAAAGAAAACGGAATGAATAAAAAAACTCTTGCAAGTTTCAAGTCGTTTTTTTAATTTTTCGAATTTTAGATGACCACCAATTCTTAAGGTGAAGACTTTTCAACGTAAAACTTTGCACGTCAGATCCATCAAGTATAGTCATCCATCCCCTGTACAACGTTTTTTTTTTCAATTCATAAAACTTAACGAAATAAGAGCTATAGTATGTCGGTTTCAGCAGGTGTTCAAAAAATTTGAAATAGCCCATATATAGAATATATGTATATTATTTGTATTATTTAATATGTGTATATATGTATATGTAAATATTACACACAAAAAATACAACATCAAACGTTATTTTTGTGTTTTTCTCTTTACATAAATTAATACATACAAATTTTTTTTGAAGAACAATATAGAAACATATTTTTAATTTTTTTTTTTTTTACTTTTTCAGAGATTTCCCTGGACCTGTTCCACCGATTTTAATGATTTTTGAAATGGAAATCTTCCCATGAATTTGGTGAATCATTCTCACTAAAATAATCACCTTAGCTATCCTATTCAGGTCATGATCGTGACAAGAACAACATAGAAAATTATATTTTTTCAAGACTTTTTTTTAGTTCTTCATTCAAATCTCGGGCCATAATCGACCGATTTGGACGATTTTAAATAGCAGACTTCTCAGGATGTTAATGAATCATTTTTTATGTCAATGAGCACCCTAGCTGCCTGATTGATGCCGTCATCGTGATTTCCACAGACGGACAGACGGACATCGCTATATCAACTCCGGTTGTTATAAGGATCACAAAAATATATATTTTATGGGGTCCAAATTTTTTTTTTTCTAATTATTACAAACGGAATGACAAACTTATATATACCCTCTGCACACTGGAGTGGAGGGTATAAAAGACCTATCGTTCGTTACGCACTACGTATTTCGTTCAACGCACTGATTGTGTGCATTTTCATATACACCAATGTGTTTTATTTCTGACGACGAATATTCGGAACGAAAAATTCGTCGTTCGTCCTAGTTGTGTTTTAAACTTAACTAAGAAATGTTTTCGTAGTTTCCGTTTAAAAACTTTGTCGATATCTAAGCCCTTCTGAAATATATTTATATATTTTTTAAATATATTCAGAGAATTTTTAAATACACTACTGAAATAATAATGGAAATAAGTGTCGAATCCTCGCCTTCGTTATCGAAATTTTTTGAATGAAATTATTATTTTATTTTCCAAAATAAAATACTCTGAGTAATTTTACTCAAGCATGGCTAACGAGTTAGGGTCCATAGTTAATAATAAAAGTGAAACGTGGTCTGACGATTGTGTGTCTTCTTTAAAAAAAAAAACCAAAATATTGCATTTCGATTGATTTTACTCGATATCGAATGCGATGATTTGGCCCCAGAACTTTGACCATTTTTCTTTCTCCTAAGCAGCTTAGAATAGTTCTCAAATGATATATCGCCAATGGTGGAACTATGACTCAATTTTGCAAAACAAACTTTTGAAAAAAGCTCATAATTTTTATTTTAACATACATAAAACCCAATAAATAAATAATAAAATTTTAGAAAATTTATAAGTTTATTTAAAACAATAAATAATTTTTCTCGTGTTATTGTCGTCAACATAATTAATTAATTATTTTCAAAATCAATAAAATTGTTATTAAATATGATTTATTTTGCAAATGGTTTCCAATAGAAGCAGCTCCGTCAATCAAGTATATCCTAATATAATGCGAGCCCACAAAATCTACTTTCGTATTTGTTGAATTAGTACAAGAGTCTATCAAATATTCTTCCAGTAAATTCTCATCTGGGCAAATTATACTGGCTCTAATAAATTCCAACATCGTTTTATCACACTTAATCTCAGTGTCTTTGATTACTACCAATTTATGGCAACCGAATATTTTACTATGATCGTGTGCTATTAAATAATGATGTGGTTTCCCATCAAGTCTAAATACAGCAAATTCCGGAGACTTCGATACACAAAAACGTGTTAAATTTTTTCCAATAATTGGGGAACAAAAGTCACATTGCGAAAACTCGAGGCGAATTATTGCGAGAAATAATATAAATTTGATATTTGATAGTTTGATAGTTTTGATAGTTTTTTGAAAACTCATTCTTTAATTTTGATTTTAGATATGGAATTTTGAATATTTATATACATATATGCTTTGAATGTCTGCTAAATACAAAAAAATAATATTATATTGTAAATATAAAATAAAGATTTTTTTTTTGACACAGAAAAAAAACACGTTTATATCGTCACCTAAATGCAAAAGGCCGTAACTAACGAAAAGTTCAAAATTGACTTTTTGTATTGTAATTACGGCCTTTTACTCAAAAACTACTATTTTACCATAAATTTGTTTTCATAAACAAAAATCCATCTTTATTTTTCAGCTTGATGCTAAAATTTGGATATTAAGTTTAAAGTAGTTTCTGTTTTATGATGTTTTTTGTTTCTCCTGTAACAAAATAAAAATATTAGTTACGGCCTTTTGCATTTTAAGTGAGGATATGTAGTTTTCAAAAAATATTACAAACCCAGTGTAATACTTAAAAATTCAATTCATATTTTCTGAAGTAAATTTAATAATTTCTGCAATACATTTAATATTTTCTGAAATACACTTGATAATTTCTGAAATTCAATTGATATTTTCTGAAATTCAATTGATATTTTCTGAAATACAAATGAATTTTTCTGAAAATCAATTGATGCTTTCTGAAATACAATTAAATATTTCTGAAAATCAATTGATGGTATCTTAAATACATTTGATAATTTCTGAAATACATTTGATGTTTTCTAAAATACAGTTGATATTTTTTGAAATACATTTGGTAATTTCGGAAATACATTTGCTATTTTCTGAAATACTTTTGATAATTTCTGATATTTTCAATTGATATTTTTTGAAATACAAATGACACTTTCTGAAAATAAATTGATGCTTTCTGAAATACAATTATTTCTGAAAATCAATTGATGTTTTCTGAAATACAATTGATACTTTCTGAAAATCAATTGATGTTTTCTGAAATTCAATTGATATTTTCTGAATATCAATTGATGTTTTCTGAAATACAATTGATACATTCTGAAATATAATTGATTATGTCTGAAAATCAATTGATGTTTTCTGAAATTCAATTGATACTTTCTGAAAATCAATTGATGTTTTCTGAAATTCAATTGATAATTTCTGAAAATCAATTAATGTGTTCTGAAATACAATTGATACTTTCTGAAATACAATTGATATTTTCTGAAAATCAATTGATGTTTTCTGAAACACAATTGATACTTTCTGAAATTCAATTGATGTTTTCTGAAATACAATTGGAAAAGGTGTAGCAATTAAAAAAACACCTAAGTTTATTTTTGACTTCTTCAAAGTTTTCCTAGCTTTTTAATGTATCACGCAGCTATTCACAATAGATAATGGAATTTCAACTCTGCTTGTGTTAAATGTCAAGTAAAATGAAGGCGACAATAAATTTTTGGAATATTGATTTTAGACCAAACTTATTTGTTTTATGTATTATAGAGTGTATGTAGGGCTTTTTTGGTCAATTTTATTAAATGTAAAATAAAAATTCTTTATTTCATTATTATTGCGAAGGTAATGGTTGTGTAGGGTGGCTATATGCATTAAATCGTGCTTTTTTGGCTTTTAACTGGCCAAATAAAGGGTCCGCCATCTAACGTTTTTTTTTTCAACAAGTACTTATTTCGTGAATGGTAACACTTAGCTCATGTCTGATTTGACAGATAATTAGTTTTATCCTTCCGCTGAACGAATATGGTTGTGTATATGCTTGAACAACGCTGGGAAATATTGCGACATTACTTTGAAAATCATGGTAATGTTGCAGAATGTGTGCGAAAATTGCGTACGGATTTTGGAAGAAGAGAAGCACCGTCAGCTCCGTATGTTCGTTATCTTGTGAAAAAAGTGAAAGAAACTGGCATCCTCATCGATAAACCAAAGCGTGAAAAGCCAAAAACAGTACGTACACCCGAGAATATTGCTGCTGTGGCAGAAAGTATGCGTGAACCGCCATCAACATCAATTCACCGTCGTTCTCAAGAATTGAACATTTCGGAGGCATCATTGAGACGAATTTTGCATAAAGACCTTGGTATGAGCCATACAAAGTCCAATTGGTTCAGGAGTTGAAGCCAACTGACCATCCAATGCGTTTTCGCTTCGCTAAGTGGGCCTGCGATCGACTTACAGAAGATGCCGATTTTGCCAAAAAAAAATCATCTTTTCAGATGAAGCTCATTTTGATCTTGGCGGGTATGTAAACAAGCAAAATTGTCGCATTTGTGGCACAGAAAACCCGCACGCATGCATTGAAAAGCCGATACACCCAAAACGAGTAACTGTTTGGTGCGGTTTTTGGTCCAGAGGCATAATTGGGCCATTTTTTTTTCGAAAATGAGCAAGGAGTGGCCGTTACAGTCAATGGCGATCGTTATCGGGCCATGTTGAACGAATTTTTGTTCACAAAAATTGAAGAGGAGGATATTGACAACATTTGATTTCAACACGACGGCGCTACGTGCCACACAGCCGAAGCTACACTCGATGTTTTGCGCCCTGTTTTTGAAGATCGCATTATCAGCCGCAGAGCTGAGGTCGTTTGGCCACCTCGGAGCTGCGATTTCAAACCGTTGGACTATTATTTGTGGGGTGGCCTCAAAGATAAGTGTTACGCCAACAAGCCAGAGACAATTGACGCTTTAAAGGACAATATTCGTGAAGCCATTGGTGAAATACAGCTGCACACAATCGATAATGTGCTTAAAAATTGCACCGATCGTGTAGGCTACTGCATGGCCAGCCGAGGCAGCCATTTGAATGAAATTATTTTCCATTATTAACCGGAAGGATTGTAATTTCAAATAAAAAAAGAAATTTGAGATAATATTCAGTAGTTTTTTTTATACCATTTTCAAAAAAATAAAGTTGTTTGGCGGACCCTTTATTTCTTCATTGCGGCCATATAGGTCGGATGGAGTAACAAAATAATAACAGAAAAAAGCTCTCTCAACTTTTTTTTCAAAAAAATATTGCCATATTTGGAAAACATTAAAATAAATTTATAATAATAAATAATTAAATTAGGGATGCCAAACGCAAAAAACCAAATGTCCCAAACATTTTAAATAAAATAATTTGTTATCTTTATTTTCTGAAGAACTTCAAATATTCATCCAAAAAGAATTGGTAAAATTTATATATAAATAACATTCTCATCAAATTGCGTTTATTTATGTAACAATTTTTATGTTCGCAATACTTAAATATCATTTGAGGTTTTCTAAAATTCATTGAATTTAAATTAATGTTTTCTGTAGTCCGATTCTGTAAATTTCAACGATCCGAAAATCGCAAAATATATCGACAGCTATTGTTGTTTGCACTAAAGATTAAGTTATTCACTAAGTACATACATTTTAACGACAGCCGACAAATCTGTTTTTCTATTTATTTAAATTGTAAACTAGTGGCACCTCTGTCAAAATAAGCGAAAAACACAAAGAATAGAAAAAACAAATTACTTCGTGTTTGACAGGATGATTTTATGTTTATGTTTAATATCTTTATTTTTTTTATTAATATTTCTGTTTATTTATTTGAAAATGAAATAATGAATTGAATATGCTTTTTAATTTTTTTATTTATATAAAAATTTTTTATAATAAAAGCAAAATATTTTCACTATTTTATGATTTTTATTTATGTATGACGACATTTCAACCTAAAAATTTAAGTTTTTATCGGTTGAATAAACAACACAAAAATGGTTGTCGTTTAGATAACAACAACAGCTGACTTTAACAATAGCGAATATCGTTTAAAAATTTTACTGATAATTTTGCAATTTTCTTTTTTTAACGATTCGACTATCGTTAACGGAAGTTACTTAATCGCGATACTGAAAAGTTGTTAATTTCTCCTGAATGCCAATATTTTTTTTAATGTAAACATTTTTTAAATGTAAACATATTTGTTTTTTTTTTTTGGAATTTGATGCAATTGATGTCTTCTAAATTTAAAATTATTATTTCCGACGTTTTGATGTGATTTTCTGAAATTCAGTTAATATTTTCCAATTTATAATTGGAAATTTTAATTCCAGTTTTCAGAATTGATATTTTCTAAAATTTGAATGGAAAATTTAAAAAGTGCAATTTTGTATTTATGTGAATAATAATGCTTTAGTAATTATAAACAATTCTTAAAAATTAGATGTAATCGCAATCAGATATTTTGTAGGTAAAGCAGAATAATAATTCTTTTGAAAGCAAAAAACTCATTGATAACTCGGTAACTCTATTTTATAAAGACAACAAAAAGTTAATATGCCAAACTTATGTTCATATTTGTAGAAGAATAATGAAAAAACGTATGAAATAAAAGACCAGCCCGTGTATACTCTTAACATTGTTCTGTATGATATCTATTTGAAAATATTGACATTCATGTTAAAATAGATATAACTATTGCAAAGCTAATTAGAACAGAAATTGTGCCGCCATCTACTGTGGCATAGTCACGCTGAGCAAAATGAAGTGACACTTTGTTAATGCAAAATAAATGTATTTTCCCCACAACAAAATATTGCAGAATTTTATGTAAATAAAATAATATACCGATTTATTTCTAACATGCAGTTATTATGGATATACATATATAGAATATATATATGTATATTATTTGTATTATTTAATATGTGTATGTATGTATATGTAAATATTACACGCAAAAAATACAACATCAAACGTAATTTTTGTGTTTTTTTCTATAAATAAATTAATACATAAAATTTTTTTTTTTGCTAAATTTACATTGTTTTTTATTTGTCAACAATTAGGTATATATTTTAGCATTATTTGCTTTATATGCTGGTGAATTTTTTCTCCCTTTATATTAACTCGTAGTGTCTGCTTGTCGAAAAAATTTTGGATCGATTTTAACCCCTTTCCCGTGACCCAATCGATCAGAAACTTTGCAGGCAGGCTCGTGGCAATGACAGAAATGATCTTTTAAATTTTTCAACGATCACAAAAACAACAAGTCCAGCAATGACAACAATACAACATTTAGAATAACAACAAGAACAATACAGAAACATCATATTTTTCATTTTTTTTTTTACTTTTTCAGAGATTTCCCTGGACCTGTTCCACCGATTTTAATGATTTTAGAAACAGAAATCTTCCCATAAATTCGTTGAATCATTCCCACTAAAAATGATCACCTTAGCTATCCTATTGAGGGCGTGATCGTGACAAGAACAACATAGAAAATTATATTTTTTCAAGACTTTTTTTATTTTATTCAAATCTCGGGCTCTAATTGACCGATTTGGACGATTTCAAATAGCAAACTTTTCAGGATGTTAATGAATCATTTTTTATGTCAACGAGCCCCCTAGCTGCCCGATTGATGCCGTCATCGTGATTTCCACAGACGGACAGACGGACAGACGGACGTCGCTATATCAACTCCGGTTGTTATAAGGATCACAAATATACATATATATTTTATGGGGTCCAAATTTTTTTTTTCTAATTATTACTAACGGAATGACAAACTTATATATACCCTCTGCACACTGGAGTGGAGGGTGTAAAAATACGTAAGAAGAGGAAAAGTTGACGAGAAAGGTTTATTTTTCTTTTTTCTTCATGAAATTTAAGCGCTTTTAATAAAATTTTAAAGAAAATATGAAATTAAGAAGTTTTTGCCAGTTTTAAGTGCAGATAATAGAGTGAAACACAAGTCAGAAATGAAGAAAATATCATAATTTTTGCACCAATACACTCACAGCTCACACCGTTTTTGTGCTACTCTGTTTTTCTGATTGTATGTGAAACAGATTTTTACCCCCTTGAGCGTTAAGTTAAGCTTTTGGTTTGTAAATAAAAATTTAAATTTTTTTAAACTAGTTAGAAAAACAACATAGCAAATATATACTTGAATATTAAAAAAAAAAACAACTCTCACAGCACACCTAGCGGTTCTGCTTACTAAAAAAGTCCTGTCAATAGCAAATATACACTTGAATATATTTTAAATTAACGAAAAAGCTTTGTGATTTTGCTAAACAGATAGCGAACTCGGCGGTTCTGCTTACTAAAAAAATTCTGTCAATAGCAAATATATATGGAGGAGATGTGTAAACATCTAGTTAAAAGTTAAAGTTTTTCCTATGGCACTTTTTAAAATCAAACAGAAAGCGTTATCTATTTGTCGATTATAGCAATCAACTGCAGGAGCTCTGCTAATATAAAAATAATTTTTATTATTTATTATTTGAACCGGTTAATTTTTAATTTTTCATTTTAATTTTATATTTTTCATTTTTAATTTTTCGTTTCTTTTTCATTTGTTATTTTTTCATTTTTCGTTTTTTATTTTTATTTTTCATTTCTCATTTTTTATTTTTCATTTTTCATTTTTTATTTCTCATTTTTCATATTTTATTTTTGTTTTTTATTTTTCATTTTTTTTTTTTCATTTTTCATTTTTCATTTTTCATTTTGTATTTAATTTTTCATTTTGCGTTTTTAATTTTTCATTTTGCGTTTTTAATTTTTAATTTTTAATTTTTAATTTTTAATTTTTAATTTTTAATTTTTAATTTTTAATTTTTAATTTTTAATTTTTAATTTTTAATTTTTAATTTTTAATTTTTAATTTTTAATTTTTAATTTTTAATTTTTAATTTTTAATTTTTAATTTTTAATTTTTAATTTTTAATTTTTAATTTTTAATTTTTAGTTTTTAGTTTTTAATTTTTAATTTTTAATTTTTAATTTTTAATTTTTAATTTTTAATTTTTAATTTTTAATTTTTAATTTTTAATTTTTAATTTTTAAGTTTTAATTTTTAATTTTTAATTTCTAATTTTTAATTTTTAATTTTTAATTTTTAGTTTTTAATTTTTAATTTTTAATTTTTAATTTTTAATTTTTAATTTTTAATTTTTAATTTTTAATTTTTAATTTTTAATTTTTAATTTTTAATTTTTAATTTTTAATTTTTAATTTTTAATTTTTAATTTTTAATTTTTAATTTTTAATTTTTAATTTTTAATTTTTAATTTTTAATTTTTAATTTTTAATTTTTAATTTTTAATTTTTAATTTTTAATTTTTAATTTTTAATTTTTAATTTTTAATTTTTAATTTTTAATTTTTAATTTTTAATTTTTAATTTTTAATTTTTAATTTTTAATTTTTAATTTTTAATTTTTAATTTTTAATTTTTAATTTTTAATTTTTAATTTTTAATTTTTAATTTTTAATTTTTAATTTTTAATTTTTAATTTTTAATTTTTAATTTTTAATTTTTAATTTTTAATTTTTAATTTTTAATTTTTAATTTTTAATTTTTAATTTTTAATTTTTAATTTTTAATTTTTAATTTTTAATTTTTAATTTTTAATTTTTAATTTTTAATTTTTAATTTTTAATTTTTAATTTTTAATTTTTAATTTTTAATTTTTAATTTTTAATTTTTAATTTTTAATTTTTAATTTTTAATTTTTAATTTTTAATTTTTAATTTTTAATTTTTAATTTTTAATTTTTAATTTTTAATTTTTAATTTTTAATTTTTAATTTTTAATTTTTAATTTTTAATTTTTAATTTTTAATTTTTAATTTTTAATTTTTAATTTTTAATTTTTAATTTTTAATTTTTAATTTTTAATTTTTAATTTTTAATTTTTAATTTTTAATTTTTAATTTTTAATTTTTAATTTTTAATTTTTAATTTTTAATTTTTAATTTTTAATTGTTAATTTTTAATTTTTAATTTTTAATTTTTAATTTTTAATTTTTAATTTTTAATTTTTAATTTTTGATTTTTAATTTTTAATTTTTAATTTTTAATTTTTAATTTTTAATTTTTAATTTTTAATTTTTAATTTTTAATTTTTAATTTTTAATTTTTAATTTTTAATTTTTAATTTTTAATTTTTAATTTTTAATTTTTAATTTTTAATTTTTGATTTTTAATTTTTAATTTTTAATTTTTAATTTTTAATTTTTAATTTTTAATTTTTAATTTTTAATTTTTAATTTTTAATTTTTAATTTTTAATTTTTAATTTTTAATTTTTAATTTTTAATTTTTAATTTTTAATTTTTAATTTTTAATTTTTAATTTTTAATTTTTAATTGTTAATTTTTAATTTTTAATTTTTAATTTTTAATTTTTAATTTTTAATTTTTAATTTTTAATTTTTAATTTTTAAATTTTAATTTTTAATTTTTAATTTTTAATTTTTAATTTTTAATTTTTAATTTTTAATTTTTAATTTTTAGTTTTTAATTTTTAGTTTTTAGTTTTTAATTTTTAATTTTTAATTTTTAATTTTTAATTTTTAATTTTTAATTTTTAATTTTTAATTTTTAATTTTTAATTTTTAATTTTTAATTTTTAATTTTTAATTTTTAATTTTTAATTTTTAATTTTAATTTTTTATTTTTCATATCTTATTTTTCCTTCTTCATTTTTTATTTTTCACTTTTCATTTTTTATATTTTTCTTTTTAATTTTTTATTTTTCATTTTGCATTTTCAAACAGGTTATTACATATCATAATTTTTTCACCAATACAATCATAAGTCACACCGATTTTTTGAACATGTTAAAGTTAACGTACAGATTCCTCTCGTACAAGATATCCTGATTGGCACCCTCAGTTCGCTCTGAAACTTGGACATGTTATAGAGAGGATGTAAAATTAAGGGACCCGCATATTTGGGGTTGATTAAAATAGTGCTGAGGTTGCCATTCAGGATACCTTGTACGAAAGAAATTTTGGAATCAGTACCTTAACTTTCGTGTTGCAAAAAAATATTGATATCGTTTAATAACGTTGATATCTTTTTTCCAAGAGTGGGGGGCAAAGTTTAAATTCGTTTTTTTTCGATTTACCGGTACAAATTATATTTTCGAAACTCATCGTTATGGAACATTGTAGAACAAACCTAGAACAATTCAGAACAATCTTCAAAAAATTTTATTTCCAAAAATGGGGAAGAAATTATGGAATCTGTACGTTAACCTTCGTGTTGCGTAAAAATATTGATATCGTTTTATAACGTTGATATCGCGGAAAAATGTTTTTCGTTCTCATTTGCGTACGTTATGGTTTGCGACATATCTAATTTGGAACAATGTTTAGAACAACTAGAACATTTTTTTTCCCCCAAAAGTGGGGGGCAAAGCTTAAAATTCATTTTTTTCGTTTACCGCTACAAATTATATTTTAGAAACTCATCGTTTTGGAACATTGTAGAACAATCTTAGAACAATTCAGAACAATCTTCAAAAAATTTTATTTCCAAAACTTTGTTTATTAATTGATTTTATGTTCTTTATTTTTGATTTTAAAATATATTTTTTTTTTATGTATTTTAACAGAATATATAACTATCTTAGATTTCAAATGAAATAAATATTTTTAAAAAATGTAAATTTTGAGAATACTACATACATAATTGGTAGTTATATGTTAAATTATACACACATTATGTAGATGATTTCATACATATTTAAAAAAAATCGATATACGGACAACTTTTCGGGAACGGAACGCATCTGTAATTTGATGGATGAGTATATTTATTATTATGCCCAAACAAAAAATTGACAAAGCTATTTTCCGGTTGACGTTATTTGTTGTATTTAATAAATGTAGCGGATTCCAGCGCTCGAAATTCGAGTGCAATTTCTAGACAACTTTATTTCTCAACTTAGACTATTCACAAACGAACACTTTTTTGGTTTATTATTATTGTGAATGAAGATAACAAACTCATTAACAAACACATTAACAAATTAAATAAACACACACATAGCATATATATATTTTATGTGGAATAGCTAAAAAGAAATACTTTTCAAATAATATACACCTGGTCAAAATCGGGATAAAATGATAGAATAAAACATCGGTAACAAAAAATCGCCTAGCCTATTAATATTACAGATTTGCTTGTACAAATATATTTTGCTCATCACTGTTTATTATTTTTTTATGTTTCTGTTTTGTGTCAACAAACTATATATTTTTTTACAATAAAACTTTATTTTTTGTGCTTATCAGACATTCAGCACATATAAATATTCAAAATTTCATATCGAAAATAATATATAACAATGAATTTTCAAAAAATTATCAAATTTATATTACTTCTCGCAATAATTCGCCTCGAGTTTTCGCAATGTGATTTCTTTGACCGTTGTTCCATATTTATTGGGAAATCTTTAACACGTATGTGTATATCGGAACCTCTGGAGTATGCTGTATTTACTCTTGATGAGAACCCAAGTCATTATTTTATATCACATCATGATATTATATTATTCGATTGTCAGAAATTGACAATAATTACAGACAATTTCTTGAAATGTGATCACAAGACGATTGAATTTATTAGCGCTGGTATGTTTTGCACAAAAAATTCTTATCTGGAAGTACACTTGATAGACTATTGTGCTAATAAAACAAATTCGAAAATAGATTTTGTGGCCACGCATTATAACAGATCAAATGCGTCTATTGGAAAGCTTTTGCAAAATAAGTTGTATTTAATAACAATTTTACTGATTTTAAAAAATATTAATCAATCATGTTGAAATTAACGATAATACCGCGAGAAAAATTATTTATTGTTCTAAATAAAGTTTTGTTATTTTCCAAATTTCATTACGTTCTATGTATGTATGTTGAAGTAAAAATTTTGAGTTTTTTTTTTCAAATGTCTGATTAGCAAAATTTAGTCATAGGTCCATCATTAGTGAAATTCTATATTAATTCTGCACAATTTCCATTATTATTTCTGAAGTGTATTTAAAAAGTATTTAAATGTATTTCAGAAAAGCAGTTTGTATTTTAAATTTATTTGCTTTTATATGTAAATTCCATATCAGACTTTTATTTTGATTTTCTGTTTCAATTAAAACTAGTATAGTCCAGCACTCGAAATTCGAGTGCAAATTCTAGGAAATATTATTTTTTCATTAAATTTTTGTCTTGCAATGTTTTTTTAATTTTTGGATATTGAATTCCTGTACTTTAAATATAAGATTAAGTCTTGTTGTACAGGAAATGGAAAATAAATAAATAAAATAGTTAAATAAATAAAACGAATTATAAATATTTTATTTTATTTAATATATTTTCAAGACAGATTAAACATAAATTTTATCATTCTCAGCTTCTCCTCCATATGAACTATACAATTTTCACACTCCTCCATGACCGCATATTGCTTAAGAAGGGGAACTAAAAATTTACCTTCACGTATTACTATATACATAGATGATATACTCGGAATTATCCGACTTAATACAACCCTTCACAATGGCTTCGATATGGACAAAGTTTTTAAATGGAGACTACAAGAGCATTTCTTGGTCTGATTCTACTAGGTTAGGTTAGGTTGAGAAGAGGAGCTATGTATACACAGAGCTCATATCCGTTGTGCCTGCAGCATTCGGGTTTCGTCATCCTCTCCGTTAGCTCTATATATGGCCAATTCCGCCCGTCATATACGGTAGAGATAAGACCTCAGAGTAGAGTGTCCAGTGAGTATGTCAATTAGCCTACTAAGTTCCCTTCTACTCAGATTAAGGATTTCCCTAGTTTCCCAAGTGTTGGGAGTTCCCATAATATCTTTGTGACCTTACCCACGTCAGTTTCATCCCAAGTTGATACATGTGAACTGGTCGCCCGGTCCGCGAGTTGCGATTTGAAAGACTTGAAAAGTATAGGGTTTTATAAATTGACTCTTTCCAGGAAAGAACTCTTCATGGCCAGTTCGTCAGTAATCTCGTTTCCCATTATACCACTGTGTCCCGGGATTCAAACAATTTCAAGCCTTGTCTTTCTGGAGAAGTTTGCATGCAATCTCCTCCTTACACTTGATTTTAGTCCTTGATGTAGTTTTGTCCGAGGATATATATTTTCACGTCTACGGGACTTGGGATTCCCCGTGCGTCAGTAGATCTAATTCATTCCGCTATCGCAACCAATTCAGCCTGAAAGACAGAGTTGTGGTCCGGAAGACGGAGGTATATACCAGTAGAACAATCCTCATCGTAGAAACCTGTAGTAGTGTGATCCTGGAAGGCTTCGTAGAATACTTCCGTACGTTCAGCTTTCCCTTCCAGGTATCCGTGTACTGTAGAGTATGTTTGTCGCCACTTCCGCAATTCTATCAAAGCTTATATCCGCTGTGTTGAATCCCGGTATTGGTCCAAAATTGTTCGATGTCTGGTCATATGGTCGGTGATATATTCCTCTGTTACCCTTAATTGTAGCATGGCCAGAGCTGCGTCATATCCAATTCTAATCTCGATTGGGTATATAGATAGAATAATCTCTAAAGACCTCATAGATGTAGTCCGTATTTGACCACTGATTCCTATGCTGCAGAGGCGCTGTATCTACTGGAATGGTTTATTATAGCATTTCCTATTCACTGATATCCATATGACTGCGGATGTGTAAGTTAGAATAGGTCTAACGACGCCTGTATATAGCCAGTGTGTCGTCCTTGGATTTTAACCCCATTTTGAACCCATAGCTCTTCTACAAATGGCCCATATACGGTGAGCTTTCTCAACCCTGCTCTCGATACGGTTCTTCCAAGTGAGCTTTTTATCGAGAATCTCCCCAAGGTATTTCATTGTTTGTGTGATTCTAATCATTTTACCCTAGAAGCGAGGTTCATCAAAGTCGATTCATATTAAAAAGGCATATTTTAGTCTTCTCCGGGTGCAGTTATACGCTATTTCGAGTGCATTCGATGCCCTCCTATAGACATTTCTAGGTTCTTTCTCCCTTAGCAGTATTGCTACATCGTCTGGAATCCTTAGCAGACTGTTTTTAGTGGGCACCCTATGAATGGGGCAGAAAATTCCGCTAATAATACCTAATAAGAAAACCACATAAACCTAATTTTTTAAATAACATTTTATTAAGAAACATTAACATTGACATTTTATTAATCAGATTCCATGACATCTGGCTCATCTTCATCCTCACCTGGGCTTTCGATTCTTTCCGGAATTTCTTTCATTCTATCATGTGGAAGTGCTTTGAACCATTTATGGTAAATTGGTGGCAAAGAAGATTTTGGAGGTTGTTGAATTTTCAAACTTTATTGGTTTGACGCTGTTTTCTGGAGGAAGGTGAGGGAGTAACTGCACGGCTCGGCCAACATTTCGAGCTTTTTTGTTTAGAATAGCTTTAAAACGATACTAGTATAGCCCAGCACTCGAAATTCGAGTACAAATTCTAGGAAATATTATTTTTTCATTAAATTTTTATCTTACAATGTTTTTTTAATATTTGGATATTGAATTCCTGTACTTTCAATACAAGATTAAATCTTGTTGTACAGGAAATGGAAAATAAATAAATAAAATACATAAATAAATATTCTATATATATAAAAAATTTATTTAAATGAGCCAAAAGGTACGTTAATCAATTTCAGCAATTTACAATTTAACACAGAGCATCTGATATATAAGTTGAATCATTCGCATTAACAGGGTGTAACGAATTATTATAAATATTTTATTTTATTTTATTTAATTTAATAAATTTTTAAGACAGATTAAACACAAATTTTATCATTCTCAGCTTCTCCTCCACATGAGCTACAACTATGCCAATTTTCACACTCCTCAATTGCTTAAAAAGGGAACTAAAAATTTACCTTTACGTATTAATATAGAGATATCGATAAAATAATGTGAAATAATAGTGAAAATTTAAAAAAACTCCAAAATTCCAAATTATTTATTTTAAACAAATAATTCTAATTTATTTATTTTAAACAATAAATAATTTCTCTCACGTTATTATCGTTAATTTAAAAATAATTTCTTCTTGCATTAGCTTTGTTTTCTATGGGATGGAAACAAAAAATTATAAAATATTTTTCAAAACCAATAAAATTGTTATTAAATACAAGTTATTTTGCAAATGCTTTCCAATAGGAGCTGAGTTCATCAATTTTGGATCGGGATCATTATAATGCATGGCCACATAATTTGCTAATGAATTTGTTACATTAGCACAATAGTCTGTTAATTCTTCGGCCACAGATGTACGATGAGTTATACAAACCAAAAGGGCTCTACTCAATTGAATTGTCTTTTGATCGCACTTCATCTCGATGTCATTGATTAATACCAATTTCTGGCAATCCATTATTTTACTATGACGATGTGTTATAAAATAATGATTTGGTCTCCCATCAAGACTAAATACAGCATACTCCATAGAGGGCTCTACAAATTGATCCAAATATCGATCCTTGATATCTACTGGATATTTCGCTACACAAACACGTGTTAAACTGTTTCCAATAATTGTGGAACAACGGCTAGTGAAAGCACATTGCGAAAACTCGATGCGAATTATTGCCAGAAGTAATATAAATTTGATTTTTGGGGATTTTTTGATAATTTTTTGAAAATTCATTACGTAATTTTGATTTTGGAAAATTGAATTTTGAATACTTATATATTCTTTGAATGTGATAAATACAAAAAATAACAATATATTTTAAAAAGAAAAAATATAGTTTTTTTTGACAATAAAAAGAAAAACAATAAACAGTGATGAGTAAATGTTGTGGTACAAGAAAATTTATTAATGGCCCATTCTACACACAAAACGAAACGTAACGAAGTGTTTTTAATTTTTACGAGAAAATTTAAAAAATCTTTGAAAGCTTTTTAATTTTACATATAACTTTAAATCGTAACGTTACGTTTCATTTCAAAGACTGAGCCCCTCAATACACCTGATGAGAGCAGCCCGAAAAAGTTTTATAAGATTGTATGTATATCCCTTTGACGACGAGTGGGACACATATGTCCCATTTGGTTTTTCGTCATTACAGGTACTCTTTCAATGGACTTGGATCAAATTGGTATTGTTCGATAAAAAAAAAAACAAATGCCTTATCTGGGTTTCGTGTTTAAATTAAGGGGTTTTTAAAATTTAAGGGAAATTTGTATTTTTTTTTTTTTTTTTTTTTGGCAATTTTAGTTTCGTAATATCTCGGGTTTTAAAAGATACTGTTGGATTAACTTTAAGTATTAGATGTGCCAATGCTATATAACGGGTGATTTTTTTGAGGTTAGGATTTTCATGCATTAGTATTTGACAGATCACGTGGGATTTCAGACATGGTGTCAAAGAGAAAGATGCTCAGTATGCTTTGACATTTCATCATGAATAGACTTACTAACGAGCAACGCTTGCAAATCATTGAATTTTATTACCAAAATCAGTGTTCGGTTCGAAATGTGTTTCGCGCTTTACGTCCGATTTATGGTCTACATAATCGACCAAGTGAGCAAACAATTAATGCGATTGTGACCAAGTTTCGCACTCAGTTTACTTTATTGGACATTAAACCAACCACACTAATGCGTACAGTGCGTACAGAAGAGAATATTGCGTCTGTTTCTGAGAGTGTTACTGAAGACCGTGAAATGTCGATTCGTCGCCGTTCGCAGCAATTGGGTTTGTGTTATTCGACCACATGGAAGATTTTACGCAAAGATCTTGGTGTAAGACCGTATAAAATACAGCTCGTGCAAGAACTGAAGCCGAACGATCTGCCACAACGTCTAATTTTCAGTGAATGGGCCCTAGAAAAGTTGGCAGAAAATCCGCTTTTTTATCGACAAATTTTGTTCAGCGATGAGGCTCATTTCTGGTTGAATGGCTTCGTAAATAAGCAAAATTGCCGTATTTGGAGTGAGGAGCAACCAGAAGCCGTTCAAGAACTGCCCATGCATCCCGAAAAATGCACTGTTTGGTGTGGTTTGTACGCTGGTGGAATCATTGGACCGTATTTTTTCAAAGATGCTGTTGGACGCAACGTTACGGTGAATGGCGATCGCTATCGTTCGATGCTAACAAACTTTTTGTTGCCAAAAATGGAAGAACTGAACTTGGTTGACATGTGGTTTCAACAAGATGGCGCTACATGCCACACAGCTCGCGATTCTATGGCCATTTTGAGGGAAAACTTCGGAGAACAATTCATCTCAAGAAATGGACCGGTAAGTTGGCCACCAAGATCATGCGATTTGACGCCTTTAGACTATTTTTTGTGGGGCTACGTCAAGTCTAAAGTCTACAGAAATAAGCCAGCAACTATTCCAGCTTTGGAAGACAACATTTCCGAAGAAATTCGGGCTATTCCGGCCGAAATGCTCGAAAAAGTTGCCCAAAATTGGACTTTCCGAATGGACCACCTAAGACGCAGCCGCGGTCAACATTTAAATGAAATTATCTTCAAAAAGTAAATGTCATGGACCAATCTAACGTTTCAAATAAAGAACCGATGAGATTTTGCAAATTTTATGCGTTTTTTTTTTTAAAAAAGTTATCAAGCTCTTAAAAAATCACCCGTTACTTACATCTTAAGTGATCAACGAATTTTAAATTAGTTGTATACTTTTCACGGGGGGCTGAAAATATTATGGGACATATGTGTCCCATTCGTTGCCTCAGGTAAAAATAAGGAGACTTTCTTTAATTTTTTTATACCCTCCACTCCAGTGTGCAGAGGGTATATATAAGTTTGTCATTCCATTTGTAATAATTAGAAACAAAATTTTGGACCCCATAAAATATATATATTTGTGATCGTTGTAACAACCGGAGTTGATATAGCGATGTCCGTCTGTCCGTCTGTCCGTCTGTGTAAATCACGATGACGGCATTAATCGGGCAGCTAGGGTGCCCGTTGACATAAAAAATGATTCATTAACATCCTGAAAAGTGCGGTGTTTAAAATCATCCAAATCGGTCGATTAGTGCCCGAGATTTGAATGAAGAACTAAAAAAGTCTTGAAAAAATATAATTTTCTATGTTGTTCTTGTCACGATCACGCCCTCAATAGGACAGCTAGGGTTATTATTTTCAGTGGGAATGATTCAACAAATTCATGGGAAGATTTCTGTTTCAAAAATAAATTAAATCGGTGGAACAGGTCCAGGGAAATTAAAAAAAATGAAAAACATGATGTTTCTATATTGTTCTTGTTGTTATTTTAAATGTTGCATTGCTGTCATAGCTGGACTTGTTGTTTTTGTGGTCGTTGTGGTAATAATATAATAAAAACAAACCCTTTGTACATTTTTTTTATTAACTCTGGCAGAAAAATTTAAAAGTTTCCATTGTTTTGGCATCACTAAAAAAATCTGTTAGATCATTTCTGTCATTGCCACGAGCCTGCCTGCATAATTTCAGATCGATTGGGTCACGGGAAAATGGTTAAAATCAATCCAAAATTTGTTCGACAAGCAGACACTACGACTTAATATAAAGGGAGTAAAAATTCACCAACACCTAAAGCAAATAATGCTAAAATACCTAGTTGTTAATAAAAAAAACAATGTAAATTAAGCAAAAAAAAATTTATGTATTAATTTATTTAAAGAGAAGAACACAAAAATAACGTTTGATGTTGTATTTTTTGTGAGTAATATTTACATATACATATATACACATATTAAATAATACAAATAATATACATACTTATATTCAATATATGGGCTATTTCAAATTTTTTGAACACCTGCTGAAACCGACATACTATAGCTTTTATTTCGTTAAGTTTTATGAATTGAAAAAAAAACGTTGTTCAGGGGGTTGGATGACTATACTTGATGGATCTGACGTGGAAAGTTTTACGTTGAAAAGTCTTCACCTTAAGAATTGGTGGTCATCTAAAATTCGAAAAATTAAAAAAACGACTTGAAACTTGCAACAGTTTTTTCATTCATTCCATTTTCTTTGTAACAGTTTTTAGCTTTCAGATCCAAACCTATACAAAATATAGTCACTAGACTTGGAGGATATATCCACGAAAAAAAAAATTTTGATATCGCTGCTGGGTGAAAAGTTGCATGGTGGTTTACAAGTGAAACCAAAATTTTTCGAATTTTGAACTTTTTGAAGATTTTACATAGTGTTTTTGCGCCGTTTAATAGAAATGAGCTTTGAGTGCAGAATTAAAAAAACGGCGTAATTTTATAAAGTTTGAGGTATATCAAGTTGGTGTCAGCGCACCAATAACGTATCACGGACATCACAAACTTAAAAGAAATTAGCGTAAATTTTTTTTAACCCCCTAGAAAGTGAGACTATATTTTAAACAATATTCACGAGGGCCACCTTAACAAATTTCAACAAAACAATTGAAATATACTACCGCGAAAACCGCCAAATTACCGCCGATGCAATGACATCTTAAAGAGCTTACTTTATTATGAAAACTCTATGATCACAGTAGCCTTTGCTTTATGAAACAAGGACACAGTGCTGTGAAAAAGCGACTAATGTTTTGTGAGGTTTTAGAAAAACAATTGGTTAAAAATAAACAAAATATAGTAACTCAAAAGTGTTAAAGAAATATAACAGCCGTAAAATTTTATACCACAAAGTTAATAGTTATCAACAAAATAAAAATTAAAATTTTAAATCTCCCCAAGAAACTAGAGGTTGTAAGGAGAACACAATAAAACATTTAATTGAACAGTTTTTACAAAAAAATCAAATCTCTAGTATATGTCCAGGAAAAAGGGATATTATAAGGAAAAATGGTAAAGTATTTCGAAAACGATTTCTTCGAGATACTCTTACTAATCTGCACCAAAAGTTTTGCAAAGAAACTAAACTCAAAATATACTTTAATACTTTTGCTAAATACAAGAAATTTTGAATAATTAAAAGTAAAATGTCTGCTCGAAATACATGTTTGTGTAAAACACACATTAACTTTGATTTAATGCTGCAAAAGTTGTACCGATTAAAGGTTTATCTTCATCTAGTTCACATAACTTTATTTCAATGGTAGCATGTAACTTAAATTCGAAATCGTGTATGTATAGATAATGCAAAGTTTGCAATAAAAAAGAAATTCCGGAGGCTGAAAATGGTTTAGAAAAGATTTTTTTCCATAAGTGGTATCAGAAAACAATTGACCGAAAGGGTGCTAAAGGCTTAACATACCACGTAAAAGTCGCGTCCAAAGAAGCCATAAAATGCAATGTTAACGAGTCAGTTGTTCTATTAAATACCCAAACACCTTTTTATTTAAAGCATGTTAATACTATACTAAACTCAGAGAAAACTAACAATTTCAAAGGTATTACTGATCTTAATATATAATTTGGTAAAAAAAATCATGAGTGGTAAAGTGTAAATGGTTATATCTCTTAAACCATTAGCGATAGGCAAATAGTTTTTTTTCCAAAATATTGCAAATTATGTCTTATACTAGCCGTAATTTTGTAAAATGTTTAACAAATTTAAATAAATTTTTATATGCATACAAATATTTTAGTGTGCTAAGAAAGTCCTTAAGGGGTATTATCCACACGCGTTATCCTTTTTCAATTTTAACAAAAACTGTAATTTTAATATTTTTTCAAAATTTTTAACTTTAAACCGCCGTAAAATTTGCGCCGTTTAATAAAAATGATTACGCGAACGGATTTCACATGCTCAAATATCGGTTTATACACACGCAAATCGACATTGATGTCAGAAAGAAAAAAACTTTAAAAAAAATTGTCTAGGTGCCGTAAATTTTTTAAGTTACCCATATGTATGTATGTATATCCATAATAACTGCATGTTAGAAATAAATCGGTATATTATTTTATTTATATAAAATTCTGCAATATTTTGTTGTGGGGAAAATACATTTCTTTTGCATTAACAAAGTGTCACTTCATTTTGCTCAGCGTGACTATGCCGCAGTAGATGGCGCCACAATTTTTGTTCTAATTAGCTTTGCAATAGTTATTTCTATTTTAACATGAATGTCAATATTTTCAACTAGATATCATACAGAACAATGTGAAGAGTATACACGGGATGGTGTTTTATTTCATACATATTTTCATTAGTCTTTTACAAATATGTACATAAGTTTGGCATATTAACTTTTTGTTGTCTTTACAAAATAGAGTTACCGAGTTCATCAATGAGTTTTTTGCTTTCAAAACAATTCTACATAGTTATGTAGAATTATTATTCTGCTTTACCTACAAAATATCTGATTGCGATTACATCTAATTTTTAAAAATTGTTTATAATTACTAAAGCATTATTATTCACATAAATACAAAATTGCAATTTTTAAATTTTCCATTCAAATTTAAGAAAATATCAATTCTAAAAAGTGGAATTAAAATTTCCAATTATAAATTTGAAAATAATTGAATTTCAGAAAATTATATCAAAACGTCGGAAATAATAATTTTTAATTTAAAAGACATCAATTGCATCTTTAATATATAAATTTTATTCGTTAAACACAAATTCAAATTCCAAAAAAAAAAAACACCAAATATGTTTACATTTAAAAATGTTTACATTTAAAAAAAATATTGCCAATAGGGAGAAATTAATAACTTTTCAGTACCGCGATTCAGTAACTTCTTTTAACGATAGTCGAATCGTTAAAAAAATAAAATAGCAAAATTATCAGTAAAATTTTTAAACGCTATTCGCTATTGTTAAAGTCAGCTGTTGTTGTTATCTAAACGACAACCATTTTTGTGTTGTTTATTCAATCGATAAAAACTTAAATTTTTAGGTTGAAATGTCGTCATACATAAATAAAAATCATAAAATAGTGAAAATAATTTGCTTTAACTGAAAAACTTTTTTATATAAATAAAAAAATTAAATAGCATATTCAATTCGGTATTTCATTTTCAAATAAATAAGCAGAAATATTAGTAAAAAAATAAAGATATTAAACATAAACTTAAAATCATCCTGTCAAACACGAAGTAATTTGTTTTTTTCTATTCTTCTTTGTGTTTTTCGCTTATTTTGACAGAGATGCCACTCGTTTACAATTTAAATAAATAGAAAAATAGATTAGTCGACTGTAGTTAAGATGTCTGTACTTAGTGAATCACTTAATCCTTAGTGCAAACAACAATAACTGTCGATATATTTTGCGATTGTCAGATCGTTGAAATTTACAGAATTGGACTACAGAAAACATTAATTTAAATTCAATGAACTTTAGAAAACTTCAAATGATATTTAAGAATTGCGAACATAAAAATTGTTACATAAATAAACGCAATTTGATGAGAATGTTATTTATATATAAATTTTCAAAATTTTTTTTGGATGAATAAAGATAACAAATTATTTTATTTAAAATGTTTGGGACATTTGGTTTTTTGCGTTTGGCATCCCTAATTTGAATATTTATTATTATAAATTTATTCTCTATGTTTTCAAAATATGGCAATATTTTAATAAAAAAGTTGAGAGAGCTTTTTTTTGGTTATTATTTTGTTACTCCATCCGACCTATATGGCCATAATGAAGAAATATTTGGCCAATTAAAAGAAACTATACAGCCATCTCCAATTAGCACGATTTAATGCATATATCCACACTACACAACCATTACCTTTGCAATGGAGGTTAGGGCGAGCTATTTAATTAGCAAAAACTAAATTAAACTAGAAGTTATGTCATATAAGCGGAAACGCATGCATATTTTTCCAATATTTGGTTTACATTTATTATCAATACTCAAACCGAGGTGGAGGGTATCAAAGATTCGGCACAGCCGAATTTAACATTCTTATTTGTTTTTATTTAATATTGTATAATTAAAAAATAAAGAAAACACAAACAATTCAGTAAAAAACATAAAAAACTCAAAAATTTAAAAAATTTATTTAAAATTATCAGATCCTATAATTGGGACATATAAAATAAATCAAAATCGAACTTAGTTGTGATAAATTTCAAAATCCCTCAAATCGCTCTGAAACTGGGACATGTTATAGGGAGGATGTAAAATTAAGGGACCCGCATATTTGGGGTTGATTAAAATAGTGCTGAGGTTGCCATTCAGGATACCTTGTACGAAAGAAATTTTGGAATCAGTACGTTAACTTTCGTGTTGCATAAAAATATTGATATCGTTTAATAACGTTGGTATCGTTTTTTTTTCAAGAGTGGGGGCAAAGTTTAAAATTCTTTTTTTTTTCGATTTACCGGTACAAATTATATTTTAGAAACTCATCGTTTTGGAATATTGTAGAACAATCCAAGTACAATTCAGAACAATCTTCAAAAAATTGTATATCCAAAAATGGGGGGGGCTAACTTCGCACACTTGGGAAAGTACAACGAACGACAAAGAGAATGTTAAAAACAAGAATAAATGAACACAAATCTGACATAGAGAAGAAGAAAATTAACACAGCTCTTGCACAACACATTTTGATAACAACCACAAACCTAATTTCGATGACGTTAAAATCTTAGACAAAGAAAGGAGAGAGAGTATAAGATTTACTCTCGAAAGTTTAAAAATACAACAAAAAGGTAGTAAAGCGATTAACACAAAAAAGAAGATAGTTACAATACTAAGCCAGTGTATTCTGCGATTTTTTAAACTAAGCAAGTGCTGTGATATTAATTTTAAGTTCGTGAAGTCCCGTTTTTTTTTATAATAATTATATTAACCATTTTCTATTATTTTTATTATTTTTTTAATTATTTTTATTTATTTATTTTATTTGTTATACACAGTAAGTGTCGTCTTTGATAGAACTAATTTTAACATATTTTGTACATATTTAAATTATAGTAAATAAATCACCCCTCAAGATGTCAACAACCAATTGACGAAACGTCGCACAGTGGCGCCCGTAGAGCAAACGAGGTTGCAAAAATCAAAATTTTCATGTGCGCCGACGAAGTTTTGAATAAACCCATGTTATAGGAAACTTTTCAATGATTTCAAATATGCTACTCTTAATAATATCACATTTTTAGTTTAAAAGATATAACCGTTCAAAGTTGACCGACTTTCGGTTTTCAAAAAAACACACAATTTTTAGTCAATTTGTTGCGATTTCAGGTGTAATATCACGAAAAATAGGTAACGAATCGCCTTATTTTTTGTTTGTGTTGATTGATGCATTTATTAAATGTATAATGATAAAAAAAAAATTAAATTTTTGCTTTGTGTTTCTCCTGGTAAAGCACTATTTAAAAACTATCCGTTTTTTCACTATTTTTCAACTTTGACGGAAAATAAAAAAAATCTATATTTTTCTATATTTGCCATATTTGCAAAACATGTTCTTTAATTATTTCTTTACACAATTCAAAAGGTTTTATCTACCCGTACGTGCCCGTTTGGCTTCTAGAGGTAAAAAAGGTTAAAAAGATATGGTTGCAGAAATTGTATGGCGTGCATCCCTTACATGTTTTGACTGACAGTAGTTTGATCTAATAGTTTGAATATTGCATTTTAAGTCGGTTGTCTACCTGTGACCCTCTGCCAAAGTCAACTCCCAATATTCTGTTACAGCCACAGGATGCACAAAAAACTACTCATTGAAATTCGCAGGTACGCACCTCACTTAAAAATTACTTTGGAGTACAAATGGTCAAGAACAATATTGACTTATGGTCCCTTCAGGTAGGCACAAATCTTATTTTGACACGAGCATAATATCAAAGTTGCATAATTCAGCCTAAATCCATATGTATGCAGGGAACAGGTAAATTTTTAGGCATGGTAGCATAAGCCTATATATTGCAAAATAAGCATAATGCCTGGATTAGTCTACGACTGAAAGTTGGCGCAACAAGTACTGAAACCATGTCGTTAAACAATTTAAGTACTGAAAACATGGCTTTGAACAATTTAAAATTATTTGAACTATTTAGAAGGTCAACACGGAAGCTGCTTTAGAAGAACTTGATAGCTTACACGGAAATATTGAGAGAAGCGAAATTATAAAAAATAATTTTTATCTGATATATGCAAATATTAGGTCGCAGATTACAAAATCTGTCACTGATGCAAGCCCACTGCGACTAAAAAGTATTAAGGAAAGCATTCCCACGCCCACAAACGCACACATTAAAAAGTATGGTTCCGAAGAAGCCTTGGCCTTGTTTATGGACTTACAACTTTCCAAAGAAAAATATGAGATACTATGGGCATCCTTGATGCGACACGGGGCTGACGTTTTACCAGGATACAAGCATATTACGCAAGCCAAAATAAGTTCACGACCACTGCATACGGAGTTTACGGAAGTCTCTGTGAAAGCCAATCTGCAGGATCTCATGGGCCATACAGCAAAACGGTTGTTGGAGAGTCTTCCTGAAAATGAGGCGAAAATTCTCCCGAGACACTGACATTGACCAGCAAATGGGGCTGCGATGGATCATTCGGACAAGCGTTTATAAGCAAAGGATATCTTCCGATGACGCTACAATATCGGACGGAAATATGTTTATGGCATCTGTTGTTCCTTTGCGGCTAAAATCTGATGTTTCCCTACACTGGAAAGATCCACGTCCGTCATCAGTGCATTATTGCCGACCAATAATGTTTCAGTTTGCAAGGGAATCGGCAGAACTCATAAGGACCACGGTGAAGGACATTGAAGAACAAATAAGCAACATTAAGCCTACAAAGCTGCAAATTGGAGAAGGAAAATATATTGAATGCAATTACGAGTTCCACCTGACCATGGTTGACGGAAAAGTCGTAAACGAACTGACAGGAACAACCTCAACATTGTCATGCCCGATTTGCAAAAAGAGTCAGAAGAACTTTGGTAATTTAAACGATTCTACAAACGAGGAGAATTACGAATATGGAATGTCACCATTGCACGCAAGGATAAGGTGTATGGAGTTCTTGCTAAAACTTGCGTATACCCTACCACAAGAGGAGGAAAACTTCGATGAAAATACATCAATAAAGGATAAGGAAAAGATCAGAAAGAAGCAAATACAGGATGCTTTTTTTAAACAAGTTGGACAAAAGTAGACTGTCCCAAGCACGGATACGGTAATTCAAACGATGGAAACACTTCTAGGAGATTTTTTGAAAATGATGAGGCAGTAACTAGAATCACTGGAATTGACAATCAAATCGTGAAAAGATTGGGAACGATCTTGAATGTTTTAAACTGCAAAGAAAATGTCAATTTACAAAATATGGAGAATATGCATCGAAAAATGCATCTCTTTTAGCAGAAATGTATCCACAGAAGAAGTTGACCCCTACCGTCCATCAAATATTGGCGCATGGCAAAGATATAATTGAGTACCAGTCTTTGCCAATTGGAGAGCTCTCTGAAGAAGCACAGGAGTCTCTTAACAAATTTTATAAAAAATATAGATTGCAGAACACATTCAAAGCATCAAGGGTAAGGCAAAATGAGGACCTCTTCAACATGTTGGCAGCATCTTCCGATCCACTTATTTCTTCCCTGCGGCATGTGAAGTCACGAATAGAGTTAGAAAATAATTATAGTTTAGAAATGATTAGTCTTTCAGATATAACTTCTCTTACGAATTGTATTGAATATTTTACAGAAAATTGAAAAAATAAATTTAAAAAAGAAGTAATTTTTTTTTAATTTGTTGGCTAATAATTTAAAATTAAAATCCTAAAGAAAAAAAAATAAAAACAATCTAAAAATGTAAAAATAATTTTTTTTAGTTACCATAAAATTGATTTTTCTACAAATTTTAACTTTGATAACCCATAAGTAGGCCCCTACAAAGCGTAGCACCCTTTCCAAACGCTCATTTCATAGGCTGAACAGTTATCTATCATATGCTGTTTAAACTGTTCAATTATGTTATTCGGTTCAAAAGATATGATTTTTGCAACGAAAAAACTCAAATGGCGCCACTGTGCGTCGCGTCGGTCTGGACCGACTATACATTTCTTGTTATAAGAAAATGTATAAAAAAAAATTAAACATTGCCGTAATTCGAAACGCTCTTGTGTGCAGTTATGATGACGGATCTGCTGATGACGCAGATATTGATGAAAATATTGGTGAAATGGAGGAGTTCCTGCCATCAGATAGTGAAGTAGACTTTTGTGAAACTGCGTCAGACTTAGATGATGAAATGAATTTATCAGATGGTATAGAGACTGTGGAGGACGCAAATATGTTTTTTGGTTAGGATGAAACTGAATGGCGATCAGTCACATATGCTTCTGGCAAAACACCTTCCCCATAACATAATAAATGGAACCATCGATAAGGTAATACTACCGCCAGGCACACACATCGAAATGCTAATAAAAAAAATAGTTGAATGTACAAATGCATATGCTTTGGGACAAGTGGGCGAAAAATGGAAACGCTCAAACGATGCGACTATATAGGTTTGCTTGTCGATGCAGGAATTAGAAAAAAGGGGTTTCTGACCAAAAAGAATTTTGGGACCCATTGTATGGAAGCTTACTATATCGTGCGTGCATGTCAAAAAATAGATTTGCGATATAAAAGATTTGACGACAGAGCAACAAGAAGCTATCGTAGGTTTCAAGATAAGTTTGCCCCTATTCGGGACCTATGTGACGAAATAAATAAAACAGTTATATGCCCGGAGATAACTTGACGATAGATGAGCAGTTGCTTCCATACAGAGGCAGAGTTTCATTTCGCAAATATATACCATCCAAACCTGATAAATATGGAATGAAGATTTGGTGGATTTGTGATAGCAAGACCCATTGTACGGAATTTGTTATTTGGGTAAAGAAGGTGCCAACAGATATACAAATTTGGCCCAAAATATTGTAAAGCAACTTTGCGAGTTCTATGAAAACACGAACAGGAATATTACTTTCGATAATTATATTACAAATTTTGATTTTGCACAAAATTTACTTTTGTTTCTTACCGAACAAAACCAGAGAGCCTGGAAGCAACCTTTTCGGATTTATAAAAAATATCACTCCGGTGAGCTCTGTCCCAAAAAAGAATTAGGCTGTTCTTCTTCTTTCGACAATGCATCATGCAGTTTCCATGATGATAAATGCTTGTGTTATAGCCGCTAAAATAGTATGGATATCTTTATATCCAGATTGGAATAAAGCCAAGAAAGATACACGCCGTAAGACTTGGCCCGAGAGTTAATTATGCCAAATATCCAAGTGAGAAGTTTGAAAGTGTTGTCGCTTACTAATATAGTATCGGTTGACGAGGCTTTGACTTATTCAACAACATCGAGTAAATCAACGTAACCACCGCCACCGTTCGAAGCCGATGCCATCTGTGCCCCCACAAAAAAGGAAGGGCATCCTTGCAATGTTGTCAATTGTGCAACAAAAATGTTTGCAACGAACATTCTCAAAACGCTGTAGTTTCTCTTAATTGTAAGAAATAATAATGTGAAGTTAATATGAATATCGTTTTGAACCTTTATTAAGTCCTTAATCTTGAATTGTCATTTAATAATTTACCTAATAATACTTGAAGTTTAACAATTTATCAGCATTTGTCGTTTTTTATACCAGTGACTTATAGTCACTGCATGGTACATTACGTTACAAATTTATCTTGGTACGAATAGGGTTAAGAACTTTTATCGAAACTTTTTCTTTGCTATAAATTCATTTCCTTTTCAAATAAAATTCCACATTTTTTTTCGTTTTTTTAAAATACTTTTTTGTATCAGTTTATTTGTCTTTGCATGCACTTGTTTCATATAATACGAGTAACAATATATAATAAATTTCATTATTTTCGTTTTTACAATATTTACGTTTTTTTTTGTTATTTTTTTTTTTTTTTAAATATTTATATGCATTAAAATTATTCACAGAAAAAAGTATACTCAACATCAAGAGCTATCAATGATGAATGAGTGAATATAATATAATAAACTATATAGATATGAAATATTAAATCATATTCAGAGCATTGGCAGAATCGTTGGCTACATAAATCAGAAAGGGTCGGGAAAGTCATAGTCATTTTAAAGATAGTTAAATGATAGACACAGAGAGTGAAAGGATAAAATTAGTAATGAGACCAAAAGAGTTGAAGAATGGCAGTAGAGATAAAACGTTTGACGTTTAAGAAGAAAGGGGAAACTGAGACTAAGGCAGTATTTAAAATATTGTTAAAGAGTAGTTGTGATTCGAAGGAAGCAACGAAACTAAAGATAGTGTTGCCAAAGATATACAAGAAACGATAAGGTGAGTTTAGTTTGAGTGTAAAGAAATAGCGTTAGAAGAATGATTTTGAAAATTAGAAAAACTCTCACAGGCAAAATCCTCTAGCAAAAAAGATCATCTCCTGTTTCGCTTGAAGAGAGCTTTAGAAGAGCGTGCGTAAAGTTTCAAGAGATTAGAGTAGAGCGTAATGATCAACAGAGATTAAGAGAGAGTATTATGTGGGAAATAGAAATAGGGTGGCTTTTAAACTTAATTATCTAAAAAAATATTTATATTACAATAACAATATCCATTTTCATTTTAACTTTATGTTGTTAAATCAGTTCCGTTTGCTATAATTGTATATCACCTCTTCCAAAAAGAAAAACACAATATCGTTGCTAAATTTACCATTTACCATAGTAACCACCATGATGACTTTCAGCAGCCACAGCTGACAAATGGGCAGCACGGGCATGTTGAACCTCTGCGGGCTCTACGGGCACACCGTTGTGTATGACTGGAATATGAATGGGACCTTTGTAGGGGGCATAATGTGCATCATGATGCGAAGCTGTGGCATAGTGGGCAGGGGCACCACCATAACTACCATGGCCGCCATCCCAACTACCATCATAATGACCACCATCATCATGACCACTGCCATGACCAGATTCAGCGGAAGCTTTAGCAACAGCAGCGAAATGGGCAGCTTTAGCATGTTGAACCTCAGGAGTTTCTACAGGGACGCCATTATGGATGATGGGCACATGATAACCATGAGAACCAGCATAACCATGACCGCCATCATAAAGACCATCATGACCATCATAGCCAGAAGGACCACCATGACCAGAACGAGCAGCAGCATGGGCAGCAAAGTGAGCGGCTTTGGCATGAGCAACTTCAGGAGTATCATGAGGAGCACCATGGCCATGTCCAGCAGCACCTAAGGCCTGGGCATGAGCAGCATAATGAGCAGCTTTGGCATGTTGTACTTCGGGAGTATCTACGGGTACACCACCGTGAGTCAAGGCAACGGGAGCAGCATGATGGGCATAACCTCCATGACCCCACAATGAACGTTTGTACAAATGATGACCACCATGACCATAAGCAGCATGTGAGGCAGCAGCATGAGCGGCCGCATGTTCAGCCTTAGCGTGGGCAACTTCAGGAGTATCATGAGGCACACCTTCATGGGTCAAAGTGATATGAGCTTCAGGTCCATGATAACTATGACCGGCAGCATAACCATGACCACCATCATAATGACCAGCATGATAAGCAGCTACAGCATGCACAGGTCCAGCTTCGGGTCCCTTTGGCAAGTTAGTGCCAACAGCATGGAAACCACTATGAGGATCGGCTGTATAAGAAACAGTTTGCTTATGTCCATGACCATCAATGTACGAATAGGTGCCATGTGTTACGCCATCATGAGAACGACTTTCGTGTTTCTGTGAATTGGGATCCGAATAACCATACGAATAACTATGGCTATGAGGATCTAAGTGGGCATATTGTGTTGACACGGCACCATGATAAGAGGCCGAACACGTTGCAACCAGCAAGGCACACACAACTAACTGTAAATAAATAAAAGAAATACAAAAAAAAAAACGTTTTAAATACCGGTGATAATAAATAAAAATCATAAGTAGTAAGCCACAAAAAAAAAAACAGAGTCACAAAAATATATTTAATCTGCCACTTAACTAAACGCCTTTTTAACTTGACATGTGAGTTGTGGCACAAGCTTAGCAATCAACTTAACAACAACTTAACAGCTGCATGCCATTTTTGTATAGAATATGTATTTCTCAACAATACCCTGCATGATCATGCAAGAAACGCTTAAGCCTGAATTAAAAAAAAAAAAAAAAACATTTGCCTTTTTGCAAATCATGATTATGAAGAAATATTTTGTTTTAAATATATATATACGAGAGCGGTCCCAGAAAAACCCGACCTGACGTATAGGTGGCGCCAGTAGTTGGAAAAACTATCAAACACAACAATGTTTTGAAGTATCAAGGCGCCATGTTGTTTTAGTATTTATACTCTATACCATGATGTGGTAGGGTATCATGATTTTTTGCTGATGTTTGTAACTATCCAAAATATTTAACTTAGATCCATTTTTTATTCTACCGATCGACTCAGGATTACCTTCTGAGTCGATTTAGCGATGTCTGCCCATTCGACCGTCTGTCTGTCCGTCCGTCTGTCTGTCCGTCCGTCTGTGTGTCCATGTAAACATTGTAATCAAACTAGAGGTTGCAAATATGAATATATTTTGCTGATCCTTATGAGATCGACTTAAATTCCCGTGAGACCCAAGTTATCATAAACATCTTGGTCAAATTGGGTTTGTATATTTTTATTGCATTAATCAGTATAAACCCTATAGGACAATACTTAGTCATAGGCCCCATATAAAAAAATATATATTTCACAGACTTTTCACAAATTTTGATTGTATATGTTTTTGCAAAAAAATTGCGGCTATGCTAAATATGGTCAGGATGGGACCATTTTTCGACCTAGTCCCCATATAAATATAGCATCCGATATGAACTTTTTCAGATTTGCAGGCAAAAACTTAAATAAAAATTCCACTTAGATTTGGTTTATGCTTACTTTCTCTGCCCAATTAAGTGGACCTAACACGATTTCTCTACACACATGGTATTGCTATGTAGGTCTAGACGAACTACAGTTTTCTTACTTTTATTTTTTTAGCCAGCAAATCTTAATGAATTTGTGAGTCAATACTTTCATTTGAAAGGTCTCAGTCCAACCAATATTAAAGCCGAGCTTTAATAGAGTTTAAACGAGGCCGTACAAGCTGCTAAGACGACCAATGTAGGTGGCCACGCGAGAAACAGTTAAGAAAATCAACAAATTGGTGTTGAATGATTGTCGGCTGAAGGTGTGTGAGCTAACTGAACTGATAGGTATTTCAAAATGTGCTTTACATCGCATATTGAACGAAAATTTGAGGATGAGAAAGCGTGTGTTAACAATAGAAAAAAACAGTGTCTTGAGGACAAAGTATTTGGCGATGTTTCACCGTAATAAAGCCGAGGTTTTTGGCATCGATTCGTAATCATGGATGAGACATGGATCTACCACTTCACACCTGAAATAAAAGAACACGGAAAATCAGTGGACTGAAGTGGGAGAATCGTTTCCAAGGAAGGCGAAGATAGTTCCATCTGTAGGAATGCACGTTGAGTAATTTTTATTGAGTTTCTCCTTATAAGAAAACCAATCAATGGTGAGGATTACGCTCACTTATTGCAGTGAATAAGTGACTTAATTGGGGAAAAAGAAAGTGTCGTTTCATCAAAACAATGCACCAGTTCACACACCCACTATTGTGATGGCCAAAAACCATGAATTGAAATTTTGAATTGCTTTTTCCTGACACTGAAGAGGTGGATTCTGCAGTTGATGGCTATTTTGAGGAGGTAAGCAGTTGTTACATAAACAGGGAATCGAAGCTATTGAATATAGCTGGGTAATGAGTATCGAGCTGAAAGGAGATTATGTAGAGAAATATTAAAAATGTTTCCTAAATTTTTTGTTTACTTTGTTAGGTCGGGTTGTTCTAGGACCGCCCTTATAAAGGGTGCTTTTTTTTACTTAGATGTAACTTATGAAAGCGTTAGCTGTCAAACGAACAGTCTTACTTTTTGACACTTATGATCAGAATAATCTGTCAAATCATTATGAAGCTTGAACAATGCTACGAAATTATCCAAATTTACTTTGAAAATCAGTCATTGATTCGCATAACTTCGTAATATTTAGGGCATACATTATCGCCCATTTATGCAAGTCATCCTTCGAACTGTGAACAGATTCCATACCACATACTCTCAAAATTATGCACGTCGAAGGAATATGCGTGCTGAAGAGAATATCGCCACTGTAAGCCAAAGGAATTGGTGCTTTGTACGTCCATTACGTGGAAATTTTTGCGCAAAAATCCAGCTGGTGACCCTCATAAGCGTCATTCTTTCGCCCTTTGGGCTCTAGAGGAGTGTGAAACTGACAAAATTGGGTTCATCGATGAGGCTCATTTTTGGCTTAACAGACTTGTTAATAAACAACATTGCCACATATAGCGTGAGACCATTCACCAACAGATCCTACAGACTCCATAACATCCAGAACAGTGCACCGTTTGGTGTGGTGTATAAAACTTGGCAATAAGCTGATTTCGACCATGGGATTTGATACCTCTAGATTATAATGACTATGGGAAGTCACTGATTTATGCTGATTGACCAGTAAAAATTAACGCTTTGGAGTCCAACATTATTCATGTTATTTGTGACTTACGGCCAGCATGGCTTGAAAAAGTAACCCAAAATTAGACGTCCAAGGACAGCCGCGGTAATTTTCAGATGTGAGGACCATGTATTGATGTTTCGAATAAAAACACTTATTTAATTAAAATTTAATATTTTGTGTTTCACAATTTAAAGTTCTATCGGGCTTAAAAAACACCATAGATGGGACTGTGCTTAATAAGTTTATATAAAACTAGTATAGCCCAGCACTCAAATTTCGAGTGCAAATTGTAGGAAATATTATATTTTCATTATTTTTTTTTATTTCAATGTTTTTTTAATTTACATATTTCAAAAATTTATGAATATTTAAATGAGCCTAAAAGTAGCTATGCACAATTCAACACAGGGCGTGTGATATGCAATTTAAATCATTTGCATTAACAGGGTATAACGAATTATTTTAAATATTCTATTTTATTTAATTTAATATATTTTTAAAACATATTATACATAAATTTTATCATTCTCCCCTTCTACTCCATATAAACTATAGCTAAGCCAAATTTCGCATTCCCCCGTGCCCTCATTTTGCTTAAAAAGGGATTAATTGATTAATGAATCAACTAATAAACTTTTAAATAAATAATAAAACATTAAATTTTATGGCGAATTCAGGCAACTGGGAAAGCAGTTCGTAACTTTGTATTCAAACAATCATAAAAATTGGAAAAAAATTTAGAACATAGTTCACTGAATTCTAAAATAATTGAGATTATCACTTATGAATAGCCGGCTGTAACGGCTGTTTTGAGGAAAATAAATTACCTACATGTTTAATGAAATTCTGGTCTATAGGCTGAACTTTTGTTAATAAGGACTGAAATTATAAGCCCGCAAGTAATGGCAGCAATATTTCATATTTCTATAAATCTATTATTTTTATTATTATTATTATTATTATTATTATTATTATTATTATTATTATTATTATTATTATTATTATTATTATTATTATTATTATTATTATTATTATTATTATTATTATTATTATTTTTCATTTTTTTTTTTTGACAAAAATTATTTAAACATTTAAAAGTCTTCATATTATTCCAGTGGTTTCAATGTTAATTCGAAAAATCAATTGTGGTTTTTTCAATGAAAACTTGAAATTAAAACAAAAGACTTAAGACACAAACTTGATTGAATTTAATGCGTAAAAAAAACGATATTAATTTCAAAAAGAAACCTTACAAATATGGAAAATTTTAATTATAACTTTTAAATGTCATACCACAAATTAGTAATTATAAACCCACAATATTTGGTTTATGCAAACTAAAAAAAGTTAACTTGCAATCAATGCTACAAGCAATGATTTTGAAAAACAAAGGAAAAAAACAAGAATGCACATAAAACAATTGTTTCAAATAATTACTCAAGTGCTCCAAATTTAAGCAATTTGCTTAAGGCATTTGTAGTTTTAATATCAATCCAATGAATATCTATAGGTTTAATAAAAAAAAATTTTAAACTCTAAACTGAAGCGTAATATACGACTAAAAAATACATATTACGAATTAGCTAAATACAAATCAGTAATAATGATAATAAAGAAGTGGAAAATAAACAATAACATAAATGTTGCAAACATAAACATTAAAATGAAAATGAAAATAATGCGGGATTTAATGCAAAACCAACTAACAACTACTAAAGTATTACCATAAGCCAACAACAACAACAACTACTACAAGTGGCTAAAACATAAATGCTTAAGAGTGGGTTGGATTAGTTTAGCTAAAGTTTTGGTCAATTT
Source organism: Cordilura impudica (assembly GCA_963682025.1). Taxonomy (NCBI): domain Eukaryota; kingdom Metazoa; phylum Arthropoda; class Insecta; order Diptera; family Scathophagidae; genus Cordilura; species Cordilura impudica. Next base: position 81,579,901 of record OY821517.1, read on the forward strand.
GCTTGAGTTTAAAACAATAAAAATACCAAAAAAAAAAAAATCAACACAAAATCAAGTAACAAGTTTTTAAAGTGTATTGAAATTGAAATGCTTTAGCAACCAGAGGCAGTGGGTAACTGGAGCACAAATGAAAATGTAAAAAAAAAATTAATAATAGCAAAACTAAATTTCCAAATTATACGTTTTGTTTATTTTGTTGCTGTTACATGATTTGATTATAGAGTTGGACATATGAGCAAATCTCAAACAGTGATAGATTATAGCAGAGACCATACAAAGGCGCTGTAGTAGATGCAAGTTTTAATTGTAAACATAAGAAAAACTAAATCGCAAGTACGGAAGAATGTTGCGATTGTAGAATTGTGTTGATCAAACAATAATTAGATATCAAAGAAAACAGAGAAATATCTTTCATTGTTTATTTAAGAAAACATAGGTACAATTTAGAAGATATTTGTTAGAGAGCTTGGCAATAATTAGTTTTGGATATTATTTTTCAAAATATCAAATTCTAAAAACTTTATATCGAAATATAGTTTTCAGTTTTATATATAATTGAATTTGAAATTTCGTATTTTAAAGAATTTTTGTGAGAAACAAGCTGTAAGCTGAGAATATAAACGAAATAGAACAAAATATTTGGAATTTTTATTAAAATAATCTAACCCATAAAAACAAAGTTTTTATTAAAAGTCTTTTTTTTTCCCTTATGCATATGAGTTTTGAATATCTCCGTGACTGTATGTGACTATCTCAAAATTAATCTTTGGTCACAATAAGTCTATGGACAAAGGTTACAGATCGATCGGATGAGGGGAAGTGGGGTTTTAATTTCTCCGTGACTGTGCGTCACAGCAAGTCTATCGATCAAGTTTCAGATCGATTGGATAAGAGGAAATGGGTTTTGAATCACTCCGTGACTGTGCATGACTACCCCAAAATTAATCTGTAGTCACAACAAGACTATGGGCCAAGTTTCAATTGGATAAGGGGGAATGGGGTTGGCCCACGATAGACAGAGAGCATGAGCTAAAAGAAAGAGTTTAAAAATTGAGCTGCATTTAAAAACATAAACCTTTTCTATACAAATTTCAAACTAAGTCCAGAAGTGAGAAATACGAAATTACCGATATAGAAAAATGTGCAGGTTCTGTTTGTTATACAAAATTTTTTTTCTTAAGTTTTCAAAACATTTTAAAAAAGCTATAAAAATTAAGATAAATATTAATTAAAAATTTTTATATTTTTTTAAAATAAATAAAAATTCAAGTATTTTTTTTTTTTTAATTAATTTTTATATTAATAAATAAATAAAAATAATAATTTAAAATTAATATAATCTAGCAGATTCCCTAAATAAAGACCCTAAAAGTATGCTAATCAATTATAGCTAATTTACAAATCAACAAAAAAAACAAACTCATTTTTATTACAAACACATTAACAAATTTAACAAGTAAGAAAATTATAGTCGGTCTAGACCGACTATACGATACCCTATACCATGCGTTTAGAAACCCTATCTCTTAGGCCCAACTAATTGGACATAGAAAATAAGCAAAAACCAAATTTGAGTGGGATTTTTATTAATTTTTTTGGCTGCAGATATGAAAAAGTTCATATCAGATGCTGTATCTATATAGGGACTAGGTCCAAAAATGGACCGATCCTGATCATGTTTGGTAAAGTCTCTTGTATTTTGCAAAAATATATACAAACAAAATTTGAGAAGAATCAGTGCAATATTTTTGTTTTTTAATAGATTTAGGTGAAGATCGGGAAGCAACTCTATATGGGGCCAAAGGGATCATTTTTGGACTACTCATTAATGGATGTAATGATCGCATACAAACCCAATTTGAGTAAGATCTATATGACAATTTGGATCTTATGGCAATTTATGTCGATTTCATAGGGGTTATTTGTATGGGGGCTAGGTCTGAACATCGACCGATTCTCACCAATTTCAATAGCGTTCATCCCATGGCCGATAAAAGCTTATATACCAAATTTCATCAAAACATATTCATATTTGCGACCTGCAGTTTGATTACAAGATTTACATGGACACACAGACGGACGGACGGACGGACATTGTTAAATCAACTCAGAAAGTGATTCTGATTCGATCGGTATAATTAAAGATGGGTCTAGGTCAAATATTTTTGGTTGTTACAAACAGCAGCACAAAGTCATTATACCCAAACCACATAGTGGTATAGGGTATAATAACAAATTTAATAAACACACATATAGCATTGTATAATTTTATGTATGTGTTAGTAGCAACTTTAAATGCAATTTACTCAAAATAAAGGAAAAAATTTTAAAATCTGTAAGGCTGCAAAACGGCTAAAGAGAAATACCTTTCAAATAATATATGTTTGTTTAAAATCGGGATAAAACGGTAGAATAAAACATCAGTCACAAGAAATCGCCTAGCCTATTAATATTATATATAATTAAAATTAATATAATTAAAGATATATTTTTGATGCTTCGAAACAATTTAATTAGGCAAACTTGGACTAATATTATTTTTCATTATTTCAGGCAGGTTTGTATTTAAAATGGTGTAAAGCGAATATAGTTGTGCCAAAATGTGATCTAAAATACGGAGACTCCTCTAATAGTGCATTTACATCTAAGCAAAATCTAGTATATACGAGATTTCAAGCAAAATCTAACTCATTTTTACTAGATTTCCCATACAAAACAAAATCTAGCTCGTTATTAGATTTGTGCAAAATCTCACAAAATCTTGTCAAACTTGGGCACTACCAAATGATACTACTGTCTTTTTTAATATTGTAGTAGAAAATTACAACGCAGTGACTGAATAATTGACATTTAAAAACAAAAGCAAAAAAGTTAAATAAAAAGGAAATAAAATATTAATTATTAATAAAAAATGACGATCTATAATAAAAAAATATTTAGTAATTGTTATAACTTTTTATACTGACATGTGCCCATTCCAATCTACTAAATAATAATTGTGGAACATGAATTTGTTTTTGCTTTTCAAACAATACATTTAAAAAATGCTGATTTTTTTTGCAAAATTTCTATTTCAGTTTGTGCTTTTTTAATTTTTGATGCATAATATAATTATAAAATCTGTTCCTTTTTAGAATTTTCCATATTTCCATTTTCCCATTGTTTTTTTGTGGTATTTCTAGTTTATATGTTTTGTTTTAATCAGCTGTTTATTGTTGTGTAAACAAAATCTCAAAAAATTGCAAAAAAAAAAAGTTAGATGTAAGCGGTGTAGATTTTGAAATAGATTTCAACTGAAATCTACTAGATTTTCCTCAGATGTAAACGCGCTGTAAAATACGTTAAAAATAAAAAATTAAAAATTTATTGTTTATTTTTCAAATATTTTGTAAACCTTGTTTTTAAATAGACAAATTCTCAATTTCTGCATGTTTATATTTTTTAGTTTCTGGCATTTTTTACACAAAATACTTAGTTTATGATGAATTTTTTCAAACGGGGCCTAATGGATATTAGTTTTATAGTGCAAAATTCTCAGTATTAAAAGCATTTAATTAATAAAATAAGCTGACAGTAAACAATTGTTTATAAAGGAAAAGTATAAAATGAAAATTCATATTCATAATCATATGGAAAATATGAAAATAATTGAGCTGAACTTAAAAGAAAACATTTATTTTTCTATACAAATTTCAAATGAAGCGCAAATGTAAGAAATACAAAATGACCGACATTTACAGGTTCTGTTATTATTTCTATATTTTTAGTTCCTCAGATTTTAAAGCATTTCCAAAATAAAATAAATCATATGGAAAAATCTCATTAGCTGAGGCTTTATTTTGAAAAAAAAAGTATTATCGAATAGAAAAATTTTTCATTATAAACAAGTAAGAAAATTATAATCAGTTCAGACCGACTATACGATACGATACGATACGATACAATGCGTTTATAGCCTTTTTCTCTTAGGTCCAACTAACCGGATATAGAAAATAAGCATAAATCATTTATGAGTGGCATTGTTATTTGCCTTCGGATATGAAAAAGTTCATAAGGGGCTAGGTCAGAAAATAAACAAATTTTGACCATATTTGGTAAAGTCACTTATTTTTCGCAAAAATATATACAAACCAAATTGAGAAAAATCTGTATTTTTTTGATTTTTTTTTTTTTTTGATACATTTAAGTGAGCCCAGCTTTATATGGGGGCTATGACTAAGAGTTGCCCCACTGGGTTTATTTTCGGGGCACTGATTAATGGGTGTAATAAATACACACAAATCAACTTTGACCGTAAGATATTGATAATTTGGATCTTATGGCAATTTAAGTCGATCTCACAGGGGTCATTTGCAAGGTCTGAACATACACTGATTTTCACCACTTTCAATAGTCTTTGTTCTATGGTCGATAAAAGCTTACATACTAAATAGTGTCAAAATATATTCATATTTTTAATTACAGGGTTTATATGGCCACACAGACAGACGTACAGAAGGACGGACAGACGGACGGACACACATACGAACGAGCGGACATCTCTAAATAAACTCAGAAAGTGATTCTGAGCTGATATGTTTAATAAAAGATGGTTTTAGGTCAAAATTTTTGATAGTTACAAACATATCCTGACCACATAGTGGTATCTATAATATTAATAGGTAAGGCGATTTCTTGTTACCGATGTTAGTGTGTCAATTTTAATCCTATTTTGACCCCGCCTTTGAAAAGTGTTTCTTTCTAGCTGTTAACCAGATTTACAGATTTTTAAATTTTTACAGTTTTTTGGAGTTACATTCATTTAAAGTTGCTACTAATACATATATAAAATTATACAATGCTATGTGTGTGTTTATTAATTTTGTTAATGTGTTGGTAATAATAACGGTCTTGGACATAAACCAATAAATAATAATATTGAAAAAGTATTGAATTGTGAATTGGCTAAAATTGATTAGCATACCTTTAGGGTCTTTATTAAGTGAAAAAATAAATTTATCATATTGAATAATTTTTCACAAAGATCTCTCTGCAAAGAAAAATTCACTATGAAAATTTTAGACGAGATCAGTTTTGTATTGAAAGACAGGGGCCAAATCACCGAATTCGATATCGAGTAAAATCAGTCGAAATTCCATACTTTGGTTATTTATTTGAAGAAGACGGACAACCTCTCGACCACGATTCGCTTTTCTTCTTAAACAGAGGCCATAATTCTTCAACTGTGAGAAAGAAATATTATTATTAACATGTTATTATGAGAAATAAAAAAATGATTTTGATCGAAACATTTCGATAATGAATGCGGTGATTTGGCCCCAGTTTTTTTTTTTTTTTTTTTTTTTGAAAAAAAATATTATATTAAAGAATTTTTGTTTTAGAAAATTAAAAAATTTGGCTTTCTTTTTTTGAATGGGAGAATTCTTAAATTACTCTTTAATTTAATTTAGAACAGTTCTTGAATATAAAAAAAATTGTGTGAAAAATATATCAGACTTACGAAGAAAATACATCATTCTCAGATCCTCTTTCAAACTAAAACTTTAACTATTTACAAGAACCTTTTCATTATGAAAGTTTTGAGGTCAAGAAAAATTTTTCCAAAAAATATTTATCCTTCGAAATGTAACATTCTTAAATTGAAGCATTTTTCAGTAAAAAAAACTCTTAATAAGAACGTTCTTTATAATGAAAATTTTGAGGCCTAGAATAGATTTTCCCAAAAAAAAATTTTTCATTATTCGGAAAAAAATTCTTATATTGAAACATTTTTCATGAAAAAAAAGTTAAAAAATGTTCCGGCTTTATTCAAAGAAGGCTATTATCATCATCAAATAAATAATTTCTGAGAACTTTTTAATATTGAGAATTTTTCTGATTCCAAGGACTTAAAAAAATTAATTTTAAATTTCCAAAGCCTGAGAAGTATTTTTCAAGAGATCAAATGTTTTCCAAAAAGAAATATGCAGAATCTGCGGTTTTGTTTTCCGAAAAATTCTAAGATATAGAAAAATTTTTAAATTCTTAGAAATATATTTATGTAGGATAAGAAACATCCCAGCAATAAGCACAAGCATCAAAAAAATGAAAAAGATTCTATTAGTGATCAAAATGTGGTGAAAATTTGGGTCAGTTTCAATAAATTTAACACAGGGATATAGGAGCGTAGTTGTCTCTTACAAATTCTGGGAAGTTCATTCTTAGTAGTTCTCATGAGAGAATGCAAGCCAGATTTTTTTTTCATAAGTGAAAATATGTTGAATTCAATAGAAGCTTAGGATGTCATTAGAGGATGTCACGACAAATTTGTATTGTCATTTTGGGGAATTGTTGGAAACAACTTCTTAAGTGACAGAAATTCGTCACACATCGCTACTTTGGAAGCAATGCAAATGTGAGTCTTTTCAAACAATTTCACTTTTTGTTGTTAGCTAACTCCTTATTATGGCATTTTTTCGAAGTTGTTTCAAATTACTGCCAAATATATATAAAATCATAAGATATATAAAATCCTAAATATGTATAAAATATACATAAAATCCTACTTTGAAAGTAATGGAAAATGATTCTTTTAGAATGACTATAATTTTTGTTTTGCAGGAACAATACAAAATAAATCTGGAAAGCGGTGGAAGCATTTTCCATAAACTTAAATCATCAGAAATAATTCATACGGAAATATTCTTAGATTTTAAAGTATTTTCTGAAGAATTAATACTGAAATTTTAACTTTGAAAACTTTTTAAAAAAAAACTTCCAGCATAAAACAAATTGACGAATGGAAATTATTTAAGATGAATGGAAATTATTTGGAATTGAAACATTCAATAATAAAATGCAACAATTATATATTGCGTGAACGCATATAACTCGATACATTAAATGGCATATTATTCACAATTTATTGTATTATTTCTTAATTTTAATTTGATGGCCAACATTTACACATGTTTTTTTTCAAAGGACATTTTCTTAAGTGAGCTTTCAATTTTATAGCTGTTTTTTTTACTAGTTTTTATATAAATTTTATTATTTTTAAACAAATTTACTTACAAATTGTTTCATTTTTTTATTTAATAGAATCACACGTTAAAAGTTTTTATATGAATAAATCACTATTATTTTTGTATACGGCACAATATCCTTTTTAGCAGCACAATAAAATAATTAAATTTTTATAAACGAAAAAGGGTAAAATTGAAACTAAACACACGCTCAGTGGGTCTAACCTCCTAGATTATTCTCGACTAGGACTGTTAACGAACTGTGCTAACAGATGGTAAGGTACACCAATATATACCCCCAAAACAAACAAAACAAAAGCAACAACCAGAGCAAACCAAAAAATGCAAAAAAAAAAAGAATGAAAATAAAAATAAAAACAAAACAAATCATTCGTATTGTACATACTGATACATGCTTACACACATACGTACGTTTAGTTTTGGACTCAACAGCCGTCAGCATTAAAACAACAATTACAGCAACAGCAACACCAACAAATAGACAAACAAATTCATATAGTTAGACAGATTAACAACAATCATACAAAAACTAATGTAACAACACAAAACAGTTAAAGTAGAGCAAAAGAGCTTAAAGACAATGTAAGACATACACTCGTACTCGTGCTACACCCAAGAAGTATTTTATGAGCACTCATACTTTTGTTTTTTTTTTATTTTTTGTTTTTGGTTTTCTTTTCATCTGGCAAAAGCAAACAAAATTTACAAATAGGCAAAACAAAAAAGAAACACCTTAGTTTTTGCAAAAGCAAATCAACCCAGAAGTGTGCTTTTTGAAATAAATTTTTCTGTAACATTATATCAATTAATTAACATTCTACAGCAACAGGAAGTTGTAAGATTATTCTAAGCAACATGTTGTTTGAAAAAAAATAAAAGTTTAAATTTTTTTAAGGATGTTCATCACTAACACTAAAGTGTTTGTTATGCCAGCAGTTAAAGGATTTCGGTAAATATTTGTTTTTTGCAGTGAAAAATATGTTTATAACTAATTCAATTAAATTTGTTAATTCTCTGTTAAACTTTCTATTGCATTTAAAAGACTGTTGGATTCAGGAAACGATGTTTCTTGCAATGTCATAAAACGGAAATCAGAAATTTTCAATAACAGCACGCCTTCAAATACATACGGTTTTAGATAAAAAAAGATCTGAAAGCTAAGCGAGTCCAAAACATTTCAAAACTTCTACTAACTTTTTAAAATGTTAATAAAGTTCTTTATAATTTAAAACGTTGTTTGCTGTAGACAAAATAGCCCATAATGATGATCAAATATCGTCCAAAGGAATTATAATCCAATATGATCCAGAAATAAATATACGAAATTTCGTAAAAAAAGTACATAAACTCTGAAGTGATGCACATAAATTGAGGAGGTCCATAACAAAACGCAATAATTCCACTTTTTTGGTTTTTATTTTTTTTTTTGACATATTGAAATCTATGTGCCCATTGTTATAAAACATATCAAAGGTCAATAATTTTACTGTAATTCAATACCAAAAGCAACGATTTAGACCAAAATGAAACAATTCCAATATATATCCTACTGACTTTAATTAAATTTATTCATTTTTCCATAAAATTGTTCTGGTGGAATTATTGCGTTTTGTTATGTACCTCCTCAATTGGTCTAGATATACGATTTTCACCGATAAATCAATCGTTAGTGCAAAAAAAAAAGCAACGTAGAGGGTATATAAAAGTTTGTCATTCCGTTTGTAATTAATAAAAAAAATGTAGATAGATAGATATTTTTTCCTTATTTAAGCATATAAAATATGATATAACAATATATATATAATACTAGCTGACCCGGCAAACCTCGCTTTGTCCAAAAGAGATTTTTCGATTGAAATAATTTCGAAATTTTTTTTTATCGAAAATTATCGACTGTTAACAACAGATGACGCAATAATATAATTTGAATACAACACTTTTCGAATTCGGTTGAATTCAATATCTTATATCGTATGATTATATACGGATAGCTGACCCGACGGTCCTTGACCCGTCCAACATTTGGCGAAAATAGGATAAAATCATGTATTAATTAAAACAAGAATAGAACAATAATTGTTAGCAATTTACAATTTTTCGAAATTAAAACGCTTATGTAAGCTTAAATTTAAGTATATTATTTTAAGATCCAACTTTGCTATTAAATTATGTGATGGAAGACCTGGCAAATGAAGTAGATTAAAAAGATTAGATTAGATTAAATTCACTCATTCATCTTATACTACCGCAGTAGCAATTAACTTGAATGAAAATTGCGGAAATTTCAATTTTTGCTATGCTGCTGAAATTGCCATTGCTCTAAAACATTTTCCTTTAAAACGATCCAATATATTAAAGTTCAATAATTTCTTTTATGAAAGTAACTCCACCCATTTATCCGATTCCGCCCATTTTCACACTCACACCAATAACCTATGAACTCACAAAAATTATCTTCACTTTCCCTTTTGTATTATTCAAGATACTTTTATTATTTTAAAAATTTATTTTATACGGTAGCTGACACGCCCACTTGTCCAATCCTGCCCATTTTCGCCAGGGCTAATCACAGAAATAATAGAAGAAGAAACACAAACTTGCAAAGCTCTGCCTGTCATTATACTCGGTATATGTACATAATATTTAATCAGTACTTTGTAGGGGATGTACACCGCCCACTTATCCGATCCAGCCTATTTTCATCAGGTGTACTTACACTAATAACAATTGACGTCACATATATAATCAAAGCTCTTCCTGTCATGATATTAAGTCTGATATTCAGCGATTCATTTTTTTGTAGGTGCCACGCCCACTGTTCCGATAACGCTAATTTTTACAACGGCTACTCACAGCAACTCACAGCAATAATAGATGACTCATACAAAGTTGCAAAGCTCTCACTAAAACAGTACTCGAGGTATATGATGTTAAAAATTAATTTTGTATTGAAGGTACCACGCCCACTTAACCGATACTGACCATTTTCGGTATGACTACCCATATTCATAATAGATGGCCTCACACAAATTTACAAAGCTCTCCCTCACATAGCACTCAATATTTATGTTGTTAAAATGGAATAACCGCGTACAGCGCCATCTATTGAGACTTTTAGTACTTTTCTTTTTTCCTAAACCTTTGCGTGGCAGTTACAAACAAACTCGCGGAAGAAAGTATCCCTTTTGATCCTGTAGTTTTCAAGTTTTAAGCGGACGAACAAACCACGATTCATTTTTATATATACTAGAGGACCCCTGCTGCTCCGCAGCATTATATTATATTAATCTATATATATAAAATTCATTTTCTGTTTGTTTGTTTGTTTGTTTGACCGCTATACAAATTTTTATTTTTCAACGGATTTCCCTGAAATTTTGTACACACGATCTCTATACCCCAGGAAAGGTCGCCATATACTTTTTACCGGCCACGCCTACTTTTACGCCCACTTTTTATGTAAAATTCCTTTTCTGTTTTATTCATATTTGTTCAGTATACAAATTTTTATTTGTTAACGGATTTCTCTGAAATTCGGTACACACGATCACTGTACTCCAGCTAAGGTCACCATATACGTATTATCTGCCACGCCTACTTTTACGCCCACTTTTTATATACAATTCATTTTCTGCTTTTTGGTATATTTGTTCGCCATACAAATTTTTATTTGTTAACGATTTCCTCTGAAATTTGGTAAACACGATCTCTCAGCTCCAGGGAATGTCTACATATTCTTCGTACCGGTCACGCCTACTGTTACGCCCACTTTTTGTATACAATTCATATTCTGTTTTTTGGTACATTTGTTCGCTACACAATTTTGTTTTAAACGGATTTCTCTGAAATTTGCTACACACGATCTCTGTACTCCAGAGAGGTCGCCATATGATTCTTGCGGACCACGCCTACTTCTACGCCCACTTTTTATACAAAGTTAATTTTCTGTTTTTTGGTATATTTGTTCACTATAGAAATTTTTATTTTTCAAGGGATGTCTAAAATTTGGTCACACGATCTCTATACTACAGGGAAGGTCACCATATGCTCTTACAGGCCACACCTACTTTGCGCCAACTTCTATGTATATAAAACTTATTTTTTTCCTTTTATTTCTTTCTTTATTTGATTGCTATACAAAGTTTTATTTTTCAATGGCTTTCTCCGAAATTTAGTACATATTCCAGGGAAGGTCGCCATATGATTTTTACCGACCACGCCTACTTTTACGCCCAATTTTCATATAAAATTCATATTTTGTTGTGTGGTATATTTCTTCCCCATACAAATTTGTACTTTTCAACGGATATTTCTGAAATTTGGTTTACACGGAAATAACTATAAGGTGAACAAATTCCCCAAACTTAAAAAAAGGTACCCAAAAGAAATGAACAAATTCCCCATTTTTTTTTAATCGAAATAAAAAATGAACTTACTCCCCAAATTCTTAAATTTTTACATATTTTTATTTAATGAATATATGTCCTACAATAAATGCATTTAAAATGAGTATTCTTTTCAATAGCATCATTTCGTTGCGCGGAAGCTACGCGCACGGGGAATACAGCTTAGCTAGAATATCGGAATGATCTGAAAAATATATTTTGACAATTAAAATAAGTTGGCAACAGCTGCGCGGCAGCACAGGTGTGGCTGCCAAACACGCGGAAGCGGCGCGCGAACGCGGACGCGGAACACAACTCAGCTAAAATATCGCAATGCTCTAAAAAATATGTTTTAGGAATTAAAATAAGTTAACGAGAACTAAGCGGCAGCACGGGTAGAAGCTGCGAGGAAGCGGCGTGAGGAGCGCGGAGCGCGGACGCGGACGCGACGGATGCGGACGCGATGCGCTCGCGGATCTCAGCTGAGCTAAAATATCGCAATGATCTGAAAAATATATTTTAGCGATTAAAATAAGTTGACAACAACTGCGCGGCAGCACGGGTGTGGCTGCCAAACGCGCGGAAGCGGATGCGACTCGCTCGCGGAATACAGCTTAGTGAAATGGCGTATGATAAATTTTATCTACGTATGTGAAATAATTACCTGTTGATCAAAATAGGCCACACATATACTATAAGCAGTTGCTTAAAGAAACCTTGCGACACAATATTAAACGTCGCATTAGTATTTTATTTCTGAAACTTGAATTTGGCGTCTCTGCTCAATGATGATCACTTATTGAATGAAGTAATTACATTTTTTAAAGTTCTGATTCCTTTAATTTGCGAACCATTCCGTTATATTTGATGTTTATAAATAAACTGAAAAAAAAAAAACTTAAAGCGGTTTCGCAGCTTATTGTTGAAGCATTTTTGCTTGAAATAAAAAATGAATTTACTGTCCATACAAATTTTTGGGGAAAAAGTTTATTTTATTGGGGAATTTGTTAGTTGGGGACTAAGTACTCAGCGCCTGGTAAGCATAGTGAACCATTTTTCAAGTCAAAGGCCTTTTTATCCCGGGCAAGACCGGGTAAAAACAGCTAGTTTTTATAATATAATACCAAAATTTGCCAACAGAAGTTAACGTACAGTAATGCCAAAATATGCCAAGAGAAGTTAACGTACAGTAAAAGTAAAGTTGATTTTCCACGCATAACTTTCCTCAAACCCAACGAATTTGCCAAGAGAAGTTAACGTACAGTAATGCCAAAATATGCCAAGATAATTTAACGTACAGCAAAAGTAAAGTTGATTCTCCACGCATAACTTTCCTCAAACCCAACGAATTTAAGCAGTTAATAGCTCAAACGAAGGAGCTTGATCCACTGAGTGTTCTTAGACCTATGTCAACAGCCTTCGTTAATTAGAATTCTAGTTATAAAGGTTTGAGAGAAGAAAAATATTGAAAAAGATCTTGAATGCAAAGTTTATTCATAAATTCTTTTAATATATAAGATAGATAAACATAAACAAAGAATGGAATTTAATTAATAAAAAAATGACTTAAAGTCGTCTGTTATTGTATACATATTTTTAACAAATTGTGTATTTTTAAGTTAATTCACATAAATTCATTTATTATCATCTTTCTGTACTTTAATGCTTTATTTACATAGCTATATATAATCTTCTGCACCCATTTGGTGTTTCACCGTTTAAAATCTATAATATTAATAGGCTAGGCGATTTCTTGTGGCCGATGTTTTGTTCCACCGTTTAATCCCGATTATGACCAAACATATATTATTTAAAAGGTATTTCCTTTTAGCGATTTTGCAGATTTACAGATTTTTTTATTTTTTCCTTTATTTTGAGTAAATTGCATTTAAAGTTGCTACTAACACATACGTAAAATTATACAATGGTATGTGTGTGTTTATCAAATTTTTTAATGTGTTTGTAATAAAAATGAGATTGTTTTTTTGTGTTGATTTGTGAATTGGCTATAATTGATTAGCATACCTTTAGGGTCTTTATTTAGCGGAAAAATAAAATTTTCTAGAATTTGCACTCGAATTTCGAGGGCTGGATTCTGCTAGTATTTATTAATTCGTTTTTAAAAAGATTTTTCCTAAATATCTTATTCTGAATTCTCTGAGTATGGGTCAGTTTGCCATAAAGTGAACTAAAGTTTCATATTCGCTCATGTTACAAAGGCTGCATGTTTTATTTGCCGTATTATCGAAGGTATTTTCGTTTAGGGGTTAAATATCACACCTGGTTTTAAAAATTGTTGTGATCTGTAGTAAAGTCAATTCATTATTAATATAATTAACAGATGAGCTAAGGTTTAGATATTTGCAAAATCGAGATCTGCTGTTCAAAGCTTTTTCGTGTATTTGAGTAATTTTTATACCCTATACCACTATGTGGTTTGGGTATAATGACTTTGTGCTGCTGTTTGTAATTACCAAAAATATTTGACCTAGACCCATCTTTTATTATACCGATCGAATCAGAATCACTATTTGATTCGATTTAACGATGTCCGTCCGTCCGTCCGTCCGTCCGTCTGTGTGTCCATGTAAAGCTTGTAATCAAACTGCAGTTCGCAAAGACGAAATTTGGTATATAAGCTTTTGTCGGCCATAGGATGATCGCTATTGAAATTGGTGAGAATCGGTACATGGTCAGACCTAGCCCCCATACAAATGACCCATATGAAATCAACATAAATTGCCATAAGATCCAAATTATCATATAAATCTTAGTCAAATTGGGTTTGTATGTAGTTATTGCATCCATTAATCAGTAGGCCAAAAATTATCCCTACTTGACAACTCTTAGTCATAGGCTCCATATAGAGCTGCTTCCCGTTCTTCACTTAAATCTATCTAAAAACAAAAATATTGCACTGATTCTTCTCAAATTTTGTTTGTATATATTTTTGCAAGATACAAGAGACTTTACCAAACATGGTCAGGATCGGTCCATTTTGGGGCCTAGTCCCCATAAAGATATAGCTTCCGATATGAACTTTTTCATATCTGCAGCCAAAAAAATTAATAAAAATCCCACTCAAATTTGGTTTATATCCAGTTAGTTGGGCCTGAGAGATAGGGCCTCTAAACGCATGGTATAGGGTATCGTATAGTCGGTCTAGACCGACTATAATTTTCTTACTTGTTTTTAGTTTTAGTTGTTGTAGCAGCAACGTACCTCTCCGAGACCATTCTTCCGCTGCAATATCATATTCAAAACGTATATCAAACTCATTTCCCATTTTATTCATTTGATCCGCCCAGAATATGTTTCTTCTCAGTATTATTAAGGATTATTTATGGGGAAGTCTGTTTTGGCTATATTCAAAAATAGTTTTAAATACGTAGTTCATATGAAGGTTCAGTGTATAAAAATAGCTAACTTCAGCCTTTGTTTCCATGTTTAAAGCATGATTCGGTGTAAAATCCGGCAGTTTTAAAATTCTTTTAAAAAAGTACTCTGAATGGCATCTACTTCATCAAATAACCAGCATCCCCAAATCTGAGCAGCATATGACTGTATGGATCAACTTAAAGACTGAAAAAGTTTCCATTTTAGTTCTAATGTTATATCATTTTTGTTCAAGAAGCTACTCCAAGTGGCATTAATGCTATTTTTAGCTGCGTTATTTCTCTTTTCAAGGTGTTTTTTAAAAACCATTTTGGATGTTAAGATTACACCTAAATAGTTATATTCACTTACTATTTCTATAAATTGTTCTCTATATTTGAGTTTTTCATTAGCTGAAAGCCGGCCACCTTTTCTAAAAACCATCATCTGAGACTTCACCAAATTAAGTTCCATATTCCACTGGTCACAATATACCTCCAAATTTTTGACCATAGCTTGCATAAGTTTTATGTCATCTGCCAATAGTACAATATCGTCTGCATATAAAAGTAAGCGCACATTAACACCATCAATAATTAAAACTCCATCTAAATTTTCATGAAGGTCATTCAGATAAAGAGTAAATAACAAAGGAGATAGAAGACACCCTTAACATCAGTATATGCTTCAAATGATTCTGATAATTCTTTACCTGTCCAAACAGCTGATTTTGTGTCACTATATATATTCCGTATCAAATTGACAACTTTTGTAGAAATTCCTAGTACTTCCAGCTTGTATATTTAAGCAACTCTTGGAACTCTATCGAAGGCAGCTTTGAAATCTACAAAGAAGGCGTATGTTTTTTCTTTTCGTTGAAATTGCAATGAACTATAGACGTTAAATTAAATATGTCATCAACTGTAGAATATAGTGGTCTGAACCCAGCCTGGAATTCATTTAAGATATTGTGATTTTCAACCCAATTTATTAATCTCGAATGAAGAATTCCTATTAGTAACTTAGCCACACAATTCATAATTGAGATTCCTCTCTAGTTACAAGAATTTTTTACGTCTCCTTTTTTGTGAATCGGAAATACTATACTTTCCATAAACTCTTCTCCAACTCGGCCTGTTTCAAAAGTGATATTAAAGATTTAACCAATTCATTTAAAAATTCTACTGTTGCATTTTGAAACAGCTCCTGGTTCTTTGTTAGTTTTAGTCACATGCAGGACATTTTTTAATTCCTCTATTGTTATGTCTTTGTCAAAGTCATCATCTTTATGCCACATTGATGCATAATGTATGTATATCATTAGTTATTTGTTGCTGATTTAGAAGACTTTGGAACTGTTGCTTAAAATCTGCTGCTGATATGTTTGAATCCACTCTGAAACAATCACCTCTTATTTCCTTCGCTAACTTCCAACAATTTTTTGAATCATTTATAAAGGGTCCGCCAAATAACTTTTTTTTTTTTGAAAATGCTATAAAAAAAAACTAATGAATATTATCTCAAATTTCCTTTGTTATTTGAAAGTACAATCCTTCCGGTTAATAATGGAAAATAATTTCATTCAAATAGCTGCCTCGGCTGGCCATGCAGTAGCCTACACGATCGGTCCAATTTTTAAGCACATTATCGATTGTGTGCAGCTGTATTTCACCAATGGCTTCACGAATATTGTCCTTTAAAGCGTCAATTGTCTCTGGCTTGTTGGCGTAACACTTATCTTTGAGGCCACCCCACAAATAATAGTCCAACGGTTTCAAATCGCAGCTCCGAGGTGGCCAAACGACATCAGCTCTGCGGCTGATAATGCGATCTTCAAAAACAGGGCGCAAAACATCGAGTGTAGCTTCGGCTGAGTGGCACGTAGCGCTGTCCTGTTGAAACCAAATGTTGCCAATATCCTCCTCTTCAATTTTTGTGAACAAAAATTCGTTCAACATGGCCCAATAACGATTGCCATTGACTGTAACGGCCACTCCTTGCTCATTTTCGAAGAAAAATGGCCCAATTATGCCTCTGGACCAAAATCCGCACCAAACAGTGACTCGTTTTGGGTGTATCGGCTTTTCAATGTATGCGTGCGGGTTTTCTGTGCCCCAAATGCGACAATTTTGCTTGTTTACATACCCGCCAAGATCAAAATGAGCTTCATCTGAAAAGATGATTTTTTTTGGCAAAATCGGCATCTTCTGTAAGTCGATCGCAGGCCCACTTAGCGAAGCGAAAATGCATTGGATGGTCAGTTGGCTTCAACTCCTGAACAAATTGGACTTTGTATGGTGTCATACCAAGGTCTTTATGCAAAATTCGTCTCAATGATGCCTCCGAAATGTTCAATTCTTGAGAACGACGGTGAATTGATGTTGATGGCGCTTCACGCACACTTTCTGCCACAGCAGCAATATTCTCGGGTGTACGCACTGTTTTTGGCTTTTCACGCTTTGGTTTATCGATGAGGATGCCAGTTTCTTTCACTTTTTTCACAAGATAACGAACATACGGAGCTGACGGTGCTTCTCTTCTTCCAAAATCCAAAATCCATTTTCGCACACAATTTTCGCACACATTCTGCAACATTACCATGATTTTCAAAGTAATGTTGCAATATTTCCCAGCGTTGTTCAAGCGTATACACAACCATATTCGTTCAGCGGAAGGATAAAACTAATTATCTGTCAAATCAGACATGAGCTAAGTGTTACCATTCACGAAATAAGCACTTATTTATTTTTATTTTATTTTTATTTATTTATTTATTGGAACTGCTCCATACACAAGACTAAAAGTCTTATTTTGCAGTATGGAACTGATTGTATTTAAAATTATAAAATCGTTAATAAATTAATAACTAATTACAAATTTTCTTTATATAAAATGCAAAGAAAAAAAAAAGAATCGTTAGATGGTGGACCCTTTATTATTGATTTTTTTGTTGAGCTGTATCTAATGCCTCTGTTTTTGGTTATTACATTCCGAGACATAACGTTGTTTTGCTTGCTGATATTTCAATTTGTCTTGCATATGTTTTGTTCTTCTAAATACATTTATCATCAAATATAAGTTGCATACAAGGGTGGTCCTTCATTATATGGAGGAGAAAAAAGTGTTCGAATTTAAAGTCTCACCGCATAGAAATATGGGAATAGCAAAAAACCTGATAACTATAAAGTTTTGGGTCAATCAAGAAGTTGAAAAAATGTTCATTACATTTCATGACCTAGAGTTTTTTTTTGGCACAAAAGTGGCCTGGGACATTTGTCATTTCTTGGAGAGTTTTTATTCGATTTTGAAATTGTATAGCTTTTTGGAAAGGTAATTTAGTACTGATATCGATTCATATAACAAATTGTCGAAAAAAATTAAACTATAGAACTAAATTTTCGTAAAATCTGAAAAAGTCATATTTTCCCAATATAAACACACTTGAATTTTCAGTCGCATTGAGGCACCTCTAAATTTTTTTTGATTGACCCCAAACTTTATATTTCTCAGTTTTTTTTTGCTATTCGCATATATCTAGGGGGTGAGACCGAGAGTTTGAACACTATTTTTATTTAGGGCCACCCTAACGTACACTAACTGCCAAAATAAAATTTAAAAGCATAACTTTCGTTCATTACTATTTAAAGTCAAAAAACCAACCCATAAGTTCGTTTTCTTGCACGTGTACTGCCAAAAAATAAGAACATATTCTTAAAACATTTCCACTCGCGATCAGAAAAATATGAAACACCCCTATAATAATGACAACAATTGTTGCAACCAAATTTATTAAAAAAATCTAAAATAATTCATTAGCAGTTATAAAAAAATAAAAATTAAAAGATAATAAAAATAAGAAAAAAATACAAATGAAAAGATAGTAATAAAATCGAAAACAGAGAAATTTTATATATTGTTTATGACTTAATTTCGTTTTTTTCCGATAGCGGGTGTATAATGTGTTAATTTTTAGAAGTACGCGTTGAAAAACATGTTCTGTTTTTTTTATAGCAGAACACGTGCAAGAAAACGAACTTAAAATAAAGCTATACTAGAATCTGTGTGGTTTATGTGTGTTCGAAACAAAAATTACGTTATAGAAAAATGTTCGTGTAGATAACGAAATATTAAAACGAAACACAGTCATGATTGTGTTGGGCACCGTACAAAATTTAGAAACACACATAGTTGATATGAAGATAAAAATATGTGTTGGCGGCTTTAGAACAGAAAATTGTGTGTTTCATGTGTGTATTTTCTGAACCTTGGTTGCTAAAAATTTTTTGTGATATAACTTTTTTCTCTAAAACCCACAGTTTTCCTGGAATCGGGTGTGATTTTAAAAGGACAGCAGCTAGGTTATGGTACAATAACTTTGTGCTGATGTTTATAACTACCAAATATATTTGACTTAGACCCAACTTTTATTATACCGATCGACTCTGAATCACTTTCTGACTAAATTTAGCGATGTCTGTCCGACCGTTATAATCGTTCCTAGTCCAGAGCATAAATAATAATAATATAAAAAATATGCACAGAAATGCACGTGCTTAATGGCGCTTTTTTCTCATTTGTCAAGTGTCCTTTTAAAAGGACATTTTCGTTATCTGGGTTAAATGATGCCTTTCCAGGATAGGTTTTAATGTGGTTGAATCTGTATTTTTCAATAGAAGAAAAGCAGTCAATGTCCAAATTTATAAAGATAAATATATCCCAGCTTTTCAGAAGTTCATAGAAAAATATCATAGACGAGATAAAATTATGTTTTTAAAAAGACTAAAAATCGACTTTGTGCCAAACGAAATTAACCACCAAATGTTTCCCAATTATAACCGAACAAATTTTTTGGGTATATTTACAGAGAAAGGTGTATAGAAATGACTATCACGAAAAAATTTTTTCATACTACAAACAAACCAGCGGATTCCGTCGAACCTCGCATCGAGTGGATTTAAAATATTCCGTTTACATAAACAACAATATTTTCGATATGACATTGGTAATATACGGTCTCCAGATATATGGTAATAAATCTATAATATTAATAGACTAGGCGATTTTTTGTTGCCGATGTTTTGTTCCACCGTTTTATCCCTATTTTGACCAAACGTATATCATTTGAAAGGTATTTCTTTTTAGCTGCTCACCAGATTTACAGATTTTTAAATTTTTTTCCTGTATTTTGAGTAAATTGCATTTAAAGTTGCTACTAACACATACATAAAATTATCTTCATTCGTAATAATAATAAACCAAAAAAGTTTTGGTTTGTGAATTGGCTAAGTTGAAAAATAAAGTTGACTAGAAATTGCACTCGAATTTCGATCGCTGGAATCTGCTAATATTTAATTATTAGTCCAACGGGGTCAAAAAAATTACATGAGGTCGAACCGAAGATGATGTTAATCTTAACTTTATAGTTCTTAGGGTTCCGCACATCATTCGTTACAAATTATTACATATATAAAAATAAATGTTTAATCCAAAATGCTTCTTCTTTATTTTCCTTTTTAGTTGTTTTTTATTTGCCATAAGTAATATATTTCCGTTTGTTGTTGGCAGTTACAAACTCTTGAACACTTTGAACCTTTAAATCGTTAATGTTCATATTATGCCGATCGCCTAAGCTTCACACTCTCAGTTGAATTAGAGATATGGATTGCATATTTGTGGGAGACAGGTCCAAAATATAAAGATATTTCAAGGAAGTGCGATTGCTTATGAGTTTATTAAACAGTTTGTACTTGAAAAATGCTGAATTTTTTATACCCTCCACAATCGATTTCCGGCGCGACTTTTATTTATCCGATTGTCCCCAAACTTTAAGGACCACTCTACTCCACACTACAGTACAGTCATTCCGATTGTAATGTAACGAATAATGAATTCGGCATTCCTTAAAGTGTATATATTCTTGATCCATATAACAACTCGAACCGAATATAGCGATTTCCGTCTGTCCGTTCCACTGTCTGTCTGTTGAAATCACGCTCATTCACAAAATAAACCATTTACCTGGGTAAACTTAAGGCAATATGGTTTTTTATCATTTCGAGCAGGTTGGTATTTAAAATTATGTAAATCATTGTGCCAAGATGTGACCTAAAATATTTCGACACCTTTAGAAAATGCTCAAAATTCTGTGTGTTTGCTGTCATAAAGTAGTATTAAGTTTATCAAACTATTTACTTTTTCAAATATTTCGTTTACATTTACACTCAAACCTTTTTTATGCGATGGATAGGGACCGCATTAAAAAAATAAACGCATAAAAAAATCGCACAAAACTTTCACGAGTAGCTATAAAAAATAGTTTTCGCAACGCAACTAAAAATTATTTTTTTTATGCAGGGAGTTATTTTTTTATGCGGTGTATAGGAACCGCATAAAAAAGTCTCACTAAGATGCAGGGAGTTATTTTTTTATGCGGTGTATAGGAACCGCATAAAAAAGTCTCACTAAGAAATTGATGTTTTTTGAAATTCAATTGATGTTTTCTAAAATTCTATTGATGTTTTCTGAAATTCAATTGATGTTTTTGAAATTCAATTTATGTGTTCTGAATTGATGTGTCCTGAATTAATGTGTTCTGAAATTCAATTTATGTTTTCTGAAATGCAATTGATGTTTTCTGAAATTATATTGATGTTTTCCGAAATTCAATTGATGTGTTCTGAAATTCAATGGATGTTTTCTGAAACGCAATTGATGTTTTCTAAAATTCTATTGATGTGTTCTGAAATTCAATTTATGTTTTCTGAAATGCAATTGATGTTTTCTGAAATTCTATTGACGTTTTCTGAAATTCAATTGATGTGTTCTGAAATTCAAATGATGTTTTCTGAAATTCAATTGATGTTTTTTGAAATTCAATTGATGTGTTCTGAATTGGTGTATGCTGAAATTCAATTTATGTTTTCTGAAATGCAACTGATGTTTTCTGAAATGCAACTGATGTTTTCTGAAATTATATTGATGTTTTCTGAATTTTTAATGATGTTTTTGAAATTCAATTGATGTGTTTTGAAATTCAATTGATGTTTTCTGAAATTCTATTGATGTTTTCTGAAATTCAACTGATGTTTTCTGAAATTCTATTAATGTTTTCTGAAATTCAATTGATGTTTTTTGAAATTCAATTGATGTTTTCTGAAATTCTATTAATATTTTCTGACATTCTATTGATGTTTTCTGAAATTCTATTAATGTTTTCTGAAATTCTATTGATGTTTTCTGAAATTCGATGGATGTTTTCTGAAACGCAATTGATACTCTCTGAAATTCAATTGATCTTTTCTGATATTCAATTGGTGTTTTCTGAAATTCTATTGATGTTTTCTGAAATTCTATTGATGTTTTCTGAAATACAATTGATGATTTCTGAAATCATCAACTTTCTTATTAGCAAAAAATTATTAAATTTGTTAAATTTTCACACACCGCACAAAAAAAAAAACGGACAAAACAAATCGCACAAAAAGAAAAACGCACATAAAAAGGAAGCACAGAAACAGGTTTGAGTATTATTAATTATAAATAGTCGAATAAGTACTGATTAATGTAAACGTAAAACCAAGGTGGAGGGTATCAAAGATTCGGCATAGCCGAAATTAACACTCTTACTTGTTTCGTTTTAGGTCGCACCTTGCGCCTTAACGTAATAATTTTTAACTCGGATAATTTTTTAAGTAGGCTGATCTAACTAGTTTTTGAAAATAAAACACCAGTGAAATAGTTAAAAAAAAATTTTTCTTTTCGAAAACTAATTTTTTGGATAAAATTAAAAAAAAAATAAGTTTTTCCCTGTTTAATTTCATTTGCAGAGAGTTTGCAATAAATACTATAGAGGAGAAGAAAGCATTTGTTACCAAAATTCATAATTACTCAGTATTCTTAATCAGATCGGTTTCTGGCATTAAGTCTTCATTAGTGATTATTTTACGTTTCAGATTTGTCTCTAGTATCTCTCTATATTTGCAAACTTCATTAACCGGAATATTTCAGATCTCATATCATATCGATGTTAAACATCTCACTTTAATTTTGCACTCAATTAGTTCTAGATGGAGATGGATAAAATTGGATAATGATTTTTGCAATAATTACAAAAAAATTTTACAATAAATTGTAAACAATTATTGAAAGTCATATTTCGTTTTTCTTTAACGATCTAAAAAGGTGTAAGAACATGAAATCTAAACAACTTCAAGAATTTATTTTAAATTACAACTGGCTTGATATCGTTTCTGGTTGCATAATTAAAAATAATAAATACACCAAATTAAATATTCTTATGAATCATTAAAATTGAATAAAAATTATGACCTTACTTTTCATTCTTCAAACTAAATAATTATGGAATTTCTGCTTTGAAAGTGACTTATTGTTAGATTTCAATTAGTATCTTGTGGTATTTCCCTACGTCTATCATTCGTTTTTTGTTGTTGTTGTTCTTGTTTTCTTATTATTTTGTTTTTGTTATATTTGGTGTGTGTTATGTTACAGTTTTTTTTTATTCATTTATTAAATGTACTTGTTTTCATCTACATACGAGTCAATAATTTTTTTTCTATCGAGATTTCGGTTTTCCATTAAATTATTGTCTCATATTTCGCTTTAGCACAATTCGTTTTGCCATTGCAACATCTAGTATAATTTTGTTTAGTTTTATTTCTGCTTTTCTCTTATATTTTTTGGGCGTTTGCCATGGCTTTCAATCTATAAATTGTATCTATGGTTTTTGCAAGCAACCAGTAATTCCACCGCAGCATTAGTCTATTGTTTGCAACTTAAGGTGGCATATTTTTGTGTTGTTATACCTACCATACTTAAATATATTTTTGAAAAAATATTAAGAATATTTTTATTTTTAAAATTTTGTTGTCATAACAAAAGTACAATAGAAACCATCAAGGATGTTGCAGTGATAAAGCAACGTTATTGAAGTTTTTGAAATAAAAAGTTGTCGGAAATCACACTTCGTACTGGAGTATTCTTACTCAAAAAGACATTTTCAAATTAAAAAAAAAAAATATTGGTAATAATAAGTTATATATAAATATTGCCAAGGAGGTAAATGATAGCGATAGCAAAGATGATCATTTAAATCCTCACTTGTATACAAATTTTGTCCATTTATTCCATACAAATAAGTACCGAGCTTATGTTTAATAATATGCTATAAGCATTAAATTGTTATAAACAGTGTTGGGCATATCAAAACAAACAAAATTGTCTATGATTTTTTTATAACCATACTCACTAAATAATAAGGCATTTTATCAAAAAATTTTTTTTATTTGTGCAGCTCTTAAAACTGAATATATGTTCTTATAGCCTAGAAGCTTTTTAGAAATTTTTGAAATTGATTTTGTCCAAAAAATGAGGTTATAAGATACAATTTTTATGCCATACTAGCTGTAACCCGATGCGCTTCGCTACACCCATCGTAACGAAATAAAAACTTAGAAATATATTTTGTAGAAAACTATTTTATTTATTTTCGGCGATTTTTGTTTATTGTGATTTTAGATTTTGGCAATTTTTGATTATGTGATTTTGACTTTGACGATTTTCGGTTTTGGCAATTTTTGATTTTGGCGATTTTTTATTTTGGCGATTTTTGGGGTTTTCGGTTTTGGCAATTTTTGATTTTGACGGTTTTTGTTTTTTACAATTTTTGTTATTCGCGATTTTTGGTTTTGGCGATTTTTTTTATTTTGGCCATTTTTTTAATCGCGATTTTCGGTTTGTGCGATTTTTATTTTGGCAATTTTTGTTATTCGCGATTTTCGGTTTTGACAATTTTTGACTTTGGCGATTTTTGTGTTTTTCGATTTTGGCAATTTTTGATTTACGCTATTTTTGTTTTTTGCGGTTTTTGTTATTCGCGATTTTCGGTTTTTGCAATTTTTGACTTTGGCGATTTTTGTTTTTTGCGATTTTTGATTTTTGGCGATTTTTGTTTTTTGTGTTTTTCGATTTTGGCAATTTTTGTTTTACGCTATTTTTGTTTTTTGCGGTTTTTGTTATTCACGATTTTCGGATATGACAATTTTTGATTTTGGCGATTTTTGTTATTCACGATTTTTTTATTCGCGATTTTCGGTTTGTGCGATTTTAATTTTGGCAATTTTTGTTATTCGCGATTTTCGGTTTTGGCGATTTTTATTTTGGCAATATTTGTTATTCGCGATTTTCGGTGTTGGCGATTTTTGTTTTTTGTGTTTTTCGTTTTAGGCAATTTTTGATTTTTGCAATTTTTGATTTTGGCGATTTTTGTTATTCGCGATTTTCGGTTTTTGCAATTTTTGACTTTGGCGATTTTTGATTTTGGCGATTTTTATTTTTTTTGTGTTTTTCGATTTTGGCAATTTTTGATTTACGCTATTTTTGTTTTTTGCGTTTTTTGTTATTCGCGATTTTCGGTTTTGACAATTTTTGATTTTGGCGATTTTTGTTATTCGCGATTTTATTTTGGCGATTTGTTTTTATTCGCGATTTTCGGTTTGTGCGATTTTTATTTCGGCAATTTTTGTTATTCGCAATTTTCGGTATTGGCTATTTTTTACTTTGGCGATTTTTGTTTTTTGCGATTTTTGATTTTGGCGATTTTTGTTATTCGAGATTTTCGATTTAGGCAATTTTTGATTTACACGATTTTTGTTTTTTGCGGGTTTTGTTATTTGCGATTTTCGGTTTTAGCAATTTTTGATTTTTGGTGATTTTTGTTATTCGCGATTTTGAGATTTTTGGTTTTTGCGATATTTGATTTTGGCCATTTTGGAGACTCCGCGCATAGTTTCAAGACTACCGTTTCCATAGTACTTCCTATTTTTGTATAGCAGGTGCCATGCCCACTAATCCCAGACCGTCCATTTTTTATCTGATTACTCACATTAGTATCTGATGGACTCGTAGAAAGTATCAAGGCTTTCCCTTTTATAGTACTCCAGTTATATGATAATATATATTTAATTTGTATGGGCAATGCCACTCCCACAGCTCCGATCACGCCCAATTTTTGGGTGACTACTAACATTAATAACTTATGAACTCACACAAAGTCCCAAGGCTTTTGAAACCACAGTTCTTCATATATATAATATTAAATATTTTCTTTCTATGGGGGTGCCACACCCATTAGTCCGATTTCGCAAATTTTTTTGTCCGACTACTCACATTAATAACCCATGATCTCGGACAAAATCCCAAGGCTTTTACTATTATAGCGCTCCACATGTAAGACATTAAATATTTACTTTGTATGGAGGGTGCCACGCCCATTTCTTTTCCAAACACTAACATTGATAACTTATGAACTCACACAAAGTTCCAAGGCTTTCTCTTTTACAGTACTCCAGTTATATGACATTAAATATTTATTTTGTATGATGAATGCCACGCCCATCGTTCCGATCCCGCCAATTTTTCCGCGACTCTTCACATTAGTTTAATATGTATATGTGCATACATAGTTTCAGAACTCTTGCTGTCGTAGTACTTCAGATAATATATGTTAAAATTAGATGATAAAAATTCACTTTATATGGGAGGTGCCACGCTCACTTGTAAAATCCAATACAATATATACGTACTGTAAAAGTTTGAAGACAAAAAAAAAACAGACACACAAAACATCATTTTTATATATAAGATACTACTATGTGGTCAGTATTTTTATTATTCCGATCTACTCTTTCCGAGTCGATATTGCGATATCCGCCCGTCTATCTATCTGTCCGTCCGTTTATGTGTCCATTTATGATATATATGAATAAATTTTTATGAAATTTTGTATAAGTATAGGCTTTTTTCAGCAATAGGATGAACGCTATTGAAATTAGTAAAAATCGGTGCATGTTCAAACCTAGTCCCTATACAAATACCCTTATTAGATCGACTTAAATTGCGATAGGACCCAAATCTTGGTCGAATATAGATCTTGGTATGTGGTTATCATATCAATGAATCAGTAGTCCAAAGTAAACCCTGTGGGCTATTTCTTAAAATGACTTTTCTCATAAATGGTTGGTATATGTTTTTGTAAGAAATAAGTGACTTCCCAAATATGGTTAGGATCGGTCCATTTTTTTTCCAGTCTCCATGTAAATAAAGTATCTGATATGAACTTTTTCATAGCTGCAAGCAAAAATGCCAGCCAAATTTGGTTTATGCTTATTGTGGACTTGAGATCCTCTCTATAAACACATGATGTAGGTTATCGTACAGTCAGTCTAGACCGACTATAATTTTCTTATTTTCTATTTATTTTTTAATTCTTCCCAAAGTCACAAGGTGTATATTGGTTTGAAATGAAAGCAAACAAATTTGAGTTTATGCAAAAATATTGCATATTGATGGAGGATTTTAGTCTTGGGGAATATTGAATTTTTAATTTCAAGGTAATCGAATTTATCCTCATTCTGATAATTGAGATATATAGCGGATAATTTTGTTTAGCAGGCCAGTATCTTCAAAAGTGATTTATCTGGTCGTGTTTAACTAAAGCACAAGAGAAGAAATAAAAACAGTTTACGTTTCATTACATAATTTTTATATAAAATCAGGTTTAGCCACCCCTTACTAACCTTCAAAAATCCAAAAAAAAAGTCTCCACAATATTTTGGGCTACAAAAATCTATAATCTGCTTTAAGAGTTACAAAAATCAAAACTACAAGTAAGACTGTTGAATTCGGCTGTGCCGAATCATTGATACCCTTCTCCACCCGTGTTCTAAACATAATATTATGTACAAGGTTATCAACACTAAGAGACAAAAAAGGACACATTTAAAATTATTATGGTTGGATTTTTACAATGATATTTCAAATTTATAAGAAAATCAACAAAATTTTGGATATTTTCATGCTTTTTTAATTGAAAGCAGTTATTAAATGCAATCAGCATATATGTATGTAAATGCATACAATTTCATCTTTATATGTTTAAAGAGAGTAAGAGCATAACCATCTTATTAAGTAAGACCACAACCCTCTTGTTGTCCAAAAAAGAAGCAGAAACAACAAGCAAACAAAAATGTGTGTGTATTTATCGCTGATAGATGTATATACCCATGTTCTATTTTTAGTTTTCTATATGAAATTTTATAGCATTTTTAAGTAATATCTCCACATTTTAGACCATATCTTGGCAAAATGATGCCCGAATTACGCCATTTTCAAGAGCAACCTGCTCCAAACAATGATAAACAATATTATCCCAACTTTATCCAGGTAAATGGTTTATTTAGCGAATAGGCGTGATTTCAACAGACCGACGCTACATTGCCTCGAGTTGTTATAAGGGCAAGTCCGGCCCTAAGGTTGAGCCAGTAAGGCCATGGTTCAGGACGACTGGCGGATTGGGGTGCCATATAAATCAATCCTTCACAAGATATTATGGCACCTAATAAGAAAAAATAAATTATAATAATTCCTCTCTTTTTTCATAGATAAAAATAATCCGCCAACATTATACAGAGCGCATCATTTAGTCAGTGGATAATTTACTTATGTATTCACTATTTTGGTAAAAAGAAATTTTATACATGTATTAAAGTGGTTGAAATTCGGTTGTTCCCCCCACACCAAATAAGGAAATATTTTGATCAATCAATGTGACTTTTCTGATAAAACAATCGGATATAATTATTAAAAAATTACAATACGAAAAAAAAAACAAACCTTTATGTTACCAAAATTTAAAACATTACAAAATTTGTCTGAAAATGAAGAATTAGGGATCAAATATTTGCAAGATGAAAACTTTCTTCCGTTGTAGTTCTTTCTAAGAAAAGTAAGTCACTGATGCGCTTTAAAACGACAACATTCTTGCGATGTAAAAGACTTTGCAACAAAGAGCAAAGTCTTTTGATATGAAATATTTGCAAGATGAAAACTTTCTTCCGTTGTAGTTCTTTCTAAGAAAAGTAAGTCACTGATGCGCTTTAAAACGACAACATTCTTGCGATGTAAAAGACTTTGCAACAAAGAGCAAAGTCTTTTGATATGAAATATTTGCAAGATGAAAACTTTCTTCCGTTGTAGTTCTTTCTAAGAAAAGTAAGTCACTGATGCGCTTTAAAACGACAACATTCTTGCGATGTAAAAGACTTTGCAATAAAGAGCAAAGTCTTTTGATATGAAATATTTGCAAGATGAAAACTTTCTTCCGTTGTAGTTCTTTCTAAGAAAAGTAAGTCACTGATGCGCTTTAAAACGACAACATTCTTGCGATGTAAAAGACTTTGCAACAAAGAGCAAAGTCTTTTGATATGAATTTAAAGATAAACGAAGTGCTTCGCGCAGCATATTTGTTTCTAATGCGAATTTAGTCGCCGAAAATATTAGTCCAAATGATATGATAATTGCAATAGTGGCCGAACATGACGAGTCCACGTTCGGTAAGAGAAAATATCACCGAGGACATCGAGTAGAATGCGTTTGGGTGTTGTGTGGTATCGAAAGAACACCTGAAAGGAAAATTTTTTTGGAGGAAGTTGCTAGGAGGGGAGCTCAAACTTTACACGAAATAATAATGAGACATGTTTATTGAGGCATCAATACTGTCAACATCTATAAGCATGAAGTGGTGAATCACTCTATCGCATTAGTCAGAGACGATGGCGGAAACACAAACACAATTGAGGTTAGTTGGTCAGGGTTTAACAGGAAAGTTCCTATTAGGTGTTAAACCCTGAAAATATGTCGTCAGTTCTTTTTTTTTTTTGGAGTTTATATGCCATTGAATCAATAGTGCAAACTTGTGGGATGGTTTTCTGTAAACTGTTTCTTAAATTATTTGGTAATTTTTTTAAGTTTTTGTAAATTTTTTTTTTCAGATGTCAGATTTATTGATTTCCTTATCTAGATTTTTTGATCATAAAAGTCGTATTTATTGATCAAAACATATCTTTATTTGGGGTAGGGGGAAAATCGAAAAAGCTCTATTAAAGTTTTATATACTAAAATAAAACTGAAATTGGGAGTTTAAAGACGGCTGGCGACGCTCAAATAAACCCATCAAACACAAGGTTGTGTGCGTGGGGTCGTTTTTTTTTTTTTTTGGCTACACGTACACGTTGTCGGCTATGTTTGATGAAAATCAAAAATTTTTGATATTTTTATTTGACGGCTGATTATTTGATCGTTGCCGGACTTGTTAGACAAACAAATTTCATTTGGTTTGAATTTATTACGTTGATCACATGTGCGGATAAAAAAATGTATTATTTTGTGATATCTTGATTAATGTTTACTTATTGTTATTTATTTATTATAGTAATATATGTACATACATATATGTATATAAATATTTACTTATTTATTGTTTTATAATTAAATTATTATTGTAATTAATAATTAATTAGTGAGAAATTACCAAAATTTATTAATATAAAGTTTAGAAATATAAATTTAACATATAAATTTAATTATTTTATATGTTTTATTAATTATATTTTTAATTAAGTATTGTATAATTGATTAAAATTATAAAATTTTTAGTTATAAAATTTATAGATAATTAAAGCTTCATCTTAAAAATATCATCAAAATCAAATTTTTAAAATTACAATAACATTAAATTGTCACCCGACGACGACTTGATGTGATGCGATTGCTACGAAATCAAAATACAAATGGTGTTTGACGTGTTTATTTGTACGTTGCCTTTAAAGCTTCAAAACCACGACACTCACACATATGCACTGTTCGAATGGTTTATTTGAGCGTCGCCAGCCTCCTTAATACATATAAAAATAAAAATACTGTTTTATAAATCATAATTTCGCTTTAACAAAATTAAGTTTTTTAGCTATCCTTTTTTTGCTGGTTAAAAAGATATGGGGCGCGATTTAGATCCTTGCCCTAAGGCGCCACAAATGCTCTGTCCGTAATTCCATAATTCAAAAACCTAAAAACCTAAAACATAATTCAAAAACCTAATAATAATTCGACCTGAAATCTCGCACTCGGGTGTTTTTGAAGTCGTTTATCACGAATCCATCGTCAGAATTACGGAATTCAAAATTGCGGTTCCAATATGGCGTCATGCAAAGACTTCTAAAGTTTTTTCGTGTACCTTTTATACTAAATAAATGTACTAAAACAAACATTTTTCAAATTTTCACAAATATTTTTATTGAAATTGAAAATTATAGGTTATACACGAAAGTTGAGTTTCGAATTGTACTACAACTTGTACAATTAATTGAAAAAGTACACACTAGTATTTAAAGAAGAATTACATAAAAAAATTTTCATCATCATCAATGTCATAAGCATCTACATCTGTGTCTGACTCAGAGGCAGAGCTAATATCAGTACTGTCCTGCTCCTCTTTTTTATCAACAGATGGAGACGACAATAAATTAATAGCATCTACTGATAAAGTTTTTAGCTTTTTAGCTGGTAGTTTTCTACAACTAGAAATGTATGAGTCAGAAGCTACTAAAAATCTTTTGAACACATCCTCCATTGTTTTTTGACGATATTTTTTTCTAGCAAAACTCAGGCGATAGATCGAATAAAATTATTGGTGTAAAATTTTTTTTGCAGTTTTCTTCCTCGTAGAGTCTCTGTGTACAAGTTGCAATGGGACGAGAGAGGTGAAAAAAAAATACTTTCGTCACTAATATCGTCTTCATCAAGCTTGTGCTTATATTCACTATGTCCTGAACTACCATCACAGCCCCATTTAACTATTAAGGTTAAATTTTCTAGTTGTTTTCCAGATAAACATTTCATAACTTCTATTTAATGAAGATTAATGCGGCCAATCGTATGATTTAATTGAGATTGCAATTTAACTGCTGCTTCATTTTTAGTGAAAGACAAACCTAAGGCTGGATAACATTGTAGTTTTACTTTCTGTAGCTTTTTGTATGAGGGAATGATCATTGATTTTTTCTGCACATGAGCATTTCGCAGCAGCTGATATTTACTTTGAGATAATCCAAGTTCAGTAAACAATGATAGTGCTTCATTATTAGTGAAAGGTATATTTCTATTATCAGACTCCAATGATTTTCTGTATTTCGAAGCTTTTGTAGGACTCCCTTCGGAAATATCACGCACAACTTTTGCAAAATCAGCATTACCTTCTGCTCGCATTTTACTTGTTGCTGTTGACACATTCGCTCGTAATTCTTCTGTTTTCCTGCGTTTACTTCGTTCACAAGATTCTGAGAAACTGAGTTCTCGCCGGCCTGCATTGGAATTTTTTCAACATTTTGTTTTTGTTTTGACTCTTTTTTCAGTGCAATAGATTTTTGTAACCAATCATGATTTGTTTTCAAAAATGTTTCTTCTATTCTTTTACTTGAATCCCATCTTGATCTTATTTTATGCACTTGATCTGATATTTGCTTTTTTTCATCAACTGATAAATGATAATTTGAATTTTCACTTTCGGATAAAAGTGTTTCCACTTGGCATAAATTTCTTTTATATCATCTTTTAGAATTTTTTTTTCTTCGAATAATTTCAGCCTTGTTAAGTCATCTACAATCTTATTACTGGAACCTGCAAAATAAATATATATTTTTTATCATCGTTTAATTACGTTGATAAATTAAACAAAAATTAAGATCTAGAATAAATTCAACAAAAAATTATATTTTCAGATATAGTTTTGATTGTCATACTATGTATTTTACTGAAAAATTCTATTCCACAAAAAGTTGTATAAAAACTAAGGCAGCAGAAGGTAGCAGCTAAATCTTATTTTATTTAGTAACTAATACTTTTCTGAGTAACCTCTAATAGGATTTAAGGCAGCACACGATAGCGTTTTATTACTATATGGTTTGTAAACTCAAATTTTATATAAAAAAAATACAAAAAATTTATCCTCAAATTTCTACTGCTAAAAATTTTTTGTTGCGGTATTGAAATTTACTAAAGTTTTTACGTATTTTACTAACCTGTAGACGTAGAATCCATTTGGTTTTGTTAGATTTCCTTTACTCCAAGAACTTTCACACGTGTATAACTTTCCCTGTGTATCTACAGTAATATGATGTTTGGATGAAGGCCAAGTTGCGACTGAAAGAAAAAAAGACACTTAAGGTATAGGACGTTACTATGAGCGGATTTCACTTCTTAGAGGATCACTTCAGCCAATTCAGCGATGGAAAAACTCTATCTATAAACTTTTTTTTTTTCAAATTTTGACCGCAAAATGCGGTCTTCGGTCACGGCGCTGTATAAAGATCAGGAATATATATACTCGTATATATTCTCATTTTTCGATGTGTTAAATGCGGCCTCCATTTTTATTGGACGAGACTCTCATTTTACTTTATTGCTTTCGATATGGGCAAGACTGTAAACATATCTCTTATCATAATTTTCTTGTCATTTATAATAATTAATATTTGTTACATTTTTGTTTTTTTTCTTCCGATTTCTTAAAGTATCTTTAGTCCTATAATTCGGTCATAACAACAAAACAACAATAACAATAACAAACATTAAATTGATTTATGTTTTGCACAAAATACCATATGTTTTATTACATGTATCTTTGTATTAATATCAGTAACTTAATTTAGTTTGAGTAACTGAACGAAAAAAAAACCGTTCATGCAAAAATGTTCAATACACATTCATGTCACCAAAGCAATTATTATGGTTTTTTAAGACATTTTTTTTTCATGTGTCTAACTTTGCTACTATTTTGTAGTTTTGGGCAAATATTTTTTCCATTTTATGCATTTATTATTATCATTATCATTACAACTATTACTATTATTTCTAGGAAGACCAGTGTTGCCACAAAATATAACTCACCAAAATTGCACATTTGATTCATTCAAAACCCTCAACTCAATAAATTCACAAAATTGTTTTTTGAATTTTAAATTATTCTATGCAAAATTAATCAGACATCGGAGTACAGGAATGATTTTTTTTTTTCATTATAAAAACCTCAGAGTTTATTAAGAAAATAATCTTAATATTAGAAATTTATTAATTTATTTTATAAGATTAATGTATGAAATTTTGGTTCATTTATTAAATATTACGAGACATCATAAAAAACTATATACGAGTTATAACACATTGCACGAAATTTACAGATAAAGTGGCAACACTTTTGTGGACATTCTTGTGCAAGTGGGTGGAGTTGTGTTTCAATGTTTTGACTTTTATGTTTGAAAATTGTTTAACCAAATTTGGTCTGCTTTTTTGAGGTGCTTGCTTTGTTGCATGAAAGAAAAAAAATCCATTATTAAGACACAAAATTTTGCAATTCTTTTTGATTTATTTATCATTTAATCAAATTGTGTTCAATTTTGTTTATAAATAACTTTATAAAATCTTAAAAGAAATACAAGAAGTTAATATTATAAAAACTGTTAATTAGAAGTTAGATAAGAAGGCAATACGGTGGTCTAGACTGTAAATCTATAAACCATACATTATATGGGAATAAGTTCACAATATGGTCAGATACCAACTATATTGGATGAAGTTTTTAATGGACACAGAAAATAATTATAAACCAAAATTGAGCGAAATTGTAGTCAGGGTGTACTACTAAAGTACAAGATGTCCCTTTTGTTAAGCTGATCCATTCAGCTTCAGTTTGTGAGTCGATTTAAGAATGTTCCTCAGTCCGTCCATCCTGCCGTAATTTTTTTTACTGCTATTTCCATTAAGGCCCCAAACGTTTTATTAATAAAAATATGATTTTAGGAGTTCAAAAAATTATATTTTCAGTTTTTAGAGTGGGTTAGTTGCTTTCAGAATCAGTTTATGAGTCGATTTATGAATGTTCCTCAATCCGTCCGTTCTGTCGTAATTTTTTTACTGCTATTTCCATTACGCACAGTGGTTTCCCTTATATGGACAAGCGGTCAATAATATATGTCTCCAAAACTAAAAAAGCTAGGGTCTTCAAAATTTGTCAGCTCATAGCATGCCCGAAGAGCTTAAAGTTTGCAAATTTTTAGGAAAAATTTTAACAACTGTAGCCATAGTAGCCATTTGATATTTGAAGGGTTAAGTGACTTATAGATTTGTTTTAAGAATTTTTGAAATAAAGTATTTCAATATGAAAATTCATTTGTTTTTAAACAATTTTTGTAAATTTTTATTCCATTTTAATTCATTTGAAATATACACTGAAAAAAAAAACTAAATTAAAAAGTTATGCAATGCAATTAAGGTATTATTAAGTAGAATAAGTAAGATATTAATATATATATCAAATATTAAGCAAATTTAAAACTCTTTGACTTAAACTACTCGTTTTCTTTGTTGGTAAGTTTCGGGCTCCAGAAATAAATGGATCTTAACTTAAAAACAGCCTATTTAAAAGATCGGGATATTTTTCGTGTATGTTGCAATCTAAACTGTTTTATATCCTTATTTTTTGCTTCAGCTGCTTCCTCCGACAATTCCCCTATTGACACTAACGCATGCTTGATCACCTCAGCCCCATGGATCAGAATTTTGTGTACCGATGGAGGGAGGTAGTACCAAGGATATTCCTCAACAAGTTTTCTGGCTGTCTCTACAGCATATTCCTCAAACTTTTCGGCATTAATTTCAAATCCAGAATGTATAGCTTGGAGAATTGTGGCACATCTTTGCAAATGTCCTTATCGATTCCTGTTATTTTTGATAAAAGGTCAACATTTTGAAAAAATCTCCGCGCTGTGTTGCCATCGTTCGAGTTTCCGCAACCACTAGCTTTTGGCCTATCTACCAAAAGTCCCATTTCGGTCCAAAATGGTTGTTGAATAAATTGTTTTCTCTTCAAAACTCTTGACTTTTCGTTCTTACTGGTTTTCCATTTTTTTAACTCTAATTTGTATGATAAGTGAATGAAGTACTCAAAAAATCGTATATTGGCATGTAATGGTGACAGTCCGAATTCGTACCGAGCTTCATCTACTTTTTTCTCGAGGCATTTTTCAATGTCATTCATTTCTGTAGGCAAGGCACCACATATGTGACATTTTACAGATGAAGTTTCCGTAAGAGCGTTACAAACTTTGCCGTCAACCATGGTCAGTTTTATATCATGCTTTATACGTATTTTTTGTTTTGTTTTATTATTTCGGTGGGAGAAAGTGCAAATATTTTCGATTTAAAATAACGTTCCTCATTTTGACACAGTTGAATTGAAACCTCAAATACCTGCAATATCGAGTGGATGACGGGCGCGGGTTTTCCCATATTAAAGTTTTGTTTTCCGTGACAAGCTGAAGCGGAACATACGATGTCACAAAGATTCTGCTTGAATTGGCTATGACCAGAACTGCCATCGAATCCCCATTTTTCATTCAGTGTTAAATGTTTTTCTCCTTTGCCTAATGCTTCATCAAGAAGTTGATCTTGCAGTTGCACAATTTGATTAGCCGTATGATCAAGGAGAGCTTGTAGATCGACCTCTGCATTCGACTCTGTAATTGTAATGTTTTCTGTGCTTGGATAACAGGTTTTCTTAGCAGCCAAGATACTTTTATAGCCTGGGAAAAAATTGGTCGATATTTTTTTATTCACAAAATCTTTTATAGTTAAGTACTGTCGCTTAGTAAGTTTTGTTTCAACGAAAAGAGTCAAAACCTCGTAATCTTCCACATTGTATGTCGTGGGAAAATTGCATTTTTGTAAAACTTCGGTTAAAGAATTATCACCTTGCGTTATTTTAGATATTTTACGCCTCTTTGTTCTTTCCGCAGACTTTAAAAATTCCTTAGCAGGACAACCACGCTTTTGACTAGGTG
The DNA here is from genome assembly GCA_963682025.1 of Cordilura impudica. Taxonomy (NCBI): domain Eukaryota; kingdom Metazoa; phylum Arthropoda; class Insecta; order Diptera; family Scathophagidae; genus Cordilura; species Cordilura impudica. The sequence continues at coordinate 81,616,432 of OY821517.1, forward strand.
CAGGTAGTTCTTTTTCAAGGTATTTTGCTTATAGCTGAATAATTTAAAGACTTTCAAACCATTTTTTATGCTCCTTCAAAATAATTAATTTTCTTCGATTATTTTTCTTCCAAAGCTTACCAATCCGCTTACAAAGGCTTTTTAAAACTTTTGTTAAATTGCTCAGGTCGAATTTATTTTTTAAGCTATCAATTTTTCCTCCATAATTTGAAATATTTTTTTTTCTTTTGAATGATAATTACCATCTGTGGAACTCCAAATATCAAGCACATACATTCTAGAAAATTGGCACTGACAGAATAAACCTTCTATTTTAATTTCCATATTGATATTTTCGAAACTTTTAACACTATCGCGAAAACAATTAATTATAAGAATTAAAATTTAACATTTGTTTTGACACTTTTCATTTCTAAAAAAATGTATTCTCTTTCTTCATAACTGTAAGTCAAATACCATAAAATTGCAATATAAAATTTAAAATAACAATTAAAAAAAATTAGTTCTCTTTACTCATATTCTTAAAAAGAATTAGTAAAAAACAAATTACGATTTTTCATTATTTTTCATCGGGTGACTATGTAAATCACATCATTATGCGAAAATATAGAAAAACCCGCGGCCAGAATATTTTTTAATTAAAAGAGGGGTAAAAAATTTACAATGGGATGTATAAGAAGTTGTGGGTGGATGAGGGCCCAATAACTAAAAGTCTACGTGAAGAAGTAGTTCTTAAAAAACGTGTGTTTTGAAAAGGTCAAAAAAGTATTCTTCAGGGATTTTTTAATGGGCTTATATTATTTCATTTCATTTGGTAGAAAATAAGTTAAAATTTAATGTTTGTTTAATGCTGGAGACTTCTGCCACAATATCGCTAATAACTTTTTAGATAAACTTAAGTTTTTTTTTATGAATATGCAACCACAATATATGAAATATAAACGTACCTTCAACGGACACAAACATTAAATCTCGCAAAAAAAAAACAACAAAATTTGTTAGATTCCTAAAATTTAGAGTGTTATCAATAAATTTAGTGCAATAAAGTTGAGAAGAAAAACATTAATTTTTTTATTTTTGGCCTATGGGGGAAACCACTGTGTTACGGTCCCAAACGTTTTATTAATAAAAAATATGATATTAGGAGTTCAAAAAATTATATATTCAGTTTTTAGAGTGGGTTAGTTTTTATTCACTATTTATTTACCAAAACTATTGGCTAGAAACTAAAATAAAAAAAAATTATTAATATATATTTCTCTTACTCTTAATGTGATTAGGCAGATAAAAAAATAGGATAGCATTAGTATGCGTGGCATCTTCTATAGAAAAATATCGCTAACATAAAAAATTGTCAAATTATATTCTAAATTCAAAGCCAATCGGTAATTGTTGCCGAATTTAATTTGGAAAATCCATCTTATTCTCATGGGCAGCTATGTAGCTTGCACCAGAATAAGAACGCCAAAAAATTTTATAATTTTTGCACCTAATGAAAAAAAAAAAATGTTATATATCAGCAATCATTGAAAAAAATATATAAAATAAATAAAATAAAATGTTTTAATTTCACAACACAAAAATCGTGGGTAAAATTGATTATGAAAAGATACATGTCAATAACTCTCGGCAAGACGTAGTGAATCACGTAAGGGCCTAATAGTTATTTTACAACATTCAAGTCATTTTTTTGTACATAAATTTTTCTTAAGTACAACAACTAAATTTTTATATGTTTTTTAAAAAAAAGTGATTTACCAAATATTTCCAAGATCGATTATTTTTTTTACCCAGTCTCCATATAAACATAGCACCCGATATGAACTTTTTCAGATCTACAGGCAAAAAAAAAATGAATAATATTGGCACTAAAATTTGGTTTACTCTTTTTTTTATATCCAATTGCACCGAAGAAACTTCCTCTAAACGAATGGTGAAGGGTATCGTATAGTCGGTCTGCACCGAATATAATTTGCTTACTTGCTTCTTTTTTCTTCTTTTGAAATGTCAAAATTCAGCTTATATTTAAAAGATAAGCTTCGAGTAATTAAAAAAACCAATTGACTTTTTTCACAAAGGTTACGGTTCGTTCGACAACCTGGAACAAAGAGTCTTAAAAAATTAAACAAAAATAAAAAATAAAAAGACATTTTTTTCTTATTATAATGAAGTATAAAATACTTTCCTTTTATTCTTAGCCATTTTTAAAAAAAAAATAAGTTTTTTAGCGCAAGCAAATAACCTTGTAAGAAAATTTACAACGAAAAAAAAAGAAAATGTAGAAGCTGCTCTCTGCGTTTAAGAATGTCATTAAAATTTACTTTGTGACATTAGCGCCACCTAGATTCAAAGTTTTAAGGTGACCAGCCGACCATAATTCAGCGATAACCAGTAGGTAAAAGTGAAACAAAAAATGTTGCTTGTATTTGACTTATATGTTTCAGCAACATTTATTATCACAAAGCAGCGCAAAAGGAGTAATTATTCTCATGGAGTTCTTAAATTTAAGAGCCGAGCTGTTACCTATAAGTATTTGGGAGAGTTGTTCGGACACATAATGAACCACCCTACCAAATGTTGTTATGATCTTCGATACCAAAATATTGAATCATGAAACTATTTTATTTATTTCAAAAATAGCTGAGCTACAGAAAAAACTAACAAAACATAAAGTATTAGTTTTTACTAGCAGATTCTAGCGCTCGAAATTCGACTGCAATTTCTAGGCAGCTTTATTTTTCAACTTAGCCAATTTACAAATTAACGGTTTCATGGTTTATTATTATGTGGATGAAGATAACAAACTCATTAACAAATTAAATAAAACACACATAGCATATGTATAATTTTATGTATGTGTTAGTAGCAATTTTAAATGCAATTTACTCAAAATAAAGGAAAAAATATTAAAAAAAACTGTAAATCTGCAAAATGGCTAAAAAGAAATACCTTTCAAATAATATACGTTTGGTCCAAATCGGGATAAAACGGTAGAACAAAACATCGATCAGAAGAAATCGCCTAGCCTTTAATATTATAGATGCTGTTGACAGAATAATAGAAAGCTTTCCTATACAACAATTGAAAACTTTCAATTTACTGCTTCCCAGCGTTGAGCTACGGAGTCATTTAAATTGTTGACGATCGATTGATTGAAATTTGTTGCCTTTCTGAATTAACTGCCTCTATGAGATCTGTCCTTTTTGTGCAATTCCGTGGCCGTATTTTTCTATCTACAATTGCCGATAAATTTTCTAAGGGATTGAGATCTGGTGATTGAGCGGGCCATTCCAAAATACCAACTGCATTAAATTGTAGCCATTCTGTTACAGTTTTGGAGGTGTGTTTTGAGATATTGTCATGTTGGAACTTCCAGACTAGGAGCATATGGATACATTACGTCATTTAGAATTTGCAACCCCATACCGTAATATTGCCACCACCAAACTTAGCAGTTTTATTTGTACTAGTATAGTCCAGCACTCGAAATTGGAGTTAAATTTAATAATTTATAAATATTTAAATGAGCCTAAAGATATGCTAATCAATTTAAGCAATTCGCAATTCAACACAAGGCGTGTCATATACAATTTAAATCATTCACGAATTATTAGAAATATTTTATTTTATTAAATTTAATATATTTGTAACACAGATATAACATAAATTTTATCATTCTCAGCTTCTACTCCATACGAACTATAACTATGCCAATTTTCACACTCCTCCGTACCCGCATATTGCTTAAAAAGGAACCTAAAAATTTACCTTCACGTATTAATATATAGATAATTTGGGTCTCATCTTTTTTCCTTTAGTCGTCGTATAAACGTTCCTATACAATGTCTGCGGCTCTTTGATGTGAAGTTGCGGCTCTTTAGTTCCATACGCAAATATTATTTATTTTTACTTGCTATAGATGAGTCTTGAGACTTAAAAGACACGGCACAAGTTGCCCTTTTTGTCAGATATATGTCTTCCCAAGGTCAAAAAGAACAAATACTAAATTGATACCGCTCTCTGGACAAACTAGAGGGGAAGGAAAAATAAATGGCTAACAAATATTCTTCAGAGCAAAATAAACAACGGAATTTTTACGTTGCACTGCATAATGACCAAACATTTCCGGCCGAATAAGTTGAGGTCATGAATTTGGTGATTGTTAACAGCATCTTGTCAAAAGCACTCTACCATCGTCAGTTTAAAGAATTATTAAAAGAAATGGAGGCTCAGTATTCCGACCTCCTTCTTCATAATAAATGAATGAATTAAATATATTGCGAAATGAAAAAAGCATTACCCACCTTGAATTAGAGAACGAGAAATAGTTGCAAAAATTTTACTTTATTGTGGATATGACAGCGAAATTAAATGAGCTTAATCTTAAACTGCAAGGAAAGGGAAACCCAGCCTATGTTTTGGTAGAAGAATTGGTTTGTTTTGAAGAAAATTTAATTGTTTTTGTAGAAAATATTCAAAGCGGTAAATTACTTTATTTTCAATTTCTAAAGCAATATCGCGATAACACCAGTGCAACTGTTGACACGAATTACTTTAGCACATAGTAAATCCTCTCAACACAAATAGTCATGAAATCCACGTTGAGCCATTTAGAATTGATACTGGATCTCTGGAAATGCAATTGATCGATTTAAAAAGTAAAGCTTTACAAAGTTGAAAAGCAAGTTGGAAGAGTTGAAGGTCCAGAAATGTATGTACGTAACGCAACAAAAGTGGACAGCGTTAAAAGAAATGCCGCGACTTGAGACACTTGTATTCGACGCATGTCATTGTCTTCCAGATTGCTACAGTGAGGTGAAGTGCTGACTATCTTTGGATCGATATATTTGTGCGAACAAGCGTTCTCTTGCATGATTATAATTAAAAGTAAAGTAAGAAACCAACTAACAAATAAAAATTAAGAGTCGTGTTTGTAACTTAAAAAAAAATCATGTGAGTCCGATCACAGGGAAGATGTGTAAACATCTAGTAATTAAAAATTTTTTTACGTCATTTTTGAAAATCAAACAGAAAGCGTCATCTATTTATCACTTATAGCAAAAACTGTTTCAGCTAATTCAACAACCCTTTGCTGTAAAACGTTAAAAATATCCCAATATAAACGTATAAATGATACATAGATGACGCCTTTAAAAAAGTGGCATAAAAAAACAATTGTTTTTTTATGTTAATGTTATATCATAATTTTTCCACCAATACAATCATAAGTCACACAGCGTTATCTGCTTCAGCTCACACCGATATGAGTTACGCTGTTTTTGTGATTGTATTGTGAAATAGAAATTTACCCCCCTGCGCGTATAGATGTTTACACATCAAAACGAATAACGGTAAAAATGAATTGAAGGCACCATTTTATTAGGAAGTGTGTGGAGATAAAATCAGGGAGCGAATTGCGTTATTAAAACGTTTTGTTCTAAAACAGAGACCAAATATCGGTATTTTAATTAACATTTATTTTTAAAAACATTTATAATTAATTTTCTCAACCATTTTAAAATTAAATTTCATTTATTGTAATATAATAATAAAATATTCATAACGTTATAATTTATTCCATTATATTAAACAAATAAATAAATAAATATTATTAATCAAATGATGTTTTGTGAAATTCTATAGATGTTTTCTGAAATTCTATTGATGTTTTCTGGAACACAATTGATGTTTTCTGAAATTCTATTGATGTTTTCTGAAATTCAAATGTTTTCTGAAATTCTATTGATGTTTTCTGAAATTTAATTGATGTTTTCTGAAGTACAATATAGTTTTCTGAAATTCTATAGACGTTTTCGGAAATACTGTTTATGTTTTCTGAAATTCTATTGATGTTTTCTGAAATTGTATTGACGTTTTCTGAAGTACTGTTAATGTTTTCTGAAGTAAATTGATGTTTTATGAAATTCTATTAATGTTGTCGAAATTCAAATGATGTTTTCTGAATTTCTGTAGATGTTTTCTGAAATTGTATTGATGTTTTCTGAAATGTAATTGATGTTTTCTGAAGTACAATTTAAGTTTTCTGAAATTCTTTTGATGTTTTCTGAAATACAATTGATGTTTCTGAAATGCTATTGATGTATTCTGAAATTTTATTGATGTGTTCTGGAAAACATTTTTTTTTTCTGAAATTCTATTGATGTTTTCTGAAATACAATAAATGTTTTCTGAAATTCTATTGATGTTTTCTGAAACTTGAATGATGTTTTCTGAAATTCTATTGATGTTTTCTGAAATTCAAAAGATGTTTTCTGAAATTATATAGATGATTACTGAAATAGAATTGATGTTTTCTGAAATACAATTGATGTTTTCTGAAAGACAATTGAAAAATGTTTAGTTGTTTTGTAAGGTTTTGAGTTATTTTCTTAATGAGACTTTTTTATGCGGTCCAATTCACCGCATTAAACAAATAATTTTTAGTTGCGTCGCGAAAACTATTTTTCATAACTACTCGCGAAGTTTTTTTAAGAATTTTTTGTATAATTTTTTTTAATGCGGTCCCTAACCCTCGCACAAAAACAGGTTTGAGTGTATTTTTTTATGAAACGATTTTCCTACGCTTTTCCTTACTTGGAAGACGGTATTATAGTTTGCATTTTATATTAAGATGTCGTCATGTGAGCTTCAAACAGAGCGGGTTCTAATATATGTTAAATCGATTTATGATGTACAATGGAACTTAAAGCTATTATTAACTAATTAAATTTAATTAAAATTTCAACTAACAAAATTTATTTATATTATATCCTAGTTATTGGAAAATATTCCAAATTTATATGAATTTAATGCTTAGTAGGAATCAATTTAATGCTTAATAGTAATAATTTCTAAAAATGTTTATTAATGAAAGTTGTTAACATATAATTGTTTATATGGTCTGAGGCGTTGCCAACTAACTATATTGAAAAAAGTACGAACAAAGACAACCATGTCAGTTAACACTGCTATTGCATTATCTTTACTTGCATTCTATTATTACATCGGCATTCGTACGTAATAAAAACAGAAAAAAAGATTTCTTTAGAACTCAAATAAAACTTAAGAAAATACAGAAATAACGGGTGATTTTTTTGAGGTTAGGATTTTCATGCATTAGTATTTGACAGATCACGTGGGATTTCAGACATGGTGTCAAAGAGAAAGATGCTCAGTATGCTTTGACATTTCATCATGAATAGACTTACTAACGAGCAACGCTTGTTCGGTTCGAAATGTGTTTCGCGCTTTACGTCCGATTTATGGTCTACATAATCGACCAAGTGAGCAAACAATTAATGCGATTGTGACCAAGTTTCGCACTCAGTTTACTTTATTGGACATTAAACCAACCACACGAATGCGTACAGTGCGTACAGAAGAGAATATTGCGTCTGTTTCTGAGAGTGTTACTGAAGACCGTGAAATGTCGATTCGTCGCCGTTCGCAGCAATTGGGTTTGTGTTATTCGACCACATGGAAGATTTTACGCAAAGATCTTGGTGTAAAACCGTATAAAATACAGCTCGTGCAAGAACTGAAGCCGAACGATCTGCCACAACGTCTAATTTTCAGTGAATGGGCCCTAGAAAAGTTGGCAGAAAATCCGCTTTTTTATCGACAAATTTTGTTCAGCGATGAGGCTCATTTCTGGTTGAATGGCTTCGTAAATAAGCAAAATTGCCGTATTTGGAGTGAAGAGCAACCAGAAGCCGTTCAAGAACTGCCCATGCATCCCGAAAAATGCACTGTTTGGTGTGGTTTGTACGCTGGTGGAATCATTGGACCGTATTTTTTCAAAGATGCTGTTGGACGCAACGTTACGGTGAATGGCGATCGCTATCGTTCGATGCTAACAAACTTTTTGTTGCCAAAAATGGAAGAACTGAACTTGGTTGACATGTGGTTTCAACAAGATGGCGCTACATGCCACACAGCTCGCGATTCTATGGCCATTTTGAGGGAAAACTTCGGAGAACAATTCATCTCAAGAAATGGACCGGTAAGTTGGCCACCAAGATCATGCGATTTGACGCCTTTAGACTATTTTTTGTGGGGCTACGTCAAGTCTAAAGTCTACAGAAATAAGCCAGCAACTATTCCAGCTTTGGAAGACAACATTTCCGAAGAAATTCGGGCTATTCCGGCCGAAATGCTCGAAAAAGTTGCCCAAAATTGGACTTTCCGAATGGACCACCTAAGACGCAGCCGCGGTCAACATTTAAATGAAATTATCTTCAAAAAGTAAATGTCATGGACCAATCTAACGTTTCAAATAAAGAACCGATGAGATTTTGCAAATTTTATGCGTTTTTTTTTTAAAAAAAAGTTATCAAGCTCTTAAAACATCACCCGTTATTTTGGTGGAATTCTACAAATCGTTGTGGTTTGTGAATAAAAACTTAATTATAGTTTATTGAGGAATAAAGTATTTATAAAAATATACATCAAAAATTCCACAAAATGCAGTCGGCTAGTAAAATAAATAATGTGTACACTATTTGACAAATAGTTGGTCAGGTAGTGTTCAAGAAAATGTTTAAAAAGAAAAAATGGTATCAAATATTTGGTCTATGGAGCTAATTTGAAAATTAAAAAAAGTGTTAAAAACACGAGTTACTTAGGTTTGTCTCTCCTACCACAATTCCAATTTCGAATGCATTGGGTAATTGCCCATGAACAGTTTCTCTTGAAAATATTTTTTCACCAATACAATCATAAGTCACACAGCGTTATCTCCTTCAGCTCACACCGATATAAGTTACGCTGTTTTTGTGATTGTATTGTGAAATAGAAATTTACCCCCCTGCGCGTATAGATGTTTACACATCAAAAACAAGTTATGAGCCAAATTTATCCAAACTTTCCAAAATCATGCAAAGCCATCGCTCCCATTACATTTGTTTGCTACTTACAACTATATGAATAAATAGATATTTTTTTTTAACAAAAAAAATTTTTTTTGCCAAAAAAAATTTTGTGGCTCTTTAAAAACTTAAAAATTTTGGAAATTGTTATTTTTGACTCCTCCGGTTCAAAAGTTTGCCGAACCTTGCCCTATACCACTATGTGGTCAGGGTGTAATGACCTTGTGTTGATGTTTGTAACCACCAAGAATATTTGACCTTGATTCTGAGTCGATTTGGAGATGTCCTTCCTTCCGTCCATTCGTCTGTCTGTCTTTGTATTAATGTAAACTTTGTAATCAAACTACAGGTCGCAAGTATGAATATATTTTGATGAAATTTGGTACAAATACTTCTATCAACCAAAGGACGAAAGCTATTGAAATTGGTGAAAATCGTTGCATGTTCAGAACTAGTCCTTATACAAATGACCCTAAGACGATTAAAATGGCCCAAAGATCCAAACTAATGAATAGATCTCGGCCGAATTGGGTTTGTTTATTGGATCCATTAATCAGTACTCCAAAAATAATCCTTAAAGACAATTCTTATTAATAGCCCCCATATAAAGCTTCTTCCTGATCTTCACTTAAATCTATCAAAAGTAAAAAATAAATATATTGTACAGATTCGGTTTGTACGGTTCGTTCGGTAAGTACGTTAATGATAAAGGGTTGTTTTCAAAAAGACAATCTGGATTTCGACGCAGTCACAGCTGCATAACTGCCCTTATTGATGTTTCTGAAGAAATCCGTAGCAAACTTGATGATGGAAATATCTCATTCCTTGTTCTTCTAGACCATTCCAAGGCATTTGACACTGTGGACCATGAAGTTCTCTGCTTAAAGCTGCTCAAAATGTATAATTTCTCAACTTTATCAACACGTTTAATTTCATCGTACTTATCAGGCCGAAGTCAATCTGTTTGTGTAAATAATAAAATATCTCGCTCGTTACCTGTTTTGAAAGGCGTGCCACAAGGGTCAATACTTGGGCCACTACTTTTTACACTCTATATAAATGATTTGGAACAAAAACTACAATACTGTAATGTACACATGTACGCTGATGATGTACAACTTTATATAAGTGGTGACTCAACTAATATAAATAACTGTGTTGAGAAACTAAATTCTGATCTAAAACATGTTCATGAATGGGCAAATTCGAATGGATTATGTATAAATCCCAAGAAGTCTAAGTGTTTGGTAATTGCCAAGAAAAATTTTAAGTTGTCCGTTGAACCATTAATAATGCTTGATAACAATAAAATTGAAATTGTATCTACGGCCAAAAATCTTGGTATCACTTTTAATTGTACACTTACATGGTCTGACCACATAAATGCTGCTGCAGGAAAAACATTTGCAAAGTTACGATCTCTTTGGAATACTCAATTTTTTACACCACCTAATATTAGAATTCTACTTGCAAAATCTTATTTAATACCTACCTTACTATATGGTTGCGAAATATATGCTAGTTGTGACTCAAGGAGTCTGACAAAACTTATATCTACTTACAACGCTATACTGAGATATGTTTTTAATTTGAGGAAATATGACCACATCTCTCAGTACTCTAAAAAGCTCTATGGAGTTACAATTACTAATCTCTTGAAAATAAGATCCTCTTACACAAAATCGTATACACTCATGAACCACCATACCTCTTCGAAAGAATCCAATTTACACGTTCTAGTAGATCTAATGACATTATACATATAAGACATCGAAGTTTAATATCTGACTGGCAATTCTATGTTAATTCAGTCCGTCTTTGGAACACACTACCTTCGACCATTAAATTTATAAGCAACGCTTTGCATTTTAAAAGAGAACTCTTTCTGTACTACTCATAAAATACTTTTAGTTTTGATTTTTGATATTATTATATTATTTTTCTATGCTATTGTAATCTTATTAATTATATTATATAAAAAGGTTTTTAATTGAATTATTTAATGTTCAATGTTCAATGTAAAATTTTATTCTCATTTTTTGATTCTCCTATGTTGATATCCATATCTTCTATTACTCAATGTTTTTCTTTAATAATCTATTGTATTATTCTTTAATTTTACTTTAAGCAATGTAAAATTTCCATAATGCTTTTTTTACTTGTTACTAATCCTGTACTTTAATTATAAGATTTATGTCTTGTTGTATAGGATACTATAATAAATAAAATAAAAAATAAAAAAAAGATGTGCTTTTACAAAAAATAAGTGACTTTACCAAATATTATCCGGATCGGAACATTTTTCGACGTAGTCCCTATATACATAGAGCAACCGATATGAACTTCTTCAGTTCTGCAGGCAAAAAAACTAATAAAAAATCCACTCAGATGTGGTTTATGCTTATTTTCTATACCCAATTAGTTGGCCCTGAGACCAATTCTCTAAACGCATGGCATGGGATATCGCATAATCAGTCTAGATCGACTATAATTTTCGTACTTGTTTTAGCTTTAGATTGTGGTTGGTCACAATCTCTTCCTATTGACTTATTCCGTCTTTGAGTCATTTTACGGGGCCGGTCGCCTAAATGTTGAGTCGTCACCGTACCTCTTTCATGATGTTTCTTGATAATTTTTGAAATTATGGATTTACATATGTATTCATAGAATATTTCTCACACATTTTCTTTTGCTTAAGATCAACAGTAAAATCATCTATTATTTTCGTGTTTATAAAATTAAAACGTTGAAAAATAAAATTGTGTTTAATTAAGTAAGAGTGCTAAATTCGGCTATGCCAAATCTTTGATACCATCCACCTGGGTTTTACGTTTACATTACTTATAACAAATGTAATCAAAATACTGGAAAACATAATTAAATGATAAATTTAATACAACACACACTAATTTTGTAGCATTTTTGTGAGGTGTCTCCATATTTTCGATCATATCTTGGTTCAGTAATAGCCGTTTTACCCCATTTTAAATACCAACTTGTTCGAAATAATGGCAAACAATATTGTCCTAAGCTCGGCCAAGTTAATGATTTATTTCTTGAGTGCACGTGATTTCAACGGACAGACGGACGGACGGATAAATGGACATAGCTACGTAGACTCGAGTTTTTATAAGGGGGTCACAAACTAATTTTTCTATGGAATGAAAAACTGATATTTACCCTCTGCACAGTGGTGTGGAGGGTATAAAAACAGTTGAAACTATAAATATTTAAGTAACGTTAAGATTTAATACATTTTCTTTTATACATTCTTCTATTTTCATTGTTTTAATTACTTCTGGTACAGAAGTTCAAAAGTTTCCATTGTTTTGGCATAACTAAAAAAATATATATATATTTTTTTTTTGTTTATATATATTTGCTTTAGTTGTATTTATTTATTTTTTAGTTGTATTACCAAAGAGCAATTTCGCAAAAAATAATACATAATTTACGATTTACGATTTACGATGTTGTCGGGTTGCGTGTTAATCCCTTCTGCACTGCGACCAAGTAGATCTATAGTGCACCCTCTTTAAGATTCTTGTTCTCTCCTGTTTTATTAGTTCATTACAGCGTTTAGGAACTTGATGATATCCTTCACCGCCAATGTTTTGTATGCCTCCTCCCTGATTTCAGATTCGCCAAAAAGTTTGTGCCTTAGATATGCAAACGCTGGACACTTTGCCAGTATATGCTCCATGGTCTCATCATCCTCCAGGCAGTATCTGCACGTTTCATTTTCAGCCAAATGCATTTTGTATAGGATGTAGTTGCACGCATAATGCCCTGTGAGTACCCCACATAGGAGTCTTAGATTGGATCTGTTCAATATTAGGGCATCCCTGCTCCTTTTTTTCGCTTCGATGCCTGAATTTTTTTGAGTGTTGAAGTAGTAATTGTCCATTCCAATACTCCACTGATTCGTCTTTAATCCATCTGTCGATTTTCTCGGTTGTGTCTTTTCTGGTGAATCCGAATTGAGGGTTTGGACCAATAAATGGTCTTTCCGCTCCTCGTCTTGCCTGTTCATCGGCCTTCTCATTTCCTTCGTACCCTTTGTGACCTGGTACCCATTTAAGCGTCACTTTATTAAGTTCAGCTAGTTTATTTAGGGCTCTATGGCTTTCGAGTACGGATTTATGGTGGTATACCGATTTGTCCAGTGCTTTTAGAACAGCCTGGCTATCTGACATTAGATTTATCTTCGTCCTTGTCAAGTTTCTTTCCAATAGTTTAGCAGTAGCAGCACTTAGTGCGTATAGTTCCGCTGTGAATATTGTGCATTCATTTCATAGGGGGATATTGAGTTTGCACCTTGGTCCATAAACCCCCGCTAATACCCCTTCTGCTGTTTTGGATCCATCAGTGTACCACATCTGGGCATCTTCATGCAGCCATGTAGGGTTAGATTCCCACTCGAATCTGCTCGAGATATGAACAGTGTAGTTCTTTTTAAGTTCCAAAACTAGATCTATCTGATCACTACATAAAGTCATATCTCTGATGCTTTTGGCTTTATCAAGGATCTTCAGGTGTCCTGTATGATCGCTTTCCTTAAATTTGTATAGTCTGTGAAGGTCAATAGCTTGCTTAAAAGCTTCTCCTTGGATCGATAAGTTCAGCGGAGTCAGATTTAGGATAACCTCCATAGCTGCCGTAGGAGTTGTTCTCATTCCTCCCGTGATGTTCAAACATGCTAATCTCTGTATTTTGGATAATTTTGAATGTGCTCCATGTACTCTGGTTTGTCTTCTGCCACCATATAACTGAGCCATACAAAATACCATCATTTGTTTATATATCCACAATGACATTTTAGGGCTTAGACCCCACGATCTGCCTAGAAGTTGTTTGCTAGCCCATATTGACTTTATAGCCTTATTCGTTATCGACTCTAGATGAGGATTCCAGGTGAGTGTTCTATCAAGTAATATACCCAGATATTCTACCTCCTCCTTGAGTTGGACCTCCGTGTTCCTTATTAGAAGTGACGGCATATAGAGATTCCTTCTTCTAGTGAACGGGATAATTGTGGTTTTATTGGGATTTATGGAATGTCCCTCGTCTTCGCACCATTCCCATGTAAGCCTTAGTGCTTCTTGCATTTGTTCCCCTATTGTCTGGTCATGTGTTCCACCTATAAACACTGTGATGTCATCCGCATAACCCACAGTGGTAAAACCATTATTGTTTAGTTTTAAAATGAGGTCATCCCCAAGATTGACCATAGTAATGGGGAAAGTACGCCTCCCTGAGGGCATCCTTTAATAATGCTAATCCTTCTCTCTTCATCTCCAAGATTAGCCACTATTCGTCTCCTGTCACAATTTGATCCGAGTCCAATCTGATCAGCGCTCCTTCCATAGATTGAAAGCTGGCATTGTCAAAAGCGCCTTCTATATCCATAAAGGAACATAAGGCTACTCCCTTCAACTCCAATGTTTTTTCAATCAGTAAAGTTAATTTGTGGACAGCTGTGATCGTTGATTTACCTTTTTGGTAGGCAAATTGAAGATTATGTAGCGGTCTACTTTTCAGAAGTTCATTGCGATTATATAGATCAATCATCTTCTCCATAGTTTATGACTTAACGCGTAATTATTAAAAAAACAAAAATTGGCAAATTCAGAATATTGTAAAAGTTTCCAATGTATTGCCTTCTATACTTAACAATTTTCTGTGCTCACGTTAACAATAATAAATTGTACACTTATGGAATTTAAAATTGTGATATTATTTATGCAGTAAATATTAAAAATGTCAACATATTAAAATTTATGTAACTCAGACCCCATTTGAAATTCCCCCCATTTATTACTTACACCTAAGTATATCTCTAACCGTTTTTATGACTATTAAGTAAAATATCTGAATGTTAAAATGCGTATCATGAAAATGCTAATGGAGACCAATTAACACATGTTGGATTTGAATATGATTTTAATCCCAGTTAATGGATTTGCATACATCTGAATGTAAGAATGTAACGAAACATTTTTGTGAAATAACAAAAAACACCTATAATTTTGTTGTGTTAAAAGAACAGATAGAGCAAAAAAAGAAAAAACAACATGTAATGATTGTAGGTGTTGTCACATTAATGTTTAAGTACACACACGTACTTACTTACTACTTATCCACAAGTGCTCGCTAGCGTCGTATAAAAATGAATTATATTTTACTAACATGCAATAAGTCCGTCTATATATCAGCCAACTATGAACATACATATATACATATGTACTGCTCATATATAGTATATGGAAATTAACATGTCATGCCATTGTTATGCTTTTAAGTCATTTTTTAATTGGTTCCATGTCAAATTAGGACTTTAAGTTGTTTGAATTAATTCACATGCTGCAATTTTGATTTATTTTTTAATTATAATTCATAAATCATTTAAGTGCTTTTTATAAATTCTAATTTTTTGTTTTTTTCTTTTAATACATTGTTTCGTGTTTATAAAATATTAACTTAAATAAATATTTATGTTTTAATATCGTTGATTATTTGCCATAAAAATGGAATTACAAATGGGTATTATTAGTAATTTGTCTGTTTTTTGTTGTTGTCATGGCTCTGTGATCGTTCTTGGTAATTTCGAGTAATCGATGTCCGTGTAAATCGAATATTCATTTTATAACAAAGTATGTTTAATCTGAGATTTTATCTCAGATTGTGTTTAAATCTATTAACAAGTTGTGGTAATTACTTTCAAGGGTTTAATTCTTTATTTCCGTTCACAGAAATTAAATTACAAGATCGTATGGCATAAAATATACAATTAGACAATATTAAAACATTTTTGATTTCATTATCATTGCCAAAAGGCAATTGTTATTAGATTTTTAATAATGTTAATTAGGATTTTATTGTAATGGTACAGACGAAATGACCGACGCCCTTCATAAAGTTGCTTAAAGAATGTTTAAAAAAAAAATTTATGGAATTAAGTATATTTTTGTTAAATAAAAATATATAAAAATATATGTTTTTGATCATTAAATTCTTAAGTAAATTTACTTTTTATAGAAGTATACTTTGCGAAGAAAATGTACTTTTCCAAGAAAATTTACTTTTCCGAGAAAATATACTTTTTTAAGACAATATACTTTTTTGAGGAGTTACTTTTTTAAGAAAATGCAATTTCCTAAGAAAATTTACTTTCTTAGGAAATTGAACTGAAATGTACTATTTTAAGAATATTTAAATTTTTAAGAAAATTTCAGTTTTGAAGATTTTAAAATTTTAAGAAAATTTAAAAAAATTTAAATTTTTCAATTTTTAAAATTTTCAGAAAATTTAAATTTGACAAAAAATAAATTTTTATTAAAAAATACCCTTTTTAAAGCGAATATGTTTTTTAAAGGAAATGTTTTTTTAAGACAATTTACTTATATTAAAAAGAGGTACTTTTCTAAGAAAATGTACTTTTTTAATAGAATATACTTTTAAGAAAATGTGTTTCAAAAGGTAATATTTTAAGAAAATGTCTACCCTATTAATTGTTAATGTCTAGACGTATGAGTGATCATTTTATGAAATTATATATTAAGCATACAGCGTTATAGAGTCAGTCAGTCAGTGATGATCATTTGAATTTGAATTTGATTCAGGGGGGACGCACTATATATATGTGGAACCAAATAAAGAAACGATATACATACGACCCAAACGCATAAAAGTACGTCCACCCATTAGTTTGTTCTACAAATAAATTTAAATGTCGGTATGATTGTTGTTGTATTAAAATTGAAAATATTTTTGCATGAAAAATAAATTTATTTTCTTTTAAAATAATATTATAAAAAACAATAACAAAAAAACTTAAATTTGAACGAAAAAAACAACAATGACAAATCAAGTAGAACAGCAAAATAGTACGTCTGGCTGCAGCAGCCGGCGAAAGAGTACGTCTAGTATTAGGTTACTAACTGTACAATGAACCGTTTTATTTTGTACTGCAAATTCTTTTAAAAGGAGATTCCCCTATGTTTATATGCGACGTTACTTTGTAATTAATATTTGGTCAGTATGGTACGTGGAAAGCCAATTTGCAGCGATATAAGAAAATTAATGATCGAAGACAATTCTAATGGATTATCGGCCTACACTAATGCCAAAAAATTGAATTTATCACATTCTACGGTACAAACAATTATTACAAATTATAGAAAAACGAATACACTTCAAAATAAAAAAAAAAAAACAGGACGTCCACGTTTAACAACCCCTGCCGAATCGCGTGTTCTAAAAAAAAATTGTTAAGAAAAATCGCCGGGCTACAACTAGAGAAATTGTGTCTGAACGGAATTTGGCAATAAAAAAAAGTATCACCAGATAGCTGCAAAAGAAATTTCAAGAGGTTATTTGATTATTTGTGTTTTTGATTACCTTTCACAATTTTATATAATTTTTGTTCGGTGCATTTAGGCAAAAGAAAAACCACTATTGACTGGGATTAAAAAAAAAAGAGAGTTGAATTTGCAAAGGAGTATAAAAATTGTTCAAAACGACAATGGGACTCAATAATCTGGAGTGATGAAGCACGATTTGAGGTGTGTGTTGGTGATTACCGAAACAAGTAATCCGAATCAGCGATGAAGCGTTTCATCGGGATTGTTTGAAACGAACAGTAAAATTTCCAGGTTCGTTGATGCCGTGGGGTTGCATGTCCAGTACAGGAGTTGGAAAACTTACTGTTGTTGATGGAATTATCAACGCTGAAACAATCTGCTTCCCTATATAGCTAAAATAGGCTCTGCAGAAGGTGAGTAAAAATTATAGTCTCCTGAGTGTTTCGGAAAATATTTTTGGCATGTCGGAAAATGATACACAGTTGTTTGCTATATGAAGTGAAAACACCGTGACCTAACAATGGAAACAATAAGAGTGAAAAGTACAGAACAATTTTTGCTGAATTATTGAAAAATTATCACAAATTAGGTACACGAATGTCACTCAAAATCCATATTCTTCATTCGCATTTAGATTTTATTACACAAAACCTAGGTGCGGTGAGCGACGAACAAGGGGAGCGGCTCACCAAGATTTGAAGAAAATTTAAAGAAATTATCAAGGATTTTGGGACAAAAGCATGCTGGGAGACTATTGCTGGACTCAAATACGTGAAACCGAACCAACAAGACACAAACGACGCACAGTGGTCAATTTCGCGAGATAGCGGTCAAAACCCTATAACTTTTGACCGGATTGGTATTTTTTTGCGCAATTTGTTTTGTTCAATAGGAGGGACTTTAGGCTTCAATTTTTTGTTGAGTTTTCATGTAAAAGTTGAATATTTTGACATTTTAAATAGGTATTTTTTTTATACTTTCTTATTTTCTTCAATCGTATTTTACAACCAATACTTATTTATTATTCCTAAACTTAATTTTGGTCAGAAAATGCCAACAGTTGGCCCCTGACATTTATTTAGTCTCAATATTCACAGGGGCCAAAGGTTGGTTTTTTTGGAAGAAAGCTAATTCTTGTGAGGATTAAACTGAAAAATAACACTGAAATTCCGCTTCCGCAATTCTGTATATTGGTTTTTAGTCATTTTCAAATCCAAAAATAGTGCAAATGCTTCTTCTGGAGTAAATTTATTTTCTTCAGTTGGTGTCGGCATACTTTCTAAAATCCTTTTTGTGCGTCTGGGGCTTGCTTCCACTATTTTTTCAATGATAGCAATTTTACCCTTTTTAGTTTTCGATGGTTGAATTTGATGCAGAAATGAATCCTTTATGATGCTACAAGAAAATTCTTCATTGATATGTTTAAGCTTGCGTCTTCGTGATCTTTCACTACAATTATCAATTGGCTTTGCTGGTCGACCACCTTTTCCAGTTTCTGTGGTAGTTACTGATGGCTTTTTAAAAATAAGTTTATTTCTTAGCCATTCTTGGTTGCGTGAGTAAAACAATTTCTTGTTTCTGGAACATTGTACCGTTTTCTTAAAGTATTTAAAAAGTTTTTTATTTTTAAGTTATGAATTTTAATTTCTTGTTTGTCGCATATTTTGAAGAATGGATTATTCATTATATGTAAAATAATGTCGTTTTCATCTTTCCGTTCAAAATATATATCAGATAGAACACTATAACTGAATTTAGCCATTGTTTAAACAATAATGAAGAAAAAAAATGAATGCATGGATTAATATACTATTGCTCGAAGTATCAACATGATCTTTTTTACCTCTTTGAAACATAATATAACAGGTAGTTGGTTTTACCAGTTATTTCCATTGGTTTTAAATTTATTTGCAATTTTCACGTATTTAAGTTGTGTAATATTAGATGGCAATAAAATCTTTTTTACCTTTTCCAAATGAATTGCCAGATACCACATAATTTGAGAGTTCTATTGTCATTTTTGTCAAAATTTTGATACACCCTTCTATGTGGACTAGGTCCAAATATGGGCCAACTTCTCCTAATTTCAACAGAATTATTTTTTGGGTCAATAAGAACTCTTGTACAAAATTTCATCAAAATATATGCATAATAGCAACTTTCACATACAAATAACTTCTCAAAAAATATGACGTGCATTTGTACCGAATATCTTACCTTGGGTCAGAAAAATTGCTGTAGCTCAAAAAGTGCAGTCCCGATGCATGTACATGTATATATAGGAATGTAGATGAGAGTTAGGACTACAAGTAGTAGTGTTTTGACTCAGCTTGACTCACAGGAGTTGTGCTCTATGAAGTAGGAAATTTCCGAGAAATTTGACCTTTTTTATAAAAAAAAATTAAATTGTTCTGAAAACAGTAGAGCTTCAATTTTCTTGCCAGTAATAGGAAATAAGTTAAGTTACAACACAAAATTTATTTCGTCCAAAAATCTTGAAAAACAAAAAAGTTATGATCATTTAAACTTTAAAAATTAACTAAAAATATCATAAATTTACTAAATTCTGAAAAAGCCCATTTTGGACCACCCTGTTCTCAGTGAAATACTTGAAATAGAGTTCTAATTTTTTGGCTCCCGAGGTTTACTACTGTCTACTTTCATATGAGTCTAATAACTTTAAAATCGGAGAACAAAAACCAAAAGGATTTTTGGCCGCTATCTCAAAATATTGACCACAGTGCGACGTACAGTGGCACCCGTAGAGCAAACGAGGTTGTAAAAATCAAAATTTTCATGTGCGCCGACGAAGTTTTGAATAAACCCATGTTATAGGAAACTTTTCAACGATTTCAAATATGCCACTCTTAATAATATCACATTTTTAGTTTAGAAGATATAACCCTTCAAAGTTTACCGACTTTCGGTTTTCAAAAAAACACACAATTTTTAGTCAATTTGTTGCGATTTCAGGTGTAATATCACGAAAAATAGGTAACGAATCGCCTTATTTTTTGTTCGTATTGATTGATGTATTTATTAAATGTATAATGATAAAAAAAAAAATTAACTGTTTGCATTTTGTTTCTCCTGGTAAATCACTATTTAAAAACTATCCGTTTTTTCACTATTTTTCAACTTGACGGAAAATAAAAAAATCTATATTTTTCTATATGACATATTTGCAAAACATGTTCTTTGATTATTTCTTTACATAATTCAAAAGATTTTATTTGCCCGTACGTGCCCGTTTGGCTTCTAGAGGTAAAAAAGGTTAAAAAGACATGGTTGCAGAAATTGTATGGCGTGCATCCCTTACATGATTTGACTGACAGTAGTTTGATCTAATAGTTTGAAAATTGCATTTTAAGTCGGTCGTCTGCCTGTGAGCCTCTGCCACAGTCTACTCCCAATATTCTGTTACAGACACAGGATGCACAAAAAACTACTCATTGAAATTCGCAGGTACGCACCTCACTTAAAAATTACTTTGGAGTACAAATGGTCAAGAACAATATTGACTTATGGTCCCTCCAGGTAGGCACAAATCTTATTTAGACACGCGCATAATATATATAATTCAGCCTAAATCCATATGTATGCAGGGAACAGGTAAATTTTTAGGCATGGTAGCATAAGCCTATATATTGCAAAATAAGCATAATGCCTGGATTAGTCTACGACTGAAAGTTGGCGCAACAAGTACTGAAACCATGGCGTTAAACAATTTAAAATAATTTGAACTGTTTAGAAGGTCAACCACACCAAAGTTTTTCACGGAAGCTGCTTTAGAAGAACTTAATAGCTTAGAGGGAAATATTGAGAGAAGCGAAATTATAAAAAATAATTTTTATCTGATATATGCAAATATTAAGGCAAAATGGGTGAAATCTAATCGAACCATTCAGAACTTCAACTCCAAATACGAAGACTGGCTTAATGAAGACACCATCCTGGATATATTGGCAGTAAAATAAATTCACGACCACTGCATACGGAAGTCTCTGTGAAAGCCAGTCTGCAGGATCTCATGGGCCATACAGCAAAACGGTTGTTGGAGAGTCTTCCTGAAAATGAGGTGGAAATTCTTCCTGAGAAACTGACATTGATCAGCAAATGGGGCTGCGATGGATCATCCGGACAAAGCGTTTATATGCAAAGGATATCTTCCGATGACGCTACAATATCGGACGGAAATATGTTTATGGCATCTGTTGTTCCTTTGCGGCTAAAATCGGATGCTTCCCTACACTGGAAAAATCCACGTCCGTCATCAGTGCATTATTGCCGACCAATAATGTTTAAGTTTGCAAGGGAATCGGCAGAACTCATAAGGACCACGGTGAAGGACATTGAAGAACAAATAAGCAAGATTAAGCCTACAAAGCTGCAAATTGGAGAAGGAAAATATATTGAATGCAATTACGAGTTCCACCTGACCACGGTTGACGGAAAAGTCGTAAACGAACTGACAGGAACAACCTCAACATTGTCATGCCCGATTTGCAAAAAGAGTCAGAAGAACTTTGGTAATTTAAACGATTCTACGAACGAGGAGAATTACGAATATGGAATGTCACCATTACACGCAAGGATAAGGTGTATGGATTTCTTGCTAAAACTGGCGTATACCCTACCACAAGAGGAGGAAAACTTCGATGAAAATACATCAATAAAGGATAAGGAAAAGATCAGAAAGAAGCAAATACAGGATGCTTTTTTAAACAAGTTGGACTAAAAGTAGACTGTCCCAAGCACGGATACGGTAACTCAAACGATGGAAACACTTTTTTGAAAGTGATGAGGCAATAACTAGAATCACTGGAATTGACAATCAAATCGTGAAAAGATTGGGAACGATCTTGAATGTTTTAAACTGCAAAGAAAATGTCAATTCTATAAAATATGGAGAATATGCATCGAAAACTGCATCTCTTTTAGCAGAAATGTATCCATAGAAGAAGTTGACCCCGACCGTCCATAAAATATAGGCGCATGGCAAATATATAATTGAGTACCAGTCTTTGCCAATTGGAGAGCTTTCTGAAGAAGCACAGGAGTCTCTTAACAAATTTTAAAAAAAAATATAGATTGCAGAACACATTCAAAGCATCAAGGGTAAGGCAAAATGAGGACCTCTTCAACATGTTGGCAGCATCTTCCGATCCACTTATTTCTTCCCTGCGGCATGTGAAGTCACGAATAGAGTTAGAAAATAATTATAGTTTAGAAATGATTAGTCTTTTAGATAACCTTCTCTTACGAATTGTGATGAATATTTTACAGAAAATTTAAAAAATAAATTTAAGAAAGAAGTAATTTTTTTTTAATTTGTTGGGTAATAATTTAAAACATAAAACCCTAAAGAAAAAAAATAAAAACAATCTAAAAATGTAAAAATAATTTTTTTTAGTTACCATAAAATTGATTTTTCTACATATTTTAGTTTTGATAACCCATAAGTAGGCCCCTACAAAGCGTAGCACCCTTTCCATTTCATAGGCTGAACAGTTATCTATCATATGCTGTTTAAACTGTTCAATTATGTTATTCGGTTCAAAAGATATGATTTTTGCAACGAAAAAACTCAAATGGCGCCACTGTGCGACGTTCAAATAACGCCATTCACTTTTGCAAATTGATTGATTTTTAAATAAACTAATGTGTTTTTATGTAAAAAACAAATAAAAACATATTTTTCAATTCAATTCAATTCCTTTATTTACAACAATAATATTTACATACTTATTTTATTTTATATATCATTTACATATTATGAGTTTAAGAGTATATCTTTTTCAACATAAAAATTTTTGTAACTTGGAATATAAAATATATACAAAGTTTGGGAGGAAAAATTTTTTACAAAAACCTATTTGAATTTTTTTTTTTTTTTTTAATTAAAACTTAATCTACTTATCTACTTAAAACTAATTACAATGAAGCAAGTTCATTAATATGAGTAAAATCCGAATAAGTACAACGGCGTTGAAAATTTTTCAAAAGTCTCTCTATTTTACTTTCCACTAATTCAATATCTGCTAGTGCATGCAGACGTGTAGTTGAGAAAAACCAAGGTAAGTTAAACATTAATTTTAAAAGTTTATTTTGTGAAATCTGCAGTTTCTTGATGTGACATTTTGCGATTTTAGCCCATACTGGGGCAGCATAGAACATTACTGCATGGAATACTGACTTTAAAATAAGTTTCTTGTTGACAATACTAAGTTTTGAATTTCGATTTATAAATGGATATAAAATACGAGTCAGTGTATTTATTTTATTTATGATATGAGGTATGTGATCATTAAATTTCATTCTAGTATCTAGGATTACACCAAGGTACTTAACGTTCTTCTCCCATTGAACTGACATATGTTGTATGTTAACATTGACCTGGGGAATATAGCATTCCTTACGCTTCCTAGTAAAATATATTGCCTGTGATTTGCTACAATTTATCATGATTTTCCATCTGTTTAAATAATTTGTTACTACTTCCAAAGCTCTTTGCAGGTTACTTATGACATCATTAGCAAAAATACCAGAGCAGATAATTGCTGTATCATCAGCAAAAACAGACATTGTGCAGTAATCTAAACAGGGAAAATCTGCAGTGTATATATTATATAGAATAGGGGATAGACACGAGCCTTGCGGGCAACCTGCTGGAATCTCAAAACTTCTAGAACAATGTGTTCCTATATGTACTTTGAAAGTACGATTTGTTAAAAAACATTGTATTATTTTAATTATATCCGCCGGAAAGTTCAGACGGATCATTTTATATATTAATCCTTCATGCCATACAGAGTCAAAAGCTGCTTTTACATCTAGCAGAACCATACCCGATGACTTTTGGGATTCAAAATTAGTTTGCACTAAGTTCCTTATTCTCATTAAAGGGTGAACTGTGTTATGTTCTCTTCTAAACCCGAATTGGTGCGATGGAATGACATCGTTTAACTCGATAAAATGTGTCAATTTGATTTTAATTACCTTTTCAAAAATTTTGCTAATAGAGCTCAACAGGCTTATAGGCCGGTAAGAAGTAGGACTTTCAGAAGCTTTGTTCGGTTTTTTGATTGGAATGATTTTAGCCTCTTTAAATTCTTTTGGGAAATAGCAGAGTTTAAAACACGCATTAATTAAAATTTTAAGGTATTTAAAACCTTGTCTTGGTAGTGCTTTTAAACACCTATTGTTAATTCCGTCAATTCCCGGAGCTTTCTTTTTTTTTTAAAGTTTTAATTATTGACGTTATCTCCGAGATACTAGTTTCAATTTGGTTAGAAGTATTTTGATTTAATAAATTAAAATTATTGAGGCTTGAATTTACTAATGAAATGGTCTCAGTGTCACCTAAATTATCTGAAATTGAGTGGTTAGAGAAGAATGTTTGGCCTAGAATTTCACATTTCTCAGTATTGGTGGTAAAACGTAAGTTATCGTGTTTTAAAATTGGAATGTTGTTTTTCTTCTTACTTAAAATTTTTGTGAGCTTCCAGAATGTCGAAGAACCTTTATCTAATGTAGAAAGCAAATTGTCCCAAGACTTATTTCGTATTATATTTAACTCAGTAATGATTTGACGGTTAAGGAGTTTCATTTGATAGAAATCGCTTATGTTTCTATGGCGTTGCCATATTCTGCGAACACTATTTCTTTGCCGTATTATATCTCTTAGGTAGTAGGGTAAGATTGTTCTGGAGGGAGAAGGAGATTTCCTTGGTGTACTACGATGCATAGCTTCTGTAATTAACGCTTTAAAATATGTAATCATTTCGTCAATATGCTCATTTGTTGTAATTTGCTCTAATACCGGAATATTAATTTGTCTATTTATATAATTCGCATACTTATTCCAATTAGTTTTCGTAAAATCATATTCAAGAGAATTTAGATTCGTTATATTCGACGTTAATTTTATTACTACAGGCAAATGATCAGAACTTAAATCGTTAATTACGAAGGCTGGTGTTAATATTTCAGGGACATTTGTTAGAAATATGTCCAGTGTAGAACCTTGTCTGTTAGCACTAGCAGAAATGTAAGTATTATCAGAAGGGTAAATTATATTGATATTGTAAGAATCTAATTTCTCATATAGAATATTTCCCCAACAATTTGCTCTAATACAACCCCAGGACTGATGCCTACTATTAAAATCTCCGCCTAAAATGTACTTATGGTTGTTTTTTAATCTATGTAAATCAGACGCGAACAAGCGCTTTCTATTATTGTCAGTTCCAGGGAAATAACAAGAATAAATATTAATACTATCAGTGCTAGTGAAAAGTTTAATACCAATATTTTCTATTAGACTAGTGTTTACAATGGGTAGTGATTGATGCGGTACATTCTTTTTAACTATAATTGCAACACCGCCACCTCTTGAGTTTTCTCTATCGTTTCTATATACATAAAAGTCTTTGTGTCTAATAGATATGTTAGACTTAAGCCAAGTTTCTGAAACAAGACATATACTGACGTTGTTATCATTTAAGAATTGAAACAATTCTTGACATTTGTTGGGAATGCCTCTTGCATTCCAGGTGATAATTTTTATGACATTATCCATTACGAAAGAAACTTACAGGCGAGGTTGGTTATAACCTCGAATTGATCAGCTTTACTTTTACACATTTTTAGGTTAGTAATAAGTTCCATTGTTAGGTTTTTTATTTCCTGAATTGTAAATAAATCGCCACTTCTATTGACATTATTAGGTGAGTTGATATTATTGGTGTTCCAAACTCCTAAATTGTTCGGCATATTTTGACGAAGCGTATTTGGAAAACTTCTATTGTAGTTGTTTGGATTTATAACATTGTTGCTAACCTTACGACGTGGAATTGGTTGCGCCCGTTGTCTCAATTGGAGAAAACTTGCTTTACTGGGACAATCATCCGAAAAAGACTTGTGGGTTCCATTGCAGTTTGCACATTTTATTATAGTTTCTGTACATTCTGCCGTTTTATGTTGACCTGCACAGTTGGCACAAAAAGTTTTTACTTTACATCTACTTGACCCGTGGCCAAACATTTGGCAATTATAGCATTGCGTTATTTTAGAATTGTTAGATTGCTGGAATTCCCATCTCACTTTAACATAGTCTATTACAGAATAATTCTGTCTTAATTCTCTAACTGTAATAGTTTTTCGTTTGAAATAAACCACATATATATAATATACGGAGTTGTAAGTACTTTTTTTAGTGACTATTTTAGTATCTACACAATTTAAGCCCATATCTAAGAGCTTTTGTTTTATAATGGCAGGATCGTACTTATCCATTCCGAACATGAGTGCTTTATACGGCTTTTCATTTCTTGTAGCATACGTAAAATATTCGAATTTATTGTCCAGACTACAACAAATAGTGTCAAAATCTTTTTTGTTTTCACAAAACAATTTGAGACCGATTGAAATTTTTCTAATCGCATACCCTGCTATATTTTTAGATTTGCATATATCATGTATTTCTTCAATTTTACACTTTAAAATTGTTATTGGAGGAACAGTAACCTTTGTTGTTTTTTCAACGATAATTTCATCGTCTATTTTATCATCCTCAATTGTTTGTAAGGGCGAAAAATAATTTGCTGAGCTTATGTTAAGCCCATTGTTGTTGGGTTTGGGTTTTTTAGGCATTGTGTTTACGCATAGTGCGTTAACATCATCAATTTGTCGTGTACGTTTGATTTTGCTTACTGCAAGTTGTTTTTGCACTATACACAAGTTGTTTTTGTTAAAAAGAATTTTTATGTTTTGTTTTGAAAATTGTTTTTATATTTAAATTGATAATATTTCACTTCAAACTGCCGCGTTTTTGTCTTAACGTATCAATAGCGTGAACAAGACATATTTTTGTGCCTCAAAAATCTGACTTGATAGAGTAAAACCAATTGCAGATTCGAATTCAGCCCACCAAATTACCCTAGCAAAGATATTTGGTTGCTCCAGTCCAAAACCTTGTTGGCTAGTGTAATTTTGACCGGCAGTTTTTTCAAGAACGCTAATCTATAATATTTATTAATAGGCTAGGCGATTTTTTGTTACCGATGTTTTGTTCTACCGTTTTATCCCGATTTTGATCAAGCGTATATTATTTGAAAGGTATTTCTTTTTAGCTGTTCATCAGATTTACAGATTTTAAATTTTTTTTCTTTTATTTTGAGTAAATTGAATTTAAAGTTGCTACTAACACATACATAAAATTATACATATTCTATATTTGTGTATATTAAATTAGTTAATGAGTTTGTTATCTTCATTCACAATAATAATACACCAAAAAAGTGTTGGTTTGTGAATTGGCTAAGTTGAAAAATATAGTTGCCTAGAAATTGCACTCGAATTTCGAGCACTGGAATCTGCCAGTTTTTATTATTGAATAAAATATTTATTTACAAAGATAATAAAATGAAATTTATAAATTTTTTTAAGTTTAACTTAAGAGCTCATAATCAAGAGTAATCAACACATTTCTATTTTAAAATCATATAAAAGCTATTGAGCTTGTTTTCTTTCCCATAAGTCAATATAAATTAAAAAAACTGTAATTAATAATTTAGAAAAAAACAACAACAGAATCGGTTTCAATTCTCGTCCATCTTAATCAGTAAAGCCCATAAAAGCAATCAATTCCCACACTGTTAATAAAACATTGAACAGCACGAAGTAATAAATCCTTTTACGTTTCAAATTTCAAATACCACATTACCAGCTTAATGTGTAAATAACAAAGTTCATATTGTCAATTTAAATTAGCGTTAGACATAAACGTATGTTTTATGAATGGATGACGATGACTACAAGTGTCATTTTCATAACATTTGCCAATGGAAACAAACTTATAAACAAGCATATTATAATATTCGTCAGAACGACAAAGGAACTAGAAAACTCTTGAAAAGAACCTAATCTTTTCCATTTAGCACCAGAAAATATATCTCAATTCAAACTGAATCAACTAGAATATTTTTCAAAATGAATACATTCTTTGAACTTCTAATTAACACACCCTGATATTTTTTTTTCTATTTTTTTCTATGCAAACACTAAAACTTCCTTTTGCAACAATAAAAAAAAAGTGTGAATACCAATGAAAACGCCCCTCATAAATAAATTGTAGACATAAGAATAAAAAAAAATACAACAAAAAGTGTTTTTTCATTCTCACATAGACATCAAATCAATTCAATACCAACAACAAATACAAGTATAAATCAAACTTGTGGCAATAAAACAACATTTGTTGCAAGATTTATTTCCAAAGATTATAATAATAATTTAATTGAAGCAACAAGTGAAGCAAACTATGCAAAAAACCAGCAACTATAAAATAACAAAAATTAGCAATAGAAATAAGTAAGAGTGTTAAATTTGGCTGTGCCGAATCTTTGTTACCCTCCTTCACCCGTGTTCTAAACACAATATTATATCCAAGGTTGTCAACACTAAGAGACAAAAAAGGATAAATTTAAATTTATTATGGCCAGATTTTTACAATGATGTATAAAATTAATAAAATAATTAACAGAAAAAAAATATCAAACGCAATCAGCGGCCTTAATTTCGCAGTCATGAGCAGTCATGAGTCGGGTTTTCTTACACGATTCGGGGATTCGATAACTATTGATCATTCGAATGCAATCTTGCGATATTTTACTCGTTAGCAAAATAGCAAGCGAAAAGAAGTTTTCCCACAATAAAGTAAAAAAAAAAAAAACAAAATATTAGTGCAAAATATCTGTGTATATATAAAAATGGATTTATGTATACCGTACCGTATGGACTCCAAAATGGCTGTACCAATCTTCATGAAATTTTTATGGAATCTTCAGAATAGCCTGGTGGGTGACACTGTGCAGGCTCATTTTTGATTTTTGGTTTATGGGCGGAGGGGCATGGCAAAATCAAATTTTAATAATGTACTTAGATATCTGCTAAAACTTTCGGAGGAGTTCGTGCTTTAGTTCTGTCCGGTACTGTGTAGTAAAATTTAGATACAATATACAAACCATATGTTTTCTTAGGGCCAGCACCGTGGACCGGGCCCAGATAGAATATAATATAAAAAATATAAAATATAAGTTTTGGAAATTTTAGGTCAAAAATACGATAACAGAAATAAACTTTACCCAGAATGAAAAAGCATTCTGAATTAGCCCAAAATATTTTGTCGAATACTTTACAATGAAGAACAAGGTCTGGGTATAATTACTTTAAGCTAAAAGTCAAAATATTTGGCCTATCTATTATTGTAAAGAGCGACTCAGAATCACTTTCCGAGTCGATTTTGCGATCTCCGTCCGTCCGTCCGTCTGTCTGTCTGCCTGCGTGTCCATGTTAACCTTGTAATCAAACAACTACAGGTCGAAATTATATATATTTTGGTGGAATTTGTTGTATAAGCTTCTATCGGCCATAGAATGAACGCTATTAAAATCGGTGAAAATCGGTTTATGTTCAGACCTAGTCCGCATACAAATGACTTCTATGAGATCGATTTAAATTGCCATAATTTCCAAATTATCATATCGGTCTCGCTCAAATTGGATTCGTGTATATTTATTTTATCCAATAATCAGTAGTCCAAAAATAAACCCTATAGGAAAATTCTTAGCCATAGCTCCCATATAAAGCTGCATCCCGATCTTCACTGAAACATATCAAAAACAAAAATATTGCACAAATGTTTCTCAGATTTGGTATGTGTATATTTTTGAAAAAAATAAGTGACTCTACCAAATATGATCAGGCCATTTTTCGACCTAGTCCCCATATAAATATAGCATCCGATATGAACTTTTTCATATTCAAAGGAAAAAAATTAATAACAATGCCACTCAAATTTGTTTTATGCTTATTTTCTATATGTAATTTGTTGGACCTAAGAGATGGGGTCTATAAACGCATGGTATAGGATATCATATAGTCGATCAACACACACCATAATTTCCCTACTTGTTTCGATTTTGAGATTTTGATTCTCGTCGAAATAAAAAATGGCGAATGAAAACACTAAATTTATTAATATTTTATTTCTTGTTAATGTACTTGTTGTCAATTTTAGAATAAATATATTTTTTTTTTGTTTACTTTTTCTGTTTGAGATGATACATTTATGCAGTGTTATAAATAATATTTCCGTATTTTACTGATACAATAAGTCGTTTCGCTTCGTGACGAGTAAGGAAATTTGAAATATTTATATCTCTGGTTTTCTAGAATAACCGCGTATGTCATAAAAACAAAATGTTAAGGGGAGCCAAAAAACGTTATATTTGAAATTATGGGCTCGATATAAAGATTTTAGAGCTTTTTATTTAACAGTCCTGTAGATATGGGCAATAAATACTTTATATAAAATTTTGAGTCAAAATTCTTCAGAGCAATAGATCCTAGAGAAGGACGAAAGAAACAATATGTAAATTACACTTAAAGTGTGTGCACATAAAACAACTTATGTCGACAAACTTCGATTTCTTTGAAAAAAAAAAAAAAAAAAAAAAAACTACCAATGCAACCACCCATGTAGACATAAGTTTTTGTTGCTTGAAAAATGGATTTTTTTGTTCGTCAAAAAAAAGTTAACGGGACTTAGGATGAGAACATAACAACGTATCAAGAATAATAGTGACAAAAAATAACAGAAATAAACACACAATTTTTATAAGTGGTTATAAACTGAAAAATAATCCAAAAATATTTTAAATGTGACGTTTTCTGAGAAAATAATTTGTCAGCGATCAAACGTAGTTTGGCATACGTCGTTAGTGCTGCAAATTAATTTAATAAACATTTAAGTTACGTCGTTATTTAAATAAAAAACTCAGAAATGGTCAATATTTTTGTTTTAAATTGAACACATGTAAAGAGCGTTAAAAATTAATATATTTGGCATCGTTAACTCAAAACTGACAAAAATGGACATACGCGATTATTCCAGAAAACCACAGATATTGCCGATCGAAATTTCGGTACGGAGCTTTTTCGATCACGACTTCGAAAATTCGATTAAATGTAAATTTGCATATACATATTTTTGTTTAAAGAGAGTAAGAGTATAACCATCTTGGTAATCCCCAACGCTCAGAGATAAACCATTAGCACAAAAAAAAAAAAAAATAAAAACAAGTTAGCAAATTATACTCGATCTAGACCGACTATGCGATACCTTATATGCGTTTGGTCTTAGATTATGTTAGGTTATGTTGAAAAAGAGGAGCCATGTATACACATAGCTCATATCCGCTGTACCCGGATATACACTTAAGCCAGAAAGTCTGCTTGTTGTGCGCTCTACATCCCCGTGCTCATCCGGTTATCTACCCCTACCCTAACTCGTCAGCAAATTTCCTGAGTATTTTTAAGCGTATCCCCTTAAGATCCACTAGGCCTGGTATGATGTCGTTGGATAAATGTCTGACCCTTGTTCCCGGAAATGCAGGACAGTAACAAAGGTAGTGTTCTAGGGTCTCGTCATCCTCTCCACAAGCTCTACATATGACCGATTCCGCCCGTCCTATATGATATACATGAGCCCGCAGTTCAGAGTGCCCTTCTATTCAGACTAAGGATTTCCCTAGTCTTCGAAGTGTTGGGAGTACCTCATAATATCTCCGTTACCTTACCCACATCAGTTTCCTCCCAAATTGAAGTATATGACTGGTCGCCCAGTCCGAGAGTTTTAATCTGAGAGACTGGAAAGGTAAAGGCTTTTCCAAATTGACTCCCTCCAGAAAAGAACCTTTCCTGGCCAGTTCGTCTGCAATCTACTTTCCCATTATACCACTGTGTCCTGGGATTCAAACGATTTCAAGTCTGCCGCTTGTAGTGAAGTCTGCAATCACTTCCTTACATCTAAGGACACTCCTTGATCTAGTTTTGTCCGTGGATATCGCCCCGATAGCTGCTAGACTGTCCGAAAAAGATTTCACGTCTCCGAGGCTTTGGATTTCCCGTGCGTCAATAGATCTTATGCATTTCGTTATCGCGATCTCTTCGGCCTGAAAGATAGAGTTGTGGTCAGGAATGCGTAAGTATATGCCAGTGGACCGGTCTTCATCATAGAGACCTACGCCAGTCCTATCATGCAGACTAAATCCGTCTGTGTAGTGGTGTGACCCTGGAAGGTTTTGTAGAATATTTCCCAGTCAGGTATCGTTATACTGCAGAGTGTGTTCGTCGACACTTCCGCGATTCTATCACAGCTAAAATCCCCTGTGTTGAATCCCGGTATCTGGTGCAATATTGTTTGGTGTCTGATCATATGGTCGGTGATGTATTCTCCTGTTACCCTTAATCGTAGCATGGCCAGAGCTGCCTATTATTTAATTCTGATCTCGATCGGGTGTATAGATAGAATCGTCTCTAAAGGCCTCGTAGATGTAGTCCGTATTGCACCACTGATTCATATGCAGCAGAGGTGCTGTATCTTTTGGAATGGTTTAATATAGCATTTCCTGTTCATTGATGGCCATATGACTACGGATGACTTACGCAGAATTGGTCTAACGGCTTGTATATAGCCAATGTGTCATCCTCGGTTCTGAACCCCAATTTGAACCTATAGCTCTTCCACAAAGGGCGCATATCCGGTAAGCTTTCACGACCCTGCGCTCAATATGGTCCTCCTTATATAAGTGGACTTTTTTAAATTTGTTTGCGTGCAGATCTGAACTGATAAAAGTTATATTTATATTGTAAAACAAAATTTGTGAAAAATATGAGTAATATTTTTGTTTTTGTTCAGTTTAAGTTAAGATCAGGAAGCAGCTTTTTATGACTAGGAATTACCCTATAGCGTTAATTTTTGGACTATAAATTAATGGCTTTAAGAAACACACACACCCAATTTGACCGAGATCTATATGATAATTGGGATCTTACAGCAATTTAAGTCGATCTCATAGGAGACTACTCAGCAACCCCTTGGTAATGATTATTTATTACCGTTTGCCTTACATAGTAATGTTAACCCCATACATTTTGAATTATTTCAAGCTAAATGTAAGGACTTCCTGATAATGGTTTCTTTAAATATTTACTGGTAGTGACTACTGTTTGTATTATTAAAAACTATAAATAGTGAGTTAAATTTCATCTTTGGACAAAAAACGCAGCAAAAGCTGTTAAATTTTACCTTGCATTATTTACAACACATTGTGCGATGACAATGTGGTGTTTTTACAGAAAAATATAAAAAATTTGTCAAAACCCTTCTTGTTATCTATAAAGTAACTAGTTATTTGTATCAGCACTTAGTAAGGTGCCGGTAAGGCCTTTCCTCCAATGACACCCCCCTGTTAAAATAATGGGTTTCGTAATGGAAAGGTAACTACTGAACACTTTTGATTTCATATTCTAAAGTTCATTACATGTAATGGAAAGTTTTGCTGGGTAGCTTTGAACATGCGTTCGTCGTATGGCCGATTTCTTCAAAATATATTCATGTTTCCGACCTGCAGTTTGTACAGACAGATTAACAGACGGACGGACGGACGGACATCGGTATTATAAAAGATAGATCTAGGTCAAATGCATTTTTGGTATCAGCGCAAGCTCATTATATCCTGACCACATAGTGGTATAGAGTATAACAACAAGCAAACAAACATGTGTGTCTGCATCTCTGATACTTATCTAGATGCATATGTTCGGTTATTTATAAACAACTAGCAGATTCCAGCGCTCGAAATTAGAGTGCAATTTCTAGGCAGCTTTATTTTCAACTTAGCCAATTCACAAACCAACACCTTTATGGTTTATTATTATTGTGAATGAAGATAACAAACTCGTTAATAAACGCATTAAATAATTTAATAAAACACACATAGCATATGTATAATTTTATGTATAATTTTATGTCTGTATTCAAAATAAAGGAAAAAATTAAAAAATTTGTAAATTTGCAAAACGGCTTAAAAGAAATAGCTTTCAAATAATATACGTTTGGTCAAAATCGGGATAAAACAGTAGAACAAAACATCGGTCACAAGAAATTGCCTATCCTATTAATATTATAGATTTTCACTATATTTATTTTTTCATTATAGGAGTAGCTTTACATTTTCATACATCATTCCTCGGCTATTGAGCCTGAAATTTCAAATTCAGTACCAGTCTGCTCAAAATTATTCTAATTTTACTTCGGTAGATGGTTTATTTTGTGAATGATTTTAAAAGACAGACATCGGACATTGTTATATCGAATCCAGTTGTTGTACTCTCTGAGTAGAAAATTATTTTTTCGATGTGTTACAAACGGACTGACGTACTGATATATGGCCCCTGCACATTGGTGTGGAGGGTATAAAATATGAACGTTGCCAAGAATTTAAAAGAAAAAAGATATACACAAATAAAAAAAATTAAATTCAAACATAATAATTATTAATTGCATTCAAACGAGCAAAGTGAATGAATGAATGAATGATTGATCTTAAATAGTGACCGCAACCAACAACAACAAGCCACTTCAAAGCTCTAAATTATACGGTAATTCTTTTCAAATATACATATCTTATTATAGAAAACGTAACATTATCGGTAGGAGGGCGTTTTTATTTTATTTGTTTTGCGCTAGATTGTACGAATCAAGCTATTCAAGCTTATCTGCTTTGTTTGATTTTCCAAAAAAAAAAAATAAAACTGTATAAATTACCCAAGGAAGTAGTACTTATTGTAATAAAGAATAAAAAAAAATACAAAAATTCTGTTACTAAAAACAATTAAATAATTGTTTTTTATTAAAGAATTTCAATGCCAATTGCACAACATTTTTCAAAATCTATCAAAAAAAAAAAAAAACCAACATAAGCAAACGCATGTAAGTTAATATTTAAAGTTATTTACAAAAAAAGATATAGAAATAGACAGTAAAACCTTAAAAATCAAGATCTTGTAATTTAATACTTCATTTACAAAACTCGTGGCAAAGTTTTATGAATATTCAAGTTTACTCAACTTAATGATAACTATGTAACATTGAGTTTTGAACGAAATCTTCATCGAAAATGGATGTTAATTCTTTTACGTAGTTATATGGATTTATTTAAAATGTTTTTTTTTTTTTTTGAATATATCATTGAAGGTTCCGAAATACATGCTCCCACACAAAAGATGGTTGGGATTCGGCTACCATTAGAAAAATTTGTTAGGGTAATAAGAATTTTTATTACAATTCTTTAATATTTAATAATTCAATAGATTTACTTTAATAACTACCGCATTATCAAAATCTTTCTGAAATAAAGGTATAGTTACCAAAGTTTTTGTACATATTATTTAACTAAATAAATTAAGGAAAGCTTATAAACTCAAGACTAACGTGCTTCAATCATTAATACTAGCAGATTTCAGCGCTCGAAATTCGAGTGCAAATTCTAGCAGATTCCAGCGCTCGAAATTCGAGTGCAAATTCTAGGAATTTTATTTTTACATTTAATAAATACCCTAAAGGTATGCTTCACAATTCAACTCATTTTAAATGAAGAAAACAAACTCAACACATTAACACAAACACATTAACAAATTTAGTAAACACACACTTAGCATTGTATAATTTTATGTATGTGTTAGTAGCAACTTTAAACGATCATAACTCCAAAAAAATATTCCGGACGATGAAAATCTGTAAATCTGGGTAACGGCTAAAAAGAAATAGCTTTCAAATGATATATATTTTGTCAAAATCGGGGTAAAACTGTGAAACTTATTCTTATTCTATTATAACAAAATATTTTAAACCGAACATGTTTTTACAAATATTGTAACAAATCGATGATTCCTAGATCAGACGAATGTACTAAATAAATATAGTATAACGGCCAAAGGATTTGGGGCCGAGTGGGTACAGTCAAATTTTATGGCCGTTTAAACTTTTCTTTTTTTTTGGCCACCACTGTACAATATAAGACGCAAAACCAGTATAAAAGTTCTTCTGAGCTTAATTCTGAGTTCAGATGTCTGCAATGAAATTTCATGGAGATTTTTTTGTAGAACATTTTAACCCTCTGTTGGCCCGTTTTATGGGTACTTTAAGACCTATTTTTGAATATATACTGAAAAAGTGCCCTAAAACTGGCGTTTAGAGGGTTAAAATGTTCGGCGAATATGTTCAGCTGAAAATTTCACTATAGGTTACTGAAGATGAAAAATTATTGTATCACTTTTAGTATAACTAGCAGATTCCAGCCCTCGAAATTCGAGTGCAAATTCTACGAAATTTTCTTTTTTCATTAAATAAAGACCCTAAATGTATGCTAATCAATTATAGCCAATTCGCAAATCAACACAAAAAACAAACTCATTTTTATTACAAACACATTAACAAATTTAATAAACACACACATGGCATTGTATAATTTTATGTATGTGTTAGTAGCAAATTTAAATGCAATCTACTCAAAATAAAGGAAAAAATTTAAAAATCTGTAAATCTGCAAAACGAAATACCTTTCAAATAATATACGTTTGGTCAAAATCGGGATAAAACGGTAGAACAAAACATCGGTCACAAGAAATCGCCTAGCCTATTAATATTATAGATCTTAAATGTTAAATAGAATTACCAAAGGGATATGTGCTGTGTAGGCATAGTAAAGTTTTTTTTGCTACACTGTATCAAATAAGACACGTAAAAACAATAATTATTGATTGAAATTCTTCCAATAAAATTAGTATTTAGAAATATCTTTCGGATAGAACAAAAGAAACCCAAACTATTAAACTGTTTTGGTATTTTTAAATACCGCTTAAATTTAAAAATATGTTTAGACATACCAAATTTTCGAATTAAATTGTCATTTTTTTTAAGCAAAGTAAAATAAAAACAAGTAAGAAAATTATAGTCGGTCTAGACCGACTATATGATACCCTATACCATGCCCTATCTCTTAGGCCCAACTAACTGGACATAGAAAATAAGCAAAAACCAAATTTGAGTCAGATTTTTATTAATTTTTTTGGCTGCAGATATGAAAAAGTTTATATCGGATGCTATATCTATATGGGGACTAGGTCCAAAAATGGACCGATCCTGATCATGTTTGGTAAAGTCTCTTGTATTTTGCAAAAATATATACAAACAAAATCTGAGAAGAATCAGTGCAATATTTTTGTTTTTTAATAGATTTAAGTGAAGATCGGGAAGCAGCTTTATATGGGGCCAAAGGGATCATTTTTGGACTACCCATTAATGGACGTAAAGAACGCATATAAAACCCAATGTGAGTAAGATCTATATGACAATTTGGATCTTATGGCAATTTATGTCGATTTCATAGGGGTAATTTGTATGGGGGCTAGGTCTGAACATGGACCGATTCTCACCAATTTCAATAGCGTTCATCCCATGGCCGATAAAAGCTTATATACCAAATTTCATCAAAATATATTCATATTTGCGACCTGCAGTTTGATTACAAGCTTTACATGGACACACAGACGGACGGACGGACGGACATTATTAAATCAACTCAGAAAGTGATTCTGATTCGATCGGTATAATTAAAGATGGGTCTAGGTCAAATATTTTTGGTTGTTACAAACAGCAGCACAAAGTCATTATACCCAAACCACATAGTGGTATAGGGTATAAATATACAATATTAATAGGCTATGCGATTTCTTGTGACCGATGTTTTGTTCTACCGTTTTATCCCGAATTTGACCAAGCGTATATTATTTGAAAGGTATTTCTTTTTAGCCGTTTTGCAGATTTACAGATTTTTAAATTTTTTCCTTTAGTTTGAGTAAATTGCACTTAAAGTTGCTACTAACACATACATAAAATTATACATATGCTATGTGTGTTTTATTAAATTTGTTAATGTGTTTGTTAATGAGTTTGTTATCTTCATTCACAATAATAAACCACAAAAGTGTTGGTTTGTGAATTGGCTAAGTTGCAAAATAAAGCTGCCTAGAAATTGCACTCGAATTTCGAGCGCTTGAATAAGCTAGGTTTAAATATTATGAACATTAAATTT
The DNA here is from genome assembly GCA_963682025.1 of Cordilura impudica. NCBI lineage: Eukaryota > Metazoa > Arthropoda > Insecta > Diptera > Scathophagidae > Cordilura > Cordilura impudica. The sequence goes on from OY821517.1 coordinate 81,654,664, forward strand.
TACAAATCAATATCACAACGTATATAAAAACTTCCAAATAATTTATAATATAATAATCTAACCCAAGGCTCTGAACAAAGATGGTGCAGCATTTAAATATTTGTTAGTCCTAAAATTTCATATGCTAAAATCAAAGACGGCATATTTGTTGGCCCTCAGATCAGAAAGCTATTGAATGATGACAACATTTCACAATGTTTATTGGAGAAAGAACATATATCATGAAAATCTCTCAAGAGCATCGTGGACGGTTTTCTTGGAAACAATAAGAGTGAAAACTACAGACAAATTGTTGCTGAATTATTGAAAAATTGTCACGAATTAGGTGCACGAATGTCACTAAAAATGCATTTTCTTTATTCGCATTTAGAATTTTTCCGCAAAACCTAGCTGCGGTGAGCTGCGATTAATGAAAATTGAAAGAAATTATCAAGGATTTTGGGACAAAAGCATGCAGGGAGACTATTGCTGAACTCTAATGCGTAAAACGAACCAACCATTAACTTTAGAAAATTCATTGATTTTTAAATAAACTAATGATTTTTTATGTAAAAAAACGAATAAAAACATTTTTTTTTTGTATCTCGAAAACCAGTCCAAAACCTCCAGTCCAAAATGGTTTTCGAGGCTACTGGCACGATGTATTTAAGGAACCATTACGTTTATAGTTGATGGTTGCTTGGAACTTCAAAAAACATCTTTTCAGATGAAGGGCACAGACTACATTCAACTCCTCGAGGAAAGTCTGGGGCCATTTTTAAAGGAAAAATGTATCACACAATAATGTTTTCAACAAGATAACGCTCCAATTCATGTTAGACGTGAAACAACATAGTGGTTTTTATAAAAAAATCATAACCCCATAGGAAAGTTCTGAATTAACCGATAGTTTAATAATCACTGTAAATGAAGAATGGCAATTCGTATAAAATTGAAAATATTTACAATAAGAGAAGAGATCGTATGCAATAAGTTTTTTCCATAAATTTCTGCATTTCTCCACTTTTCGTCTAAGAACCTTGATGACCTCTTAACAGAGAAAAATAATTTTTTTGTTGTTTCTTGCATTCATCGCACAATTTCTTTAGAAAGTAATCTTACATTACAGTCCATCATTCTGTTGATATAGTAAAAAATTGTATAATCTTATAATTTTGAAACGCACCTTACAATGATGTAAGGTATAAAGATGTGAAGAGCCTAATTTTTCATAAATATATAAAATAAAATAAAATTATCTCAAAGTGAAATCCACCGCAAAACCACTGTTCACTCAACTCCATCAAATTTGAAAGCCACCCAAAATATTAACCACTAAATCAAAGAATAAAACCAAACAATAAAAACAAATACCACACTAACTAAAATTGGCCTTTCAAAATGCCTATTGATGCGTGTTGTTGTTTATTGTTTTTTTTTTTCTTTATATTTTCTATGCTAATAGTCGCAATATCGCACATTACATTTGTTGCAGACAGTTAGCTGTCTATCTATCTATCTAGTTGTTCATTGCTCATGCAAAATTAAATAATAGAAAACAAAATCAAATAACTAAAATTTAATTTAAAACTGTAAAAATAACTCAATCATAAGTAGTTTTAGTTTAGTTTAGTTTTTCATTAACCTAAACAAGTGTTATTGCTTTTGCCACTTGTATGAACAAAATTTAGTTGAATTGAATTAATTCCGGACTGAAAATTTACAAGTTACAAGTAGTTTTACTAATGAGTAAAACATTTGCTGATAATTATGTTGTCTTGTTGTTATTTTTTTTTTTACTTTGCTTTAAATGGGATATTTTGGAAATTAATAAACAATTTAATTTTACGATTTAATTTATGCGTATTGAAACACATGTTTTCATAAGACAGGATTTGTGTGCTGCAGCCAATTAAGTACGTATTGATCTTAACAAAATTCTAAATCAACTTCTAGTTTAATCATTAAATGACAAAAAATTATCATTATCATATTAAACATTTTTATGAGCTTGTTGGGTCGATACAGATGTATTTGTGTATGTATGAAAGATTTTACTTATAGAATATATCTAATATAGAATAAATCTAGGTTTTTATTGCTTCTGGGGTTTTTTTTACTCTACACTGTGTGTCTTGAGCTTATATCTAAGTTTGCCAATTCGATTTTAAATATCTAACAAGAGATTTAGAAGAATTTTAGCGATAACTTTTTCTAAAAATATTATATTACACACAGAACTTGTGCTAAGTAAATCACTAATAAATTTTTGAAGAAACTCTTGCTCATCTGCTCCCATTCTAAAAGTCTTATGACTTCTGCTAGTTTTTTTTATATTTGTAAAAAAATCAGCACCACACCTCAACAAGTTGTAAGTTTTTAATGACCTGATTATGGCATACATAGATGGCGGCAGTAGTTTGAAAAAATCACTTTAGTGAGAAGGGGCAACCTTATATTACATATGTGCTAAGGCATTGTTAAGCATCTTTTTAATATTCAGATATGCTAAAACCGAATATTATTCCAAACGGTTTAGCACTGCGATCAGTTCTCGACAGACTTGGAATACTATTCGTGAAATTGGAATTGGCAATGCGAACAACAACATTGCTTACCAAGTAGATGCAAATATGATTAATAGAACGTTTACTAACGCACCTGTAATAAAAGCGAGTTCCACTTTTTATAATTTTTCCTAAGGCCTCTTAAATACAGATAACGCGATAATCAGCGAACATTTTCAATTTTCTTCCGTTACTAAAAGTGACGTTATTTCAATGTGCTCTTTAATAAAATCAAATGCAATGGGCAGTGATAACTTACACCCAAAATTTATAAGATTACTTCTACTCCCCGATTTTGCCGTATGTAACTCATCTGTTTAATACTATTATAATGTCTCGTATGTACCCGCTAAACTGGAAACATGCAAAAATTGTGCCATTACAGTCAAATGGATAATTCAGACCTATAGCCATATTGTGTTTTCTATCGATGACAAAAATGAATGGAGATTATTTATTGATGGCTCTAAGTACAGTTTAAAGGGTCTTCTTTTGCATAATGGGAATGAAGAAGCATCCATACCAATTGCTCATGCCATTAATACAAAGGAAAATTACGAATCAGTGACTGCAATTTTGACATTTTTTTATTTTTTATTTATTAACCAAAACTCAGGGATTCCCCCTACAGTTGCAGTACCTTGTGTTGATCTCAGGAAAATAGGTTATGGGAAGGAGGAAAGAGGGAGTAGTGTTTGTGGATATTTGAGTTAAATTTTATTAGGTTATAACTGTCAGGAAAGACCTCTGCGGGGAGTTTATTCCACATACGGCTAGTTCGACGAATAAACGAATTCTCTCTGTAATGCGTTGTGCGGTCAACTGGACAATAGACTACAAACGGATGTAATCTACTAGAGAAGCGGGTAGAGCGAACCGAAACTCGGGCAATAAATTCGCTAATCTCAGAAGAACATTTCCCATGGTAATATCTATAGAACAGTGATACACAACCCACATTCCGACGATGTTCCAATGAGTCAATAGAGTTGGATACCCTACTGTTATTGATGAGCATCAACGCCCTCCTGTGCACACGGTCCAGTAGCTCCAAAATAGACTTTGAAGCTCCTGCCCATATATGGGAGTTGTATTCCATTTAAGGCCGGATGTAAGTGGTATAGATTTTAAGGAGATCAGAGGAAGTGAAGTAATTTTTGCACCGTTTTAGAAAACCAAGACACTTGAATGCTTCTTTCGACACTTGAAAAACATGCTCATTTCAACGAACAGCACATTGAATTCTCATATCTAGAACATCAAGAGTATCCGACTCCTCAATACCTATGCCACCCATATATACAGATGACATTGTTGAATCCATGGCCCTATGGGTCAACATACAACATTATTCAAATACAGCGATCATAAATGGAAGATCTGCGGTGACCTTAAGGTGTCTGATTTAAATTTCTTTGTATATATAGTATGGACCATCGTAAATAGCTGTAAATTAATTATCTATGGGATACCCGCGATACCTGTCATCGTTACGTCAGAACAGAGTGGCAAAAAGAACTGAGTATTCACCAGGAAAAGAAAACATTTCAAATAAACCATTAATTGATCCAAAGACGTTCTTCTTCCGCCGCTGCATATAAAATTGGATCTGGAAGCTATTGACTCATCAATAGGAAACGATCTCGGTGAATTTGTAATTCAATACTTTCATTTGAAAGTTCTTAGTCCAACCAATATTAAAGCCGAGCTAGAATCTACCCTGTGGAGTCTGCTTCTTCCTTTAAGACTATAAAATATTTGGTGGCAGAATTTAAACGAGGCTGTACGATCGGCCAAGACGGACACCGTAGTGGTCGACCAATTGAGGGGTCCACTCCGAAACGGTTAAAAAATCCACAAAATGGTATTGGATGATCATCGGCTGAAGGTGCATGAGCTAACTGAAATTATAGGCATTCCAAAAAGTGCTATACATTGCATTTTGACAGAAAATTTGGTGATGAGAAAGCTGTCCACGTTTGCTCACAACAGAAAAAAAACAGCGTCGTGAAGATGTTTCAATAGAGTGTTTGGCTAGATTTGCCGCAATAAAGCCGAGCTTTTACATCGAATCAACAGGGATGAGACAGAGGACTACTAATTCACACCTAAGGCAAAGAAACAGTCAAAACAGTGGGCAAAAATGGGAGAATCGTAACCAAATTAGGCGAAGACAGCAATTTTATCTTTTTTTTAGGGATGCGCTTGGAATAATTTTTATTGAATATATTCAAAAAGAAAAACAATCAACGGCGAGTATTATCCTAACTTTTTGAGCAAAAAGGCCGCATTTGGCGAAAAAACAAGTGTTATTTCACTAAGACAATGCACCAGTTCACACATCCACTATTAAATTTCAAATTGCTTCACCAGCAACTTATTCGCCAGATTTAGCTCCCTTGAATTATTTTCTATTTCCCAACTTGAAAAAATGGCTCGATGGCAAAAGATTCGCCAATAATGACGGGGTAGTGTCTGCGATTAATAGCTATTTTAAGGAGCCAGATAGTTCTTACTATAAGTAGGGTATCGAAGCTATTTAATATCGCTGGGAAAAGTGTTTCGAGCTCAGAAGAGATTAGGTTAGGTTAGGTTGAAAAAGAGGAGCTATGTATACACACAGCTCATATCCGTTGTACCCGGATATAAACTTAAACCAGAAAGTCATCTTTTTGTGTGATCTGCATCCCCGTGCTCAATCTGGTTATCTATCCCTTATTTAACTAATAAATTCCATCTCGTCTACAAATTTTCTGAGTATTTTCCAGCGTATCGCCCTAAGAGCCGCTAGGCCTGGTATGATGTCGTTGGATAAATCTCTAACCCTTGTTCCCGCAAATGCAGGACAGTAATAAAGGCAGTGTTCTAGGGTCTCGTCATCCTCTCCACAAGCTCTGCATGTGCCCGATTCCGACCGTCCATAGTATCTTCATAATCTTACCCACATCAGTTTCCTCCCAAATTGAAGTATGTAAACTGGACGCCCAGTCCGAGAGTTTCAATTTGAGGGACTGGAAAGGTACAGGGTTTTCCATATTGACTCCCTCCAGAAAAGAACCTTTTCTGGCCAGTTTGTCTGCAATCTCGTTTCCCATTATACCACTGTGTCCTGGGATCCAAGCAATTTCAAATCTGCCCCCTGTAGTGAGGTCTGCAATCACCTCCTTGCATCTGAGGACAGTCCTTGATCTAGTTTTGTCCGAGGATATCACCCTGATAGCTGCTAGACTGTCCGAAAATATTTTCACGTCTCCGAGGCTTGGGATTTCCCGTGCGTCAATAGATCTTATGCATTTCGTTATCGCGACCACTTCGGCCTAAAAGACAGAGTTTTGGTCCGGAATGCGTAGGTATATGCCAGTCGACCGGTCTTCATCATAGAAACCTATGCCAGTCCTACCATGTAGAATAGATCCGTCTGTGTAGTGGTGTGACCCTGGAAGGTTTTCTAGAATATTCCCGTTTAACCAGCTTTCCCTGTCAGGTATCGTTATATTGCAGGGTATGTTCATCGACACTTCCGCGATTCTATCACAGCTAAAATCCACTGTGTTGAATCCCGGTATCTGGTCCAATATTGTTTGGTGTCTGGTCATATGATCGGTGATGTATTCCCCCGTTACCCTTAATCGTAGCATGGCCAGAGCTGCCTCATCTTTAATTCTGATCTCTAAAGCCATCGCAGATGTAGTCCGTATTGCACCACTGATTCCTATGCAGCAGAAGCGCTAGAATGGTTTAATATAGCATTTCCAGTTCATTGATGGCCATATGACTACGGATGCGTAAGTTTGAATTGGTCTAACGACGCTTGTTTATAGCAAATGTGTCATCCTCGGGTTTAAACCCCATTTTAAAGCTATAGCTCTTCTACAAATGGCCCATATCCGGTGAGCGTTCGCGACCCTGCTCTCAATATGGGCCTTCCAAATGAGCTCTTTGTCGAAAATCACCCCACGTATTTCACCATTTGTGTGATTTTAATCGTTTTGCCCCGGAAGCGGGGCAAAGAGGAGATTATGTTCAGATATAAAGAACAAGTGCTGCCATTTCTGATATATATCTGCAAAAAAAGTGAATTTGTTCCAGGGCTCTGAAGTTATCAAAAAAGGTTCCAACTCCGACCTCGACTGCTACACCAAAACTGAGTCGATGCTAAATCAATATAGACATATTAATAAAAAACTGTGATAATTATGTTGTGGGTAATTGATGCCAGTGCATAAATATAACAATTATTTTTTTAAATATTTTATATATTTTTATTAATTTTTTTAATAACACTAGCCAACAAGGATTTGGACTGGAGCAACCAAATACCTTTCCTAGAGTAATTTGGTGGGCTGAATTCGTATCTGTAGTTTGTTTTTCTCTATCACTTCAGGTTTTCGAGGTTTTATTCGTCAGGTTTTATTCGTTTTTTACATAAAAAATCATTCGTTTATTTAAAAATCAATTAACTTTCAAAAGTGAATGGCGTTATTTGAACGTCGTTTGTAATTTGTAGGTTCGGTTTCACGTATTAGAGTCCAGCAACAGTCTCCCAGCATGCTTTTGTCCCAAAATCCTTGATAATTTCTTTCAATTTTCATTAAATGTTGGTGAGCACGCTCCCCATGTTCGTCGATCACCGCATCTAGGTTTTGCGGAAAAATTCTAAATGCGAATGAAGAAAATGCATTTTTAGTGACATTCGTGCACCTAATTCGTGATAATTTTTCAATAATTCAGCAACAATTTGTCTGTAGTTTTCACTCTTATTGTTTCCAAGAAAACTGTCCACGATGCTCTTGAAAGATTTCCAGGCTGCATATTCTTTCTCCAATAAACATTGTGAAAAATTGTCATCATTCAATAGCTTCCTGATCTGAGGGTCAACAAATATGCCTTCTTTGATTTTAGCATATGAAATTTTAGGAAAAACCGCTAACAAATATTTAAATGCTGCACCATCTTTGTCCAGAGCATTGACAAAGATCTTTAAATGCCAATTTTATATGCATCGGCGTAAGAAGTACGTCATTTGGATCAATTAATGGTTTATTTGAAATATTTTGTTTTCCTGGTGAATACTCAGTTCTTTTTGACCACTCTGTTCTGACGTAATGATGACACGTAGCGCGACTATCCCATAGACAAAGGAAACAACAATATTTTGTGAAACCTCCTTGCATACCAGTCAACAAACCAATGACCTGAAACAGATTAATTTACAGTTATTTACGATGGTCTATACTATACTATACTATATATACAAAGAAATTTATATCACACACCTTAAGGTCACCACAGATCTTCCATTTATGATCGTTGTATTTGAGTAATGTCAAAATTTCAGTCATTGGTTCGTAATTTTCCTTTGTTTTAATGGTATGGGCAATTGGTATCGATGGTTTTGCATTCACATTATGAAAAAGAAGACCCTTTAAACTGTACCTGGAGCCATCAATAAATAATCTCCATGCAGTTTTGTCATATGGCTGGTTCGTTTTTGAAATAAGTACAGTATAGAATAGAGTGTTTCTTTTATACCTTCTATCTCCATAGATTGTTCCTTTTGTCCAACTGCAAGATGTTTCCACTGCTACATGCGTCAAGCTGGTAATTAGATCATTCAGCTAAGCTTGAGTCACTAAATGGCGTTCATCATCTGCATCATACAAACTACCAATGGTGGTGAAAGATATTTTGAACTAGGTGCTTGTAGCACTGGGAATGACTGGTAATGAATCTTATGGTGGACGTTGAACTGGTTTGGATACCGATGGGACATTCGCGTAAGTAATATTTTTTCGATTTTTCATATCGAATCCAGCAACTTTTGTTAAACAGAAATAACAATCGGTTTGGTGGTTACTTGACTCTCTTCAAAGTACTGGAATTGAAAAATCGAAATAGATTTTCTTGCCATTTGACCAATTGTATAAAACAGTTCTGCAACTATTGCAAAACATTGTAGGTGTGCACGGTTTGTCCAAGTTTCTGACAGCAAAACCAAAATAAATGAAATATGCATATTTTAATGATTCGGATATTGCATATTCTTTTTTTCCAACCAAATATTCATCACACACAAAGCAAAAATAGCTTGAATCAGTAACACTCGATCTCCCTGACATGCTTAAACGCTACTATTAGGAAGATTTAGAATGAGTATGGGCTTCTGTCAAATTAATAATTGTGAAATTGTAGTGTCAGTATTGACTGTTTTACAGTATTGCCAGTATGCGGTAAAAAAAAGAACAAGACGTGATAGCCAAATATTTAGGCCAGATTCGAATTCAGCGCACCCAGATCAGTTAAAAGATATGCTTCAGAAAATTTCGAACCGAACATATGGTCGATAGCTGTAATGGTTTCCGAGATAAAGATATCAAGAAATCAAAGATATTATAAAATAAGTTGAAAAATAGAACGAGCAGATATTGAACAAATAAAAGTTTATATTGGGAAAAGGTGTAATTCACTGGATCTATAAAAGACAAAATTTCATCCGCTGACTATGCCATATTAAATTCATTGGCTTTTCTAGTTGCCAGCAATAGCATATATACACTCCTTGTCACTTGAATAGGACACCCCCTAAGTGTGTTTGCGATCACCCACTGCTCCCAAACCAATGATAACAGACTTATTTTTTTTTTTTAATTAAAGATCATTTAATTGCTTTGTCTTAACCAGCAGGAATTCTTCATTGTAAAGCTTTAATCAGTAACAAAAAAATTCTTAAACTCAATCCGTCAAATTCAGGGGCTCAAATTTTGCGTCACTTGAATAGGACAGTTAAACAAAAAAAACATTTCAGAGAGCTCAGATTATTTTTAACATAAAAATGACTTAAATATAGGGTAATAGGTTTAATTTAGAAGAAAAAAAATTTATTTAAATAATGCGTCGAGTCACCTTGATGTTCCAAAACTTCAGTCATCCGTTTTGGAAGAGATTGATACAAGCTAGCCAAGTAATTTAATGAAATCGAGTCCCAAGCTAATTCGATTGCTGTAACTAGTTCGGTTACATTCGAATATTGCTTTCCTGCGCCATATATTTCACGTGTCAGCCATCCCCAAACATTTTCGATTCTATTTAAATTGGGTGAGTATGGCGGCCAGCTTAAGAGGTCCACATTTTGGCTCTGTATATAAGATTTTACGACCCGAGCTGTATGTTTCGGCGCATTATCTTGTTGATATATCCATGGGAGAGGCCCGAAAAGGTTTTGAAAATATGGAAACGCCTCTTTTAATATTTCTTTGTAGCACAAAGCATTCATCGTTGATGACATAAATTTTAGTTTGCAGGTGCCATAGTAGGAAATGGCCCCCCATACCATAACACCTCCAGCTCGGCTATGCAGACGGTCCAAATGATGGGGTTCCTTGCTGAGATCATGGAAATAGTAACTATAACCATCTGGGCCTTCTAAATTAAACTTTTTTTCGTCTGAGAAAATCACTTTATGCCACTGAAAGGTCCAGGCCACATGTTTGCGACAAAAATTGAGGCGTTGCGCTTTTCTTGCCGGGTTAAGAGGAGGCTTCTTCTTTATTTTTAACCTTTTTAGGTGTTTAGCCTTCATAATAACGCGATGGACAGTGGATACATTAGCATTTACATCGAATTTTCCACGAATTTTCGCCACAGAGTCGTGAGAATTTGACGCTTTTCTTAATATGAGGCGTCTTTCCGATTCGGTAGCACACTGCACGTGCGGCCTTTCATATTTTTTCCATATTCAGACTCATAACTTAAGAATCCCGATATGACATGTCGGCTCCTGTTGATTTTTTTTTTTTTTTGGCTATTTTTGCAATTGATAGGCCAGAGTCCTTGTATGCCTTTATTTTTCCTTTTTCCTCTTCAGATAAGGCTTTTCCTCGACCCATTTGAATAGCCGAAAATCACAAAATCTCGAAAATCACAAAAAAATTCGATCAGCGAAAACTTCGTGAGCACGTGCCAAAGTAGACGATCAAACAAAACGCATGTTCTATTCAAGTGACACAAAAATACTGACTCAATTTCAAGCGAATTCCAACATAAAACAAGAAAAAAAATATAACGGTTCTTTGCCACAACTTGCAGCTTGTTGCTGAGAGAGATAAATAATTGCACAAAGAGAACGTGCAAAAATTGAGTTATTTTATCATTTCGCTTTTGAGTTAGAGGCAATTGAAAAAAGAGTGTACTGGGTGTCCTATTCAAGTGAAAAGGAGTGTATAACTTCTGCTAGGTACTTATAAAAATTGTCTATTCAGGAGTGATGTATCATCACAATGTAACCAGTAGTTAAAATATAATTCACATGATTCATAGAATACAACTTTCGTCCTATCACAATCCCATGTTAAATTCAGTTATGATGATCCAACATTTGATGACATCCCAAATCTCAATAAGAATCTTCTATTGAACATCTTCTTTTGTTAGCTAAATAATCACTTTTGAAATTGTCTAAAAGTCACAATTTGCATCTGGGGCAGTTTATATTCAAAGTTCTGCTATAATGTTGGCAATCTAGGGCCAAGTTTTTGGAAAAATAGTTAAAATTAATTTAGTTAAAATCACATTAGTGGGGGTTAGAAATTCCAAATAAAGGTAAAAGTACTAGGCCGCTACAGGAAAACGTCCAAAGGATTTGGCGTTCTCAGGCCAAACTTTTTTTTAGACCTTTAAAATTTTTTCCTTGTCATGATGTTTGTTTACTTAGTTTTTCAGCTACTACTCAAGAACCATTGACTGACGGTTTTTTATTTCGTTCTTCAGCAAATTTGGTAATTTTACTATACTGGTATAATACTTTCACCCTGACTTTAAATTTCTCACCCAGCAGTCAGGGAGCCCGAAAATAGTTCACAGTGTAACTTGCAAACTATTTAACCGAATCTTTAAAAAACGTTAGTATAACTGACATTTAAAATACTCGGTCTTATAACTTTCAAACTATTTGTTTAAAGAGGCAAAAACCAGAGTATAATCAAAGTAACTGACATCCCAAAAATTAGCCCTAAATTATTCCAGAGTGTTTGTTTAAATATCTGCAACCGAACTTAAACCGTTGGAAAATATTTCTTTTTTTACGGATTTGTTCTTATTGATTAAACATTTCTAAAAATAAGTGTCATTAAAAACAATTTTAGCCACTTCTTTTTTAAAATAAAATCATGGAAATATATATCAACCATTGATCGGCAAAGGGTTAAAGAAGTCCTCATTTAATTTTACAGTTATGTTGAATTTACAGAGAAAACATATTTATTGTTGCTACCCGTAATTTTAAATTACATTTTCTGTACTCTATAGTGTATGTCTGTGTCTGCTGATAGAATCATTCGGTTATTTTAATTAAATTATTCGATTTGCAACAAATTTGAGATTTCAATTTTCAAGAGCTTCGAAAGATTTTGTTCAATTTTGGAATTATTCTATTTGAGGATTCTGCTAAATCATTCTTTCAGTATTAAGTCATAGGCTTAATTTTCAAAGCTATTTAATACTGCGTTGGATCGGCCAGATCTTTTCGATAATGTAAAAACTTCTTTTTCCATTCTATCAACGAACAACATAGATAGCTGCCGCTGCTAAACGACTTACAGGAAAGAATGTAGAAGGTACTATGGCGACGACTTTAGAGAGTCGTAGGAACACACCCAGACTTGAAAGCAGCGAAGACTTTAAAAAAAAAATTATTTCACTTTTTTTCTATTACTACACTCAATGGATATTGTTTATTTATTTTTTTTTTTTTTTGATTCCAATACTTTCTTATCTCTTAATTTGAATTTTTGAAGAAAAACAAGTAAGAGTGTTAAATTCGGCTGTGCCGAATCTTTGATACCCTCCACCTCGGTTTGAGTATTGATGATAAATGTAAACAAAATATTGGAAAAATATGCATGCATTTCCTATATGCATGCGTTTCCGGTTATATGACATAACTTCTCGTTTAATTTAGTTTTTGCTAATTAAATAGCTCGCCCTAACCTCCATTGCAAAGGTAATGGTTGTGTAGGGTGGCTATATGCATTAAATCGTGCTTTTTTGGCTTTTAACTGGCCAAATATTTCTTCATTGCGGCCATATAGGTCGGATGGAGTAACAAAATAATAACAGAAAAAAGCTCTCTCAACTTTTTTTTTCAAAAAAATATTGCCATATTTGGAAAACATAGAGAATAAATTTATAATAATAAATAATTAAATTAGGGATGCCAAACGCAAAAAACCAAATATCGCAAAAATTTTAAATAAAATAATTTGTTATCTTTATTTTCTGAAGAACTTCAAATACTCATTCAAAAAAAAAATTGTTAAAATTTATATATAAATAACATTCGCATCAAATTGCGTTTATTTATGTAACAATTTTTATGTTCGCAATTCTTAAATATCATTTGTGGTTTTATAAAATTCATTGAATTTAAACTAATGTTTTCTGTAGTCCGATTCTGTAAATTTCAACGATCCGACAATGGCAAAATATATCGACAGCTATTGTTGTTAGCACTAAGGATTAAGTGATTCACTAAGTACATACATCTTAACGACAGTCAACAAATCTATTTTTCTATTTATTTAAATTATAAACGAGTGGCATCTCTGTCAAAATAAGCGAAAAACACAAAGAAGAATAGAAAAAACAAATTACTTCGTGTTTGACAGGATGATTTTATGTTTATGTTTAATATCTCTATTTTTTTTTACTAATATTTCTGTTTATTTATTTGAAAATGAAATAATGAATTGAATATGCTATTTAATTTTTTTATTTATATTAAAAAGTTTTTTAATAAGAGCAAAATATTTTCACTATTTTATGATTTTTATTTACATATCTATGACGACATTTCAACCTAAAAATTTAAGTTTTTATCGATTGAATAAACAACACAAAAATGGTTGTCGTTTAGATAACAACAACAGCTGACTTTAACAATAGCGATTATCGTTTAAAAATTTTACTGATAATTTTGCTTTTCTTTTATTAACGATTCGACTATCGTTAAAAGAAGTTACTGAAAAGCTATTAATTTCTCCTGAATGCCAATATTTTTTCTAATGTAAACATTTTTTAAATGTAAACATATTTGGTGTTTTTTTTTTTTGGAATTTGATGCAATTGATGTCTTCTAAATTTAAAATTATTATTTCCCACGTTTTGATATGATTTTCTGAAATTCAATTAATATTTTATAATTTATAATTGGAAATTTTAATTCCAGCTTTTAGAATTGATATTTTCTAAAATTTGAATGGAAAATTTAAAAAGTGCAATTTTGTATTTATGTGAATAATACTGCTTTAGTAATTATAAACAATTTTTAAAAATTAGATGTAATCGCAATCAGATATTTTGTAGGTAAAGCAGAATAATAATTCTATATAACTATGTAGAACTGTTTTGAAAGCAAAAAACTCATTGATGAACTCGGTAACTCTATTTTGTAAAGACAACAAAAAGTTAATATGCCAAACTAATGGTCATATTTGTAAAAGAATAATGAAAAACGTATAAAATAATAAAAGACCAGCCCGTGTATACTCTTAACATTGTTCTGTATGATATCTATTTGAAAATATTGACATTCAAGTTAAAATAGAAATAACTATTGCAAAGCTAATTAGAACAAAAATTGTGGCGCCATCTACTGTGGCATAGTCACAGTGATCAAAATGAAGTGACACTCTGTTAATGCAAAAGAAATGTATTTTCCCCACAACAAAATATTGCAGAATTTTATGTAAATAAAATAATACACCGATTTATTTCTGACATGCAGTTTATTTTTTTTTATTTATTTATGTATTAACTTACAATTACAAATTATAAGCTAATATTAGGATTAGTGCAATAGCTACTATGGCCTTCAGCACAAAATAGTATTAAACAATAACAATAACATTATTTCTTAATATTATGAGTTACATAGTAATTGAATTCTATATAAAATTATAAGTGCCAGTTCTTTTTAGGAATTTTATTATTTTTTTTATATTATCTGGGGTCGGATTGGATAAATACCCAGTAGGATCAATACCTTTAAAACAATTCTGTCTATGAGTAATGAAATTTGGGCAGTTCGAGAGGATGTGCGAAGGATTTGGGGTGGGAGATATGCAGTTACAAATTTGAGGGATTGTAATGTTCATTAGGTGTCCGTGAGTCAGTTTGGAATGTCCGAGTCTTAGCCGTTCAAATTTTATCATATCTAATCTGTTAAGGCCAGCAATGTTTCTTTTTAAGAAAGATCGAATGTCTTTCATTTTATGATTTAATGTTTTGTACCATGTTGTAGTGTTGCTAAGTTGGGATTTTTTTTTGTCATCAATGTAATGTTCTGTGATAAGTTTTTCCCAGTCATAATGATTATTATTAGGTGTTGTGATTAACGGATATATATTAGCCCTTTTTGCAATGAGATCAGCTAATTCGTTACCTTGGATACCGCAGTGGCCAGGAATCCAAATCAATTTTATATTTGGTTGCTTGTCGATTAACACGTTTCTTATTTCGTTAATATAGTGATTAAAATCGTTTATATTTGCAATAGATTGTAGTGAAGAAAGGGAATCAGTACATATTGCAAATTTACCATTGTTTTGACTCAAATATTTAATTCCTTCATAGATAGCTATTAGTTCGGCAGAGTATATAGAACTAAATTTGGGTAGGATAGCATATTTGATTACTCTATCATCAGTAGTTATGCTGAAGGAAGTGGACGTATCAGATTTTGATCCGTCAGTGTAAAGGAATTTATAATCATAAAGTGTATCTTTTAGTTCATTGAATAACATTATGTATTGGTGTGGGCTAGAAATAGATTTGGTGTAGTAATGAAGGGAAGTGTTAATAGTGTTTTCTTTGAGAAACCATGGAGGATATTGTTTGCCGCTGGACTTTATTATGCTGAGAGGAAGCTGTAGTTCAATACAATTTTCTATTGTGCGATATATGGACGACGGTATTCTTGGAATTTTTTTGGAAGTCTTGCATTTTTTGAATAATTTAAAAATAGGAGTGTTTATGCTGAAAGCTAGTGATTTCAAAAGTTTGGTAGTTAAAATAGTTGTCTGTGTTTCTAGAGTTGCTATGTTAGATTCAAAAAGCATGTTTTTGATTGGGGTTGAACGAAAAGCACCCAGTGCAAATCTCACTGCAGAATTAATTATGGTCTTAAGCTTGCGTAATTTTGAATTTGGAGAATGACCATAGATCACTAGCGCGTAGTTAATTTTTGATAGGAGAATAGATTTGATGATTGAGATAATAGTGAATGTATTACAGTTCATTTTGGGGTTTGAGAAGGACTTTATGATATTAAGACGATTTGATAAAGAAGAAACTAAATAATCGATATGGTGGTTCCAACTGTATCTTTTGTTTATATGTAAACCAAGTATCCTCATAGATTCAACTTGGTTTAAAATTGTTGAAGAAGAGTTTATAGTGCACATACAGTTTTTTTTCGGCATATATGGATAGTTTTACATTTTGAGACAGAAAGAATTGCACCTGATATCGTTGACCATTCATCTATATCATTAAATAGACGGTTTAGGTTGATTGTCGGATTTTTCCTCTTGTTTGATTTTATAATTAGGTTAAAATCGTCAGCATACGCCACAAAATCGATTTCCTTGTGCATAGAAAAAATTGAGCATAATTTATTGTAGGCAATTAGGAATAGTGTAACTGACAATGGTGAACCCTGTGGTATACCATTAGATAAAGGGTGGAGGGTAGAGTGACATCTGCCTATACGTACTACTATTTTCCTATTAGACATAAAGTTTCTAATATAATTAATTATATTAGGGCCCATTTTCCACATAGTGAGCTGATCGATTACTGCATGTATACCAATTCTATCAAAAGCACTCTCAAAGTCTAGTGATACTATTGAGACATGTTTACGTGCTGATAGGCTAGTTGCAATATGGTAATCTAAATACATGACATGCAGTTATTATGGATATACATATATAGAATGTATGTATATTATTTGTATTATATAATATGTGTATGTATGCGTATGTAAATATTACACACAAAAAATACAACATCAAACGTTATTTTTGTGTTCTTCTCTTTAAATAAATTAATATATAAAAATTTTTTTTGCTAAATTTACATTGTTTTTTTTTATTAACAACTAGGTATTTAAGCATTATTTGCTTTAGATGCTGGTGAATTTTTACTCCCTTTACATTAACTCGTAGTGTCTGCTTGTCGAAAAAATTTGGGATCGATTCCCATGACCCAATCGATCTGAAACTTTGCAGGCAGGCCCGTGGTAATGACAGAAATGATCTAGTAAATTTGTT
Source organism: Cordilura impudica (assembly GCA_963682025.1). NCBI lineage: Eukaryota > Metazoa > Arthropoda > Insecta > Diptera > Scathophagidae > Cordilura > Cordilura impudica. The sequence continues at coordinate 81,671,537 of OY821517.1, forward strand.
TAATGATGCCAAAACAATGAAAACTTTAAAATTTTTCTACCAGAGTTGATAAAAAAATGTACAAAGGGTTAGTTTTAATTATATTATTACCACAACGACCACAAAAACAACAAGTCCAGCTATGACAACAATACAACATTTAGAATAACAACAAGAACAATATAGAAACATCATATTTTTCATTTTTTTTCCTTTTTCAGAGATTTCCCTGGACCTGTTCCACCGATTTCATTGATTTTTGAAATAGAAATCTTCCCATGAATTTGTTGAATCATTCTCACTAAAAACGATCACCTTAGCTATCCTATTGAGGGCGTGATCGTGACAAGAACAACATAGAAAATTATATTTTTTCAAGACTTTTTTTAGTTCTTTATTCAAATCTCGGGCCGTAATTGACCGATTTGGACGATTTGAAATAGCAAACTTCTCAGGATGTCAATGAATCATTTTTTATATTAACGAGCACCCTAACTGCCCGATTGATGCCGTCATCGTGATTTCCACAGACGGACAGACGGACATCGCTATATCAACTCCGGTTGTTATAAGGATCACAAATATATATAATTTATGGGGTCCAAATTTTTTTTTTCTAATTATTGCAAACGGAATGACAAACTTATATATACCCTCTGCACACTGGAGTGGAGGGTATAAAAACATAAAAAGACAAAAAAGTATAAAAAAGTGTTTTATGTATTCACTGTTTTAGCAATATCTCATGAACTAATCAACCGATTTCAATCCTTTTTGCTCCAATACGTAATGTTTTTGGACGAATTACTTAAAAAAAATTGAAAAAGTGAAGGAAATCGCAAAAATACCTACCCGCAAAAACTAGCATACTCGATATTAAGGATAGAGGTATGGTTAATCGGGCTAATTTTCTTGCAATAATCCATAGAACACGGCAATCATAGGTTTGTGTTCGAAAAAAAATCGACCAAAAAATCGGAAATTATTATTTTTTTTTCACTCATTCATTCTGAATTAATGCTGTCGGAATTTAATATAGAAAAAAAACTTGAGAAATTAAGCAACCCTATAAATTAAATCATGAGAATGGAAAATTCAAAATTTCAAAAAGTAAATTAAATAATTAATTCTTTATTTATTTTTAAACATTGTGAAGAGTATTTTATAGTGCCACAAAGACGAATGTAATGCCTTAATACTATTCTTTTACAATTGTTGTTGTTGTGGGACAAGAAAATATGATAAGATCTATTAAAAGTACTAAGTGTAAAATGCTACAAGCCTGTTCTCTTCTGCAGTGGGAGCGATAATCACACTTTACCGTAACCACCTCATTTTACATGCAGTTGTATACGATATGGAAACTGGTGTTTTACAAATATAATAAACACCAGGTGCTGACACTTTATGTGTTGAATTAAATGTTGTAAAACGAATGTAATTAAATCATGCACATGCATTTTAGAATATTTTCACAGCTCAGTGCAATGCGATCTTATCAGAAAAAGAATTAAAATATTTATTATTACTGACATTATTGCTAGCTTCTGGTTAAGGGGTTTATGTCAAATATTAACGAAGTCTGAATAACTGAAGTCTTATTGATAAGCCAAAGAAATATTGCATACTTCTAAGTATTTAAAGCCTTACTACAATTTTAAAATTTTCTTAAACATTAAAAGGCTCACTAAGGTTCGAAGCTTTGAGCTTGATTTTGTCATTTGTCTAAGGAATTTATAAATGAACAATGCAAAAAGGTTTCCATTCTCTTATATCAAGATATCGGGTATGGCTGCTTCAAATAAAACTATCCTTTTTATTGAACTTAAATCTACCACTGTTCGAACAAGTTTTGCAAATTTTAAAGTTACCCAAATTATACATATATGGGACCTTCTCTGAGAAAAGGGACCTAGTGTGTGAAAATAACGCATTTAAAGTTTCTGCACCCTTTTAGGTACCAGAATTTTGTTTATTTATTTATTTATTTATTTATTTATTTACATTGATATTACACACAACAAGATATACATCTTTTTAGTTAAAGTGTGTAATATTATATTGACATACATACATACATTGATTTGTTAGGTTGTAATTTAAAATAGTAAAAAAAAAAACATAAAATAAAATTAATAATACATTAGCAATTAGCAAAAGCATTACACACTAGAATTTACAAAATTAAAACAGTATGGAACGTTATATTTAAAAACTTGAAAATAAAATATTTTAAAAACTAATAAAATATTTTTAAATTGTGTAGCGTTGCCAATTAGTTGGGTGCTGGAGGGTAATGAGTTCCAAAGACGCACAGAGTTAATAAAAAATTGCCAATCAGATATAAGACTATGGTGTCGAACATGAATAAGTTTCATTCCCCTGTTTGATCGGGCAAATCGAAGACGACTGTATAAATAATTTGGCTCTTTGGTATATATTATCTTATGTAAGAAGATTAATGATTTAATTTTTAACAGATCATCAAAGCATACCCCATATAAGGTTTTTGAATAAAGTGCTGTTCCATCATATCTTTTTATGCAATAGACGTATCTCAGTACAGCATTATAAGCAGCTTTTAACCTGGTGCTACTACGAGCGTCACAGCTAGCGAATATTTCACATCCGTACAGCAGTTTAGGCATGACAAAAGTTTTAGCAAGAAGTTCGCGAGTCTTAACCGGAGTAAGGTGCTGAGTGGGGTATAATGTTCGCAGCATAGAAAATGTACTTCCAGTAGCAGCATTTATATGTGTATTACATTTGAGGGAATTGTTAAAAATTATTCCAAGATTTTTTGTCGATTCCACGAAATCAATGGTTTGATCACCTAATATAACAGAAATGTCAGGTGGGATGTTCTGTTTTCTTTTTGATATTATAAGGCATTTTGACTTTTTAGGGTTAAGACGGAGACTATTTGTTGTAGCCCATGTATATACTCTTTTAAGATCGTCATTGAGCTTAGATGAGCAGTCATGAATGGAGGCGCCCAAATTACTAATGTATATTTGGACATCATCAGCATATAAATGAATTTTGCAGTGAGAAAGTTGTTGAGGTAGATCATTGATGTACAAAGAAAATAAGAGAGGACCCAAAATAGAACCTTGTGGTACACCATTAGGTACTGTAACGACGAGTTTCCTCCAGTTGCTGGGGTAAGCTTGCGGGAATGGGGATCGTCACAGAAATTTCTTTCTTTCAGTGACCGAGAATAAAAGTTATATAAACGTTATAAAATTAGATTTTATTAGAAAATTACTCTACAGAGAGAGAGGGTATATCACAGAGAGGTAGTAAATCTCGTAACGAATAACGACCGGAGACAGGCCTGGTGGTTGGCGACCACGGCACGGCACGCCTCTCCTGTTGGTGCTGGTTAGCGACCGGGGACGGCACGCTTCTGCTGTTGCTGACTGTTGGCGACCGGGGACGGCACGCCTCTTCTGTTGTTGTTGGTTAGCGACCGGGGACGGCACGCTCTTCCTGTTGCTTCTATGTGCGACCGGGGACGGCACGCTTGTCCTACTGTTGAAATTAGCGACCGGGGACGGCACGCTTCTGCTGTTGCTGAATGTTGGCGACCGGGGACGGCACGCTTGTCCTGTAGCTGGTGTTGAAGGACCCTCAAAGATATTCAAGGATTCGCAGGTCCTCTCAAGGATACTCGCAGGACCTCCCAAAGGATAAGTAGGACCTTCCAAGGATTAGCAGGATCTTCCCCAGGACCTTCAAGGATATTTTCATAGGACCTCTCAAGGATTCGCAGGACCTCTCAAGGATATATCCGCAGGACCTCGCCAGGATTCGCAGGACCTCTCAAGGATATATTCGCAGGACCTTCCAAGGATTCGTAGGACCTTTAAAGGATGCTCGCAGGACCTCGCAAGGATTTTCAGGACCTCTCAGGGATTCGCAGGACCTTTCAAGGATTAGCAGGACCTTTCTAGGATATATCCGCAGGACCTCGCCAGGACTCGCAGGACCTCTCAAGGATATATTCGCAGGACCTTCCAAGGATTCGCAGGACCTTTAAAGGGTACTCGCAGGACCTCGCAAGGATTTTCAGGACCTCTCAGGGATTCGCAGGACCTTCCAAGGATTCGCAGGACCTTTAAAGGATATACTCGCAGGACCTCGCAAGGATTCACAGGACCTCTAAAATATTACCAGGACCTTTCAAGGATGTATTCACAAAGTTGTTCGAGGATACTTACCGAACTTTCAAGGATACTTGCTAGGTGGTTGGGGTTACTCCTGTTCACTTTCACGACTGCCTTTTGACTGATCCACGTTTTCCTGTTGTTACCCTTTTTATACTCGACAGCTAGAGAGACAATGGAATATTGGAAAGAGAGTAAGAACTTTCTCCCATCTGTTACTTCTAGATTCACGTATAAACTCTCATAACGGGATGTCAGTTGAATTCCCAAAATTCCATAAATCATAGTTCCAATTATCATTTTTTTAAACAAAAAGAATATAATTCAGTAAAAAATATCAGCAAATAAGTCCAATGGCCAAAAAATAACAAAATAAGGAAAATTCATTGTTGGAAGTGTTGACAGAAACGAGGGGACGACTTCTGTCATTACAGTACTGGCAGTGGAATTGATGTTGAGTCATTCACGGTCACTGATTGAATTCGTCCTGAAAGATATGTCGCTATTAGCAATACAGCAGTCCTGGAAAAGTTAAAAAATGCCGAGAGTTTGCTACAAAGAGTTTTATGATTGACACAATCAAAAGCCTTAGAATGGTCCAGCAATACAAGAAACGTAGTAAAGCCAATATCAATATTTTTTCTAATGTCCTCAGATACATTTAAGAGTGCAGTGACACAGCTATGTTTTGGTCTAAAACCTGATTGGTTATCATTGAGGAGACCATGATCGGTCAAGTATCTCGTCATCTGAAGGTGCAAGATTCGTTCAAATACCTTGGAAAAATAGGGAAGTATTGCAATTGGTCTATACTCAGTTTTAGATTTTGGAACCGGTATAATTTTGGCATATTTACAGCAACTCGGAAAACAACTGGTAGTTAGTTATGATTGTATTGAAGATATGAGTGATAACATGTATTAATTTTGGTAGCAACAATTTTATAAGTTTTGGCTCAATGAGATCTAAGCCGACAGCATTTGACTTAACAGATAAGCAACACGATAGGACATCAGGTGGGATTACACACGAAAATTCAAATTGAGAAGTTGTTTGTGCGTGCGACTGCATTATCTTGAGTTGCAGTAAATGATGTAGTAGGAATACTAACGAACTATTCATTTAATTTATTGACATCTAAGTTGTTAACTGTTGTGTTTTTACTTCCTATTCCTATCTCCTTAATTGTTTGCCATTTCTTCTTTGAGTCTATCGCTGACCGAAAGCGTCTTGCATAATAGCTCGACTTTGCGTCTCTTATACTTTTTGTGACATTACGTCGCGCAATACGATATTCCTCATGAAGATCGGATGTTCTGAATCTCTTCCAGCGTGCATATAGCTTATCTCGAAGATTAATTTGGTTTTTTATGGAAGAGCTGAACCAGCAATTTTTTCTTTTATCTCCACGACAATTACGTGTGGGAACAGTAAGCTCAAATATTTGGTGCAAATTACTATTTAAAAAATGTAGATGTTCTTCGGCAGAGGCCATGTAATAAATACTGCTCCAGTCAATACAGTTGCAGTACTCATCCAATTGATACAAATTGATGTTACGGAAATCCCGATATCTGTAAGGGGTTTTGGTTTCATACAATGTGAAGTTGAATGATAAATAAATGAGGTCATGTTTAGAGAAACAGGGCACGCAAAGTTGATCAAATAACAATAAATTTGAAGGATTACTTATAATAAAAATGTCAAGCAACGAATTAGTTGTAGATGTATAATAAGTGGGATTTACAGTGTTGACGATATATAATCCAATTGACATGATGGATTGTAACATGTCCGAACCAGCCAGAATATTTGAATTAAAATCGCTAGTGATAACAACATCATTGTACTGTATGGTAAGGGTTTCAATAAGGTTTAAAAATGATTCATATGGAATTTCTTTGTTTGGTCTGTAGGTACAACCCAATAGTAATTTACTTTCACGTGAGATAATTTCAACAAATAAATATTCTATATTGTCGTCCGCCTTTGATGAGCAAATAAATTTTGTACAAATATGATTTTTAATGTAAATAGCAACACCACCTCCGTGTTTTAGTCTATCATTTCTTAATAATTTATAGCCTTTGGCAGCAACCATACCATCAGTTACACATTCGTTATACCAAGTTTTTGATATACACACGATATCCACATCAGATTCCTCAAACAAATATCGGAACTCATCCATTTTATTGACCAAACTTTGTGCATTAATATGGCATATGTTCAATCCATTACGCTGTTTTGTTAAAACTCGGATCATATTTTTAGTACTGTCATTAGAACTCAACCCAGTACTAAATGTTTGTGACATTAAAATGTATTAAAAATAATAATAATATGGCAACGCTACGATTATTAGGAGGATAAAAGTTACAATTCGTATCACAATTTTGTTTTAATAATGTAAGCATACTTATACGTATAACACAAGAATTATAAGAGACTTTATACAATACAAGTGCTTGGAAAGGTAAAAATAACATTAAGAATAGCAATACATCAGTTAAAATGTATTTTTTGACACAACCCGTTTTTTGACACACTAGGTCCCTTTTCTCGGAGAAGGTCACATATATATTTTTTTTTGTAGATGTATTCTTTATTTCAATAATTTTTTGGCGCCATGAAAAATGGCCCCAATTTTGAGGTAATTATAAAAATGAAAAATCTAACTAATATGAAATATGAAAATTGACCCCCATCTGAAGTGAAAAAATGCCCCAAAAAAAATATAAGCTACTTCTATGAAAAGGAAAAAAGACCCCAAAAATTTAAATTTTACCAATATGAAAAATGGCCCCACTTTAAAAAAAATCGTTGTGTAGACCCAAGCCAATAAGAAGAAGTAAGAAAATTATAGTCGGTCTAGACCGACTATACGATACCCTATACCATACGTTTAGAGACCCTATCTCTCAGGCCCAACTAACTGGATATAGTAAATAAGCATAAACCTAATTCGAATCGGGTTTTTATTAATTTTTTCGGCTGCAGATATGAAAAAGTTCATATCGGATGCTATATCTATATGGGGACTAGGCCCAAAAATGGACCGACCCTGACCATGTTTGGTAAAGTCTCTTGTATTTTGTAAAAATATATACAAGCAAAATTTGAGAAGAATCAGTGCAATATTTTTGTTTTTTGATAGATTTAAGTGAAGATCAGCTCTATATGGGGCCTATGACTAATAGTTGTCCAATAGGGATCATTTTTGGACTACTGATTAATGGATGTAATATGTACATACATACCCAATTTGACTAAGATTTGTATGATAATTTGGATCTTATGGCAATATATGTTGATTTCATAGGGGTCATTTGTATGGGGGCTAGGTCTGAACATGGACCGATTCTCACCAATTTCAATAGCGTTCATCCCATGGCCGATATAAGATCAAATACCAAATTTCATCAAAATATATTCATATTTGCGACCTGCAGTTTGATTACAAGCTTTACATGGACACACAGACGGATGGACGGACGGACGGACATCGTTAAATCGAATCAGATGGTGATTCTGATTCGATCGGTATAATTAAAGATGGGTGTAAGAAAATATTTTTGGTTGTTACAAACAGCAGCACAAAGTCATTATACCCAAACCACATGGTGGTATAGGGTATAAAAAGGGCCAAATTTATTTAAACAAACTTTTATTTATGACAAAAAAATCCAATAAAATTAATAATAACAAGTAAGAAAATTATAGTCGGTCTAGACCGACTATACGATACCCTATACCATGCGTTTAGAGACCCTATCTCTCAGGCCCAACTAACTGGATATAGAAAATAAGCATAAACCAAATTTGAGTGGGATTTTTATTTTTTTTTTTTTGGCTGCAGATATGAAAAGTTCATATCGGATGCTATATCTATATAGACTAGGTCCAAAAATGGACCGATCCTGATCATGTTTGATAAAGTCTCTTGTATTTTGCAAAAATATATACAAACAAAATCTGAGAAGAATCAGTGCAATATTTTTGTTTTTTAATAGATTTAAGTGAAGATCGGGAAGCAGCTCTATATGGGGCCAAAGGGACCATTTTTGGACTACTCACTAATGGACGTAATGAACGCATACAAAACCCAATTTGAGTAAGATCTATATGACAATTTGGATCTTATGGAAATTTATGTCGATTTCGTAGGGGTAATTTGTATGGGGGCTAGGGCTGAACGTGGACCGATTCTCACCAATTTCAATAGCGTTCATCCCATGGCCGATGAAAGCTTATACACCAAATTTCATCAAAATATGTTCATATTTGCGACCTGCAGTTTGATTACAAGGTTTACATGCACACACAGACGGACGGACGGACGGACGGACGGACGGACGGACGGACATTGTTAAATCAACTCAGAAAGTGATTCTGATTCGATCGGTATAATTAAAGATGGGTCTAGGTCAAATATTTTTGGTTGTTACAAACAGCAGCACAAAGTCATTATACCCAAACCACATGGTGGTATAGGGTATAAAAAGGGCCAAATTTATTTAAACAAACTTTTATTTATGACAAAAAAATCCAATAAAATTAATAATGATTATAAAATAATAATCTATACTATACTAATATAATAAAGAGGTAATGTGTGTTTGTTTGTTTGTTTGTTTGTTTGTTTGTTTGTTTGTTTGTAGGGGGTAATCTCCGTAACTAGCCATCTGATCTTCCTGAAATTTTCATAGAGTCTTACTGCGGATATGGGAAGTGCTATAGGCTATAATTTTTTTAATATTTTTAGTGGGCGTGGCATCTCCCACACAAAGTAAATTTTTAATATCATATACATATATTGAGTATTATGATAGGGAGAGCTTTGCAAATTTGTGTGAGGTCACCTATTGTTAATATTACTAGCCACGCCGGAAATGGGCCGGATCGGAGAAATGGGCGTGGTACCTCCCATACGAGTAATAATTCAATGTTATAGTACTATGATAGAGAGAGTTTTTCAAATTTGTCTGATGTCACCTATTATTAATGTGAGCAATCGGACAAAAAATGGGCAGTATCGGACCAATAGGCGTGGTACCTGCCATACAAATAAAATAAATAATGCCATATATCTGGAGTACTGTTATAGTGAGAGTCTTGGGACTTTGTGTAAACCCATAAGTTATTCATATGATTAGTTAGACAACAAATGGGCGTGATCGGAGCAGTGGGCGTGGCACCGCCCGTACAAAGTAAATATATGATATCATATAACTGGTGTACTAAAAGAGGGAAGCTTTGGCACTTTGCAAGACACCATCAGATCTTAATATGTGTAGTCAGATAAAAAATTGGCGGGTTCACAACAATGGGCGTGGAACTCCCCATGCAAAGTAACTATTTAATGTCATATATTTGGAGTACTGTAAAAGAGAGAGCTTTGTGGCTTTGTGTGAGCCCATAGGTTCTTTGTGTGATTAGTCGAACAAAAAAATGGGCGTGATCGAAGCAGTGGGCATAGCACCGCCCATGTAAAGTAGATATCTAATACCATATAACTGGTGACTATAAAAGGGAAAGACTCGACATTTTGCACGAGTTCATAAGATATTAACGTGAATAGTCCAATAATAGTTGGGCGGGATGGGATAAGTGGGCGTGGCACCTCCTATATTAAAAATATGATGTACTACGAAAGCAACAGTCTTTTGACAAGTACATTAGTTATCAATGTGATTTGCCATGGAAAATATATCGTCAAAATTAAAAATCGCCAAGCCCAAAAATCGCGAAAAATAAACATCGCACAAAAAACAAAAATCTTCAAAATCAAAAATGGGCAAAATCAAAAATCGCTAAAAAATAAAAATTGCCAAGTGATATTTTAAGTTCAAAGCCAATAGTTGAGTGGTGCCAGATCTAATTTGGAAAATCCATGTTCTTCTCATGGGCAGCTACATGTACCTCCAGGGTAGGAACGCCGAAAATCTGATAATTGTTGTACCGAATTAAAAAAAACAAAAAACATTTTATATTAGCAACTATCTTTTTTTTTTTTTTTAACGTTTATTTAACAAAATTTATTATAATTCAACTATAAATAAACAAACAGTAGTTAATATAACTTAATATACACTGTCCCTTAATCGGGCTCTCAAGTATATTTAACATTTATAAAATGGATACTCTTTTTGTGAAATTAATATTATTTTTATTGATACAATAAATGGGTAAATGTATATAATTAATGTAAAGAAAAACTGTGAAAAAAAATACTTTTATATTTGTGAAAAATAAAATAAGAGGTAGTTAAGAAAATAAAAAAAACAAAACGAAAATGTTGTACCTAACATTTAGGTCAACCACCAGTATTTTTTTGTGTTTATGTTTGGAAACATGTTTCTGTCTTTAAAGTATACACTTGTGTCAAATCTTTTATTTTCTGTAGTAAGTTGATTGCAATGTATCGCTTTTTCAGTGGCTCGTCTATATATGTGATAGATTATAGGAATGCCGAATTCATTTTGGATAAATCCTTGATTGTCAAGGTATAAAAAGGCTTCGGGTGGAACATGTCCATTTTGTAGTGTTTTATATATATATTCTCCACTTACATAATATGGAGCCATAATTAGGTTATTTTCTATGCAATCTAAGCTTTTTAAAATGTGATTTCTTATTAAATGAATAATGATTCATTGCCTTTGCGGCATGATACAAATTCTTGTTTGATACATATTTCTTGAAATCACTATTTGGTGATCTAAACAACGAAGTACATGCTCTTAGACATTTCCTTTTGAAAACTCGCATTTTTTCCATATAGGAAGGAGATACATTAAACCATATTTGGCACCCGTAGGTTAAGATTGGTCTAATTAAGGATTGATATAATAAAACCTTAACCGTAGAATTAATATGTTTTGAAAAGAATAGCTTTCTGTACAAAAAAAATGCATTTTTCGCCTTAATTAGTTGTAAATTAATATGCTTATTAAAATATAAAAACTTATCCAGATTAATACCCAAGTATTTGACAATTGGCTTGTTTGGAATATTAATATTGGAATTGGATTTTATTCCAAAATCTTTCCAGTATTTTCTAATATTATAATTACATTTTCCCACTGGGGGTCGAAAAAGTATAGTTTCGCATTTACTAATATTTATTTTCATTTTCCAGTTAAAGGCATATTTTTCTACAATATTAAAGTAATTTTGCAATTTTTCATTGATATCCTGAATTTTGTTATCTGAATGATATATAATAATATCATCGGCAAATCCAATTATATTATCGATTTGTTCCAAAAGATCAAGGATAAATAAATTGAATAGAATAGGGGAATTCACCGTTCCTTGCTGTAATCCATTAATTATAATAAATTGCCTTGTACTTATTTGATTTTTGTTGCATATTTGAAAATACTTGTTACTTAGCATATTGTGTATAAGTATTAAAAGATGATAAGGAAAATTATACTTTATTAGTTTATATATTAAGGCTGGAATCCATATACTATCAAAAGCTTTCTCAAAATCTATCAGACAAGCTCCTGTACATAAGGATTTGTTCCAATTCCATTAAATATTGGAAGTTAATAGATTTATCGCATGAATAGTTGAATGTCTGTATTTAAAACCGAATTGTTTATCATTAACTAATTTATTTTTTTTGCAAAATTTTAGTATATTGTTGTTAATGCACATTTCAAAGACTTTACTAATATTCGGTAATAAACTTATTGCGCAGAGATTTTTCAGATTACTAGTATCCTTATCCTTTTTGGGCAAAATAACGACTTTTGCGATCTTCCATGCACGAGGAAAATATGAATTATTGAGCATATTATTAAAAAGTGTACAGTATTCAAGAATAATTTGTTTTGGTAAATTTTTCAGTATTATATTTGGAATATTATCTAAACCTGATGAAAGTTTTTTTCTTAAATTATGAAATATATAATAAATCGATTCTTTTGTTATAAAATAATCTTCTGCGAGAAAAACATTTAAATCATTGGCTTTTTTTATTTCAGAAAACGTAGTAAGGGTTGATTGATTACTTTCATACTCATTTTTTGTTTCCAAGAATCTGGAGAAACAGTTAGCAACATCAATGTTTAAGTAATTATCAGTATCTATATATTTAAAAGAATGAACTGATTCCAAAAAAGGGCCAATTATATTTAGTATTTTATCATGGTCTCTTATTATGAATTTATTAGTATTTTCTTCTTTTTCCAAATCTTCTGAGGTCATTCCAGCATTTCTAAGCAAACTTACTTCATCTTGATCAATTTTTAAAATATCAATATTTAGCGATTGGACTGGTCTAAATTGTTTTTTAACTTCATTAAACATATTTGCTGAATTTTTAGCGTCCATTTTGGATAATTTTTCCCTAAAATGGTTGTTTACAGAGAGGGTAAAATTTTCGCCAATGAGTTTTTTGATTAATTTCAATTTGGTTTTCAATAAATTAAGTTCTGTGTAGGTTAACAAATATTGTAGTCGGTTGTGTTTTTTTATTTCACTCAGAGTTTTGCTTTTTTCAAGTTGTAATTTTTTTATAGTTAAGTTTGTAAATTTTGAAATTGAATCGTTGCTTTTTACTTTAGGAACCGATCTTTCTATAGCAGAAAGTATAAATTCATTTAATTTTAGTAAATAAAAATCTATTTCCGAGTTTGTTAGGTTCCTGTTATTTGGAATGTTATAATTACTAATAAACTCATTTAATATAATGTTTATGAATTTTTTCCAATTTGTTTTCTTATAGTTTAATTGGAGGTTAGGTGTTTCTTTAAAAAACGAGAGAAAATGGTCATTTTCATTATTTATAATAATTATTTGCATTGCATTATGGTCACTGTCATAATCCAGTGTTTTTAAACAATTTAGAGTGTTGTTTTCTCTATAGATATTCAAACGAGTGTCAGCGATACATACGTCTAAATAAGATCCACAACGTGGAAATGATGGTGACACAGAAGCATAAAAACTACATCTATAATGTATTTCGTTGCATGAAAGCCATTCTTTTAACATATTGCCTTTTGTATTACATGAATCATTACCCCAATCAATATGCTTACAGTTTAGATCCCCAGCGAGTATAAAAAAATGATTAGAACATTGTAAATCTAATGATTGAAACAGTTGTAGTAGTTCAGATTTAAAATATCTATTATTATTGTCAGACGGATAATATGCCGATATGATAAACAGAGTTTTGTTTGAAATAAGCGGTATCTTTATAATACATGTTTCCAAACATTTGAATGTATTAATGATATTGTTATTATAATATTTATATTTTATGTCATTTTTAATCAATATTGCTGTTCCGCCACCCCTTTGGGCATTGGCTCTGTCTTTTCTTATAATTTTATAGTCTTGAATGTTAATTTTATGTCTTATATTTAATTTTGTTTCGTTTAATAATACTATATCTGGATTATGGGTATTTAAAAAGTTAATTAAGTCATATCTTCTACTTAATCTTATAGCGAGTTAACATTAACTTCAATTATATTTAAGTTCTTTACAATTGTTTCAGCCATTTTAATTTTCAAGCATATTAGCAACTATCAAAATAAATGAATCTATATTAATGATCTATACTTAGCATAATAAAGAGGTAATGTGTTTGTTTGTTTGTAGGAGGTAATCTCCGTAACGACTTATCTGATCTTCCTGAAATTTTAACTGATTCTTACTGCGAATATCGGAAGTGCTACAGGCTGTATTTTTTTTTAATATTTTTAGTGGACGTGGCACCTCCCATACAAAGTAAATTTTTAATATCATATATATTAAGTACTATGATAGAGAGAGCTTTGAAAATTTATCTCAGGTTATCTATTATTAACGTGAGTAGTCAGACAAAAAAATGGGCGGGATTGGACAAATGCGCATGGCACCCTTTACAAACTTAATATTAAATGTGATATATCTGAATAACTGCGTTAGTGAGAGCCTTGGGACTTTGCGTGAGCCTTTTCATAACAATTCGGAAGGGCGGGGGAGGGTGTAGCGAAGCACACCGGGTTACATCTAGTAATTAATAAATTCAGTTTACAAACTATATTAAGGCAAGAAAAAACTATAAAATGTAAAATTCATTTTGATTGTATACTATATAGTCGTCTATCCTATATAATTAATTATATATATTCATAGTATCTTCAACACTACATCTACAATATGGGCAGTTAATCCTGTCCGTATTGTTTGCAATGGCATCTGCCTGTAACTTGAGTACGCATGCACTGCATACCTTTAAATGCTTGCAAGGTAAAAAAAACTATATCTGGTATCATGTCTGCACAAACGACACAGTCGCTGTGTTCAGGAACCGAAATAGGATTTTCCTCCTCTTCTTCGGTATCATCCTCGGTCTCTTCATTCTCAAATATGATCTTCTGCGGGATTGCATCAACCATTATATTATTTGGCCCATACACCATTGTATTAGGGAATGCGGTGGCATTGATTTTTCCTTGCTGTAGCAGTTGCGTTGCTTCCTCGATTTTATTGCTTTTGGTAACACTAGCCTTCCTGCGTTATTTTTGGAGTGTTCCACCACTTTTGGCAATCACTTCAAATTCACGGATTTTAAAAAACTTCTCATTTCTAATTGAATTAAGAAATTTAAAAAAATCTCCATTCTTTTCTGTAGATTTTCCCAATACCCCATTATAAGCTTCCACTGCCGAAGTAGTGTGAGTGCTCTCTTGGTACACACTTATACCATCGCAGCCCACCTGAATATTATGATAAGTAATTATAAAGATTATGCATAACAACATTAAGAAATGTAAATAATTCACCTTCGAAAGCCATTGTTTTTCAAAATAATTTAAAAGCTTTCCAAACTTATTTTCACTGTCCATTAGGCTTATGGGTTTCCGAATATCTTCAAATGCCTTCCGTATTAGGATTTGCGGCAGCAAAGGAAGTGCCATGAGCTTGCGGTATGCTATAGAAGCTGACTTGGAGCTATGAACATACTGTAGCAAGGGCCTGCAACTGCAAACCTTCCGCATTACAGCCTGGCAAAAATGGAACATAAAATTGAGGACAGAAGAAAGATTATTTATCTAATGATTAAAGTGAACATGTGGTATAACATTGTTACCGGCATCCAACTAATCGCGCATTAGGAAAGATCGTTTTGACAGCTTGCTGTAGTCCCGTCTCGTAATCAGAGACGAATATGGTGGGTTCCATGTTGAATATGTTGTCCTTGATGTATTGCAACATGTGCTCATATGAAAGTTGGCTCTTGTTTGTCATAAGAACAAAAAATAGTGGAAATATCTATTATAGAAAAATTTTTAGGGAAAATTATTCATGTTTTAAATCGCATAATTTTTTATTGGTATTAAAAGATTTTTATTCCAGCAGATTTTTTTTTTTCAGAATTCGTGTGATAGCAGCCAATTCTTTTTAAAAAAAAAATTTTTTTAATATTTATATGTTTTTTACATCTACCACTGACTATATTCATAGACGATTGACTTCAAATTTTAAGCTATTCTGACAAAAACTATGCTGTTGATGAACTACTACTACTCGGAAAAGATCAGCCAGTTTACATACCAAAAAGCACTCTATGCAAGTTTGGCATTGATTTAAAAAAGAATATTTAAGGAACACATGCTACAAATTTACACTTTCTAAAATTGCAAAGACGATGACATTATGTTCGTAAAATTTCAAAGAATTCGGACAAAAGTTATGCTGTTGGCGAATTACTCTTTGAAAAAGATCAGACACTTTCTATACAAATGTGTGAAATTTTACTCAAATTTTAAGTATGATATAATTTCTCTAATTTTTCCGATTAAGATTTTTTCGATCTCACTCTTTATTTAATTGGTTCGTCTATTTTCTTTTTTTGGCTGCAAAAAATTATTAAATATTAAAAAAAACCGAAACCTGTTAAAGAATTCAATAATTTTTAAGGTTAAAAGTAAATTACTCTAAATTAATTTAACATACAAGAAACATGCTTAGAGTGTAAGAGATCATGAAATTACCCGCAATGTTCAAAAGTTATAACTTATTTCAAGTTATCGTAAAGAAACAACATATTTGTGCAATCTGATCAATTTTGCAATGCTATTTAGCAAATTTTTAGTTTTATTCAAAATCTCTATCAATAATTATATGAACATTGTATACAACAAACATTTGAACTATTAACAACCATGTAAACTAGACCCAACACATACAATTGCAACAACAACAACAACAACTATAAAAAAAAAACACCACATAATTCAAATACTGCTGGAAGCATAGAAAAAAAAAACACAAAACATCATGTGGCAAGTGAAGAAATAAGAGAGAAAAAGTATGAAACAAATTCCGAAATTAAATATGGAGCAATTGGGTAAAATTGAAATGAAATCTATGTTATGAAAAATTGGAAACTGAAATACAAACATAAAATCAGCATCAGCAGCAACAAATTGCAAAAGTAAACATGAATTGTGGCCAACACATTAAAAAAAAAAATGGTCAAACCATAAAAATATTTAAATGCTGACAAGAAAAAAAAAATTACCAAAACATTTAAACCCATAAAAACGGGATTGGCCAGTTGGATTTTGCAATAAGTTTCATTGAAAAAAAAATTTGGAAAATATTTAAAAACTCCATAAATTTAAGACTATTTAACTAAAATAATGTCAAACGGTGTCAATAGCACAAATATGCGTGCTATTGGCAATCTTTATAATCTGGTTTTTATTACAGCCGACTAACACAAATAAACCATAAACCTTGACATTGTCTACACAAAACGCATGTTGTAGTTTTGAAATGAAAAAAAAAAAAAAATACATCTAGTCTAACAATGTCTTATAAACCAACGAAGTACGAGCATGAACTGCCACAAGCAGTTGTTAAAAGTAACGTCATAATTGTGCATGCCACCAACAATCACAAAAGGTGTGAAAATCGCACAACATGCACACGCCTGTGCTCATGAAATATAAAAACAACACAACATAACACAAAATTGTTTAGCAACAACAAAAAATGTTACTTATATGATAACAAACCGTTTACAAACACGCATTACAAAAAAAAACACAGTTTCAGCTAAAGTTACAAAGTTAAAAATTTTGTGGAAATGACAGTTCGTTCGTTATAAGCTGGCATGGATACTACTTAAACTTATGTTCGAGTTTTATTTGTATGTTTAGTTCCCAATAGGAAATATTTCGGCGCCTAGCCACCCAGCGTAACTAGTGAATGGATGAACTTATATTCCATGCGTTAAAGAGCAACGACAAAATACTCCCGATATATCTCTCACTTCACATCCCAAAAAGTATAAAGTGAAAATATTTTCACCTCTTGGTAATTCAGATAACTCCACTATTCCACATTCTTTTTGTACTCTGTACTTCAAAGTGTTCTATCGCTAGCTATGAAGCTCTCAGTTTTTATTTACGAAAAGGTACGTTGGGCTGATCTCAACAAAATTACAACTGCACTCTTTGCTTCCTGGATAACAATGTTGATGCTGCTGCGAAAATGGAGGAAAAAATAACACTGTCTTACATGCAATTATTCATTTAATCAAAGCGCACTTCGACCAAATCTTACCAAAAATCTTGGTTTTACCAGTCTTGCGGAAATGCATTTAGATTCAGATAGGGAGCATTTAGATATTGGCGTGAAAATAAAAATTCCGTTACTGAACTGCTACGCAAACAGACGAGAACTGAATGTGCCAAAGTACTAAGGCGCGAAAAGTTGCTTTATGATCAGCGTCTGCGTGCTAAAGTTCTTTCTGCTCCTCGGGGTAACAAGGCCTTTCGGTCAAGAATAATGCTAGTTCTACTATCCCAACTCTTATAATAAATGACCGAATATACACTGACCCGGTTGATAAGGCTAACTAACCTCTTAGCTGAACATTTTTGAAAAAATCTTTTTGGCTGGATAGCGATCAACCACTGCTCGAACTTGAAAGGGTATCTTGTACTATGCCTAAAAATGTTCTTCTAAGCTAGTGCAGTTAAAAAGGTTCTTTGGGATCTCAACGTAAATTAATCTCTGGGGCCGGATGATATACCAGCACTGGTGCTGAAACAGTACTTCTCGACGCTACCTAATCCATTAGCCAACCTTTTTGAGCTCATCGTGTCATTCGAGAGGTTACCAATATTTAAGCAATCCCTAAAATGGATGAGGCTAATAATTCTGAAAATTACCGTCCAATCGCAATCAATCGCATGATCAATTTCCATCTTGTGAACTACCTAGAGGCCAACTCACTTCTTAATGATCGACAGTATGGCTTCCGTAGAAATCGTTCCACGGGAGACCTGTTAGCTCTACTTTCTGATCGCTGGAGTCGATCCATTCGCAATTGAAAGTAAAGTGGTTTCTCTAGATATTTCAAAGGTGTTCAATCACATGTGGCACGGTGCATTTATATCAAAGCTTATTGCATTTGGGGTCGTTATTAACTTCTGTTGACTTATATTCAGTTTTCTCAGAGATCGCAAAATACGTGTTTTTATTGAGCCGGTCTTATCCAATCAGTTTCAGCTTAATTCAGGAATATCCCAAAAATCTGCTCTTTCTACCTTCTTTTCGTTATCTTCCTTCATGACCTTCTTATGAAACCTTCAATCCTATTCACTCTTTCGTACTTAGATGACAAAAACTTTTGTCATTCATTTTCCTTCGATTGTAGGCCAAGCCTTTTTGAGGTTGGGGGGCAAAAGACTAACAATAAATGACACAATCCATCAAGACCTGTTAAAAATTTCTGAGTGGGGTAAAGCGATTAGAGTTGACCCATAAGGCCTTGGATTCAGCAATGGCATCTGCATATATGGATGGTATAGGTATTGAGGAATCGGATACTTTTGATATTCTGGCATTAGAATTCAATGCGATATCCATTGGAATAAACATGTTTTTTTGTTTCAGTATCCAAAGAAGCATTCAAGTATCTTGATTTTTCAAATTGGTGTTTTTAGCACTTCACTCCTTCTGATCTCCTTAAATTCTATACGACCTACATCCTACCGACAAAGGAATATAATTCCCAAATATGGGTAGGAGCTTTAAAGTCTATTTTGGAGCTACTGGACAGTGTTCAAAGAATGACGTTGATGGTCATTAATGACAATAGGGTATCCCACTCCACTGACTCGTTTACGAAATTCGTCAGAAATAGGGTTGCGTAACACTGTTCTATATTTGATCTTCTAAGTCTAGCCACTCATTCGAAGTGCACGAGTTTCAGTTCACTCTACCCACTTCTTAAGGAGATCACATCCTTTTACAGTCTATTATCCAGTCGACCGTACAACACATTACAGAGAAAAAAATTCAGTCGAACTAACGGTATGAGGAATAAATTCCCCGCACAGGTCTCTCCTGATAGTTAGAATCAAATAAAATTTAACTTAAATATCCATAAACACTATTCCCTCTTTCATCCTACCCATGACTCCTGAGATCAACATATTTTTTTCAGAATATTTGCAGGATGTTATGGGGTAGATGAAATCGATTTTACCCGGAAGGTTTAGTTATGAAACATAGTTTTTTCTCTGTTACTTTATTTTCACAAAACCAGATAAATCCCTTTAAATTTTTCGCAGTAACAATTACTAGTTTAAGGAACACTTTTGTGAAAGTTCAATTACTCAAGAAATTCATTCGAGAAATGATAAATTAGTACAACTTCCAGGAATTTTTTCCCGACGCTTCTCGAAATTCATGGAAACAGAATATATAACGATATTACTATACTTTGTTTGAACGGATTCCAGTAAATTGCTGTAACCGTGCTTTAAATTTTTGCCATTCCTTCCATTAAGACTGATATCAGAAACTTCTTGGACTAGATTAGATTTATATCAGGAATCCTCAATAATAGTTATCATAGATGGCAGATATTCATTTTATCCGGATACATAATTAAGCCAGAAATTCGCCTTATTATGTGCTGTTAAGTTATATGGTTCCGCTCTCTATTTGTCTAGGAATAAGGTTTCGATAATGTTATTCTTTAGTATTTTCCATCTTCAAGGTTAGGTTTCTCACGATAGGTATCAAGCTCTCATTCTCACAAATATTTACAATTGCAAAAATGGTGTTCCAAAGTCTTCTAATTTCCCACATGCTCCACTAGTCCCAGATTCTGCTCGTAAACGAGAACTCAGTACCAAGTAGTCGATAAAGATACTAATAAATTTACTCAGTTTATTTCCATTAATGTCTAGAATTTTTCTGGTTTTCATGGTAATCAGATAACTCAATTTGTGTGACCTTGGCCGTGTGTATTTTTTCCAAAAGAGATATTCGAATTAGTTGCCCGTTTCGCTGGTTTCATTTCGAGCGCTTGAGAACTTACGGAGTTTCCAAATTGACTTCGTGCTATAAAGCGCATGCTTTAACTAGGTTCGGTTAATGGTAGAGGAGTCGAAAAATTCCTCACTTGGATCGAATGGTCCATAACGATACCGTCGCACTGTGGCAGAAATTTTGATTTCATTGGCCAAAAGTCCAATTTTTTTTGTAACCGATTTTTAAAATTTTAACGCCATTTTGCAGCTAATATATCCAAATTAATGTAGCCAAAAAATTAGGTTAAACTATTGCTAATTGTGGGCGTGGCATGCTGTCAACATAGGATGAACGCTATTGCAATTGGTGAGAATCGGTCCATATTCAGACCTAGTCCCCATACAAACGATCCTTGTGAAATCGACATAAATTGCCATAAGATCCAAATTATCATATAGATCTCAGTCAAATTGGGTTTGTATGTGTTTATTACATCCATTTATCAGTAATCCCAAAGTAATCCCTATAGGACAATTCTTAGTCATAGGCCACATTTAGAGCTGCTTCCTGATCTTCACTTAAGTCTATCAAAAAACAAAAAATATTGCACAGATTTTTCTCAAAATTCGTTTGTATATATTTTTTTCAAAATATAAGACTTTACCAAATATGGTCAAGATCGGTCCATTTTTGGACCCAGTCCCCATATAAATGCAGCATCCGATATGAACTTTTTTATATCTGCAGCCAAAAAAATTAATAAAAATGGCACTCAAATTTGAGAGATAGGGTCTCTAAACGCATGGTATAGGGTATCGTATAGTAGGTCTAGACCAACTATAATTTTCTTACTTGTTTTTAAAAGGTTTTTTTTTACCCACATATGTGTGAAATGTTTTAATAAATAATAAAAGTTCAAAAAATAAACACCTTTATTTTCATATCAAAATCAGATTCATTGCGCTAATATTCAGCAGATTTATTTTGCAAAAACTTGCAAATTTGACAGCAAAAAATGGTGAGTTTTTCTGTAGTAATAGCAAGACTATTACGTAATATTATTAACGTTTTTTAAGTGGAAATATTTTTTTAGTGTAAACAAATTTGCAAATTTGACAGCAAAAGATTTTTAATTTTTCAGTAGTAATAGCAAAATTTCCAGTTGATTTTACTTTTTTTTTTTGTGTAAAAATGCTTGTAATTATTATTAAAATCCAAATATTACAATTTTTAATAAATAAAAAACCCATATTTCGCGCTAAAAGTTATATAAAATTAAAAGTTCAACTTTGACCTAGAATTTCTTAAAAAGTCTTCACTCAATTTTATTGAAATTAAAACGAGCTCCAGCTCAACTTAACATCTACCCACTAGAAAAATAATTATTAACATATTTTGATCGATTCAAAAGTTACAGAATATTGGCCAATGAAAAGCAATTTTCAGCACAGTGGCGCCCGTAGAGCAAACGAGGTTGCAAAAATCAAAATTTTCATGTGCGCCGACGAAGTTTTGAATAAACCCATGTTATAGGAAACTTTTCAACGATTTCAAATATGCTACTCTTAATAATATCACATTTTTAGTTTAGAAGATATAACCGTTTAAAGTTGACCGACTTTCGGTTTTCAAAAAAACACACAATTTTTAGTCAATTTGTTGCGATTTCAGGTGTAATATCACGAAAAATAGGTAACGAATCGCCTTATTTTTTGTCTGTGTTGATTGATGTATTTATTAAATGTATAATGATAAAAAAAAAATTAACTGTTTGCTTTGTGTTTCTCCTGGTAAATCACTATTTAAAAACTATCCGTTTTTTCACTATTTTTCAACTTTGACGGAAAATAAAAAAATCTGTATTTTTCTATATTTGCAAAACATGTTCTTTGATTATTTCTTTACATAATTCAAAAGGTTTTATCTGCCCGTACGTGCCCGTTTGGCTTCTAGAGGTAAAAAAGTTTAAAAAGACATGGTTGCAGAAATTGTATGGCGTGCATCCCTTCCATGTTTTGACTGACAGTAGTTTGATCTAAAAGTTTGATTAGTCTACGACTGAAAGTTGGCGCAACAAGTACTGAAACCATGGCGTTAAACAATTTAAGTACTGAAAACATGGCGTTGAAGAATTTAAAATTATTTGAACTGTTTAGAAGGTCAACCACACCAAAGTTTTACACGGAAGCTGCTTTAGAAGAACTTGATAGCTTATACGGAAATATTGAGAGAAGCGAAATTATAAGAAATAATTTTTATCTCATATATGCAAATATTAAGGCAAAATGGGTGAAATCTAATAGAACCATTCAGAACTTCAACTCCAAATACGAGAACTGGCTTAATGAAGACACCATCCTGGATATATTGGCAGTAGATAAACCCACCACATCAACCAGAGGAGCAAAAGTAAGGCAAAAAAAAAAGTATTGAGGAGTGTTCAATTTTCACAAGAAAGAGTAAACTTGCTGATGCCACCAATGACTTGACCACGAAGCATTTATCGGACGCGCTGTCTATTAAATATACAAAGGATAGTGAAAGAGTTAGGTCGCAGATTACAAAATCTGTTGCTGATGCAAGCCCACTGCGACTAAAAAGGATTAAGGAAAGCATTCCCACGCCCACAAACGCACACATTAAAAAGTATGGTTCCGAAGAAGCCTTGGCCTTGTTTATGGACTTACAACTTTCCAAAGAAAAATATGAGATACTACGGGCATCCTTGATGCGACATGTGGCTGACGTTTTACCAGGATACAAGCATATTACGCAAGCCAAAAAAAAATTCACGACCACTGCATACGGAGTCTCTGTGAAAGCCAATCTGCAGGATCTCATGGGCCATACAGCAAAACGGTTGTTGGAGAGTCTTCTTGAAAATGAGGTGAAAATTCTTCCTGAGAAACTGACATTGATCAGCAAATGGGGCTGCGATGGATCATCCGGACAAAGCGTTTATAAGCAAAGGATATCTTCCGATGACGCTACAATATCGGACGGAAATATGTTTATGGCATCTGTTGTTCCTTTGCGGCTAAAATCGGATGTTTCCCTACACTGGAAAAATCCACGTCCGTCATCAGTGCATTATTGCCGACCAATAATGTTTCAGTTTGCAAGGGAATCGGCAGAACTCATAAGGACCACGGTGAAGGACATTGAAGAACAAATAAGCAAGATTAAGCCTACAAAGCTGCAAATTGGAGAAGGAAAATATATTGAATGCAATTACGAGTTCCACCTGACCATGGTTGATGGAAAAGTCGTAAACGAACTGACAAGAACAACCTCAACATTGTCATGCCCGATTTGCAAAAAGAGTCAGAAGAACTTTGGTAATTTAAACGATTCTACAAACGAGGAGAATTACGAATATGGAATGTCACCATTGCACGCTTTCTGAAGAAGCACAGAGCCTTCTGAAGAAGCACAGGAGTCTCTTAACAAATTTTATAAAAAATATAGATTGCAGTAAGGCAAAATGAGGACCTCTTCAACATGTTGGCAGCATCTTCCGAACCACTTATTTCTTCCCTGCGGCATGTGAAGTCACGAATAGAGTTAGAAAATAATTATAGTTTAGAAATGATTAGTCTTTTAGATATAGGTTCTCTTACGAATTGTGATGAATATTTTACAGAACATTGAAAAAATAAATTTAAAAAAGAAGTATTTTTTTTTTTAATTTGTTGGGTAATAATTTAAAACATAAAACCCTAAAGAAAAAAAATAAAAACAATCTAAAAATGTAAAAATAATTTTGTCTAGTTACCATAAAATTGATTTTTCTACAAATTTTAACTTTGATAACCCATAAGTAGGCCCCTACAAAGCGTAGCACCCAAACGCTCATTTCATAGGCTGAAAAGTTACCTATCATATGCTGTTTAAACTGTTCAATTATGTTATTCGGTTCAAAAGATATGATTTTTGCAACGAAAAATATAGATATTTAAAGTGCAACCTAATTCATATTCCAGTAATCCACAGATAGTCAATGAGAACCATCGAGTTGCTGTAATTGTGAAATATGCTGTGTTTGTTGAGAAAAGTGATTATGACAGATTCCGTAGAAAGTTCCCATATATCCAATTTTCTGTATCGGGTCTACATGTATTGCAGAGTGTGTTCATTCACGTTATCGCAGTTCAATCACAGCTTATAGCGGCTGTATATGTAAAACACCGGCATTTAGTCCAAAATAGCTGAATGTTTCGTAATACGGTCACCAATAATGTAATCTCAATTTACTTGAATTCGTAACAGGGTCAGTGCTGCTTCATATCTGACTAGATGCTGTTCATATTGCAATAGCGCTGTGCTTCTTGAAGTGAATTAATATACACACAGAATAACAATTCACAAATCAAATTATTCTAAAGTTCAGCACCTGTATTTTCAATTGTATTAACAGAAATTTAGCTGCAGTTAACCACTTTCTATAGTAATCAACTCGAAATTCGGTTACTAACTTAATCGCAATTCGATAGCCACAATGAATCCGTTTTCAATGTGTAACACTTCTTTCCATTGATAGCCTCATAACTTCATCAGACTAAGTCTAAACGATAGTGTAAAGCCAATGTGTCATCTTTGGGTTTTTTTAAAAATGGTCCACATTCGGTGGACTTTTTGTTAAAGAGATGAGCTGATGATTTTTGTCTTTCCAGCGATTATTTTTATGACTTGTTGAGTCATAAAATCATCTCATTAACATGTACGTTAAATCCGTTTTTATCAATACAAACCAGTTATTTTTTAGTTTTTCCTACTGGTCCACATTTGCCAAAACACGTACTTGCGTTCAAACATTTATGAAGGTGCAACCAGATTATTTGCAACACACATTAAGCGTACAGCTCGTAAACGCGTAATTTTTGTAGCTGTTTCTGTTCTCCACAACAAATTTAAACATTGATTTTTATGGCTCCACAACATTAAAGCCGCAATTCTGCAACCAGCCTTATACCGGCTGTCACTTAGCCAGAAAAATGTGTGTACATTAGGTAAATCATGGTACGAGTATTTGGCCATTGTACTTGTACTCGTACTTGATCTTGCGTAGATGCAATAAAATTCGTTTAAAAAAAAGAAATAAATATCTACTGAACAAGACTTTTATATGTGATTTTTATTAAATACGACTTTTTCTTAGATGTTTTTATGATGTTATTTTGTCTGCAGCCAGAGGCTGCCGGTTTTTTTTTTTTTTTTCTTGGAGTTTAGACACTTTCAGTGTCTTTCCGATTGTAAACTTTCTGTTTGGCAATGATAAAATTTATGACGCCAATTATTTGATGGCTGGTTTTATTATTACTTACGGCATAATAATGTTTCAACGTACCTCTGCTATTTGAGATTTTTATTTATTGGTGATTTTCAATATTTTTTTTTTGTATTGTACATAAAAACATGATGTTTTCGATCATGTAAGGTGTTATTTATTTGTCAATGTTTGTTTTGTGTCTTTGTTTGATTGTTAGTTGTCTTTGTTTGATTGACATTTACCTTGAGTTATTGTCTTTTAATTGATATCTATTTAATACACTTAGGGAAATAAGAAGTGACTTTGAAAAAAACATACATAAAATGTAATAATTGGGGCGGAAAAAATTTTTATTTTTTTTTTTTCGAAAGAAAAGGTTACGTCAAAATTCCCTTTTTCTATTCTAGGGAATCTTTAAACATTATTCTGAGATATATAGTATTTTGGTCACCGTAACCAATATTAATGAGAAATATTTTTTTTTGGTTATGAATAACTATTAAAACAACCAAAAAAAATTTTTGGTTACCAATAACAATTATTTAACGTAATTTTATTTTTTGGTTATCGCTACTCGAATATGTATTGTATATTTGATGTAATGGATGCGCTTCTATGGTTTTTGAAGGCTAAGGAATTTAAATATCTTCGGTAAAGTAAACAAAACGGGCAGTTTTGTAAGAAATATTTATTAATTTTATAAATAAAATATAATTTAATTAAAAAGTTGTTTAAAAATTAATGGTCAATAATGGTTATTAGGAACCAAAAAAATATATATATTTCTCACCTATATTGGTTATGATGACCAAAATTAAATATAAATTACAATAACGGCTAATTATAACCTTTATTTGAATTCATCAAGGTTAATGGTTAAATCTGTGGTTTTCTGGAATAACCGCGTATGTCATAAAATCAAAATGTTCAGGGGAGCCAAAAACGTTATATTTGAATTATGTGCTCGATATAAAGTTTTTAGAGCTTTTTATTTAACAGTCCTGTAGATATGGGCAATAAATACTTTATATAAAATTTTGAGTCAAAAATCTTCAGAGGAATAGATCCTAGAGAAACAACTTATGTATGTCGACAAACGTCGTTTTCTTTGAAAAAGAAAACTACCGATGCAACCACCCATGTAGACATAAGTTGTTGTTGCTTGAAAAATTGATTTTTTTGTTCGCCAACAAAAAGTTAACGGGAGTTAGGATGAGAATATAATAACGTATCAAGAATAATAGTGACAAGAAATAACAGAAATAAACACAGAAGTTTTTATAATTGGTTATAAACTGAAAACTAATCCAAAATTATTTTGCATTTTTTTTTTTCATTAATAACAACGTATGTCGATATGTGTCGTTTTCTGAGAAAATAATTTGTCAGCGATCAAACGTAGGTTGACATACGTCGTTAGTGCTGCAAATTAATTTAATAAACATTTAAGTTACGTCGTTATTTAAAGAAAAAAACGCAGAAATGGTCAATATTTTTTTTTTTAAACTAAATACATGTAAAGAGCGTTAAAAATTAATATATTTGGCATCGTTAACTCAAAACTGACAAAAATGGACATACGCGGTTATTCCAGAAAACCACAGAAATAAGACCATTTCGTCATTTCTCTTATAACAGTTACGTCCCTGGTAATAATAAAGAAACCATGGAACCTAGAGTTTATTCTATTTTATTTAATTGAGATTATATTAAAGCTTACAAAAAAAAGATAATTTTTATAGTTCTAATCACTACATATGAACTTATGGGCCTTTTTCCGGAAACCCTTCCATTAAATATTTTATAGTTATTTTTATCACTTTTTCGGAACAGGTAGATGAACTCTGTATAAAATCTTAGACATTTTGGGACACCTTTTTTATGCTCTTCAACTCGCTTTTCACTAGAGCCCCATATATTCGTTGTTGCATCCGAGTTAGTTGCAAATCGAATTTTTGTAGTCCCAAATTACTACCGAATTATTCTGTTGTTATTAGTGAATTATATAACACATATTACCATACAATGACAAAGACAATTGATATTCTACTAGCAGATTCCAGCGCTCGAAATTCGCAATTTCTAGGCAACTTTATTTCTTAACTTAGCCAATTCAAAAACCAACACTTTTTTGGTTTGTTATTATTGTGAAACTCATTAACGAACATATTAACAAATTTAATAAACACACACATAGCATTGTATAATTTTATGTGTGTGTTAGTAGCAACTTTAAATGCAATTTACTCAAAATAAAGGAAAAAATTTCAAAATCTGTAAATCTGCAAATCGGCTAAAAAGAAATATCTTTCAAATAATATACGTTTGGTCAAACTCGCGATAAAATGGTAGAACAAAACATCGGTAACAAGAAATCGCCTAGCCTTTTAATATTATAGATATAAATTCTATTGTATTAATGGTGAAATTTAATTGATACAATGGAATTATTAATTGATTGTTACAACCATTAATCGGAATTTTTTTTGTTTCATTTGAAAAAAAAACAAAAATTATTAATATTATTTATTGGAATTTAAAAAATTTATATAATTTACATTAATGTAATTATATAACATTGAAATAAAAAAAAATTAAATTGTTATCCTTCGATCATTATACAATATCATAATAAAATGAATTTGAATAAATATATCTTATTTTTTCATCAATTCGAAATCATACCATATTCGCAAAATTCAGCTAATATTTCTAAAATAATAAATGTTATTATTATTAAATATTACTAGCAGATTCCAGCCTTCGAAATTCGAGTGCAAGTTCTAGGAAATTTTATTTTTTCATTAAATAAAGACCCTAAAGTTATGCCAATCAATTATAGCCAATTCACAAATCAACACGAAAAACAAACTCATTTTTATTACAAACACATTAACAAATTCAATAAACACACACATAGCATTATATAATTTTATGTATGTGTTAGTAGCAACTTTAAATGCACTTTACCCAAAATAAAGGAAAAAATTTAAAAATCTGTAAATCCACAAAACGGCTGAAAAGAAACACCTTTCAAATAATATACGTTCAGTAAAAATCGGGATAAAACGGTACAACAAAACATCGGCCACAAGAAATCGCCTAGCCTATTAATATTATAGATATTACTATTATTAATGAAAAAACTCAGTTTGTTCGTACAAACTCCCGTATATAAAAAGAAAAAACATTTCTCATGTTTTTTTCTTTTATTTCAAATATTTGAGTTAAATAGTTGATTAAGCATGAGTTGAAGTAATAGGCAGAAGGATGCTAAAGATGAACAAGTCGCTATGTTCGAAAGCAGCTACTCCATTTAACGATGTCTTAAATTTTCTCCAATATTTCTCCTACATTACAAAAATTATTATCTTTTCTTTCATTAGAAAATGCATCCCTGTTCTTGAAACGTTTTTATTTGAGTAAGAATGAATTTAAAATAACATGTAATTGAAATTTGGGTTTCTTGAAAACATAAATTTTATATTTTCGAAGTATTTTTCGAAATCATTTTGTTTTTATTATCAAATGGCATGAACATATGGTTTCGCTTCAGAACCAAATGTTATATAGAAACTGAGGTGTCATATGGTTCTTTAGTCAGTTTCACAAAAAAACCTTAAGTAATTTTTGCATGTTTTCCTCAAGTTTAAAAAAATGTAAAACAAAAAATAAACATTTTCTTTTAAAATAACATTTTACTTGTACATTTAATTGTTTTTGTTCTACAATTTCATTCAATTAAGAATGACTTCTCTTTTTGAAATAAGTTAAGCATCACCAAAGAAAATTCTACATTCAAATAAATTGGATTTGACTGGCATCGCTACCTTTTCGAACATAAACAAAGTTATGGCAGTCATATGCAAAAAAAAAATATGTGATTTGAGTGATATTTTATTTTAAATTCCTTTATTTGTACTAATTAGTGCACAAAGAATCCATGTTATAATTTAAAAAAATTATAATGAAAAATATATTGTGCAAATAAGAAGTTTTTATTATAGTTATAGAACAACATCATCTTTAAAAGTGTGTTTTATTAACAACGACCAGCGATTACGAGTTTTTTTTTTAAATCAGCAGAAAATGTAGACGTTTTTTAAAATCTTTTTTTTTTTTTTCATTAAACCAATGCCTAATTTTTTAAAATAATGACTAGGATCAATAAAAAAAAACATGTTAAAGTTTAAATATCAATTATTTTTTTTTTTACTTTTTAAGACCTGTTTTGTAGAAAAAAGGAAAATTTGTTTTGATTTCACAAGGAAAATTTGTTTTGATTTCACAAAGCCTTTTCCATATAAATTAAAACAAGAAATAATATTCTTATTGAAATCATAGAACAGGATAAAACTCGTAAATTTAAATTTTTTTCATTTATGAGTTTTTTTTTTGTGATAGTTATTTCAAGAACAGGAGTGATGATATCAAACCAAACAATAAATTACTAATTAATAATAATAATAATAATATTATTATTCATTAAGTGTTATTATCATGAGGAAGGCAATTAATAGTATTTGCTACTGGGAGAAATATCTAGAATATGGGGAATAGTTAAAAAATGGTCATTAATATATTCAAAAGACATTTAGTGATTTATATAATACATTTCATATGTTATATATAGAATATTTTTCGACAAATCATTTCAACATTTATATTTGGCAGAGCTCTTAACATGAACTTCTTTTCACAAATTTGAATAGCTGATCGTGTGTACTACATAATGTACCAACTATGTAATTTAATTAGCATATTTAATTTTCTGTGTCGTCCGTCGACATTTAAAAATCTGTGTCTAGGCCAAATATACTGAGCAGTACAAACATCATTACTTATCCAATTGCACAATAACCTCCACGGTCTATTGATTGACTTTGCAACGACGACTGCCTTCGTGACCTACTAACCAACAAGAGAAGCAATGGTAAGCACTTGAATACATATAGGATTTGGTCAGGCCCTTGTATACATCCTGAAACTATTCATATGCCTCGTCTACTACAAAAAAAAAAACATGTGAGTCCGATCCCAGGGGAGATGTGTAAACTTCTAGCAATTAAAGATTTTTGTATGGCATTTTTTTTTCAAATCATCTATGTATCACTTATAGCAATCAACTGCAGGGGCTCTGCTAAGATAAAAATATTTATTATTTAAATTTTTAATGTTTCATGTTTCGTTTTATATTTCTCATTTTTGGTTTTTTATTTTTCATTTCTTATTTTTCATTTTTTATTTTTTCATTTTTCATTTTTTATTTTTCATTTTTCATTTTTCATTTTTTATTTTTCATTTCTAATTTTTCATTTTTTATTTTTCAATTTTCATTTTTTATTTTTCATTTTTAATTTTTTTTTTTTCATTTTTCATTTTTCATTTTTTATTTTTAATTTTTTTTATATTTCATTTTTCAATTTTTATTTTTCATTTTTTATTTTTCATTTTTCATTTTTCATTTTTCCTTTTTCATTATTTATTTTTAATTTTTTATTTTATATTTTACAATTTTAATTTTTTATTTTTAATTTTTCATTTTGTTATTTTTCATTTCTCATTTTTTATTTTTGATTTTTCGTTTTTCATTTTTAATTTTGTTTTTTATTTTTTTTTTTTTCATATTTTATTTTTCATTTTTCATTTTTTTTTTTTTCATTTTTCACTTTTTATTTTTCAATTTTCATTTTTGGTTTTTCATTTTTTATTTTTCATTTTTCATTTTTTTTTTCATTTTTCGTTTTCAAAAAGGATATTACTTACATATCATAATTTTTTCACTAATACAATCATAAGTCACACCGATTTGGTCTTATGCTTACGCTTACGCTGTTTATGATTGTATTGTGAAATAGATTTTTATCCCCCTGCTCGTATAGATGTTTACACATCAAAAAATGTATTTTATGCGGATGTATAACATTGCGCTTAATAATACTTGCTCGCAACTTGTTATAACCAGGTTCCAGGTTATGTCCCCAAAAAGTTTGTACCGCTAAAACTAGCTTCGGAAAGATTTTCATACAGTACGTTGTATTTGTGCTGGTAAGTCACGAGTTGCTGCCGAAATCAAAAGCTGACAATTATGAATGGAATTATTAATTACATGCAATAAGGCAGTCGAAACTATGCTCCCTCTTGTTTTACATGTTACAATTAAATTATTACACAATATTTAAAATTCGAAATTCGAGTGCAAATTCAAGGAAACTTTACTTTATCATTCAATTATAAATATTTGTTGAACACAGAGAATATGTATAAATGGGTTTGTTAATAAATAGTTTTATAAGAGCCTAAAGGTATGCTAATCAATTCACAATTCAATTCACAATTCAACACAAATTTATGAACATACACACAGTGTTGTATAGGTGTTTATTCGAAGCTTAAATATGGGTTTTATGTGTGTTAATAGCAACTTTAAATGAATTTTACTAAAAAAAAAAATGTAGCAGATGGTGCACATCTGTAAATATAATGAACATCTGCAAAGAAACACCTTTTGTATATGTTTTGTCAAAATTGGTTGGTATTTGAAAGTGTAGAATATGTCACAAGAAATCGCCTTGCCTATTAATATTATAGATTTTATTTTATTTGGCATATGACAAATTAAATAAAAAAAATTCGGTCCTGCTAATCATATTCTTATTTTTTCTTTGGTATTCACAACAGAATTTGGTTCTTTCAAAGAAAAATACCAAAACATTTTATTTGCTTGGGTTTCTATTATTGTAACCGAAAGACAATTCATAATACAAATTTTATGTATATTACGCTAAACAATTATTCGTTACAATATCGTTATATATTCGTTATTATCATATTAAATGAATTAAATGACATATTGTATTTTAAACATTAAAGAAGTTCAATAAAAATTCGTATTACTTTATAAAATTTTTCTAGTTGTAACCGAATTCCAACCAATCTTTTTTCTATGCATACACTGGCCTAAGTGTTCCTGCACCACTCAAGAATGTTTTTGTGTAGTGACAGAGTGCCAAATCGGGCCATAAATATATGGACACATTGTGCCGGCTTATGACAAGAAATTGTCTTCTTTGCAAACAGTCCTCGATATAAATTGCGGTATATATAGAGGCTGTTGTGAGATATGACTTACTTCTTTTGCTGCAACTGCAAATTGCTTGCCATACTTTTTTGGAAATATCGTCTGCTTTCGAATCCTATGCATATGTGTCATCGTCCATATGCAGTAAGAGTATTTTTGTACAAAATATGATTTCAATTTCCGTGCCTTTAAATTTGACTTTAACCTTTCGCAACAAATAGTCCGAGCACTAAGCTAACTGGGCTGCTAATCTACCTTATGTGTTGGGAGCTCTTTTTAATATGCTTCAAATTTTCTTTCCCTTAAAAACATTATGTGTTTCCCATCAATAGTTTCTAATAACATTGGAAATGGTTTGACGACAGACCTTTGTTTGTTTGGCCAACATGTATTAAGATTTTTCCATCTCACTCCTGATGTACTTATTATTCCAATAAAATAAGTTTTTGGAAAAATTAAAATTCAGCTTAAAAATATTATGGTCGTCTAACCCGACAGACAATCTATGTTACAACTGAACTCATACACTCGTAATTAGGAAATTTTTATAGTTATGTAGAACTAAGAAAAATTATCGACATCAATTCTAATGATAATTATTTCATTTTTTTATTTTTAGTGTAACAAATACGGATGTCTTATGTCTATCACTTAAGGTAAGGAAACAAGTGTTATAGTTTATAATCTTTTAAGTACATGAATAATTCCACATATGAATGATCCCAAGAATTACGTGTCAGATCAGCGAACATAATGAAAATTCGTGAATGAATTATCTAAAGTCTTGAAAGAAATGTTTTCGAAAAACTTCAAAGATTTTAAATTTCGAAAAATTTTTGTAATTACAAAAGAATCTTAACTTTTTTTTTTTAAAGGGTTTTTAGAGATAAATGTGCTTTCAGATAAATAGTTTAAAAAAAAAAAAAAAAAAACAAACAAAAATAAATAAAAAACAAGTAAGAGTGTTAAGTTCGGCTGTGCCGAATCTTTGATACCCTCCACCTCGGTTTGAGTCTTGATAATAAATGTAAATGAAAAAGTAAACAATTTGTTAAACTTAATACCAAATTATTTCAGCAAATTCTTTGGGTTAGTTTTCGTCTTTTCCCTTATTTCGGATTTATTTCGGTGTTTGCTTTTTGGTCATCGTGGTTGCTGATCGGCATGCATTTTGTTTATATACCTATATGCATGCGTTTCCGGTTATATGACATAACTTCTCTTTTAATTTAGTTTTTTGCTAATTAAATAGCTCGCCCTAACCTCCATTGCAAAGGTAATGGTTGTGTAGGGTGGCTATATGCATTAAATCGTGCTAATTGGAGATGGCTGTATAGTTTCTTTTAACTGGCCAAATATTTCTTCATTGCGGCCATATAGGTCGGATGGAGTAACAAAATAATAATAAAAAAAAAACTCTCTCATTTTTTTTATTAAAATATTGCCATATCTGGAAAACATATAGAATAAATTTATAATAATAAATATGCAAATTAGGGATGCCAAACGCCAAAAACCAAATGTCCCAAACATTTTAATAAAATAATTTGTTCTCCTTATTTTCTGAAAAACTTCAAATTTTCATCCAAATAAAATTGTGAAAATTTATATATAAAAAATAATATTCTCATCAAATTGCGTTTATTTATGTAACAGTTTTTATGTTCGCAATTCTTAAATATCATTTGACGTTTTCTAAAATTCATTGAATTTAAATTAATGTTTTCTGTAGTGTGATTCTGTAAATTTCAACGATCCGACAATCGCAAAATATATCGACAGCTATTGTTGTTTGCACTAAGGATTAAGTGATTCACTAAGTACATACATCTTAACGACAGTCGACAAATCTATTTTTCTATTTATTTAAATTGTAAACGAGTGGCATCTCTGTCAAAATAAGCGAAAAATACAAAGAAGAATAGAAAAAAACAAATTACTTCGTGTTTGACAGGATGATTTTAAGTTTATGTTCAATATTATTATTTTTTTACTAATATTTCTGCTTATTTATTTGAAAATGAAATAATGAATTGAATATGCTATTTAATTTTTTTATTTATATAAAAAAGTTTTTTAATAAAAGCAAAATATTTTCACTATTTTATGATTTTTATTTATGTATGACGACATTTCAACCTAAAAATTTAAGTTTTTATCGATTGAATAAACAACACAAAAATGGTTGTCGTTTAGATAACAACAGCAGCTGACTTTTAATTTTTAAAAATTAGATGTAATCGCAATCAAATATTTTGTAGGTAAAGCAGAATAATAATTCTATATTACTATGTATAACTGTTTTGAAAGCAACAAACTCATTGATGAACTCGGTAACTCTATTTTGTAAAGACAACAAAAAGTTAATATGCTAAACTTATGTTCATATTTGTAAAATAATAATGAAAAATGTATGAAATAAAAGACCAGCCCGTGTATACTCTGAACATTGTTCTGTATGATATCCAGTTGAAAATATTAACATTCATGTTAAAATAGAAATAACTATTGCAAAGCTAATTAGAACAAACTAAAATTGTGGCGCCATCTACTGTGGCATAGTCACGCTGAGCAAAATGAAGTGACTGTTAATGCAAAAGAAATGTATTTTCCCCACAACAAAATATTGCAGAATTTTATGTAAATAAAATAATATACCGACTTATTTCTAACATGCAGTTATTATGGATATACATATATAATATATGTATATTATTTGTATTATTTAATATGTTTATATAAATTTATAAATAAATTTATACACAAAATTTTTTTTTTTTTGCTATATATACATTATTTTTTTTTTATTAACAACTAGGTATTTTAGCATTATTTGCTTAAGATGTTGGTGAATTTTTACTCCCTTTATATTAACTCGTAGTGTCTGCTTGTCGAAAAAATTTTGGATCGATTTTAACCAATTTCCCGTGAGCCATTCGGTCTATAATTTTGCTGGCATGCTCGTGGTAATAACAGAAATGATCTAACAAATTTTTAGAGTGATGCCAAAACAATGGAAACTTTTAAATTTTTCTACCAGAGTCAATAAAAAAAATGTACAAAGGGTTAGTTCTTATTATATTATTACCACAACGACCACAAAAACAACAAAACCAGCTATGACAACAACAAAACATTTAGAATAACAATAAGAACAATATAGAAACATCATATTTTTCATTTTTTTTTTTTAATTTTTCAGAGATTTCCCTGGACCTGTTCCACCGATTTTAATGATTTTTGAAATAGAAATCTTCCCATGAATTTGATAAATCATTCTCACTAAAAATGATCACTGTAGCTGCACTATTCAGGGCGTGATCGTGACAAGAACAACATAGAAAATTATATTTTTTCAAGACTTTTTTTAGTTCTTCATTCAAATCTCGGGCCCTAATGGACCGATTTGGACTATTTTAAATAGAAAACTTTTCAGGATGTTAGTGAATAATTTTTTATGTCAGCGAGCACCCTAGCTGCCCGATTGATGTCGTCATCGTGATTTCCACAGACGGACAGACGGACAGACGGACATCGCTATATCAACTCCGGTTGTTATAAGGATCACAAATATATATATTTTATGGGTTCCAAAATTTTTTTTCTAATTATTACAAACGAAATGACAAACTTATATATACCCTCTGCACACTGGAGTGGAGGGTATAAAAAATACGAAAAATTTATTTGGAAAAAAATTTTAAAAATTCTTAAATCACAATTTTAAAAATTTTTTAAATATCTAATAAAAATTAAAAATATGCACTAAGTAGTAAAATTTGCAATACTATGCAAATAGGTGACATATTGTTGCAAATCTTTTGATTCAAAAAAGTATTTGGTCAAATTTGATTTTGGGCTACTAACTCTTAACATACATATGTATGACAATCGCAACTCTAGTGGTTACTATTAGTATTGGTGACCAAGAAAACTTGTAAGTCCTTTAAAAATATGAAGTTCTTTAAAAAAATATTGGCTCCGGATGTTGTGAGAAATTTGGATCATAACCAATGAATTTAAGATGGGCTTGTCATGGAATGGAAATTGTTTTTTTTATAAATCCTGTGCGATACATTTTAACTGGTCATCTTTAATTACAGTTTTGAATAGATATTTCTTAAAACCATTTTGATAACTACTTCATGGTGCTTATTTTTTTTTTTTCAATTTAAAATTGTACAATGTACATAGGGTCATATTTCGTATCAAAAAATTTTTAACCACTTGCTAGAATTTTATTATGAAAAAATCAAAGTTCAGAAAATACACACATCAAACACACAATGTTCTGTTCTAAAGCAGCCAACACATATTTTTATTTTCATATCAATTATGTCTGTTTCTCAATTTTGTACGGTGCCCAACACAATCATGACTGTGTTTCGGTTTAATATTTCGTTATCTACACGAACCTTTTTCTATCATGTATTTTTTGTTTCGAACACACATGAACCACACAGATTCGAGTGTAGCTTTATTTTAAGTTCGTTTACTTGCACGTGTAGTGCTAAAAAAAACAGAACATGTTCTTCAACGCGTACATATAAAAATTAAAACATTATCCACTCGCGATAGGAAAAATCTGAAATATTTCTTTAATAACGACAACAATTGTTTCAACCAAATTTATTAAAAAAATCTAAAATAATTGATTAGCAGTTATAAAAAAATAAAAAGATAATAATAAAAATAAAATAAAAATAAAAAGATAGTAATAAAATAGAAAACAGAAAAATTTTATACGTTGTTTATGACTTAATTTCTTTTTTTTTCCGATCGCAAGTGGATAATGTTTTAATTTTTAGATGTACGCGTTCAAGAACATATTCTGTTTTTTAGCAGTACACGTGCACGAACTTAAAATAAAGCTGCACTCGAATCTGTGTGGTATATGTGTGCTCGAAACAAAAAATACGTGATAGAAACATGTTCATCTACATAACGAAATATTAAAACGAAACGTAGTCATGATTGTGCGAGTTTTTATTCAGTGTGCGTGTTTTTCTAAACTCTGGAAAATATATTATTTTCTATGTTGTTATTGTTGTTTTTATAAATTTTGTATATTGTATGTGATTATCATTGTGGATGTTTATATGGCCTTTGTATGCCGTTATGATCCACGTGTCATATCAGCTTTTTTACTTTTTATAATGTTTATAAACTTGACTTTGTGCAAGAAGGATGTTATTTTTTATGTGATTCTACTATCTGTAGTAAAAACTGTTTTTCTTTTTCTTTATTTGTTAACACTTTATTAAAATCTTTTATGAATTTAACGCCTCTTTCTTCAGTATCATTTACTACACATATGTAGGTCCTTGCAGAAACTGTAACTCTTTTTAAAATACTCATTGGATTCCCATGTCGATGGAGGATATAATAAAAATTCTGCAGAAATACTGAAACAGCTGAAAAAATGTTTAGTTTTCTGGGACACAAAATCGCTTAAATCATTATTTACGAGGGCGGATCAATAAGTCCGTGACTTTTAGAATAATGAAACACAGTTTTTTTGCAAAAAAAAAAATATTTTTCAACATAATCTCCTTTTAGCTCAATACACTTAGTCAAACGTTTCTGCAATTTTTGTATCCCTTCCAAAAAATAGGATTTTTCGAGGTCCCTAAAATAGGCATTTTTGATCAATAATTTCATCGTTGGAGCTAAATATCTTCCCCCCGAGCCAGAAATAGGAAATAGTCACTGCGGGCTAAATCCGGAGAATATGGCGGATGAGGTTCCAATTCTTAGCCCAATTCATGGAATTTTGCCAATCCATTGAAGTTGTCACACGATTACGTTTATGGTCAATTGAGAGCAAACGCGGCACCCATCTTGCAGACAGCTTTCTTAAACCCAATTGATAATTTAAAATCGAAACCACACTGCCATGTGAAATGCCTATGTCATCAACAATCTCACGCACTTTTACTCTTCGATCGGCCAACATCATATCGTGGATTTTTTCGACATTTTCGGGTGTATTGACCTCAATTGGCCATCCAGAACTTTCAGCGTCATTTGTATTTATGCGACCACAATGAAGGTCAGTAAACCACTTTTTTACCATTGAAATCGATGGTGCAGACTCCCCATCGTATTTAACAAGCTTTGCCTTGGTTTGATTGACGGTTTTTTGTCGCAAAAAAATAATGTTTAATGAGCACTCGAAATTCACTTTTGTTTATTTAAAAAAAAAAAACGCGAGGTTGTATGATTTCAACAGCTGTTAAACGCAAAGTGAATGACGGAACTTGCTTAAAATTTTAAAGTAGTCTACTAACAGGTGGTACTTAATGGGAGCAGTGTTGCATTTCATATAAGTACGAGGGAAGTTCGAAAAGTCATGGACTTATTGATCCGCTCTCATATAAAATTTTCTGGGTGAATGAATTTTCTATTTTCGAAAAGTTTCTCAACTGGCTCCACTGCATATAGAGGAACAACCATTTTTTCTTTCACTTCTAGTGGAACTTTTTTTTGTCAAAAAATGCTAATGCCATCATTTCTTCGGTCAAATACCACAAATGATGCAACTGATGAATCTATTTCGGCATAAGCATGAGCTGCTTTTCGCATTCAAACCAAGCCTTTATATAAAGGCGAATGTAAAAGTATAATTATTTCTTATGCCTCTCAACTCTGAATTTGTAAGATTAAACTGTTGATGGAATAAATAAATTTTTAACGAGTAAATCGTTATCGCTTTTTCATTTTTAAGAACCACTCTATTGTGCATAAATTAATAACATTTTTTTAAACGGTGTTATGAATACGAAATACTTATTCCATGGATATGCAGTGCCAAAATTTTAGTTATGAATACGGCTGTATATGTTTTCATGACAAACATATTTTACGTGTATTTAATTTAATTCTAACAATTATACACATCTTGTGGTATATTATAGATATTTGCATTTATTTCGGAAAAATTTAAAGAATTTCCCTAATTTTTTCTCAAAGATTATACTGAGTTGCAAAAAGTCTACACGAAATCTCTAAAACATAAACAAATCTAAGACATTTTGGTAAAAGAATTTTCGCTTACATGACTACTTATCTAAAAAAAAATGTCACACATACACACAGTTCTTATGTAGACCAATAACTGCATAATCTAAAAAAAAACATTTAAATCATGGTTTAACCATGTTCTGTTCCCTTCCGTTCTTCATAAACCTTCATACATAAATACACCCATTTAACAACCGAATTGATATATTAGATGACCTTTGATATTTCAAATAAATTTTACGCTTTGCTCTACACACAAACAGTGTGCAGCAAAACTCGTAATACCCCAGCTGAATTAAAACTGTTTGTTAATTTGTTGAACTAAATGAAGAATTAGGCAAAATTTATTTTTGTCTTATTTAATCTATTCTCTAACATAATAAAAAATTACTAATTTATTCAACAAAGCAAAAAACATCTAATTCAGATTTCATGACAACTGCATAAAATTAGAAAATATACTTATATTAAAAAAAAAAAATAGATTGATATTGTTTTATAATATTTTACCGAATATTTTGTAGAATATCCCGTAGAACTTCGTTCAAACGAATTGGCATTGAGCAAACAAGCTTTTTGTATTGTACTCTACAGGAATTTGCTACCATTCCGCCAACTCTTTAAACTGATTTTAATTACAAATGTTATGACATCGCAATCGTTTTTCTAAATGATCACATATCGCACCTGTACCTCTAAAGTGAGTCAACTCCAAATTTACAAATTTTCAGTAGAGGCAAAAAACGGTTTTTTTAATATTTACTATAAAATGTAAAAATAGTTGTTTCATTGTAAGGAATTGCGAATAATACATACATATCAACAATAGTTGTTTTTGCGATTTTTTCAGTGATCATCAAAAATAACAAGTTTTTTGGGTGCAACTCAAAATATGTCTCTTTAGTGGATTCTAAAATAGCTACTTTTATAACACAGTGAGGGTTACAACAGTATTTTTTTTTACGAAAGACTAGAAAAATCGATGTAAGATTTTTACAGTGGATTGATAGACCTTGCTTAAAGTGGAAATTAAAATTTTGAGTTGACTCACTTTAGGATACAGGTGCGATATATGCTCAATATGATACATATGGTGATTTTGCGGGAGGGTTTTAAACATGTGGGGTGTGTTGTATGCTAACCACATCATTAAGATCATTGTTCTGTTGAAAGTAATAATCGTTATGAATTTTCAATTTTTCGCCACTTTGATTGAGATTATTCTACAATATTTCCTCGCTTACTAATAAATTACCAACTCCTGCTGCTGACATGCAGCCCCATAACATGAAACCACTGTCCTTCGGATTTAGTTCTTCCAAGGGTCTTCTCCATACCAAAACGCATACATCCGAGATAAAAATTTTGTATTTAGATTCGCCCGAGAAAATAACTTTATTCCAAAAATTGCTTGTTTTGCTTTTGCATTCGTTGGCAAAATGTATACGCTTCTTTCTGTTAATTTCGTTTATAAAAGACTTATTGCGTGTTGTTCAAGGATTGTACTCGACCCTTTTGATCGACCTCTTTATTCCTCCAACTCTGCAGCTATCTTTAGTGCAATTGCAAATGCATTTTTCTTAGTAATAGCCTGCATTTTTCTTTCTTCTCTATCACTTAACTTTGGGACGTGCTGTTCGTGATTTCTTTTCAATTCTTTTCTCTTTTTTAAAGCGGTTTATAATTTTTTGTATGGTTAATTTGCTTCTTTTTATTATGTGAGAAGTCTCGAAGGAAGATTTTACCATTTCATGGCAAATTATTATTACTAGCAGATCCCAGCCCTTGAAAATCGGGGGCAAATTCTAGGAAACTTCATTTTTTCATTTAATAAAGACCATAAAGTTATGCTAATCAATTTAAGACAACTCACAATTCAACACTTTGTAAATATCGATTATTTTCGTTATTGGTTTATGTCCAATTATTGGTTTATATCTAAAATAATTTTTCAATTCCACATAATTATTATTTTGAATGAAGAAAACGAACTCACAAACACATTAACAAATTTAATAAACACACACATAACCTTGTATAATTATACCCTATACCACTATGTGGTTTGGGTATAATGACTTTGTGCTGCTGCTTGTAACAACCAAAAATATTTGACCTAGACCCATCTTTAATTATACCGATCGAATCAGAATCACTTTCTGAGTTGATTTAACAATGTCCGTCCGTCCGTCCGTCCGTCTGTGTGTCCATGTAAAGCTTTTAATCAAACTGCAGGTCGCAAATATGAATATATTTTTATGAAATTTGGTATATAAGCTTTTATCGGCCATGGGATGAACGCTATTGAAATTGGTGAGAATCGGTCCATGTTTAGACCTAACCCCCATACAAATTACCCATATGAAATCGACATAAATTGCCATAAGATCCAAATTGTCATATAGATCTTACTCAAATTGGGTTTGTATGCGTTCATTACATCCATTAATGAGTAGTCCAAAAATGATCTCTTTGACCCCATACAGAGCTGCTTCCCGATCTTCACTTAAATCTATTAAAAAACAAAAATATTGCACTGATTCTTCTCAAATTTTGTTTGTATATATTTTTGCAAAATACAAGAGACTTTACCAAACATGATCAGGATCGGTCCATTTTTGGACCTAGTCCCTATATAGATATAGCATCCGATATGAACTTTTTCATATCTGCAGCCAAAAAAATTAATAAAAATGCCACTCAAATTCGGTTTTTGCTTATTTTCTATGTCCAGTTAGTTGGGCCTATGAGATAGGGTTTCTAAACGCATGGTATAGGGTATCATATAGTCGGTCTAGACCGACTATAATTTTCTTACTTGTTTTATTTTATGTATGTGTTAGTAGCAACTTTAAATGCATTTTACTGGAAAAAAAAATATAAAAATTTACAAATCCGTAAATCTGGTGGA
This sequence comes from Cordilura impudica, assembly GCA_963682025.1. Taxonomy (NCBI): domain Eukaryota; kingdom Metazoa; phylum Arthropoda; class Insecta; order Diptera; family Scathophagidae; genus Cordilura; species Cordilura impudica. Next base: position 81,714,259 of record OY821517.1, read on the forward strand.
CAGCTAAAAAGAAATACCTTTCAAATAAGATACATTTGGTCAAAATCGGGAGAAAACTATGGAGCAAATCATCGGTCACATGAAATCGCCCTACCTATTAATAATATAGATTCGTTCCTCAATTGCTAGATATTTTTCAAATCACTCTACCTCACTTTTGTTACTGAAACATTACTTCTTAAACTGTTCATCAAAATAATTAAAAAAAAATGTTTTCGAAAAACCATAGGGGTGCTAACGTTTTTGCAATATGTTATAAATGGGTACCAAGATTTTTGTAGTGCAAAAATATGAAGTTGTTAATATATGTTAATAATTTAATTCAACTAGGTAACATTAACTTTTGCTGCACACTGTATATTTGGTTTATGTATTCTATATCCCAGTGAACATTTTATGAAATTAATGATATTATCCGAGTCTTTTTCGACTCCTTAAATAATCGTAAATGCGCTCATTTTCTGATCATAAAAGATTGTTTTGTGGGGAAAAAATGGTACAATACCAGCGACTCTTTTTTTACCAGTCTTTTATCACTCGCTTTTCTGATCAGTTTCGAGTTATATTTTTTGTCGTATTGTAGATCATTTGTAAGTCTTTCTCTAGACATTTTTCTATCACTTGATAGTCTTTTTCGATTCATTTATCAGTCATATTTTTAACCGGTTGCGAGTCTCTCTCAATTCATTTCTATTTATAATTATTTGTGTTTAAAAAAATAAAACATTTAATTAGTAAAATAAGTTTATTTAAAAAGATTTATCCCTATAAATATAATAAAAATGACATGTTTGTTTGTCAATTTTGTCATCACATCAAATTCGGCACATAGATAGTGATTTTTCTGGAAGGAGCTATAGGCCATACTATATTTTGATTGGATGCTACACTTCCTTTTACGCCCACTTTGTATAACATTATAAAACCTATTTTTTATGCAACCACACCTAAACTATTTAACTGATTACCTGGAAATTTAGCACACAGGTGCGGTCGGCGGAAAATTCTTCGAAAACAATTCTTCGAAATCAATTCTTCGAAAACTCAATTCTTCGAATAGCAGTTCTTCGATTAACAATTCTTCGAATAGCAATTCTTCGAATAACAATTCTTCGAAAAACATTTCTTTGAAAACAGTTTTGATGCCGTTTTTGAGACGAGTTTTCCGTAAAGCGAAAGTAAAAGCCTGTAATTGAAAATCGGTATGATTATTCCCCGCTATAGTTTCAAATCGGTATGATTATTCCCTGCTATAGTTGAAAACCTATGATTATTCCCCGCTATATTTGAAAAGCCCTGATAATTTCCCGCTATATTAGAAAACCTCTATGGTTATTGTTATTCGAAGAATTGTTTTTCGAAGAATTATTTTCGAAGAATTGTTATTCAAAGAACTGCTATTCGAAGAATTGTTTTTCGAAAAATTGTTTTCGAAGAATTGTTTTCGAAGAATTCTCCGCAAATCCACAGGTGCAGCCTTTGAAAATAATGCTGTGCCATACAAGGTCTTGATTGGACGTCACACCCACTTAAAATCCATTTTTTGCTAAAGTATTATTTTGCTATCACTTTATAAGGTCTATTATAAGGTCTATTGCTTGCACACAGGCATTTTACCATTTAAGTCTTTGGCAACCAGAAATTACTTGGTGTACATGATCTCAAGGCTTCCGTAAATGCATTCATTTGCTTTAGTAAAACCGTTTATATTTGACTTTGTTTACGATATTCAACACATTTAGTTAAACGATAATTTAAATACTAATACAACTTACTTCAACTCGAAACATTGTAAAAGGGCCAACGTGTTTTACAGATTTGAAAACCATTAATAGCCGGAAATGTGAAACACACACTGGGACCTAGCGACAGAAGACATTCTTCGTCGAAGATGAGTAATTGATTCTGATGCCACATTTGACGGTGACACCTACAACGAGGCTCTATTTATTATTGAGGACAAATTGATATCGATAGTGGAGAAAGAAACAGACCAGTGGTATTCCGCGGTCAGTTATATTACAAAATGTGAACGATGAGATGTCAAGAGAATTAAGCTACAGCCTCACTGCTATTGATGCAGAAATCGCGGATAAGATGCCGAGAACAAAAAATTCCTTTGAAGAGATAATAAACGCTGATCAGTAGAGATAATGGAGCACTCTTCTTCTTGGATGCTCCTGGTTGCAAAAGGAAAACATTCCTACTATGTCTTTTATAAGCATACATCCGTAAAGACTCCAACATCGCAATTGCAGTAGCTTGCTTAGGGGTTGCGGCAACTTTTCAAAGTGGTTGTAGAACTGCACACTCTGTTCTCAAATTATCCCAGAGCGAGGCCCCCACTTGCAACATTCGTAAAAAGAGCAGTTTGGGAGTTTACCTACGAATATGCAAATTACTGGTGTGGGATGAGTGCACCATGTCTCGTAAGCGCGCAATTGAGGTTGTAAATCGAAACTGCCTATCATTCCAAGAACTACAGTGGCTGATGAAATTAATTTGGAACCAACTTTCTGGATTAAGCACTTCCGTCAATATGCGAGTTCATGTGCTTAATGATTCCGCTACTGGAAAACATGCAGCAGAATTACAAAAAATTGGACATGGTAAAGCGGTTAAATACATCAATGAAGAAATAGCATTTTAACCAGCATTCTGGAATTTGGTGTCCTCTGAAGAACAACTTCTATCCGAAGTCTAATGGGGAATTAACCGAAAGATGTCCGACGAATCCTGGTTATCCGAAGAGCACTGTAAGCACCAAAAAACATATCCATAGATCACATTAACTGTCAAATTGTGTGTCAAATTTCCGGCATCTTCACAGTATACAAATCCATTGATACCGTTATGTCTGAAGAGCAATGCGGTACATACCCTCCTTAGTTACTCAATTATACTCCTTAGTTACAACTATATTAACAGGCACAGCAAAAGGAGAATATGTTTTCATTCCACGAATGCTCCTCATACCAGCAGATTTACCATTTCAATTCGAACGCCTGCAATTCCCAGTCGAGCTAGCATTTGCCATTACAGCAAATTAGGTCTAAATATAACCATTAAAAATCGCCGGTTTTCGTTTGGAGACACAATGCTCATCGCATGGGCAACTACATGTTGCATGCTAACGAGTTTCAAGCGGTGAACAGTTGTACATATTTACGCAAAATAGAAAAACTGTGAACGTAGTTAATAGGAGTGTTCCTTAATCTAGGTGATTTTGTCATATTTTATTTATTTATTTATTAACTATATAATCTATCATATTAGTAGGCTAGGCGATTTCTTGTGACCGATGTTTTGTTCTACCGTTTTATCCCGATTTTGACCAAACGTATATTATTTGAAAGGTATTTCTTTTCAGCCAGTTTCTGGATTTACAGATTTTTAAATTTTTTCTTTTATTTTGGGTAAATTGCATTTAAAGTTGCTACTAACACATTCATAAAACAAGTAAGAAAATTATAGTCGGTCTAGACCGACTATACGATACCCTATACCATGCGTTTAGAGACCCTATCTCTAAGGTCCAACTAACTGGATATAGAAAATAAGCATAAACTAAATTTGAGTGGGATCTTTATAATTTTTTTGGCTGTAGATATGAAAAAGTTCATATCGGATGCTATAGCTATATGGGGACTAGGTCCAAAAACGGACCGATCCTGATCATGTTTGGTAAAGTCTCTTGTATTTTGCAAAAATATATACAAACAAAATTTGAGAAGAATCAGTGCAATATTTTTGTTTTTTGATAGATTTAAGTGAAGATCCGGGACAGCTCTATATGGGGCCTATGACTAAGAGTTGTCCCTACTCATTAATGGATGTAATAAACACATACAAACCCAATTTGAGTAATATCTAAATGACATTTTGGATCTTTTGCCAATTTATGTCGATTTCATAGGGGTCATTTGTATGGGGGCTAGGTCTGAACATGGACCGATTCTCACCAATTTCAACAGCGTTCATTCTATGGTCGATAAAAGCTTAAATACCAAATTTCATCAAAACATATTCATATTTGCGACCTGCAGTTTGATTACAAGGTTTACATGGATACACAGACGGACGGACGGACGGACGGACGGACGGACATCGTTAAATCGAATCAGATAGTGATTCAAATATTTTTGGTTGTTACAAACAGCAGCACAAAGTCATTATACCCAAACCACATATTGGTATAGGGTATAATTATACAATGTGTGTTTATTAAATTTGCTAATGTGTTTGGAATAAAAATGAGATTGTTTTTTTGTGTTGATTTGTGAATTGGCTATAATTGATTAGCATACCTTTAGGGTCTTTATTTAATGAAAAAATAAAATTTCCTAGAATTCGCAATCGAATTTCGAGGGCTGGAATCTGTTAGTGATAAATTAATATATAATTAGTGGCTTTTGATCATTAGCTACTAGGGCCGGTTTTCATTTCGAGACACAATAAGCATATTTACGCAAAACGGAAAAACTGTGAACGTAGTTCACAGGAGTGTTCTTTAATCTAGGTGATTTTGTCATATTTTATTTATTTATTTATTAACTATATAATAATAAATTAATATATAATTAGTGGCTTTTGAGCATTAGCTACTAAGGCCATCAGCTCATACTTTATTAAAAGCAGTGTACATGCGGACAATATTCAATTGAAGTTATTCCTTAATTTTTTCCAAATAAAATATTTAGAAGCGGCGCACAAAATGACTCGAATGTGTTTATTTTCGAGAAATCCGAGCTAGTGTATACATAAAAATATAATTATTTTATTGCAAGAAAAAGAAATTAATGAACGAATGAATTAAATTTTTTTTTAAATTAATATTAAGCACAATGCGGGTACAGAGGAGTGTGAAAATTGGCATAGTTATAGTTCATATGGAGTAGAAGTGCAGAATTTTAAAATTTATGTAAAATATGTGTTAAAAATACATTAAATTAAATAAACAAAATAATAATAAATAATTTTATAAGAGCCTAAAGGTATGCTAATCAATTTAAGCCAATTCGCAATCAATCGAATTTCATTATAATTGTATATCACACGCCCTGTGTTGCATTGTGAATTCCCTAAAATTGATAAGCATACCTTTAGGATCTTATAAAATTATTTATCATCATAAATTTTTTATATATGAATACATAAATTTAAAAAAAACTGTAAGAAAACAAGTAAGACCGACTATACGATACCCAATACCATGGTTTAGAGACCCTCTCGCTTCGGCCCAACTAATTCGATATAGAAAATAAGCATAAACCAAATTTGACTGGCATTCTTATTCATTTTTTTGGGTGCGTATATGAAAAAGTTCATATCGGATGCTATATTTATATGGGGACTAGGTCGAAAAATGGACCGATCCTAACTATATTTGGTAAAGTCACTTATATTTTGAAAAAATGTATATAAACCAAATTTGAGAAAAATCTATTACAAAGTTTACATGGACACACAGACGGACAGACGGGCGGACGGACAGACGGACATCGCTAAATCGACTCAGAAAGTGATTCTGAGTCGATCGGTATAATAAAAGATGGGTCTAGGTCAAATATTTTTCGTAGTTACAAACAGTAGCGCAAAGTCATTATTACCCCAACCACATAGTGGTATAGGGTATACAAATTAAAAGAAAAGGTATAGGGAACATTTTTGCTAAATTTTTTAAATAATAGAATTATGTACCTACTTTTAGTGCTTGTTATTAAAAAACACTTTTCGGCGCTTTGATATTGCTGGTCCCCTTCCAGCTGAAAATACTTTTTGAATGGCGGCTCTTATAAATTGTGAGGGTCCTTTAAAAAGCTTGACTTCACACCACGATTCGACTGATATTATTAATAAACAGAAATTCACAATATCGAAATATTGTCCCAGCTGCGCAAAATATTATTCCAAAATTAAATTCAAAACAATCACTTTTCAATCGCCTGCATGATGTGTTTGCGATTAATGTACATTTTGTTATTGTACTTTCAATAAGTCACTTTTTATGCGCAAACGCTAATCATTTTCGAGAATTATTTCAAGTAAGCAAGTGATCATTTTTTGGTCATCAAAAGTACTCGAAGAAGACTCATTTTTGGCAAAAGAAGCTTCCAAGACACTCTCTAAGCGTAAATGCTAATCATTTCCGAGTCTTTTTTAATCGCAGAAGACTCCGTAAGGACTAAGCACTCCATAGTGACAGACATGACATTCAGTGATCTTTCTAATCCAATATTATACAGTAAACATTTTTCAATGTTCATAAAAATATTTATATAATAAATATGTAAATGCGAAAATATTAAAAAATTCAAAAATAACGATTGTTTCTGTGGACAGAGTTGTATCTTCTGAAATTAATACGAAGTAAATGCTGCTCTGCTCATAGGCCTGCCTTTAGGTGAGTGTGTTAAAGCGCTGACCAAAAGGTACAAGAACAAGTGTATGTGAAGGTTCATGGTTCAAACCTCACGGCCGCCCTTAGTAGAAAAATTTCATATAGAAACAATCTATTCAATTATAACATCACAATTATCACAATGTTCAATAAATCGCTGATGAAGGCTGAAATGCCAGAAACCGGTCCGATTACGAATACAGTGTAGTTATGAATTTTTGATATATATGCTTTCTTCTTCTTCTTTACCACGCACCATTGAGAGAAAATATATATAATATTATGCAGACGGACCTGACCAACATATCTACTAATAGAAAATTTGATAAATTATTATTGTTATTAATAATTGGGGGGTAAAAAACAGTCGTGACAGACATGACAACAAACGGACATCATTTTAGGGGATATTTGCAAAACATAGAAAAGCTCTGTAGTTATTTAAATTTATAAAAAGCATTAATTCTAAAATAAATTATAGTAAAGAGAAGTATTTTGTAATATGACGGGCATAACACTGCCTTTATTTTCAAAATTACTTAATTACACTTTTCCTTTCTTACTGGACAAATAGGAGCTATAAAAATATACAAAAATCTATTGTCATGTTTTAATACCCTTTTCTTTGAAATGGTATCAAAACAAAAATTATTTTAATTAAATTGGAGTTAAGGTTGACCTTTGATGGAATTACCCTAAGGTGCTTTGAGTTTAAACAAACTTCCAAATGCTAACTGGGATTTGACTGCCATATTGTCAGTGTATAAGTAGGTATGTAAATACAATGTATCGGTGAAGTTATTTGTGTCACAATATTAGTTCAACTCAATTTCAATTTCAACCATAACGAAATGCATGCGAAAAATTTGGCAATGCACGCGTACTATTTCGCTTATGGTCAAATGTACAAATGTCATGGAGATCATATGAACATGTTTGAATATTCCCGTATACACACGAGTATTTACCAAAAAAAAAAAAAAGAGTGCATTTTTCATTCCTTTACATACCCATTCACATTGTTTAGTCACAAAAACTATTTACTAAGGCTGAGTTGGATTTTGTTTACCCTTTTCGACTTAAATGTCAGTTCATCAGATAAAATTTCTCAAATTAAATTCTTAAAAATTTAGATTTTCTTTGACAGAAGAAGAAATTTAAAAATTATAGGAATTATATAAATACAAGTTTTAAATTTTCTTGTAACAAAATTAGATGAATAGAAAATTTTTTGTTTTCATCAATTTGGACTTCGAATATGTTTCGTAATGATTTAATAGTTTTAAGCTAGTATGTAGGGTATTCAAAAATAAAACTGCGGGATATCTTTAACCGTTCGCACTAGTCGCAAATACGTTATAATTCAAAATTATACGGATACACGGTGCGGATTTATAAATTTGTAACAACTATGTGTATGCATGTTTATCAACAAGAGTGGTCCGAAATTTGAAAACTATCAATTCAATACATGTAAGTTATATATATGAGAAATTAGTCAAAAATAATTTCTAAAATCAAATTCAAGGTCTTAGCAATTAAAACTGTTATTAACCGATAGATAATTTAGTCTAGAACATTTTCAAAAATCTTTGGTCACAGTCGAGTTGGAATAAAATGGAGTTATTTATCTTCAGACTCAATCTTGATTTTTTTTTTATAATTTTATGTTTCTAGCTAGAATTTGCTTAACAATGTGGTTATCGTAAATATCTGATATAATTTAACAATTTTACATTTAAAAACCTGAAAACAATAGACTTTAATTGTTGTTACTGCTTATGACTAAAGGAATTTAGGAAAATTTTCGACTCACTCTCTTGGATATCTTTGATTTTCTAGTTCAGTGACAGTTATGATCATAATTTATGTCGTTTCCTAGGATGCCACGAAAATTTACATTTAGCATTGAGTTATGCTTGAACATTGTGCATATACACCCATACATACTAGTATGCATATGCTTGTGGCAGATATCATAATTTTGAAAATGTTATGACAAAATATTTGCATACTGTTTTATTCGTATAACTGCAATTTAATTTTTTGAAATACGAGGGTGGATCAATAGTGAACTAAAATCAACACAACCCCCATTGTGAATTAAAATCAATACTAACGTCAAATTTTGAACAAGCTCCGTCATTAGTTTGTATTTGTCAGCTGTTCAAAAACAAAACCTCGATAATTGTTGCAAAAATGGAAGAAAATAAAGTTTAAGTCACCATAAAACATATTGGAAAAACATGCAAAAGCTTGACAAGTACTTTGCAAGAACAATTTCAATGTAAACAATTAAGAAAATTATAGTCGGCCTAGGCCAACTATACCCTATACCATGCATTTCGAGAGAGGATCTTGGATGCAACACCACTGTGGAAAATTTTCGGGGTCATTATCTGGGGGGTGAGAAATTTCAAGTCAGGGTGAATGAACAAATATAAAAAACGAATTTTTTGACTTAAATTGAATGAAATCGATATAGGTCGTATATGGGTACCCCACATAATTTTCAGCGCTGAATATTTTGGGCTATTTTAAATATGGAAAAGTCAAAGATTCGTCAATTTGTGCAATAATTTAGTCAAAAAAAGCCCCCTAGCGACTATTAAAAGCAAAGGCCCTAATTATGAGTTGCATTCGATCTTCGATCTTCGCTGGCTATCGAACATCGACTATCGAATGGCAAATTCATATTTTGAGCTGCCGACAAGATCGAAAATTTCATTGTACAACGAATTTTCAATCGAACACAATTTTGCTTTCGATGAAGTTTGTAAAACTTATTGAAAATATAAGTTGTAATTATTTTAATTTCATGAGATTGATCTGCCTTGTGTGCATTGCCCCAGCAGTTCATCTTTAGTAGACAGCAATTCCATATACGCCTCCTTGCAGTCGAAAATTTGCTGTAAATCTGTAAACAAACTTTCTAAATGATACACTTGTTAGAATCTCGTATATACATAAGCGAATCATGGAACCATAATTCCATGTTAATAAATAACTAATTAATTTATTCTTTTATAAATTTATAAACAAACTATTTATTTCTAGTGCCAGCTGATAAATATGTACTATTGTGAACAATCCAATTGAGTGAATTTCACAATAGCGCTATTTTATCGAATGTGCGCCATAATACCAAATGAAAATGCGTTCGATCAGTTATTTCGACCATAATCAAAAATCGAAAGTTGCTCATAATAGGCACCAAAAATAAATCTGAAAAATGGATTTCCTGACCCAGAAAACCCCGGTATACACATTTTCAATAATTTTTTTACATTTGAATGAGTATTATGGAAAATATTATGAAAATATCTTCATCGAAAATTTGGCAGGCTCGAAAATGATTTTTGGGCAAATGTACTTGTTATGGCCCATAGTACCAGAATCGCGATGAACCCATGAAGTAAAAATAGTTCACCCACCCTAACATACATACATATATAATTACAAGAATACAGAAAATATTTAAGAAAAATGTTAAAGAATAAACCAAATCCAAAATTAAAAAAAAGTTAAAATTATAAGCAAATATAACTAATTAATAAAATTAAAATTACTTTGTAATTTGAAAATCATCAGATTTCAAATGATACGCCGAAAAGCTTATTCGTGAAGGAATAATTTTCAGCAGACCTTCTTAGTCTAAAAACATATCTAATTATAATGTTATATAAAACATTAAATTTGCCTTTACTAAAAGAATCACAACTAGCAAAAAGTTCACACTAGTATAGAATGCCGGGAATTAAATGCGTTATGGCTAGAAGTATTCTTATTCTTATTCTTATGCAGTGAAAGATTGAGTGGTGCCATAGAGTTCTGAACTTCATGTAAGTTTGAACAACAGTCGTATTAGTCACAATATCACTCATACGTTTACATCCCTTTTACTTCACTAATAAATAATAATCATACGGTCTGAGTATGTTCTGTTATTCAGGAAATTTATTAAAAGAGCGAACAATTTTAAAAATTTTAAAGATATAATTCGATTAAACTTTACGTACTGAAGCTATTTGATAAATAATAAAACGAGAAATCATCAATGGTTCCTGAGTTATAGATGAAAAGCTTAGCAAATAAACGTCAAGATAAAGAAAAAATACTAAAGGTCATAAAAAAAATGTTGGCCCGAGAAACCAAACCCGTTAGAGGTTTTACTATATACTCTGGCCTAGTACTTCCACCCTGACAGGAAATTTCTCGCCCCCCCAACCCTAGAATGGTTGTAGAACTATGTTATTAACCAATTTGTATAAAGCAAACTCTTTTGCGGTGTCTAACACATAAACGACATGGGTATCAATGTTTTTAGATTTGTCATTCCGTTTGTAACGCATCGAAATAAATTCCGGATACCGCAAAGCCATATATTTTCTTGAAACTTATACTAAGGGAAGTTCATTTAGTGATGACCGTCTATCCATCTGTCTGTGAAAATCACGACCCCACCCTCAACATCTAAGACTCTTCGTTTTGCATAAAATCGTTTGCTATCACCTCGAAAAAGAAAGAAAGAAAAAATATAATCCTTAAAAAAGTAAATATTTTTTTAAATACGTTTCCTCAAAGCGTATCTTTTCTCCAAAAGCACACTTTTTTCAATATTTTTTTTTTTTATAAAAAAGTACCTTTCCTTAAAAAATACTTTTTTAAAAAGTACCTTTTCGCAAACAAGAATTTTTTTTAAATAGTACATTTTTTAAAAAAGTAACATTAAAAAAATATTATTATTCAATTTTTTTTTTTTTTAATTTCTTTTTTTAACTCTTTCTTTTAACTCATACTCTCTGTCCGTCTGTCTGTCTGTCTGACGTGGGGCAACCCCATTCCCCCCTAACCAATTGATCTGAAACTTGGCTCATAGTCTAGTTGTGACTATAAATTAATTTTGGGGTATTCTCGCACAGTCACGCATAGTCACGCACAGCCACGGAGTGATCTAGATGTCATTTCCCCTCATTCTATCGATCTGAAACTTGGTCCATACACTTGCTATGAAAAATAGATTGACTTTGACTTAATCATGCACAGTCACGCACAGTCACGCATAGTCACGCACAGTCACAGAGAGATTAAAACCTCACTTCCCCTCATCCGATCGATCTGAAGCTTTGTCCATAGAGTTGTGACCAAAGATTAATTTTAAAATAGTCACGCAAAGTCACGCACAGTCACGGAGAGATTCAAAACTCATATGCATATGCAAGAAAGAGTTTTAATAAAAATCCATAAAAACAAATTTAAGGGACCTTTAAAATAATCTTACCAATAAAAATAAATTTTTTATTAAAACTCTTTCTTTCCTTATGCATATGAGTTTTAAATCTCTTCGTGACTGTGCGTGACTTTGCGTGACTATTTTAAAATTAATCTTTGGTCACAAATAGTCTATGGACCAAGTTTCAGATCGATCGGATGGGGGGAAATAACATTTAGATAACTCCTTGACTGTGCGTGACTATGCGTGACTGTGAGTGACTACCCCAAAATTAAACTTGAGTCACAACAAGACTATGGGCCAAGTTTCAGATCAATTGGATAAAGGGGAATGGGGTTGCTCCACGGCAGACAGAGAGTATGAGTTAGAAGAAAGAGTTTAAAAAGGAAATTGTTTTAAAAAGGTGTCCCTCTTCAAAAAAAATAATTTTTGTTTAAAAAAGTAAAATTAAAAAAAAATACATGTTTTAAAATTTTACCGTTTTTTAAAAATTACCCTTATAGAAAAAATAGGCTTTTGTTAAAAAAGTACCCCTTTTTAAAACTTAATATTTTTGTAAGGTTTTTAAACATTTTTTTTTGCATTTCTCTGTCTGAATGTACAACATGTCGAGAGTGTTGTACCAGTGAGTGATGCAGCGTTTCCGACCGGCCTCGTATGGTATATCGTATATAAATCAGTTTTTAAAAAGCTTTAAATAGATTTTGTGGCAAATAAGTATTCGAAGTTCCTGAACATCATAACTCAAAATCTACTTGGCAGATTTAAAACACTATATCTACACATAAGTCATCAGGTAACCACGAAGATTTTTTTTTTATTTTCCATTTTCTGCCCCATTTTTTAACAACAAATTCCCGAAATTTTATAGCAAAAATCGTGTTTTTCACTTCAAAATGCTGCAAAAAAAAAATGAAAAGAACTCCGTCACTACCTCAGAAAACATTTAGATTTGTTTATTTCACATGATCCGGTAACGAGTTCACCGCAAAACAACAACGCTTCCGGAGATTCGCCGTCACGGACTTAATTACTAAAATTTTTAATTGAAAATTCTTTCAAAGATTCTTCAAATGCTATGCTATAACCTGTATACGAAATAAATAATCCAACATTATTCATATCTTCAAAAAAGAATTATGAAAATACGAGTTTTTTTAAGTTTTAAAAAGTGCCCTTTTTTAAAAAATATTTTGTTAAAAAAGGTAACCTTTTTTTAAAAGTATAATTTGAACTTTTTTTAAAAAAAAAAATATCCAATTCTTAAAAAGTGTCTTTCTTGAGAAAATACATTTTCTTAAAAAATTTTCTTTCTTAAAGAGTATCCTCTTTAAAAAATACCCTTTTTAATAAAGTACTCTTTTTTAAAAGTAAAATTTTTTAATGAAGTATCTTTTTTTTTTTAAATACCTTTTTCTAAAACAACACTTTTTTTATAAATAATATCTTTTAAAAAAATTTAATAAGTTTGTGTTGATGATTGTTACTATCAATTATACTGTACACAGGCACACCTTTTATACAAATATACACATATTTAGATGAAATTTGGTATATACTATTTTATCGGGTATAAATATATATTAGTCTCTATAGAGCAACTGTAATTTCGTACCTTTTTTTATAACATGTATTCTTAAATTAACATATTACTAGATAATTCAGATAGAAATATTTTAAAATTTATTAATTTTTTAAATTAATATCTGGGCATTTTTAGCCAAGAATCATTTGACTTCTAAGGTCTTAAAATATTCTTATAGGGATCAAAATACGGGTATTATATCGGCGGCTGCGTTAAATAAAATATTTCATTGGTGACGTAGTTAGAGAACTTACAAGTTTTCTACTCTAGTAGGAGAAAAATAATGAAATTCTTCAGATAGTAATTAATTCTTACTATGGAAGATACGATCATTATTTTGTTTAACAAGAAATTATAATAGAAACTGGCCAAAAAAAAAAAAAAAAACAATTAACTTAAAAATTAATTGGTATTTGAATTTAAAGTTTCAGTATCGGCAACAGTTTTAAAGTGAAAGTCGTACCAATCATTGGTTACAATATTGAGTTTAAGATGCAGATGGCAGGTATCAAAGACTTATCTCTTTTTATAATAATCTATATTTTTTTTTAAGATTTTTACTTCAAAATATGACCTTGAGCTCGCTGAAATAATTTTTTAATTTTTTACTTACATTTTTTTCCCATAAAAATTTTAAAAAATAATATTTTTTATCGACATTGAATTCAATATTTCTTGTACTCAAAGTTATTTGTTGTTGTTAAGTATTCGTTAGTTATTCGCTTAAAAGAAATAACACTATGCTGGACATAAAACGTACGGCCCAGCCGAATATAACGCATTCATTATTTCATTTAAAATTTAAAAGTTATATTTGACTATTCTTAATTAATGGTCCAAAATTGTTGTGACAGTAACAAAGCACTGAACAAACCCAATTGTAATTGTTAACAATGTAAACATAAACAAAAATCAACACACCCATCCACTGTTCAAGGCAAATATTTTTTTCTTTTATTCGATAATTTAAATTGTTCTATGTCATGGTAAAAAAAATGAAACGCAAAATCGGATTAGTATTTATTTAGTACAACGCTAAAATTATTTCTAAAGTTCGTGGTTATTTGGGCATTGACATTTGGCATAATTATTATTTTTTTGCACAACCAATAATGATGAATAGGGACCGGACTTTAATGCACTAAAAATCTTGTTGTAAGCGCTTAAAATATATGCCAAAAATCTAGATATATGCACCAAAAAAATACCAAAATATGCATTTATTAATACCAAGAAACATAAAAATAATACACCAAAGAAAAAACAAAATATTATTAAAATTAACAAAAAAAAAAAAAAAAACAAGTAAGAGTGTTAAATTCGGCTGTGCCGAATCTTTGATACCCTCCACCTCGGTTTGAGTATTGATAATAAACGTAAACAAAATATTGGAAAAATAGGCATGCGTTTCCTATATGCATGCGTTTCCGGTTATATGACATAACTTCTCGTTTAATTTAGTTTTTGCTAATTAAATAGCTTGCCTTAACATCCATTGCAAAGGTAATGGTTGTGTAGGGTGGCTATATGCATTAAATCGTGCTAATTGGAGATGGCTGTAAAGTTTCTTTTAATTGGCCAAATATTTCTTCATTGTGGCCATATAGGTCGGATGGAGTAACAAAATAATAACCAAAAAAAGCTCTCTAAACTTTTTTATTAAAATATTGCCATATTTGGAAAACATAGAGAATAAATTTATAATAATAAATAATCAAATTAGGGATGCCAAACGCAAAAAACCAAATGTTATCTTAATTTGTTATCTTTATTTTCTGAAAAACTTCAAATATTCATCCAAAAAAAATTGTGAAAAATAATATATGTATAAATAACATTCTCATCAAATTGCGTTTATTTATGTAACAATTTTTATGTTCGCAATTCTTAAATATCATTTGAGATTTTCTAAAATTCATTGAATTTAGATTAATGTTTTCTGTAGTCCGATTCTGTAAATTTCAACGATCCGACAATCGCAAAATATATCGACAGCTGTTGTTGTTTGCACTAAGGATTAAGTGATTCACTAAGTACATACATCCTATCAACAGTCGACAAATCTATTTTTCTATTTATTTAAATTGTAAACGAGTGGCATCTCTGTCAAAATAAGCGAAAAACACAAAGTATAGAAAAAAATAAATTACTTCGTGTTTGACAGGATGATTTTATGTTTATGTTTAATATCTTTATTATTTTTAATAATATTTCTGTTTATTTATTTGAAAATTAAATAATGAATTGAATATGCTATTTAATTTTTTTATTTATATAAAAAAGATTTTTGAATAAAAGCAAAATATTTTCACTATTTTATGATTTTTATTTATGTATGACGACATTTCAACCTAAAAATTTAAGTTTTTATCGATTGAATAAACAACACAAAAATGGTTGTCGTTTAAATAACAACAACAGCTGACTTTAACAATAGCGAATATCGTTTAAAAATTTTACTAATAATTTTGCTTTTCTTTTTTTAACGATTCGACTATCGTTAAAAGAAGTTACTGAAAAGCTATTAATTTCTCCTGAATGCCAATATTTTTTTTTAATGTTTTAATTTTTTAAATGTAAACATATTTGGTATTTTTTTTTGGAATTTGATACAATTGATGTCTTCTAAATTTAAAATTATTATTTCCGATGTTTTGATATGATTTTCTGAAATTCAATTAATATTTTCTAATTTATAATTGGAAGTTTTAATTCCAGCTTTTAGAATTGATTTTTTCTAAAATTTCAATGGAAAATTTAAAAAGTGCAATTTTGTATTTATGTGAATAATACTGCTTTAGTAATTATAAACAATTTTTAAAAATTAGATGTAGTCGCAATCAGATATTTTGTAGGTAAAGCAGAATAATAATTCTATATAACTATGTAGAACTGTTTTGAAAGCAAAAAACTCATTGATGAACTCGGTAACTCTATTTTGTAAAGATAACAAAAAGTTAATATGCCAAACTAATGGTCATATTTGTAAAAGAATAATGAAATAAAAGAGCAGCGCATGTATACTCTTAACATTGTTCTGTATGATATCTATTTGAAAATATTGACATTCATGTTAAAATAGAAATAACTATTGCAAAGCTAATTAGAACAAAAATTGTGGCGCCATCTACTGTGGCATAGTCACGCTGAGCAAAATGAAGTGACACTCTGTTAATGCAAAAGAAATGTATTTTCCCCACAAAAAAATATTGCAGAATTTTATGTAAATAAAATAATATACCGATTTATTTCTAACATGCAGTTATTATGGATATACATATATACATATATAGAATATATGTATATTATTTGTATTATTTAATATGTGTATATTGTATATGTAAATATTACACACAAAAAATACAACATCAAACGTTATTTTTATGCTTTTCTCTTTAAATAAATTAGAGACAGACAGAAATGACAGAAATGATCTAGTAAATTTTTTTAGTGATGCCAATACAATGGAAACTTTTAAATTTTTCTACCAGAGTTGATAAAAAAAATTTACAAGGGGTTAGTTTTTATTATATTATTACCACAACGACCACAAAAACAACAAGTCCAGTTATGACAACAATACAGCATTTAGAATAACAACAAGAACAATATAGAAACATCATATTTTTCATTTTTTTTTTTAATTTTTCAGAGATTTCCCTGGACCTGTTCCACCGATTTTAATGATTTTGAAATAGAAATCTTCCCATTAATTTGTTGAATAATTTTCACTAAAAATGATCACCTTATCTATCCTATTGAGGGCGTGATCGTGACAGGAACAACATAGAAAATTATATTTTTCAAGACTTTTTTTAGTTCTTCATTCAAATCTCGGGCCCTAGTAGACCGATTTGGACGATTTTGAATAGCAAACTTCTCAGGATGTTAATGAATCATTTTTTATGTCAACAAGCACCCTGGCTGCCCGATTGATGCCGTCATCGTGATTTCCACAGACGGACAGACGGACATCGCTATATCAACTCCGGTTGTTATAAGGATCAGAAATATATATATTTTATGGGGTCCAAATTTTTTTTTTCTAATTATTACAAACGGAATGATAAACTTATATATACCCTCTGCACACTGGAGTGGAGGGTATAAAAAATCAATGTCTGATCAGTTCAGTCTTAAGCATTAAAAGCAATAAGAATTAGTTTGCACTGTGATACTAGAGTTAGATTCTGCCATATAAATGTTTTAGTTTTTATTTTTCAATAGTTTACTTATTTGTTTATCTATATATACTGTGTTTTAAAATCAATCAATTTGTGATGTCAAAATACACCAATAATTATACCCTATACCACTATGTGGTTTGGGTATAATGACTTTGTGCTGCTGTTTGTAACATCCAAAAATCTTTGACCTAGACCCATCTTTAATTATACCGATCGAATCAGAATCACTTTCTGAGTTTATTTAACAATGTCCGTCCATCCGTCCATCCGTCCGTCCGTCCGTCCGTCCGTCCGTCTGTGTGTCCATGTAAACCTTGTAATTAAACTGAAGGTCGCAAATATGAATATATTTTGATGAAATTTGGTATATAAGCTTTGATCGGCCATGGGATGAACGCTATTGAAATTGGTGAGAATCGGTCCATGTTCAGACCTAGCCCCCATACAAATTACCCCTATGAAATCGACATAAATTGCCATAAGATCCAAATTGTCATATAGATCTTACTCAAATTGGGTTTGTATGCATTTATTACATCCAGTAATGAGTAGTCCAAAAATGATCCCTTTGGCCCCATATAAAGCTGCTTCCCGATCTTCACTTAAATCTATTAAAAAACAAAAATATTGCACTGATTCTTCTCAAATTTTGTTTGTATATATTTTTGCAAAATAAAAGAGACTTTGCCAAACATGATCAGGATCGGTCCATTTTTGGACCTAGTCCCCATATAGATATATCATCCGATATGAACTTTTTCATATCTGCAGCCAAAAAAAATTAATAAAAATCCCACTCAAATTTGGTTTTGGCTTATTTTCTATGTCCAGTTAGTTGGGCCTAAGAGATAGAGTTTCTAAACGCATGGTATAGGGTATCGTATAGTCGGTCTAGACCGAATATAATTTTCTTACTTGTTTTTTATTAATGTTGTAAGTTAAAAATTCATATTCAAAATAAAATGCACCTGAAGATGTTGACAAAAACTCAACGAAAAGTCGGGAAATAATGAAATAAAGAATTTTTATTTTACATTTAATAAAATTGACCAAAAAAGCCCTACTTACACTCTATCTATATATATAAAATTCATTTTCTGTTTGTTTGTTTGTTTGTTTGTTTGTTTGTTTGTTTGACCGCTATACAAATTTTTATTTTTCAACGGATTTTCCTGAAATTTTGTACACACGATCTCTATACCCCAGGAAAGGTCGCCGTATACTTTTTGCCGGCCACGCCTACTTTTACGCCCATTTTTTATGTAAAATTCATTTTCTGTTTTATTCCTATTTGTACACTATACAAATTTTTATTTGTTAACAGCTTTCTCTGAAATTCGGTAAACACGATCCCTGTATTCCAGCTAAGGTCACCATATACTTTTTATCGACCACGCCTACTTTTACGCCCACTTTTTATATACAATTCATTTTCTGTATTTGGGTATATTTGCTCGCTATACAAATTTTTATATTTCAACGCATTTCTCTGAAATTTGGTACACACGATCTCTGTACTCGAGAGAGGTCGCCATATGATTCTTGCCGGCCACGCCTACTTCCACGCCCATTTTTTATACAAAATTAATTTTCTGTTTTTTGGTATATTTGTGCACTATAGAAATTTTTATTTGTTAACAGATTTCTCTGAAATTCGGTAAACACGATCCCTGTACTTCAGCTAAGGTCACCATATACTTTTTATCGACCACGCCTACTTTTACGCCCACTTTTTATATACAATTAATTTTCTGTATTTTGGTATATTTGTTCGCTATACAAATTTTTATTTTTCAACGGAATTCTCTGAAATTTGGTACACACGATCTCTGTACTCCAGGAAAGGTCGCCATATGCTTCGTTCCAGCCACGCCTACTTTAACGCCCACTTTTTGTATACAATTCATTTTGTTTTTTGGTATATTTGTTCGGTATACAAATTTTTATTTTTCAACCGATTTCTCTGAAATTTGGTACACACGATCTCTCTGCTCCAGGGAAGGTCGGCATATTCTTCGTACCGGTCACGCCTACTGTTACGCCCACTTTTTGTATACAATTCATATTCTGTTTTTTGGTACATTTGTTTGCTACACAATTTGTTTTAAACGGATTTCTCTGAAATTTGCTACGCACGATCTCTGTACTCCAGAGAGCTCGCCATATAATTCTTGCCGGCCACGCCTACTTCTACGCCCACTTTTTATACAAAATTAATTTTCTGTTTTTTGGTATATTTGTTCACTATAGAAATTTTTATTTTTCTAGGGATGTCTAAAATTTGGTCACACGATTTCTATACTACAGGGATGGTCCCCATATGCTTCTTACAGGTAACGCTTACTTTGCGCCAACTTCTATGTATATAAAACTTATTTTTTTCCTTTTGTTTGTTTTTTTATTTGATTGCTATACAAACATTTATTTTTCAATGGCTTTCTCCGAAGTTTAGTACATATTTCAGGGAAGGTCGCCATATGATTTTTACCGACCACGCATAATTTTACACCCAATTTTCATATAAAATTCATATTTTGTTGTGTGGTATATTTCTTCCCTATACAAATTTGTACTTTTCAACGAATTTCTCTGAAATTTGGTTTACCCGGGAATAACTACATGGTGAACAAATTCCCCAAACTTAAAAAAAGATACCCAAAAGAATTGAACAAATTCCCCATTTTTTTGAATCGAAATAAAAAATGAACTTACTCCCCAAATTCATCCTTAAATTTTTAAATATTTTTATTTAATGAATTCTGTTAAATATTTATTTTAGTGAATATTTGCATACTGCTCTCAATATATGTCCTACAATAAATGCATTTAAAATGAGTATTCTTTTCAATAGCATCATTTCGTTGCGCGGAAGCTATGTGCACGGGGAATACAGCTTAGCTAGAATATCGGAATGATCTGAAAAATATATTTTGACAATTAAAATAAGTTGGCAACAGCTGCGCGGCAGCACAGGTGTGGTTGCCAAATGCGCGGAAGCGGCGCGCGGTGCGCGACCGCGGACTCGGACGCGACGGATGCGGACGCGACGCGCTCTTGGAACACAGCTCAGCTAAAATATCGCAATGCTCTAAAAAATGTGTTTTAGGAATCAAAATAAGTTAACGAGAACTAAGCGGCAGCACGGGTAGTAGCTGCGAGGAAGCGGCGCGAGGCGCGCGGACGCGGACGCGACGCGCTCGCGGTACACAGCTCAGCTAAAATATTGCAATGATCTGAAAAATATATTTTGGCGATTAAAATAAGTTGACAACAACTGCGCGGCAGCACGGGTGTGGCTGCCAAACGCGCGGAAGCGAACGCGACTCGCTCGCGGAACACAGCTTAGTGAAATGTCGTATGCTAAATTTTATCTACGTATGTGAAATAATTACCTGTTGATCAAAAGAGGCCACACATATACTATAAGCAGTTTCTTAAAAAGAAACCTTGCGACACAATATTAAACGTCGCATTAGTCTTTCATTTCTGAAACTTGAATTTGATGTCTCTGCTCAATGATGATCACTTATTGAATGAAGTAATTCAATTTTTAAAAGTTCCGATTCCTTTAATTTGCGAACCATTCCGTTATATTTGATGTTTATAAATAAACTGAAAAAAAAAACTTAAAGCGGTTTTGCCGCTTATTTTTGAAGCATTTTTGCTACAGTATCTTATAAAAAACTTCTAAATTAAAAAATCAAAAAATTTGTAATTGAAATAAAAAATGAATTTACTGCCCATACAAATGTTTGGGGAGAAAGTTCATTTTATTGGGGAATTTTTTAATTGGGGACTAAGTACTCAGCGCCTGGTAAGCATAGTGAACCATTTTTCAAGTCAAAGGCCTTTTTATTCCGGGCAAGACCGGGTAAAAACAGCTAGTAATACATAAAACAAATGAGTTTGGTCCAAAATCAATATTCTAGAATTAGTTTCGTTTATACAAAATGATATGTATTTTTTAACATCTTCAAAAGCAGAGTTTACTCTAATTCATATCAAACAAGTAAGAAAATTATAGTCGGTCTAGACCGACTAAATGATACCCTAATGATACCAAGAGACCCTATCTCTTAGGTCCAGCTAATTAGATATAGAAAAGACGCATAAACCAAATTTTTATTATTTTTTTGCCTTCGGATATGAAAAAGGACATTTCGGATGCTATATTTAGGACGTGGTCGGAAAAGGGACGGATTCTGCTTGTATTTAGTAGGGTCACTTTTTTTTGCAACAACATATACAAACCAAATTTGAGAAAAATTTGTGCAATATTTTTGGTTTTTGATAGATTTCAGTGAAGATCGAGATTCAGCTTCATATGGGGACTATGACTAAAAACTTTCCTATAAAGTTTATTTTTGGACTACTAATAAATTGCTGTAATAATACACATACAGAAAGGCACTTTGACTAAGATCTATATCACAATTTGGATATTATGGCAATTTAAGTTGATCTCATAGGGGTCGATCTCATATGGGGACTAAGTCTGAACATGCACCGATTTTCACCAATTTCAATAGCGTTCGTCCTATGGCCGGTAGAGGCTTGTAGACTAAATTACATCAAAATATATTTATATTTGATTAAAAGACGGACAGGCGGACGGACGGACAGACGGACGGACGGACAGACGGACAGACGGACGGACGGACAGACGGACGGACGGACAGACGGACGGACGGACATCGCTTAATCGGCTCAAAGAGTGATTCTGAGTGGATCGGTATAACAAAAAATGGATCTAGGTCAAATATTTTTGATAGTTGTAAACATCAGCACAAAGTCATTATACCCTGGCCTCAAACATGGTTTAACAAGTTGTATAGGGTATAAAGAGGGGTTTATACATAGAAAATGAACATTGAATTTCGAGTGTCTTTGAGGTGAATTTGTTTTCAACTACATTGTTATCGCTCGAACTAAAATTGAATATACCAGCAATTTGCTTTATGGGTTTAAAACCTCAGTTTTACCTTCCACTGCGTAATTTTTGTTAATGAAATCAATAATTAATTGAACATACATGTTTAATGAACTAAATTTCTCTAGTTTGGTTATCGTCACCTTTTTGAAAATGAATAATGAAAAATTAAAAATACAAAAAAAAAATAAAAAATTAAAAATAAAAAATTAAAAATGAAAAATTAAAAATAAAAAATTAAAAATAAAAATGAAAAATGAAAAAAGAAAAAAAAAAGAAAAATTTTAAAATTAAAAACGAAATATAAAAAATGAAAAATGAAAAACGAAAACCGAAAGATGTTTTCAAAGACAAAATCGCTGTGATTGTTTTTGTGAAAAAATTAGGATATGCAATAATCTGTTTCGAAATAAAAAATTAAAAAAGAAAAATTAAAAATAAAAAAAGGAAAATGAAAAATAAAAAAAGAAAAATGAAAAATAAAAAATGAAAAATGAAAAATAAAAAACTGAAAATGAAAAATAAAAAATTTTAAATAAAAATGAAAAATGAAAAATAAAAAAAAAACTAAAAATGAAAATGAAAAAAAAATTAGAAATGAAAAATGAAAACCCATAAATGAAAAATAAAAATGAAAAATATAAAATGAAAAATAAAAAGAAAAATGAAAAATTAATGAAATAACGATTGTTTGTTTGGACAGAGTTGTATCTTCTGAAATTAATACGAAGTAAAAGCTGTATGGTACGAAAAGTTGGAATTTTTTTCGGCGCAAAATTTTTTTAAGAATATCCCCTTTCAAATCAGATTGTAGGCAAACTATTGAACCGATTATAATGCTTTTGGTGTCGTTTGAAAGGGTTTTTCTAGTTCCTAGTTTCTATAAAACAAACTATATCTTGGTAGTTTTTTCTAATTTGATAGAATAGAACTAAAAATTTTTACTTAGATATTACCCTAAGTGGTTTACTAATACAATACTCTAGTTAAAGTGAACTTGCCTGCATATACTTGCCTATCTGCACGCAACAACCGTAAAGTTGTAAAAACATCTCGACATGCACTTGATAGATGGGTAGACGTGTTTTGCCATAACTCAGTGAAAAATTTATCGATTTGAAGGTTATATGGCTTATTTTAAAGGCTATAAAATACAAAATATTATAAAATTTTATCTTATACTTCACGATTTTTTTTGGTGCTTTAAATGAAAAAATGAAAAATGAAAAATAAATAATTTACATAAAAAATTAAAAACGAAAAATTAAAAATGAAAAATGAAAAATAAAAAATAAAAAATGAAAAATAAAACATGAAAAATTAAAAATAAAAAACAGAAGAAGAAAAATGAAAAATAAAAAACGAAAAATTAAAAATTACCCGGTTGAAATAATAAATAATATTTAATAAATATTTTTATATTAGCAGAGCATCTGCAGTTGATTGCCATAAGTGATACATAGATGACGCTTTCTGTTTGATTCTAAAAAAGTGTCATAAAAAATCTTTAATTATTAGATGTTTACACATCTCCCCTGTGATCGGACTTAAATGACTTTTTTTATAAGCAGCAACACACGAAGGCGCTTTAAAGAACATTTTTGTTACCATATAAAATCAATAAATGAATATCATCGAATTGATTTCTTGTCTCTTCAGCTAGATGGAGCATCCATTGGCTAAGCAAGTTGCGTGATTCATTCTTAGGTAAAATACTTTGAGAATATTTCCAAATTTCACCATATATGGCGCAGCATCAGCCATGTTTTTTCCTAATAAAGCAATAGAATCATTAAACACATGAGCTATTGTAACGTGGTTTTCTTTTTTCAATTCCACCGCATTAAGCCAGAAACTTTGTTTGCTTTTGTTTTCATCTGTATCCAAAATATACACAGGAGAAAATTTTTTTTTTAATATGCACTAAAAACATGCAGTAGTAGCTAAATATGCAAAAACATGAATTTATACCAAAATATGCAAAAATACGCACTAACAAATAAATGACATTTTATTATAAATTTCATGATTCGCAAGGATACAGTGAACCAATAAAAATCTTGTACAGTATACTTACTTATGTTTATGTTGCATTATCTTTGAATGTTAAATTATTCAGTATTTTATTCACTTTTCAAATAAATTTAACAAAATTTAAGAGAATATCATGTGCTTAATAAAAATGAGCGAAAACAAAAATGGCACATTTCATGAAGCCAAATAAAAAAAAACGTGTATACATTTCATATTACTAAGTATGGAAAGGTACCGTCATCAAACCCAGTTCTATTTTTAGTTGTCTACGCCACTCACAGATTGTTCTTTATATTTCAAATGTGCACATGTCAGTTTACGCGAAAGAAATAAAAAATATGGATTCAGAGCAAACTTCATTAGAAATGAAAAACTTAATTATAAAACTGTGGGAAGAAAAAAGATTTTGACAAAAATTTATTAAATTGCAAGAAAGCTGTATTCTGCCGGCAAATAGATTATTGATATGTACTAGAGAGATGGGTTTTTCAGTACACCAAGTAGAAGCGGAAAGCCAAAAAGATTGCATATTTACAAGGACATAGGAAAATAGGTCGAATCATTTATGAAAATCAAAAAATATCGGCAGTGGAAATATCGAAAAACGCGAGCAAACACAAACTGTTAGAATTTTTTTTTAATTCGGAAGGCATAAGAGGGTATACATCCCGAAACAAGCCACTGTTGTCGGCGAAAAATATAAAGAAGCGGCCGGAGTCTGCAAACAAGTAGAACCCAACAGAGTTTTGGAATTCCGTGATATTTACAGATGAGTCAAAATTCATTATATTTGAGTCCGATCAACGACGCACAGTGGGGCCTTTTGGCTTTTTTCGTTACAAAAATCATAACTTTTAAACTAATTAAGGTATTTTAAATATTATAAATGATTTTGAAAAATGACTTCCTTACCATCTGAGGGTGTTAGGTCCACAGGGGTCTTCAGTATATCCTATCAACGTTCAATATTATTTCGGTGCTACTATTACATGTTGCAAATATAAAGATAATGTGCTGAAATTTGGAACTTAAAATTTGTTTGACCCAAAGACGAACCCTACTTAAATTTGTTGGAATTGGCCCATGTTTGGACCTAGTCCCCATATAAATTTTCCTCCAAAATTGGTTTTATTGCCATTGAATGTAGCAAATGTTATTCTATTGCGATGAAATTTGAATCATAAGGGTTTATTAGGTCAGTGACGAGATCTCTAAAAAATTTTTGAAATCGGTCCACGTTTGCACCTAGTCCCCATACAAATTTTCTATAAAATTTGGTTAAAATGCCACAAAAGATGACAAATTTTGCTTATTTCTGTATTATATTTTAATAATTTACAAAAAGAGTGCAAAAAACACTCTAAGATTTTAATGAAATCGGACCACTTTTGGAGCCATTTTGCCGATTTCTTTTATAAAGAAAAACACCCAAAGTTCACAAAATTCCAAATTTCACATTAAAATTTTGTTAATTAACCACTCAAAAGACTTATAATTTCACAATACATATTGTTTAAATCCGAAAATCCAGAAAAAATACTACTCTAACTAACGTGTTAAACTAATATTAAATTTTTTATTGCTGATACAGATTTTTTAAATATTTTTAATATTAATATATTAGTGATATACATAGATATTAAGTTACTTAGTATATTTTTTTCTTAAACTAGTATAATTTTTTATTAGATAGTTCTCTTTAAAATAGTCATTAACATTAGGAGCGATATCTAATAGACTTAACATATCGGAGCTATAATTATGTTCTTCCAAATCCTTTCGAGATCTTATATGTCTTCGTGATGAAATTAGTGGGTCTGAAAAGGCCGCCAAGATATTGAAAAGGTCCTCATTGTTGTTTTAAATTTCGTTCTTTTAAATTTTTAAGTGCAACTTTTTTATTATGTTAAATTCATTCTTTGGTCAAAAGTTTCTTAGTGTTGCAAAATACATCATTGTAAATATTCGACCTTTAAAAAATAATACAGCTAGCGCAAGCACATTTTTTTATCATTTTTTTTTTTGGTGTAAACTTGAATTTATAAATACATTTTCAGTTTTTATTATTGCCGATACATTAAATTACAAAACAATAACAATCTTCTAAAAACACTTCGCCATCCTATCAAAATCAAAATAAAATATGAAAAAATTAAAATTTCTGTTTTAAAGCACCAAAAAAAAATCGTGAAGTATAAGATAAAATTTTATAATATTTTGTATTTTATAGCCTTTAAAATAAGCCATATAACCTTCAAATCGATAAATTTTTCACTGAGTTATGGCAAAACACGTCTACCCATCTATCAAGTGCATGTCGAGATGTTTTTACAACTTTACGGTTGTTGCGTGCAGATAGGCAAGTATATGCAGGCAAGTTCACTTTAACTAGAGTATTGTATTAGTAAACCACTTAGGGTAATATCTAAGTAAAAATTTTTAGTTCTATTCTATCAAATTAGAAAAAACTACCAAAATATAGTATATTTGAAAAACTGAGACTGTAGAAAAAGTAAACGACCAAATAACAGCATTTTTAGTTTGTTTTATAGAAACTAGAAACTAGAAAAACCCTTTCAAACGACACCAAAAGCATTATAATCGGTTCACTAGTTTGTCTACAATCTGATTTGAAAGGGGATATTTTTAAAAAAATTTTGCGCCTAAAAAAATTCCAACTTTGCGGAGCTCTATCATCCATAATTTTTATCCGATTTTAAAACCGTTTATTAATTCTTAATCTGTAAGAAATCCTCTATCCTATACATTCATTGATTTTACTCAATGCTTCTATCAAATTTTCTGTTTTTGCCACGCTATTTGGAGAAAGGCGCCACTGTGCGACGTTTCGTATGCAGAAAGAGGCCTACAGCATTGGACGTAAAAAATGTTAATAAAACTTTCAAACGCGGCGGCAGCAGTGCTATGGTTTAGGGGTTTAGGCAGCCAATGGTGTTGAAAATTTTCATTCTGTTGAAGGCATGATGAATAATTTTGACTAGCAGATTCCAATCCCCGAAATTCGAGTGCAAATTCTAGGAATTTTATTTTTTCATTAAACAAAGACCATAAAGATATGCTAATCAATTATAGCCAACTCACAAATCAACACAAAAAACAAACTCATTTTTATTACAAACACATTAACAAATTCAATAAACACACACATAGCATTGTATAATTTTATGTATGTGTCAGTAGCAACTTCAAATGCAATTTACTCAAAATAAAGGAAAAACATTTTAAAATCTGAAAATCTGCAAAACGGTTAAAACGAAATACCTTTCAAATGATATACGTTTGGTCAAAATCGGGATAAAACGGTAGAACAAAACATCGGTCACAAGAAATCGCCTAGCCTATTAATATTATAGATTATTTATAATTTAAAGAACAATTTGCGACAAACAGCTGCCATATTAGAATTTGGCGACATCGTTCTATAGCAAACGAGGAAGTTTGTGATTATAGGATGGCTGCTATAAAACTATAAAAAAGTGCTACTCCATCCACCCGAAAGTCCCGATTTAAATCCAATAGAGCATTTGTGGGCCCATATGAGATGAAAACTAATAGAAAATACCGTTAACCCTTTCAGACCTAGCTGTATCGATTATAAAGAAATACATTTTTTCTGATGATTCTACCGGTACTCAGTGATTGTGAGTTCTCTTGTGTGCTCTTTACACAAAAGATAATTAAATAAAAAGGAAGTCGACTTTGCTAAAAATAACTTTTATATTGTTAGTTTAACAATGACTACAGTCGTTTTACTACTCAGGTCTGAAAGGGTTCTAAACAGGAAAGAGCTTAAAGCTGCACTCCAAAACATATGGGCGTCAATAACGCCTGACATCACACAAATTTTGTCTTTTTATTACTGAGAGTCATTACAAAATATACTAGTTTTAAAAAATAATTACAAAAAAGATTTATTATTTTAAGAAATTCTTAAAAGTGATTTTTTTTTTTTGCTTGTTAATTTTTGTTAAAAACATGATATTTTCATAAATTTTGTTAAAACTATTTGAAAAATGAATAAAGAATATTTTAATATTTGATTTTATATGTATAGTGTACATACAAAGATAACACAGTACAAAATTTTTCAGCTCATTGATTTGGGACTCAATTCTGAGAGTTGCAACTGAAATGGACTGAACCTGACCATATTTCGTAAGGTCACTTATTTTTTGCAAAAATATGTAAATACCAAATTTTAGAAAAATCTCTGCAATATTTATGTTTTTTTTTATAGATTTCAGTGAAGATCAAACGAATTACACTATGTTTAATGAACTTATAAATAATACAAACTGGCATGATTTATTATCGTTATCTACTGTTACAACTCGTGCCATTGATCAAATGAATGAAGCTTTCTATAACAAGATGTATTCTTTTATTGAGTCATGTGTTCCTAAAAAATTTTTGAAAATCCTTTCTGGACCTCCTTGGAATACTAGGAAACTCGCTAGTGTCAAGAATAAAAAAAAAATAAATATTACAAAAAATGTAAGAAAACTGGATCTCTTGTTGATCATGGAAAATACTCCATTTGTCGTGCCGAATATAATACTCTGAATAATTCATGTTATTTAAACTATTTGAACAAAATGAAAAATAATTTTAAACGAAATCCGGTCATTCTACAAATTTGTTAACTCTAAGGGAAAAACCAAGGGCTATCCTGCTGCTATGAAATTCCTACATAATGAATCCTGTGATGATACTATTGTATGCAATTTATTTGCTGACTTCTTCTCTACTACTTACTCCGATGCATCTTTTGATGATTCTAATATCAGCTCATATACACTGACTGCTACTCAAAGTATATCCATTCCTTCTCTTGCTATGTCTGTGAATTCAAATGAATTGAAAAAACTTAAATTTTCCTGCAACAGTGGTCCAGATAAAATTCCGTCCTGTATATTAATAAAATGTGCTGATGTTTTAGCTGTACCATTAACACTCATGTTTAATACCTCAATTAAATACGGTTATTTTCCCAATATGTGGAAGGATTCATTCATTATTCCGCTATTCAAATCTGCTAACAAGGCTGATATTACTAATTATCGTGGAATTGCTAAATTAAATTAAGACCTAAAATTTTTGAAAAAATTAAAACGGATTATCTATGCCATCAAGTAAATACGTTAATTTCTCCCTTCCAACATGGTTTCCAAAAAAGAATTTCAATGTTCAACCTCTACAAATCTATTACAATTTACTACAATTGTCAACCGTGGTTTTCTTGAACGCAAACAAACAGATGCAATTTATACTGACTTCAGAAAGGCTTTTGATAAAGTCAATCATAAACTTCTTCTTAAGAAATTGCATATGATGGGATGTTCAAATCTTAGCGCAAAGTGGATATATTCTTATTTAACCAATAGCACACAAAAAGTATGTTTTAAAAATGTTACTTCAAAGCCGATAGATGTAATGTCGGGAGTACCACAAGGCAGCCATCTTGGACCGCTTCTTTTTTCTTTGTTTATAAACGATCTTCCGAATGTTATTCATTTTTTAAACATCTTCTGTTATAATCAACACTCTGATCATGTTTTTCTCCAAAATGATTTGAATTCATTTTATTCTTGGTGTAATTAAAATTTAATGGAGCTGAACCTTAAAAAGTGTAAATATATGCGTTTCGTCAGAGAGAGGCCGATACCTGTCAACTATGTGCTGGTTGATTATTGTCTCGATAAAGTAGATAACTTTATAGATCTTGATGTTTTATTGGATAATAAACTGAGCTTTATAATAATTACTGTCAACAATTACTGTCAACAAAGCCAGAGGGTTACTTGGTTTCATAAAACGTTGGGCTAAAGAGTTTAATGATCCCTATGTCACCAAAACTGTATATACGTCACTTGTGAGACCTATCCTGGAATATGCTTTTATAATTTGGGACCCAATCTACCAAATTCATGCCGACAGCCTGGAATCTGTGCAGAAACAATTCCTTTTGTTTTGTCTTCGGAGTTTAAACTTCAATCCAAGTAATCTTCCATCCTATAGCAGCAGACTTGCCCTTATTAAGCTACCAACTTTAAAAAGCCGGAGAACTATGCTAAATGTTCCATTTCTTCTTAATAAAACAAGTAAGAAAATTATAGTCGGTCTAGACCGACTATACGATACCCTATACCATGCGTTTAGAGACCCTATCTCTCAGGCCCAACTAACTGGATATAGAAAATAAGCATAAACCAAATTTGAGTGGGATTTTTATGAATTTTTTCGGCTGCAGAAAAAGTTCACACAAGATGCTACATCTATATGGGGACTAGGCCCAAAAATGGACCCATCCTGACCATGTTTGGTTAAGTCTCTTATATTTTGCAAAAATATATACAAACAAAATTTGAGAAGAATAAGTGCAATATTTTTGTTTTTTGATAGATTTAAGTGAAGTCGGGAAGCAGCTCTATATGGGGCCTATGACTAAGAGTTGTCCAATAGGGATCATTTTTGGACTACTGATTAATGGATGTAATATATACATACAAACCCAATTTGACTAAGATTTGTATGATAATTTGGATCTTATGGCAATATATGTTGATTTCATAGTGGTCATTTGTATGGGGGCTAAGTCTGAACATGGACCGATTCTCACCAATGTCAATAGCGTTTATCCCATGGCCGATAAAAGACCAAATACCAAATTTCATCAAAATATATTCATATTTGCGACCTGCAGTTTGATTACAAGCTTTACATGGACACACAGACGGACGGACGGACGGACGGACATCGTTTAATCGAATCAGATGGTGATTCTGATTCGATCGGTATAATTAAAAATGGGTCTAGGTCAAATATTGTTGGTTGTTGCAAACAGTAGCACAAAGTCATACCCAAACCACATAGTGGTATAGGGTATAATTAATGGTGATGTTTGTTCTGGTTTCCTGATTAACAATATATCATTCAACATTCTTCAACGACCAACACGTTACTTCTCACCTTTATCTGAGTTCTATAGAGCTTATTATGCAAATGCAGACCCTCTCAGGAGAATGTGTATTCAATTTAATGAACTTTATAGATTTATTGATTTCTCATTAAATACTAATCTAATTAAAAGTAAAATAATATGCTTTCTGAATTCATGAATAGCTATGTACTAAAATTAATTTTAAAATATTTTTATTTGTAAATAGTCTGTAAAGATTAATTGCATAGACCAACATATAAATAGATAAATAAATAAATAAATAAATCGGGAAGCAGCTTTATATGGGGGGCTATGACTAAGAATTGTCCTATAAAGTTTATGGGAGTAATGAACACACACAAACCCAATTTGACCGAGATCTATATGATAATGCGGATCTTATGGCAATTTAAGTCGATTACATAGGGGTCATTTGTATGGGACGAGGTCTGAAGATGAACCGAGATTCACCAATTTCAATAGCGTTTATGCTGTGGTCGATAGAAGCTTATATACCAAATTGCATTAAAATATATTCATATTTGCGTCCTGTAGTTTGATTACAAGGTTTACATGGACATACAGACGGACGGACGGTCATCGCTAAATCGATGGATACAAACATCAGCACACAGTCATTATACCCTAACCACATAGTGATATAGCGTATAAAAATCTTACCATATAATATAGCGGATCAAAAAATATAGTGGTTATCTAAGGTATTTTTTGCTTGTTGCATGGTGTAATTTATTGCTTTCATTATTGTTCGAGTTCCCTTTCGGTTTTATTAATTTCAATTTATCATGAAGCATTAATTTTTTTTATTTTTTTTAAGCATTAATTCGTTTATCATATTTTTTATAGTTCAATCGTTTTTTGGGAGATCCATGTACCCCAATCGGCTGTTTAAATAAAGGTTTCATCCACTTATGTTTTAATATAACTTTCAATTATATTCATTAGACTTTTTCAAATTAAAAAAATTAAATGTCATTAAACATTGTTACGGAACTAATTAATATCAATATTCATACTAACGAATACTACACATTTAGTTGTTCAAATGTCTTAATAAATAAAAAAATAATCCGCCTTAAAATGTATTATGGAGACAATATAAATTAATCGTAAAAAACTGCATAATTGAAAGAAATAGAAATAAATATGGCAAATTACTAAAGACATTAAAAAAAATCAGTTGCTGAAAAATAGTACATAAAAAGCGATTAATGTTAAAAATGAAAAATGCGTTTAATTACGAGTTGCCCGTTAAATATATTCAGAGAATAACTAAATGAATGCATGCATTTTAGACAGTAAATTTTATAACAACTGCTTGCAAGTGCTAATTGAACAAAAATCAAGAAATAATTGTTCGATTAAAAATATTTATGAATGGTATAGTTAATTGGTTTAACCCCTTAATGCACGCTTAAAGATTTGTGAGAATTTGTTCTATAATAAGCTAGTGATGCATTAGTGATGTGTATCGTGAGACATTACAGTTGCGAGCAAAAAAGTGCAACGCTGGGTTATAAGATCTTCAATAAGGGAATCCAACTCCCCTCGTTTTTCCGTTTTTTTTTTTTTATTTCACTACAGCTTAGTAAACTACTTCAAGTTACGAGTATTATATCTAAATGGGTTAAATGAATAACATTTATTTAATAAAATAAATACCAATTATGTGCGAGCAAAAAAAAAAATGCAACTGCTTGTATTTATGTAAGTATGTTTATTAAAATTAAATTGTCATTTCTTATAAAACTGTAATTAAAACTAACTTTTTGTAGCGCAGGCATTTTTTTTATCAAAGGACCGACTCCGTCGCGGAAGATCACACCTATAAATATATGACATGGAATTGTTCTGCTAAGGTGAAGCTTGATCTCTGACCTTCAGAGATACCGTTCGCGCCGTTCCGATTTAATAAAAAGTAAATAAATTATTCTATATCAAGCTCAGAATACAATCGTTCTGCATATATAAACCATGAGATAAAAATTAAAAATAATTTAAGAACTTCCCTAAATCCTTTTACAAATTTGTAAATTCCTTAAAAAAATGTCGCTCAATTTCCCAATCACAATGAAACTACTAATATAGAAAGCCCTGACGATAATTCAATAAGTGAAATGTTTGCTGACTTTTTTGTGTCAACATATTCTTACTTAGTTTTTTATAATACTTCTGAATGTCCATACTTGATTCTTGAATCATCATTTATAAATATTCAGTTTATAAAGGGTGTTTTTTTATGTGTAAACATCTATATGCGCAGGGGGGTAAATTTCTATTTCACAATACAATCACAAAAAGAGCGTAACATGTGAGCTTACATGTTACGCTGTGACTGTAAGACAAATCGGTGTGAGTTATGATTGTATTGGTGAAAAAATTATGATATAAAATTGTTTCAGCTAATTCAACAACCCTTAGCTGTAAAACGACAAAAATTTCATAATATAAACATATAACATATACATAATTCAACAACCCCACAAGTATAACCAGAGTCCCTGCAGTTGTTTGCTATAAGTGATACATAGATGACGCTTTCTATTTGAATTTAAAAAAGTCTCATAAAAAATTTTTAATTATTAGATGTTTACACATCTACCCTATGATCGGATTCACATGATTTTTTTTTTTTGTTTTTTTTGCTTAGATAGAACTTATGAAAGTGTTAGCTGTCATACTACGCTCACTTTTTGGCATTTATGATCAGTATAATCTGACAAGTCATCATGAACAGATCCATGCACGAACAACACTTCCAAATTATCAAAATTTACTTTGAAAATCAGTCATTGATTCGCGGAACTTACAGACGACTTCGTGATTTTTATGGCATATATAATCGTCCATCTGATTAAGCCATCCCTCGAACTGTGGATATATTTCATACCATATACTCTCCAAATGATGCAGTAACACCAACAGTTTGAAGGAACGAAAGTGTGGAAGATCAATTGGCAAGATCAACTAATTTGACGCCTCTCGATTATTTCCTGTGGGACTACGTAATAAACCAGAAACAGTTGACGCCTTGGAAGCCATCAAGCCGAAATCATTTCCAAATATTAATCCCATGTATTGATGTTTCAAATTAAAAAGTTAGTTTAATTTTTTTTGTTATTTTTTTATTTTTTACACGTTTTATGGGGTTATCGATTATCTACACTATTTATTAATGATCTGCTTTCAGCTATTGAATTCTCTAAGTCTCTGATGTATGCGGATGATGTTAAAGTATTGTATTTATTTAACAGTAGGCGTGGCACCTCCCATCTTGAGTGCCACGAAAGCTAGAGTTTTTTTTAAGCCTACTTTCGCGAAGCCGAGTGGCTTTTCTGCAGATTCTAATTTGGCTAGTTTTTTTTGCAGCGACAGACCAAAGCCTCTGGTGGGAATCGAACCCACGACCCCCGCATGATATGCGAGTACGCTATCTACTCACCTACCGATCCGCTTTAATTAATTTTGAAACTCTATGTGCTTCCATAAATTATTTATGTAAAAAGTCAAGTAAAAAGTGGGCGTAATCAAAAAAGTGGGCGTGGCGCCTCTTGTAAACAGTAAATATTTATCATCATATGTCAGGAGTACCATGGTTGTGGGAGCTTTATAAATTTGCCTGCCATAATAAATTAGTAATGTTAGTAATGAATCAAACCAGAAGGTGGGGCCCTTCCACTACAAAGCGAACTATCTGGAGCGCTATGACAGTGAGAGCCTTAAAGTTTGTGTGAGCCTATAGTTTAATTATCTTCTTCCTTATTCTTTTACTTATGACCGAGCATAGAGATATAATATAATATTAAATACAGATAATTAATCTGATAATAAATAATTTGGACAGAGTTGTATCTTCTGAGTTTAATATGAAATAAAAGGGTTAAAATTTTTATAACCAACGAACGGATTTTCCCGACAACCTTTGAATCTTATGAAACTTAGTTGTCTTTTTGCACCTTACTTAACAAAGAAACACGCAAATTTTTCGACTTCCAGCCTCTGTTGTTCTTGAGATATGGTGGTGAGAAAATCATTAAAAACACATGTAAGTGGTCTGCCATTATAATTTATATATCAAAAAGTTTTTAACATACAGGGTCAAAATTTGTTTTATTTTAAAGGTATTGAGAATAGCTTTTAAACTGCATTTAGTCAATTTTTTTCTGAAAGGTCAAAGGTCACTGTCACATGATTTAAAGTTTGGGAAGCTATATCTCAAAAAATAACATTTTCAAAATTCTGGAAAAAATATATGTTAATCCTGACAGTATTCTCTGCATTTTATGCCAAAAGTTATGAGTGAGCTCTTATTGGTTCTTGAGATATTGATAAAAATGTGAAATTCTTTGAAAAAATTTTTATTTTTTTTTTTATTTCGGTGATATTAAATACATATATTATTTTGGACAAAAGGAGTTAAAGGTAAGAAATATATATTTTACATATATATATTACAAACATATGCGATTAATTAATTGTAAATATTTTCAATTAAAAATTCTCGGTCTTCGGATTACAGTTTTACTTTAAGTTTTGATTTTCCTTCAGGAACAAAATAGTGCAATTTTTGTGTTCCTGGTGTAGTTCTCAAGCCAGTAAAAGAAACTCTTCTTCTGCTAATTATAATCTTCCTATGTTAGAAATACAAAATTACAATTTAAAAGATGTTCACGGCACCACTCATACAATTGAAGCGGAGTAGTAATTTGGTCCTGTATTGGACGCTGCAAACTGTCTCGGCGAGCTTTTCTCTTTACGGTTGCACCAAGACCATCGCTAGGACCTTTTCCATGGTTTGTGGCAAAATATGCCATTCGGCTGGAAAATCGAAATCATCTTCCTGATGACATAAATTAGCAAAATTTTTTTTTAGTCTTAAATTGAGCGGCTGAGTCATCTGAAAAATAAAAAATTTTGTGTGGTGTTGAACAAAACTTATTTTGTAGAAACATTATTCTATGGCGATGGAACAAATGGACTTAAACAGTGTTGTGGATAAGACTATTAGATATAACTATGTAATTGGTATGCTCTAACTGGCCATTTTACTTGTAATATATGGAAATTGGATATAAAGTAGCTTGGCTGTTGTTCCAATAAAAACCTTGTGAAGAGTGCTGAACAAAAAAAGATGCATTTTCCGAAAAATCACATATTGCAATGTACTTATGTTCTCCAAGCGATGATTTTTTGCATTCAAGAAGCTGCTTCTTCCTTTGCGATAAACGAGTGAGACAAAAGTGTCAATAATTTTTCGCAAAGTGAACCCAGAAAATCAGCAGCCTGCTTTACCATTGTTCCTAGTGAGGGTCTATCCACACATATCTACTGTTAATATGTAATTTCATCAACATGATTTGTTTCTAATAATTCGCCAAGTTTTTGCTTGAGATTTTCTACTCCTGGACAGTCCTTACATTTAGCTAAATAGCTTTTGGGGGTAGAAGGATTGCTCGTGATTTTCTCAAAGCAATCTTTATACGTTTCAAGGTGGAAATCTTCTAAGCCTTCTGTTATTTTTTTTAAGTTCAAAGAGTGTATCATTAGCTTTACGTTTTGGTGTTTTGTGCACACGCAGATATTGTGAGTTCCACTGGCATTGACCAACACAGCATATTTTGGATGAAGCTCACAAAATTTAGAAAGAACAATTTTTATTCCTTCATGTTTTTCTTTAAACAATGCATTCATTTCACGTAGATTTCCAAATCTTTATACGCTGGCATGCATCTGCTGACGTCGTCATGGTCATAAAAGATTTTAACAGCTTCCACAACTTTCGATGATAAAACATTTATTGGTTTTTTGTTGGGACTACTCAGTATAACTTTATCCTCAACTAATTTTTTTTACCTTCCGAGCCATAAAGTCGGAAATTTTAAACTCTTGTACCATTTTCTGCAATGTCCAACTTTTTGGAAAAGTATTAGCAAATGTATTTTTTCGCTATTCTTTTGAGTAACTTTTTGAAAAACTTTTTTTATAGAAGTATTTAACGTTTCAAATTTTTGCATTCTGTAACTTTTTTTGATAAGTTTTTTCTTTTTGATAGGTGACTGTTCCAAATATGGTGGTGCTTCGTTTAATTTGTCTAACACAACCGCTTCTGTACCGGATTCTTCTTCGGCAGGCGAACTCTGCACGTAAAACAAACTTTAAAGGACGTTGAAATGTTGAGAATATCTATAGAATCTAACCTCCACTACTGGACTCTTATTAGTCCCGATTTACTAAAACGATTACAGCACTTCAATATAAACGTTGTCATGGTAAACACAAAAAACACAATTTTTTCCAAACCACTGAAGAAAACTTCAGGAGAAAAACATTAAACAACTGTTGTATAGTTTTCCTACGTGCACTAGGTTTTTTATTTAAAATGAATTTTTGTAAATATTTTACTCTATAGCCAGCAAAAGTTCATTAAAATAAAATAGCTTCAGGTAAATGGGAAAACTTCCGAAATTTAATATGTAGCAAAAGTAAACATTAAACAAAAATTAAAAAAATATATTTAAATTGTTTGTTAGATTTATCGTCATTTTTCAGACATATTGCAATTACTACTGTAATTAATATGCAATTTTTAATTTTGTTTAAATGGTGCGTGGTAAAGAAGAAGAAAGCATATATTTCAAAAATTCATAACTGCACTGTATTCTTAATCGGACCGGTTTCTGGCATTTCAGCCTTCATCAGCGATTTATTGAACATTGTGATAATTGTTATGTTTTAATTGAATAGATTGTTTCTATATGAAAATTTTTTCTACTTAGGGCGGCCGTGAGGTTTTGAACCGTGAACCTTCACATACACTCCGATTAAGAATACAGTGCAGTTATGAATTTTTGAAATATATGCTTTCTTCTTCTTTACCACGCACCATTTAATTAAATTTTATATAAAATTTTGCGCTAGTTAAACGATAACAGCTCGCCCAAAAATGTATCACGAAATGCAAACAAGAGTATCAGCATCTTCCTTTAAGTTTTAAGCCTTAGAAAATATTAAATATAAGAACGTATTAAATGTTTTTTACACTTTTTGCTAAAAATATATTTCTTATTAAAATAATAAAAAAATAGTATAAAATTTTTTCTAATATTTTAAAAATTTTTTCAATATATTACGAACTAATAAGAGCTCACTCAAATTTTTTGGCACAAAATGCAGAGGAGACTGTTAGGATAAACATATATTTTTTTTTAGAATTTTAAAAATTTCATACTTTGAGATATAGCTTCCTAAACTTTAAATCGTGTGATAGTGACCTTTGGCCTTTCGTGAAAAAAAATCGCTTAACTTAGTTTTAAAGCTATTTTCAATGCCTATTAGATGAGACTAATTTCGACCTTCTAAGTTTAAAAATTTTGAAGATATAAGCAATAATGGCCTGACTTTAAGTGAGTGTGTTAAAGTGCTGACCAAAAAGTGAAAGTAAGGGTGTATGTGAAATAGACACAGAAATAGACAAATCTCACGGCCGCCCTAAGTAGAAAAATTTCATATAGAAACAATCTATTCAGTTATAACATAACATAACAATTATCACGATGTTCAATAAAATCACTGATGAAGGTTGAAATCACTGTTGAAGGTTGAAGACAATGTAGTTATGAATTTTAGAAATACAGTAATTCACGGATAAATCCGTTCATGGTAAATGCCAAAAGTTGGATGCTTTTAAGCGATAAACGCACTTAAACAATCTCGGTCAAATGCGTTACTGACGCATTTAAAAAATCTTGCTTAAATGCGTTACTGACTCAATTAACAGAATTCTCTCTTAGCTGCGTCCACAATTCAGTGATAGAAATGTAGTTTAAATAAATATACTACTTATTTATTGAAAGGAAACAACAATAAACAAGTCACGTAAGAATATGTACATTAGGGGTATAACTTTTCTAATTTTTTTTGCAAATATCAAAATCGCCCTAGCATAGTCGAATAGGCCATTGAAAATTATATAAAAAAATGCTATTACTTTTTCGCAGTTGTCAAAAAAGTTCACCCACCAAACGCGGTAAAGTTTTTAAATGATTTTTTTTTATTTATTTACCTAAAAGGCGCAAAAAAGTTTTTTTTATCAATATATCAACCTGCATTTAACATTTGTGTAAATATTTAGGAAGCTGAATGTATGTCATTGAAAATTACGTTATGTACTTTAATTGTTTTTATTATTCAAAGAAAATTATTAATGTGTTTCAAATATTCCGAGTTTGTGTTTAATACTTAAAAACAATGGATTTTAAAAGAAGTCGTTTAAGCGTTTTGAAAAATGCAAAAGTTTGGACAAAGGCTTTGACCAAATTTAAAGATAGCAGAACAATGTCGAGAAACATTCCAGATATCATCATTCCATTACATGAATTGAGCAAAATGCCAACCCAAAAAATTATAATTGGAAGATTTCATGCTTTAGCTGCTTCAGAAAAATCAAAAACAAAGAGGTATGAAGTTATCTCAAAAGAACTTTGCGATTTGTGGAGTAAGATGAAACTACCAAAAATTCAAACTAAATCAGTAAACAGAAAACTTGAAAAATTAATTTAAATATATGATAAAAATTTAAAAAAACAAAAAACGTGGTTATAATTTTGAAAATATTTTCAATATTTCAAATGAAAATACAGATATTCGGTCCGAATTAAGTAGCTTGGAAGACGCTATGTCTGATAAAAATTCAGTATCAGAGTACGAGTGTGAGAAACAATACTCGTCCAACGATTGTGATTGCAAGCCCCCGGAAAGGATGAAATTAAATAAATCATTAATAAATCCATCGGTTGCATTAGTTACTAATGCCAAAGTCAGTACTAAAAAAGCAGCTAAAATCTGTAAGGAATTAGCAGAGTCTGGTATTCAAATTGCAACTCCATCACAGCCAGGTGTTTATAAAGCTGTAATCAAGTCGACCGAGCGTAAAGAAAAAATGTTAAAGGAAACTTTGAAAAATGAAAACTGGTGCTTGCATTTCGACGGCAAAAAAATTGGCAATAAAGAACTGCAGGTAATGGTTTTAAAAAATGAATATACCGAAATTAATTTAGCAGTGCTTGTTTTGGAAAATGGAAAAGCCCTCACAATTTTTAATGGTATTAAAGAAACATTACACAAATTTGATTTATGGCAATCCATAAAAATGGTAATTTCTGATACAACAAGTGTAAATACTGGTCACAAAAACGGCGTTGTTAAGCTATTAAAGGACTATTATAAATCCACCACAATACGTCGGTTGCCAACACCACATTTTAGACCTGATCCTAAGGCATGTTATGGATGAGTTATTGGATGGAAAAACATCATCTC
This sequence comes from Cordilura impudica, assembly GCA_963682025.1. Taxonomy (NCBI): domain Eukaryota; kingdom Metazoa; phylum Arthropoda; class Insecta; order Diptera; family Scathophagidae; genus Cordilura; species Cordilura impudica. Next base: position 81,754,928 of record OY821517.1, read on the forward strand.
CTAATATCTCTTATAATTTTGTTCCGGAACTAATAAATAACTACGTGGATCTGAAAGCCAACTACATACAGAATAATGAATACTTAAAAGTAAAAAACATTAAATGGCGCGACGATATGCAATACTTGTACGAGCTTGGTTCTGCATTTAAATACTACCAAAGAAATAAAAAATTCCCTTATATAAAATTTAAAGCCATACCACCACTAAGCAACGCTCGATGGAACTCAAGGGTAATTCTTGCCATTTTAGCATTTGTGCTTATCCCGAAATACCGAGACCAGCTTACCCCAATATGTGAATTCATATGTGGACCATGGTATAATATATGGTTTTCCAATCATTGTTTTAATAAAGACAACTTCGCAGCTTTAGATCAATCCTTAGCACGATTTAAGAACGGTCAAGCATGTCTTAAAAGACACTGGGTTAGAGAAGCTTCAATAATCCCAAAGCAACAGCGAAGCAACATATGCGCAGAACGCGGTATTAAAGTAATACAGGACATTTATCCATTATGCAAAACAACGCGCACGTTAAATTTGAAGTTTATGTCTTTTAATAATTAAACAAAATTTTTCAGTTTACTATTTTACTTTATTAATAAAATATTTAAAATTTTTTATTTAAAATGAATGTTTTTTTTTGGGAGATTTTAGAAAATCGTTTTCGTGGGTGAGGTTTTCTATCCGAAATGACCCCAAAATTATTTTTTCGTAAATAACACAACCTTCGCCATCGCGTGCTGGTAGGGCCAAAAATTGGTTATACCCCTAATGTACATATAATAATAGGTCATCGTTTTATTCAATTCAAATTAGTACATATTAAAATAGTTTGACTAAAAAATAAATATATATCTTCGAAAATATTATTTTAAGTCATAGAGAAAAATAAAATTCTTAAAAAGTTACAATTCATTCATTAATTTATTATCTGGCATAAATGTCTTACGGACAATATGCATCGTCTTCAAAACATCCAGTACAGAGTAAGCTTCTTTGAGATCATTATTTTCTTCTTCTTCATTAGACGACAGCCCTTCGTCCTGAATAACATCTGCGATAATTTCTTACAAAATTTTCATATTCTTGTGAAGATTCAAAACTCTTCTATTCATGTACTATTTCAGTTAAATCCTTTTGTGACTCGCTTCGATTTTCAGAGCCGTTATCAAGCTAGCGTAAAGAACTTACCAATTTAAAATAATTTTGAATACAAATTGGTTTTACCAGCCACCACCAAGCCTGCTTTATTAATTCGCCTGCTGTCAATTTCTTTCTAATTATATTTTGACGATATTTCTTAATTGATCTGATTATTCCTTGGTCAAGAGGCTGAGTTATCGGAGTGTTATCATTGGCTTGCTTATGAGGTGCATCGTTGTCAATAAATAGGATAACGTTGCGATTTTTTGATAAATTTCTTCATTGAACGAAAAAATGATTTTCTCCCAGATTTCTTGTTTTATTGTCGGCTTTTCGATAACAAACACATTCTTGTACTCGCCAGTTCATTTGTGCATTTAACCGTTGAATTTTGTTTTATATTTTGTTTATTTTTTGTGAACAAATGTATGACCCATTTATGAGTGTAACGCAGTTAAACGGGATGCATTAAAAAGAAAAATATGTACATAAAGTAAATGGATCAAGGAAAATGTTTCACTTTAGAATTACTTAAGCGTGAAACCTTCTTAAGCGGGAAGCATTTATCGGTGAAGTACTGTATATGCTTTCTTCTTCTCTACCACGCACCATTGCAATAAATGTATTATTTATAGAAATAACAATCTTAATTTCGCATATCTGCTAAATATTAGAAAGACTGTTAGCTGTTCTTAATTCCTGTCAATTGTTAGCCATGTGTAGTGCTTTATTTAAAGTTGCTGTAATAAGAGGTTTCAGTTGTCGTTTCATCTTGTAGGTGATCTTCCCCCTTTTTCTGACTCCTTCTACTTTAACGTCAACGATTACTCGCTTCATAGTACCCTTTCTTCTAGCAATGTCTCCGAAGTCAATTATATTCAACTCTTTTAAGATTGAAACATTTGTCCGAAATTCAGTTCAATATTTTTAATTCTTCTTCAGTCTGCCTGCCTAATAGTCCATGTTTCGGCAGCGTATGTGGCGATTGGGGATCTATTGGACAGAATTTAATTTTATTTGATTATATTCCTGTCTTTCCACAACATGTATAATTTTGTTGCAGATAATCAGGCTAAGGAAAGACGTCTTCGGATTTCTGTAGAGCAGCTGCCATCGTTACTTATTATTGACCCCAGATCTTTAACTGCTGACAACATCAAATGCTGCTATTAATTCGATTTATAATCATGACTTTAGTTTTTGGTCCAGAGTCTCCTCATAATATCGTCAAGTTCATCGAGACAAGTACCTATTACGGGAATGTCATCTGTGTACCTTTGATTGCTTATTTTTCTTAGTATACAAACGGGTCCGACATTATGTTGTGGACTTTTATTGAGGCGATATTAATGTAAGTAGTCTAACTAAATAAGGCGAGATCAAAACAATGGGCGTGTCACCTTCAATACAAAGTAGAATGTCAGCAGTGTTATGATACATTGAGAGCTGAAACTTTATGTGAGCTCGTAAATTATTAAGTGGTAGGCATGATAGAAATAAGTGGGATCAGAGAAGAGGGCGTGGCACCACACTTACAATGTAAATATTAATATTTTGAGTCTTATGGCAACAAGAGCCATGGAGAAACAAATTGTTTGTACTCATACAGAGACTTTAAAAACTTAAATTATAATTTACTATATGAATACTTTAGAGATATTAATTGGGAGAATCTTTATTATATGCCCTCCGTAAATGATCAAATTTATTTTCTTTCAGTTCCTTTAGTAACCCGATCCAAAAAATTCAAAACAAAGCCATGGTTTACATGTAATATAAAGCAGTTAATTTCTTAATTTAAAACTACTGTGCTCAAAAATGATTACCATACTGCAAGGAAAAAAGTAAATAACGGCATCAGAAAAGCTAAATCGGTCTATTATTGAAGGCGTTTTGAGTGCGCTATGGACTCACGATAAACCTGGAAACACGTTCGTGATGTTGGTTTATGGAAAAGCATTAAAAGCGTTGTTAGCAGTATTGATGTCAATGAGCTAAACTCAGTCTTCAGTAATTTACCAGCAGTACACAATAACAACTTCTCATTTTATAATTTTAACAATAATAATGTCTCCATTAATTGTTTTGAATTTTCGTGTGTAACTCATGAAGATGTTTATCTTAGTATTATTGGTGCTAAGTCTAATGCTATCGGACATGATAATATTCATGCAGTATTTGTGAGGATTTTACTGCCCTTTCTCTTGCCTTATTTAACACTTTTCTTTAACTCAAGTATAACCACAAGCACTTTCCCTTACAAATGGAGACATGCCAAAATAATTCCTGTTCCTAAATCTACTAACGAATACCGCCCCATAGCAATCCTGTATTACTTTTCAAAAGTACTTGAAAGGCTCCTTCACAAACAAATGACTACTTACATAAATGAGATTGGTTTGTTGTCGAATATACAATCAGGCTTTCGATCTAATCATAGTTATGTTACTGCCTTGACTGAAGTAACTGAAAACATAAGGCAGAAACTGGATGATAATAAAGTAAATTTTTTGGTCCTACCTGACCATTCAAAGGTTTTGAATTCTGTCAACCTTTTAATGCTATGTAATAAGCTAAAACATATTTTTAATTTCTCTTCATCATCTGTAAATCTGCTTCTATCTGATCGTACCCAATCCGTTTACGTGAAAAATAAAATCTCAGCAACGTTGAATATTACGAGAGGAGTGCCCCAGGGATCCATCGTAGGGCCTTTGCTCTTTACTCTCTATGCTAATGATCTGCCTTCACAACTTGTCCATTGCAAAATTACTATGTACGCCGATGACGTGCAGTTATATTTAAGCAGTCCGACTGCTTCAATTAATCACAATATAGGTACACTCGAAGAGGATTTAAATAACATCCATCGTTGGGCTACGGCCAATGGTCTAAACAACCGCCCATGATTCCTGGTATTACAATTAGCGGTCAAAAGATTCCTATTGTTTCTCCAGCCAAAAATCTAGGTATTATCTTTAGCAGCTCTCTATCGTGGTCAAATCATATAAATAATGTAGTTGGGCAAACTTACGTTAAACTGAGATCTCTTTGGTCAACACAACATTTCACACCTTTGAAAGTATTTCTGGACTTTTGTACGGCTGTGAAATTTTTGCTAATTGCGACGCCTCGATCAAACGTCGACTCAATGTTGCATATAATAATATTATTCGTTATGTTTTTGGTTTAAGAAGATATTCTCATATAACTCCCTTCTCTGTAAGACTATTTGATGTGTCTTTTGATAATCTTTTTAAAAATTAGAGTTCTAATTTTTATGCACAAAATGATTTACACAAAAAAACCTAGCTATCTATTAGAAAAATTGCAATTTGCCAGATCTGATAGAGGAAGAAAGCTCATAATTCCTATCCATAGGACACTTGTCTCAGAACAGCAATTCTCTGTGCACGGAGTTCATCTTTGGAATGCACTTCCACAAACTTATCAACTAACAAGCAACGCAAGACTTTTTAAAAAACAAATTTTTGATTATTTTGCATAGTAAAATCTTTAAAATTTTTGTATTTTGTTATCTTCTTTTGTTATTTTATTTAATAAATAATAAATATATGTTATAAATTTTATTTATAGCAGCACATTGTACCCTTATAATTAATTAATCTTGTACTGTAATTATAAGAGCTAGCAAATTCCAGCCCTCGAAATTCGAGTGCAATTTCTAGGCAACTTTATTTTCCAACTTAGCCAATTCACAAACCAACACTTTTTTGGTTTATTATTATTGTGAATGAAGAAAACAAACTCATTAACCAATACATTAACAAATTTAATAAACACACACATAGCATATGTATAATTTTATGTATGTGTTAGTAGCAACTTTAAATTAAATTTACTCAAAATAGGTGAAAAAAATTAAAAATCTGTAAATCTGGTGAACAGCTTAAAAGAAATACCTTTTAAATAATGTACGTGTGGTCAAAATCGGGATAAAACAGTAGAACAAAATATCGGTAACAAGAAATCGCCTAGCCTATTAATATTATAGATAATTTTCTTGTTTTACAGGAAAGCACAATAAATAAATAAATTAATTAAATTAAAATTAAATTAAAGAGCCTTGTAACTTTATGTCACTAGTTATTTAAATAAGTATTCAAAACAAAAATGATAGTATGGGAGATACAATGTAAAGAGAGAGTTTTGAAACTTTGTGTAAGTCCAAAAATTATTAATGTTGTAGCAACGCACAACGGAGTTTAGTAGTACTATATATTGATAATTCAACAGGCATATTTTAGAACGTATCGTATATTTCAAACATTTCTATTTCGATGCCATCCAGAAGAAAAACATATTCCATTATTCCATTAAAATATTTTCTTCTCAATAAATTTGATTTTACTTTGTCATTTGTTGTGGAGATTTTTATGCTACCAAATATCAAACTTTTTGCCAACACAGATTTTTTTTCAAATGGGTTAAAAGACTTGGTATTCAATATTATTACCGCACCTTTACGACACCTGATTGAGTGTAGCTAATGCATAATTATTGTAATGTAAGTAGATTTGCTAGATTTGTAGCTACTTAAATTTTGTTGTCTCAAGGGTGCTGGTTGGTTTATTTATTTATTTTTTTTTTTTGTTTCAATCATTAGGATGAATGGAATTTTATACAATTTTAATTATCAATTATTATTATTTTTTTGATTTAACCATGGCACTGTGACTTGTTATTCTTTCAATGGTGTTTATGAAGTATAACAATAAAATTCCAGAAAGTATTTTGATGTGTTCTGCTTTTGTTTCGGTATTCGTATGTTAAGGGTTTATCTTGTTTCAATCTTTTTCAACGTTATACAATATTTCATAATACAAATTATTATTTTTATGATTTATATGATTATTTTTATGATTAACTGCTACACTAGTTTGTATTCAATCATAAATGATTTATTTACAAGTATGCTAAATAAGTGATCTGTATTGCAATTTGTTTCTGGGAAACTGTATTTAAAATAAGTGATTAATAGTTTTTTAATTATTGCTTTAGTAGAAAATACATTTATTAATTTTATTGCTAGACTTTTTCAAGCAATCGTTTCACACGTTATAAGCGAAACCTTTGATTTGGCTAAAAAAATTAACTGAAAGTAAAATAAAATTAAATTGAAATTGTATAGGCTGCAATCTAATAAATGTATGTATGTATGTATGGCCATATTCCAGGTGTGCCGTACTTATTGCTAAATTTGAGGGACGTTTCGGTATGTCTTTCCTTATTTAGATTTCGTCTAAAACTTTAACAAAACAAAAACGTTTAACACATTTTATCAGTCTGATACTTTATTTTTTACAACAAAAACTATTTTACACAGAAAACGGATTCATTGTTGCTACCAAATTTGTTGCCAACCGAATTTTTGGTTGGTCAAAAAGATTTTTTGCGACTTCAGGAGGCTGTTGAGAACATAATGGAAATCGATGACGATGATGCCAACTATGAAGTTTTAGTCATGCCACCAGATCTCGGTTTTGTGAGTGATGAGGACGAAAGAAATGAAGATGATGTGCGTGGAAAAATTTAGCTTCTGTCGAGAAAACAAAATGATGATTCTAATTTGGATTGGAATAAAAAATCAATCAAAGTGACTTTGGTGATCGTAAGTGGAGACATTTTTACCATCTTATAGCACAAGTGATGCAGTTCGGCGTAGAGCTGATGACTTTGCCAAAAGAATATAGAATCATACCCCTGCATTTTATTTGAAAAAATATTCGATACAGACATTCTTCATATGAAAGTCAAGAAAACAGTCTATTATATGCTAATCAAAACAATTGACATAATTTCTGTCCCGACCTTGATGATTTAAAACGTTTTTTGGGGATTTTATTGCTAAGTGGATTTATCCCACTGTCATCAGAGCGTGCTTATTGAAGTTTGGATGAAGACTTTGGAGTCCCATTTGGTTGCAAGAACAATGAGACGAAAAAGATTTTTAAAAATAAAGCAAAACTTGCATTTCGCCGATAACAGCCTTGGCAGAGGAGAAATTCTTCTATCTTCTACGATTAAACATTTTGGTCGCCATCCATCCAGCGAAACAATTTACTATGGGAAAAGCAGTGAGATTTGGTTACAATGATGTATGTTGTGGCAAGTCAAAGCACGGCGCCACGAGTACAAATCCCCTAGGTGAACGAGTTATTAAGTCATTGCTGGCAAAAATGTCAATTTCACCAACAGAGCACATCGTAAACTTTGATGACTTTTTTACAAACGGTCACTTGTTGTATGAAGTGAAACGATTGGGATATAGAGCAACTGTTACGATACGAGATAAGAGATCAAAAAAATGCTCATTACTGCCCGTCAAAGAAATTAAGAAAAAAAAAAGGTAGAGCAGAATATGATTATAGTTTTGATAGAAAAGTGAAGTTGGAAAATTAAAAACACAATTACTGCGTCAAGAAAATTCAATGATCGCGTCAGACCTTCGCATTAATGGTGTACCATATCGTGATGATGAAGATTTGTATGTCCTATTTCAAAATATATGTGGGACCTTAAACATAAACACTCCAGCGGTAAAATCAATATATCGTTTACAAAATTATAATAATAAAGAAAAAGAAAATTCCCCAAATGCTGTCATAATGGTCAAATTATTCTCTCCATATGATAAAAACTTTATTTTAAAATCTGTGGCAAATTTTAGAAAAAGAAATAAAACGTCGTTGTTGTTAAATCATATTGGTGAAAATTCAGATCGTCCTTTCTACATCAATGAAAATTTAACTACAAGTAATTTTAAAATTCTGCATTCAGCGGTAAGCCTAAAAAATGCTAAGAGGTTACAATCAGCCATTACAATGAGGGGTATATTATATATAAAACTAAATGCCGAAGAAAAACCCATTCGTATTGACAGCATGAGTTGCTTAATTTTTTTCCTGATCTCCCTCAATCTGCTGAAAATTAGTTGCTGTCAAACTATGCTAACTGCGCTTTTTATATTTTATCTTAAATATTTTTATTACAATTTTTAATTTACTAAATTCTGTTTTTACAACTATCTTTTCAACCTTTTTAAAGTTATTTCTTTATTTTCTGTACTTGAGCTTCTATGTGTATTATTCTTTGTTGCTTGCGTTGCTTGTACTAAACATTATTTATATTATGACATCTTTTACGGATAGTGTAGTCTATAATTCCAAAGATGTGACCTTAGATATGATTCGGGTGTTGTGCAAACAGCGATCAGGTATTAAGATATGTAATATAAATGCACAGAGTTTGAAGAATAAAATTGAAGAATTCCGTCTAATCTTTGAAAATTCTGTAGTAGATATCGTATGTGTAACTGAGACATGGTACAACAAATATGTCACAGATGCTATGTTTGGGCTAAACAATTTCAATATTTATCGTTGTGATAGGAAAACTCCTTGCGGTGGTGTTGCTATGTACGTCAGAAAGGGAATTATAAGCAAAATGATTACAAATTGTAACATTGTGGAGAATTCAGACAATAGTAATATACAAGATAATATCTCAAATGATAGTGTACAAGAAAATACACGCACTACTTCAAATATCATAATAGAACACTTATTTGTTGAAGTTGTAAGCAGTGGTCGAAAATTACTAGTACGAGTTGTATATAGACCTAATTGCAGAGTAAGAACTGATGGTTTTCTGAGAACTATCGAAAGTCTTACCATAATATATGATGACGTAGTAGTGTGTGGAGATTTCAATTCTAATATTCTTGTTGAACAACATCTACTTAATGATATGAAAACATTTGGCTTTGACCCTACAAATTCTACTATGCCAACTCATTTCTCCACTACAACTAATACATTATTAGATATACTCTTTGTCAGCAATATACATAAAATCTTCCTATATGATCAGTTGTCAGCACCATGTTTCTCCAAACATGATCTTTTATTCTTGGCATATGACTTCAAACTGCAGCATGAAAGTGAGACTATTACCTATTATGATTTTGATCACATAAACTATGCCCATATGTTCTTTGAGCTATCAGCAATAAATTGGAGTAGTATCTACTATATGCCCTCGGTTGATAATCAACTGAAATATCTAGAGGAAAATTTGTTGCAAGTTTTTAGTAAATCTGTTCCGGTGAGAACTTTGAGGAAAAATACTAGGAAGAAACCGTGGTTCAATATTGAAATAAAATTAGCTATTACTCGAAGGGATTTTGCATATAAACGCTGGAAAATGTTTAAAATCACTGATCTACATACGGAATATGTAAATGCACGAAGAGAAGTGAACAGGCTGATCAAAGCTGCTAAATCCAAGTTCTATTCATGTCGTTTTTCATCTGCAGCTGGTACTAAGAAAACTTGGAGAACTATACGAGAAATTGGGATTGGAAAATCATCGCCATTAGTATCTAGTGAAATTGATGTAGATAAACTCAATGTATCTTTTATGAATCTCCCTAACATTACTTCAAATATAAACTTTTATGATCAAAGAGAAATTTTAGCCCCTCAATGCAGCTCATTCTGTTTTATTTGTATAAACCAAGAAGATGTATTTTCAAGCTGTCAAGCAATTAAATTTGATGCTGTAGGGTTCGATAATATTCATCCTAAATTTTTAAAAATTATTTTATCGTATGTTCTGCCATTTATAACGTATATATTTAATAATATAGTTACAAAGAGTATTTACCCGCAAAGTTGGAAACACGCAAAAATTATACCCACCCCAAAATCTAACAACGATTACCGTCCAATTGCCATAGTACCTTATCTATCCAAGGTTTTTGAACGACTGCTTCATGGACAAATTAGCAAGCATATTAATGATAACGATTTACTGACAAAAAGGCAATCAAGTTTCCGACCCAAGCATAGTTGTATATTAGCACTCATTGATGTTTCAGAGTATATACGAGAGAGTATTGATGCTGGAGACATTTCTTTCCTTGTTTTACTTGACCATTCCAAAGCGTTTGACATGGTGGATCATGAGGTTCTATGCTTTAAATTATACAAAATGTTTAATTTCTCTCCTTGGTCTATTCGTTTGTTGTCTTCATATCTGTTGAATCGTAGGCAGTCAGTTTTTGCAAACAATAAAACCTCTCGTATGTTGCCAGTTATGAAGGGCGTACCCCAAGGATCAATACTGGGGCCTCTTCTTTTTACCATCTACGTGAATGACCTAGTAAAACAATTATTGTTTTGCAATGTACACATATATGCTGACGATGTTCAGTTATATATAACTACTGGTATAAGCAGCATAAATGATTGCGTTGCAAAATTAAATTCAGATCTTAATAAGATTTATACATGGCCAAGTGCAAATGGTTTATGCCTCAACCCCTCTAAATCAAAGTGTTTGATTTTTACAAGAGGAACAATGACACTGCCTTTTGAACCATTGATTATGTTAAACAACCAGAAAATTGAAATCGTATCAACAGCTAAAAATCTAGGTATTATTTTTAATGATAATCTCACATGGTCTAACCATATTACTTCTGCTGCTGGGAGAACTTACTTAATGCTTAGAACGTTATGGAATACACAACATATAACCCCCTTAACATTCGAATTTTTCTTGCAAAAACATATCTTATGCCAACTCTACTATATGGCTGCGAAATATATGCAAGCACTGATTCTAAGAGTTATAAAAAGCTTGAGTCCACTTTCAATGCAATTTTAAGATATATTTTCAATATTCGAAAATATGAGCCGATTTCGTACTACTCAAAAAAACTTGACGGAGTAACATTTGAAAATTTGTTAAAGATAAAAACGCTACTGTTCTTATATAAAGTTGTACGTACACATCAGCCAACATATCTGTATGACAGACTCGTTTTTATGCGCACGGCTAGAAATCATGACATAATGTACATTAGATACCAATATTTAGTATCCAAATGGCAATTTTATGTCTCCTCAATACGTCTTTGGAATTCGCTACCATCGTCCATTAAAATTATAAGCAACGCAATGCATTTTAAGAGGGAAATTTTTAAATTTTTTAGCTGATCCTTTTTCTTATTTTTTTTTAAATTTTTTTTTTGCTGATCCGTTTATATTTTATATTTTTTATTTAACTAATTTTGTTATTTTTATTTTTTATATTATTTTATTTACTAATATTTGTATTAACATTTTTGGTTATAATTCGTTATTTTTTTTTTTTTTCTTTAAAATTATTTAATATTTTTATATTTACCATTATCTTTTTAAGACAAATTTATTCAAAATTTCAATTCAATGTAAAACTCCTATACTTTAATTATAAGATTATAAATCTTGTTGTATGGGAAATCATAAATAAACTAAACTAAATAAATAAAAAAAGGAAGTAACAATAACATGTTGGAAAAACAATAATGTCGTCACGATGTCCACCAATTTCGATCTATTACATCCCCTGGGAAAACTGAATAGATGGAGTAGGGAGCAAAGGGAAAATGTGGACTTCAATATACCCAGAGTATTTGTAAATTACAACTAGGGAATGGAAGGTGTTAGCCAAATGGATCAATCCCTTAACCTCTACACAGTATCCATTAGAGGAAAAAATGGTGGTGGTGTATTTGTACTTATTTTTTGGATTTGCCAGTAAGTAATGCTTGGCGCATACATTTCGTACTATGCAAATCTGAAAATATTGCTCTGATGGACCAACTGTCTGTCAGAAGAAATATTGCGCGGACATATTTGTAACCTACAATGTCAAGAAAACGCTTTACATAGTCCATAATAGTTGGTCTTGATCTTAATCTAGAATGTATAGCAAATCAATTGCGATGAGATTTTTTTCATTGCAAGTACCGATGGAGGTGCCACTGTGCACAAAAACGCTTTGCGTAGAAAAAAGTTGCTTTGGCCAATTCCACAACTAATAAGCCCATTTTCCCCAAATGGGGACTCCCATTTTTCTAAAAAAATACAATAAATTTAAAATTTGTATACCCTATGCAATAGGGCGGGTCGATTTAAAAATCGCCCAAGTGACAAGGAAAACCGTATTCTAGGGATCAGAATAAGAAACTTTGCCCGAGGAACCATACCTCTAAAACGAATTCTGATGTCCCGACTTTTGACCTGTCTGTCTGTCTGTCTCACTTTGACCCATTTAGAGTGCCCCAATCGAATCCAAATGTATGATCGACCCCCACTTACCTTGGAGGGCCGACCCACCCATGCCAGTGGCATACCCCTGGAACCCAACTGTGAGGTTCCCCATACAAACATTTCAAAAAATTATCATTTTTTGTTTAGAATTCGGCTGACTATGTTTGATTTAATATTAAAATTAACACTCATACGTATACGTATCTTCTACTCTGCTACTAAATAATAATCATACGCCTTGACTATGTTATGTTATTTAAAAAGATCGATCGGATGACGGTAAATAACTTTTAGATCACTCTGTGACTATGCGTGACTCTGCGTGACTACGCCAAAATTAATCTGTAGTCACAACAAGACTATGGGCCAAGTTTCAGAGGGGGAATAGGGTTGCCCCATGGCAGACAGACAGACAGACAGGTCAAAAGTCGGGACATCAGAATTTGTTTTGGAGGTATGGTTCCTTGGGCAAAGTTTCTTATTATGATTCCTAGAATATGATTTTCCTTGTCATTTGAGCAATTTTTTTGCCTCCTTACAAATCCTTACAAATCGACTATACAACCATGTGGTTATGGTATAATGACTTTGTGCTGATGTTTGTAACTACCAAAAATATTTGATCTAGGCCCATCTTTTATTATACCGATCGACTCAGAATCACTTTCTGAGTCGATTTAGCGATGTCCGTCCGTCCGTCTTTGTAATAAACTACAGGTCACAAATAAGAATATATTTTGATGAAATTTAGTATATAAGCTCATATCGGCTATAGGATGAACCCTGTTGAAATTGGTGAAAATCGGTTCATGTTCAGACCTAGCCCCATACAAATGACCCCTATGAGATTGACTTAAATTGCCATAATATCCAAATTATCATATAGAACTGGATCAAATTAGGTCTGTGTATGTTTATTACATCCATTTATCAGTAGTCCAAAAATAAACCCTATAGGACATTTCTTAGTCGTAGCCCCCATATTAAGTAAATTCCCGATCTTCATTTAAATCCATCAAAAAACAAAAATATTACACAGATTTTTCTCAAATTTGGTTTGTATATGTTTTTGCAAAAGATAAGTGACCTTATCAAATATGGTCAGAAACGGTCCATTTTCCGACCTAGTCCCCATATAAATATTGCGTCCGATATGAACTTTTTCATATTCAAAGGAAAAAAAATTAAAAACAATGCCACTCAAATTTGGTTTATGCTTCTTTTCTATATCCAATTAGTTGGGCCTAAGAGATAGGGTCTCTAAACGCATGATATAGGGTATCATATAGTCGGTCTAGACTGACTATAATTTTCTTACTTGTTTTATATGAATTCCTTTTACTTTATCGACAATGAATTAATAAATAATAAAAATAATTTTTTACTGCCAATTTCTTTTTGGACGTTAACGGGTTAATGCCAGCAAATTGAGGTATGAGAAAACTTTGTAATAATTTATCTATACCGTTCACCGTTGACAATAACATTCTGCCCATCAACATTTTTGTAGACATATGGCGCAATAACTCCGCCAGCCTGTAAGGCGTACCAACCTGTAATATTCTGTAAATGTAATGGTGTTTTGACAAAAATTTTCGGATTATCTTCACTCCAAATGCAAAAATGTTTCTTATATGTGTACCCATTCAATCAAAGATTAGCTTCAATTCTAAACAAAATCTTATATGGAAAATCAAAATCAATATAAATTTGTGCTTCAGTCCATTGGCCGGCCGAATTGGCGGCGCATAAAATGGTCGTTTGGTTTTAATTCCTGCACAGTTGAATCTTAAAAGCACGTAAGTCAAGATCCTTTCGGCGCTTTGCTGTAGAATAGATTTTATAGATTGTTCGGTGCTTACTATGTGGCATTTTATGGAATACACATTATCGCTAACAGTAAACGTGGTGCAAAAACGATCCATAGTTGTTCGAATTACCCGCTCGGATGGACGTTTGGACCATTATTTTGATAAAAGATTTCCACAAATTTCAACCGTTGCTATCATATGAGCCGCAAAAAGCCGCAAATATGATACTAAAACCTACAAAGAGTTGGGCGTTCTCAGGCCAACCTTAGACCATTATATTTTTTCTTATCTTGATGTTTGTTTGCTTAGTTTTTTAGTTAAACTCAAGGACCATTAATGAGGTCTCATTTCACTATTCAGCCCAGTACTTTCACCATGACTTTGAATTCCTCACCCCCCCCAGACAATGACCCCGAAAATGTTCCACATTATTATGTGGCACAATATCTGTTAAAACATTTTCGATTTCAAATATGTTGTTATAATAGAATTAGTAGTTGCAGCCGCCAATATTTAGGATTGAAGAAAATCCTAATTTTGTTGTAGTACATATTAAAAAATCTATAATAAATATTAATATGTAAGGCGATTTCTTGTGATCGATGTAAAAATGTTATTTACAAACCGTTTTTGACCAAACATACCGCATTTGAAAGGTATTTCTTTTTATCTATCCACCAGATTTATAGATTTGCACCGTCTCACAGTGGTGCCATTTGAGTTTTTTCGTTGCAAAAATTATAACTTTTGAACCAAATAAGATAATCAAAAAATTTAAAAGGCTAGGCGATTTCTTATGACTGATGTTTTGTTCTATCATTTTATCCCGATTTTGAAAAAACGTATATTATTTGAAAGGTATTTCTTTTTAGCCGATTTGCAGATTTACAGATTTTTAAATTTTTTCCTTTATTTTGAGTAAATTGCATTTAAAGTTGCTACTAACACATACATAAAATTATACAATGCTATGTGTGCGTTTATTAAATTTGTTAATGTGTTTGTAATTAAAATGAGTTTGTTGTTTGTTTTGTGAATTTCGAGGGCTGGAATCTGCTAGTGATAAATAATTGATCAACCTATGAAATGAGTTTTTGAAAAGGGTTCTACGCCTTTTAGGTGCCTGCTTATGGTTTAGCAAACTTGAAAAATTGTGGAAAAATCAATTTTATGGGAAGTAAAATAAAATATTTTTTAAAACTTTTGATTTTTAAACTCTTTGTTTTAACTCATACTCTCTGTCTGTCTGTCCGTCTGTCTGTCTGCCATGGATGGATCCCTTCCCCCTTATCCAATTGATTTGAAACTTGGCCCATAGTCTTGTCGTGACTACAGATTAATTTTGGGGTAGTCATGCACAGTCACGCGTGGTCACGCACAGTCACGGAGTGATCTAAATGTCATTTCCCCTCATCCGATCGATCGAAAACTTGGTCCTTACACTTGCTGCAAAAAAAGATTTACTCTGACTTAGTCACGCACAGTCACGCATGGTCACGCACAGTCACGGAGTGATCTAAATGTCATTTCCCCTCATCCGATCGATCGAAAACTTGGTCCTTACACTTGCTGCAAAAAAAGATTTACTCTGACTTAGTCACGCACAGTCACGCATGGTCACGCACAGTCACGGAGTGATCTAAATGTCATTTCCCCTCATCCGATCGATCGAAAACTTGGTCCTTACACTTGCTGCAAAAAAGATTTACTCTGACTTAGTCACGCACAGTCACGCATGGTCACGCACAGTCACGGAGTGATCTAAATGTCATTTACCCTAATCCGACCGATGTGAAACTTGTTCGATATAATTGCTGTAAAGAAAAATCAACTTCGACATAGTCACGCGCAGTCACGCATAGTGACGCACAGTCACGGAGTGATTTAAAACCCATTTTCCCTCATCCGATGGATCTGAAACTTTGCCCATAGACTTGTTGTGGCTAAAGATTAATTTTAAGATAGTCACACACAGTCACGCACAGTCACGGAGATATTCAAAACTCATATGCATAAGGAAAGAAAGAGTTTTAATAAAAGCTTTGTTTTTATGGGTTAGATTATTTATGTTTCTTTTTAAACTCTTTCTTTTAACTCATAGTCTCTGTCTGTCTGTCTGTCTGGCTCTATGTCTGTCGTGGTTCACCCCATTCCCCTTATCCAATTATTCTGAAACTTGGCACATGGTCTTGTTGTGACTACAGATTAATTTTGGGGTAGTCTCGCACAGTCACTCACAGTCACGGAGTGATCTAAATGCAATTTCCCCTCATCCAATCGATCTGAAACTCGGTCCATACACTTGCTGTGAAAAAAGATTAACTTCGACATAGTCACGTACAGTCACGCATAGTCACGCACAGTCACGGAGTGATTTAAACCCATTTCCCCTCATCCGATCGATCTGAAACTTTGTTCATGGACTTGTTGTGGCCAAAGATTAATTTTAAGATAGTCACACACAGTCACGCGTAGTCACGTACAGTCACGGAGTAATTTAACCCCATTTCCCCCAATCAATCTGTAACTTGGTCCACAGACTTCTTGTCACCAAATATTAATTTTAAAATAGTCACGCAAAGTCACGCACAGTCACGGAGAGATTCAAAACTCATATACATAAGGAAAGAAAGAGTTTTAATAAAAACTTTAATTTTATGGGTTAGATTATTAAAGGCTTTTCTGATTTAAAATTATTCCAGAAAAGATTTACAAATTTTTTTTTTTTAATGAAGGACTAAAATTTCTGAACTTTTCGTGACTTTACATGCCGCAGTGATGAAATAATTGGATCGGAAGATGCTGCTAACATGTTGAAGAGGTCCTTATGTTGTCTCACCCTTGATGATTTGAAAGTGTTCAGCAATCCATATTTTTTATAAGATTTGTTTAGGGACTCCTATGCTTCTTCAGAAAGCTCTCCAATTGGCAAAGTCTGATATTCAATTATATCTTTGCCATGCGACAATATCTTATTAACTGTCGAGGTCAACTTTTTCTGTTGATATAATTCTGCTAAAAGTGATGCAGTTTTCGAAACATATTCTCCATATTTTTAGAATCAACTTTTTCCTTGCAGTTTAAAACATTTAAGATCATTCCCAATCTCTTAACGATTTTATTGTTTATTCCAGTGATTTGAGTTACAGCTTCATCATTTTCAAAAAATCTTCTCGAAGTATTTCCATCGTTTGAGTTTCCGTATCCATACTTGGGGAAGTCTACTTTTAGCCCAACTTGTTTGAAGAACGTATCCTGTATTCGATTCTTTCCGATCCTTTCCTTATCTTTGTTTGATGTATTTTCATCCCCCTCTTGTGGAAGCGTATACGCTAATTTTAACAAGAACTCCATACACCTTATTCTTGCGTGCGATGGTGAGATTTCATATTCATAATTCTCTTCGTTTGTAGAATCATTTAAATTGTCGAAGTTCTTTTGCATCTTTTTGGAAATTGGACATGACAATGTTGAGGTTGTTTTTGTCAGTTCGTTAACGACTTTTCCGTCAACCACGGTCAGATGGAACTCGTAACTACATTCAATGTATTTTCCATCACTGATTTCGAACTTTGTGGGTTTAAACTTGTTTAATTGTTCTTGAATGTCCTTCACTGTGGTCGTTATGAGTTCCGGTGATTCCCTTGCATATTGAAACATTATTGGTCGACAATAATGTAATAATGCATGCATCACATTTCTGGAACTATGTCTTTTTTCAAAATTTTACCTGTAGCAAAAAATAGAGCAAGGACGGGTAGCTGAAAATTTTTGCATTAGGTAAAGGAATAATCAAAGAATTTATTTTGAAAATATAGCAAATATAGAAATTTATAGTTTAGTTTTATTTTCCATCAAAGTTGAGAAATATTGAAAAATTGATAGTTTGTAAATATCGTTTTAACTGGACAAACACTAAACAAACTGTAAATTTGTTTTATCTTTTTTTAATAAAGAGATATATCAATAAAATCACAGAGAATGACGATCCGTTACCTAGTTTTCAAGATACTGTATCTGAAAGCGGAGCAAATTACGTACATTTGGTCTGGTTTTTTGAACACTGAAAATCAGTCAACTTTGAAGGACTATATATCTTCTGAACCAAAAATCTGATTGCAATAAGAGTAACATATTTGAAATCGGACAATTGGACAATTTCCTGTAAACTAGATTTATTCAATAGTTTTTAGGGGCACATGAAATTTTTAATTTTGCAACCTCACTTGTTCTACAGGCGCCACTGTGCGTCTGTAACATTTTTTTTGGAGTAGTGCTGCTAACACATACATAAAACCCATACTGTGTGTGTGGTTATTATAAATATCAAAAGCCCTGTATTGAATTGTGAATTAGCTAAAATTAATTAGCATACCTTTAGGCTCCTTTAAAATTATTTATTAACAATCCCATTTATATATATTCTGTGTGTTCAACAAATATTTATAATGAAATTCAATGAATTTTGTTTAAAAAGTGTTGAATTTTGAATTGGCTAAAATTGATTAGCATATCTTTAGGCTCAAATAAAATTATTCATTAAATGAACAAATAAAATTTCCTAAAAGTTGCACTCGAATTTCGAGGGCTAGGCTCTAATAGTTACAATTAAAATTATCAATACTTCAACAAATTTTACTAGTTGTATCCGAATTACAACCAATCTTTTTTCTGTGTGTAAAAAATCAAATATTGATTTCTTTGAATTTTAATAACGACTTTATAAATTAATGGGGTTACGTAGCATCAATAAAAAAAATTTTAAACTTTCGCTACAGCTAATAATAGCTACAATAATAATTGGCTAAAATTGATTAGCAGTTATTAATTGAAGAAATAAAATTTCCTTGAATTGCACTCGAATTTTGAGGGCTTGGCTATGCTAGTTACAACAAATTGTACTAGTTGTAGCCAAATTACAACCAATCTTTATTCTGTGTATAAAAATCAAATATCGATTCCTTTAGATTTTATCAACGACTTAACAAATTAACGCGGTTACAGTGGCATTAATAAAAAAAACTGTAAACTTTCCAATTAAGAATGCTCGCTATAGCTAATAATAGTAGTTCCGAACCGCCTTGGTGAAAACCATATCTATTTTACATCGATTACGTCTAATGAGCTTTATTGTGAAGTCTAGTTTATGAGATCAAACCATTTGCGGATCTTAGATTGAAAACTGTAGGATTTTATTTAGTCGGCCTATACCAACTATAACATTTATATTTGATATTATTATTAGTAGTAGGCAATCACTTGTAGCCAGTCATTAATGTGTTCTTATTATGTTTTTGATAGTTAATTTCTTTACTTCATGGTTCACAAAATGACAAAGGTTGTCTTGTCTAGGTTTTTGTTGCTAAGCTTGTCAAAGTCAATTTAATTGATTGATTTAGGTAAATCTCTTGACAAAGCTAAAACAATATAGCAAAGAGTATAAACATACAATAAAACATCAAGCTTAACATTTAACAAGGTGGATTTAATTTGAGGACATGTACTCGTACACATCTATTAGGATGAAACAAACAAAATATCTCTAATAAGTTAAACTGGATCGATCATTTGACACTTGAAGCATTCGCATCGATTTTAATTATTCGAATATTTGCAGCTCGTACTCGTACAAAATGTTAAAAATATTTAACCCCAATTTAAATGTGTTGCTATGATAAGAAAAACTATTGAGCAGTTTTTTCGCTATAAAAGAGGGTGTTGTGCAATTTTCACATAAAGATCAAATGTTACAAATTTGTAGTTTTTACATTTATCTTTGTGGCTAAACAAAAGCTACAAGAGGTATTTTTGTCTATGTTTGGTTTTTTCTTTTAGTTTAATTCATTAAATCTTGATTAAAACCGGCCACGAAAAAGCTACAAAAACTATGTTTTATATGAAAAATAGACAACAACAAAAAAAAAAAAAAAGAAGGTGAATACCACTGACCAATATTTCTAAATGAAACAACACCTTCGCTTATGCGCAATAATGTAAAGCAAGTGAACTTTTTTGTTTGTTTGGCTTTTTGTTATTTTTTTTTTTAAACAGTTACTAAAACCAATAAGTATGTAGTACGACTGTATTAGGGTAACACTTGACGATTGGGGTCATATTTAAGATTTTAAGAAAAAAACACGAATCATGTGGTTTCTCTTCTATTTATAACACTGCACAAAAGCCATTCTGGGGTTGAGAAATTCCAAGTCAGAGTGACCTTTTACATTTTTCCCCTATTTTGAAGTTTGTTTACTTCGTTTTGCAACTATAATTCAAGAAGCATTGATGATTTCTCAAATCATTCTTTAGCAAATCGCTTCAGCAAACCAACTCTGACTAATCTTATCGAATGACATCTTTAAATAATCTAACCCCAAAAAAACAAGTTTTTATTAAAACTCTTTCTTTCCTTATGCATAAATTTTTGAAGTCTTATGTTTTCAGTGCATTGTACTGCTATTTTATTTCTTTGTTTGATGATTTTACTTTGAATCTCTCCGTGACTGTGCGTGACTTTGCATGACTATTTTAAAATCAATATTTAGTCACAACAAGTCTATGGACCAAGTTTCAGATTGATTGGATGATGGGAAGTGGGGTTTAAATCGCTCCGTGACAGTACGTGACTGTGTGTGACTATCATAGAATTAATTTTTGGCCACAAAAACTCTTTGGACAAAGTTTCAGATGAATCGGATGAGGGGAAGTGAGGTTTTAATCTCTCCGTGACTGTGAGTGACTATGCGTGAATATTTCAAAGTTAATCTTTTTTCACGGCCAGTCTATCGACCAAGCTTCAGATCGATCGGATAAGGGGAAATGGGTTTAAAAGAACTCCGTGACTGTGAGAGACTATGCGTGACTGCGCCTGACTACCCCAAAATGAACCTAAAGTCACAACAAGACTATGGGCCAAGTTTCAGATCAATTGATGAGGGGGAATGGGGTTGCCCCATGGCAGACAGACAGACAAAAAGGGAGTATGAGTTAAAAGAAAGAGTTTAAAAAAAATTTTTCCCCCTTTATTCAATAAATTTTTTGAATAACGTAGCAAATTAATAATAATAATTCAAGTAACACTAGCCAACAAGGTTTTGGACTAGAGCAACCAAATAACTTTCCTAGGTTAATTTGGTGGGCTGAATTTGGTATTTCGCTACCATTTCTCTAATTGACGTGATAGGTTTTCGAGATACAAAAAAAAAATGTTTTTATTCGTTTTTTACATAAAAAATCATTTGTTTATTTAAAAATCAATGAATTTTCAAAAGTGTATGGCATTATTTGAACGT
The DNA here is from genome assembly GCA_963682025.1 of Cordilura impudica. Lineage (NCBI taxonomy): Eukaryota > Metazoa > Arthropoda > Insecta > Diptera > Scathophagidae > Cordilura > Cordilura impudica. The sequence goes on from OY821517.1 coordinate 81,776,302, forward strand.
CGTTTGTATTTTGTAGGTTCTGTTTCACGTATTAGAGTCCAGCAATAGTCTCCCAGCATGCTTTTGTCCAAAATCCTTGATAATTTCTTTAAATTTTCATTTAATCTTGTTCGTCGCTCACCGCACCTAGGTTTTGTGGAAAAAAATCTAAATGCGAATGAAGAAAATGCATTTTGAGTGACATTCGCGCACCTAATTCGTGATAATTTTTGAATAATTCAGCAACAATTTGTTTGTAGTTTTCACTCTTATTGTTTCCAAGAAAACTGTGCACGATGCTTTTGAAAGATTTTCAGGCTGCATATTCTTTCTCCAATAAACAATGTGAAACATTTGCATCATTCAATAGCTTCCTGATCTGAGGGCCAACAAATATGCTTTCTTTGATTTTAACATATGAAATTTTATGAAAAACCACTAACAAATATTTAAATGCAGCACCATCTTCGTCCAGAGCCTTGACAAAGTTCTTAAAAAGGCCCCGGCGGAAGAAGAACGTCATTTGGATCAATTAATGGTTTATTTGAAATGTTTTGTTTTCCTGGTGAATACTAAGTTCTTTTTGGCCACTCTGTTCAGACGTAATGCTAACATGTAGCGCGACTATCCCATAGACAAAGGGAACAACAACGTTTTGTGAAACCTCCTTGCATACCAGTCAACAACCCAATTACCTGAAACAGATTAATTTACAGTTATTTACGATGTCTTATACTATATATACAAAGAAATTCAAATCACACACCTTGAGGTCACCACAGATCTTCCATTTATGATCGCTGTATTTGAGTAATGTCAAAATTTCAGTCATTGATTCGTAATTTTCCTTTGTATTAATGGCATGAGCAATTGGTATGGATGGTTTTTCATTCCCATTATGCAAAAGAAGAGCCTTTGAACTGTAATCTCCATTCAGTTGTGTCATATGGCTGGTTAATTTTTTGAAATAAACCATCGACATCAGTACAGTATAGAACAGAGTGTTTCCTTTCAAAATATGCAGCCAATTCCAAGCTTCTATCTCCATAGATTGTTACTTTTGTCCCAACTGCAATATGAAGCTAGTAATTCTGCGTCTTGCTTCATTAAATGTAAATGAACAAGACGTGATAGCCCAATTTTTATGCCAGATTCGAATTAAGCGCACCCAGATTAGTTAAAAAACATGCTTCGTTTCTGCAGTCAATTTTTTTTTTTTTTTAATTTGTAGACCAGTGTAATGCTTGCGTAAAAAAGTTAAAAGAAAAAAAACGTTTCCAAAAGTATTCTTTCCTTAAAAAATTATTTTTCAATAATTTTTGTGTCTTAAATTTAATAAATTTAAATTTTTTTGTGCAGATTGATTATGTACTAATAAAAATATTATTGATGTCTATATTGTCTATATTTTATGCAGATGGTTGCCACCGAAGAAGAACGTAAGAAGTCACTTCGGAAAAAATCGGCAAAAACATGACCTAGCCGCTATATTGAAAAAAAAACCTACAATACAAACCTGAATACGTAAGCGTTGAAAGAATATTTTCAGCTTGGAAAATTTTTAAATCAGACTTAAGAGCATCGATGAAAGAGGATTTGGCTGACGCAATTCTTTTTTTGAGAGGTGTATTATAAAAAAATCTAATTTAATTTGTATTTTTTGTGTTTATTTAAATGAATATGTATATTTTTAACCTTTTTCGCTTGTTTATTTATTTAAAAATAAATAATATTTGAATTTGAATAATAATGTAATTTATTAACAAACCTTAAAGTTTATGGGCCGTATGCAAAAAAATTAAAGTGTACCTCAAGTAGACTGTATTGTATGTTTTTCATACAAAAATTTGTTGATAAAGTCTATTTGAAGTACACTTTAATTTTTTTGCATACGGCCCAATGTATTTTCATTACTTGTATTTATACATAATAATATTCATAGATATACATTAGGGCGGGTCGATTTGTAGAGAGGCAATAAAATCGCTCAAGCGACAAGGAAAATCATATTCTAGGGATCAAAATAAGAAACTTTGCCCAAGGAACCATACGTCTAAAACGAATTCTGATGTCCTGACTTTTGACCTGTCTGTCTGTCTGTCTGCCATGGGGCAACCCCATCCCCCTCATGCAATTGATCTGAAACTTGGCCCATAGTCTTGTTGTGGCTACAAATTAATTTTGGGGTAGTCCCGCAGAGTCACGCATATTCACGCATAGTCACGGAGTGATCTAAAAGATATTTACCCTCATCCGATCGATCTTTTTGAATAACATAACGTAGTCGTAGGCGTATGATTATTATTTATTAGCAGAGTAGAAGTTTTGTATACGTATGAGTGTTAATTTTAATATTAAATCAAACATAGTCAGCCCAATTCTAAACAAAAAATTTTGATTTTTTGAAATGTTTGTATGTGGAACCCCCCAGTGGGATTCCAGGGGTGTGCCACTGGCATGGGTGGGTCGGCCCTCCATAGTAAGTGGGGTCGACCATACATTTGGACTCGATTGGGGCACTCTAAAAAGTAGGAGTCACCAATTGAAAATATTAAATGTCGAAGTTGGAGTCGGATTTTGATCATCGACTCCGCAGCCCTGGTACCAATATACAAAACCCTCCAAAACATTACGGTTTTATTAAATAACACTAGCATATAGTCATGATCGTGCATTTCGTATATTCTATTGGACAGGTCTTGCAAATACCTTTCCTGTGATGTCCAATTTGTATATGGTTTCTTTGGATAAAATAAGAAAATTCTGAAAAAAAAAAAACAATGAACGCCCGTTTCGGTACATTTTTTTAACCCCTAAATAAGATATGGGGTTGCTGAAAAACAACATTTTTCACTAATTTCTACGCGATCTGCGCGTGCTCCTTATGAGAACTTCCATGTAACGCTATTATTGTACATCTTTAGATCTCTATGTCAGTTCTATAACAATCTTTTATGCAAATGCATATTTGTAGCTAGTAGCCCGAAATCAATTTTGAATAAAGAATTATTTATGTATAATATTAATAGGCTATGCGATTTCTTGTGACCGATGTTTTGTTCTACCGTTTTATCTCGATTTTGACCAAACGTACATTATTTGAAAGGTATTTCTTTTTAGCCGTTTTGCAGATTTACAGATTTTTAAATTTGTTCCTTTATTTTGAGTAAATCACATTTAAAGTTGCTACTAACACATACATAAAATTATACATATGCTATGTGTGTTTTATTAAATTTGTTAATGTGTCTGTTAATGAGTTTGTTATCTTCATTCACAATAATAATAAACCATAAAAGTGTTGGTTTGTGAATTGGCTAAGTTGAAAAATAAAGCTGCCTAGAAATTGCACTCGAATTTCGAGCGCTGGAATCTGCTAATTTATATAAAAATTGAACTTGTTTTTATTCGAAAATTTTCTTAATAGATTTCATAGCTCGTAAAGTTGTTGCAAGTGTTATCCAAATTTAAATATAATTTAAAAATAAATTTTTAGGATCGTTTTTTCCTGCTAAATGTTTTCTTTTGGTGCATATTTTCCATTTCGTAGTGCATCTTTCATGATAATATTTTGGATTTTTAGTCGATAAACGCCACAACCCTGGTCATAATTGTTTGATTTAACTTAACAATCCAAGATCGTAAAATAAATTGCGCCTTAATAAATTAAGTACCTACATGAAACTTTAGCGTGTAATGGATGAGTGAGTTTTTTTTTTTAAAGCAAATTTGTTGCAGTTTTTGTTTTTTTTTTTTCTTCACCAAATATTGGAAGTGGAACTTTGCCTCAATGCCTTAAAATTCAACATTAAGAGGTGTTAATGTAAATAAATTTATTTATTAAAACGATATTTTCTTAACGACCTTAAGATCTCAAATTTATATAAAACTTAAAATATCAATTCATTTCAAAGAACTTTAGAGGCCTTATTTGTTTAAAAGTTGTTTGTTTATTAAAAAAAATATATATATTCTAACAATTTGGTTGGCCGAAAAAACATCTAAGTATTTTAAACATTCATGGCTGTTCCTGTCTCACTTTCACCTGAAATACTTGGCCTGAATTTAATTTTTGATTGTGCAATACGCTGGTGACTTATCACCAATAACATTGTAAACCAATTTTCGAATTGTCGCAAAGTAAATTCTAATACCACTTAAAGTTTATTGCCTTTCTTATTTTGACCAGTATTAATTTCTATCTGAAAATGCATTACACTCTACAACAATTTTCGGATTGTTGTACGGAATACAATAAAATACATGCAGTTAAAAAAAAAATTTAAATTAATATTTGTTACTCGTACTATTGGAACAATCTAGAAATATTTTGTTTTAAGTTTCGAATGGTTTTAAACGCATTAGTTGTACAATAGTTATACCACTATTTGGTCAGGGTATAATGAGTTTTGTGCTGATGCTTGTAACTACCAAAGATATTCGACCTAGACCCATCTTTTATTATACCGACTTATAATCACTTCCCGAGTCGATTTAGCGATGTCCTTGTATTTAATTACAGGTCACAAATATGAATATATTTTGATGAAAATCAGTATATAAACTTCTATCATCCATAGGATAAACGCCATTCAAATTGGTAAAATTCGGTGCATGTTCAGACCTAGTCCCCATATACAAATGACCCCCATGAGATCGACTTAAATTGCCATAAAATTCGTTCTTAGACATACTCCCCACTTAATGCTGCTTCCCGATATTTACTTAAACCGATAAAAAGAAAAATATTACACAGATTTTTCTCAAATTTGGTTTGTGTATGTTTTTGCAAACAATAAGTGATTTTACCAAATATGATCAGGATCGGTCCATTTTTGACCTAGTCCCCATATAAGTATAGCATCCGATATGAACTTTTTCAGATCTGCAGGCAAAAAAATAATAACACTTCGACACAGAATTGGTTCATGCTTATTTCCTTTACACAATTAGTTGGACCTAAGACCCATATATGGGAGTTATATTCCATTCTCAGTCGGATGTAAGTTGTATAGATTTTAAGGAGATCAGAAGGAGTGAAGTAATTTTTTACCCGCTTTAGAAAACCGAGACACTTGAATACTTCTTTCGATATTTGAAAATCATGCTCGTTCCAACGAAGATCACATTGAATTTTCATGTCCAGAACATCAAGAGTATCCGATTCCTCAATACCTATACCACCCATATATACAGATGAAATTGTTGAACCCATGGTCCTCTGGGTCAATAAACAACATTTAGTCTTCTGCGCATTAAAATCAACCATATTATTTGCCTCAACCTCCAAAAGGCTTCACCTACAATTGAAGGAAAATGAATGACAAATGTTTCTGCCATCTACGAAAGAGTACATAGAATTGAAAGTTTGACCAAGAAAGTCGTTCAAGGAGATAAGGAAACGAGAATGAATTAAGAGGAATAAGACGCTGATCGTAAAGAAAGTTTTCGCGCCTTATTGCTTTGACACATTCAGTTCTCACGTAGCAGTTTAGTGACGGAGTTTTTATTTTCACGCCAATATCTCAATGCTTCCTTTCTGGAACTGAGTGCATCTATCTCTGCAAGTCTGGTTAAATCAAGATTTTTGATTTGGTTTAGTCGAAATGTGCTTTGATGGAATGAATAATCGCATAGCCAGTATTACAAATATATTTTCTACGAAATTTTCGAACTGTAGCTGACAAACTTTAAATTTTTTTGAAATATTGTTAACCCTAAGCTGTCAGCTGCCAAACCTATATTTTGGCTGCAAAAAGGAATTGTCTTTTGCACAAATGGCGAGTAGTATGTCTAGGCGATTTCTAGACCACGATTTATTACAAAAGCGCACATCAAGTTCTGTCAGGGTTGCAACTCTGTTTTTTTAGCAAAGTCACAAACCTTTTTATGCAGTTTTCATACAATTTGAATCGCCCTCTGGCTACTAATATTCATGTACAGAAACCTTTTTAAAAAAATTTTCGTGACATATGGGTTAAACCATCTGAACTCAACTTAAAATATGGCTGTTTTTTACATCACTGTTTCCAAATTGGCTGAATTTTGGCAGGATTAAAGTGTATCCGAGAAATAAGAAAAATCCTAAATTTAAGTTCACTGACGCATCTGGATCCGGAAATATGAGGTCTTGAATATCGGGAAAAACTATAAAAATGTACAAAGTTGTACTTAGTTAATTATCATTTTCTTGATTAATATTATAGTGACGCAACTTATCAAGGTCGCATTTGAAAGGTTAATTAATTACCTTTAATTTGATATACAACATGATTTTTTTTTGGAAAGGTCAAAGGTCACATCTCTTGACCTATAATTCGGGAGGCTATAGCTGTAAAAACGACAATTTTAAAAATCTGAAAAAAATATATGTTTAGATTGGTTCCTTCCCTAAAGTTCCAAAAAATTTCAGACTGGGGGTATGCTTGGATCCAGAAATATTTATCATAGAGTAAAGGTAGATATTTAACAAGTGAATTATTATTATTATGAATGCTGTTGTTGTTGGCGTTGTTGACATTATTATGATGAATGCTGTTGTTGTTGTTGTTGTTGTTGTTGGCGTTGTTGACATTATTATGATAAATGCTGTTGTTGTTGTTGTTGTTGTTGTTCTTGACATTATTATGATGAATGCTGTTGTTGTTGTTTAGTTTTATTATAAATGTTTTCAATTACAAATTTGCTATCAGCGGAATAAATTTTAGCTTGTAATTGTGTTTTTGAAATTGGTATGAAGCTGTGCTGCTTTTGAGTTCCCGGAATTGTACGTAATCTTATAAATCTATCAGTTAGCAATTTCTCTTCTTCTTCATAATCTTTTTCCCTTAAATATGCAAAGTTGCAGTTCTGAAGAGTTTGCTGACACCAATTATACAAGTGGAGAGGAGTAGTTATCTGATCTTCGAATGGACGTTGCAAGCTGGCTCTTCGTGCTTCACGCTTTACCGTTCCCCCAAGACCATCACTAGGTCCTTTGCCGTGACTGGTAGCAAAGAAATGCCACTCAGCGGAACAATTAAAATCTTCGCTATGATGGCATAAATTGGCAAAGTTTTTTTTATTTTTAAATTGAGCGGAAGAACCGTCCGAAAAATAAAAAATTTTCTTTGGTATTTTTAAAAACTTGTTTTTTAAAAACGCATTTAGGTGGCGATGAAATAAATGAACTGCTATGGTATTATGTATTAGACAGTCTGATATTATTATAAAATTTGTAGTTTCTAATTTTCCATTTGATTTGTAATAAATTGCTATTGGGTATAGTGTGGCCTGGCTATTATTCCATAAAAAGCCTTGCAGAGAATCCTGAACCACAAAAGTTGCATTTTCGGAGAAGTCGCAAATTACTAAATACTCATTTTCTTCCAACGCAGACTTTTTGTGAGCCATAAATGCACCCTGCTCTTTAGATACGAATGAATGGGGTAGAAGAGTTTGCAGTTTTTCGCATAAAGAATCCAGAAAAGAATCAGTTTCTTTAATAATAGTTTCCAAAGAGTCTCTATCTACACTTATCCACTGTTTATATATGATTTCATCAATTTCATTTTCTAATAATAATTCACCAAGTTTCTCTTTAAAATTTTGTATATCTGGACACATGCTACATCTGCCAAGGTAGCAATTTGGTGATGGGGGATTGCATATAAGTCTTTTTAAACAATCTTTATAAGTTTCCAGCACAAAATCCTGCACATTTTCTGTCAATTTTTTCAGGTTTATTGCGTGGAGCATTAGTTTTGTATTTTGATGTATTTTACAAACACATACATTATGGGTTCCTGACGCATCTGCTAGAACCACATTTTTTGGCCGAAGTTCACAAAATTTAGAAATTCCAATAGTTATCCCTCCGTGTTTTTCTTTAAATAAAGCATAAACTTCTCGAAGATTTCCGAGTAAAAGTCTTTTATTTTTTTTTTTACTTTTACACCAATTTCTGTTATTGACACGTAGTCTTTACATCCTGGTAGACATCTGCTAACATCATCAGTTTTATAAAAGATTTTCACCACATCAACAATTTCTAATGGCAATCGTTTTCCAAGTTTTGGATTCGGTGTACTCAATACGCCTTCTGTCTCAACCAAGTTTTTTACCTTTCGTGCCATGAAATTTGTTATTTGAAATTCCTCCTCCATTCTTTTCAATGTCCAGGTTTTAGGTAAAATAGTTAAATGTTGAATTTTATCACTGTTTTTAGTTATTGATTTAAACTTTTCTTTTAGTTGTTCGATTATTTCCGATTCTGGGCATACGTGAGAGGTTGAAGGTGTTGAATTTGGGAAAATGTTGGTTTTAATTGATGTTGTTATTTTTTCTAACTTTCTAGTTGTATACCCTTTTAATGGAATTTTTCTCGAACATATTGGAGATTCTTGTAAATATGTTAAACTTTCGTTTAACTTAGAAATTCGAACATCTCCCGAAACTGATGCTTCACTTTCCGAGTCTGAAGTCTCGTTTTCTGGCTCGTTCATAGATTGAATATTATTGTTTACACTTCCTTTTAATTTATAAAGTTCTCTTCTGCATATATCACATATTTTATTTGATATTGAAATGTTATTACTAATTCCACTCATCCATTGCTGAACTTTTCGAAGTCCTCTTGCATTCCGGACATGAGCAACTTTTTTAAATGGATTACAACAATATATTGTATTAAATGACATATTGTTTACAGAGGCAAAAAACAATCACTTTGAACACTTTTGGTTTTATTTAAAAATATTGATTTTATAGCAACACATGTGGTTTTTTAAAGCAACGTGCTTAGAATGGTTTTTTTTTCGTGGTGCTTCCTTTGACTTCTCGTTTTTCAATAATTTCTCTATATCCAAGTTATTTGACACTACGAACCACACCCGACAACATTTATACTGTTGTCTCGCTCTAACATAATAACCTGTCAAACCAACCCTAACACAGGTCTGTACTGAGTACAGTACAGAGCTAAAGAACCAGAAACAAATAGCGGCGTGCGTGCATAGCCCGCCGTCGCTCACGAGCACAACCAACCACATTCATAAACAGTAACAGTAACAGCACCGACTTTTTAAATATCTACCTTTACTCTATGATAAATATTTCTGGATCCAAGCATACCCCCAGTCTGAAATTTTTTGGAACTTTAGGGAAGGAACCAATCTTAAACATATATTTTTTTCAGATTTTTAAAATTGTCGTTTTTACAGCTATAGCCTCCCGAATTATAGGTCAAGAGATGTGACCTTGGACCTTTCCAAAAAAAAAATCATGTTGTATATCAGATTAAAGGTAATTAATTAACCTTTCAAATGCAGCCTTGATGAGTTGCGTAACTATAATACTTTTCAAGAAAATGATAATTAAGTAAGTACAACTTTGTAAATTTTGACCTTTTTTTACGATTTTCAAGACCACATATTTCCGGATACAGAAGTGCCAGTGCCCTCAAACTTTGCACTTATTTTAGTTCTGTAATAATCTGTCTTCCTACGAAAAATCATACAATTTGGAGAAGGTAGTGTACACCCATTGGTTGATTTGACATGGAATTACCCATATAGGTCGCATTTTGCGTGAAGTTTGGAACACTCGTGAGACCTTCCTTGTAAGCGTAACGCCCACAATGTCATAATGTTTGCTAAACTTGAAATTTCCTTGCAGAATTATCAATTTTTAAAATTTATATAGTTCCGTAAACCTGGGGCCTAATTTTCGCAGTCCTGAACGGTATAATTCCGTATCGAAATTTATTTCGATAGTGTAAATTTTCTTACTCGTTACGACACGAAAAGATTCATTGACGGAAATAAATATGTTTTGCAACACTGTATAAATGTAACAGATCAAAGAGGAAATGTTAACAAAAAACATATGTTTATTCTAAAATTTAAAAAAAAAAAAAAACGTAAGACAGTGAAAAGAAATAAAATATTAATAAAATGGATTCAACTTTTTTTTATTCATATCTTTTGATTCCACGAGGATAAAATCTCATAATCATACAAAAAAAATTCGCCGTTCCCATAGTTGGTTAGACCTTTTTCTTCCTTGTTAAGTATTCGGCAAAATACACTTGGGTAAATCAGTATGTTTTTCTATAAAGCTGCCAAGAATCTCCATCTGGGTAAATTTTTTTTGTTGTTATTGATCTAAAATTAATAAAACTTTTATTTTTATATATTAAATATATTTTGCACTAAAAATTTTCACTTTATTTGGGAAAACTTCTTTTCGCTAGCTATTGCTCTTGCATTCGAATAAGTAGTCGTTATCAAATCCCAGAATCAAAATTTCGTCACATACTATTCGTTTTCGTATAAGAAAATTCCAAAAGTACAAAAATTCGCACGTTCGAATAATAATACGTTCGCTTGTTGTTGAATCTGCAATACATTGGACACTACGAATTTGTTTAAAGCCGCATTTTTCATACGTTTCATCATCCACTAATAAACACCATTTACAAATTATTGTTGCTTGTGTCTACATCATCGTTCCGATTTGAGAGTTTGATGACTTTGTGCAATCTCAATTTTATTTTTTTACACTTAATGACTTTGTGCTGATGTTTGTAACAACCAAAAATATTTGACCTAGAGCTATATTTTATCTTTTTTATGTATCGATCGACTCGTCATCACTTTCTGAGTCGATTTAGCGAAGTCCTTCCGTCCGTCTGTTCGTCCATGTAAACCTTGTAATTAAACTGCAAGTGGCAAAAAGAATATATTTTGATGAAATTTGGTACGTAAATTGTTGAAATTGGTAAAAATCGGTGCATGTCCCCATATAAAAGACCCTTATGAGATCGTTTTTAATTGTGTTTATTACATCCACTAATCAGTGATCCAGAAATAAACCATTTAGCCATAGCCCCCATATAAAGCTACTTCCCAATCTTCACTTAAAACTATCAAAATCAAAAAATATTTCACAAATTTTTCTAAAATTTCGTTTGTACATGTTTTTTGTACAAAATAAGTGATTTTACCAAATATGGTCAGGATCGGACCATTTTTCGACTTAGTCTACGTGTAAATAAATGAACTTTTTGGGTTATGTTTATTCTTTATACCATAAATCCAAGTTTACAGCCATATATAGGTTTTGCAGAAGTGGTTTGAAATTTTGTAATAAAATTTATGTTAATCCTAATAGTCGCCCGAGAAGCACCAGGGTTTTCAAGATAAGCGTGCTAATTTTATTGATGTGTAATCACCTATGCGCTCATTGGTGGGGGGGGGGGGGGGGTAAAATCCAATTTCACAATTCAATCACAAAAACAGCGTAAGGGATAACCGGTGTGTGGTATATGTAAGTATATTGGTGTATTTAGTAAAATCTGTTTAGCAAAATCACAAATCTTTTTCGTTAATTTTAAATACTCAAGCTATAGATTGCTAGGTGTGCTGTTAGTGTAACATGTTCACAAACTTACAGAGTTGTTTTTTTATATTCAACTATATATTTGCTATTGACAGAACTTTTTTGTAAGCAGAACCGCCGAGTTCGCTGTCTGTTTAGCAAAATCACAAATATTTTTCGTTAATTTTAAGTATTCAAGCTATTGACCGCTAGGTGTGCTGTGAGTTTAGCATGTTCACAAACTTACAGAGTTGTTTTTTTTTTATGTATAAACATCTATGCGCTCAGGGGGGCTAAAATCCAATTTCACAATACAATCACAAAAACAGCGTAAGGGAAAATCGGTGTGTGGTATATGAAGTGTGTAGTAAGCAAAACCGCCGAGTTCGCTGTCGGTTTAGCAAAATCACAAATCTTTTTCGTTAATTTTAAATATTCAAGCTATTGACCGCTAGGTGTGCTGTGAGTTTAACATGTTCACAAACTTACAGAGTTGTTTATTTTATATTCAAGTATATATTTGCTATTGACTGAGCTTTTTAGCAAGCAGAACCGCCGAGTTCGCTGTCTGTTTAGCAAAATCACAAATCTTTTTCGTTAATTTTAAATATACACCTGAGATATTTGCTATTGACAGAACTTGTTTAGTAAGCAGAACCACTATGTGTGCTGCGAGTTTAAAAAGCTAAATAGTTACTAGGAAAACTTTGAAGAAGTCGAAAATAAACTTAGGTTTTTTTTTAATTACTACACCTTTTCCAATTGTATTTCAGAAAACATCAATTAAATTTCAGAAAGTATCAATTGTGTTTCATTAATTGATTTTCAGAAAATATCAATTGTATTTCAGAAAGTATCAATTGTGTTTCAGAAATTATCAAATGTATTTCAGAAGATATCAAATGTATTTCCGAAATTATCAAATATATTTCAGCAATTATCAAAAGTATTTCAGAAAATATCAACTGTATTTCAGAAAACATCAAATGTATTTCAGAAGTTATCAAATGTATTTCAGAAAATTTTAAATGTATTTCAGAAAACATCAAATGTATTTCAGAAAACATAAAATGTGTTTCTAAAATTATGAAATGTATTTTAGAAAATATCAATATTTCAGAAAACATCAAATGTATTTCAGAAATTATTAAATTTACTTCAGAAAATATGAATTGAATTTCAGAAAATATCAATTGAGTCTCAGAAAAAAATATATTTTTTTAAGTATTACACTGGGTTTGTAATATTTCTTGAAAACTACATATCGTCACCTAAAATGCAGAAGGCCGTAATTAATATTTTTATTTTTTTTTTTACAGAAGAAGCAAAAAACATCATAAAACAAGAACTACTTTAAACTTAATACCCAAATTTTAGAATCAAGCTGAAAAATAAAGATGGATTTTTATTTATGAAAACAAATTTATGGTAAAATAGTATTTTTATGTAAAAGGCCGTAACTACAATACAAAAAGTCAATTTTGAACTTTTTGTTAGTTACGGCCTTTTCCATTTTAGGTGACGTATTGTTTTCAAAATGATGACTTCAAAATCGGACAAAATTCTATCCTGGTGTTTAACAAATGAAGTCTTCATCTTTTTTCGATTAAAAGGCCGCCCTTGATAGTTTATTTTCCAGTGCATAACAAATAAGTCCAAATATTGCTAAACATTTTCTGCGACTCCAAATCACTAATAGAAACAATAATAACTTTTCGGTATTGTAGGGTAAACTACTTTCTAATTCTGAATTTCAATAGATATTTTCTGAAATTCAATTGATATTTTCTGAAATACATTTGATGTTTTCTGAAATATATTTGATACTTTCTGAAATACTTTTGATGTTTTTTGAAATATATTTGATTCTTTCTGAAATACAATTGGAAAATGTGTAGATGTTAACACATCTCACCTGTGATCGGACTCACATTAATATTTTTTTTTCTATATTTATTCTTTTGCTATCATCGCTTTGATTTTTACAGATACTCTAAATACGTGTTTGGTTTTACATATCTTAGATATCAAAGAATTCGAAAAACAATGATATAGAGAAAGCGAGATATTTACGTTGAAATTTTGGAAACAAATTTTCGTAAAATAATTTAAAATAATTTCACACCAACAAATTTCTCAAACAGCTGCCTTTACAAGTGATGACAAAAAATTTTTTTTTACATAACGAAAAGGCAACACGATTATTTGGAAGAATATCGTATTTAGATTGTCGAAGTTAAACTTCCAAAGCGTTGAAGTGAAGCCAGTTTTCCTGAAATGAGATGATTATGTATAAAAAATAATCTAAGGACATAGACTTTATATTAAGTATTAATTTAAACGGAACAGCAGCACCATAAAAACTAGATTTCAAGCAAACTGAATTTAAAATAGCTCAATCAAATTGAGAGAATTTCATCTCATGTAGTGAAATTTGGATGCCTCATAAAATGGTGTGGATCTCGAAGGAGAATTATTATTGCGATAAGCTTACAAACGTTAAGGAAACATTGTTTTATTTTTATAATCACAAGACTGAAGACGGCTTTGATTTCTTCCATTGGCCGACAATACTAAATAACTTAAACGCCGAACGCTCTTCGCGGTAGTTAATAAGAAAAATCATAATAAATATTTCGACTTTTCAAAATAAAAAAAAAAATTCTTTTAAACTTAACAAATTTTAACAAACATTTAAAAGTTTAATTAATTTCAAGCCAAAACTAAACATGTATGTCCGTACAACTAATCTTACATGCAACAATTTAGACAATTAATGTTGGTTAATACATTTTATTTAGCCAGTTAATAAAACAATCTTAAAAAGCAATTTAAATTTTTGGCTAACAATTTTCTGTATTTTGGCAATTAGTTTGTAATGGTATTTATTAACTAACAAATGATTCGATTTTCATGATATGCTCTTCGAGGTGCACAAGTATTGTGCGCCACAGTAATAAATAAAAACAATGTTAAAAGTAAAGTAAACTAATTACAATATTTTTTTTTTATAGAGTTTATGCAATTTTCCAACGCCTTCATGTTCATATTACGAATTCTTTATAACTACTTCCACATGCAAAGAGTTACATGTTTTTTTTTGGTCTAACATTCTAAATATTTTTGTATGTTATTTCCCAGCAAAATATGTTGTACAATATAAGGGGAAGCAATCTTCTCTGTGTTTTAATTTATGCTGTTTGAGATTGTCTGTTAATAAAGTGGTTTTTTTGCACTTAAAATAATGGATTTATAACAAATTACGAGTACTTTATTGAATGTTGTTAAGAGGAAAATTTTTTTTGCAGCGAGAGATAGTCCTATATTTTGTTTTTTGGTAAGCAATAATAAAGTTTTTTGTCTTGAATAACTGCGTTTTCTTTTTGCTGGTTAGTTATATGGAATAACAGCCAGTTCTATTTTCTAGGACCCTGCATAGGTCCGCATATGCTAGAGGTTACTCATCCCTGGTACGAACCACGGGATAAGCTCTGTTGCAGCATAAGCTGTATGAACTATGTTTTTGGAATTATTTATTAATTTTATTTATCAGTATTTTTAATACTTTTAATGTTCACAATGTTAACATATTTTATAAATAGTTTAATTTTAAATTTTAGCTCTATAAAAACACATTATTTCTTATAAATTTTACACATTCTCTTCTAAAGACACATTCATTTCTCTCATTTTTTATATTATTTGGAATTAAGTTATATAATTTAAGTCCTTTGTAGAAAAGTGATCGCTGCATTGCCGTTGTGGCGACTCGTTGTATTCTAAAATTTTCAGCATTTCTTAGTCTATACGGCTGTACATCTCCTACATAATTTAGTTGCTCGCTTAAATATTCTGGCGCATTACCATTTCTTATTTTTTGTATAAACATTAAAGTATTTAATTCCAATCTTTTCTTTATACTCATCCACTTGAGTGCATCTAACATTATAGCTATTGGTGTATACCTGTTGCATCTTAGAATTGTCCGCATTGCCTTATTTTGCAATTTTTGTAGTCTGTCCAGTTGTGCTGCTCTACAACATGTATATATAATTGTCGAAGTGTGGTTTTATCATGGTATTATAACGGGTGATTTTTTTGAGGTTAGGATTTTCATGCATTAGTATTTGACAGATCACGTGGGATTTCAGACATGGTGTCAAAGAGAAAGATGCTCAGTATGCTTTGACATTTCATCATGAATAGACTTACTAACGAGCAACGCTTGCAAATCATTGAATTTTATTACCAAAATCAGTGTTCGGTTCGAAATGTGTTTCGCGCTTTACGTCCGATTTATGGTCTACATAATCGACCAAGTGAGCAAACAATTAATGCGATTGTGACCAAGTTTCGCACTCAGTTTACTTTATTGGACATTAAACCAACCACACGAATGCATACAGTGCGTACAGAAGAGAATATTGCGTCTGTTTCTGAGAGTGTTGCTGAAGACCGTGAAATGTCGATTCGTCGCCGTTCGCAGCAATTGGGTTTGTGTTATTCGACCACATGGAAGATTTTACGCAAAGATCTTGGTGTAAAACCGTATAAAATACAGCTCGTGCAAGAACTGAAGCCGAACGATCTGCCACAACGTCTAATTTTCAGTGAATGGGCCCTAGAAAAGTTGGCAGAAAATCCGCTTTTTTATCGACAAATTTTGTTCAGCGATGAGGCTCATTTCTGGTTGAATGGCTTCGTAAATAAGCAAAATTGCCGTATTTGGAGTGAAGAGCAACCAGAAGCCGTTCAAGAACTGCCCATGCATCCCGAAAAATGCACTGTTTGGTGTGGTTTGTACGCTGGTGGAATCATTGGACCGTATTTTTTCAAAGATGCTGTTGGAAACTGTTTCTAAAATATTTTGTTGGCTGAAATTAATTTTCATAAATTAATGCAAATTTTTTTTATTTGGTATAAAAATACTTTTAAAAACAATCACTTTCGATCAAATTGCTGAAATATGTTGCACTGAAAAATGGTGTTGGTAGTCATATAGCATGAAAAAATAGGTTAATGAAGTCAAATTACTTTTATACCCTCCACACCGCTGTGAGAGGGTATATATCACTTTTTCAAACCCTTTGTATCTCATCGAAATAAATTCTGAAGACCCCATAAACTACATATATATTTTTGATCCTTATTAAAGGAGAAGTCGATCTGGCGATGTCCGTCCGTCTGTCTGTCTATTGAAGATATTCTCCTGTCCTCGATAGGTCGATTTCGTTGCACTACTAAGGACTACAATGTTCGTCATAGTCTGCAGCAGTTTGGTATTGAACTTGGAGCCTCTAGACCATATAGGTGAGGAATAATGTACGAAAATGTAAATATACTCCGCTAAAATTTCATATAAAAAAACAAGTAAGAGTGTTAAATTCGGCTGTGCAGAATCTTTGATACCCTCCACTTCGGTTTGAGTATTGATAATAAATGTAAACAAAATATTGGAAAAAGTAAACAATTTGTTAAACTTAATACCAAATGATTTCAGCAAATTCTTTGGGTTGGTTTTCGTCTTTTCTATTATTTCGGATTTATTTCGGTGTTAGGTTATATATCTATAAGCATGCGTTTCCGGTTATATGACATAACTTCTCGTTTAATTTAGTTTTTGCTAATTAAATAGCTCGCCCTAACCTCCATTGCAAAGGTAATGGTTGTGTAGGGTGGCTACATGCATTCAGTCGTGCTAATTGGAGATGGCTGTATATTCTTTTAACTGGCCAAATATTTCTCCATTACGGCCATATAGGTCGGATGGAGTAACAAAATAATAACCAAAAAAAAGCTCTCTCAACTTTTTTATTAAAATATTGCCATATTTGGAAAACATAGAGGTTAAATTTAT
This sequence comes from Cordilura impudica, assembly GCA_963682025.1. NCBI lineage: Eukaryota > Metazoa > Arthropoda > Insecta > Diptera > Scathophagidae > Cordilura > Cordilura impudica. The sequence continues at coordinate 81,793,496 of OY821517.1, forward strand.
AATAATAATTAATAATCAACTTAGGGATGCCAAACGCATAATAATTTGTATTCTTCTTTAATTTGTTATCCTTATTTTCTGAAAAACTTCAAATTTTCATCCAAAAAAAAATTGTGAAAAATAATATATAAATCAAATTGCGTTTATTTATGTAACAGTTTTTATGTTCGCAATTCTTAAATATCATTTGACGTTTTCTAAAATTTATTGAATATAAATTAATGTTTTCTGTAGTGTGATTCTGTAAATTTCAACGATCCGACAATCGCAAGATATATCGACAGCTATTGTTGTTTGCACTAAGGATTAAGTGATTCACTAAGTACATACATCTTAACGACAGTCCACAAATCTATTTTTCTTTTTATTTAAATTCTAAACGAGTGGCATCTCTGTCAAAATAAGCGAAAAACACAAAGAAGAATAGAAAAAACAAATTACTTCGTGTTTGACAGGATGATTTTATGTTTATGTTTAATATCTCTATTTTTTTTTTTTACTAATATTTCTGTTTATTTATTTGAAAATGAAATAATGAATTGAATATGCTATTTAATTTTTTTTATTTATATAAAAAAGTTTTTTAACAAAAGCAAAATATTTTCACTATTTTATGATTTTTATTTATGTATGACGACATTTCAACCTAAAAATTTAAGTTTTTATCGATTGAATAAACAACACAAAAATGGTTGTCGTTTAGATAACAACAACAGCTGACTTTAACGATAGCGAATATTGTTTAAAAATTTTACTGATAATTTTGCTATTTTCTTTTTTTAACGATTCGACTATCGTTAAAAGAAGTTACTGAAAAGCTATTAATTTCTCCTGAATGCCAATATTTTTTTTAATGTAAACATTTTTTAAATGTAAACATATTTGGTGTTTTTTTTTTTGGAATTTGATGCAATTGATGTCTTCTAAATTTAAAATTATTATTTCCGACGTTTTGATATGATTTTGTGAAATTCAATTAATATTTTATAATTTATAATTGGAAATTTTAATTCCAGTTTTTAGAATTGATATTTTCTAAAATTTGAATGGAAAATTTAAAAAGTGCAATTTTGTATTTATGTGAATAATACTGTTTTAGTAATTATAAACAATTTTTAAAAATTAGATGTAATCCCAATCAGATATTTTGAAGGTAAAGCAGAATAATAATTCTATATAATTATATAGAACTGTTTTGAAAGCAAAAAACTCATTGATGAACTCGGTAACTCTATTTTGTGAAGACAACAAAAAGTTAATATGCCAAACTTATGTTCATAATTGTAAAAGAATAATGAAAAAACGTATGAAATAAAAGACCAGCGTAACACTCTTAACATTGTTCTGTATGATATCTAGTCGAAAATATTGACATTCATGTTAAAATAGAAATAACTATTGCAAAGCTTATTAGAACAAAAATTGTGGCGCCATCTACTGTGGCATAGTCACGCTGAGCAAAATGAAGTGACTGTTAATGCAAAAAAAAATGTATTTTGCAGAATGTTATGTAAATAAAATAATATACCGATTTATTTCTATCATGCAGTTATTATGGATATACATATATAGAATATATGTATATTATTTGTAATATTTAATATATCTATGTACCTTAGACCTGGCGCAGCTTATATGGAATTTTTTTTTTGTTGGAATTTTTATTGCGGGGATTGGTTAAATATGACATTTGATGTCAAAATTCATGTGGCAAATTTTCAAGTCGATCAGAGTATGCCAACCTGTGCCAAGTTGAGGTCAAAGTTCAAATATAGAAAAAATACTCGTTTTTTGGCTGTTGTCTACTTTTTTATTTAAAAAAAATGCAATTCACTTAATTTTTTTAATTTCATCAAACGCGATGGCAGAGCATTTTGTTGAATTTTTACCTCCTTTTCTACTTCTTTACAAGGGGTGCCTATCGAACGAAAAAGTCGTGATTTTTTCTTACAGGCATATGTCATCGTGTGTTAGTGCTCTTACACTATAGTTGCAAATAGCTGGCAACATTGGTAAAATATCAATGTAGCGAACGAGTATTTGCTTTTAGTTTGGGGAATTCCCTTTCTATAAAAGCATCAAAAATTAAGTTACATGTACGGCAACGTTAAATATTTTGTCATTGCGAAGTTTTCCGCGGAAGAGAAAGGTTGTTTATTAAAATAATTGAAAACTGCAAAAGTAATACTAAAAATTTCGCGATGTCTTTAAATAATTTTGTTAAACTTAGATCTGCTGATACAAACGTGCATTTGATTGGAAAATGTGAGAAAAAAAATAGTTGGAAGTAAGTTACCGTCAAAACTGCAAGTGTTGCAATGTTTTTTTTTATTATGTGCGGTGTGAAAACAAAACAATCAAAGAAAGTGGAAAATTGGCGTTGGAAGAAATTTTGCCTTTTTGGGAAAGAGCACGTATTCCAACATTACACGAAAGAACATGTGCTGAAAAATTAATAAAATTGTATAATGAGTGGAGAACGATGCAAAAAGTTTGTAAATCTCCCTTTACAATTCATCGTTCAAAAGAAAACGACTTCAAAGAAAATTTGAACAATTTATTTGATATTGCACATGTTGATGCCTTAAAAATGATTTCTATTCCGGAGGATAGAGACTTTTTAATCAAACAAAGAGAACAAGGTCGTGTTGGTAACATGATTTCAATAGACCGACGTCTCGCAAATAAAGAAAAGCGGAAGGCGCAAAGAGTAGAAGAAGAAAATCGACGCAAGGAAAAGTACCAAAGAAGGGAAAGCACTCAAGGTATTTCTTTCATTCTGCTTAAGCACACAATGAGTAACTTTGTTCTTTCATATTGTTTTTTGTTTAGACTTGACTGTAGAATGTGATGTAAGTGATGAAAGTGAATGCGAGTCTGAAAAATCTGCAGAGCAGTTGATAATCGTAACAAATCTTAACAACCCGAAAATGAAGCGTGGCAAGAAAAGCTTCATAGATGACAGAATGCTTGCATGCATGGATGCTGGCAATATGTCGAATCCATTTGCAGTTCATTTTATTTCTGCAACAGCTAAAGCTTTGGGTCATAATATTGAAGATCTAGTTATTAATTGTACAAGTTTGAGAAAACAGCGCAAAGAATATCGTCGGCGTCATGGCACAGAAATTATGGAGAATTTCAAGGTATTAAAGTTTATTATAGATTGGTTATGAATACTTCACAGAGTGAACATTTTTTAGATTCCTGATACATTTGTGTTACATTGGGATGGCAAATTATTACCTGCAATGGCTGGAAAGGAAAAAGTTGACCGCCTAGCTATTGTTTTAACAGCAGAAAATATAGAAAAATTAATTGGCGTTCCAATTATTGAAGTTGGATCTGGTGCAGCAACCGCCCAATCAATATACAATTATTTAGAGAAAATGAATATGTTAAATTCGCTGGAAATGGTGTGCTTTGACACGACTGCTGCAAACACTGGTCAGCATAATGGTGCTGCAATGTTGCTGGAACGAAAATTGGAGCGAAGCTTGTTGTGGTTGCCATGCAGGCACCATATTGCAGAGATCCTACTACGAGCTGTATTTGAAATATATTTTGGAATATCTAGCGGCCCAGAAGTTGCCATATTTGAACGTTTTTCACGAGAATGGAATACTTTTAACTTGAAAGATTTTAAAATCGGCATTATGGATGAAGAAGTGCAACGTGCTGTTAGCGTCGATGAATGTCAATCCACCAAAGAGTTTTGCATCGAGAGTTTGGCAAAAGACCACATTCGGCATGACTACAAAGAGTTATTACAACTCACTTTTATTTTCGTTGGTGGCATCATTCCCGATTTTTCATTTCGTGCTCCTGGAGCAACGTCGCATGCTAGGTTTATGTCGAAAGCGATATATGCTCTAAAAATGTTTGCTTTCCATGAACAATTTGAAATGTCTTCCAGCCTGTTGAATGGCATGCGTAATGTGTGTATTTTTCTGGTGCGCCTTTATGTTCCATATTGGTTCAGAACCACTTATGCAATTGAAGCACCAAATAGGGATTTGCAGCTGATTAAAAATATTGCCTGTTACATTGACCCAAAAATATCCTTGCCTTTATTAAGCAAAATGCGAAACCACTTATGGTATTTATCGGAGGAAGCAGTTGCTCTCACCTTTTTTGATTCCAACGTGGACATTAATGTGAAAAAAAAGATGGTTGCGGCACTTGGACTACAAAATGAGACTGAAGGTAATGAAGAAAATGACGTTTCTCTGCCTAAAAAAGTATGTGCGAACATTGAACAAATAAAAGAATTCACACATAAAGATTTAAGCTAGTTTGTAACGCAAAGGACTAAAAACTTCTTTTCACGAATGGAAATAGACATGGATTTTTTAAACTTTGATCCGACGAATTGGAGCGAAAGAGCAGAATACATAAAAGGCATTCAAATCCTCAAAAACGTTACTGTTATTAACGATCCTGCTGAGAGAAAAGTAAAACTTATAACAGATTTTAACAGGTCTTTAACACATAACGAAGAAGATAAACAATTCTTGCTTCATATTGTTGAGAACTATAGACAAAAATTCCCTTCGTATACTAAATCTTCGCTTTTGTAAAATTTTGGAATAAGTATAATAAAAGGAACTTAGGTGGAAATTAAAAAAATTAAGTGAATTGCATTTTTTTTAAATAAAAAAGTAGACAACAGCCAAAAAACGAGTATTTTTTCTATATTTGAACTTTGACCTCAACTTGGCACAGGTTGGCATACTCTGATCGACTTGAAAATTTGCCACATGAATCTTTAGATCAAAAATCATATGTAACTCAAATGCAAAATGAAAAAACCTAGTTAATTGCATTTTTTTTAAATAAAAAAGTAGACAACAGCCAAAAAACGAGTATTTTTTCTATATTTGAACTTTGACCTCAACTTGGCACAGGTTGGCATACTCTGATCGACTTGAAAATTTGCCACATGAATCTTTAGATCAAAAATCGTATGTAACTCAAATGCAAAATGAAAAAAACCTAGTTAATTGCATTTTTTTTAAATAAAAAAGTAGACAACAGCCAAAAAACGAGTATTTTTCCTATATTTGAACTTTGACCTCAACTTGGCACAGGTTGGCATACTCTGATCGACTTGAAAATTTGCCACATGAATTTTGACATCAAATGTCATATTTAACCAATCCCCGCAACAAAAATTCCAAAAAAAAAATTTAGCGCCAGGTCTAATGTACCTATGTATGTACATGTAATTGTTACACACAAAAAATACAACATCAAACATTATTTTTGTTTTTCTCTTTAAATAAATTAATACATATAAATTTTTTTGCAAAATTTACATTTTTTTTTTTTTTAATAACAACTACGTATTTTAGCATTATTTGCTTTAGATGCTGGTGAATTTTTACTCCCTTTATATTAACTCGTAGTGTCTGCTTGTCGAAAAAATTTTGGATCGTTAGTTTAGGGTTAGTTTTTATTATATTATTACCACAACGACCACAAAAACAACATGTCCATCATGACAACAATACAAAATTTAGAATAACAACAAGAACAATATAGAAACATCATATTTTTCATTTTTTTTTTTTTACTTTTTTAGAGATTTCCCTGGACCTGTTCCACCGATTTTAATGGTGATTCATCAATTTGTTGAATCATTCCCACTAAAAATAATCACCTTAGCTATCCTATTGAGGTCATGATCGTGACAAGAACAACATAGAAAATTATATTTTTTCAAGACTTTTTTTAGTTCTTTATTCAAATCTCGGGCTCTAATTGCCCGATTTCGACGATTTCAAATAGCAAACTTCTCAGAATGTTAGTGAATCATTTTTTATGTCAACGAGCACCCTAGCTGCCCGATTGATGCCGTCATCGTGATTTCCACAGACGGACAGACGGACATCGCTATATCAACTCCGGTTGTTATAAGGATCACAAATATATATATTTTATGGGGTCCAAATTTTTTTTTCTAATTATTACAAACGGAATGACAAACTTATATATATCCTCTGCACACTGGAGTGGAGGGTATAAATTATGTTATGCCGAATTTTTGATAACCTACACCCGTGTTCTAAACACAATATTATAACCAAGGTTGTCAACATTAAGACACAAAAAAGATTACACCTTTTCCAATTGTATTTCAAAACATCACTTGAATTTCAGAAAGTTCAATTGTATTTCAGAAATCATCACTTGATATTCCGAAATTATCAATTGTATTTCAGAAAATATAAAGTGTAGAATGCACCAATTGTGTTTCAAGAAACATCAATTAAATTTCAGAAAGTATCAAGTGAATTTCAGAAGACATCAACTGGATTTCAGAAAATATCAATGAAATTTTTAAAAAAAAAGCCAGAACACTATACAACAACATTATACAAGATTTGTAACATTTCGTGTAAACTATAAACGTGTTCTTCAAAATGATGACTTCAAGATCAGACGCCACGCTGCACAGTCCTTTGTCCCCATATAACGATGGGACAAAAATAGAAGGAGTTGTCATAGATTTTCGAAATGTAGTACACTAACATAAAATGCCTTAATCAAGAAAAATCTGAATCTTTGGAAAAATCGGAGCAAGGACATGCCCACATCCCATATGATTTAAAATTATAAATTGTTACTTTGGCTACATCAATCAACGAAAAATTATGAAAATTTGTTTATATGATACGTATAAGCCTAGTAATGTGTGTGTCAATCCTCATTGTAATTGCTACAAGGACTGTTGGTCCTACCATATATCCTTTATTTTAAATACGCTATAACGCACAGAAACAGTATCTAATTTTCATGAAACTTGGCACCTAGATTGATATTTACTAAGCACATGTTTTTACTAAATAAAATTAAAATCGAACTCAAAATATAGAAAATATAAAAATATCCATTTTTTAAAAATGAGCTTAAAATATATTTGAACACATTAAAATAAAGGAAGTGACAAATTCAACACTTTTTTTTTATATAAAATAATTAAGAACATATCTCGTTCTATTTTTAGAATCACTGTTGTATTAAACCCTTGTATGTTAGTAAAATTTGAACAAAAATCGTGAATTTTAAAATTTTTTAATTTTTTTACTTTTGCTTTGGAAAAATGTTTTTTTTTTATAATTTTTAGTAATTTATTAGAAAATTATATAAACTTACAAAAACAGAAGAAAATAATTAAATTCAACATTAAATTACAAAAAATTAATACTTATAAGTTATAACTAAGCATCATCGCTACTTGATCCTTCCCAAAACCAATTTTCACTTAATAAAGAACTTATTTCATTTTCTTCTATTTGTTCATCTTCTCTATCGACATTTTCTCTTAGTATATATTTTTCAATTTCTTCATCTACCAAATTATATTTAATATTTATGGTCCTCATTGATGTTAACACTGGATCGGAAGACAACAACAAATGGCTCATTAAATATTTATTTGTGTCCTCTCGCAATGTTTTCCTCGTGTGAGACAATCGTGCATTTCTTATAATTTTACGGCTAGCTTCCAATGCTTCTTCAGATAAAACCCCGGGTATGAAGAAGTTAATTATATTTAAATTCATAAGTTTTTATCAGTAGACATAAATATATAAATACCTATTGCAAAATTGAAAAACTCAATAACATCACATCCATTAACTAAAATTTTATGGATAGTGCAGGCATATAATACCACCCATAATGTAATAGGTACATATTTCTAGTTATCATTAGTATTTCCTTGAAGGTGTTTATATTAATTGAAGATCCTCAAGATAACACCATCAATATAATGCCAAAATTATCAATTAGTTTTTTATCAATTCCAGTTTTTTTGGCCGCTTCTTCACTTTTGAAAAAGAAATCGACGAGCAGTATGTCTATCGTTCGTATTTCCGTATCCAGACTTAACCTGGTCGATTATTAATCCCGTTCTTTTTTTAAACTCATTTTGAATTCTTGCTTTATTTACTGAAAACTGATTTTTGTTTTCTTTACATAGTTTTGAAGGGAAGCCGATAAGAAATATGAAGCAAACATTCGAGAAATCGAATCCAACTATGAGGAGTTGAAAGTCCATATTTGTTATTGTCTACATTTGCAGTTCTCAATATGTTTATATTGTTCATCTCCGTTGGACTTACATTCCAAATAATGTACCTGCTTGTTGCATTTGTATTGCTTAAAATATTTGCTACTATACCTTCTATCATTGTACAATGCATATCATACGAAACTTGTACTATTGAACCGTTTAGTTCAAAGAAATCACACTCTAAATTTTTAATACTCGTTATTCTCATCCATATCATTAAAAACCTTCATTATTAAGTCTGGATTCTCTTTTTCTAAAATAAATTTAATAGGCCTACAATATAACGTAGAAGATGGTGTTTTATTAATCCACACTTCTTCTTTTGAACGGCTATGACCGGAGCTTCCATCCATACCCCATTTGCAAATTAACGTGAAGTTGCTTGTTTTATCTTGTACTTCACAAATTTTTAAAACACTTTCTGCGGTTCTACGCAATATGGTTCTTAAGTCTACTTCTGCAGGTGGTATTAATTTTTGCTTTTCGGTTCTCAACGCATACATCGATGGCCAACAATTTTTATGTAATTCATTGCTTGCTTGGCGAAGAACATTGTATTTAGCACCCTCTTGTAAAGCTTTAGTACATTACACTAATATCATCTTGTTTTATTTTTCACTATTTTTTTTTTTTTATACCCTCCACTCCAGTGTGCAGAGGGTATATATAAGTTTGTCATTCCGTTTGTAATAATTAGAAAAAAAAATTTGGACCCCATAAAATATATATATTTGTGATCCTTATAACAACCGGAGTTGATATAGCGATGTCCGTCTGTCCGTCTGTCCGTCTGTCCGTCTGTGGAAATCACGATGACGGCATCAATCGGGCAGCTAGGGTGCTCGTTGGCATAAAAAATGATTCACTAACATCCTGAAAAGTTTGCTATTTAAAATTGTCCAAATCGGTCGATTAGGGCCCGAGATTTGAATGAAGAACTAAAAAAGTCTTGAAAAAAAAATAATTTTCTATGTTGTTCTTGTCACGATCACGCCCTCAATAGTGCAGCTACAGTGATCATTTTTAGTGAGAATGATTCACCAAATACATGGAAAGATTTCTACTTCAAAAATCATTAAAATCGGTGGAACATGTCCAGGGAAATCTCTGAAAAAGTAAAAAAAAAATGAAAAACATGATATTTCTATATTGTTCTTGTTGTTATTCTAAATGTTGCATTGTTTTCATAGCTGGACTTGTTGTTTTTGTGGTCGTTATCGTAATAATATAACAAAAACAAACCCTTTGTACATTTTTTTATCAACTCTGGTAGAAAAATTTAAAAGTTTCCATTGTTTTGGCATCACTAAAAAAATATGTTAGATCATTTCTGTCATCGCCACAAGCCTGCCTGCAAAATTTCAGATCGATTGGGTCACGGGAAAGTGGTTAAAATCGATCCAAAATTTTTTCGACAAGCAGACACTACGAGTTAATATAAAGGGAGTAAAAATTCACCAACATCTAAAGCAAATAATGCTAAAATACCTAGTTGTTAATAAAAAAAACAATTGGACAATTCACAATGGGTAATGTATCGTTGTATCTCTTGTATCGTGTATCACTTTACAATAGTGTAAAATTGTTGTTGGTAATTTTCACTGAAAAATCTGATACACGATCCAACTTCATTTGCTGTGTTTAGTAAATGCTGTATATTGTATCATAACATATCAGTTCCAAGTGAATGCCAGTTTTTATGAAAAAGAAAAAACTAATACATAGAATATTATCAGCATAAATAATTATAAAATAAAATATGGCAAATAATGCAAATAACGCAAATACATCGATAAGTTTATTTATATAAAAATTAATGTTTATATTTTTAGTATGTATTTTCTCTTTCAGTACCAACCAAAACATTTAACATTTTTTTTTTTCATTATAAATTAAAATGCAAGAGGTACGTAACTAAAACTCCAGGGTATATCTCACGACCAAAAAGCAAACACTGACAAGTGTTTTCTCTTATACAAAATAGCAGAAGCGACGAAGCGATCTTTCCTCGTTGGATCGAAAATTACTAAAGAAATATGAAAATACAACTGAGTGTTCACAACAAATGATTGTATTGTGTATTTCAATACAACATACAATATACAACACCTGTTGTGAATTGCCCAAATGTAAATTTAGCAATTTATGTATTAATTTATTTAAAGAGAAAAATACAAAAATAACGTTTGATGTTGTATTTTTTGTGTGTAATATTTAAATATACATACATACACATATTAAATAATACAAATAATGTACATATATTATATATATGTATGTATGTATATTCATAGTAACTGCATGTTAGAAATAAATCGGTTATTTTATTTACATAAAATTCTGCAGTATTTTGTTGTGGGGAAAATACATTTCTTTTGTATAACAGAGTGTCACTTCATTTTGCTCAGCGTGACTATGCCACAGTAGATGCTGCCATAATTTTTGTTTGTTCTAATTAGCTTTGCAATAGTTATTTCTATTTTAACATGAATGTTAATATTTTCAACTAGATATCATACAGAACAATGTTAAGAGTATACACGGGTTGGTCTTTTATTTCATACGTTTTTTTTATTATTCTTTTACAAATATGAACATAAGTTTGGCATATTACCCACCAATCTCACATCACACTGCAAGTTCGAAAAACTCAATACACTCACATTTTTTTTTACTAATACACACACATTTTCCGCAGTGGTCACACTAATGGCACCAAATTTTTCGTGCGAATAGTGGCAGACACTAACGATGATTAATGTTACCCTGTTATAAATTTAATGCAAATTTACTGGATTCTGTAAAATTGTAATTAAAGTTTTAACTTGTTAAATCTATTATAATGATTTATTTTTTGAAATGCGCATACAAAAACGCAAGTTTGTTAATTATAGAGCATAAATATTATTAACTATTATTAAAATAATACTAATAATAATAAATGTAAACATTTTCCCTCAAACATGTGCCTGTATAATAAACTTGGTAACTCTACTTAAAATAAAATAAGAGAGAGAAGTATACAAATTTTTTCAAGTTTACGCTTCGACAACATTTTAAAAATGAGATTGCAGTCAGATGTTTGAGCATAAAATTTAATGGCGATGGATTCGACTAATTCGAACAATTTTTCGTTGATAATACGTACACAATGATTTTACAATTTCAGTGTGATGTGAGATTGGGGGGGTTAACTTTTTGTTGTCTTTACAAAATAGAGTTACCGAGTTCGTCAATGAGGTTTTTGCTTACAAAACAGTTCTACATAGTTATATAGAATTATTATTCTGCTTTACCTATAAAATATCTGATTGCGATTACATCTAATTTTTAAAAATTGTTTATAATTAATAAAGCATTATTATTCACATAAATACAAAATTTCACTTTTTAAATTTTCCATTCAAATTTAAGAAAATATCAATTATAATAAAAACTGAAAATAAAATTTCCAATTATAAATTAGAAAATATTAATTGAGTTTCAGAAAATCATATCAAAACGTCGGAAATAATAATTTTAAATTTAGAAATATCTTTACATTTAAAAATGTTTACATTTAAAAAAAATATTGCCATTCAGGAGATATTAATAACTTTTCAGTACCGCGATTCAGTAACTTCTTTTAACGATAGTCGAATTGTAAAAAAAAAGAAAATTGCAAAATTATCAGTAAAATTTTGAAACGATATTCGCTATTGTTAAAGTCAGCTGTTGTTGTTATCTAAACGACAACCATTTTTGTGTTGTTTATTCAATCGATAAAAACTTAAATTTTTAGGTTGAAATGTCGTCATACATAAATAAAAATCATGAAATAGTGAAAATATTTTGCTTTAATTAAAAAACTTTTTTATATAAATAAAAAAATTAAATAGCATATTCAATTCATTATTTCATTTTCAAATAAATAAACAGAAATATTAGTAAAAAAAATAAAGATATTAAACATAAACATAAAATCATCCTGTCAAACACGAAGTAATTTGTTTTTTTCTATTCTTTGTGTTTTTCGCTTATTTTGACAGAGATGCCACTCCTTTACAATTTAAATAAATAGAAAAACAGATTTGTCGATATTAATTTAAATTCAATGAATTTAAGAAAACCTCAAATGATATTTAAGAATTGCTAACATAAAAATTGTTACATAAGTAAACGTAATTTTATGATAATGTTATTTTTTATATATAAATTTTCACAATTTTTTTTTGATGAAAATTTGAAGTTTTTCAGAAAATAAAGATAACATTAAATTATTTTATTTAAAATGTTTGGGACTTTTCGTTTTTTGCGTTTTTCATCCCTAATTTGATTATTTATTATTATAAATTTATTGTCTATGTTTTCAAAATATGGCAATATTTTAAAAAAAAGTTGAGAGAGCTTTTATTTTGGTTATTATTTTGTTACTCCATCCGACCTATATGGCCACAATGAAGAAATATTTGGCCAGTTAAAAGAAACTATACAGCCATCTCCAATTAGCACGATTTAATGCATATAGCCACTCTACACAACCATTACCTTTGCAATGGAGGTTAGGGCGAGCTATTTAATTAGCAAAAACTAAATTAAACGAGAAGTTATGTCATATAACCGGAAACGCATGCATATAGGTATATAACCAAAATGCATGCCGATCAGCAACCACGATGACCAAAAAGCAAACACCGAAATAAATCCGAAATAATAGAAAAGAAGAAAACCAACCCAAAGAATTTGCTGAAATAATTTTTGGTATTAAGTTTAACAAATTGTTTACATTTTCATTTACATTTATTATCAAGACTCAAACCGAGGTGGAGGGTATCAAAGATTCGGCACAGCCGAATTTAACACTCTTACTTGTTTTAATTTAGGGTTACACTGTGGAACAAATTCGGGTTAGCAAAAGTTAGGTCGATTCTGAGAGTGAGGGGTGAAAATAGAGGCTAAATTAGAAGACCCGTATCGCTGCGTTTGTTTGTTTGTTCGAATTTTTTGTTTAATCGACCTTCGAACTTTGCAGTCAAATGCTGATTTTCAGCATATTGTTTATATGGTTTTTTTTTGGCTATAACTCGTCGACTAATTGATATTTTTTCAATCTGTAAAAGCCAAATTATTGCTAGAGACCTGTGCAACAATCAAAATTTTTAAAAAAAATTGATTTAGAAAATTTTTGTGGTGCTTATGAAGCAAAATATTGGAAAAATTATTTTTTTTTCATGCTTTTTGAAAATATTTTCCACAAAACTAAGTCTTTTTTGCTTTCTGTTTGATCTATAATATGCTTCTTAGTTTCTTCAATAAATTTCATTTGAAAAGAAAACAATCATAATACAAAACTTGCGTTTTCCAGCTTAATATTAATTTACTTCTCATTTTTTATGTACCAATTTTGTTCAGTGTTGATTTTGAAGAAACACTGAAAAAGAAATTATAAAAATATGGAGAAAAATATATTTTTGAAAAGTTAGTTCTGAAAAGTTTTAAGTAAAAAAATTAAATGAATTAAATTAATGATTTGGCCAGTTGCCGTTTAGCAGGCGGCTGTAGATCAACATCACTGCTCTCTCTAATATCTTGGTCATCGTCATCATCATCAGAAAGGTCGATAATTTCGTCCAACAGATATTCTGGAATTTCATCTTTGTCTTCCCCTTCTTCCTCTTTTTCCTCGTCTTCCTTTTCTTCAAAGGTGTTTTTATACCAGCAACAAATTTCAGCGAGTATTGCATCTGGAGATTTCTTTCCTCTGTACCTGAAACGAAAATAGTTTTCAATCGTTAACATGTTTAAATTGTGCACTCTGGCAAAGATATTAGAAAAATCTAGGAATTCAAAATATGCACACTCTATAGTTACCTTATTTCAAATGGAAGCGCAATTTGGTGATACCGTTCGCCTTGCTCATCAGATTCAGTTGGCAACTGTTGAGCGAGTTGATCAAGATGCTGATGCAAGAGATGAATTTTGTACGACATATTAACCCCAATTTCATCGAAAGCTGCCAACATGTTTGCTACAGATTGCATGTAGTTGTTTTTGCGTTCTTTATCCAAAAGTCCTTTAATGACTGCTTTCAATGCGAGCCATGCATTTAATTCTCGGTCTGTCAGAACTTGGACAAAATCTTGACGACTCATTAGTTTCCGTATGTCGGGACCATTAACAACCGCTTCCTGAATTTTGGCGTTACTTAGTCTTGGGAAAATGTCTTTTAAGCGGTTGAATACTGCTGGTCTTTTTGCGATACATTTCAAAAAATTTTTAGCAATGCCAAGTTTAATGTGGAGCAACGGCAACAAAATTTTCATTTCAGGAACAAGACTTTCATGTAGCCTATTGTCTTTAGGCCATTTCCAGCCAATGCGCGAATTCCAGTTATTCTGTTTGTACTGGTTTCTTCCTTTAATACCTTCTCCGTATCGTGAATCCCAATCGCACAAAAAACACGGAAAAGTTTGTTTTACTAATTCCTAATTCTTGGAACTTCCTTTTTTAATTACTTCTACCTAAATCGCTATTTATTTAATGGTTTTGGGATTTTTAACGCAAATTATCGACTAAGACCATTTTCTTTTCAAATGAAATTTATTGAAGAAACTGAGAAGCATATTATAGAACAAACAGAAAGCAAAAAAGACTTAGTTTTGTGGAAAATATTTTCAAAAAGCATGAAAAAAATAATTTTTCCAACATTTTGCTTCATAAGCACCACAAAAATTTTCTAAATCAATTTTTTAAAAAATTTTAATTGTTGCACAGGTCTCTAGCAATAATTTGGCTTTTACAGATTGAAAAAATGTCAATTAGTCGACGAGTTATAGCCAAAAAGCCATAAAAACAATATGCTGAAAATCGGCATTTGACTGCAAAGTTCGAAGGTTGATTAAAAAAAATTGGAACTAACATAAACAAACGCCGCGATACGGGTCTTCTAATTTAACCTCTATTTTCACCCCTCACTCTCAGAATCGACCTAACTTTTGCTAACCTGAATTTGTTCCACAGTGTTATTCAACATAATTTAAATCTCTATTTGAATATTAAACTCTTTTAAATTGGTTAAATTCAAGTAAAATAATCAATTTAAACATTTTTAAAAACCTTTTTTTTTTTTAAGTTTGTGGCAAAAAATAAGCACTAATTTTTTAATGGTCTACTAGATAATAATATAAACTTACAAAAACCAAAGAAAACAAGTAAGAAAATTATAGTCGGTCTAGACCGACTATACGATACCCTATACCATGCGTTTAGAAACCCTATCTCTTAGGCCCAACTAACTGGACATTGAAAATGAGCAAAAACCAAATTTGAGTGGGATTTTTATTAATTTTTTTGGCTGCAGATATGAAAAAGTTCATATCGGATGCTATATCTATAAAGGGACTAGGTCCAAAAATGGACCGATCCTGATCATGTTTGGTAAAGTCTCTTGTATTTTGCAAAAATATGTACAAACAAAATTTGAGAAGAATCAGTGCAATATTTTTGTTTTTTAATAGATTTAAGTGAAGATCGGGAAGCAGCTCTATATGGGGTCAAAGGCATCATTTTTGGACTACTCATTAGTGGATGTAATGAACGCATATAAACCCAATTTGAGTAAGATCTATATGGCAATTTGGATCTTATGGCAATTTATGTCGATTTCATATGGGTAATTTGTATGGAGGCTAGGTCTGAACATGGACCGATTCTCACCAATTTCAATAGCGTTCATCCCATGGCCGATAAAAGCTTATAGACCAAATTTCGTCAAAATATATTCATATTTGCGACCTGCAGTTTGATTACAAGCTTTACATGGACACACAGACGGACGGACGGACGGACGGACATTGTTAAATCAACTCAGAAATTGATTCTGATTCGATCGGTATAATTAAAGATGAGTCTAGGTCAAATATTTTTGGTTGTTACAAACAGCAGCACAAAGTCATTATACCCAAACCACATAGTGGTATAGGGTATAAAAATGGTAACTTTTATATATATTTTTTTTTTTATACTCCATCGAACTTATGTAATTTTTTTATTTCTACCAAAAATAAATAGCTTTTTTGAAGCTAGATAAAAAAAATATTTCAAAAATATATTTTAAAAACTTATTTTCATTTATTTACAAATATATCACAGCAATTAAAAAGTAAAACTTCAAAGCAGTTTTTAAAAAAATCAACAACAAAAAACCATTTTTTTGATCCGTCATTTTTGCTTAAAATGCTCTGACTTTAGCGACCTCTGGTGGCGACAAAGCGAGTCTAACAAAAATAATTCTATCAATTTTTACTGAGATACATTCATATCTGCCGAATAAGATATATCTCATCATAATTGGAAAAAAAAAGTTTTTTTGATTTTTGTCTATGGGACAAAGCACTAATATGCAGACACAATAATATGCAGACACAATAATATGCAGACACAATAATAACTTTTCGGTATTGCAGTGTAAACTAATTTTTGATTCTGATATTCAATTGATTATCTGAAATTAAATTAATATTTTCTGAAATACATTTGATAATTTCTGAAATACATTTTATGTTTTCTGAAATATAGTTGATACTTTCTGAAATACAATTGATACTTTTTGAAATACAATTGATACTTTCTAAAACTCAATTGATGTTTTCTAAAATACAATTTATTATTTCTGAAAATCAATTGATGTTTTCTGCATTACATTTGATATTTTCTGAAATTCAATTGATGTTTCCTGAAACACAATTGGTGCATTCTGAAATAAAATTGATACTTTCTGAAAATTAATTGATGTTTTCTGAAACACAATTGATACCTTCTGGAATTCAGTTGATGATTGATATTTTCTGAAGTACAAAAGGGTGTAGTTAAAATTAATAAGAAAATTTAAAAAGAATTAAGGTATTTGCGTGCTTTTTAATTACTAGCAATTATTATATGCATTGACCATAAATATACAATTTAATCTTTGTTTGTTTAAAAATAATAAAGATGGTTAAACTCTTACTCTCATTGATAAACCCTTCGCTCACATGTACAGAAAAACATAACAAAAACCACAAACAAAGAGGAACTATTTTTAGTTTTTTATATGAAATTATATTGAAGCATCTCTACATTTTCGTACGTCATTCCTCGGCTATTAGGCTTATTGCTTCAAATTCAATACCAACCTTTCAGAAATAATGAAAAACAATATTAATCTAATTTTATGAAATTTTTCTTTTGTGACCATTAAATGTAGAATTATTGTTGTAAAAAGGAGTTTCCTTACGGGCTAATGATGGTCAGATTTGGTGTAAATAAAAATATCAATTTATTTTCATTTTTCACCCAACGTTTCGTCTGCTTTTTTCAGACTTCTTCAGGAGTGTATATTTTGATTTAAATTTGTGATATCTGTGTACTGTGTTGTCATCATTTATTTATTTTGTTTATTTATTTACAATTTCTGTGTCGTGAAGTCCAGTGTTTTTGCCCCACCCCTCCCCGGTTGTAAAGTTAGCCCAATAATCCTAATTCAGGATTAATTACAGTTCGAAAAAAGTGATTTCGAGAAAAACGCATTTAAAGTTTATTTACAAGAACTTTCAATATTGTCGTACAAATATATATGTCGGAGTATTGAATGTATTTTTGAGTAGAAAACGGCAAGCGTTGACTGTTATGTCAAGCTTGGGCAGAATCGGCTGGCGCTACTGAATATAAAAGGAAGAATAGAGAAGGCGGAGAACAGTTTGTGAAGCAGTAGTGGCAAGATCGAGACTGCCTCGTTAAATTAATAAAAATAAATATTTGAAAGTGATTTGAAGTTTTATTGAAAATAATTTGAAGTTAAAATAAATTTCCTGAAAATATTGAAAAACATGGAAAATAATTCTGAAAAGAATACTTTTACTTATTCGACATATATATATATATACATATATAGTTCTGTAACTCCAAAAATAATTCGGATTTAAAAAAAAATCATTTTAGGGCGTTATCTTTGAAGGATTTTAAAAGACATTTATGAAAAAAAAAAAATCGAACCAAAATATTTTTAACCACAGGTTATAGCTTAATAGTCTTTGTAATGATTTACATTTAATTATACTAGCAGAGCCCAGTCCTCGAAATTCTAGTGCAAATTCTAGGAAAATTTATTTTTTCATTCAATTATAAATATTTGTTGAACACACAGAGGATACATAACTGGGTTTATTAATAATTAATTTTATAAGAACCTAAATGTATGTTAATTAATTTTAGCCAATTGACAATTTAACACAAATTTAATAAACACACACACATCATTGTACCTATATAGTTTTTATTTTATGCTTAAATAAGTGTTTTATGTATGTGTTAGTATCAACTTTAAATGCATTTAACTCCAAAAAAATGTTCCAGAAGGTGCAAGTCTGTAAATTTGGTGGACAGCTGAAAAGAAATACCTTCGAAATGGGGTAGTTTTGATCAAAATCGGTTGGTAACTAAAATTTTTATATCGATCACAAGAAATCACCTGGCCTATTAGTATTATGGATCTAGCAATGAGTTTAAAACTTGTTGAAATAAATTGTTGTAATTTTAATAATACGCTGCTAGTCTGTAAGGATCATATTGTACTCATTCAAATACTATAAATATATACTTCCACAAATAAATTCCTCAGTACATTACAATCGGATTGACAAACTGACAAACAGTGGTGGGTATAAAAAGAATAAAATTGGTTCCGCTATTTTTACAATACTTTTTTTTTGTGTAATTAATTTTTCACATTTCACATTTAATTAATGCAATATTTCTGATGAAAACCTATGCAACTCATTCAAAGGTGTGGGATTTATTGTGATAAATTGCATCTATCAAAAGTTTTATAATAGATAATATTTAAAAAAATTCTAACTTTAGATCTTAATTATAAAAACAAATATTATTATCGTTTTTTTATTATATCACATCCATCAATATATATCTGATTGTGAATTGAAAATAGTTAATTTATTTTTAATTCAAACTCATATATCAAAAATCGCATTGTTATCAATGTTGTTGACCGACATTAAACAACTTCTCCAACTATTGCAATCGCATTTTAAATATGCCGTTCGTTCAATTGTCTTGTTGTGTATTTGTGGCATTTCAATTGATTGATATTGTTGTCAATATGATTTCTTTTGAGCGTAAATTATATAATTGTGTCGTACATTCACTATAATTGCGATAAAAATATTCTTGGAAAAAAATAGTTTATACATTTAAATTTTTTTATTTCAAAATAGTAAATCAAAATTAATTAAGTTTAAGCATGCATTTGAATCTTGTATTTGACGTCAATAGGTGTGATTTACATGTTTTTTTTATTAACTGTTTACATAAATTTTACATGATACTTTGTAGAGGATATCTAACAGTATTTTGAAGAATTTAAAGCTAATTCTGAGTACAATATCGAGAGATCGTTTTATATGGCGTATATAATCTATAATATTAATAGGCTAGGCAATTTCTTGTGACCCATGTTTTGTTCTACCGTTTTATCCCGATTTTGACGAAACGTATATTATTTGAAAGGTATTTCTTTTTAGCCGTTTTGCAAATTTACTGATTTTTAAATTTTTTCCTTTGTTATGAGTAAATTGCATTTAAAGTTGCTACTAACACATATATAAAATTATACATATGCTATGTGTGTTTTATTAAATTTGTTAATGCGTTTGTTATCTGCATTCACGATAATAATAAATCATAAAAGTGTTGGTTTGTGAATTAGCTAAGTTGAGGAATAAAGCTACTTAGAAATTCCATTCGAATTTTGAGCGCTGGCATCTGCTAGTAATAATTAATGTATAACGAACTAGTCAGTGAATTACTAATATTTCCTATTCTTTAACAATGCCATCGTTGTTGATTGAAGTTTCAGATAAAAAATTCTCCACTTACGGTATTGTTGTCTTCATCGCCTGCTAAACGCTTGCAAAAGTGCTTCTTATCGCCTTTATGTCGGTGACAAGATTAAGAGGAAAATGTACTGACGCTTTTTTAAGGATTACCGAATTTCCATCTTTTCGTGATTCACCTCAATTTCATCCAAATCGCACCTTTTTTATACCCTATACCACTATGTGGTTTGGGTATAATGACTTTGTGCTGCTGTTTGTAACTACCAAAAATATTTGACCTAGACCCATCTTTTATTATACCGATCGAATCAGAATCACTAACTGATTCGATTTAACGATGTCCGTCCTTCCGTCCGTCCGTCCGTCCGTCTGTGTGTCCATGTAAACCTTTTAATCAAACTGCAGGTCGCAAATATGAGTATATTTTGATTAATAAGGTATATAAGCTTCTATCGGCCATAGGATGTACGCTATTGAAATTGGTGAGAATCGGTCCATGTTCAGACCTAGCCCCCATATAAATGACCCCTATGAAATCGACATAAATTACCAAAAGATCCAAATTGTCATATATATCTTACTCAAATTGGGTTTGTATGCGTTTATTACATCCACTAATGAGTAGTCCAAAATTGGTCCCTATGGGACAACTCTTTGTCATAGGCCCCATATAGAGCTGCTTCCCGATCTTCACTTAAATCTATCAAAAAGCAAAAATATTGCACTGATTCTTCTCAAATTTTGTATGTATATATTTTTGCAAAATACAAGAGACTTTACCAAACATAGTCAGGATCGGTCCATTTTTGGGCTTAGTCCCCATATAGATATAGCATCCGATATGAACTTTTTCATATCTGCAGCCAAAAAAATTAATAAAAATCCCACTCAAATTTGGTTTTGGCTTATTTTCTATGTCCAGTTAGTTGGGCCTATGAGATAGGGTCTCTAAACGCATGGTATAGGGTATCTATAGTCGGTCTAGACCGACTATAATTTCCTTACTTGTTGTTGTTGCTTTTTACGTCTAAACAGGCCTCCTTTATTCTTTCTCTTCTCCCTATACGCTGTTTTGCAGTATTTTTTCCAGCGGACGGCAGCAGTATGAATTGAATTGTAAATATGTGTCCATTGTACGCCGATAGTAGGGATACAAAGGTTTTCTTGTAGCATTTTGTATAGCCAAGTTGAATAATTTTTAGCTATCTGGACTTTTTATATCAACATGTTTCAATAATTAATTATCACACTCATATGTATTCTTATATATAAAAATGGAGTTTCCATTGTTTGTACGTTTGTTTGTGATTTGTAGGAGACTACACCACTGCACCGATCGTCTTGAAATTTTTACAGTAGGTAACTGCCTACCCGGAAGGAAAAATAGGCTATACTTTTTTTGATTTTTCAAGTGGTAATGGCACCTCCCATATAAAGCGAATTTCTAACATCTAATTTTAACATATAATATCTATAATAATATGACAGCAAGAATTCTGAAACTATGTACATGTACATATTAAACTAATTTGAAGAGTTGCGGAAAAAATGGGCGGCATCGGACCAATGGGTGTGGCACCCACCATACAAAGTAAATATTTAATATCATATATCTTGAGTGCTGTAATAGAGAAAGCCTTGGGACTTTGTGTGAGTTCATAAGTTATTAATGTAAGCGGGATCGGACCATCAGTCTTGAAAATCACAGTCTTCAAACTTTTGACAAGTACATTAACTACCAATATGAGTAGTCGTGGAAAATATGGGCGGAAAACCCCCAATCAAAAATCACCAAAACCAAAAACCACGAATAACAAAAATCGCTAAAATTAAAAAAAAAATAAAAAACTAAAATCGTCAAAGTCAAAAATCGCCAGAACCAAAAATCGAGAATAACAATATAGCAAAAACCAAAAATCGCCTAAATCCAAAATCGCAAAAAAAACAACAATCACCAAAATCAAAAAACGAAAATCGTCAAAGTCAAAAATAACCAAACCGGAGAATCGCGAACAACAAAGATCGCCAAAAATAAAAATTGCCAGAACCGAAAATTGAGAATAACAATATAGCAAAAATAAAAATCGCCTAAATCAAAAATCGCCAAAGCCGAAATTCGCGAATAACAAAAACGCCAAAATCAAAAATCGCAAAATAACAAAAATCGCTGAAGCCAAAAATCGCCAAAATCAAAAATTGCTAAAGTCAAAAATCGCCAAAAATTAAAAATTTTAAAAACAAAAACGAAAACTTTGACAGCATAAGCGCGACATATACAAAAAAATACAAAAACTGTGTTTTTAATTACGACAAAACAGCTTACAAAAAATCGCCAAATCAAAAATTGCCAAAACCGAAAATCGCGAATAACTAATATCGCCAAAAGTCAAAAATAGCAAAAAATCAAAAATCACCAAAGTCAAAAATTATGAAAATCTAAAGTCGCAAACACAAAAATCGACAAAATCAAAAATGGCCACAATTTTTTACAAAACGGTTTACCAGTTTTTTATTTCGTTACGGTGGGCATAGCATCGGCCTACAGCAAGTATAGTATACAGTTAAAATCATTTAATCTGAATACGAATTTGTAATAATTGATAATTTTGTCAAAGAAAATTGCTAAATATTTAATTTGTTACATATTATTTTTTATATTTTATTAAGGATTGAAATGAAAAAAAGAATAAAAAAAATTGTGGAGCTAATTCGTCCATGCACATTTTCGATAAATTTACTTTAATTGATAAAAAAATATTTTTTCAAGTTAAACTTAAGATTTTGTATTTTGTTTTAATCTCTGAATATTATTAATATCAGACTGTGCAATGTTCCTTGCTAAAACTTTCAATTATTCGATGTAAATATAAAGGTGCTAGAGTAAATATTAGCGATATTGCAACAAATAAATATTTCCAATAAATATAACCATGGTTAAGTAGAATGTAGTCAAATAAAAAAAGAAAAAAAGATTTTATAAAATGTCTAATTTTGCTATTTTTTATTGTATTTAATATTAAGCAGCTGCGGCGACCCAGAAAGAAATAAACATCCCATGCAACCTAATAAGTGTATATGTAGAAATTTTAGTTAATATACATATACATACATATATAAAGTATTTTGCAGGCATTTATCAACAATAATTAAAATTAATTAACGCGATTTACACACATGTAATAATTAAAATTCATATTTTTACATCTATCTATATGTACTAAGTATTTTTAAAATAAAAAACAAGTATGAAAATTATAGTCGGTCTAGACCGCCTATACGATACCCTATACCATGGTTTAGAGACCATATCTCTTCGGTCCAACTAAGTGGATATAGAAAATAAGCATAAGCCAAATTTGAGTGGCATTGTTATTAATTTTGTTTGCTGCAGATATGAAAAACTTCATATCAGATGCTATATTTATATGGGGAATAGGTCAAAAAAATGGACCAAAATATATATACAAACCTAATTTGAGAAAAATCTGTGCAATATTTTTGTTTTTTGATAGATTTAAGTGAAAATCGGGAAGCAGCTTTATATGGGGTTCACGACAAAGAATTTCCATATGGGGTTTATTTTTAGACAACTGATAAATGGATGTAATAAACACACACAAACCCAATTTGGCAGAGATCTATATGATAATTTGGATCTTATGGCAATTTAAGTCGATTTCATAGGGGTCATTTGTATGGGGACTAGGTCTGAACATGGACCAATTCACCAATTTCAATAGCATTCATCCTATGACCGATAAAAGCTTATATAGCAAATTTAATTAAAATGCATTCCTATTTGCGACCTCTAATAGTTTGATTAAGGTTTACATGGGCACACAGACGGACAAACGAACATCGCTAAATCGACTCAAAAAGTGATTCTGAGTCGATCGGTATAATAAAAGATGAGTCTAGGTCAATTATTTTTGGTAGTTACAAAGAGCGGCACAAAGTCATTATACCCAAACATAGTGGTATAGGGTTCAATAAACTTTTCTATGCACGAAAGGCCAGTATTAATTTTCATGGAAGAATTAGAGTAATTTCTACTTCAAACTGTTTCAATAAGTGCGCCTATATACGAAAAAAAAAAATGTTTTATGAAATAGAATATCTCAAAAAATAAATGGCAGCCATTCAAAAAAAAAAAAAAAAAAATTTAAATAACTTGCTCTTGTAAAATGTTAAAACAATAAATTTGATTTTTTTCCTATTAAACATTTATCAGCCCGAAAAAGCTAAATTAAACTAAATATTTTTTTATACAGGGTGCGACATTTTTAATGTCGGTACGGCAATATTTAATAACTTTGATATTTTTCAACCGATTGACTTAAGAACACAATTTTTCGGAAACCCTTTACAACAAATCAACGCACCGAAATAGTGACCTGTGTCCGTTCATGCCATTCATCAACGCTCAAGACGTTCCAATGAACTGGTTGAAGCGGTAAGAGAGAGTGTTGCCGGAGAACCCAAATAAGTGGTGTCGTTGTCGCGCTCAGGGTTTTGGCGTCAGTGGAACCACTTTTTGGCGCATTTTGAAGAATGACAAACTTTTGTTTCCGTATAAAGTATAAGTGACTCAAAGAATTTTGCCACGTCGCACTGTGGACCATATTTTGAGAAGGCGGCCATAAATCATTTTTGTATGGCTACCGATTTTGATTTTAAAGTAAAATTTTTTGCAACTTCCAAGCTATTAATTTTAGAGTCGTTTCGAAATTTAAAAACTAAAAGTTTTTTAAAAAAAGGTCCAAATTTCCCGAAAATATCCACTTAATGGAGCATAACTCCTACCCATCAAAAGCCATAAAAAAAATCTTTAACTCTTCTATAGTCCAAACTCAAATTTTATACCCGCCAGTTTCCGCCCGTGTGCACCAGAACAATTTTTCTGACCAAGGTCAGATTTTTTGTGCAAAATTTGTGAATACAAAAGTTTTCCACTATGTGTTAGGGTATAATGAGTTTGCTCTCATGTTTGTAACTACCAAAATATTGGACCAATACCCATCTTTTATTATACGGATCGACTCAAAATCACGCTGATATTTATTTTCCACAAAAAGATGTAGACGATATAATTTTGCACATACTGAGCAACCATTTCTTTAAGAACTGTAACCTGCAAGAAATTGGAAATGGCAGCATTACCTTAAATTTCTAAATGGGTATGTGATGGATCCATACGACTTTTTCATTGAAACTTCTCTATCTTGAATCAATATCAGGTAACTTTTACGTTTGCCGCTTAATAAATTATATTATAATTCGAGCTCTTTCAAAAAAAGCCAACCTTTAGCCCTTGTGAACATTAGGACTAAAAAGTTTACGGGGGCCAAAGTTTGGCATTTTAACCTACAAAATTTTTTAAAAAGTATTAGTTGTAAAATTGACTGAAAAAATAAGACATTATATAAAAAAAAACTTTTCTAACCTTTTAACACTTCACTTTTGTACTAAAATTCAACTAAAAATGAAAATGTATTTTAAACCCTCCATCACTTTTTTTATCATCGGTCGATATTTACGTTTTATACCAAAATTAAAGGCTAAAGTCCCACCTACCAAATAAAAAAATCGCATATCAAAATTCTAATCCAATCAAAAGTTATGAATAATTGAACGCCGCGGCCGTGTCGTGACATGGTACACTGTACGTCGCTTGCAATACGGCAAAACAGTTGACAGTTAACAAAAAAAAATTGCCGCATTTGGGGAACGGAGAATCCACACGAGATCCAGTAAATACATTAGCATGACCAAGAAGTGACTGTGGCGATCATTTCGCAATTTTTCTGGACGGTTACTGGCTTCATTAAGATGGTACACCGTGCCACACTGCAAATCAACCAATTCAATTTCTGCAACGAAAATTCTCTGGACGTAAGTGTGAAGAAAAGTGACATTGACTAGCCACCCAGATCTCCAGATCCGTCCCCTTCGAACTTCTTTTTGAGGGATTATGTGCAAACCAAAGTATACGCCAGCGCGCCTCGGGCCATTGACATGCTCAAGGCCAGCATATGTGTCGAAATCATCGCTATACCGTCCGAGATATTCGAAAAGTTATGGAAAATGCAGCAAAAGGAGCACATTTTTCCCTGGTCAATAGAGGTGGCCATTTGCTTGATGTTGATTTCAGAAAGTAGTCCAAATGCATTGAAAAGGACCAGGATAAATAAAACTAATACATATATGGAAATCGGTTGTTTTTAAGTTATTCAGGTGGCGCACCCGTACAAATTTAAATTTAAAATTTATTTTTGAAATAAATATTTTTTTATACATATTTTTTGGTATAAACTATAAATTCTTGAATCATAATTTATTTTAAAAAATTTTGAAATATGCAATAAAAATAACAAAATATAAAAAAATGCACTTAAAAGCAAAATATGCAAAATTAGGCTTTTATAATAAAATATACAACAACAAATCGATTCCATACTGATGTAAATCCTTTGATTCGGAAAACAGTTTGGCCAAAATTGATTTTTGGCTACTGAGAACGAACTTGCACTTGCACGAAATAACAAGTATTTTTTTTTTAATTAATAAAAACTGACTTGTTACAATTATAAAGCAAAATGTTAAAACATGGAATTTGAATTTCTGTTAGCGTATATGTGTTTTCCCCAATCAACTGTTCTTATCTGCTTCGAAAAATCTAAATTACCTCAGTTTTGTGAAAAACATTTTTTTACTTACGAGTTTCTTTACCTGTCATAAATAAGTTATTAAAAATACAATGACAACTATTTATGTACATATACACTCATATCTAAGATTGGGTGGCTAAATAATAATACAAGTTTTTCAATTATATCTCCTTTATCACATTACTGAATTCCATTGCAGTCGAAAAGGGACTCCTCAGGAGATTCTCTTTGCAATTTTTGAAATAAAAAGTTCAAATAAATGTTACCCCAATATAAATATACTTATATTACGAGTAGTTCGCATATAACTGTTTGCAATACGTGCATCGTACTTAACTGAAGTAAACGATAGTTATCTCCATGAATATGAGTATGTGTCTGTTAAATGTTGTTAATTGAAATTAATTGTGTTAAACAATTTCATTATTCCAAATGAAAAAAAAAACTAGATAAAACAACTTAATTATACTGTTTAAGTACAATTTAATATTTTCTTTGTACTTTTCCGCCTTTGTGTCAATTAGCCATTTTTGGGTTAATTCTGGGTTAAAATCTATGAAACTCCTTTTTTTATACATCGTTGAAAGGAGTGTTTACATAGATTTTAACTAGTAAAACCGTTAACGGTACTTAGATATTGCTCGCCACCTTCTCTCTTTTATTTTTTAACTTATAAATCAATCGTTTTGGTACCTTCGTACAATTCGTACACATAAACACCATCCGCTGTGCATATTTTTAAAAAAAGGTAATACATCTTGTATACATTTGTATATACAAATAAAATAGAGATTTTATTTTCTCTTCTTATAAAAACCTTATACTATATTGTGTTTTATTTCTTTATCTTTTTGCTACATACGCAAACATTTGGTCCTTCGAACCGGATCCTGAGGAAAAATTTGGAAAATTTTTAAAAATTATTAATTTCAACATTCCCACAGCCTTCATCTTGTCAACACCAGCAAGAACCTGCAAAAACAACCCTTCACTTCAACTACAGCAGAAAACAATTAATTAAAAAGGTGCGTATAGTTCAGTTTTTTTTATGTGTGAGCAAATCAAAAAATTTAAAATTTAAAAAGTGTATAATAAAAATTAATTTAAAAATAAAAAAGTTTCATCGTTATTGAAATACTATTTTTTTTTGCATACTTTTCGTTTTACAACCCTACGCGTTACGTTACATTACGTGTATATTCTTTACGTGGACGGTGATATTAATTATATCGTGTTTGTTTTAATCGAAAATAAAAAGAAAAAGCCGTCGGGATTTTTAAAAAGTTTTTAGTGCAAGTAATAATATAAATAATCATATCGTGTTTGTTTTATTCGAAGGAAAGAGAAAAAGCCGTCGGGATTTTTAAAAAAAGTGTTTAGTGCAAATAATAATAATTTAAACAGATTTACATTTAAACATAACTAAATCGGTTTTTTTCCCTTGTGTTATACATATACGCTCACGCGATCGTTTTTTTTTTCGTGTTTAAACTGCTTAAGCTGAATAGTTTTTATTTCTCTATACGTTCACGCGTTGGTTTTTTTTTGTGTTTATGCTCAAGAGTGTGTTCATTTCTCTTCACACTAATATATACGCACACGCATTGTGTTGGTTTGTTTTTTCTATAACATTGTTAGTCACCCTACTGTCCGTTTTAGTCGCGACATATCCAGTGTGTTTTTTATTAATTTTTTTTTTGCAAATTTTGGTTTTGCTTCTAATTTGTTAAAATAATACCACATATTAAGAAAATAAAATTTTTTTAATATAGTTTTATATTATTAGCTTATAATATATTATTATTTTTTCGGATTTTTTTTAACGAATTTTTATATTGTTATTTAAATTAAATTAACTTATTTTAAAATAAATTCGAACCAAAATGCCGGGAACTGCACTTGATATTTTTATTCGCGATTCGGATACGCTCATTAAATTTGAGGCGAAATTCAACGATATTCGTGAGGAATTACATTCGGTATTTAATCTTGAAATTCGTGGAAAAGAATTGGACTTGCTTTGGGAACAAGTAAAATCGACATATCGTACTTGTTTATCATATTTAGAAAATTCGGATGACGCGGAACCAGCGGATTTTGACGCGGCTGAATCGAAATATGAAGCCACTTTTAACGCGTACGTTAATTGTTTATCTAGGATTAATGAACGATTACATCATTTTAAATCCAACGCGACACCGAAAGAGCAGTCTCAGTCTTCTAGCGTAAACCTCAATTCAGCTGACAACTTTTGTCATAATTTAACGCTTCCGCCATGCGATACCGACGTTTTTGAGGGCGATTACATTTCTTGGCCCACTTTTAGGGATCTTTTTACAGCGGTTTATATCAATAACTCTCGACTTAGCAATATTGAGCGGCTATGCCATCTAGTTCGGAAAACTAGTGGCGAAGCTCGGGAAATTGTTTCGAAATGCCCTCTCACTAATCAAGGTTTTGATGTTGCGTGGCGCAACTTGAGGGACGCATATGATAATCCGCGTATGCTGGTTAATAACCAGTTAAAATCGCTATTTAGCCTTCCCTTTCTTGATAAGGAAACCTCGTCGGGATTAAAAACTTTACAACGCGGAATAAACGGTTGCCTTACGGCTATGTCAATTTATAATATTTCGACGCACAGCTGGGATCCTATTATTGTATTTCTTTGCAT
Source organism: Cordilura impudica (assembly GCA_963682025.1). Taxonomy (NCBI): domain Eukaryota; kingdom Metazoa; phylum Arthropoda; class Insecta; order Diptera; family Scathophagidae; genus Cordilura; species Cordilura impudica. The sequence goes on from OY821517.1 coordinate 81,822,788, forward strand.
TCAACGGTTACCTTCGCAAACTGTTAGTCTGTGGGAACAGAGTATAAAGGACAAATCAGCTTTGTCACTCTGGAAGGATTTGGACCTCTTTCTGACAGAAAGAGTTCAAACTTTAGATTGTTTACGTGATCTTAGGGGTTCAGAATCTGCTAAACGGCTTTCTGAACCTAAAATCAAAGCGCATCATACCAATGCTGCTTCAACTTCAAGTGCTTCTTGTGTTCTTTGTAAGAATCAAGTTCACTTTTTACGTTCTTGTCATCGATTCAAAAGTTTATCTGTTGCGGATCGATTTTCTACGGTAAAAAAGTTTCACTGTTGTGTCAATTGTCTCGCAAGGACACATGAAGCTAAAAATTGTAGCAGTTCGTATAATTGCTCCATTTGTAACAAGAGACATCATACTATGTTACACCGTGAATTACCATCTTCTGAAGTTTTTAGGGATACTAATCGGTCGAATTCGGGTGTTAGTTCGGTTTCTGTTTCTCGAGTTTCAAACTCCGTACCTGCAATCGCATCATCTTCGAATGCCAATCATGCCACAGCTCCTACAAATCGTCAAGTATTTCATACAGCACAAAGTAGGACTGTACTTTTAGGGACGGCTATGGTGAATCTTATTCATCAGGGTACTACGTACCCAGCCCGGGCCCTTATTGACCCTGCTTCTGAAGCATCGTTCATTTCTGAACGTTTGCAAAATCGCCTGAAAATTTCGACGCATTCGACGAATGCTCAAATTTCAGGAGTTAATCAGGCAGTTACGGCAATGTCTAGAAAACTTTGTTCATTAAAAATTGGCTCCACCCTCGATTCATCCCTTGTATTGGAAACATTGGCACTTGTTTTGCCAAATATTTCGGGTAATTTACCATCATTTACAGTCCACTCGTATTTAAAGGAAAATTTGCCAAACCTTCGTTTGGCCGATATTAATTTTGATGACAGTCGACCTGTTGATCTTTTGCTTGGCGCGGATTTATATCCAAGAATTCTGTTGGGAGAAATCCGTCGCAATATTTTGGGCTCTTTACTAGCTCAGAACACTATTTTTGGCTGGATTATTACTGGTCCAGTTGTACAACCTCAAGTTCAGGTATATTCTACGAATGTCGAATTTTCAGAGGAAGATTGCCTTAACAAAAATCTTTTGAGATTCTGGGAACTTGAGGAAACTCCTAAAAGAAAAATTCTGTCTCCATTTGACAAATTTTGTGAGGAAAATTATAAAGCGACTACTCGTCGCGAATCTGATGGTCGATATGTAGTGACTCTCCCATTTAAGCCTGAATTTCCTGAAAAATTTTCTTTAGGGACTTCAAGACCTGGTGTTATGGGACAATATCTTAGGACCGAATCATCTTTACTGCGTAGACCTGAAATTAAGGAGATGTACGATGACGTCGTTAGGGAGTATTTGGACATAGGACATATGAGACCGGTATTACCAAATTTTTCATCTCCTACCTCTTTTTGTTATTTACCTCATCATCCGGTGGTAAAACTAGAACGTAAGACAACTAAATTGAGAGTTGTTTTCAACGCTTCAAATAGAACTTCTAATGGAATTAGTTTAAACGATTGCCTTTACGTAGGACCTACCTTACAAGCAGACTTAGTTCTACTTATTCTTAGATGGCGTCTGTTTAAATTCGTCTTCAATTGTGATATTACTCAAATGTATAGGCAGATTCGGGTTGATCCTTCTCATACCCCTTTTCAACGAATTTTGTTTAGGGATTCTCCGACGGAGACTGTAAGGGACTATGAATTACAGACAGTGACTTTTGGCGTTAACTGCGCTCCATACCTTGCCATTAGGACGTTATTACAACTCGCGGACGATTCTGAGGCTGAGTTTCCTCTCGCAGCACATATTCTACGAAAGTGCATGTACGTTGACGACGTTTTGACAGGGACTCATGACATTTCGACTGCATTAATGGCTCGTGATCAACTCGTCGCTGCTTTGGCCTCTGCTAAGTTTCAGCTAAGAAAATGGACTTCAAACGAACGGAGTATTTTGAAAGACATACCTTTGGACCATTTAGTTGACGCTAAATTATTGACCTTTATAGAATCGAGTACTTCAAAGACTTTAGGAATTCAGTGGAACGCTCAGTTGGACTCGTTTTATTTTAGTGTGCCTCCTATTTCATTAAAATCTGGGTATACTAAGAGGGAAGTCTTATCGACTATCGCGAAATTGTTTGATCCTGTAGGTTGGTTAGGTCCTGTAATTGTGGTTGCTAAAATTATCATGCAAAAAATTTGGCTTGATAATATAAATTGGGATGATATGCTTCCAATTTCGACGGAAGTTGAATGGAAAAGATTTGTAACTTCTTATCATGAGGTAAATACTATTCGTATTCCAAGATGGGTTAATTATTCGCCGGGAAATTCTGTTGAGCTTCATGTTTTTTCTGATGCCTCGGAAAAGGCATACGCGGGGGTGATTTATATTCGAATTCAGGCTTCTAACGGCGAAATTCATACTCACCTACTTTCATCGAAAACCAAAGTAGCCCTCATCAAATCAATTTCTCTACCTCGTTTAGAACTGTGCGGGGCGGTGTTAGCCTCTGAACTTTTGAAGACGGTAATAGGTGAAATTGATATTAAAATTGATCAAATTTACTGTTGGACTGATTCGACGATAGTCCTTTCTTGGTTAAGGAAAACGCCGTGTTCCTGGACCACATTTGTAGCGAACAGAGTATGCCGCATTCAAGAAAATGTAGGAAACCATAATTGGTATCATGTTCGTTCTGAGGATAATCCTGCAGATTTAGGTAGTCGTGGTACCTCTCCCACTGAGCTGGAAAATAGTGAGCTTTGGTGGCATGGTCCAAGATGGCTGGGTCAAGATAAAGTGCACTGGAATATAACGGATCTAAGTTATCTTGACACTGACATTGAGGGTCGGGTTGTCAAAACTCATGCTTCCTTCTTTACGGACGTTAAGGGGGAAGATATATATGTGGATATTTTGAATAATTACTCTCGTCTTGATCGAGCTCTTCGGATAATCTCATATATTTTGAGGTTCTTTTACAATAGTCATCCAGCTCATAGGTCAAATCGTTATATGAATGTGGATAAAATCGTTGCTGGTTATGAAATCAGAAGAACAAAATTGCATTTAGCCATTGTGGCTCAGAAACACCACTATGCAGATGAATATAAGTGCCTGTTAGACAAAAAACCGTTAAGTTCAAAGAGTTGTCTTATTTCTTTGAATCCCTTTCTCGATAAAGACGGTGTGATAAGATTGAATGGTCGCTTGGTTAAATCACCATCCCTTTCATATACGGAGAAATATCCAATTATTTTACCTTATTCGAGCCGATTTACTCAATTGTTAATAGAATTTGTTCATATGATTTCCATTCACGGTGGAAATCAGTTGATGTTGCGAATACTGCGCATTGAATATTGGGTTCCACGCTTGAAGTCGAAAATTCGTGGAGTCATTGGTCGTTGTAAACGGTGTATTATTGACCGTAAAGTATCTTGTCGCCAAATTATGGCGGCTCTGCCCCCTGAAAGAACTACTCTTACTAGACCATTTATGACAACGGGCGTTGATTTTGCTGGTCCCTTTGACATCAAAAGTTTCACGGGCAGAGCTTGTAGGATAACGAAGGGCTACGTTTGTATTTTTGTTTGCTTTTCTACGAAAGCAATTCATTTAGAAGCCACGTCTGATTTATCGACGCCTACTTTTTTATCTGCCTTTAACAGATTTATTTCTCGACGAGGTTGCCCCTACACTTTATTTTCGGATAATGGCACAAGTTTCGTAGGTGCATCGCGTGAATTAGAGAAGGATTTTAAGATATTTCTTAAGGAAAGTCAGATTGCAGTGGGTTCTATTTATGGTATTCAGGGTTTAACTTGGCGGTTTATACCGGCCGGGGCACCTCATATGGGTGGCCTTTGGGAAGCCGGGGTCAAGAGTTTTAAACACCATTTTCGTAAGGAAGCGCAATCTTTTAAATATACTTTTGAAGAACTTTCTTCAGTTCTCGCAAGAATCGAAGCTTGTCTAAATTCACGTCCTCTTTGTTCTATGGCGGATAACCCTCGGGAACCAGTAGCTCTTACTCCTGGTCATTTTTTAATAGGTGGACCAATACTTGCTCCCCCGGAGCCTGAAATTAATGAATCTCCGATAAGTCTTGTTAATCGATTTCGAAAAATGAAAGCGTTGTCTCAACTTTTTTGTCGCCGATGGAAAGAAGAATATTTAATGACGTTAAATAAGCGCTATAAATGGAAATATCCGGAACGCGATCTACAGGAAAATGACTTAGTCGTTATCAAGCATGAAAATCTACCTCCGACATCGTGGCGTTTAGGCCGGGTCATAAAAGTTTATCCGGGAAGTGACGGTCGCGTTAGGGTCGCGGATATTCGTACTGCTAATGGGGTTGTAAAACGACCAATAACCAAACTGGTCATTTTGACCGAATAATTTACACTTTTTCTTCGATATTTTCTTTAAATTTTTTATCGTTTCATAGAAATATGGAATCTCTCCCTAACTTTTTTGACGATGCTCTGCTCGATTATGAGGATGCTATGGAGATTTCGGAACCTAAAACTTCTCCCGCAGCCGTTCCTAGTCCAGCAGTGACACCAACAACGACAATCGTTACAGCGGTAAATCCGCCATTGGAAGCAACGCCCGCTGTTGAAACTGTCCATGCTGAGACAGTTGCATCATCGCCGGTCGTGGTGACTAAGAAAGCTATGGAAGCCTCGGGTTCGAAGCCACTGTCTACCTCGGCTCCGATTAAACCGCCATCGTCCCCTCTATGTAGACTCTGCGAACGACGTCACCCTCTGCGCTTCTGTCATTTGTTTCGGGATATGAGTTATGAGCGCCGCCTTCGTATGGTGATACTTCACCGATACTGTTCGAAGTGCTTGGCCCATTCTCATATGGCAAAATTGTGTCCTAGCACGTTAAAGTGCCGGGTCTGCCAGGGTGACCACAATACTTTGTTGCATGCGAATTCAAGGTCACGTAGTTCTGACCACCAGAATCGTGCAAAACGTGAGTCTCGTCCATTGTCGTCCGTTTCTAAAGTTCAATCCTTGCCTATACGTCATGTCCTTAATTTGTCGCCTACGCTTCAAGTTAAATTAAATATACCCGGAAAGGCCATTCCGGTACGCGCAGTGCTCGACTCTTGCTGTAGTGCAAGCTACATCCGCGAAACGTTGGTTCATCAAATACGATTGCCAGTTTCAAAGATGGACAACGATCGGTTTTGTCGGTTAACGATTACGTCGATATACGACTCGACTCAAAAAATTACGATAACCGCTAGAGTCACGAAGATGTTAGGGATTAGAACTCCTTCCGAGTCAATTCCAGACGCGATCAGGGAGCATTTCGCTGGGTTCCAACTTGCGGATCCTACCTTTAATCATTCCGGGCGGGTCGCGTTAGTTTTAGGCCCAGAAGTTAATCCACAGGTGATGAAAAATCGGATACAGGCGAGCCCGGGACTTCCAATGGCGCAATACACCATTTTTGGATGGGTCATATCTGGCCCATCTCCAATGTAGAGTCCTTACTGGCTCAAATTGTAGAGTCCTTACTGGCTCAAATTGTAGAGTCCCTACTGGCTCATACTTATTTATAATCAATTTTCCATTGGGGTCCCTACTGGCCTATGGAGAATTGTTACGTCGAGGTCCCTACTGGCCAATTTAACTTTAAGTGTTAAAAAAAAAAAAAAAAAAAAAAAAAATTTAATAAATTGAATTCAAGCTCACATTTTTAAACTGAACTATGCCTTATTTTAAGATATTTAAGTTATTTGTTAAAGTATTATTGTTGCAACACACCTTGATGTTGCAAGGTGGCCGGCAATGTTTAAGTACAATTTAATATTTTCTTTGTACTTTTCCGCCTTTGTGTCAATTAGCCATTTTTGGGTTAATTCTGGGTTAAAATCTATGAAACTCCTTTTTTTATACATCGTTGAAAGGAGTGTTTACATAGATTTTAACTAGTAAAACCGTTAACGGTACTTAGATATTGCTCGCCACCTTCTCTCTTTTATTTTTTAACTTATAAATCAATCGTTTTGGTACCTTCGTACAATTCGTACACATAAACACCATCCGCTGTGCATATTTTTAAAAAAAGGTAATACATCTTGTATACATTTGTATATACAAATAAAATAGAGATTTTATTTTCTCTTCTTATAAAAACCTTATACTATATTGTGTTTTATTTCTTTATCTTTTTGCTACATACGCAAACAATACAAATGGATTTTTTTTTTATAAAAAATTTAAATATGAATTCAATAAATAGCAACAATTCTAATGTTAATTACAATGTAAAGTTTCAGTAAAAAAAAAATAAATTTGATGGAGTAGATGAAGTAATGTCCAAAAAGATGTTGACGAGGAGCAAATTGGGCTGTTGAACACTTCATCTGGCAACAACTTCGGTTTTTAATATTTTTAAACCCTATACCACTATATGGTTTGGGTATAATGACTTTGTGCTGCTGTTTGTATCTACCAAAAATATTTGACCTCGACCCATCTTTTATTATACCGATCGAATCAGAATCACTAACTGATTCGATTTAACGATGTCCGTCCGTCCGTCCGTCTGTGTGTCCATGTAAACCTTGTGTTCAAACTGCAGGTCGCAAATATGAATATATTTTGATGAAATTTCGTATTTAAGCTTCTATCGGCCATAGGATGAACGCTATTGAAATTGGTGAGAATCGGTCCATGTTCAGACCTAGCCCCCATACAAATGACCCCTACGAAATCGACATAAATTGCCATAAGATCCAAATTGTCACATAGATCTTACTCAAATTGGGTTTGTATGCTTTTATTACATCCATTAATGAGTAGTCCAAAAATGGTACCTATGGGACAATTCTTAGTCATAGGCCCCATATAGAGCTGCTTCCCGATCTTCACTTAAATCTATCAAAAAACAAAAATATTTCACTGATTCTTCTCAAATTTTGATTGTATTTATTTTTGCAAAATACAAGAGACTTTACCAAACATAGTCAGGATCGGTCCATTTTTGGGCCTAGTCCCCACATAGATATGGCATCCGATATCAACTTTTTCATATCTGCAGGCAAAAAAATAATATAAATCCCACTCAAATTTGGTTTATGCTTATTTTCTATGTCCAGTTAGTTGGGCCTATGAGATAGGGTCTCAAAACGCATGGTATAGGGTATCATATAGTCGGTCTAGACCGACTATAATTTTCTTACTTGTTTATTAAGAACAAGTATACGACTATACGATACCCTATACCATGGTTAGAGACCCTATCTTTTCGGTCCAACTAATTGGATGTAGAAAATAAGCATAAACCAAATTTGAGTGGCATTGTTATTAATTTTTTTGGCTGCAGATGTGAAAAAGTTCATATCGGATGCTATATTTATATGGGGACTAGGTCGAAAAATGGATCGATCATGACCATATATAGTAAACTCACATATATTTTGAAAAAATATATACAAACCAAATTTGAGAAAAATCTGTGCAATATTTTTGTGTTTGTTGATAGATTTAAGTGAAAATCGGGAAGCACCTTTAGATGGGGGCTATGAAAAAGAATTGCCATATGGGTTTTAGTTTTGGACAATTGATACATGGATGTAATAAACAGACACAAACTCAATTTGACCGAGATCTGTATGATAATTTGGATCTTATGGCAATTTAAGTCGATTTCGTAGGGGTCATTTGTATGGGGACTAGGTCTTAACATGGACCGAATTTCACCAGTTTCAATAGCGTTCATCCTATGGCCGACAGGTGCTTATATACCAAATTTCATCAAAATACATTCATAGTTGCGACCTGTAGTTTGATTATATGGTTTACATGGACAGACAGACGGACGGACGGTCGGACAGACATCGCTAAATCGACTCACAAAGTGATTCTGAGTCGATCGGTATAATAAAAGATGGGTCTAAGTCAAATATTTTTGGTAGTTACAAACAGCAGCACAAAGTCATTATACCCAAACCACATAGTGGTATAGGGTATAAAAATACTTTGAGTTACAATATCTCCATTTTGCGCAATGGGCCTACTTAGTTACACACTATTCTAGTTTGTTTGCTAAGCTAGTTTAAATAATTTTTGCAGAGTTTTTGAAAACATTGCCTTCTTTTATGGATTCTTTGTGATATACATTTTAGCTAGTGCTAGGTAAGTCATGATAAATTATTTCTTTAGATATTTGTGTGGCCTCTAGACTAGTGTGCAGAGGGTATATATAAATTTCCCATTCTATGTTAAATAATTGGACCCCATAAAATATATATATACATTAGGGCGGACCATAATAAAAAAAAGTGTTCAAACTCTCGGTCTCACCCCCTAGAAATATACGAATAGCAAAAAAAAAAAAACTGGGAAATACAAAGTTTTGGGTGTAATCAAAAAAAAATGTAAAGGTGCCACAACGCGACTGAAAATTTTAAGTCTGTTTATATGGGAAAAATTTGATTTTTTTCAGATTTTACGAAATTTCGTGAAATCGGTAAAATGTAGCACAATTGTATTTCCCAACCCATAGTTAGGATTTCATCTAGTTTACTAGAACAATTAATTTTTGTAAATATGCCAAAATTCAAAGTTTGGCCTCGGCAAGGAATGGGTTAACGTTGTGCGATTTATTCCAAATTTTTGGCATGGAAGACTTGCACATTTGGTTATTATATTTTAAGCGTCACATCTAAAAATTCTACAGCACTTACAAAATATTTGATTTTTTTTTAATAAATTGTTTTTCATCAGCTTGGGGTCATATGCAACCCAAAGTCCAAAAGGGTTAATGGGGTCATATTATTTTTTTCAGAAGCCCTAGGCGATTAAGATAAAACTAGAAGATTCCAGCCTTCGAAATTCGAGTGCAAATTCTAGGAAATTTTATTTTTTCATGAAATAACGACCCTAAAGGTATGCTAATCAATTATAGCCAATTCACAAATCAACACAAAAAAACAATCTCATTTTTATTACAAACCCATTAACAAATTTAATAAGCACACACATAGCATTGTATAATTTTATGTATGTGTTAGTGCAGCAAATGCAGTTTACTCAAAAAAAAATTTTAAATTTAAAAATCTGTAAATTTGGTGGACAGCAAAAAGAAATACCTTTCAAATGAGGCATTTGTGGTCAAAATAGGATTAAAACTGGCACAGTAGCATCGGTAACAAGAAATCGCCTTGCCTATTAATATTATAGATATAACATTTAAAAGTGGAAAACCGACAAATTTTTGCTACAACGTATTTAGAAAGAGTACTGAATATTTCACAAAAAAAAACATATTTTTCTCGAAATTCGCAAAAAAGAATTTATTAAAAATTACATAAAAATTATCACAGTTAATCTCTAACATGTATTTAACAAAACCTTAAAGTGCCAGATCCAGTTTTTGAAATTTTGATTCAGAAAATTTTTTAAAACTTAAAAAAGGTGTTTTCAAAATTTTATCAAAGAAATTTTCCATCTTTGGTCTCATTTCAAAGAGGTTAACAACTTCATATCTGAGTACTTATAGGTGTGGAGACCAAAAAAAAATCATGACTTTAATCAATTTGTTAAAGTTGAAAACATGTTCATCACATTCCATGACCTAGGGTTTTTTTTGACACAAAAGTGGTCTGGGGCATTTGTTATTTCTTGGCGAATTTTTATTCGATTTTGAAGTTATATAGCTTTTCTAAAAGACAATTTAGTACTGATATAGATTCATATAACAACTTGTCGAAAAAAATAAACTATAGAACGAAATTTTCGTCAAATCTGAACAAGTCATATTTTCCCCATATAAACACACTTGAAATTTTTAGTCGCGTTGAGGCACCTCTAAATTTTTTTTTTTTTTTTTTGATTATCCCAAAACTGTATTTCTCAGTTTTTTTGCTATTCGCTTATTTCGACCACATTTTTCCCCTCCATATAATGAAGGGCCACCCTAATATACATATATATATATATACTTAATCCTTATAACAAGCGTAGCTGATATAACGATGTCCGTCTGTCTGTCTGTGGAAATCACGAACACGCCCTTAAAAGATGTTAAAAAACTTTAAACTCCTAATATTCATATTTGGACAAAATATTCGTGACAGAGTCTCTGAATATGTTTAAAGTTCTCGGAGGAATCACTCTCAGTAATATGTGAAGAGAAATGGACATAAATAGCGACTCGTTTGTCAACTTCTTCGTGTTTCTTTCACCATATATTGAATAACTCTGAATTTGGCACGAAGTAGTCACTGGCAAAAATGCGTTTTAAAAACACAATTTTTAGTTTATAATTGGTTTGACTATGTTTGATTTAATATTAAAATTAACACTCACACGTATACGTGTCTTCTACTCTGCCAATAAATAATAATCATACGCCTTGACTATGTTATGTTATACAAAAAGATCGATCGGATGAGGGTAAATAACTCTTAGATCACTCCGTGACTATACGTGACTCTGCGTGACAACCCCAAAATTAATCTGTAGTCACAACAAGACTATGGGCGAAGTTTCAGATCAATGAGGGGGAATGGGGTTGCCTCATGGCAGACAGACAGACTGACAGGTCAAAAGTCGGGACATCAGAATTCGTTTTAGAGGTATGGTTCCTTGGGCAAAGTTTCTTATTTTGATCCCTAGAATATGTTTTCCTTGTTACTTGAGCGATTTTTTTGCCTTCCTACAAATCGCCCCGTTCTAGTAAACATCTAGTAATTAAAGTTTTTTATGGCTCTTTTTAAAATCAAACAGAGAGCGCCATCCATTTATCACTTATAGCAAATAACTGCAGGGGCTCTGCTAATATAAAAATATTTCTTATTATTTATTATTTCAACTGGTTAATTTTTAATTGTTGCTTTTTTATTTTTTATTTCTCATTTTTCATTTTTCATTTTACATTCTTAATTTTTTATTTTTTTTATTTTTCGTTTTTTATTTTTCATTTTTCATTTTTTATTTTTCATTATTTATTTTAAATTTTTAATTTTTCACAACGTTTATATAACGCTATTCGCTCCCTGATTTTATCTCCACACAATTCCCAATGAATTGTGCCTTCATTTTATCTCCAAACACTTCCCTTTTACTGTCATTCGTTTATTTTTTATTTTTATTTATGTTTGATTAGCATTAATATTAAATGCAGTGATAATTGTGTTATTTATATGGAATAAATTATAACATTAAGAATCTATGTATTAGTACGTGAAGGTAAATTTTTAGTTCCCTTTTTAAGCAATATGCGGGCACGGAAGGATGTGAAAATTGGCATAGTTATAGTTCATATGGAGGAGAAGCTGAGAATGATAAAATTTATGCTTAATCTAACTTAAAAATATATTAAATTAAATAAAATAAAATATTTATAATAATTTGTTAAACCCTGTTATAAGAATGATTTAAATTATATATCAGACGCTCTGTGTTGTATTGTGAATTGCTAAAATTGATTAACATAACTTTAGGCTCAATTAAATATTCATAAATTTTATATATATATAGATAAAAAAAAAACATTGAACGACAAAAATTGAATGAAAAAATAATATTTCCTAGAATTTGCACTCGAATTTCGAGAGCTGGGCTATACTAGTACTTTTAAATGATTGAGGAAATGTGTAATTAAAGATTTTTTTATGGCACTTACTTAACATCAAACAGAAAGCGTCATCTATGTATCACTTATAGCAATCAACTGCAGGGGCTCTGCTAATATAAAAATATTTCTTATTATTTATTATTTCAACCGGTTAATTTTTTTTTTTTTTGTTAGATTTATAGTAATTTTTCAGAGATATTGCAATTAGTACTGTAATTATTATGCAAATTTTAATTTTGTTTCAATGGTGCGTGGTAAAGAAGAAGAAGAAAGCATATATTTAAAAAATTCATAACTACACTGTATTCTTAATCGGGCCGGTTTCTGGCATTTCAGCCTTCATCAGCGATTTATTGAACATTCTGATAATTGTTATGTTATAATTGAATGGATTGTTTCTATATGAAATTTTTCTACTTAGGCCGGCCGTGAGGTTTGAACCATGAACCTTCACATACACTCGTACTTGCACTTTTTGGTCAGCGCTTTAACACACTCACCTAAAGTCAGGCCTACGAGCAGTGTGGTTAGAATCAGTTTTCGTGCCATACAGCTTTTATTTCGTATTAATTTCAGAAGATACAACTCTGTCCAAACAAACAATCGTTATTTTTGAATTTTTAAAATTTTTTGCATTTAAACTTCTAATTTCCACTATTCTCAGTTTTCGTAAGAGTTGTCATATGTGATGTACGGTTTTGTACATACTACTAATTTTTAATTTTTAACTTTTCATGTTTTATTTTTAATTTTTCAGTTTTCATTTTTCAGTTTTCATTTTTAATTTTTCATTTTTTATTTTTCATTTTTTATTTATCTTTTTTTCATTTTTTATTTTTCATATTTTTTAATTTATCTTTTTTAATTTTTTATTTTTAATTTTTTTTTTCATTTTTTATTTTTCATTTTTATTTTTCTTTTTTTATTTTTCATTTTTTATTTTTCATTTTTAATTTTTCGTTTTCCGTTTAATTTTTGATTTTTAATTTTTTATTTTTCATTTTTAATTTTTTATTTTTCATTTTAAAACAGGTTATTACATATCATAATTTTTTCACCAATACAATCATAAGTCAAACCGATTTTGTCTTACGTTTTACATCTTACGCTGCGCGTATAGATGTTTACACAAAAATAATTTCGATCGAAGAATTTCGATAACGGATGCGACGATTAGGCCCCTGATCTTTTTCGAGTAGTTTTTTTAAATGTTATTGAAATTTTGTTTTGAAAACAGACATACATCAAACATAGACGAAGAACATATTTTCATATATTTGAGTGGAAAGTAGCTGATCTTTTTCGAGTAGTAAATAGCCCATTCCACAGCTTTTATCAGAACACTTCAATATTTCAGGAGAAAAATCTATCAATATAACTGACTTGAAAATATGTATTTAAAATCTAACCATGTGTTTTTGGAAAATTTTGTGTAAACATCAACATCATTTTTGTAACATCTGTGAACTGAATATTTTCATACATTTGTATGGAAAGTGGTCGAGCTTTTTCGAGTAGTAGTTTGCCCACGCCTATAGTACAGTTCGATTCAAGTGAAATTTTAGATTGATATTTCCGGTACTTATACGATTCCAAAAAGTATACATTTTTTTATACTAAATACTTACATTTATCATTTTTCATGAATACAATGAAAAATGTCAGTTTTTACTGCTCGAGCTACTCGTTCATAACGAGCTTAACCGCATTTTTAATCATAATCATACAAAAAAGTAGTTAGAAAGTAAGTGGCAAATAATGATATCCAATCTGGCAGACCAAAAACAATACATATATGCAAACCGAATATAACATTTGTTTATAGAAAATCCCTAACCACAATTTAATATGAAAAACCCTACAAATATGAAAAAAAAAAAAAAAAAAAGATTTAAAGTCAATGACATTTGCTACAAAATGGAATAACAAATTATTTACGGAAATAACACATTTTTTTGTTTGTTAACAAAACAGTCAATAACCGTAATTTGAAGCAAAATAATAATTAAAAATTGGGAAAATTTCGCAATTGTATATCAAAACAGAAATTAAATCAAATCATAATAATTAAAAAATCAAATTTTTACAACGTCACGAGTACGTGTCTGAGAAACAATTGATTACAAGTGCAAATTAAATAAATATAATTCCATTAATTACTATCGTTAAATTTGAATCATAAAAAAAATAATTTTCTAACTGTTCTATGTATAAAACTCGTACAAACATCATTAACAGACAACAACTGATTTTGAATTGTGAAATCCATGGCTGCTGCCAAAGCATCTTCGTTTCTTGAGAACATGTCAGTAACATTCATTTGCTGACTGATATTTTCAATTTTAATTAGTTCTCAATACATTTGCATTATCATCATCAAGATTAACAACGTCATCATTGTCATTAATATTATTTCGCATTAAGTTTTTCTTTAGTGTTCCTAACAATCCGTCAGTTAGAAATCAAACAAGCGGCAAGCTTGTACTTATTTCAAATAAAGGGATAAGTTAAGTAGCCGCACGGGCAACGGATGTTAAATATTTGTTTTATTGCGTGTTTTCTGTTAACGGTGATTGATAGTGAAAAAAGAAAAAAAGCATAAACAAATGTTTAAAAATAGCTGAACATTTAAAAAAAGAAAGAAATAGCAAAAAATTGTGGCAGATTATAAAATTGAAACAACAAGAAAATACAAGGTGTGTATTTAAATTTGTATAACAAAAAAAAAATTGAAAGAATTGGTGTGTTGTGGTAAAACATTTTTTTTTTTTTTTTTTTTGACGAAACAACGTATGAGCAACACAAAAGTGTTTCGCAAAATGTTAAACAATATTGTGTAAGAAGAAAAAGGGAATTCCTATTTTAAATTGAAGAGAGGTTCGCTTAAATAAAATACTTTTTTAATGATTTTCGGAATCCATTGTTATTTTTGAGGACGATATCTATCATATAGGCTCTCTATATTAAATAAAATTTTGAAATAAAGTTAAAAAGACTCTTGGTCAACTATATTTTCGCCTATATAATATCGGAGAGGTTTATTATAGAAAATAAATTTAAATCGGATGTAATAATTATATGGAAAAACGGCCGAAGACTTAAATACAGTGAGAGACAATGGAAACTTTTAACAAAATATATTTTTGACTACTTGAACGGAGTACCAAAAAATTGGATCAGAAAATTAGAGGACATTTAGACGGCGCGCGGTGGACCATTTCTAGAGAAGGCGTTCAATAATTTATAACTTTTGATTGGATTGGAATTTTGATATGCGATTTTTTTTTTTTTTTTTTTGGTAGGGACTTTAGCCTTTAATTTTTGCTATAAAACGTAAATATCGACCGATGATATAAAAAAGCTATGGTGGGTTTAAAATAAATTTTTATTTTTAATTGAATTTTAGTATAAAAGTGAAGTGTTAAAAGGTTAAAAAAGGTTGTTTTTTTATAGAATGTCTTATTTCTTAAGTTAATTTTACAACTAATAATTTTTAAATTTAAATTTTTTAAGTTAAATTTTTTCAGAAAATGCCTAACTTCAGCCCCCATAAACTTTTTAGTTCTAATGTTCACAAGGGCCAAAGGTTGGCCTTTTTTTTTTTTTTTTTTGAAAGAGCCCGAGTTAAAATATAATTTGCTAAGCAGCGAACGTAAAAGTTAACTGACAAGTTTCAATGAAAAAGTCGTATGTTTTTACTTTAGTTAAACAATTTTTTATTGTCTTTTTAAATATTTCTATAACAATTTTTATTGTAAATTTATGAAATACATAAACTTTTAAATCAAGAAAAATTGTTAACTATATAAAAAAGATTATAACTTATTGTTAGTGTACTAAAAAACTACTTTAAATCAAACAATTTTAGTAAATATTTCTTCTAAATAGCCCTGATTTTTATTTTCTAGAAGTTGTTTAGCTTCTTCGTCTAATTCAATAGAGGTAGTTTTCTATTTTTGTCGAATGTTGGACATATATCGATATGAATTGCACAACAAAATGGTGATAAGGTCTTCATTAGTGCAACATCTGGACATTTTTCCTGTGCGCGAAAGAATCTAGACTTTGTTACGTTTTTCTTGCGCTCTTTAAATATGTAGGTGTCCTATTGGTAGCATATTGTTTTGAATTATTTATTCTCCATGGTACAAAATTTTATGAACTGTGGATGGCATATATCTCCCAAGAGTATTTTTCGTTTTATTTATTTATTTTATTTTAGTCTATGGAATAAATCCTTACAGACATTAAAATCATAAAATACAATATATAAAAATATTTTACCATATGAAAAGGCCAATTTGTAAATTTAACGGGTTAAATACAGAACACTGTTACGTTTTACAATACTAATGGTTAGAGAATAATCAACAAATTGGTACAAATCATTAAAGTTACTACATAATCTTCTTAACGAATCGGCGTTGGCATAGTTGGTACGGAAAGCTGGAATTGAAAGTGGATGAAAGTAACGTGTAGGTCTCGCTGAGGAACATTAAATGAAATATTGCGTAACAAGAATTCTGACGATACATCATCATTAATTAGATTTAACAAAAACGACACATTCAGCATTGTTCTACGGCTCTTAAGTGTTGGCAATTTAATTAACGCTATTCTACCGGCATAAGATGGCAAATTTGTCACCGGATTCCAGGAAGAACCCCGCAAACAGAACAGAAGAAATTGTTTTTGAATGGATTCAATATGATCTATGTGGATGTTGTATAAAGGATCCTAGATAATTGAGCCATATTTAAGTATAGGTCTTACGAGGGATGTATATAACTGTTTAGTAATATAATGATCAGTAAATTCCTTGACCCATCACTTAATAAAAGCCAGTACACCTCTAGCTTTATTGACCGTCTATTGATGTGTGAAATGAAACTCAGTTTTGCATCAATCAAAATCCCCAGATCCAGAAAGGTATGAACTGCTACCAACGGTTGTCCACCTAAGGAGTAGTTTACATTTATGTAGTTTCTTCTTGAAAATCGCATGTATTTACATTTTTTCATATTCACTTCACCATCTGTAGATATAAGTGATCACTCTTTTCATTGTAAGTGAGGAAAATTTTAACATCATCAGAATACATTAATATATTGCAAAATTTAATAGTGTTCGGGAGATCGTTTATAAATAAGGAAAAAAGAATTGGACCCAGATGGCTGCCTTGCGGAACTCCTGAAATGAAATTTACATTTTTAGATGTTTTATTTTTCTATTTAACAATCTGCTGTCTATCACATAAGTAAGACTTGATCCATTTTAAACTATTGGGAGTAAAGCCCAACAAATTTAATTTTTTTAGAAGAAGATTATGGTTAACTTTATCAAACGCCTTGCTAAAGTCGGTGTATATAGCATCACTTTGATTACTAATTACAAATCCTCGGTTGACTAAAGTAGTTAATTGTAAAAGATTAGTTATAGTTGAGCAACCCTTCCGAAAGCCATGCTGAAACGGTGATATTAAAGATGATACCCTATGGCTCAGGTAGTCTGTGATGAATTTCTCGAAAAGTTTGGAAATTGCACTAAGTTCGGCAATTCCTCTATAGTTTTTTACATCAGATTTACAACCGGATTTGAATAACGGAATAATATATGAATTTCTCCAGCAATTAGGAAAGTAACCATATTTGATGGATGTTTTAAACATGAAAGAACAGATAAACTTTCAGCACAATACTTTAAAAGACAATTGGGAACACCATGGTTAAATGAAGTTTTTAATCTCCTTAATTCACGTGCAACTTCAGCAAGTTCAATAAATGGTAAATGAATTGTTTGATTTGAAGAAAGATCAAAAGGATAACAACTAGAGTTATTATATTGGGCATCGGAATAAGTTGTAGCAAAAAAGTCAGCAAACATGTTACTTATAGCCATATCATCATCAGATTCGTGGTTTTGAAATTTCATAACAGGCGGAAATTCGTGAGATCTTCTTTTAGAATTTACAAAATTATAGAACGACTTTGGATTCAGCTTGAAATTAGTTTTCACTTTATTTATATAACTGTCGTAAAGACTTGTATTCAATAAATTGTACTCAGCCTGGCAAGTACAATATTTTCCGTAATCAGTAAGAGTAGAAGTTGCCTCATACTTTTTGTAAAGTTTATTATTTTTTTTTTTAACATCGATAGTTGCTTGAAACTCCAAGGAGGGCCAGTGTGATTAAAAATAGTCCGTTTTGGAATACATTTATTCATAATGCAATAAATGGTTTTATAGAATGTATCAATCAACATATCAATGTTAAAAGGGCTGTTATTAGTAATAACTAACAATTCATGCCAATCTGTGTTACGTATAAAACGATTTATCAAATTATATTTAGATTGCTTAAAACAAAATACTTTCTCATTTTTTACACGTTTTTGTGGACATGAAAAAAAGGAAGCGGACATCTTATTTCAATAGTGGGATGGTGACGGTCTTCTGGTTTAGTGATCGGACAGGATCGTATTATTGTGCATTCATTTGGATCATTGACGGATACTAAACCCAGCAATTTTCCACTGAGGTTGTATATACCATTTATGTAATACAGGCAAAGGTCAGAAATATCGTTTAAGAAGTCATCAGAATTTAAGGAAACCAAATATGGAGATTCAGGTGGATAATTCCATGAGATAGCAGGTAAATTAAAATCGCCAAGTACCAATACAGAATCCGTTGAGTTTGAAGATTTTACCACATGTTTAATAGCTCGAAGATGCTTTTCAGAAACAAAATAATTAGCGCACTGAGGGATATAAGAGCAGGTTACAAATATTTGTTTATTTTTTAGGTTTATTTTTACGCAAATAAATTCAGTATCAGAAGAAGAGTCAGACAGAAACAATTCAGATGAAAAACAGCTAGCGACTGTAATAAGTAAACCTCCCCCATTACGATCACCACCTCTGTCTCTCCGATATATTTGATATTTATTACAAAGTATTTCCATATTAAAAACATTATGCTTTAGCCATATTTCAGTGAATGAAAGAATATTATATTTAAAATCATAACTTTTGATTAATAAATTTGTTAGTTTCGTATTTAACCCACGAACGTTTTGATAAACGAGGCTGAGTTGGTTATCAGTGAATATATTTAGTTTTTTTGAAATGTTATCGACTTGTGACGGAATACGAACAATATTATTTTTTCTAGGGTTATTCTTAATTATATACTCACGTACGAATGTATTATTGGGTCAAAAGCCCTGATCGACAATTTTGTCGAAGAGATCAAAAGGCACTGTTAGCTTGAAAGAAGTTATATCTCTCCAGTGTTGCCATTTTAGCATTTTATTTGCTAGATTTAGCAACTTTTTTTGTCGCTTAGCATCCAAAATTTATGAAAAGATGCTAGATGCTAACTTAGCATCTTTTATTACTAAAAAGTTGCTTTTAGCATCTTTTTTTTATTTTTTTTCATTATTTTTGAACATATAATCTTAATTTTAAAGGTATTGATATGATTTAATTTCTCAAAGTGTAATACGAGAAATTTTTGTACTACTCTTTTTACCATTCTGCTCGTTTCTATCAACAAATATAACGAAACATTTTGAAATAGGAGAATGTAAACGGCAACAACAGTTTTTAATGAATTAAAAAGTTGATTGCCAAAAAATATAATTGCATTAAAAAAATGCCAAAATTTTCAATATAAAACACATTAAACCGGGCAAAAACCGATAACCAATATATTAGAAGAGTTTAAATATAGATCATCTGAAACAGAAAATATTCAAATCCAATTGAGTTATATCACAGAACAATATTGGGATACAGCACTGAATACAACCTCCTTATGGATTGAAGTTAACAAAAATTCTATTGGCGAAAGTCCACTTCAAAAGTTATCCACATTTGTATTGTCTTTATTAGTTTTGTGTTTCTCAAAAGCCGGAGTTGAACGTTCGTTTAGTGTAATGGCTTTAGTTAAAAGCAAACTTTGCAACAGAATAAAATTCGAGTTGTTATGTTCTGTAATACGTATAAAAGAAGGTTTGAAATTGAAAAATGGGTGCTGTTACACTTACAATATACCGAGCGATGTCGTTGACAAATGTCGAAGACATCACAGAAATATTAGTTTCCATAAACCAATTATTGTAATATACTCGTATCTTTTGATAATGTAAATTCTGTTATATTTGAAATTAAAAAAAATCTCTAAAATTAAAAATATTTACTTTAAAATTAAAAAAGCTCAATTTGATATTTAAAAAAATTACAAAATAATTTTATTTAAAATTTAAAAAATATGAATGTTTTATGTTTTATATTAATTTTTTCATTTAAAAACCAAATAATTTATTAATAAGTACTTAATTTTTCAATCAAAAGGTAATGAAATTTAAAAAAAAAAATTTAGCATCTTTTATGTCGACTCCAGTACGTTTTAGCATATTTTTTTTTTTGCAATTTAGCATCTTCCCAATTTCAAATTATGGCAACACTGTATCTCTCGGTTCAGAATACGTAAATTTCTTAATTGAAATTGACAAATCCGGAGTGAAGTTTAAATTCGATTTTATATAATCATCAATATCATCCGTAGATGTATCGAATGCAAAACGGGAAATGAAGATCGATTTTCTAGGGGAAATAATATTTAGTTTTTTTGTTCCGAATTTGATGGATTCATTAGAAGTAGATGGTGCTATTACGGCGTCAACATAATTCGGTGTAAGTTGTTGTATGTTGAGATCATTTACAATGGGCGTAGATAAATATTGATCAGGTATTTGAGAATTAGCAGATTGTGAAGTAATAGGTTCATAAGTATAGGTGTTTTATTGGCGTAGTCTTCAAATTTTTTTGCATTTATCTTTCTGCTGCACACTAGAAGTTGTAATATGATTTTGAATCGTCTTAGTAATTCATGATATACACCTGTGATATATGCTGCAGTTTCTGGATAGGATAAAAATCTCCTTGCAGTATTTCCATCATTTGAGTTTTCTTCTCCTTGTTTTGGTTGGTCGATGATGAGGCCGAGGCCTAGCTGTAAATATTTTTCTTGAATTTGTTTTTTTTTTTTTTTGCTTTCTTTTTTCTTCATTTTTTTCTCACTATTTCGCCTAATCAAGCCAAATTCCAAATCACAACCCAATTTAAGAATATGCTCCATAAAACGTATTCTAGCATGAAGAGGGGAGATTCAAAATTCGTAGGCTTCCTTAAAACTATCGTCTTGTGGTGGGGGTTGGCTTAATTAACTTGATGTCTTTTGGCATATAATGCAGCTTGACGATGACTTTGTTTCGGTTGAAGCTTGTGCATTTTTTCTATCAATCATTGTGAGACACATTTTAAAATTTACTTCAATGTCTTGGTCACCAAATTTAAATATTACTGGTTGAAGTTCTTTAATTTGAGCTTTTATTTTTTTGACTTCTTCAGTTGTGACATCTTTGGTTTCCTTTGTGAATGCAAATTTTATTGAACTCCAATACTTTGTTGAAGAAGGAATTTCATTTTTCCATACATCAATTTCTGTTGCTCTACTAGTTGACGTCTCTAAGCTGCTATAAATTTTTATTAAGCGCAATGGAACGAAGGATATCATAAATAAATTAGCATCTGATGAATTTTCGCTATTAAATTGCTTGTATTGTTTCTGATCAGAGGATCCATCACATCTCCATTTACAAATTAAAGTAATGCTGCCGTTTCCATTTTTTTTTTAAATGATCAGTATCAAGCGTATTTAGCAATCGTTCTGCAGTATGTTCAAGGATATCGTGCAATTTTATTTCTGCTGATGTTGAAGTGACACTAATAGCAGATTGTGAAGGTAAGCATTCTTTTTTGGCAGAAACTAAATCTCGATACTCTGGAAAAATCTCACAATTCTTTTCATTGGTTCGCTTCCGCAATTCCTTATGTTGATTTTTGGTCAATTTCAAATCCAAAAATAGGACGAACGCTTCTTCCGGCGTAAATTTCTTATCTTCAATTGGTGTAGTAATGCTTTTCAAAATTCTCTTTGTGCGCCTTGGGCTCGCTTCTACAATTTTTTAAATTATTTCAATTTTATTTTTCTTATTTTGTGTTGGTTGAATTTGGTGTGAAAATGAATCCTTAATATTTCTTTGAGAAATTTCTTCATTGATATTCTCCAGCTTGCGCCTTCGAGATTTTTCACTACATCCGTCAATTGGTTTTGCTGGTCGACCCTTTTTTCCACTTTCGTTGGCAGTTGTAGATGCACTCTCAAAAATAAGTTCCTTTAATAATCAGTATTGGTGACGTTCGTACATCGTACATCTTTGCTTTGGAAAAATTTCAATGGTTGCTCAGTATGCGCAAAAAAATATCAGCGAGATCTCTATAACAGTATTTACTACTAGGACTCATAATCGACCAAGCAAAACAAGGAGATAAAAACTCAAATGATGAAAATACTGCAAGGAGATTTTTTTGCGATCCAGAAATTGCATATTACAAGTTCTAGCATGCAGCAGAAAGATAAATGCAAAAAAAAAATTGGAGAGTAAGCCAATAAAACTTTATAACGAAAAATACTGTTGGAGATATGGTCCAAATAATAAGTACATCCTGAAATATTTTATTTAAAGGCTCGTAGCTGAAAATTTATTTAAATTAAAGGAAAAACCAAATACTATTTTGTTTTTTTTTATAAAATTAGAAATAAAATAAATACTAAAACAATAACAAAAAACAAAAATTAAATTCAGTGTTATTCACAAAGTAAGTAATTAATTAAAAAACATTGGACAAAATAATAAGTACATTTAGTTAAAATAAGCAAAACATTAAAAAAAAAATGCAAGTTTTTTCCTGCTAAATTGAGTGATTTTAGCTGAATTTCGTTAAAAGCCGGTATATCCGCCATTATTTTCAATTATTTTGTTGACTCTTTTTGGCATGCTGGCAATAGGCTTCCTGCAGGTCTCTACTGGTATTTCTTACCAAGTTTTTTGAACAAAATTCCATAACTGATCCTTATTTTGAAAAACCTTTCCAATTCTTTGTTTTAACTCTCCACAAAGATTTTCAATGGGGTTTAAGTCTGGAGATTGACTTGGCCAGTCGAGAGAAGGGCCCCATGATTGTCTTGGAACCAATCATTTACCAACTTAGAAGTATGCTTTGGATTGTTATCCTGCTGATATGTCCATCTATGAGGCATACTTTCCTCAGCATAGGGCAACATCGTATTTTCCGAGATAACTCTGTATTGGAATCTGGTCATAGTGTCGGTACTTAGATGCATCGGACTGACACCATACCACGAGAAACAACCTCAGACCATAATATTGCCGCCCCCCGTGCTTGACCGTCTTCTTTGTAAAGCGAACATGGAATTCCTTACCCTTAGGGCGTCGAACATTCCGGGCACAGTCGTTTCCAAATAAATTAATTTTTTATTCATCACTCCCAAAATGTTTCGCCGTTTTTTTCACTGTCTGCTTCGGACCAATTGGAATGACTTTTTGCAAATGCCAACCTAGTCTTTAGATTTTTTTCGTCTAAGCAAAGAGACTCTTCTGGCTATCCGTCCTGGTAAATTAGCTTCTTGTAGTCTACAACGAACCGTTAGCGATGAAATTACATTTCCAATATCTGCTGAAATCGATCTTGAAGACACAAATGGGTCCATCTTCACAAGAGTAACAATACGGATGACTGTTGTTTTTTAAGTTTTTTTTTTGGGTCTTCCGCGAGTTTCGACAGGATTTTTAGGTTTTAAAGCATTTTGTACAAAAATTAGGGACCGATTCATAGTTTTTGCTATAAAACGAAGACTTTGGCCACTTTCTCTTAGTCTTGAAACAGTTCTTCTCTCCTCCGGAGAACAATAACTTTTTCGACCCATCGCTGATTTTTTTTTACTATGTACATATTTCGTTATGAATAAAGATAAACAACAGTAAAATAACTAGCCTTTCCAAAAAACTAGGGCAGACTGCGAAAATATTAAAGAATTCAGCAATGTATTTATTATTTTGACCAAGTACTGAAATCACACCTGCACAAAACTAACACATAATGAAAACAACGGGGAAGCCCCAGTTTTGTTTTTACTTTTAAAGACATTGCCATATTGAAGTTATTTAAATAAAAAAGAATTTCCACGTTTACTTTCCGTTAAAGTAACTAAAATTAAACATAAAGGAAAAATAAGCAGGTGAACTTATTTTTCGACCATATATATGTATGCCATCCACAGTTCATAAAATTTTGTACCATGGAGAATAAATAATTCAAAACAATATGTTACCAATAGGAGATCTATCTGAAGAAGCTCAAGAAAAAAGGAACAAACACTACAGATTTTTTCGCGAGCACAACACAAAAAAATGTACAGATTTTGCACTAATGAAGACCTTATCACTATTTTGTTGTGCACTTCAGATCCACATATGTCTAACATTCGACAAAAATGGAAAACTACCTCTATTGAATTAGACGAAGCTAAACAGCTTCTAGAAGATGAAAATCAAGGTTATTTACTAAAATTGTTTGATTTAAAGTAGTTTTTCAGTACACTAACAATAACATATACTTTTTTATATATGTAGCTAAAAAATTTTCTTGATTTAAAAATTTATGTATTTTATAAATTTACGATAAAAATTGGTATAGAAATATTTATAGTATTTAGACAATAATAAAAATTTTAACTAAATTAAAAACATACAACTTTTAAATTGAAACTTCTCCATCTTGAACCAATATCAGTTAACTTTTACGTTCACTGCTTAATAAATTATATTTAAACTTGGGCTCTTTCAAAAAAAAAGGCAAAATTTGGTCTTTGTGAGCATTAGGACTAAAAAGTTTACGCGAGCCAAAGTTTGGCATTTTTTTTGACAAAATTTAAATTTAGGTGATTTTTCTTGTGGAATCATCTCTTAAGGATAACATGGCATCTCTAGGACTTACTCCAATAAATACAACTATTCCCACACACTACACAAAAGTCAATCTATACGACCAAATTTCTGCATCGTGCTTCTCTAAACACGATTTAATCTTTACAACATATGAATTTCGTCTTCAACGTGAGGATCAGTATTACTCTTTTCGAGATTTTAATAACTTGAATTACAACGTATTGTATGCGAATCTCTCACAAATCAATTGGAGTAGCATTTACTTTATGACCTCGGTTGACGAACAATTGTCTTTTCTACACCCAGAAAACAGATTCATTGTGGCTACCGAATTTATTACCAACCGAATTGCGATGATGCTAATAACCGATTTTCGGGTTCACGATGATTACAATTCCATTGCCTTAACAGTAAATATTTTATAATAATAGAAAATTTGCAGATGATATTAAATTTCTGTTGATACAATCGAAAATACGGTTGTTCCGCTTAAGACCAATTCGGTTGGAAAATATTTTTTTTTGTGTGTAGAAGACAATGTACTACAATTATATGATGAAACTGTCGCTTTGAAAACAAAAATAATTACGGCGAGAAATAAACCTTGGTTCACCTCCAGTATTCGACAATCAATTGAACGTAGGGATTTAGCTTATTCCAGGTGGAAACGTTTTAGAACATTACAACTTAAGGCTGAGTTTCGTTCTGCTAGAAAAGACGTTAATACTCAAATAAGAAATGCAAAATCTGTTTTTTTCTCAAGACGATTTATTTCCGCTATTGATTCTAAACAAACTTGAAAGACTATTCGAGAAATAGGAATTGGTAATGTTGAAAAGAATAATAATTGCCCTATTGATGCTAATGAACTCAATAGGATTTTTACGGATATACCAACAATACCAACAAATAACCACTTCTACAACAACAATACATTTGTCAACAGTAGCAACTCCTTTTCTGAAGACAATATGTTCGAGTTTTCTTGCGTCAGCCAATCTGAGGTTCTTACTAGCTTCTTGACAGTTAAGTCCAACGCTATTGGATTTGATAACATACACCCAAAATTCGTTAAAATTTTGTTACCATCTCTTTTACCATTTTTTACTCATTTTTTCAACACCATCATTACATCAAGCTGCTTTCCAATGAAATGGAAGCACGCAAAAGTTATTCCACTTCCAAAGTCTACTACAGAATATCGTCCGATTGCGATACTATGCTTCCTTTCAAAAGTTCTAGAAAAGCTTCTGCACTCACAAATAAGCGCATACGTACACAGAAATTGTCTTATTAGTGATATGCAATCTGGTTTCCGTCCCAATCATAGCTGTGTGACTGCCTTGGCTGATGTGTCAGAAAATATAAGACGTGAGTTAGACTGCGGAAAAGTAACCTTTTTGGTGCTTCTTGATCATTCAAAAGCCTTCGATACTGTAAACCACTCCACACTATGTATGAAGCTGAACCGTTTTTTCAATTTTGCGCCAACATCAACACATTTAATTTCATCATACCTTACAAACCGTACTCAATCAGTGTTCGTTAACAATACATAATCGAAACCGGTGTCACTTATGAGAGGTGTACCACAAGGATCAATATTGGGACCACTTTTGTTCTCCATATATGCAAATGACTTGCCGCAACAAATATCCCATTCCAGCGTACATATGTATGCGGATGATGTACAGTTGTACCAAAGTGGCTCAGTTAATTCAATCAACGCAAGCGTGGGAAAACTCAACCAAGATCTGGACACCATATATCGTTGGGCTACTGCTAATGCCTTATGTCTGAATCCTAAAAAATCAAAATGTTTGGTGATACACAAAGGAACCATAACCCCGCATATCGAACCTGAAATCCTTATAAATGGTCAGAAAATTGAAATTGTACAATCAGCGAAAAATCTTGGATTAGTCTTCAACAAAAATTTAACCTGGTCTGATCATATAAATTCACTTGTATGTCAAACTTATGTGAAATTAAGAACGCTTTGGGCAACGCAGGTATTTACACCTTTAAGAGTCAGGATACTTCTGGCGAAGACCTATCTTATTCCGGGACTTACCTATGGTTGTGAACTCTTTTCTAGTTGCGACTCTATAAGCAGAAATAAGCTTGATGTTTTATACAATAACATCATTAGGTATGTTTACGGGTTAAGAAAATACGACCATGTGTCTGCTTTCGCAAAAAGCCTATATGGAGTATCTTTTGAAAACTTACTTAAGATAAGGGTACTAATACTCATACATAAAGTTATTTATACAAAAAACCCGCAATATATGTATGCCAAAATTCAGTTTGCAAGATCGAATAGGGGCAAACTAATCATCATACCAAGACATCGACATTTAGTTTCGGAATGGCAGTTCTTTATCCATGCCTCTCGTCTCTGGAATACAATTCCACATGAACAACACCTTAATAGCAATGCAATGCATTTTAAAACTTTTTTGTTTAATTTTTTCACTTAACCATTTTCCATAGATTATGTGATACATATATGTAATTTTTTATTTTTATTTTTTTTTTTATTTTTTATTTTTATATTTTTTGTATCTATGCTATTTCTGTTCGTAAATAATTATACTTACTTTTTATATAAACTTTATTATTACTACTATACATATAAAATTTTTGAGATTGTTGATCCCTTATCCTCATATAATCCTGTACTATAATTAAAAGACTTGGTCTTGTTGTACAGGATATCAATAAATAAATAAATAAAAATAAAAATAAAAATAAATAAAATATTTTTAATAAGTATTAGTTGTAAAATTAACTGAAAAAATAAGACATTATATAAAAAAAAAAACCTTTTTTAACCTTTTAACACTTCACTTCAATTTTAGTACAAAATTCAACTAAAAATTAAAATGTATCGTATTTGGAACCTTCCATAACTTTTTTATTATCGGTCGATATTTACGTTTTATAGCAAAAATTAAATTCTAAAGTTGTACCTACCAAACAAAAAAAAAACCGCATATCAAAATTCCAATCCAAACAAATATGGATTTTTGACCGCCTTCTCGTAAAATGGTGCACTGTACGCCGACCGTTTCAAGCGTGACCACCTCAATTGGTGTTCACCTTAGCAGCTGGTATGGCCACGTTTAAACTCTGCCACCCAATATTTTGTAGTCGTAAACGAAGGAGGAGACATCCCCAGAGTGGAATCTGGCTCAGTTTTACTATTGTTCGAACTAAGACCTTTCAAATGAACACATTAAATTTCAGAACGGTAACCAATTTTTTCCACGTTTACAAATTGACTGAGATCGTTTACTTATGTGGCTTCTTGAAACTTAAAACAAACATAGTAATTTTTCAAACTACTACGTCAGGCCGGGTTGTTCTGGGACCGCCCACGTATTTATTATTTTAAAAAATATATTTGCACAGTTCTATTTCCAAGAAAGAAAATTCTAAATTCCACTCCATTCTACTAAACAGATTTTATTACGTTCCAATGTTAACAAAGTGACAGATTGGCTGTGTGAAAAAGGAATATGAGTTAAACTGTGTTCAATTATATAATTTATTTGTAATTTCAAACAATATTCTAAAAATATAAACAAAAAAAAAAGCTCACACACTCTCCAAATCAATTTCGGTCATAATTCAATTATGTAAATGGTTTAAGGTTAAAATATTTGCAATTCAAAAATACAAAAAATAAAAATAAAATAGAAATACAAAAACTCACACACATATCAACACTCAAAACAAAAAATTATACAGAATCTGAAATTGCAAACAGAAATAAAACGAATACATCAGATGACAGCAAAAAAAAGCAATCTCTACAACGCATAAATGTAGAATAGTAAAATGAAAAAAGAAATTATTTAAATTAATAATATTGTTTATGTGAGAAGGCAGACCTTTAAAAGTATTTCTTTTAATCTTTCTTTTAACTCTTATTCTCTGTCTGTCTGTCTGCCATGGGTGTACCCCATTCTCCCTTATCCAATTGATCTGAAACTTGTCATTTCCCTCTAAATGTCATTTCCCTTCATCCGATCGATCTCAAACTTGGTCCATAGACTTTCTGTGAAAAAAGGATTAACTTTGACTTAGTCACGCACAGTCACGCATGGTCTCGCACAGTCACGGAGTGATCTAAATGTCATTTACCCTCATCCGACCGATCTGAAACTTGGTCGATATACTTGCTGGAAAGAAACATCAACTTCGACATAGTCACGCGCAGTCACGCATAGTCACGCACAGTCACGGATTGATTTAAAAACCATTTTCCCTTATCCGATCGATCTAAAACTTGGTCGATAGACTTGCTGTGAAAAAAGATTAACTTTGACATAGTCACGCACAGTCACAGAGAGATTAAAACCCCACTTCCTATCATCCGATGGATCTGAAATTTTGTCCATAGACTTGTTGTAGCCAGAGATTAATTTTAAGATAGTCACAGTCACGGAGATATTCAAAACTCATATGCATAAGGAAAGAAAGAGTTTTAATAAAAACTTTGTTTGTATGGGTTAGACTTTTTTTTTTTTTTTTTTGCTCACGAATTATATACGGACAACAACAAATGGGAATATCTGACTTTAAAATGGATCCTAACAACAAAGCTGTTAACAATTTTTAAAACTACGCTGGTAGTCATAAAAACCGCACTACCTCTTCTCCATCCATTAAAGTTTCAAATATTTGTCTATCGGCAACTTTTAAAAAACTTAGTTCAACAAAAATATAACAGATAATTTGGATCGTTTTAGTGTCAAACCTGGGGAACGGTTCCGTGAGGACCTTGCAACTATTGAGAATCGCTTCAAGGAAAAAACAACTGCAGAATGCTTGTCAAATACTGATATGTCGTGATTCTGATTATCCATACAAGCGACAAATTCAAAGTTTTCATTTTTCTCCACATTATACTTTATTATTAACTGGATGTAACCACCCCCTCCCACCTCCCCACGCCGCATAGTATTGAAAGGTCTCACGCAAAGTCCCAAGAAATAATAGATGACATAAGACAAATTTGCAAAGTTGTCTCTGTCATAGTACTCGATATATATGATAATATATGATATTAAGTAATTACTTTGTATGGGAGGTACCATGCCCACTTATCTGATCCCGCCCATTTCCGGCATACCTATCAACATTAATAATAGGTGACCTCACACAAATTTGCAAAGCTCTCCCTATCATAGTACTCCATACATATGATATTAAACATTTACTTTGTATGGGAAGTGCCACGCCCACTAAAAATATTTTAAAAAAATTACTGCCTATAGCAAATCCCATATCTGCAGTAAAGTTCTGCGAAAATTTTAGGAATATCAGATGAGTACTTACGGAGATTACCTCCTACAAACAAACAAACACACATTACCTCTTTATTATATTAGTATAGACTAGCTGATTCCAGCACTCGAAATTCCAGTGCAATTTCTAGGCATCTTTATTTTTCAACTTAGCCAATTCACAAACCAACACTTTTTTGGTTTATTATTGTGAATGAAGATAACAAACTCATTAACAATACCCATTAACAAATTTAATAAACACACATAGCATATGTATAATTTTATGTATGTGTTAGTAGCAACTTTAAATGCAATTTACTCAAAATAAAGGAAAAAATTTGAAAATCTGTAAATCTGGTGAGCAGCTAAAAAGGAATACCTTTCAAATAATATACGTTTGGTCAAAATCGGGATAAAACGGTAGAACGAACCATCGGTAACAAAAAATCGCCTAACCTATTAATATTATAGATTAGATTTTTTTTTACAATGGTGCGTGTTAGAGAAGAAGAAAGCATGTATTTCTAAAATTCATAACTACACTGTATTCTAAATCGAACCGGTTTCTGCCGTTTCAGCCTTCATCAGCGATTTATTGAACATTGTTATGTTATAATTGAAAAGATTGTTTCTATGTGAAATTTTTCTACTTAGGGCGGCCGAGAGGTTTGAACCTGCGTCTAATCTCACATACACTCGTACTTGCACTTTTTGGTCAGCGCTTTAACACACTCATCTAAAATCAGGCCTACGAACAGTGTGGTTAAGAATCAGTTTTCATATCATACAGCTTTTATTTCGTCCAAACAAACAATCGTTATTTTTGAATTTTTTAATAATTTTCCATTTATAGTTCTAATGTTCACTATTCTCAGTTTTAATTTTTTTTATTTTTCTAACTTTATTATAGAGAAGATCTGTATTCCAAATATTTCCACAACGTCAAGTTTTTGAGAAAATGAGGCAAAGATCATAAAAAGATTGTTCCGAAATATTTATTGGAATTTATACTAATTTTTCTTTTTTTATTCTGAAAACATGATCTCAATTTAATATTTAAATTAGTTTTAATTTCTTTTCATGACATGAATTGTTCTTTTCTGTTTTTAATTATAGTAAAAATAATATATTTTTCATTGTTCAGTCGATTATACTAAACTTGATCTGAAATTTATTAGAAGTTGACAAGAATATTAAAGGATTAACATTTTAAAATACTTTTTTTAAAAGCCAAAATATAAATAATTGAGTTTACAAATTTTTAGGTTCAAGATTAAATGTTTTTACTTTAAAATAAAGTAAAAAACATTAGCACATTTGTTTAAAAAATTTATCTATATTCTGCATGATCGATGAATATGGGGAGTTTCATTTCAAGTGACCCAACTTCTGAAACCGATGTCTTCTGCTTGGGATGAAATTTGCACCAAGGTAGTCCTATTGAATAGCAGTTTAGACACAATTTTTCAACAAGATCGGTCAAGAACTCTCTGAGTTAGAGGGGGTCAAAATTTGACATTTTGGCCAAACAGGTATTTTTTCTCATCCATGTGACTTATTACCTATTGTTCTTAGCAAAATTTCTCCCAAATGGTTTAGATAGCTATTTCTTCAATCTTTCGGAAAAAAAATTAAAAAAAATTAAAAAAAATTTTTTTTCAATTTTTTTTACTTTTTTTTGCTAAATCAAACATTTTTTTACTTTTTTTTTGCTCAAAAAAGAGTTTTTTGGTCGCTTAGTGGGATGCGAGTGGAAAATCTATTAAACTACTGCACAATTCAACATTTTCTATAAAAATGTCATTCTGAAAAATTTCATACATTGCTATGTCATGTCAACTCAAACAAGGTGTTATGCCATGTCATGCCAACTCAAACAACTTAGCTAAGCTGTTGTACGTTGTTGTGATCAATATTTTAATGTTTTTTCTGCAACATATTTTTCACAGCCTTGTATGAAAATATTGATTATTCTTTATTATTTTTTAAATAAAGATCCTAAATCAAATCAAATAAATAACTGATTACAAAATTTTCAAATTTATAAAAACTTTTATTTTGAAAGTAAACTTTATTTTTATAATCCATATAAAACAAACAAAAGATTTTTAAATCCAAATAATGACAATTAAAAAAAAATATTTAGATTTAAATTTTTTCCAATAAAACGTTTAACGGTTATTTTTTTGCTTTATTTATCATTTGAATTCATTAAGGCATTCAAATCTAAGTTATTGTGTAAAAACATTTAATTTACACTTGCTTGGTTTTTTCCGAGCAACGACCTTTTCAGATATCAAATCTCGAGCTTTTGAAAAGAGCTGGCTGGTGTCGCTAATACAAAACAACTTAACTTGAAAAGTTATGGATATTCTCCAGTGGATCGAATTCCTTGTGGTATAAAATTGTCTGACTCTCATATCTCAAGATTTAATTGTGCACTTGGTCATCGTATTTGGGTGGAAATACAGCTTGTACGAATTCGTTAAAGGGATCATCCCTAGAATTTCTTTTCTCACTCTCCGAAAAATTTTGCAGTTTGTTCGCCGGTGGAAACAAAAAGAGTGCAATTTTATGAAAGTCCTTTATGTTTGCATCAATCATAGATTCTATACAAAGTAAAATTTACTCCTTAAATTTTTTAATAGTTTCTGAAGCATTTTGATCGTTTATTTGACTACTTTTTATACCCTATACCACTATGTGGTTTGGGTATAATGACTTTGTGCTGCTGTTTGTAACAACCAAAAATATTTGACCTAGACCCATCATTAATTATACTGATCGAATCAGAATCACTTTCTGAGTTGATTTAACAATGTCCGTCCGTCCGTCCGTCCGTCTGTGTGTCCATGTAAACCTTATAATCAAACTGCAGGTCGCAAATACGAATATATTTTGATAAAATTTGGTACATAAGCTTTTATCGGCCATGGGATGAACGCTATTGAAATTGGTGAGAATCGGTCCATGTTCAGACCTAGCCCCCATACAAATTACCCCTATGAAATCGACATAAATTGCCATAAGATCCAAATTGTCATATAGATCTTACTCAAATTGGGTTTGTATGCGTTCATTACATCCATTAATGAGTAGTCCAAAAATTATCCTTTGACACCACATAGAGCTGCTTCCCGATCTTCACTTAAATCTATTAAAAAACTAAAATATTGCACTGATTCTTCTCAAATTTTGTTTGTATATATTTTTGCAAAATACAAGAGACTTTACCAAACATGATCAGGATCGGTCCATTTTTGGACCTAGTCCCTATATAGATATAGTATCCGATATAAACTTTTTCATATCTGCAGCCAAAAAAATTAATAAAAATCCCACTCAAATTTGGTTTTTGCTTATTTTCTATGTCCAGTTAGTTGGGCCCAAGAGATAGGGTTTCTAAACGCATGGTATAGGGTATCGTATAGTCGGTCTAAACCGACTATAATTTTCTTACTTGTTTAAATTTTCTTATTTGAGGATAAACATGATGAATTGTGGGAGATGTTTCTCCTTCCAAAAGCTTAGAAACTTCCTTAAAGTGTTTACGAATCTCAATTATTTCATTAATATTGGTTATATTAAGATTGGCCAATCTATTAGTCTCCTCTTTCTCTTGAAGCATCTGCGTTATATAGGCCCAGTTTAACTGTATCGATTTTAATAAATAGAAAACAGTGTTCCGTAGTGTTGGCGTAAAGCTTCTTAACGTAGTATTTAGAGAACTATTAACCCCTGTCTTCTTGAAATATTTAACTAGCTTGGTGCAAGATCCTACAATTGCGTTGACTTCAGCTGTAACAGATACTGCTCCTTCAATGACATTATTTAACAGATGGTTGATTTTATTTCTAATATTAATACCTTTAATGATTTAATGAAAAATTTAACGGTAAAAAATTTATAAAGGTATGAAATTTTAGTCATGTATGTTACATACCGTCGGAGAGGTTAGTTTGTTTAGTTTTAGAAACACACTGAAATAGGCAAAAAATTCAAAACAGTGCATAAGCTAAAAATTTAAAAAGCGTTGTTTTCAGTTACAAAACATTTATTTAGATAGATATCCCACTCGCATCTCACTAAGTGACTAAAAAGCTCTTAAAAGAAAAAACCTAAGCTTTCTTTTGAGCAAAAAAAAGGAGCCTTCTTTGAAGAAAAAGTAAAAAGAAAATGTTTAATTTTGCAAAAAAAAAAAAAAAAAGTCAAAAGTTTTTTTTCCGAAGATTGAAGAAATAGCTATCTAAACCATTTGGGACAAATTTTGCTAAGAACAATAGGTAATAAGTAACATGGATAAGAAAAAACACCTGTTTGACCAAAATGTCAAATTTTGACCTCTCTCTAACTTAGAGAGTTCTTGACTGATCTTGTTGGAAAATTGTGTATAAACTACTATCCAATAAGACTAACCTCATTGCAAATTTCATCCAGATCGAAAGACATCGGTTTCAAAAGTTGGGTAACTTGAAATGAAAACTTCAATATATTTAAATAAATTGTTAGAAATTTTTACATCCCTAAAACTTTGAAGTCCTATGAAAAGGAGAAAAGATCGAAAAATGGAAAACTGAGTACACAGATTTTCTATATACGATATCTACTTTCTACTTGTAATGTTAAAAAAAAATAACACAATTGGTGCGATTTTTCAGTCAGCCAAGGTATCTCTTACTAAAGTGTTTGTCTGTCTGTTGGTGTGCAATGTGACCAACATTTGATCAAAGGAAGTAACAAAACTATAATAGCTCTAGACCAACTATACGATAACCTATAGCATGCATTGCGAGAGAGGGTCTTGGACCCAACATTTTTGAAGCAATAACTGTATATTGGAAATAAGCAAATTTTAGTGGTATCTATAATATTAATAAGCTAGGCGATTTCTTGTGATCGATGTTTTGTTCTACCGTTTTATTCCGATTTTGACCAAACGTATATTATTTGAAAGGTATTTCTTTTTCGCCATTTTGCAGATTTACATATTTTTAAATTTTTTCCTTTATTTTGAGTAAATTACATTTAAAGTTGCTACTAATAGATACATAAAATTATACATATGCTATGTGTGTTTTATTAAATTTGTTAATGTGTTTGTTAATGAGTTTGTCATCTTCATTCACAATAATAAACCATGGTTTGTGAATTGGCTAAGTTTAAAAATAAAGCTGCCTAGAAATTCCACTCGAATTTCGAGCGCTGGAATCTGCTAGTTGTTATTATTTTGTGGCGTGCCGATATGAAAATATTTATATCTGATATTATGCAATATTTTTGTTTTTTGATAGATTTAAGTGAAGATCGACAATCGACTTTATAAGGACACTTTGACTAAAAATGGTTTAACAAGGTCTATTTTTGGACTACGTATATAATACACACATACTCCAAATTTTATCGATATATATATATATATGATAATCTGGATCTTACGACAATTTTAGTCGGTCTGATAGGAGTTATTTGTAGGTCTAAACATGTACCGATTATGACCAATTTCAATACCGTTCGTCTTATGGCCGATAAAAGCTTATACACCGTATATATCAAAATATATTTCAATTTGCGACGTGTAGTTTGAATAAAAGGTTTACATTGATACACAGACAGTAGGACTGACGGATAGAAGGACAGACAGACGGACGGATATAGCTTAATCTACGCGGTACTTATAAACATCAGCTCAAACTCATATAGTGGTATAAAAAGGGGGATTTATCAGAGAGTTTTAAAGATGACGAAAATTGTTTTTTTTTTTTCAAGAAGCAGGAAATTTTGTAAAAGAAATTTTAATAAAAATATTGATTATAGTTGAATATCGTTGTTTATTGTTGATTTATCGATTAAGCTTTGACCATTAATCACAAAAATTAGGTAAAAAAGTGAACTGGCTATCTAAAGATATATCCCTTTTGCTGGCACTGATCCAACTTTTTCCAGAAAATCCATATCAGAAGTTTTGATTTAAATGTCTTTCATGATTTTCTCAAAAATGTCTCTGAATATTTCGAAACAAAAATTAAATTGGATTCTGAAGATCATATGCTTTCTTTTTTAATAAATTGCTTATTAAAACAAAGAAATCAAAATGTTTTCTAATTCAATTCCAGATATTTTTGTCACGAAATTTTTTCTTAAATCTGGATTATTAGATTTCTTTTAATATACAATTTCTAGTATGGAAAAAAATTATGGATGGCCTTAAATAAAATTTTAGATTATAGCTAATCAAACTTAACTTGAGCCACTGGTTTGATCAAAAAGCGTGATATTCCAAGTGAAAAATTGGAATTTTAAATAAAATTCTGTCGATTGGCTGTTAATGAATCCATTCTTTAACATAAATATAATAATAGTAACCACATCAAGTATGATGTACTACATCATTACAGTTATCGTGATCATCATCATCATCATTCTCTAGGTTCATTGCTAAATTATGCACACGGTTAGAAAAAAAAATAAAAAAAAAAGAATTACTGCTCTCAAAAACCTACATTGTTTGTACTACATAGAATCAGGCCGTCCAGTCAATTTAAGTGGCAGTGACACTATAAAATTAAATATACACAAAAGTAATAAAAATACATGTATGTAATTATATTTACATACGTGTACACTGTACAGCTGTTTTTATACCCTATACCAGCATGTGGTCAGCGTATAATGAGTTTGTGCCTACACACAGAAAATGGATTAGTTGTGGCAACAGAATTTGTTGCCAACCGAATTTTGATAGTCCCATGTACTATCACATTATTACTAAATAATATTATCGAAATAATCGTAAGAAGTTTAGGGCAACTGATGATGTCTGTTAAATTTAGTTCATAGAATGGAATTTAGATTTTCTTTATTGGTGGTTACAGCCATTTATTGGGGTAGCCCAATGCATAACAACAGTAATTATAACTACAATTTAAATTAATTTTATATATAATTTATTTCTTTATTTATAAATTAAGGATTAATACGTATGTATGTTTGTATGCGTTTGAGTTAGAGACGATAGGAGAAGAAAAATTATGTTATAGGGAATATGAAAAACCTTTGAAAATGGTATGAATACGAAAATGCCGAATAACTTTTTATAGATGTTGAAGTATGCAATTAAACTTTCATCATCACTTAAACCAACTTGTGGAGGTTTGGGTCCGCCAGCACGTATGGCCATAATAATTTGATTAACCTTCAAGATTGTGTTGGCAGCACTAACAGCATGTTTCATAGCGCCAGTATTTTGATTGGAAGAGATCGAACGGTGGTGACATCAACAGTTTTGAGCTTTTCAGCTTCAATATTGAAACCAATATTTTTACCAGACCCTCTTTATGAGCGACCACTTCAGTACCATTGATAACCGTAAGTTTCAGCTAAAGTTTTAGGGATGCTTCTGAAGCAGTGGTAAATTGTCTAAATTCATATTGTTTCAAACCATTCAGGTATCGGCAAAAGCAGCAATTTGTATCGCCAATTCAATTTTAGAAGCACCAGCTACAGCCGCATAACAAACCTTTGTAGATATTGACAGCGTCATCGTTCAACATCGTTCAATTAATTATCGGTGGCACCGCGTATATCTTTGTCACAACAACTTAATTCTTCCTGGCTGGGTGTGGTGATGCATGCTAAACAGTACCATTGACAGCTCTAGCAAAACATCTGAAATCGAATTTGGAATTTAAAATAACGGCCAAAACCGCACAATATTTTTTGAGTGTAAGCTGAAACAAAATAATATAGCATCCGCCAGACATGTACACTTATCGAAGTCACATCGACGACTGAATTGAAGAGTATAAAAATATATGTTAGTAGTGGTGTACACAATTGTGCAAAGAAATGGAAATCCCTGGTTTAGTATATTATAGTGTTGTAATTTTATTTAACAAAAAAACAAAAACAGAAATGTGCTTTGTGCTCTCAAGAAACTAAAAAATTCAAAATAAGGTACAAAACTCACAGCTTAAATGATGCAGTTCATTTTACCGTTATCCTTGTTGTTGTTTTCAGCTTAAGATTTTAAAATTATTATCCGCAATCATTCCTAATTGTGCTGTTGACTAATACGCATTAACAAAATAAAAATGAGTGCATTTTTTCAACCATGGCTCCGCGTACATTCATTGAAATGCGTGAGTTAGTATTAAAGCACTATAAGAATGGGCACACGCCACGGAAAATTGCTGAAATGGTTAATTTAAGCTCTTCAACAGTTCAGCTTATAAAACGCTATCTACATAGGTGAGAATCGTGTTAAAAACAAGGGTAGACAAGCTCCATATTTGTAAAGGAAATGTAAAATTATGCCTCCAACTTTGCCACCGCCAAACACAACTTTAGCGCCAGAAAATTCTCCTCACCAGACGAGTAATTTATTAACTCATCAGCGGACTTAATCAAGTTGGTACCCTTTGTCTCTATTTCAATAATATCGACGGGGCAGAAGAAGATATCAATCTTAGCCTCTTCATCAAAAGAAACATCACCTTCAACAAAAGGTTTAAAAACCATATCATGCACCACTCAGATTTGGATAAACCACTACCCAAGATTTTGCATACGCGGATATTGCCAACATTGAAGGTACCCTTATGTGGCAAAATAGCAGCACAGACTTTAGGAACTAAATACGTAAGGAAATTCTTTTGGTCCCATTGTTTGGACATAATGGAGGTGTTAAAGCATTCCTTCCTTGGGCAACATCAGGATAATCTTTAATATATTTACATACCAATTTGGCAGAATTTCTAAAGCTTTTTCCAAAGCCTTCTTATAACAATCAGCTATATCCGAAGTATTTTGATTGGAAGAGATCGAACACCATAACGGTGGTGACATCAATAGTTTTGAGCTTTTCAGCTTCAATATTGAAACCAATATTTTTACCAGACCCTCTTTATGAGCGACCACTTCAGTACCATTGATAACCGTAAGTTTCAGCTAAAGTTTTAGGGATGCTTCTGAAGCAGTGGTAAATTGTCTAAATTCATATTGTTTCAAACCATTCAGGTATCGGCAAAAGCAGCAATTTGTATCGCCAATTCAATTTTAGAAGCACCAGCTACAGCCGCATAACAAACCTTTGAAGATATCGTCATCGTTCAACATCGTTCAATTAATTATCGGTGGCACCGCGTATATCTTTGTCACAACAACTTAATTCTTCCTGGCTGGGTGTGGTGATGCATGCTAAACAGTACCATTGACAGCTCTAGCAAAACATCTGAAATCGAATTTGGAATTTAAAATAACGGCCATTAAGTCATATTTGTAAAGGAAATGTAAAATTATGCCTCCAACTTTGCCACCGCCAAACACAACTTTAGCGCCAGAAAATTCTCCTCACCAGACGAGTAATTTATTAACTCATCAGCGGACTTAATCAAGTTGGTACCCTTTGTCTCTATTTCAATAATATCGACGGGGCAGAAGAAGATATCAATCTTAGCCTCTTCATCAAAAGAAACATCACCTTCAACAAAAGGTTTAAAAACCATATCATGCACCACTCAGATTTGGATAAACCACTACCCAAGATTTTGCATACGCGGATATTGCCAACATTGAAGTTACCCTTATGTGGCAAAATAGCAGCACAGACTTTAGGAACTAAATACGTAAGGAAATTCTTTTGGTCCCATTGTTTGGACATAATGGAGCTGTTAAAGCTCTCCTTCCTTGGACAACATCAGGATAATCTCTAATATATTTACATACCAATTTGGCAGAATTTCTAAAGCTTTTTCCAAAGCCTTCTTATAACAATCAGCTATATCCGAGGTAAAAGTTCGTCGGCTTTCTCGAGCAGAGAACCGGCAAAAGGCAGCACGAAATTGGCGCATCTTCAACTTCAGCGTCTTGCCATGGCCCTGACCTTGGCAGCCGCATTATGGAGCATCACTGGTTACAAATTGCTTTTAAAGATGATTTATAATCAATTTGTTTATGCCATTTGGACCGTTGGCCGTGCCCATGATTTTGGCAAACTCTTTGCAGGCAGTAATATTACAATAAACTGCCTCTTACAAACCGCTATACATACGGTCTCCTTCCTTCTTTATTTGGGCCATGCCTGGTGCTTTAGGTACAGATGGATCCATTTTTATGCACAGATTTTTTGTCTACTTTTAACAACTAATAACCGAGAAAATGGAAACAACAAAACAATTTTTTGTATTCTTTTTTCTGTTGAATTATTCAAAAATGACAAATAAATTAAATTATTCGGTTGGTCTTATTATTTCATTATATTTTTTGGTACTGACAATAGAATTGGATTCATGCAATTTCATTTCGTTTAAATCTACCAAACCTAGTTAAGTGTTTGGTTTTCTTTTGTTATTACCGAATTAATTAATTCTAACTACTAATTTGTTTCTATTATATTTACCGATAATTTGTTACAATATCTGTAAATACATTTTTGGTTTAAAATATGTTGTGTTAACAAAATTAGATGCTGTAATCACCAATATTTAAGGCCGAGTCATGTTATAATAGGTTTAATTTAGTTCCCTCGATTGAATTAGCTTAATAATTTTCATAAGAACTTTGATTATTAAATTGGGGGTACACAAATTCTCTGAGAATTATTATTGTATGATAGATAACGAAAAAAATTTATTGCATTTGAAAATATTTATGAATTACAATAAAAATGATTATTCCCTGATTAAAGTTTACTATTGCTAATGGAATTCTTTCAAATTCTTTTTCTGTGTGTACTCGCGTTAACTATATAAATTACATAGACCTAGGGTCGATTTAACTATGTTCATCTGTTCAATCCTTTCTGAGTCGATTTTATCTTGTTCATCGGCTTATCCCACTGTGTGTTCATGTACACCATAGTATATGTTTAGACTTAGTCCCTATATAGAGCTAGTTCACGATTTTCCCTTAAGTCTATCAAAAGTCACATAAGAACATACATTATTTCTAATTTGGTTTCTATATATTTTTAACGATAATATGTGATCTTACTAAATATGTTTTTTTCGTATGATCTTTGGACCTATTCTCCATATAAAAAACATCCGATATGAATTCTGCAGACAAGAAATTAATAAAATAATCACTCATTTTTGGTTTCTTCAACTAGTGAACAAAAAAGCAACAATCAAAACTCGGACGCCTTCGAAGATTTGTAATTCTAGTTATTATCTGCAATGAACTAATATTTTGTATCCCTTAAGTTTCTTGAGGATGAATTCGAGTATTTTTTTTGGCAATAATCAGGCGTAATTTGCTGGAAACCATTTGTTCCACAACCTTTTTGTTCAGATAATCCCGCAGGGCTCTGGGGTGGTGTTTTCATGCTTTTGTTTTATGGTGTTTTGGATCATTATCCTCATAAAATTATCAACCTTCATTAAGAACTAGTTTATTTACACTGTTCGGCAGAGTTTCCTTTAAAATTTCGAAATATACGTTATGGTTCATTATCACAACGATAGAGTGCAAAAATCCTGGTCCTGTTGCGGAAAATGAGTCCCAGGCCATTACTGGTGGCCCATCCCAATGCTTTAAAGTTGATTTCAGGTTATTCATACGTAATACCTGATTTCGTAGTCTCCGACAAAACGTTTCTCCAGAAAGAAAAATTGTGTTCATGTTCTTTTGCAAAATTCATTCGTATTGATCAGGGTTTCGAACTCCGAAAATTTCGGGTTCGGGTACGGGTACGGGTTCAAGAAATTTAAATTTGGTTGGTTCAGGTTCGGGTTCGGGTTCAAAAGGTTTACCAAAAAAAATCTAATTTTTAGTGATTAATGTCTTCTTGTAATGCTTCTGGTAAATTAAAAAAATATATTATAGAAAAGTAAATAAAAGTATATTATTTACTGTTATTATTAGTTATTTATTTTTCGAAAAATTTTCATTTAATCTAACAAATAAAATATTTCTTAATGATTCTTCTGTCAAATGCACTCTTTGTTGCGACAAAACAAATTTCAGTGCTGAAAAAGCTCGCTCAACACTGACTTGTGTTGCAGGGACAGCTAATACGACTTGAGCGGCCTCATAAAGTAGCGGAATTTCAAGTTTTTTTTGTTCCCAAAATTCTAAAATATTGTTTCCTTATAAATCCTGGAATAGGCTTCATAAACTTCGAATTCATTTTTAATCGAAACATCAACAGTGCATTTATTGTTACTATTTTTGGTTTTTAATGCAGCATCTGCAATTGACCTTTTTTTTCTTATTCTTTAACAATTCTTCCAGGCTATCTTCCTCATCCGAAGAACTAGATATTAATTTAGTTGCGTCAGCATTCGTTCTTTCTGTGCTAGTTTGTGTTTGCTTTTCCATATGTAGATGTAAATTTTTTAAGTTTTTTATTGTTGTTGGTTAAATTTGGTTTTGAGCTTTGGCAGTATTTTCATTACTTAACATTAGTCGAAATCTAGGATCCAAATACACGGCAGCATTTAAAAGTTCATTTTCAATAAAATAGTTTTCACGTTTAAAGATATGTGAGTACAAGTCAGCACCTAATTGTTTATTGGTATTTCTCTCTAAATCTAATTTAAATTTCAACCATAGTCCATAAAAATCTCCTAAATTCATCTGTTCATTTTGTAATTTTAATGTTAACTTTTTAACTGGCTCGAAATTCTTAATGAAATCTGAAACAAAATCCCACATTTTATCATCCATACTTCAGGATCTATTACATCTGAGCAAAACGTTTTGAAATCTAACAAGCGATGGAGCATATCAAAACTAGAATTCCACCGAGTTGGAAAATCAAGGATTGCTTTTTTTATTCCTAATTTTTTTGGTAAAGAGGCTCTATTAGGCACCCTCAACTTTTTACAAATATTTCTGCATTTATCAATCTTTTGTTTAACTGAATTTATAGTAGC
Source organism: Cordilura impudica (assembly GCA_963682025.1). NCBI lineage: Eukaryota > Metazoa > Arthropoda > Insecta > Diptera > Scathophagidae > Cordilura > Cordilura impudica. The sequence continues at coordinate 81,865,529 of OY821517.1, forward strand.
ATAAACTGCCAATTGGGCAGTATGAGCTACACATCTGAAATGAATGATATTACCATGTATATTGGATAACATTTCTAGTCCTTCATCTTCATTGTTTTCTTTATTAATTCGTTTATTTCATCTTCTTCTTCTACTTCTTCAAGGTCAGAAACTACAAATTCATTTCGTAGCAATTCGGCAGCTTTTAGCATGTTTCTACCATTATCAGACGTAACTGAGTAAACTTGATTTATATTTATGTCATAAGATTGGATCACTTCAATTATGACATTTTTTATATAATTAGCTGTTTGTCGATCATCGACCTCGTACATTGCTAATGTTCTTAAATAAATTTTTCCATTACAAATATACTGAGCATTTATTCCAATTACGCTTCTACCAAGCCGAGATGCTGAATCACATTTTAGAGATATAAATTTTTTTCGAATTTCACCTTTTATAATATTTTTCACTTCATTTGCCTTATCATTTATTAAATCCTTAATATTTTCTGAATTTACAGTAAGGTGGAGTGCTTTCATTATAGGTTCTATAATATCACGCATCCCTGAATCTTTAAAAATGGTAAACGGGCGACCATTAATAGTAACTAATTTAACGCAAGCTTCCGTGAAACATTTTGCTGTCATATTAATTTTGATTAATCCAAAATAATTTTCCAGGGAAGTTGAATTCTTATCCTGCATTTTATGTTTTTTAAAACTTTCTGACGTTGACGGTTGAATATTCGTCTCCTCATTAATAATTCGATATTCATCTGGATGCTTTCGTTTGAGATTCGACCCAAATTAGCAGAATGTTTACCTTTCAAAACAAACGAGCATTTTTTACATGTAGACTTATCTGTGGTAGAATCATAATCAAAACGTTTCTGAACAGGATTTTCCGACATCTATAGGGTAAATAAAAACAGTAAATAAAACTAAGACTAATGTAATATAATTAAAGTTCGGTACCTCAATAAAAAACAAGTAAGAAAATTAAAGTCGGTCTTGCCCGACTATACGATACCCTATACCATGGTTAAGAGACCCTATCTCTTCAGTCCAACTAATTGGATATAGCAAATATGCATAAACCAAATTTGAGTGGCATTTTTATTAATTTTTTTCGCTGCAGATATGAAAAAGTTCATATCGGACACTATATTTAAATGGGGACTAGGTCGAAAAATGGACCGATCCTGACCATATTTGGTAAAGTCACTTATACTTTGAAAAAATATATACAAACCAAATTTTAGAATAATCTGTGCAATATTTTTGTTTTTTGATAGATTTAAGTGAAGATCGGGAAGCAGCTCTATATGGGGCCTATGACTAAGAATTTTCCTGTAGGGAGTATTTTTGAACTACTGATTAATGGATGTAATAAACACATACAAACCCAATTTAACTGAGATCTATATGATAATTTGGAACTTATGGCAATTTATGTCGATTTCATAGGGTTCATTTGTATGGGGGCTAGGTCTGAACATGGACCGATTCTCACCAGTTTCAACAGTGTTCATCCCACGACCGGTGGAAGCTTATATGCCAAACTTCATCAAAATATATACATATTTCCGACCTGTAGTTTGATTACAAGCTTTACATGGACACACAGACGGACGGACGGACGGACGGAAATTGCTATTTCAACTCAAAAAGTGATTCTGAGTCGATCGGTAGGTCACTTATACTTTTAAAAAATATATAAAAACCAAATTTGAAAGGAATCCGTGCAATATTTTTGCTTTTTGATAGATTTAAGTGAAGATCGGGAAGCAGCTCTATATGGGGCCTATGACTAAGAGTTGTCCAATAGGGATCATTTTTGGACTACTGATTAATGGATGTAATATATACATACAAACCCAATTTGACTAAGATTTGTATGATAATTTGGGTCTTATGGCAATATATGTTGATTTCATAGGGGTCATTTGTATGGGGGCTATATCTGAACATGGACCGATTCTCACCAATTTCAATAGCGTTCATCCCATGGCCGATAGAAGATCAAATACCAAATTTCATCAAAACATATTCATATTTGCGACCTGCAGTTTGATTACAAGCTTTACATGGACACACAGACGGACGGACGGACGGACGGACGGACATCGTTAAATCGAATCAGATAGTGATTCTGATTCGATCGGTATAATTAAAGATGGGTGTAGGTCAAATATTTTTGGTTGTTACAAACAGCAGCACAAAGTCATTATACCCAAACCACATAGTGGTATAGGGTATAATAACACACTTAAAGGCTGTTAATTTTTATACCCTATACCACTATGTGGTTTGGGTATAATGACTTTGTGCTGCTGTTTGTAACAACCAAAAATATTTGACCTAGACCCATCTTTAATTATACCGATCGAATCAGAATCACTTTCTGAGTTGATTTAACAATGTCCGTCCGTCCGTCCGTCCGTCCGTCCGTCCGTCCGTCCGTCCGTCCGTCCGTCCGTCCGTCTGTGTGTCCATGTAAAGCTTGTAATCAAACTGCAGGTCGCAAATATGAATATATTTTGATGAAATTTGGTATATAAGCTTTTATCGGCCATGGGATGAACGCTATTGAAATTGGTGAGAATCGGTCCATGTTCAGACCTAGCCCCCATACAAATTACCCATGTGAAATCGACATAAATTGCCATAAGATCCAAATTGTCATATAGATCTTACTCAAATTGGGTTTGTATGCGTTCATTACATCCACTAATGAGTAGTCCAAAAATGATCCCTTTGACCCCATATAGAGCTGCTTCCCGATCTTCAGTTAAATCTATTAAAAAACAAAAATATTGCACTGATTCTTCTCAAATTTTGTTTGTGCATATTTTTGCAAAATACAAGAGACTTTACCAAACATGATCAGGATCGGTCCATTTTTGGACCTAGCCCCTTTATAGATATAGCATCCGATATGAACTTTTTCATATCTGCAGCCAAAAAAATTAATAAAAATTACACTCAAATTTAGTTTTTGCTTATTTTCTATGTCCAGTTAGTTGGGCCTAAAAGATAGGGTTTCTAAACGCATGGTATAGGGTATCGTATAGTCGGTCTAGACCGACTATAATTTTCTTACTTGTTTATTATCGTAAATGTTTAACCTGTAACTAATTATTATACACTACGCTATTAAAAAAAATTTTTAATTATTACACACTATTTAAAAAACTACATTTTACATACCTGTTTACTTATGAAAATATTTAAGTACCTATATTACTTATTAAAAAATATTGCTTGCATCACTTAAGAAAACTAAAAACCAAATGAAATTATAATGGGGAAATACAAAAATACAAATTACTAGAGAAAACAAAGAAAACAAACATTATCTTGTTCATTCATGAATTAGAATTTTCTCACGTTATTTTAATGAACAAAAAAAAATTTTCAGCGAATAATAAAATGAAATATCGAGAAAGAGAAACTGCAACATTTTTTTTTCGCTGAAAAAAATTAAATATTGAACCTGAACCCATTTTCAGACAGGAACGCCACTCTGGGAGGGGAACGCCACTCATGATTGAATTGAAGTACTAGGCCAGTATAGTAGAACATCCAAAGGATTTGACCTTCTCAGACAAAACTTTTTTTATGACCTTATATATTTTTTCGTTATCTTGACGTTTGTTTCCTTAGTTTTCCAGCCATAACTCGAGAATCATTGATAGTTTCTCATTTCCATCTCCATTCAATATCTATCACATTTTGGGATACCTTTTTCATAATCGTCAACTCCCTTTTCAAAAAAGCTCAATATCTCTCCACTGGCCTAAGCTCCGGATAGTTTGGAGGATTTGCCTCCCTTGGTACAAAAACCAAGTAATTGTTCTTGCACCACTGAAGAGCTTTCTTACCGTAGTGACAGGATCCCAAATTTGTTTAAATATGGACAAATTGCGCTGGCTTATGAAAGGAAGTAGTCTCCTTTGCAAACACTCCTTAATATAAATTTCGGCATATTTTTGGCCATACCAGGAAGTCTTTATTTGGAAATTTCGTCGACCCGGAAGCAGCCAAAAATCTGCTACTACATACGTTTCGTTGTCCATTAAACAGCAGCAGTATTTTTTTATGAAACATGACTTCAATTTCTTTGCTCTGTTTCTGGCCTCTAAATTTGGACTTTGTGTGTTTTCAGATCTGCATTGGCTTGGCACCAAATAGTTTGATCACTGGGCTAACTGGGCTGCTTTAGGAGCTCTTAAATATGCTTCCTATTTTCTTAGCCTTCAAAACATATTCCCTGATGGTTTCTAATAACATTGGAAAAACTGTTTGATGGAGACCTTTGATTTTTTGGCCAACTGTTTGCAGGACCAAGTTCGAATTTGTTAATCAAAAAAATTAAAATAATATTTAGGGGAAAAACGTGTGTTAAGATTTTTTCGATCTGACTCCTTATATAAGCTTTCAGAGGCTAAGCGATTCTCCTCGCTCCCAGACCTAGCCCTCATACGAATGTCCCGTATGAGATCAATTTTAATTGCCCTTAGACCCAAATTATAATGTATATATCGTGATCAAATTTGGTTTAGGGTACTGTTTTTATTCATAAATCATCACTCCAAAAATAAGGAGTGTGTGACCAATTTAAGTCCTAGTCTCCATATAAAGCAGCCTTCCGATATTTACTTAAATTTATGTTAAGCCTTGCAAGTATAACATATTTACTTTAGTTTGTACATGTTCTTGGATCAGACCAGTAAAATTTGTTTAATGCTTAGTTTTAATGTGGGTTAATATCTTCACCCAGTATAGACCTAAGAGCCTTTTCCGGATCTCATTGTATAGGTATCGTTTAATCGACCTTTGCCAACTTTAATTTTCGTACTTGGTTTTTATGTTTATCTATGACCTCAAATTTATGGTATAGGGTATCTTGTCGTCGGTCTAGACAGACTTTAGCTGTACTACCTTTTTCCTTTTGTACGGGTAGAAAGTGATGTATTCTGTTGTAAACACGATTGTTTGCAAATTATACAAGATTTATCAAAAAAGTTGAGATTAATATTAATTCCATATTCCTTACCAGTAAATGGAAATTAATTGGAAATAATTTTTACGTAGTTACTGACACAATATGTAGCAGATTATTGTGCACTTCGTCCGTCAGAGCGGCTAATTCTAATAACTATGGATCGTCTTCCTAATGATAATGTACATCCCGTAAGATGTCCAACAGTGCACACCAAACAGGATGTAACCGCTGTACAGCAAAAGCATTGAAGAAGTCCCACATCAATTCTGTACCGTTCTCAGCAAATGGGACTATGTCCATTCACTTTATGGAAGATTTTATGAAAGAATCTGGTTTACGAGCTTATAAGCTTCAACTTGTGCCGGAATTAAAGCCAATCGACAATCGTATACGCCGCCAATTCGGTCAATGGGCTGAAGCACAAATTGATATTGATTTTGATTTTTCATACAAAATTTTGTTCTACGATATATCTTCAAAAATGATGTGGGGCAAGATGTTACTGTCAACGGTGAACAGTATAGAGAATTGAGAATTATTTTTCGTACCTAAATTAGCTGGCATTAATCATACTACCGGATGGTTTCAACAGGATGGAGCCACATGCCACACAGCGCACGATACAATTAATTTACTCAAAGAACCTTTCAATAAACGAAAAAAATTACACTGTTAATTGGCCACAAAGATCGTGTGATTTAACCCCATTGGATTATTTTCTTTGGGGTTATGAAAAGTCCCACGTCTACACCGAAAAATCGGAGTCATTTGAAATACGGCCGCAAAAGCTGGGAAAAGTGTGTGAAAATTGGAATTCCAGATTGCGCCATGTAAGCGCCAGCGGTGCACATTTGAAGATTTTGTCAATCTAGGAGGACTTAATAAAAAAAATATATGTATGCTTCAAATTCGATGATATTTTTTACATGTTAGAAAAATATCCCATTATTATGAAAATAAGCACAAATTAGAATGAAAATATATCATTACAATGATAACAGCTCTCAAACAGGTGTTATTAAAGGCCAGTTTACACTATCAGACTTTGTAATACGACCTGTCAAAACGTCGAGTTTTATGAAAAAGTTATATCATGTAAAAAGCTTATATTATGAAATTGACAGTCTGTAGGATTTTATTTTCGAAGTCCGATGGTTTTAGAAACATTTCTAAAAACTTGCCATTTTCGTCGGACCACAGTGTTTTTTTTTTTTTTTTTGGTAATATTAAAAAATGGTAAACAAAAACAAAAAATTTGCTTGTAATTCTAAAAAGCTGTTTTCATAAGACTTGAGTGTGATAGTGTAAATGGTCTAAGTATGTAGAAATAATGTCGGTACGACTTTATGACAGTCCGATGAATTTCATCGGATTTTTATTTCGAAAAATCATACGACTTAAGGTGTGTTTACACTATGTGTATTTTCCATATGTAAATTCAGTTTTACGATCCATACGTAATTCCGTGTGTGTGTCAAAATTAGCGTTTTACATACGATTCATAATTTTTGCGTTCAAACGTACATATGTATTTCCGAATGACATAACCTCTAAATGTAAACAACAGCTGATTTAATTTGTGAATTTACAAAAATTTATTGTTTAAAATAAAGTTATATATTTTATATATTTTTAAATTGTTAATTAATATTAAACAATTTATTTTTCTTTCAATATTAATCTTTATAATTTACTCTTTTTTTCTTTCGCCACAAGCAGTGTTGTATTTTCATATGTTTATCTTGGCAAAATAGAACCTGCTCTAATTGAAAAATTTACATATGTCTTGCAAAATGTGTTGTACATAAACAATGTTTGAAAGGGTTCACACTATGTGTTCAAATTACACGTGCTAAGAAACTAAGAAAAACAGAAGCAAAACACGTAGTGTGAACGCAGCTTAAGTGGTATCGTGTAAATGGGCCATGAAAAAACAAATTTGATAGCTTGTATTAATTACAAAATTTAAAATGCGTCGTGCGTGATTTTTTTTCCTAAAAAGTTTTTTATCGTTAACTTCAATAGTTAAACTTGAAGAATTGCAATAACGAGTTTTAATATTTTTACTGGAGTAATTAATTAATTTTCTTCATAATCAGCTAAATAGAGGAATTTTGATAATACAAAGGAATCATCGATTACATTTCCACAATTGATTCCAAACATAAAATCTTGCCCATATTTTTTACAATGTCTGAAATATCGCGGGAGGAACTGTTAAAAGTTTGGTTGAAAAACATTAAACCTAACGAGTTTGAAGAGAAGTGGACTGGAAAAAGTTAAAAGTACGTCAACAAAACCTTTACTACGATTTTGAAGTCAGGTGGAATACATCTCGACGAGAGAAGTCCATATTTATTCATGATAATTCCGTTCCGTTAAAACAAAAATTAATGCTGCATAGTTCTTTCTTGATCAACTTAAAAAAAAAAGTTTCAATTGCGGAAGAAAAGAAAATAATTTCGCAGAATGTTGTCTTAAAACAAAAAAAAAAGAAAGTGTAAAGAACTTATATCTTATGTGTCTGCAGTTTTTTTATGTCAACTGAACTGAGGGACTCAGGTGATCTTGTCAAGAAATTAGCAAATGCTTCCCCTTCCAAAGGTACATCTATGAAAAGGGCCACAATAAGTGATGTCGAAATAAAGTGTTTTTCAGCTGGTAAAGCACTACCCATGATAATAGATGCAAACATATCAAAGCACCAATACAGCACACAAAGCACTGCAGTTTTAAATTATATCAACGGTTTGACGTTGTTAAGAACTCGAAATTTTTGTGCTATCTGGATAATATTACTGTGACTGAAATATTTGCTGAAATTAGTTTTCAGTCGTTTGCACAGTGAAAAGATTGATAAGTACACTAGAGGAGGATCTTAAAGACAAAGTATGCATAATTATAAAATGGGGATGCGGCTGTGCTGAACAGAATCGTTATAAGCAAAAAATCATACCACTTCAACTTTTTTCCATGATTAGAGGGAAAACAAAAGCGTTTTGGCATAACCCTGCTCTATCCTCGACCAGATATTGGCGACCCATTAAATTTGTTTTCACAAAAGAAACACGAGAGGTCATTAGAAAGGAAGTGAAGCACATTCAGGATGAAATTTCAGTTTTGATTCCAACTAGCAACGAAACTGACGATTTTAATTTGAAAGTTAGAGCTTCTATGGTTTTATATATGATGGACGGAAAAGTCTGTAATGCGCTGTCAAGATACAAATCATCGCAAGTATGCTATTTGTGTGGTGCTACCCCAAAAACTATAAACAATATAACTGCCTTATCAGAGCGGAAAATTGACAAAAATATGCTTGCTCTTGGCTTTTCACCTCTACACGCATATGTAAGATTTATATATTGCTTGTTGCACATCTCGTATAGAATCGATATAAAAAAATGGGATGTGTCAGGTGAAGACAATAAAGCTAAAGTTGTTGAAAGGAAAATAGGAATTTAAAACCGGTTTAAAAAAAACTGGCTCTTTTAGTCGATATGCCAAAACAAAAAAAAAACTGGCAATAGTTGTTTTTGTCCAATGCTCCTCATAATTTCAGTTCGGCTGCAATTGAATTAAGTCCTCTTAAATTGGCAAAATCTGCCACTGTACGGTGGCCGTATCATATTTAAACACAAATGGCACACAATTATATATCCAAGAAAGCCAGTTGAATTGATATTAAAAACATTTTGCTTTGCTTTATTTTAATTTAAAGTTCTTAAGTCTAAAAAAACACCCGTCAATTGGTGTTAGATATAAAATATCTAAAAAAAATGGCGACACAAACGTTTCTCTGTTAAAATGCTTTTTCTATATTAGGCGCTATTCTAAGCACTTGGTCCATTGTAGAGTGCTTTTCTCGAAAGCCAAATTGGTGAGAGAGTATTCGATTTGTATCTACTATCTACTGTCTTATTGAAAATAATTTTTCAAATAGCTTTCCCAAAACATGCAACCATGATATTGGTATTGGTCTGTAAAATGTTAGTTGATTTAAATTTTTGCCTGCGTAATTTGTATTATTACTGCCTCTGAAACTTTCCCGTTGAGAGGGACATATTATTGGTATAGGCGTGCATTCTTAATTCTGTTCATTTTGATTAATGCATAATGAGGGCGATTTTTCAAAATTTCTCCGGTTATCAAATTAAAACACGGACTTTTTCCCGGATTTATATTTTTTATTTCACTAATGGTTTTCAATATGGCTTTCATGGCTTGTATTTCCATAGACTCTTGAATGGTATGGGGCTCATTGAATAATTTCATTTCTTCATATGGTTGGAAGGTTTTTTGTAGTTTTTTTATGCGAAAAAGCAGCAGCAAGAATTTGTCTTTTCAGACGTGCTGTTGTTTTCCATAGCTAGTAATCTGTGATTTTAGCTGCTGATGATGTTTCTAACTAATCCGTGGTAACAAGTCATAACAGTCTAAGTATTCTTCTCAAATTTTCAGAAAAAGCATATTCAAAATTTGTATCGCTATCTGGAATCAGTTAATTTCGATTAAGAAATTGTTAGTAACTACTTAAGTATTGGGTGATAATTAATTCTTAAACTCAATTAGTTTGGTTGTGGAGTTCACGATAATATCAAAAACACAATTTTGTCCTAAATCGACTTTGGCTGTTCTTACTTGTGACCACAGAAATATCTAATAAATTTAATGATATAAATACATGAACAAATGATGGCGGGCTGCTAATAATCGCATGTAAAATGCTCGTACATATAATGTAAACATATTTTCTCTTCATACAATTGATACAGAGATTAAAATCGTATATTTCTCTGAGAGCAAACTACGGTTCATTAACAATCACAGTTTTTCATTTTAATTAAAGATGAGTTTATGAGTTTGTAATGGAACCATCAAAAAGCACTAGTGAAATTGTCATAGTCAGTTCTAAAACGGCCAGCCATATAAATGGTTATCATACTGAGCCTAGCTCAGACCAAGAAACAGTGATCATTTATATTTTTTTTTATAAATTGTTATTAATAAGTTTATTATTTTGTGGGGCTTAATGATAAAGCGTAACAAAGAAAAAAAATTAAAAAAAGACAAATTTGATATACTTATGTATGTACCCGTATATAAGTAAATTGGCCTCAATTTGTTTTTACATATGAAAGAGAATTTTTAGGAAAAGATATTTAAACGAAACAAAATTTTAAAATAATCTTAAATTAATAGTGCAATCGAGAAAAATATGTCACAAAAACGTGATTTACCACAAGTGCATCACAACAATTCTTTCAGTTATGTTAACCATCATTCGACAACATGCCTGACTTCACAGCTGGCCGGTAAATCAAAAAAAATGGCTCCAAAACCAAAATTAGGTTTGGGTGTTAATGTGCAGACGGGCCGTTTACAATGGTGTCCTGGTTTCACATGTTGTAAACTTTTGATTATTATTCCAGTTATAATGCTGCCCATAACGTTGGTTTTGATTCTTCTCATGCGTCTGGATGGCATGTTAATGGCTTTACAAATCTACGAACAGCATCGACAACATCCCAAATACGATCAAGAACCTCTATATTTGGAGGACTATGATGGCTCTTTAGATAAGGATCCTATCCAGGATATGATTAATGAGCAGCTGCTGGTTCCTTTGGATAAAATGCGTCTTAAAAATGAGGCTGAGCGTATAAAGAGATGTATATCGTTTAAATTTGGTTTAAGTGAAACCATAGACCTGGAAGATCGCGACATTATGAAAGATGCTAGAACTTCGTTTTTGCCTCGGGATACTACGGCCATACCCAGGGAATGTTTGGAGAACTATAACTATAATTATCGTTCAAGTCATAATGATTTTGATTTGAATGCTTTATTAGAATCGTATGGTAGGAAAAGATTAAAACGGGACAAAACGGAGGATCTCAACAGCGGGCAGCTGGAAACAGTCAACAATGTGAATGAAGAAAAATCCGACGAAGATTCAACAAAAGCCGAAGAAGAAGATGTGGCTCTCATAGAAAATTTATCAGCCTTAAAAACATTCTGGAATGATAACGGTACCAAGGAGAGTATCAGACAGGCCCAGGCTAGAACCATGAAAAAATATATGGATGAGTCTGTTGAACCTTGTACTGATTTCTTTAAATATGTTTGTGGCAATTGGGAAAAATATCATCCCATTCCAAAAGATAAGGCTGGCTTTGATACTTTCGAAATGCTACGAGAAAATTTAGATGTTGTTTTAAGAGAGCTCTTGGAATCGAATTCAGAAGAAGACACTAGTCCTGACGCAAAAAATATCCAGGACATTGAGTACAATAATTTTGATCAATTACCAAATACTCAAGCCGACATTGTTAAGGCTGTACAAATGGAGAATAACCAGGAATTGCAAAAGGAAAAGATAAGAGAACATATAGTACAAAAACGAGAGGTTTTAGGTCGCATATTAATGCGTTATCGTAGACATAATTTATTCACCAACACCAAAAGGAAACGATTTAGCTCACCCAATACCCATGGGAGCCATCAAACAAAACAACATAATATATCATACTTAAAATCTTCTTTACAATCCGTCGAATATTTGGAACGAAATGATCCAAAAGAATCCGAAATTGATGCCCAAGTTAAGGCTCGCTGTCTGTATCAGTCTTGCATCAATAGCAAGCTACTGGAAAAAAGAGGCATACAACCTTTGTTGGAGCTAATAGATAATCTAGGAGGTTGGCCTGTTTTGGATCGAAATTGGAATGGGGAAAATTTTGATTGGCTGAATTTAACTGCTCATCTAAGACGTTATAATAATGATATTCTGATAGTCCAGTGGGTAGGTCCGGACATCAAGAACTCCGATGAAAATATTATACAATTTGATCAAACTAACTTGGGGTTACCCACTCGAGAATACTACCTACAAGACATTAATGCTAAATATTTACATGCTTATCAAAGATTTATGTCCGAGGTAATGAATAAACTGGGAGCCTCTAAGGTAGTGGCTTTAAAAACTGCCGCAGATCTCATAAACTTCGAAACACAGTTAGCTTCCATAACGGCTCCGGCCGAGAAACGGCTGAATGTTACCAAGCTTTATCGGCGTTTGACCATTTCGGAGTTGAATAATAAAGTTCCGGATATTGATTGGTCACGTTATTTAACTATTCTCCAACAAAGAACAGTTGAGCCGTCTGAAGAGGTAGTAATCTATGCTACAGATTATATGAAAGATCTTGTCAATCTCCTAGCAGATACCGACTCCAAAACTATAGCCAACTATTTGCTCTGGCGTTTTGTTCGACACCGCATCAACAATGTGGACGATCGTTTTGATGATGTCAAACAAACTTTCTATCATGCTCTATTTGGTCGTGAAGAAAGTCCCTCCCGCTGGAAGGTGTGTATATCCCAAGTCAACACCAACATGGGTATGGCTTTGGGCTCAATGTTTGTGCGCAAATATTTTGACGAAAACAGTAAAATGGATACTTTGAAAATGACACATGAACTACAACAAGCTTTCCGCGACATCCTCAAAACTACCGATTGGTTAGATTCCCAAACTAAATATCTAGCCGAATTGAAAGTTAACGTCATGTCTCTCAAGATAGGCTACCCTGACTTCATACTTAATGCCGATGAACTCAATGAAAAATATGCGGGCATTGCAATTGATGCGGAAAAGTATTTTGAAAACACTCTGAATGTTTTGTTGCACACCACCAAAACAGAACAAGATAAATTGCATGAACCGGTTAACAAGACCACTTGGCAAACAGCTCCCGCTATTGTTAATGCCTACTATAGTCGTAATAAAAATCAAATAATGTTTCCTGCCGGCATTCTGCAACCACCTTTTTATCATCGTCATTTTCCGAAGTCTTTAAATTTCGGTGGCATTGGTGTTGTTATCGGTCATGAGCTGACTCATGGTTTCGACGATAAGGGTCGTCTGTTTGATCGTAATGGCAGTATACACAAATGGTGGTCTGATACGGCGATAAGGGGTTTCGATGAACGGGCCCGGTGTATTATATCACAATATGGGAATTATACAGTGGGTGAAGTGGGTGTAGCTTTGAATGGCGAAAGTACTCAAGGTGAGTAAGTTAAGTGAAAACCATTACAATAAAACTGTTAAGAACAGTTTCTTCAAACTATCGTTAAACTTATCAGTTAAAACCCTGTTCCCTTTAAATATATCTCCTCCTTCTAAGCACTCTTTCTAAACTCTAAACAGACTCGAAAATATATTTTTTCTAAATCATTTCTGATTCCTTTTTTCGCAATGAAAAATGTTTATGGGGACTAGGTCTGATCTTGCGCCGATTTTCACCAATTTCAATAGTGTTTGTCCTATAGCCGATCAGAGTATATATCTATAATATTAATAGGCTAGGCGATTTCTTGTGACCGATTTTTTGTTCTACCGTTTTATCTTGATTTTGACCAAACGTATATTATTTGAAAGGTATTTCTTTTTAGCCGTTTTGCAGATTTACAGATTTTTTATATTTTCCTTTATTTTGAGTAAATGACATTTAAAGTTGCTACTAACACATACATAAAATTATACAATGCTATGTGTGTGTTTATTAAATTTATTAATGGGTTTTTAATGAAAATGAGTTTGTTCTTTGTGTTGATTTGTGATTTATGTAGCTATAATTGATTAGCATACCTTGGTCTTTATTTAATGAAAAAATTAAATTTCCTAGAATTTGCACTCGAATTTCGAGGGCTAGAATCTGCTAGTATATATAAAACGTCTTTAAAATATTTTCATATTTGCGACCAGTAGTTTTATTACAAGGTTAACATGGACACACAGATGGATGGACGGACGGACAGACTAACATCGCTAAATCCACTCAGAAACTACCTTTTTTAAAAAACCCTTTTCTTTAAAAAGTACCCTTTTTTTAAAAAAGTACCCTTTTTTAGAAAGAAGTCCTTTTTTAAAAATTACCCTTTTTTAAAAAGTACTCTTTTTCTAAAAAGTACCCTTTTTAAGTGTACTCTTTTTAAAAAACTAAAATTTTGTAAAGAGTACGTACTCTTTTTGTAAAAATTACCCTTTTTTTAAATATATTTATGCCCGTTTTCTCAATAGGCAATTATCTTTTATCCCAACGAGAAACTGCCTATTAAAGAAATTTGGTTTTCTCAATGTCTGGTTTGTTTCTATTTTGTCGCAAAGCTAACCGGCACTCATCTGCCAGTTATTTATTTATCGTACAGATAAATTATTCTCCCAACTTTCATATCAATTTTGAGAGGCATTGCCAACTGAAAATAATTCTCCCAACTTTTATACGTATTTTGAGAGGCATTGCCAACTGAAAATAATGTTTTTGTCGGTACATTGAGAAAACCAAAATTGCTAACCGGCAGTTTATCGGTCCAATAAATTTATGTCCTGGTTAAGTAACAGGCAGTTTGACGATACATTGAGAAAACCGGCATTAATATATTTGTGTTGATGTTTGCAACTATCAATAATACTTTACACTGGCACATCTCATATACCAATCGACTCTCAATCACTTCCTTAGTCGATTTAATGAAGTTTGCCTGGTCGTTTATTAGAACACGCAAGTAAAAGTTGCAATTATACAAATATATATTGAGATGAAATTTGATATGTAAGCTTTTATCGGGTATATTTTCAGTCTATATAAAGTTACTTTAATTATTTACCTACCTTAAAAATTTGCGTTTTTAATATTAATATGTATCTGGAAATTTTTAGCCAAGAATCATTTGAAATATGACTTCCAAGGTGTCAAAACATTCTCATAGGAATCAAAATTTGGGTACTATAACGCCACGGCGCACTGTGAGATTTTGCTGAGAAAAAGTCCGTTTTTCGAGTGTAAAATATCAAAAATGTAATGATGCAGTTTTGTAGAGAATTGTTTAGTTAAGAGAAATGCATCATAATTTTTTTCTAGAAGTTATTTTTTTTTTTTTTTCAAAATAACGCGGCAAAATCACCTAAACAGAACTCTGCGGTAACTGCCTCACATTTTCATGGATTTTAATGGTCCAGATAGGTAATTTCTTTTTGTCGTATATATTTGATGTATGCACATTAGACCGTATCGAAAAAAAAAGTTCACCGTACACCAGCGAATATAAAGTATTGTTCCAAGGACATTTGAAAAAAAAAATTTTTATTTTTTTTTTGCCGAACGTAGGGGTCGCCTTTTTAGTTTTTTCGTTATATCTTCCATATTTACAGTCTGATCTTAAAGTTTGATATAGCGAATTTTTTTGTCTCAGGGAGGCCAATAATTTCACTCTTAGGTCCATTGACCTCAAGTGTACCGTTCTAGTACCTACCCCCCAAATCTCATTTCCTACCACCGTAATGTGACCCCCTAATGTTAGAAATTTATAGCTCGCGAAAAATCATGAAACTTTTGCTCAGAAAGTATTTCGATAATTACAGCACTACTATTTAAAAAATGCTTTTATAAATTCATTGTTGCAGACCGTAGGGGTCACCTTTTTAAATTTGTCATAGCATCAGTATTTACATTCAGATATTAAAGTATGATATATCGATGGGTTTGTCTGTGGCAGACCAATTTTTTTTAATTCGAACCCATTCCAATGGGAGAAATGCCTGCAAATATAGACGGTTGGAATGTTCGAGGCGACCAGCTTTATTTGTACCGTATGGTTTTAGCCGTTCATATCGGAAAATGCGAAGAGAGATTAGCCCACGAGAAGCCCGGTGCTATTAGCACAGCACGCTGGCTAACGACAGCCTCTCGAATCCTCCGCTATTATGTGACGTGCTCTCAACCCTCGATGACATTGAAAAACCTAGCCGAGTTCGTTGTAAAAGTATATGCGCCTTTCTGGTTCCTTGTGAAAAACAAACCACTGGCAATTCACGGAAGTCGAAACATTTTCCAATACATAGCATGGATTCGTCAGTTGCCGGAAGACGTTCAACAGACCCTCCTTCCTGTTATCCAAAATAACTCGTACTTTTTTCATCCTGAGAATGTTTTGTTATCGATGATAACAGACGAAGATGCGATAGTGCGTTCAGATGGCTATACTAAAATTTTATTAGCCCGTAATGATTAACTGGATGCATTCGTCAAATGTTCGGTCCACAAGTTGTTAATTTTACAAACTTCGAAAGTGACTCATACATCCATATGATCAATTGGAATAAATTCGAATTGACAGAGCCGCCATGCTTGCAGTTCTATACCCAAGAGCATCTGGAAGCATTACAATGATGTAATCGAATTACCAGGTAAGCGCAAGAAAAATATCTTCATTTGATAGTTTTCTTTGCTAAACCTATTTATTTTCACAGCTTATCCATCTCATTCTCAAAATACCGAGCGTTTTGTTCATGTAGTACATAAATCTGCCATGGCGGTCACTGACGACCAACGCATGGGCCACATTTTATCTAAACTCGACAGCCGTCAAAAATATAGCCAACTGGACTCACGTCGAGATATGATTTATTGTTGTATAATTTGAGGTATAATGTAAAGGTTACTTGAGGTCAAAGACTTTTGAATTAAAAAAAAATGGTCTGCCACAGACAAACCCATCGATATATCATACTTTAATATCTGAATGTAAATACTGAAGCTATGACAAATTTAAAAAGGTGACCCCTACGGTCTGCAACAATGAATTTATAAAAGCATTTTTTAACTAGTTGTGCTGTAATTATCGAAATACTTTCTGAGCAAAAGTTTTATGATTTTTCGCGAGCTATAAATTTCTAACATGAGGGTGTCACATTAGGGTGGTAGGAAATGAGATTTGGGGGGTAGGTACTAGAACGGTACACTTGAGGTCAATGGACCTAAGAGCAAAATTATTGGCTTCCCTGAGACAAAAAAAATCGCTATATCAAACTTTAAGATCGGACTGTAAATATGGAAGATATAACCCCTACGTTCGGCAAAAAAAAAAAAAATTATTTTTTCAAATGTCCTTGGAACAATACTTTATATTCGCTGGTGTACGGTGAACTTTTTTTTTTGTGCCTGTAAGGTGATACGGTCTAATGCACACATATTTGAAAAATATAATAAGCATTAATTTTGAAAAAAAATAAATAAATAATTGAATAACAATAATAATTTTAAAAACTTCAGGTTTTTATGATGACACTCAAAAATTCGGTGTTTTTAGTTTTTCTTGGACAAAAAAAAGGTGAGCTTTATGGACCTTTGTGTTCTGGTTGCAAGAAAAACGAAAGGTGGGGGGTGTATTCTTTTGATTTAATAAATAAAATTCGTATAATATTATACTGTTGAACAAAGATATAAATTTTATAAAAAAGAGTCACACGAAATTTCATTTAAGTAATTCAAAGAAACACGATATATAATATGGTGAATACTTTTAGGTCCATGTGTTTTAAGAAGCTGAAGAAGCTCGAAATAACGACTATAGAAGGTATAGACAAATGTTCTCCAGAAAGTGCAACAGAGTTGCAACAAATACTGATGTTTTCCATCGCCTTATTGTATCGTTTGATCCTTACATTACTAGCATAAGACGTCAACCTCATAAACATGTTTTGGAACTAGACAATGTCGTTAAAGAAATGGTAGAAGATGAATTAAAGTCTATATTTGCATACACGTTAAAATATTTATCAGTTATTATATCTTGCTTTAGCTAGTTTTTTCATAGCAAAATATTGTTAATTATAGCTTTTATACCGAATTACAAAACTTTTTCAGTTTGTTTTAAAAAAAAAAATTTAAATAAAAAGCTTTTTTTACTTTATAATATTGACAACTTGTGTCAAGTTAAAAGACTTTTAAAGAAGAAACAAAAAGTCGGGTCCAAAAATTCATTTTCGGGTATATGGGCTGTGAGCGATGGGCTTGCCCGATGTCCACGAAACTCTGCAGATATCTCAAGTTCAAAACACTGATGACTTGTGCCAAGTTTCATGACTTTGGCAAAGAAATAAAAATTTGGGGCGAAAAAATCTTTTCGGGTTATATGGGCAGGGGGCGATGGGCGTGGCCGATTTCCATGAAACTCTCCAGATATAAACACTGATGACTTGTGCCAAGTTTCATCACTTTTGGTAAAGAAATAAAAACTTGAGGCAAAAAATCTTTTCGGTTTATATGGGCAGGGGCGATGGGCGTGGCCGATTTCCATGAAACTCTCCAGATATAAACACTGATGACTTGTGCCAAGTTTCATCACTTTTGGTAAAGAAATAAAAACTTGAGGCAAAAAATCTTTTCGGTTTATATGGGCTGTTTTGATGAAACTTTAAATTTTTTCTAATTGAGTTGATAAAAGGCTCTGGTCACATTTCAATGTTCTACGAGCTCTGCTTGAACTTTTTGCCAAGAAATGTATAAAGCGATCCCACTGTGCTCGCCGTCCAGCCAATTAAATAATGAATTTAATTGGTGTTCTATTAAAGGTTTTCTTCTCTATCAAGAGAAGAATAATGTAATTTTCCAGATAGTAATGAATTCTTTCTAGATTAGATTAGATTGGATTAGATTCTTTATTGTTTAATTTTTTCGTTTTAAATTTTATTATTATTCTTAAAAATAATTTAACTATAAAGATTTTACGGCATGTTTTAAAACTGTCTGCCGAAACTTTGGATGTTTAATAGCATATATAAAAGGAAAATAAGCTAACTGACATATCACAATATTCTTTAAAAGTTGTAACCAAAAATTTCCTATATTTCATGGCGTTCTTTATATGTAGGGGAAGAGGTTGGGTTGTGGCCATAGTTAGGTTTTCGGCTTATAACTTTTCACCCAGTGCAACTTATTCGAACAACTGGGTATATGTGGAAAGCTAGAGACCGTGGCTAACTGCTGGTGAAGGCACTAAATCAATTTCGTCAAACGGAAATTTTTTCTAAATTTTGTAAAGTGGCCATTTTTGGGGCAAAATTTTTTTTGGTTGGGTTGAGGCCACCCTTGGAAACCTTGGAAAATATGAAGAAAAACCACTACGAATATAGAAAAACTTAAAGTTTATTTATTTTCAAAGTCCTAATTGGCATTATTATTGAGAAAAACTTTAAACTAAATAAAAAATAATAATGATAAATAAATGGCATTATTCGTCTTCCGAATCACAATTTTCGCGTTTGAAGCAGCTGGCTCGTGTGCCAACACACTTCAAATGAACAGGCCGATCGCATCCGAAACAATTGATGGAGTTATTATTGCTTATATGTGTTATATTGCTTACTGGGTAGTTATTTTGACATCTACGACGATATTTCACCATAAAAAAAAAGGTGGCCACAACCCAACCAATTTTAGTGGCCACAACCCAATTTTGCAGCCATCTTGAGATGTGGTGAAAATTTTTTTTGGTGTCAACATATTGGTTGCAATCGATATTTACTCACAAAGTATAATAAATTTACTGAATAAAAATGCATTGGACTCACATTTTTGATTCATTCACTTCGATTTCTAACTCTATTGAAAAGGGGTAAATTTGTATTATTGGTCTTTTTCAAGCACAGAAAAATAAATTTGTTCCTAGCACAAAGCAGACCTGTCTGCCCGTTTCGGTACTCGGTACAGAAAGAACGTGCTGCCATGACACACAAATGACTTTTGCAAGAAAAACACATATGCTATAGGTCAAAAGATACGCTGGGGTGGCCACAACCGAACCTTGGCCACAACCCAACCTCTTCCCCTATAATTATATAATAGGAATCAATTTTCGTCAGCGCCACCATTTAAAATATCGAACATTTCATCGTCCGTTATCCTTGAGCCTTGTAGAAAACTAGATCTTACTTCACTTAATACCGGGCACTTTCCTAAAAAATGCAGTATTGTTTCTTCTTCATTCATATTGCATAGAGAACACAATCTATTTTGATTTTCCCTATATCGGTTGCCGTTCAGCCATAAGAGATCAGCACGAGCCTTCATTATAATAGAAATTTCATGTTGGTTATATCGTTCGTTGCAGTATGTGTAGCCTTTTGAATGATTTAGAAACTTGTGTACTCTTTGCTGGCTTTGTAATGGATTTACATGATGCTCGGGTCCAATTCCGCTTTCATTTGTATACCCTATACCACTATGTGGTTTGTGTATAACGACTTTGTGCTGCTGTTTGTAACTACCAAAAATACTTGACCTAGACCCATCTTATATTATACCGATCGACTCAGAATC
The DNA here is from genome assembly GCA_963682025.1 of Cordilura impudica. Taxonomy (NCBI): domain Eukaryota; kingdom Metazoa; phylum Arthropoda; class Insecta; order Diptera; family Scathophagidae; genus Cordilura; species Cordilura impudica. The sequence continues at coordinate 81,885,688 of OY821517.1, forward strand.
ACTTTCTGAGGCGACTTAGCGATGTCCGTCCGTCCGTCTCTGTGTCCATGTAAACCTTGTAATCAAACTGCAGGTCGCAAATATGAATATTGATGAAATTTGGTATATAAGCTTTTATCGGTCATAGGATGAACACTATTGAAATTGGTGAAATTCGGTCTATGTTCAGACCTAGTCCCCATACAAATGACACCTATGAAATCGACTTAAATTGCCATAAGATCCAAATTATCATATAGATCTCGGTCAAATTGTGTTTTTATGTGTTTATTATATCCATTAATCAGTAGTCCAAATAAAATCCCTACAGGACAATTCTTAGTCATAGGCCCCATATAGAGCTGCTTCCCGATCTTCACTTTAATCTACCAAAAAACAAAAATACTGCACAGATTTTTCTCAAATTTGGTTAGTATATATTTTTTCAAAATATAAGTGACTTTACCAAATATGGTCAGTATCGGTCCATTTTTCGACCTAGTCCCCATATAAATATAGCATCCGATATGAACTTTTTCATATCTACCAAAAAAATTAATAATAGCCAAAAAAATTTATAACAATGCCACTCAAATTTGGTTTATGATTATTTTCTATATCGAATTAGTTGGACCGATGAGATAGGGTCTCTAAGCCTTGTATAGGGTATAGTATAGTCGGTCTTGACCGACTATAATTTTCTTACTTGTTTGTATTAATTTACTACGTGAGACATTCCATATAATTTGGTTCTGATTAATATTGTTGAATCTTAAGCCGTGTTGACAGAAGCCTTCAGACAGATTTTTGTACCAGTATATATTTTTGCTTTTATTAGTTTTGTGAGTTTGTGGGTTAAGCTTTGAGTATCATATTCGAAAAGAGTTTTAGCTATGTAGTGGAGGTGGATGCTATAGGTATATAAATGTGACTCTTCCTGTCCTGTTTCTAAGCCAATAACATAGTTTGGGGTTTTGATCGGTAGTTTTACCACTCTTTTCGTGAAAAACCTTTGTAATTTGTCTACTTGCTCAAACCCCGAAAAACCCCATATCTGAGCTCCATAAGCTTGTATAGACCTGCAAATAGATTGAAACAATATCCACTTTGCTTTTAATGATACATCCCTTTTTCCGATAAAATTTGTCGATATGATATTTCTACAAACTTTTGTCGAGTCATTTTTTGAACATATGTATATGTTTAGTGTAAGTCATTGTAGGAGTTAATAAAATACCTACATACTTATACTCTGACACAATCTTTACGGTTTCCCCATTAAATCTTCATTTTTCATTTGCTAAATTAACTTCGAAGCCCCATGTGTCACAGTAATTTTCTAGTTTATTGATCATCCGCTGTAAAACGACCACATCATCGGCTAACAGCACGGTATCATCCGCATACATAAGTAGCCTTAAATTCATATCTTCTATTAGCAAACCACCTTGGAAATGATCATGTACATCATTTAGCTAAAGGGTGAATAACAATGGCGATAGTAAGACTCCTTGTATGACATCAGAATTTGTGTCGAAATAATCAGACAACTTAACACCTGTCCATGCAGCAGATTTAGTATTCTGATATATGTTTTCTATAAAATTTACAACTTTTGTAGATATTCCCATCTGGTGTAGTTTAAAAATTAGCAATTTTCTTGGGATGCAATCCATTGCGGCTCTAAAATCCACAAAAAATGCATAGACCTTTTTCTTTTCGGAAAATTTGATATTAACAATTGTTGTCAAATTATAAATAGTGTCAATGGTTAAGTAACCCTCACGAAAGCCCGCTTGGAATTCTTTTATTATATCCCTTTCAGATCTAGCTGTATCGATTGTGAGATCTTACTTAAGGTACTTAAAATATAAATTAATAGATTTCTTCGGACTTCTTGAATGCTGAGTCTGATCACAGGGTAAATGTGTAAACATCTAATAATTAAAGATTTTTTATGTCACTTTTTTAAAATCAAAGAGAAAGCGTCATCTATCTATCACTTATAGCAAACAACTGCAGGGGCTCTGGTTATACTTGTGGCGTTCTTGAATTAAGTGTATGTTATACGTTTATATTGTGAAATTTTAACGTTTTACAGCAAAGGGTTGTTGAATTAGCTAAAACAATTTTATATCATAATTTTTTCACCAATACAATCATAAGTCACACCGATTTGTCTTACGGCTCACATGTTACGCTGTTTTTGTGATTGTACTGTGAAATAGAAATTTACCCCACTGCGCGTACAACGTTTACATATCAAAAAGTACACTTTGCTAAAAAGAATTTTTATATTGAGGGTTTAACAATGACTACAATCGTTTGCCCATTCGATTAAGCGGTCATGAATTACTCCGATCATAATTTTTCCTGTACAATTCAATTCATGAATGATATTCCTGTGTAATTATTTGGTTCGTTAACATATCCTTTTTTGTGGATGGGCAACACTATACTTCGCTAAAATATCTCAGCTGAACTTTTTCCATTTAAAAATTGCGTGTAGGTATCAGCGAGTGCACTAGATATTCATTACTGGCATTGACAAAAAACTCGTAAAGAATTCTATCCTCTCCTGGCGCTTTATTTTGTTTGACTTTGGATAATACAAACTTTAATTCCTGTAATGTAAAGGGTCTATTTAGTTCAGAATCAAGGATAAAATTTGCTATATAATTAATATCAAGTGAATATATGCTGGATTTAAAAGTGTTTTAAAATTTCTCTAAAACTGTGGGCACTTATTTGGCTCCCAATATAGTGTTCTTGATGCCTTATCTCTTTGGCTACTTGCCACCATTGCTTATTGGCAGTAATCGAGTTCAATTTCCGCTCTATCTCTTTGTAATATTCAACCCTTTTTGATGTGTAAACATCTATGCGCTCAGGGGGTACAAATCTATTTCACAATAAAATCACAAAAACAGCGTAAGGGCAAAGATTATGATTTAAATTTATTTAGCTGATTCAACAACCAACAGAAAATACCATGGCAAGCAACTGCAACCATCAAGTATAACAACCATAGCAGTTGCTGTACATAGATGGCGTTTACTGTTTTATTTTAATTGATGTGTAAATAGATGTTTACACATCTCCCCTGTGATCGGACTCACATAGTTTTTTTCTTTACAGATTGTTTGATACATGTTTCTTTTCTCAGTGTAATTTTGTTTATCTGCTAAGTTTTGCAATTTTCTAAGCGATTTTAATGCGCCAAGTGAGTTTTCTCTAGCAATCTTATACTGCGTATGAATCCACTTGTTCTTAAACTGAGTATGGTTGGTATGTATTGTTGGAAGTCACATTCATTGATTTTAATAACAAGAAATTATAACTGGCCAACAAGAAAAGCAATTAACTTAAAATTCAAATGTTTCAGTATCGGCTACAGTTTTAAAGTGGTAGCCGTACCCAACATTGGTTTTATTATTGAGTTCAAGATGCAGGGCGAGGGTATTAAAGATTCGGCACAGCCGAATTTACCACTGTCATTTATATTAATGCTAGCAGATTTCAGCACTCGAAATTCGAGTGCAAATTCTACGCAACTTTTTTTTCAACTCAGCCAATTCACAAACCAACACTTTTTTGGTTTATTATTATTGTGTATGTGTTAGTAGAAACTTTAAATGCAATTTACTCAAAATAAGAGAAAAAATTTAAAAATCTGTAAATCTGGTGAACAGTTAAAAAGAAAAACCTATCAAATAATATGCGTTTGGTCGAAATCGGGATAAGACTGTAAGAAATCGCCTAGCATATTAATATAACAGATTTCAAATGTACGAAAACTTTTTCTTATGACTTTTTACTTTTTTACGTTTTTGCAGGCATAAAATTAACTAAACGCAATAAAACTTAAATAAATTTTTAAAAAATCTAATAAATAGCTTAATAATTATTCGAAAAGAATTCAGCTTAGTTAAAATTTTCTTAATTTTTTTTTTCGTATTATGACAGTTTTAATTTTAGGTGTACGAATACTTTTTCTAGCAATTGTATATATATGAATATTTTCATTACATTCTTTTTTCCATTCTATTTTCAGGGGAAAATATTGCTGATAATGGTGGTATACGTCAAGCATTTCATGCCTACAAAAAATGGTTAAAGAACAATCCACAAGCAGCTATTGACGAGCGTTTGCCCGGCATTAATATGACAGGAGAACAATTATTTTTCCTGAACTTTGGACAAGTATGGTGTGGTGCCATGCGACCAGAAGCCGTGCGTAATAAACTCAATACAGCCATACATAGTCCAGGAAGATTTAGAGTCATCGGAACTCTATCGAATTCAGTAGATTTTGCCAAACAATTCAATTGTCCATTGGGTTCACCCATGAATCCAGTACATAAATGTAGTGTTTGGTAATGGAAGGCCATTCGAAGACACCTCAAGACACACAATTTAACTCAAAGAAAAAGCAGTATTGTTGCATACGCCATACACATCATCAATAACAGCTAACATGATTATTATACAAATTAGCATCACTGTCATTTCACAAACATTTCATATTCTCTAACAGCTAACCCTCCAATTACGACGGTATCATCAACTACTTGACATAAACGTAGTATCCAAAAAAAAAAGAAAACTAAATCGTAGCCGAGGTTGCTTTCAACTAAATTGTCATCAATTAACTTAATTTGTTGACTCTGCTATTGCTACAACATACAAACATTGCTGCTGCGGCTGCTGTCGTTATGACATTTTATTTGTCTGATAACAAAGAAAAAAAAGAAAAAACCTCTGTACGTATTGCATTTGTTGGTATGAGAGTGTATTTATGATTTAAATTTTAAAATCTTTATTTTTTTTTTCTTTTTTCTGTATATTTTCATCATCCATTTATTTATTTGTTGGTTTTCATTTCAATTCAATTGCGTTAGTTTTTCATTTATCAATTAATTTCTCCCAGTGCCTTTCAATTAATGTGTCGAGTGGTGCGTGCTCTCACTTGTTGTTATTGTTTTAATGACTTTTAATATTCAGTTGGTATGTTTTTACGTTGTACAATATTAAGGCTACTCACAGCAAGCCGTACAGCAATATAAAATTTTCCGCGAACTATTTCATTATTATTAAGATAACCAAAGAGCCAATTTTTCAGGATTGCTGGGCCAAAGTCGTAGTCAAAGTAATGCTATATTTCAAACTCACTGTGATTATCCTTTATATATATTTTTTTTGCGAAGTTTTATTACAATTTATGTATACAGGGCTTGTGCTGCTGCTGTTGCAATAAAAAGAGTTGCATTGTTATGATGTGAATTTATTTGTTTTATATAAACATGTCAACAAATAACGAGATAAAGTGGTAATTTCAACTGTAAATGGCATACAGGCAACTTGAATATTCCTATATATAACCGTACATGGTATTAATTAAAAATGAACAGTTCTAATTAGTTGGTTTTTAATTGGATTTCGTAGGCTATACGACGATTTAGACGACATTTCTTTGGGAAACTACTAAACATATCAAGGCCGTGGCTTTGTTTTATTCTAGTTTTAAGCCCACTCTCGAAACTTTATTAAATATTAAGGAAAATATTTAGCCAACTAATGATTTAGATTTCAATAGCATAATTTGTACATACATACATAGCAACACCCATTGGCCAGATTAGTTTTTCATGTGATTTCCAAGCAATCTTTCAACTCAAGATATCTTCATCCAACAAAGATTTTTCTTTGTTTAAATTATCAACAGCTGATGAAACAGATTATTCTGATTTCTGAATATCTAGTCTAATGTGTTAACTAATGGCTTATATCTATCAGGGGACACATCCGAGATAATCTAATATTTGATCTACACTGTGGTGCAAAAATGAACCAATGTCTTACTCAATTTTTTTTTATAGTTTTTATTAAATTATTTCTAAACTTTTTGCTAAATTAACGATATGCTTCTATAGAAAATATAAAACAATAACAAAAATATTTATTCATAACTTAAGTTTATAAAAAACAAAACGTTTTCTAATTCAAACCATTGGCACGCTTTTGCTCCAACGTTTCCCTCATCTAAATTTAGTAATTAATACTGTATCCTTTTGCTTTCTTTAACTGATCCATCCTATTTGGCATAGATTGATAAAGTTTAGCCACATAATCTACAGGAATTTTAACCCATTCAGCCTGAACGCTCTCCCACAGCGCATTAATACTTTTCGGGGCTTCTTCGTATTCTGCCATCCGGCGCTGATATAAGTCCCCAGGTTTTCAATCGGGTTCAAATCTGGCCACTCCATGACTTCAAACACCTGGGAACTAAGCCAATCCTTGACAACCTTTGCAGAATGTTTCGGGTCGTTATCATGTTGGAAGATTACATTCTCTGGTCTATCTGTCATTTTGGACATTGCTAAAGGCAAATTATCTTGCAAAATGCGAAGATAGTCTTCCTTTCGCAGTATGCCCTCAATCCGTACAAGTGGACCCACACCATCTGAGGTTATACATCCCCATACCATAAGAAAACCGCCTCCGTGCTTAATGGTTTGGGATACATGAACAGCATTTGGTGTAGTTGATGACTTGGCCCAATACCAAACCCTCCCATCCGATTGATATCTATTTATTTTGGTCTCATCTGACCATATAACCTACAAGATAAACAAAAAAGGTCATATGTATTAAAACAAATTTACAACAAATACTCACTATGTGCCAATCTGGTACTGTATACGACTTGTATTTTTTATAAAAAGACTTTCGCGATTTCACGTTTTTGAGAGATAATTTAGGCTTTTTCTTCTTTACAGAAGCTTTGTATCCCACACTTTTAAGAGCCCTCTCGACAGTCCATCTGCTAACATCGACAGAACAGGCAGAAATTAATAAACGTCCAAGGGTTCTGGCTTCAGCTGCAGTAATTTTTTTTGCCTTCCACATTTTCTTTAAAAACTTTGATCTGGATAAGAGTTTCTGTATTTAGCAATTATTCTAGCCACTGACCGATGTCCTATTTTATAAAAATTTGCCATTCTTCGAGTTGAATCGCCATTTTTAGCATTTTCCAGAACGCGTTTTTTAAATTAATAAATAATGGCTTCATTAAAATTTTTATTTTTATTTTTCACTTTTATATGTATACAATCTTTAAGTTTTCCAAACTAATAATATTAAATGCAAAAACTTATCAAGTAAAGCACCGTCATTTGAGTATTTTTTGGCTGGTGCAAAAGTGAGCCAACGCAATTTAGTTAAAGAGATCGATATATTCTGAATAAGAGAACGTAATGTTTATTAATTTTTTAAGAGAAGAGAAAATATGGAATTAAAAAATGCAAAAAGTCTTGTTGTTGTAAAACAAACAGAAAAATAGGAGATCATTCATAAAAATTTTACTTACATTGGCTCACTTTTGCACCACAGTGCATAAGTAACTTATAACTTCAAATAAGGCGGAGTCTATTTGATCAGATTTTAAACAACTTAATAGGAAATAGCGTCCAATCAGATAATTTTGGTCCCTGTTAACATATTATACCCTTAAATACATATTGTATAAAGTTGTAGAACTTTTGAACTTCCAACGGGTTCTTTTAGGAATCTGAAAATGTTAGCAAGTGTTTACTGTATTTATTAATTGACGAAAATACCAATTACATTAATTAAAGCTAGTAGCATTTTTTCAAGTCTTTGCGCAATCGGAATTAAAAACAGTGTTTTCTTAATGTTAACTTAGAATAGCCTCACTTCATTAAAAACAATTGAAAGGCAAATTCTATGTTATGTTTTAACTAGTTTCATTTATAAGTCTGTGGTCACAAGCGATAACCGCCTAAGTCGACTTAAGAATGATTTGAGTTATGTATGGTATCATATTCTACTAACAACGCTTTATATATACGTGAAATCCCCATTTCTCTAACACTGTTTTTTTAAAAGTTATTAAAGAAAACATATTGACCTAAGTCATAATGAAGCCCCGTTACATTTATTTAAAAAGTTATTTTTCTCGAAAGCATGATTTTCGACTTAGGCGGTTAATGCTTTTGACCACAGATGTATTTATGTAAATTTTAATATTGTTTTACAATATTTAATATTTTGTATGACCTTTATTTGCAACAACGTAGAATATACGGGTTTCCATTAAATCGTAGAAATATTTTATGTAATTTAACGAAATTTCAGACCAGGCTGATTTTATTTCATCCCCTAGCTCCTCTTTTGTAAAGAACTACCTTCCACTTTCCACTTTGCTTGTTAGCCACCCCCAAACGTTTTCAATAATGCTTAAGTCCAGAGAATATGGTGGCCACAATATTTCAACGCCCAGCTTCTAAAGCCAGCTCTTTAGAATACGAACAGAATGGATGGGGGCATTGTCATGTTGAAAAATAAGGGGAAGGCGGCAAAAAATGTCCACAAACTCCACAAACGCAGTCTGGAGTAAGTTTTTGTAATTAGTGTCCGTCATTCGCTCATTCACGAAAACTAAACTAGTAGCTCCATAATTCGTCATAGCGGAGAACATGTTGGCCACGATAATATTTAAACGCTCTTCTCCTGAAGCCAATCTCTACAAAACGAGCAGTATGGATGGATGCATTGTCGTGTTGAAAAATAAAGGGAAGGCGGCATAAAAATGTCCACAAACTCCACAAAAGCAGTTTGGAGTACGTTTTGGTAATTAGTGCACGTCATTCGTTCATTAACGCTCAGAATACGTCACAGCGGAGAACATGTTTTCCACGATAATATTTCAACGCCCTGCTTCTAAAGCCAGCTCTTTACAATACGAACAGAATGGATGGGGGCATTGTCATGTTGAAAAATAAGGGGAAGGCGGCAAAATATATCCACAAACTCCACAAACGCAGTCTGGAGTAAGTTTTTGTAATTAGTGTCCGTCATTCGCTCATTCACGAAAACTAAACTAGTAGCTCCATAATTCGTCATAGCGGAGAACATGTTGGCCACGATAATATTTAAACGCTCTTCTCCTGAAGCCAATCTCTACAAAACGAGCAGTATGGATGGATGCATTGTCGTGTTGAAAAATAAAGGGAAGGCGGCATAAAAATGTCCACAAACTCCACAAAAGCAGTTTGGAGTACGTTTTGGTAATTAGTGCACGTCATTCGTTCATTAACGCTCAGAATACGTCACAGCGGAGAACATGTTTTCCACGATAATATTTCAACGCCCTGCTTCTAAAGCCAGCTCTTTACAATACGAACAGAATGGATGGGGGCATTGTCATGTTGAAAAATAAGGGGAAGGCGGAAAAAAATGTCCACAAACTCCACAAAAGCAGTTTGGAGTAAGTTTTTGTAATTAGTGTCCGACATTCGCTCATTCACGAAAACTAAACTAGTAGCTCCATAATTCGTCATAGCGGAGAACATGTTGGCCACGATAATATTTAAACGCTCTTCTCCTGAAGCCAATCTCTACAAAACGAGCAGTATGGATGGATGCATTGTCGTGTTGAAAAATAAAGGGAAGGCGGCATAAAAATGTCCACAAACTCCACAAAAGCAGTTTGGAGTACGTTTTGGTAATTAGTGCACGTCATTCGTTCATTAACGCTCAGAATACGTCACAGCGGAGAACATGTTTTCCACGATAATATTTCAACGCCCTGCTTCTAAAGCCAGCTCTTTACAATACGAACAGAATGGATGGGGGCATTGTCATGTTGAAAAATAAGGGGAAGGCGGAAAAAAATGTCCACAAACTCCACAAAAGCAGTTTGGAGTAAGTTTTTGTAATTAGTGTCCGACATTCGCTCATTCACGAAAACTAAACTAGTAGCTCCATAATTCGTCATAGCGGAGAACATGTTGGCCACGATAATATTTAAACGCTCTTCTCCTGAAGCCAATCTCTACAAAACGAACAGTATGGATGGGGGTATTGTCGTGTTGAAAAATAAAGGGAAGGCGGCAAAAAAATGTCCACAAACTCCACAAAAGCAGTTTGGAGTACGTTTTGGTAATTAGTGCACGTCATTCGTTCATTAACGCTCAGAATACGTCACAGCGGCGAACATGTTTTCCACGATAATATTTCAAAGCCCTGCTTCTAAAGCCAGCTCTTTACAATACGAACAGAATGGATGGGGGCATTGTCATGTTGAAAAATAAAGGGAAGGCGGCAAAAAAATGTCCACAAACTCCACAAAAGCAGTTTGGAGTACGTTTTGGTAATTAATGCACGTCATTCACTCATTAACGAAAACTAAAATGGTAGTTTCATAATAGAAATAGAGTCTTAGAATAGTACGCCCCCACTCTTCTTCCTCATAAATAAAATAATCGCTCTTCGTCGGAAAAATACACTTTTCCAATCGTCATTGCACTATCCACGTCATGTGGTCTTTCCCAAAATTGCAATATCTGGTGCTTATGTACGGCTTTCAGTGGTGCCTGTCTTTTGAAGTATTCGACGCTTCAGGTACATTGTGAATCGTTGTTAATGTGAGTTCAAGCCGTAGATGAATTCGAAACCATTTGGAGAATTTTGCGTCTCGAGGTACTCTGATGGCTTCTTGAAATAATTATTTGCAACTTTTGGGCTTCGGCCAAGTTTTCCGACAATAGTGCGATTAGAAAGACCGTGAAACTCGTCAATTTTTGCGATTTCTGTGAAACTAAGCGACAGCTGTTTCCCCATACTTTTTCTTTGTAGCAAAGCACACGTTTCTCTACCGCAATGAAACGTAATTTGAACAAACTCGTATAACAATCAAAGAATAATTGAATTTTCTGCACTGAGACTAATCTAAGTTAACATTGAAAGAATTAAATTGTTGCTGCTGCTTACGAAAACAATTATGAGAGTTCCGTTAATTTCTACTGACCCATTTGGAATTTTTTTCAATATAAAAACAGACAGAGCACCCTCTTGCCAAGGACTTTAATACATATTTGCTAGCTACATATTAAGGAAACACCAAAATTGTTACTATTCTTTAAAATTTTAAGTGAGGCTATCCTATGTCAAATGCAAGGAATTTGATTTCAAGATCTTTTTGAGTATCCTTTAGAATCATAACATAAATTTACATACATATACTTTTTGAAAAGAGTGGAGACGTAAGCACACTGGTAACTGAATATGAATTAGTGGTCCTCGTTCTGCTCTGCTATAATAGGGTTTTTATTGACATAAAAATATAGAAATTTAACATTAGAAAAATGCAGTTAATATTTTTTTTTATGAAAAATATAAAACCGGTGACAGGGCTTGTCAAGCTTTCGTCAACATTTAAAATCCAAAATTTTAAATTTATACACAAAGAGGAGTTTTGCAAAATAATTGTTCAAGAACTCCCTAAATTTTAGCAAAAAAAAAAAACGAATCGTCGCATTCGTTTTCGAAAAATTTCGATCGAAATTATTTTCTTATTTTCCAAAATATAATAAGAGTAATTTTATTCTGTCATAGCTAACGAGTTATGTTTCATAGTTAATAGTAAAAGTGAAACGAGGTCTGACGATTGTCCGTCTTCTTTAAATAATAAACCAATTTCGATTGATTTTACTCGATATCGAATGCGACGATTTGCCCCCAGAATAAAAACGCAGTAAAAAGTCATAATAGAAATTTGTTTAGAAAAAAATACAGTGCCAGACAAAAATATTCTCAGATTCGACCACTTTTTTAACACACAAAAATATTTTAAAAGAAAAATAAAAAATTATTTCAGTTTTTACATGATAAAAAAGATAAAGTGAAACAAACCTGAGTTTGCAAAAATAATTCAAAAACAAATAAAAAGCTAATATTTTTAGATGACAAAACTATCGTTACACATTTAGTTATCCTTCAGAAAAAACCAAATTGGTACCGTGTTGGCAAACGGTTTTGTTTTACCACATCCAATTTTGTTGGTAATATACTCTTCCGTATATCTCCATTCCATCGAAATAATTTCTTTGAGTTGATTTTTGTTGCTAATTCCTCCGACAAATGTTCAATGGGATTTAAGTCTGGTGCTTGCGGAGGGTTAGCTAGAATTTGGGGGACATTGTCAATAATCCTGTTGAAAGTAATAATTATTAGCAAGTCCCAATTTTGATACTATATTTTTAAGGTTTTCTTTAACTATGGTCATGTAAACACTTTTGTCCGTTATACCTTCAATAAAGACAATATTCCCCCCAACACCAGCATACGACAAGAAATCCCACACAATAACCCCTCCGCCTCCATGCTTTACTGTACTTACTAAATCTTTTTCTTGATACTCAGTATTAGGTTTTCGCCAGACCATTATTTGTCCATCGGATTGAAACACTACTTTGTCCTAAAAATCACTTGACTTGTTTTTATATAGATTTTCGAACTCCAATCTCGGCTTTCTAATAACTAATAATACTCTTTATTGAAATCTGGCACGTAAAGAAATCTACATATATATAGTTCTTGGGCTGGCATCCTTTTCAAAATTCTTTATTTCTACAACCACAATCTCTGCTGATATTTTTTGGATTCGCTCTTACGTTCCGCATAATAGAAGATGATTCTCTTTCTGTTCTAGGGCGATCCGATCTTTTATTACTTTCCAATATTTTTAAAACGATTTATAATACTTCTTATAGTGAAACGGCTTCTTCTCATTACATATTCAATTTTCGCTAAAGATTTTCCTTGAGAACGAAGATTTATAACGATTTTCCTTTCAGCAATTGTAGTATGTATTGTTAAGTTTCGGTGCCATTTTCAATAAACAACCGATTGAACAAGTTTATTAAAACTAAAGCAAATAAATTCCTAATTTGACATATTTTCCTATGGGTTTGCTTAAAAAAAATTATAAGCTATATAAAAAGCGGGTAATTAATTAAAAATAATTTAATTGCGCCAAAAGTTTAGTCCAGCTTAAATGAGTGTCAAAAAAGTTATGGCTTTAAAACACGCTTTTTTTTACCTGCAAACAGGTAAAAAATATTTTAATTTTCCTAAATATTTTTGGAGTTATAAAGCACTTTAATCCAACTTAATAATTGTGTGAAGATTTTTGTCTGGCCCCGTATATACATATAAAAAAAAATTAAGTTAAAAATAAAAAATAAAATAAAATTTATAAAAAAAAATATAATTTTTTTTTTTATAAATGTTACAATTCCAAATTAGGATGTCAATAAACAATAAATCCAAATTTAGCAGAGCAAAACTTATCTCACCTTGGCTCATATTTGGCTGTTGTAAAGGGTAATAGTTGCGAAAATTTACCAAAGCTTAACCAGTTTCAAAACCTTTCGATATCATTAAAAATTATTTTTAAAAAAAAGTATATTTTGTATATGTTGTACTTTAGTTCAGAAAATTCTGAAATTTAGTATACATAGAGAAAACAGAGTCGTAGTGGCTACCACATATATTGCCAACCCAATTGCGATAAAGCTAATAACCGAATTTTTAATTCATTGCAATTACAATTATATTGTCTTAACATTAGAAAATGGTCACACATCACACATCATCACAAAAGCAAATGGCTATTTGCTATAAAATTTCTGTTGATTCATTATCGATTTGTTAACTATCGGCAGAGCCTCCGTATCTTAAAATTTTTGCTGCACAATGAGCAAAATTAAATGAATGAATTAATCTCTAAATTTCAAGGTTCAGAAAATTCACACATGAAACAATCTTCTGTTCTAAAGCATCCAACACATATTTTTTTTTTCATATCAATTATGTGTGTTTCTAAATTTTGTACGGTGCCCAACACAATCATGACTGTGTTTCGTTTTAATATTTCGTATCTATACGAACTTTTTCTATCACGTATTTTTTGTTTCGAACACACATAAACTACACAGATTCGAGTGTAGCTTTATTTTAAGTTCGTTTTCTTGCACGTGTACTGCTAAAAAATACAACATGTTCTTCAACGCGTACATCTATAAATTAAAACTTTATCCACTCGCTATCGGAGAAAAATGAAATTAAGTCATAAACCGCATATAAAATTTCTTTGTTTTTTATTTTATTACTATCTTTTATTATTATCTTTTTATTTTTATTTTTTTTATAACTGCTAATGAATTATTTTAGATTTTTTTTAATAAATTTTGTTGAAACAATTGTTGTCGTTATTATAGGGGTGTTTCAGATTTTTCCGATCGCGAGTTGATAATGTTTTAAGAACGTGTTCTGTTTTTTTAGCAGTACACGTACAGGAAAATGAACCTAAAATAAAGCTACACTCGAATCTGTGTGGTTAATATATGCTCGAAACAAAAAATACGTGATAAAAAATGTTCGTGTAGATAACGAAATATTAAAACAAAACATAGTCATGATTGTGTTGGGCACCGTACAAAATTTAGAAACACACATACATAATAGATATGAAAATAAAAATATGTGTTTGTTGGTCTGAGCTATGTTTGTTTACATATATAAACGAGTTTTTTATTCAGTGTGTTTTTTCCTGAACTCTGCTAAATTTACTTTCAGTAGCAGGGATGCCAAACGGATTTTGTAAAGCCACTGGCAAAAATGTTCGTAATTGAAGAGGCAACTAAGGTGAAAATGGATTTATTTTTGAACTTGCAACAATTTAATGGAAGTTATTTGTATACTTTCAGTTCATATTTTTCAGTAAAGCATATTACAGTAACCCGCTAAAATACTTGAATTCTCTCACGCACTTAAGTCCAATGATAAAATTAATATTTACCACAATAATCCAGCTTAAGGCACAAAAACTCTTCCATAAAATACTTATATTTAAAAAGAATTATTTTGATAAGACTAGAAATCATTGCAATTTATTCCCATTCTTAATATATAGAAATGAACGTAATATATATTTTTAGTTTTTCTTTTACGGTATTTATATGTCAAATTCTTTAATTTCAGTTATTAAGCATATCCGGCATAACCCAGCATCTGATTACTAATTTATCATAGACAACAACCAACCAAAAAACAATATATTTTTATACAAATACAAACACAGAATCATCACAACAAAATACTTTAATGGTACAGAATTTTTTTTTTAACTAAAAAAACATTTACAGATTTAACCTTAATATTTTTGAGTAATTTACTTTATTATTATATTTTAATAATTAAGTTAGATCATAATTCTTTTTTAAATTATATATTTTTGTGATAATTTTAAATGTAAATAAAACAGAAAATACAAAAAAAGTATTAAAATTAAAATTGAAATTAATTTTCAAAAATTTTCCAAAAAAAAAAAATAATAATAATTGAACTTTTATTCCAATAATCAGTAATTCCAAAACTTTACACAAATTAAAGCTTTTTAGAAATTTTTTTGGAAATTTAAATTTAGTTGATCTTAAACTCATGGTGAGAGTAGTTCTTTGAACAAACATCGTGAAACAAAACTATACAAAATTTTTACCAAATGAGCATAAACACGTTGCTATTCATTGTTGGTGTTTTCTTGGAGAAGTTAAAAATAGATTTAATTTTGTCGAACTTATAAAAATTAAAAGTGAAATGTTTTGAAAATTTAAAAAAAAAGAACAACAAACTCATTTCTTTGTTTTAAGTAATTCAAAATGCATTCAGAGTGCTCGTATTTAAAAACTTTTTTTATAATTTGTTTGGCGTTTGTTAACTCTATAAAATGTTATAACCCTACGGATAATTTTGATGCTACTCTTGTGTCTAATTCTCATATACCAATAGGTAAGTTTTCGGCAAAATTAATACATATAGATTATAATTTGAAGTAAAACTTATTGCCGTAGGTCTTATTTCGGATATAAATGCGGATAAACTACGTGAAACTTTTGATTATGCCATATCGGTCATCAATTCAGAATTAAATATTCCCCTAAAGGGCTTTCAGGAAGAAATCGATTATGGTAATACTATGCAGGGTTTCAATTGTTTATGCAAATTAATGCAGGTATGTTTTTTTGTTTAACTGTTTCAAAATCAATAATTTAACCATGTTCCTTTTCTTTTAGACTGGCGTTGGTGCCATATTTGGACCCACGGCCAAGCACACTGGCAACCATTTAATGAATGTCTGCGATAGCAAAGATATTCCCTATATCTATTCACATATGAGTGAAGCCTATGAGGGCTTTAATCTCTATCCCCATCCTATGGATATTGCTAAGGCCTTGCATGCCATCATCAATGAATTTGAATGGAGTCGTTTTATATACCTTTATGAAAACAGCGAATATTTGAGTATTTTAAATGGCCTTATGTCGTTTTATGCCGACAGGGGACCCATAATATCGGTAATGCGTTATGATTTGAATCTGAATGGCAATTTTAAGTCAGTTTTACGGAGAGTGCGCAAATCTGTGGATAGTCGTATTGTGGTTGTGGGTTCTGCGGCCTCGGTAGCAGAATTATTGAAACAGGTAAACGGAATTATTATTAGCTTTCAAATAAAGTGTTTTCGTTTGAATGGTGCGTGGTAAAGAAGAAGAAAGCATATATTCCAAAAATTCATAACTACACTGTATTCTTAATCGGACCGGTTTCTGGCATTTCAGCCTTCATCAGTGATTTATTGAACATTGTGATAATTGTTATGTTATAATTGAATAGATTGTTTATATATGAATTTTTCTACTTAGTACGGCCGTGTGGTTTGAACCTGTGTCTATCTCACATACACTCGTACTTGCACTTTTTGGTCAGCGCTTTAACACACTCACCTAAAGTCAGGCCTACGAGCAGTGTGGCTAAGAATCAGTTTTCATACCATACAGCTTTTACTTCGTATTAATTTCAGAAGATACAACTCTGTCCAAACAAACAATCGTTATTTTTGAATTTTATAATATTTTTGCATTTATACTTCTAATTTCCATCTTCTCAGTTTCGTAAGAGTTGCCATATGTGATGTATGGTTTGTACATTCTATTGCACTTTTTACATATATTTGAGATGATGCTCTGAAGCCAAATTTTTCTAATAGTTTGTTAGATTTGACGTCATTTTTCAGACATATCTACAATATTAACAGGCTACGCGATTTTTTGTGATCGTTATTTTTTTCTACCGTTTTATCCCGATTTTGACCAAACGTATATTATTTGAAAGGTATTTCTTTTCAGCCGTTTTGCAGATTTACAGATTTTTAAATTTTGTCCTTTATTTTGAGTAAATTGCATTTAAAGTTGCTACTAATAGACACATAAAATTATACGTATGCTATGTGTGTTTTATTAAATTTGTTAATGTGTTTGTTAATGAGTTTGTTATCTTCATTCACAATAATAATAAACCATAAAAGTGTTGGTTTGTGAATTGGCTAAGTTGAAAAGTAAAGCTGTCTAGAAATTGTACTCGAATTTCGAGTTCTGGAAACTGCTAGTTGCAATTAATACTGTAATTAATATTTTTTCGTTCTGATTTTGAGATTTGATATTAGAAACATATTTCAAACAATAATAATCCAAAAACAAGAAATAATCTTTAAATCTGAATATAAAAAGTTCTTCCATGAAAAAATTTTCTGATTTGTAGAATTTTTCTAAGAAAAAATATTTAGATTCTGAGAATTGAAAAAAACAAGTAAGAAAATTATAATCGGTCTAGACCAGTGATGGTGAAACTATGAGAGGTTTTTGATGACACTCTAAATTTTTACGATTTTAAAGTAAAAATGTAATATTGCTTTTATTTTATATTTTTCATATTTTTTTTTCGATATTTATACAATTTTAAAATTTATATTTGTGCATCGGAACGCATAAAATAATAACAAGTTTAATCCGCCTAGCCGGTCTATAACTTCTTCAAATTTCAACGCGATCTGCCGCGCATAAGACACATTGCATGTATAATTGATTGTTAGTATTTTTGGGAACCAAGTGCCATTGAGCTTACTGTTGCACTGCCGCAAATATACGCTTAAATCTGCTTTGAAGACAACAAAACTGAATATATTTTACTGTTTCGGAATCGCACCATCACTATTATCTATAATTTTCTAAAAACTTTATTAGTAAGTAACTTAAAATTATCCGCATTTTATTTTATTTTTTAGGCCCAACAAGTTGGCATTATCAATGAAGATTACAACTACATAATTGGCAATTTGGACTTTCATACATTTGATCTGGAAGAATATAAATATAGCGAAGCAAATATTACCGGCTTGCGTATGTTCTCCGCCGAACAAATTGAAGCACAAAATCTTATGCTGCAATTGAATTTTATCGATGAAATTTATGAAAATGAAATGATAAAAAATGGTAAAGATTTATATAAGAAAAGTATTAAAAAGAATGTTAAATTTCTTTGAAACGCTTTTATTTAATTTGAAGTATAAAATTATGTAGATTAGGGATTTCTGATGTGTACACATCTATACGCGCAGGGAGGTAAATTTCTTTTTCACAATACAATCACAAAAACAGCGTAACATGAAAGACGTTAAAAAAAATCGGTGTGACTTATGATTGTACTGGTGAAAAAATATGAAAAAATAATAACCTGTTTGAAAATGAAAAATGAAAAATGAAAAATGAAAAATGAAAAATGAAAAATGAAAAATGAAAAATGAAAGATGAAAAATAAAAAATGAAAATTGAAAAATTAAAAATTAAAAATTAAAAATTAAAAATTAAAAATTAAAAATTAAAAATTAAAAATTAAAAATTAAAAATTAAAAATTAAAAATTAAAAATTAAAAATTAAAAATTAAAAATTAAAAATTAAAAATTAAAAATTAAAAATTAAAAATTAAAAATTAAAAATTAAAAATTAAAAATTAAAAATTAAAAATTAAAAATTAAAAATTAAAAATTAAAAATTAAAAATTAAAAATTAAAAATTAAAAATTAAAAATTAAAAATTAAAAATTAAAAATTAAAAATTAAAAATTAAAAATTAAAAATTAAAAATTAAAAATTAAAAATTAAAAATTAAAAATTAAAAATTAAAAATTAAAAATTAAAAATTAAAAATTAAAAATTAAAAATTAAAAATTAAAAATTAAAAATTAAAAATTAAAAATTAAAAATTAAAAATTAAAAATTAAAAATTAAAAATTAAAAATTAAAAATTAAAAATTAAAAATTAAAAATTAAAAATTAAAAATTAAAAATTAAAAATTAAAAATTAAAAATTAAAAATTAAAAATTAAAAATTAAAAATTAAAAATTAAAAATTAAAAATTAAAAATTAAAAATTAAAAATTAAAAATTAAAAATTAAAAATTAAAAATTAAAAATTAAAAATTAAAAATTAAAAATTAAAAATTAAAAATTAAAAATTAAAAATTAAAAATTAAAAATTAAAAATTAAAAATTAAAAATTAAAAATTAAAAATTAAAAATTAAAAATTAAAAATTAAAAATTAAAAAATTAAAAATTAAAAATTAAAAATTAAAAATTTAAAATTAAAAATTAAAAATAAAAATTAAAAATTAAAAATTAAAAATAAAAAATTAAAAATTAAAAATTAAAAATTAAAAATTAAAATGAAAAATGAAAAATGAAAAATGAAAAATAAAAAATGAGAAATGAAAAATGGAAAATAAAAAATTAAATATAAAAAATTAAAAATAAAAAATTAAAAATGAAAAATTAAAAATTAAAAATGAAAAATGAAAAACGAAAAATTAAAAATGAAAAATTAAAAATGAAAAATAAAAAATAAAAAATGAGAAATTAAAAATAAACAAAGAAAAATAACAAATGGAAAATGAACTTTAAAAAAAATGAAAAATAAAAGCTGAAAAAGAAAAAATAAAAAATAAAAACCGAAAAATGAAAAACGAAAAAAGAAAAATTAAAAATGAAAAATGAAAAATGAAAAAAAAATTAAAAATTAAAAATGAGAAATAAAAAATTAAAAATGAAAACTGAAAAACAAAAAATGAAAAATTAAAAATATAAAACGAAAAATTAAAAATTAACCCGTTAAAATAATAAATATTTTTATATTAGCAGAGCCCATGTAGTTGATTGCTATAAGTGATACATGGATGTCGTTTTCTGTTTGATTTTAAAAAAATGCCATAAAAATCTTTACACATCTACCCTGTGATCGGACTCACATGATTTTTTTTTATACTCTCCACATAACTGAGCAAAGGGTATATATAGGTTTGTCATTCCGTTTGTAAAGCATGGAAATAAATTCCGGAGACCCCAAAACCATATATTTTGTTGATCCTTATAAGAAGGGAAGTTGATTTAGCTCTGACCGTCTGTCCGTCTGTCTGTGGAAATCAAGATCGCAACCTCAAAAACTAAGCGTGAATCTTCGTTTATTAACATCCCAAAGGAGTTTTTATTTAAAATCATCAAAATCGGTCCAATGGGTCACGAGATATGAATGAAAATGTGAAAGAACTCTTGAAAAAATTAAAAGTGTTTAATGTGTTTGTTGTGGTTTTCTTAAGATGTGTATATGTTGTAATTCTTCATATTGCTGTCCTTATTAAAATTGTGGCATTTGCTTCATGTGAAAGGTTATACTTTTTTAAAAAATTACTCTCTTTTTAAAAAAGTTAATTTTATTTAAAAAAGTTAATTTTATTTAAAAAAGTTCCATTTATTTAAAAATGTCGTTTTTTAAAAAAATCTCTTTTTTCAAAAAAGTAAATTTTTTTAAATTTCAAGTTGTTGTAAAAAAGTGGAAACAGTACCCTTTTTTCAAAAATAACCTCTTTAAAAAAATATTCTTTTACCCTTCTTTCAAAAAAAGTATTTTTTAAGTACCATAATAAAAAAAGTACACTTTGTAATTATGTAAAAAGTACCCTTTTTTAGAAAAACGTACCCTTTTCTCAAGAAAGTTAATTTTTATTAAATTTTTTACATTTTCTTAAAAAAAATACCATTTTTTAATTAATATTTTCTTTGTTTTAAAAAGTAAACTTTTTTAAAAATTAACTTTTTTTTTTAAAAACTACCCTTCGTTTCAAAACAGTACCCAGTTTTAAAAAAGTAGATTTTTAAAAAACAAGCAAAATTTTTTTTAAGTATATTTTTTAAAAAAGTACTCCTTTTCCAATATAGTAAAAGTAAAGTACCATATTTTTAAAAAAAATTTGACCTGCATATTTTTAGCGAAGGATCGTTTGCAATTTTTTTGAATTTCCTTATGACTTCTAAGGTCTCCCATCATTCTTCTAAAGGTCAAACTTTGGGTATTATAACGCCCACTGCGTTAAATAGGAACTTAAGGTTTTCCACTCTTGTAAGAGAAAAATAATGAAATTTTTCAGATTTTTCATTGTTTTTTTTTTATACAGGAAATTATAATGGAAACTGGCCAACAAGAAAAGAAATTAACTTAAAATGTAAATGGTATTTGAATTTAAAGTTTCAATATCGGCAACAATTTTAAAGTGGTAGCCGTACCCAACTATGGTTGTAATATTGAGTTTAAGACGCATCTGGAGGGTATCAAAAATTCAGCACAGCCGAATTTAACACTTTTACTTGTTTATAAGGATAACTTGCCAATTCGCGCTCTTCGGGAGATGTTTGCTTCAGTTTTTTAGATTTTCATGCTGCCACATTTTAAGAAAACAAACGTATTTTTCACAGATTTTTAAACATATTATTGAAATATTTTTTAATATAGTTTATTTAAAGCATATTTGGCTTAGAAAAAATTTTTGGTTTGAGAATTACTAAACAAATCGTAAACCCACAGTTGCTGTACGATTTTAAATAACACTCACTGTAAGACAAATACTAAACAGAACGTTCAATTTCTTTGAAAAGATTTTATTTAATTTTAAATTTCAAATGATGTAGATTTAGGGATTCTTTCACAGTTTGTTTATTATAATTTATTCACTAGGTTCTTGTCCGATTTCCACCGAAATGGCTTTAATTTATGATGCTGTGATAGCATTTGCTGAAACCACAAAGCACATACACTACATGCCACAATCACTAAACTGTTCATCATATTCGGATAACGTGCAAGAGGATGGTTCAACATTTAAAAATTACATGAGATCGGTAAGAAAAATTAATTACTCTCATTGAAATACTCATATGTATATAATTTAATTTATTCTCATTTTTTTTATGTAGCTGTTAATTGAAAAAAATACCATTAGTGGTAATATATTTTTTGAGGGGACTGTACGCAAAGGCTTTACTTTTGATGTTATCGAGCTGCAGTCATCTGGTCTGGTCAAAGTTGGCACTTGGGAGGATAATAAAAATTTCACATTTCAAAGACCACCACAGGTCAAAATTGTCTTAGACACAGATGTTAAGTCGATGGTTAATAAAACATTTAGGGTATTAATTGCAGTGCCAGTAAGTTTGGTGAAAATATTTTCAAAACAAACAAAAACTCCATTAATATGTAAATCTGTTTTTCCTTTTGATAAGAACAAACCATATGCTGATTTGGTGGACAGTCACAAGCAATTAGAAGGCAATAACCAATATGAGGGATACAGCATAGATTTAATTGCACAGCTGGCCGATAAATTGGGTTTCAATTTTACATTTCTGGCTGATATCAAGGATTATGGTTCGTTCAATAAGACCACTAATGTTACTACAGGAATGTTAAAGGAAATTATGGAAGGGGTAATTATAATCTAAAAATCAGCTGTTTTTATTTTTTGAAAATGTCGTTAGCGAAAAGTACTTTTATACAATTAATTGAAAGTTATACGAGTACTTTTTTGTAGTTTCTCATAAACAAGAAAAGAAGTCTGTTTTCAAATGACTTAAAATGAAAAACTTCCGAATTACTTATAATTAAATCAAACAATATACATTCTATACTTTCTTTTCTTTTAAATTTTAGCGAGCTGATTTAGCAATTGCCGATTTAACTATCACCTCAGAACGAGAAGAAGTTGTTGATTTTTCTATACCCTTTATGAATTTGGGTATGATTTCTTCCAATTATTTTCTGTTCTTTTGTTTCTTAAAAAAATATGTATTTATTTTGTAACAGGCATAGGGATTTTATTTTTGAAACCTCAGATAAGTAAACCAACAACATTTTCCTTTATGGACCCGTTTTCGAAACAGGTTTGGAAATATTTGGGTATCGCCTACTTGGGTGTATCCATATGTTTCTTTATTCTGGGTAGGCTCTCACCAACAGAATGGGATAATCCCTATCCATGTATAGAAGAACCCGATGAATTGGAAAATCAATTTACAATAAATAATGCATTGTGGTTTACAACAGGTGCATTTTTGCAACAAGGTTCTGAGGTGGCACCAAAGTAAGTTATTATTAATAAGACTGATGAAATTAATTTTTATCATACGATTCTGATTTTTTGTATGGAAATTATATGACAAAATTAAAAAAAAAACAGGAATAATCTGAATTTAAAAGTTGAAATATTTTTGTTTTTGTTATATTTAGAGCTTTATCCACACGTACTGTAGCTGCTATATGGTGTTTCTTTACTTTGATAATGGTGTCATCATATACAGCCAACTTGGCTGCCTTTCTAACCGTAGAAAATCCTACAAAACTTCTGGAAAGTGTTAAAGATTTAGCTGACAATAAAGGAGGCGTACAATATGGTGCCAAAGATTCTGGATCAACAAGAAATTTCTTTTTGGTTTGTATAAAATAATAAAAAAATATCAAATGAGATCATATTTCGAGATTCGATGATATTCTTAATTACAACAACCACTGTGAAGAGGGTATATATTGGTTTGTCATTCCGTTTGTAACGCATCGACATAAATTCCGTGGACCCCAAAACCATATATTTTTTTGATCCTTCTAACTAGGGAATTTAATTTAGCGATGACCGTCTGTCCGTCTCGTTTTTAGATAAAATCGTTTATGAACATCCCAAAGGAGTTGCTATTTAAAATCATCAAAATCGGTCCAAAGGGTCGCGAGATATGAATAAAAATTACAAACTCTTGAAGAAATAAAAATGTTCAATGTGTTTGTTGTTTTTCTTAAGATATGTATATATTGTAATCCTTCTTACTATTGTAGTCATTGTAGTTGTGATATTTGCTTCATAAGTGTGTGTGTATGGTTATATTGCACGTGTCACATTAGCCTAAGCAAGTATTGCCACATATTTTGGATCGTTATTACGATATAAAAAATACCTTTTTTTAAAGTACCTTTTTAAGACAAGATTTTTTTTAAAGTGCCTGTGTTCTTAAAAGTAAATTTTTTAAAAAGTAAATACCCTTTTTTTCAAAATTTAAATATTATTATAAAAGTAAATTTTTTAAGTAAACTTTTTTAAAATTAAGTGCCTTTTTTTAAAAGTACCCTTTTTTAAAAAGTACCCTTTTTAAAAAAAAATACCGTTTTCAAAATTCAAATATTTTTATAAAAGTAAATTTTTTAAGTAAACCCTATTTTTATAAAGGTACCTTTCTGAAAACTACCTTTTGTTAAAAGTACCATTTTTTTAAAAAAAGTTCCTTTTATAAAATAAAGGAATTTTTTTTTTAACAGTACCATTTTTTAAAAAAGTATTTCTTTTTTAAGGTATTCTTTAAAAAAAAAGTACTCTTTTTTTTAATTTAAATATTTTTATAAAAGTAAATTTTTTAAGTAAACTTTTTTAAAATGAAGTGCCCGTTTTAAAAAAAAGTTCCTTTTATAAAATAAAGGAAATTTTCTTAAAACAGTTACTTTTTTAAAAAAAGTAATTTTTTTTAAATATCTTTTTTAAAAAAAAGTACTCTTTTTTAAATGTAAATATTTTTATTAAAGTACATTTTTTAAGTAAACTTTTTTAAATGAAGTGCCGTTTTTAAAAAAAAAAATCCTTTTATAAAATAAAGGTAATTTTTTTTTAAACAGTAAGTACCTTTTATTAAGTAAATTAGTTTTAAAAATGTACTCTTTTTTTAAAAATAAAGTACCCTTTTTAAAAACATAAGTACTTTTATAAAAGCAAAATTTGTTAAGTAAGCTTTTTTAAAAATAAGTGCCCTTTTTAAGAGAGTACCTTTTTGAAGTCTCTTTTTAGTATCTTTTCTTAAATTAAAACCTTTCTTAAAAAAGTACCTTTAATCAAAAAAGTACTTTTTCTTTTTTAAAAATTAACGTTCCTTTGAAAAGTACCTTTTCTTAGAAATTACCTGTCCTTAAGAAAATATCTTTTTTAAAAATGTACCTTTTTTTAACAACTACCTTTTATTACAAAATTTGTTTTAGTAGAAAAGTACCGGTTCTTTGTAATTTTTGATTTTGAAAATAATCGTTTCAATTTTATATACATCACTATTTTCTTTTAAGTGTTTTGATATTAGTTTGTTATTTTTAACTATCAAAAATACTTTACATACACACATGGAAAAAAAATCGCCAACCGAATTGTTCTAAATTTTAACAACTCATTTTCGATTGTATCAACACACATTTTATAGCAACTAACCATTTCCTATTGTGATAAAATATTTACTGTTAATACAGTAGAAATGTAATTCTAATTAACTCAAAATTCGGTTATTATCTTCATCGCAATTAGAACAAATAAGGTTACATAAATCAAAAATTTCATGTGCGCTTACGATATTTTGAATAAACTCATCTTAAATGACATTGTTCAAAGATTACAAATTTGCTACCTTCAATAAAATCAGATTTGTAGTTTAGAAGATATAACCCCTTTCAAATTTGACCAATTTTAAATTTTCAAAAAAAAACATAAAATTTTTAGACAATCTGATCCAGTTTTAGGTAGAATCCGAGTTATAATGCATGCATCCCTGGTAAATTCATCTACAGATACAGGATGCACAAATAAAATATCAAGTTCTTCTAAAGCAGCTTCTACGAATTCGTTGCAAATATCAAGGCGAAATGGATAAAAGTATGCCGAGGCATTCAGAAATTGAACGCCAAATACAAAGACTGGCTTAATAAGGATACCTGGATAAATTGGCAGAAGATGAACCCATCTCATCAACCGGACGTGCAAGAGGAAGGCCACAAAAAAGTATGGAGAAGTGTTCAAATTTTACAAGAAAAAGGAAACTTGCCGATGCCACTAACGATTTGACCAAGAACCATTTATCGGAAGCGCTGTCTATTAAATATAAACAGGACAATGACAAAGTTAGGTCGCAGATTACAAATTATGTTGCTGATGCAAGCCCACCACAACTTAAAAGGATTACAAAGAGTATTTCCACGCCACCATACACAACCTTCAAAGTATGGTTCCGAAGAAGCTTTGGCCTTGTTTATGGACTTAGAACAAATATGAGATACTATGGGCATCTTTAATGCGACACGAAGCTTACATTTTACCCGGATACAAGCACAGGACCACTACATAGGGAGGTTATGGAAATTTCTGTAAAAGTCAATATGCAGGATCTTATGGACTATGCAGTAACATGGCTGTTACAGAGTCTTCCTGAAAATGAGTTGAAAAATCTTCCTGAGAATCTGACATTAATCAGTAAATGGGGCTGCGATGGATCATCCGGACAAAGCGTTTATAAACAAAGGACGCTACAATGTCAGGCGGAAATATGTTTATGGCATCTGTTGTTCCTTTGCGACTTAAATCTGATGTTTCCGTACACTGAAAAAATCCACGGCCGTCATCAGTACATTATTGCCGCCCAATAATGTTTCAGTTTGCAAGGGAATCGCCGGAACTCATAAGGACCACGGTGCTGAAAATTACAAAAGGAAAATATCTTGAATGTAGTCACGAGTTTCACCTGACCGTGGTTTCCGTTAACTAATGACAGTAGGGTATCCAATTCTATTAATTCATTGGAACACCGTCGGAATGTGGGTTGTGTAGCACTGTTCTATAGATATTACCATGGGAAATGTTCTTCTGAGATTAGCGAACTTATTCCAAGTGCCCGAGTTTCGGTTCGGCCTACCCGTTTCTCTAGTAGATCACATCCGTTTGTAGTCTATTGTCCAGTTCAGTGCTTCTCAAACTGTGAGCCGCGGCCCCCTAGGGGGCCGTAGAACTTTTTCGAAGGAGCCGCAAAACATTTAAGTATTTCTACATTTATGTATTTATCTTTAAAATATTTTTTTTTATTTCATAAATTTCTTTGAAAATGGTGTATTCCTAAATTTAAAATCGTAAAATTTGTTCAAATTAAATTTCACAGTAGGCTTAGCTACACAGAAGCATATTTTTTAACTTCCTAGAATTTTATTAAATTGAAAAATTTATTTCCGCAGTAGGCTTAGTTAGTTTGCAAAAAGAAGCACATTTTTAAATTTTATCTTCATTTAGTGATGTGCTTTCAACATTGACGATTTTTGTAGTTTTTTTTTATGTAATATTAAAAAAAGTTAAAAAAGTGAATATATTAAAGCAAAAGAAAGTATAATTAAATATTATAAAATAATTATATTTCTTTCTATATTCAAGGTAATTATTATTATTTCTTTTAATTAGGTGATAAATTTAACTATTATTTTCTTAAAATTTTAACGATTTTAGTACGGGTTTAAAAATGGATAAGTGGCTAATAAAAACCCGTAAAGAGCGAGAAAATTATGAAAGTGTACATGAATTAATAGAACTTACATCTGAACATCTACAAGAACCAGTAGAATTATCATCTTTACCAGGAACTTCTACTTCAACATCGAGATTAACAAATGGTAATAAGAGAAAAGTCGCCGCAGATAATACACCTCAATTGAAAAATCGTAAATATAATATTATTTGAAATATGGATTTATTTCGTCAACATTTAATAATCAAGAAAGACCTATGTGTGTAATTTGTTTCACCCAACTATCAAACGATAGTATGAGGTCAGGAAAACTACTGCGTCATTTAACTACTTTGCACCCAGAATATCAAAGTAAGCCACTCGAATTTTTTCAAAGAAAGGCAGCAGATAAAAAGGAACAAACTGATCCTCTTACAAAATATACAAAACTTAATGATGACCTGCTAAAAGCATCTTTCGAAGTTGCCCTATTAATTGCAAAAAACAAAAAACCTTATACGATAGGAGAAGATCTTATATTAGCAGCAGCAATTAAAATTTGTGAAACTATATACAGTGAAAAAATTGCTAATCCTTTGAAGTCTATTCCTATCTCAAACGAAAAGAAGAATTGATAGCATGGGATATAATATTAAAACCCAATTAATATCTCGTATTAAACAGAGCAACTTCTTCGCGATACAAATTGATGAATCTACTGATATAACAAATTACGCGCAGTTAATGGTTTTTGTAAGATATCAGTATAACTTCCAAATTCATGGCAATTTACTTTTTTGTCGGGAGCTATTAACTTCAACAAGAGGTATTGATATTTTTGTAAAAGTAGATGAGTTCTTTTCAGAGAATAAACTTGAATGATCAAAATGTGTAGGAGTGTGTACAGATGGTGCAGCAGCGGTGACTGGGAGAATTTCTGGATTCAAAGCAGAAGTACAAAAAGTATCACCAGATGCGCAACATATTCACTGCGTAACACACAGAGAACATTTAGTTTTTCGACGAATGTGTTCCGAACTCAGTGAAATTTTGAGTGACATTACAACTATTGTTAATTTTGTAAAAAATCGTGCTGTAAAATCGAGATTGTTTAATATTTTATGTAAGATGGGATCAGTGCATGAGGTTTTGTTATATCATACTGAAGTAAGGTGGCTTTCACGTGAAAAAGTTTTAAATAGAATTTAAGAACTTAAAGATGAGTTACAATTATTTCTTTTAGATAAAAAAAACCAGATCTTGCTACGCACTTTAGTGATGAAAGTTGGATGTGTTTAGCATCATCATTTAGCAGATTTTTTTGCTAAAGCAGATTTCTCTGCAGGGAAAAGAAACCAATATTTTAGTTTTGAATACAAAACTTATTGCTTTTCAACAAAAACTTTGTTCATGGTCAAACTCTATTAACGAAGGAAATATGGAAATGTTCCCATGTCTGAATGAGTTTGTTTGCACCAATGAAATATCAATATCAAATTCAATTAAAAAAACAATACTGAATCATATTGATGAATCTAAAAGATTTTTTGCTAAATATTTCCCAAACATGAACGAGGAACGAAAATACGACTGGATAAGGATGCCATTTGCTAAAACATTGAAATATGATCATATTTCTTGGGTAGCTCAAGAAGAATTGATTGAAATTAGATCAGATAATTCTTTTGAATTAGAGTTTAACGAAAAAAGTTGTACAGTATTTTTGATAAGGCGACAGCAAGAATATCCGACTATCGCAAAAGTGACATATCTTTGTGAAACAGCTTTTTCTTCATTACTAGTACTTCAACGAGCTCTTTGGAACAAAACCTTCGAATTAGTATTTCTGAAATTTCACCCGATATTGATTATTTGTATAAAACTATGCAATCACATCTTTCTCATTAAATTACTATATCGTAAAAATTAGATATTTTTTTTGTAAAAGTTATTTTTATATAATATTATTTTTGAGTTTACTTTAAAAAGTTTTTGTTTAAAAAAATTGATTTAAATGGATTTATTATTTCTAATAAAAATATTACTTAGACAAAATTAATGATAAATAGTGTTTTAATAGTATTATTTTTTGGGTGGGGGGGAGGTGGAGGGGGAATGAAACTTTTGTTTCGGAATTTAGGGAGCCGCAATATGAAAAAGTTTGAGAAGCACTGGTCTAGTTGACCGCACAACGCATTACAGAGAGAATTCGTTTATCAGTCGAACTAGCCGAATGTGGAATAAACTCGCCGCATAGGTCTTTCCCGACAGTTATAATCTAATAAAATTTAAGTCAAATATCCACAAACACTACTCCCTCTCTCCTCTGAGTTTTTTAAAGAAGTTTGTCTAAAAATGGACTACCCCAGGTGCGAATACGGGAACTCGGGGAGATTTTTTGCAAATGATGAGGCAATAACTCGAATCACTGTAATTAACAATCAAATCCTTAAAGGTTGGGAACGATCTGGGAGTATGCTTCGAAAACTACATCGCTTTTGGCAGAAATGTAACCACCGAAGAAATTGACCCGAACAGGCCATAAAATAATGGCGCATGGCAAAGATATAATTGAATATCAGTCTTTGCCAATTGGACAGCTTTCCAAAGAAGCTCAGGAGTCCCTCAACAAAGTTTATAAAAAAAATATAGATGCTCGAACACGATCAAAGCATCAAGAGTGAGGCAAAATAATGACCCCTTCAACATGTTGGTAGCATCTTCCGGACCACTTACGAAAAGAGTTAGAATCCAATAATTGTAGTTCAGAAATGATTGGTCTATTAGATATACCTTCTTCTGTTATGAATTGTGATTATTATTTGAAGCAATTTGAAAAAACAAATTCGAAAAATCTTAATTATGGATAATAATTTTAGAACAACAACTTTGAAAGAGAAAGTTAAAAAATATAAAATGGTTAAAAATCATGTTTTTAATTAACAGAAACATGATTGTTTCATGCCGTTAAGAAGTAAGAAGTAAGCTTCTAAAAGCTTGTTCAAACACTTATTTCATAGCTTGGACAATTCTCTATCATATGCCTTTTAACTTATTTTATTATCTCAATTGGTTCAAAAGTTATGGGTTTTGCAACGAAAAAACTCAAAGACGCCAATGTGCGACGTGTACTATGAAGTACAATTTTTATGAACTTATCACCACTAGTTCAATTGTAGTGATGGTTGGTTGAAATAGAAATGCTTATTCTCTCATATTTACTGCAACAACATCGTGTTAATTACACTTTTACTTTTCTCCAATTTGGCAATCACTTTTTCATTGGGTAAGAGAGAAAACTTCTAAAGATAAAGCTAAATGTAATATTGATAGCTATTTTGTGGTGTATTTTTGAAATTTCTGGGGTCGAATCGTCGCATTCGTTATCGAAATTTTTCAATCGAAATAATTTTTTTATTTTCCAAA
This sequence comes from Cordilura impudica, assembly GCA_963682025.1. Lineage (NCBI taxonomy): Eukaryota > Metazoa > Arthropoda > Insecta > Diptera > Scathophagidae > Cordilura > Cordilura impudica. The sequence goes on from OY821517.1 coordinate 81,916,453, forward strand.
ATAAAATACTAAGAGCAATTTTACTTTGTCACAGCTAAGGAGTTATGATTAAGGTGAAACGAGGTCTGACGTTTGTCCGTCTTCTTTATATAATAAACCAAAATATGGAATTTCGATTGATTTTACTCGATATCGAATGCGACGATTTGCCCCCTGTAGTTTACATTCCCTAACTTTAGCTCTCTCGTCTTTTAGAGTCTTAGTTTTAGAGAATATTTTTTTATGAGTCTAGCATAATGATTTTAATTTATTTCAAAAGAAACATTGTCATAATTTAGATTAAAGTTAAACAACTGAAATGGTCGAATCTTTAAACTCTATACTAAAAATAATATAATTCCCAATTTCTTTTTTTTTTCCCTACAGACTTCTGAAGATGAAACATATAAGAAAATGAACAAATATATGTTAGAAAATTCGCATTTATTAACTAAAGACAATCTAGAGGGCGTACGACGTGTTGTCAACAGCGATGTAGAGAATGGCAAAACATATGCCTTTCTTATGGAATCCACAACAATTGAATATCATACAGTGCGAGAATGTAAACTTGAGAAAGTAGGCGAATCTTTGGATGAAAAGGTCTATGGTATTGCTATGGCAAAAAGTAAGTTGTGCATAAAATTTCATAAACAAACCCAAAAAATAATAAAACTCTTTAAATAGATTGGCCATATCGTGATAAATTTAATAATGCATTATTGGAACTACAAGAGCAGGGTGTCTTGGCGCAACTGAAGCGAAAATGGTGGAACGAGGTGGGAGCCAGTGTTTGTGGTGTAAGTTGGATATGAAGAATGGTTTAATTAAGTTTCAGACATTTAACAAATAAGAGTAACCAAAATTTATTTTATTAAAAAAAAACTACTCACATTAAAATTTCAGAACCAGCATGACCAGTACCATCTGGATAATTATCTTTTAAGAGTTCGTAACCTCTTATGTTTAAATATGTTTTTTTGATTTATAAACGTCTATACGCGCAGGGGGGTAAATTTCACAATACAATCACAAAAACAGCGTAACATGTGAGACCTGAGACAAAATCGGTGTGACTTATGATTGTATTGGTGAAAAAATTATGATATGTAATAACCTGTTTGAAAATGAAAAATGAAAAATAAAAAATGAAAAATGAAAAATAAAAAAGGAAAAAGGAAAAATAAAAAATGAGAAACGAAAAATGAAAAATGAAAAGTGAAAAATAAAATATGAAAAATAAAAAATGAAAAATAAAAAATTAAAAATTAAATATTAAAAATCAAAAATAAAAAAAAAATATGAAAAGTGAAAAATAAAATTTGAAAAATAAAAAATGAAAAATAAAAAATTAAAAAAGAAAAATGAAAATCGAAAATCTAAAAATTAAAAAAGAAAAACGAAAAATGAAAAATAAAAAAATTAAAAACGAAAAATGAAAAATTAACCAGTGGAAATAATAAATAATAATATATCTGTGGTCACAAGCGATAACCGCCTAAGTCTACTTAAGAACGATTTGAGTTATGTATGCTATCATATTCTATTAACAATGCTTTATATTTACGTGAAATCCCCATTTTTCTAACAGTGTTATTTAAAAAAATATTAATGAAAACATACTGACCTAAGTCGTATTAAAGCCCCATTACATTTTTATAAACAGTTATTTTTCTCGAAAGAATGATTTTCGCCGATTTGAGTTATGTATGCTATCATATTCTACTAAAAAATCTTTATATTTACGTGATTTGCGAGTTAGGCGGTTATTGCTTGTGATATATATTTTTATATTAGCAGAGCCCCTGCAATTGATTGCTATAAGTGATACATAGATTATGCATTCTGTTTGATTTTAAAAAAGGGCCATAAAAAAATCTTTAATTACTAAATGTTTGCACATCTCCCCTGTGATCGGACTCACATGTTTTTTTTTTCTGTAAAATGGGCTTCTGAGATTAATAAAATGTCGATATATTGAGAAGAGAGAAAAAATTCAATTTCCAAGTTAATCTTTCTTTACAGCAAGTCTATCGACCAAGTTTCAGATCGATCGGCTAAGGGGAAATGTGTTTTAAATCATTCCGTGACTGTGTGTGACTATGCATGATTGTGCTTGACTATGTCGAAGTTAATCTTTCTTTACAGCAAGTATATCAACCAAGTTTCAGATTGATTGGATGAGGGGAAATCCGTTTTAAATCTCTCCGTGACTGTGCATGACCATGCATGACTGTGCGTGACTAAGTCAAAGTTAATCTTTTTTTTTCACAGCAAGCGTATGGACAGAGTTTCAGATCGATCAGATGAGAGGAAATAACATTTGGATCACTCCGTGACTGTACGTGACTACCCCAAAATTAATCTGTATTCACAACAAGACTATGGGCCAAATTTCAGATCAATTGGATAAGGGGGAATGGGGTTGCCCCACTACAGACAGACAACAGAGAGTATAAATTAAAAGAAAGAGTTTAAAAACAATAATTTTTGTAAATTTATTAGACAATTTTCATAAATTTTATAAAATCTTTGAAAAACTTTAAGAAAAATTCAACGAAACTTTTCTATTTATAATTACTTTTGTAAATGCTTTGGCATTTGGAGTAGAAGCCTTAAAAATTGATTTAATTATAACGAATAATAAAATTGTTGGAGCCTTTGTTTGTAACGCACGATCTCCGTAAGCATAATTGCTATTGCGCTAAGATTTAAGTACACCACATTTTCGGTTCGAGCTCGTCGGCTTTTTTTATTTTAAACTCGATGTGGTAAGCGGGCGTGATCATAACATTTAGAGCACTGTCATAGCAAGAGTCTTCAGTCTTTCTGTAAGTTCATTAGTTATGAATATTGGTAATCGATGCAAAAATGGACGTGATTGGACAGAAGGCATGACACCACACAAGCAAAGTAAATATTTGATATCATCTCTCTGGAAATTCCAGGTTATTCCAGAAAACCGCAGATATATTTTCTGGAATAACCGCGTATGTCCATTTTTGTCAGTTTTGAGTTAACGATGCCAAATATAATAATTTTTAACGCTCTTTACATGTGTTTAATTTAAAAAAGAAATTATTGACCATTTCTGAGTTTTTTCTTTAAATAACGACGTAACTTAAATGTTTATTAAATTAATTTGCAGCACTAACGACGTATGTCAACGTACGTTTGATCGCTGACAAATTATTTTCTCAGAAAACGACACATAGTGACATATGTTGTTATTAATGAAAAAAAAAAATGTAAAATAATTTTGGATTATTATTCAGTTTATAACCACTTATAAAAACTTGTGTGTTTATTTCTGGTATTTGTTGTTACTACTATTATTTATACGTTGTTATATTCTCACCCTATCTCCCGTTAACTTTCTGTTGACAAAAAAAATTTTTTTTTTCAAGCAACAACAACTTATGTCTAAATGTGTAGTTGCATTGGTAGTTTTCTTTTTCAAAGAAAACGACATTTGTCGACATAAGTTGTTTTATCTGCACACGCTTTAAGTGTAATTTACATATTGTTTTTTCTAGGATCTATTCCTCTTAATATTTTTGACTCAAAATTTTATATAAAGTATTTATTGCCCATATCTACAGGACTGTTAAATAAAAAGTCCTAAAAACTTTATATCGCGCCCATAATTTCAAATATAACGTTTTTTTGGCTCCCCTGAACATTTTGATTTTATGACATACGCGGTTATTCTAGAAAACCACAGATATAACACTACCACAGTGAAAATATTGTTTATGTCAACGGAATGTTTTAAATCCGCTCAAAAAGCTATTTCTTTACTAATGTAGGGTAGTGCGAAACAGCATTCGATCGGATCCACTAATATTATACTCGTAAATATAACTAAGTTGTAAGACGTCAAAGGCACGCACCCGTTGAAACCTATATATATTTTAGTTAACATTTTAAATACAAGTAAGAAAATTATGGTCGGTTTTGAGCGACTATACGATACTGTATACCATACGTTTAAAGACCCCGTCTCTTAGGTCCATCTAATTGAATATAGAAAATAAGCATAAACCAAATTTGAGTGGCATTGTTATTAATTTTTTTGGCTGCAGATATGAAACAGTACATATCAGATGCTATATTTATATGGGGACTAGGTCGAAAAATGGACGGACCATATTTGGTAAAGGCACTTATATTTTGCAAAAACGTATACAAACGAAATTTGAGAAAAATCAGTGCAATATTTTTGTTTTTTGATAGATTTAAGTGAAAATCGGGTGGCAGCTTTATATGGGGGCTATGACTAAGAATTGTCCTGTAGGGTTTATTTTTGAACTAGTGATAGATGGATGTAAAAAACACATACAAACCCAATTTAACCGAGATCTATATGATAACTTGAATATTATGACAATTTAAGTCGATCTCATAGGGGTCATTTGTATGGGGAGTAGGTCTGAACACGAACCGATTTTCACCAATTTTAATAGGGTTCATCCTATGGCCGATAGCAGCTTACATACTAAAATTCATCAAAATATATTCATATTTACGATCTGCAGTTTGATTAGAAGGTTTACATGGACACACAGACAGACGGACGAACGGACATCGCAAAGCGATTCTGAGTCGATTGGTATAAAATTTTTGGTAGTTACAAACATCAGCACAAAGTCATTATAGCTTAACATAGTGGTTTAGGTTAAAGTGATTTTTCATTATAACCAGAATCCATTATACCCTCCGATCATAACTCAAATCTTTCTTTATACATATAACAAAGTGTACTTTTTCTAAGAAAAGGTACTTTTATAGAATGGGTAATTTTTTCAGAAAAAATACTTTCCTTAAGAAAATGTACTTTTTTAGGAGAAGGTACTTTTTAAAGAAAATACAGTTTTTTCAAAAAAGGACACGTTTTTTAAGAAAAACACTTTTTTAAGAAAAAGTTCTTTGTTAAAAAAATGCACTTTTATAAGAAAAAATAATAAATGTTTTAAGAAAATATAGTTTTTCAAGGTACTTTTTTATAACAAGTACTTTTTTTTACAAAAAGGCACTTTTGAAGAAAAAGCACTTTATTAAGAACAAGTAAGAAAATTATAGTCGGTCTAGACCGACTATACGATACCCTATACCATGCGTTTAGAGACTAGGGGACTAGGTCCAAAAATGGACCGATCCTGACCATGGTTGGTAAAGTCTCTTGTATTTTGCGAAAATATATACAAACAAAATTTGAGATGAATCAGTGCAATATTTTTGTTTTTTGATAGATTTAAGTGAAGATCGGGAAGCAGCTCTATATGGGGCCTATGACCAAGAGTTGTCCCATAGACACCGTTTTTGGACTATTCATTAATGGATGTAATAAACACATACAAACCCAATTTGACTACGATCTATACGACAATTTGGATCTTATGGCAATTTATGTAGATTTTATAGGGGTCATTTGTATGGGGGCTAGGTCTGAACATGGACCGATTCTCACCAATTTCAATAGCATTCATCCCATGGCCGATAAAAGCTTATATACTAAATTTCATCAAAATATATTCATATTTGCGACTGCAGTTTGATTACAAGGTTTATATGGACACACAGACGGACGGACGGACGGACGGATATAGTTAAATCGATTCAAAATGTGATTCTGATTCGATCGGTACAATAAAAGATGGGTCTAGGTCAAATATTTTTGTTTGTTGCAAACAGCAGCACAAAGTCATTATACCCAAACCACATAGTGGTATAGGGTATAAAAAGTATTTTCTTTAAGAAAATATACCTTTTTAAGGAAATGTGCTTTTTTAAGAAAATGTCCTTTTTAGAAGAAAAGGTACTTTTTTAAGATAGTGTGCTTATTTTAAGAAATGTGCTTTGTATTAAAAGTTTTTAAAGTAAATTTAAGAAATAATTTACTTTTTTAAGAAAATGCTCTTTTGTAAAAAAAGTACTTTATTATAGGTACTTTTTTTAAGAAAATGTACTTTTTCAAAAAATAAATTTTTAAAAAAAATATTGTTTCTTAAGAAAATGTAGTTTTTTAAGAAAATTAAAATACTTCTTTAAGAAAGGTACTTCTTTTAAGAAACTATCTTTTTGAGATAAGAAGAATTTTAGTTTTTTAAGAATAAGTATGTGTGAATGTAAATTTTGTACGTTGCTAGATATATGTATGAGTGATAATTTTAAGATTGTTCGTGAATATTTTTCTCTTTTCCATGTTTCAATTGTTTTTTTTCCTTTTATTATGTTTTTTTATTTTTTTATTTTTAACAGTCATCCTCTGATGGTGGTAGTAACAATGCTTTGGATTATGCCAATTTAGAGGGTATTTACCTTGTTCTAATTGTTGGTTCGGCCATGTCCATGTGCTATGGCATAACCCTGTGGTGTATAAATGTTGGCAAAAAGGCTCGTTATTATGAGGTTTGTATAGAATTCAGAATTCAATTCATTACAGTTAATCAAGCAATCAATTACAAATATTTTAGGTTCCTTTTGGTGCGGCATTTTTAGAAGAGTTTAAAGTTTTAATGGATTTTACCAAAAATGAACGTGTTTTGAAAAGTGTCCACTCAGTATATTCACGCAGTCGTAATTCTTCAATAGATTCATATGAAAGTGATACTGAACAAGATGATGATGATCAAAATAGCGATAGTATGGAAGAGAGTGAATAAATCATCACAAAGAATTTTAGTTTAAAATTATTTAGAATTTGTATTATTTATAACGAAAAACAAAACTTACTCAATATTAACCAAATTCTTATTTAAAATCATTTAATATTTAAAAAAAAATAAAGCTTTCACTAAAAACACATGTGCACTTCCAAAACTTTTTGTTGAAAATATTTGGAAAGTGTCATAAAAATAAATATATTTACGATATTTCTAAAAATGCTGGAAATTTCTCAAGCAGTTGCAAATCGTTCTTTATAGCGTCAACATAGCAGAAATATACAAGGAAATACAATGTGAAAAAATTTTAAATTTATATAAAAAAAAATCTAAAAAACAAAAGCTAAATTATTTTATTTAAGGAATTATAAAAACCATTTTAAAAAAATGCATTTCAATAAAAGTTATCTACAATTTTCAATAATATTAAAATTTTTATTATTAACCTCTGCTCAATATGGTTATCCCCAATATGATGACATATCATCATCATCATCGAATACTATAGCCATTGGTAAGTGCATACATATGTACATATGTACATGCATACACAACATTTGACAGAAGACCCCCTTTAGTTTCACAGAATCTGTTTAAATAGTTCAGTCTGACGCGAGTCTATCAGAAAATCTTTTTAAAAGTTTTACTAATTATAAACATTTTCTTTACTGTTTACTTGTTTGTGTATAATTTTCATTAAGTATTGAAGAACGTTGAGAGATTTATTTTGAATATAGACAATATTGAGAAAACATAATGTTCAAAAAAACATGTGTTTATTGATCTAGTTGTTTACAAATATAAACAAAATTTCATTGCTTAGGGTAATGTGAGTGTTTATAAAGAACAATGATGTTTTTAAAATTTGCTTTCAAGAAAAAATAAATAAATAGAAAAAGTGCTGTAAAAAGAATGTGAACTCTCAACTCAAAATAACTGAGAGTCAAAATTTACTTAAGAATGGTCTCTTCATATTTTGAATAACAAGTAAAATGTGTAACAGGTTGAAGTGTTACACATTTTACAATGCCATCTATTGTTGCATTGATTTATTAGTAGAAATTTTAAAAAAACAAAAATGTCCATTATCTCGGAAACTACTGGACCGATTTTGCTGAAAAATACTGTTATATAGGATTTTCAATGCTCTATCCGAATATCGAATCCAAATTTTTACCAGAGTTGCCAAACTAAAAAATTAAAATTAAATTAAAATTGCATGAAATCCTTTTTTTTTTTTGGAATATGGCAACTCTTAACCGGGGTAAATTTTTTTACTAGAATAGATTGAAATTAATAATTTAGCTTGGGTTCACACAAGGCAATTTTTGCTGCGCAACTTTTTTTCAATTCTCTTTTAAAGTTGCCTTAATGTTCACACAAAGAAATTTATTGCCGAAACTTTTTGTTTTCTTTTGCTTTCAAATTCTTACATTTTTGACAGTTCACTTTATTAGCTTGTGTAAAAAGAATTTATTATTGGTCCAAAGTGAATAATCTATTTGTGTGAAAAGATGGAATTCAAAGAAAAAATGAAATAATAAAAAAAAATAATTAAATAAATGAAATAATAATAATAATTTTTCACAGCGAAGTAAAGAATAAAAAGAAATGTCAAATAATAAGCTGCAGCTAACATCGTGTTTCTAATTACGAATTGCACAACAAAACGAGTTGCCTAGTATAAGCAACTCCGTACCAAATACACTCTTCTTTCCCTTCTATCTTACAAACTCAAGAATTGCGCAACAAAAGTTGCCTTGTGTGAACTCTGACTTAAAATTTGTTTTATCATCTAAGTATAGCACACATGGGAAAGTTTAAATAATGCAACAACAAATTTGGGAAAATTTATGTAATATAATTTTCGCCTTATATGATCTAAGTACATCTCAAAATAGTTAAGCGATTTGTATGGAAAACTTTTTAAATTAAAAAAATAGAATCCTCACTTTATGTTTTCTCGTGTTAAATTAAGCCAGACTTGCCATATGTACGGAAAAGTAAAATACACCGTGGGAATATCTATATATATAAAATTCATTTTCTGTTTGTTTGTTTGCTTATTTGTTTGTTTGTTTGTTTGACCGCTATACAAATTTTTATTTTTCAACGGATTTTCCTGAAATTCTGTACACACGATCTGTATACCCCAGGAAAGGTCGCCATATACTTTTTACTGGCCACGCCTACTTTTACGCCCACTTTTTATGTAAAATTCATTTTCTGTTTTATTCATATTTGTTCACTATACAAATTTTTATTTGTTAACAGATTTCTCTGAAATTCGGTACACACGATCCCTGTACCCCAGCTAAGGTCACTATACACTTTTTATCGACCACTCCTACTTTTACGCCCTCTTTTTTATACAATTCATTTTCTGCTTTTTGGTATATTTGTTCGCTATACAAATTTTTATTTTTCAACAGAATTCTCTGAAATTTGGTACACACGATCTCTGTACTCCAGGTAGGGTTGCCAGATCCAAAATAGCTGAAAGCTGGACATCAGGTTCAAAAAATCTGGATTTTCCAAAAAAAAGCTGGACATTTCAATTTTTTTTTTAAAGGAAACAACGTGGCCATATTTTGTTTAAAAAACTTTTATTTAAGGTAATAGTTTTGCACATTGTTAGGAACATAATTTATTAAATTAAGTTAAACTTAAAAAAAATCAATTCAGTCTTTTAAATATATGAGATTTAAAATCGTTTATTAAAAAATAAATAAATAAAATTTAAAATTATTCAATTCAGTCTTTTAAATCTGTTGGAATTAAAATTTAATACTAAAAACAAAACAAAATAACAAAAATCTTAATACACTAAAAAGTAACTAAAGTCGGCTACATTTTTTGCAGGGTTCGCTGTTAAATTTTATATTTTTCTTTGCTGATATTAACGATTTTTCTGCAGTAAACCTGCCTGCAAAAATGTTTCTGACTTCACTAACTCCTTTAAAAAAAAAACAAAAACGAACAAAAATTAACAGAACAAATAACAACTTAATCTAGTTTAAGTTACTAAAGTATACCAAAACTGCAAATTATTTTGTATCATAAATTAAAAAATCACTTTTTCTGCCACATGTATTTCGAATTTGAACTTACAGAATTCGCCAATTCTGTACCTTTGGGTGTCTGTAAAAATTGTTGAAAATCTTTACAAGATTTCTCTAAATTTAAGCGAATTAATATTTCCGCTTTAATTATGTCGAATGCCATTCGGTTTCTTTCTTTTGTGTAGAGATTATTTAGTATACTAAAAACCCTTTCACAAAAGGCGTTGCTTACGGGTATAGAAAATACGAAGCATACTACTTTCCTTAAGTTTTCGAACTCATTTTCATCACTTTTATAAAAAAAGTTGGCCCATATTTTGTCGTTTGACAAATCTTTTGGCAATTGTTCATATACTTTACGTAAACTGCAAAAGTCCGAGTATAATTTATCGTTATCTATCGCTTTATCTATTTTTAGAACTTTTGGGAGTTCTTGCAAATCTTCCCAAGAAAATAGATTTTTTTTTAAATTTAAGAATGCAACTTTTTTAAAAAAAGAGTCATCTCCAAAATCGTAACGATTTTCTAAATAACTGATAGCTGTTTTTAAAAAATCTTCAGCTTCTTTAATAAACATTTGTTGTTCATCATTAGAAAGATTTTTTAAAATAGTAATTACCTTGCTGCCAAAAAATTTGTCATTTAATCTACATTGAAGATTATTCATGAGTCGGCTCATTATATCGTGCATCTCTAAAACTGTGCAAGAGTCACTTTCAAGAGCCAAAATTGTGGTATGGAATTCCTGCATTATGTTGTGTATAAAATATAAATATACTGATAAGCCTTCAGTTTTGCATTCATCTTCATCATTGATATCATTTGCAGAAGTTCCATATGAAATAAATTCCCATAAAACTTTTTGGCACTTATTTTGTCCTTTTTTTAAAAAATACATTTTTACAGCAGGCCAGCAAAAAATAAGACGATCTACAGCTGGCAGTAGGGAGAGCCACCTAGTTGCAATATGCCTCAAAAGTTCCTTATATTCTATACCAGCAAACGCAAAACATTCTTTTAATTTCTCAGTGGTCATTGCCGATGAACTGAACTCATTGAATATTTTTATAATAATGCTCTCTACATCAACAGATAAAGCATTTAGTGCTCTTTTAACGCAATTGTTAAGAATATGACAATTACAATTTGCTTTTACGATTTGATCAGAAGTATCTTTCAGTTTTTGGTAAACCGAGTTGTGAATACCGTAGTTCACTGCAGCATTATCTGCACTATATGATGATATTTGCTGTATTTATAAATCACATTCATTAGTTATTCTTATTATATTTGAAAAAATATCCTTAGAAGTTTCATAGGGATCGTTATAAAAGTCTAAAACTAGTTTGCGGATTCCGTATTCGGGATCAAAGAATTGAACAGCGTATGGGTAAGTCTTAACATTACCAATATTGGAAGCATCGCTACTTACAGAAAAATAATAGTTCTTTTTTAAAGTATCTACAGTTACTTGTTGTGAGAATGGAGCCAAAACATTTCTGGCAATTGCTGCTGCTTTTGTTCTTCCACAGGTTATCTTGTTGGCGATTTTGCTATCACAATATAAAACAGAACTCAACTTAATTTGACAATCGAGACTATTGTAGCTTAGTCCGTGCAAAACGTTATGGTAAACACATACTAACTCTGCCCTGGCGATTTGTGTTTCAATTTTCGTCTCTACTGGAACTACAAACTTGGAAATTGTTTGAGAGATTTTCTGCGACATCTCCATTTTGATATGCTTTTTGGTTTTTATATGTTTATTTAGCGACCGGCTTCCTTCATATTTTATTAAAATATCAGTTTGACACAATTTACACTCTACCGTGTAATTATCTTTTTTTCGTATCCACTTTGCATATTCTGGGATTACTTTCCATACTTCGCAGAATGTTGTAAGTCTTCTTTTTGATGGACCAGCTTCTTCATCGCTATCCATTTTAATAAGTTGCTCTAAACAATTTAAATCTTATTTAAAAAGTAAATAAAAGAACACTCAGTACATTATACTTCTTCCAACAAAATGTATTATGGGATCAGCTGTTTAAGCGCTGGTGATTATTATTAGTGATGATACAATAGGGAAACTATTAGAGATGATACATTTTGAAATTGTATTGTAAAAAATGTACCGCCTGTGTTGGCTGTATGCAAAAGAGATGGTAATGTAGACAAATTTAATATAACGACACTTTTTCAAAAGTAATTCTGTTAAATGTACCAATAAAGACATTTATAGATTAAAACTATAGATTAAAATTTTCTGTTTAGCTGGACAAATTTTATTTTACCTGGACACTGGACAAGCATTGAAAAAGCTGGACAATCCAGCCAAGTCCAGCCCGTCTGGCAACCCTAACTTCAGGAAAGGTCGCCATATGCTTCATACCGGCCACGCCTACTCTAACGCCCACTTTTTGTATACGATTCATATTCTGTTTTTTGGTACATTTGTTCGCTACACAATTTTTTTTTAAACGGATTTCTCTGAAATTTGCTACACACGATCTCTGTACTCCAGAGAGGTCGCGATATGATTCTTGCCGGCCACGCCTACTTCTACGCCCACTTTTTATACAAAATTAATTTTCTGTTTTTTGGTATATTTGTTCACTATAGAAATTTTTATTTTTCAAGGGATGTCTAAAATTTGGTCACACGATCTCTATACTACACGGAAGGTCACCATATGCTTCTTACAGGCCACGCCTACTTTGCGTCCACTTCTATGTATATAAAACTTATTTTTTTCCTTTTATTTGTTTCTTGATTTGATTGCTATACAAACTTTTATTTTTCAATGGCTTTCTCCGAAATTGAGTACATATTCCAGGGAAGGTCGCCATATGATTTCTACCGACCACGCCTACTTTTACGCCCAATTTTCATATAATATTCATATTTTGTTGTGTGGTATATTTTTTCCCTATACAAATTTGTACTTTACAACGGATTTCTCTGAAATTTGGTTTACACGGAAATAACTACACGGTGAACAAATTCCCCAAACTTAAAAAAAGGTACTCAAAAGAAATTAACAAATTCCCCATTTTTTTTAATCGAAATAAAAAATGAACTTACTCCCCAAATTCATTCTTAAATTTTTACATATTTTTATTTAATGAATTTTGTTAAATATTTATTTTAGTAAACATTTGCATACTGCTCTCAATATATGTCCTACAATAAATGCATTTAAAATGAGTATTCTTTTCAATAGCATCATTTCGTTGCGCCGAAGCTACGCGCACGGGGAACACAGCTTAGCTAGAATATCGGAATGATCTGAAAAATATATTTTGACAATTAAAATAAGTTGGCAACAGCTGCGCGGCAGCACAGGTGTGGCTGCCAAACGCGGGGAAGCGGCGCGCAGCGCGCGAATGCGCCGGATGCGGACACGACGCGCTCTCGGAACACAGCTCAGCTAAAATATCGCAATGCACTAAAAAATATGTTTTAGGAATTAAAATAAGTTAACGAGAACAAAGCGGCAGCACGGGTAGTAGCTGCGAGGAAGCGGCGCGAGGCGCGCGGACGCAACGAGCTCGCGGAACACAGCTCAGCTAAAATATCGCAATGATATGAAAAATATATTTTGGGGATTAAAATAAGTTGACAGCAACTGCGCGGCAGCACGGGTGTGGCCGCCAAACGCGCGGAAGCGAACGCGACTCGCTCGCGGAACACAGCTCAGTTAAAATATCGCAATGCTCTAAAAAATATGTTTAAGGAATTAAAATAAGTTAACGAGAACTAAGCGGCAGCACGGTAGTAGCTGCGAGGAAGTGGCGCGTGGATATGGGGACGCGACGAATGCGGACGCGACGCGCATTCGGAACACAGCTCAGCTAAAATATCGCAATGCACTAAAAAATATGTTTAAGGAATTAAAATAAGTTAACGAGAACTAAGCGGCAGCACGGTAGTAGCTGCGAGGAAGCGGCGCGCGGACGCGGACACAACGAATGCGGACGCGACGCGAATTTACTGCCCATACAAATTTTTGGGGAGAAAGTTCATTTTATTGGGGAATTTGGTAATTGGGGACTAAGTACTCAGTGCCTGGTAAGCATAGTGAACCATTTTTCAAGTCAAAGGCCTTTTTATCCCGGGCAAGACCGGGTAAAAACAGCTAGTAATTTATATAATATACTCTGGGCGAGAAAATCAAATTTGCTACATTAATTTAAATTTCAGACAAATATTACAAACCTTCAAAAGTTAATTTTAGCAATTTGTTTGGAATTCCGAAATAATTGAAAAAAATATTTTTTATGTATGGATTTGCATATATCATACCAGGTTTATATTCAATAAATTTAAAAAAAATACATAATGGCTCAACACTTTCCGAGACATATCACATAAAAGAAATTTCAAAAAAACTTAAAGTTCCCGCAATTTGTTGTTGTATTGTACGACTTCCCCATATTTGCCATAATTAAGAAATTACTGACCAGATTAAAAAAAAAAATAATTAAATTTTAAAGTCTCGTTTGTTAAGATTTGCCAAATTTCTAAAAATAGGGATTTAGTTAAAATATCTTCGGAATTTGGTAGTCAGACAACTCTGATCAAATTAAGATTCGATATTCGGATAAAGCATTGAAAATCTTATTTGAGAGAGTTTTCCAGTTAAATTCGTCCAGCAGCTTTAAGTTAATGTGAATTTTTGATGAAAACATTCTAAACAATAGATGGCGCTGTTTGGTTTTCATTATCATAGTAGTTACTTTTAGTTCATATATCTCTTAAACTATTGGGTCGATCACGCTTACATTTTATATGTGTATTAGGGTGACAGCGGTTTGTATAAAAAAAAAATTGGTCGAATTTTGAGGTGTGCGGTTAGGATTATTGTGACACTAGATCTAGAACTTTAGTGCGCAAAATTTGAGACAAATCGGACAATCATTTTTCACAAAATTTTTATATCAATAATAATTGTGTTTCAATTAAATTAATTAATAAACCATAATTAAGAGTAAATTATCTTTCTAATAAAACAACAAAATCTATTATCGGTTGAAAAACAGGCAAGTTATATCAAGTTCCTCAGGCAATAAATGCGCCGCAGCCCATTTGATTAAGAAAATCGAGCTCACATTTTTGAAGACATTGAAAGAATTTACAACCTCATTTTTGCATTCTCCTGATCCCAAAATGATCTTATGTATCTCATCAATTGTTATGACGTTCTAAATTAACGTCAAAACGGTACGTATTTTTTAGCACTATTTCAAAATCTCAAATTTTACTTTTTCAAAAATTTCGTTCAAAAATTTTGCGAAATCAACGATTGGAATTTAAGGTCTTATTAACAAAGTATATGAGATTAAAAATGCCAAATATTGTAGGTATCCTGTTCTTAATTTGGCGAGGGCAGCGTTTTTATTTCAGCGGATTTGAAGAAATATGTGAAAGTATTTCTCAATGGATTTGCTATTAAGAAATAGTCGTACTAATCATGTATGATATCAAAATTAATATTATATTTGAGTTATATCGGAGAACAGCTTGAAATCAAAAATTAATATTGCTGTCAAATTAAAACTAGGACACATTTTGGGACACGCGAATTTCAAACTGTTCTCTGATATAACTGTCAAATATAATATAAGTTTTGATATCACACATGATGGGTACGCGACTATTTTTTAATAGATATTGTAGCAAATCGATCGACAATTACAATAATAAATTGGTTTTACACGCTCTCTTTAAAATAATAATTGAGGCAGATAGCACTTTTTGAATATAAGCCCTCGATATACAAATTTGTTTATACTTTATTAAGTATAAAAACTAATTAATCTACATATTTTCATAAAATAACGAATAAATTTGAGGAATTTTATGAATACATTAAATTTGTTTTATTTAAAAAAAAAAATTCTGATGAAGAAAATATTTATAGATTTTCATAAAGAGTCAATTTGACATCAAGAGTACCCCACGTGTTAATTTCAGAAAATAAGTCCAGAATGTTATTTTTTAGAATAATTAAAATATTATTAACAAGTTTTATCGAAATCCTTCCACAAATATACATTATTTCGATATTTTGTTTTAAAAGATATAAATCTTCTTAAATTTGAGCTTAAAGAGGGACAGTTTATAGTGTTTCAATGTAATCTTAATTTACAAGATTGAGAACTTATATCAAGTAGTATAAGATTTTGACAAAAGATATTTGAAATATGAAAACACTAAAAAGATGTAGGCTAAAAGTTGAAAAAGAATGAAAAATCGAATTTTTCTTCAAATCCGCTGAAATAAAAACGCTGCCCTCGCCAAATTAAGAACAGGTTACCAAGGTTACAATATTTGACATTTTTATTCACATACATTTTGTTAATAACACCTTAAACCCCAATCGTTGATTTCGGTAAATTTCTTGAATAAAATTTTGGAAAAAGTAAAATTGGAGATTTTGAAATAGTGCTAAAAAAAATACGTACCTTTTTGACATATAGAACGGCAGAACAGTAGACGAGATGCAAAATAATTTACATACATTCCTCAATACCAGTTCTAATGACTTATAATGGTTTCACATCTAATACATTGTATGATTCGCTTAATCTGTTTGCCAAATATTTCCAGTCTAACTTAAATGATGATGTTTTTCCTATTTCTAATTTTGATATTAGAACTGTTGATAGTTTTTTTGATTTTGGGTCGTTGCAAGTTTCAGATGAAGATGTTGCATTCGGTATAGATAAGCTTTCTAATTCATTTAAATCGGAGAATGATGGTCTTTCTGCTTTTTTGTTGAAAAAAAGTTTGTTTTCATTGATTTTACCTCTGAAGATAATTTTTAATAAATCATTAAGGGTGGGTTATTTTATTCAAAAATGGAAATATACAACGATACTTCCAATATTGAAGTCTGGGAATAAAAATAATGTTGAGAATTACAGGCCTATTTCTAAATTGACTAATATTGCAAGAGTTTTTGAGCATATTGTGTACAGAAAACTTTTTTATCATTTAAAGCGTTACATTTGCGTATCTCAGTATGGATTTATGGCTGGGAGATCAACTACCATATATATATATAGCTGTTTTCACAAATTTTTGTATATCTTGTTTTGAAAAAGGTGTTCAAGTTGATTCAGTTTATACGGATTTTGCGAAAGCATTTGATCGTGTTCCACATGAACTTCTTTTACTAAAGCTTTCAAAGATTGGTTTCCATTCGGAAATGCTTAGTTGGTTTCGTTATTATTTAACTGGCCGTCTTTCTACGGTTTCAATAGATGGAATCTGTTCTAGATCTTTTATTTTGACCTCTGGTACACCGCAAGGTAGTATCCTGGGTCCCTTACTTTTTAATATTTTTATAAATGATATTTTATCACTGTTTTAAATTCGAAATATCTTTTGTATGCTGATGATCTTTAAGTTTTCAAACCAATTTCAACACTCAGAGATATTTCTGATCTTCAGGATGACTTAAATAGGCTTATTTTATGGTCTGATTGTAATGACCTTCGTTTTAATATTGGAAAATGCTTTCATATGACGTTTCATAGATATCGTCATATTCTTCCTTCTCAATATATAATAAAGCATAATGTTTTATCATCTGTACGTGAAATTTTAGACTTAGGTGTAATTTTTGATCCTAAGCTATCATTTGGTAGTCACTTAAATTATGTGATACCAAAATCATAATCAATGTTTGGTTTTATTTGTCGAAACTCAGATAATGTCTTTGATCATTATACTAAGAAAGCATTATTTACTTCTTTTGTTAGATCAAAGTTAGAATATGCTTCATTTATTTGGAGTCCTAATGCAACTATTCATATAAATCGTATTGAGAAAATTCAAGTTAAATTTATAAAGTATGCGCTCTCATTTTTAAATTTTCAGTCTACATCATCTTCTACTCCTTCACTTTCTGTGCCTTATGAGAGTAAGTGTGCTCTACTTTCAATGAAAACTTTGGAAGTTAGAAGAAAGATATTTTCTCTAAATATTTTACACGGTATTATTTGTGGTGATATTGATTGCTCTGAATTGTTACAATTAATTAAAATTTATGTTCCTCCAAGGGTGTTTCGGAGAATTGATAAATTCTTTTATGTTGATATGCACAAAACAGATTATGCATTAAATGAACAAAGGCTTGTAGATTATTTAATAATTATTGCAATATTTTGGATATTACTATTCCCCATACCCAATTTAGACTTATTTTAAATAATGTTAAGTTCTCTTAATTAACATAAAATTTTACGTTTTCTTGCTAGTCTGTAAGGATAATATTGTATCCATAGACCGAAAATAAATAAATAAATAAATAAAAGATCATTTTGGGATCAGGAAAATGCAAAAATGTTGTTGTTGTAAATTATTTCAATGTGTTTAAAAATGTTAGCTCGATTTTCTTAATCAAGTGGGATGTGGCGCATTTATTATTCCGAATATTTATTTCTAACGGGCTTTTAGGGTCATTTAAACATGCAAATATCATCATTTGGATGAAATTATTAAATAATTACCTTTTATTTGCATCTTTCAATTGCCTTAAAGCAGTATGTATCTCAGATCCAAAACTGGATCTATTCCAGCAAATTTGGGTTAAGATAATTATCATAAATCAAATTTGGGCGACTTTCTCATTGTTATGATGACTGGAGATGTTAAAGGTCATATTGAAAATGATTTTTAAAAGAGGTTTAATCCTTTCAGAATTAGATTCCGATTCGATCTGTATAATACTTGCCAACATTAGCACACCAAATCAGTATACCTTGATCACGGAGGGGTGTATGGTATTAATATATTTGTATACCTATATAAAAGCGAAAGTATGTATGTTTGTTTCCAGCTTACAAGAGGCTTAACCATTGGACCGATCTTCCTGAAATTTTTACAGAGCTTTTTTTGTATCTGTAAGGAACTATAGGCTATATATTTGTTTGATATTTTTAGTGGGCATGTGCCACGTGTGTCCCATTCAAAGTGAATTTTTAATATCATATAATGAGTACTATGACAGGGAAAGCTTTGCAAATTTATGTGAGGTCACCTGTTATTAATGTGTTAGTAGCCATGCCGAACATGAGCGGGATCAGATAGGTGCGCGTAGCACCTCCCATACAAAGTAATCAATTAGTATCATATATCCCGTTTACTATGACAGAATAGGATTGGTGGATGTGGCAGCTCATATACAAAAAATTTCAAATACTATGAAAGCGACTGTCTTGAAACTTTTGACCAGTACATTAATTACCAATTAGCAGAACCCAGCCCTCAAAATTCAAGTGCAAATTCTAGGAAATTTTATTTTTTCATTCATAGATAATTTTATAAGAGCCTAAAGGTGTGCTACTCAATTTACGCCAATTCAAAATTCTACACAAATTTGATAAACACACACACAGCATTGTATATTTCTTTTATTTGAAGCTTAAACATTTTTCTTTAATGAGTTAGTAGCAACTTTAAATGAATTTTAATCAAAAAAATGTCTGGTACATGGTGCACATCTGTAAATATGGTGAACATCTGCAAAGAAATACCTTTCAAATGGTATATATTTTTGTCAAAATCGGTTGGTAATTGAAGGTGTAAAATATGTCACAAGAAATCGCCTTGCCTATTAATATTATGGATGTGAGTAGTCGTAGAAAATATGGGCGGAATTAAAAAATTAAAAAATCTGCAAAATAAAAAATCGACAAAAGCAAAAGTCGCTAGAAATAAAAAAGTGCCAAATGATATTCAAAATTCAAGGCCAATCGTTAAGTGTTGCCGAATTTAATTTGGAAAATCTATGTTTTTCCTAAGAACAGCTGCATGTAGCTTGCTCCCAAATGGGTTTTGCTAGATTAATTGCTGTTCGGATTTTATGGTCTCGTGTATATTTTGGCTTAAACTTGATTTTTCCGTAATTTTTCTCACGGTTATATCTCGGTAACCAATTGGTATTTTGTTTTCCTGTCTTCGACACAATTGGAACTATAGATTAAAAAAGAAAAAGTGCTAAACAAACTAACCCGAAAAAACTGCATATAATGCCTCAAAATTGCTAAAATGTCGAAAAATTTTCATCCCCAAAGATCTATTTTTTTTAACATCGAAAATTCGAAAAATGTATGAATAATGTAGCAAAAGGCAAAAAAAAACATTAATAATCAATATCCACTGAATTTGATGCTGTCGGTGAAGCCTGTGAAGCTGATGTTCTTTATTTTTACATTGGTGGTTCAGGTCCATGATCATCATCACACTGCATACTGTATTCGGCGTGAAACCTTCACCACTTGTTAAATTCCGGAGTTAAAAACTTTTTTCGCTTGTTATTAACCATATTGAAGCAGGAATGTTTTTGCTGTTCAATTGTTATTCACTCAAAACAGTGTGTTATTGTCTTGTCATATTAATGACAGCATGCGCCTACATGACATTTGTATTGACTGCTGGGGCTAGTTCAAGCTTTATATGTATTTGCAACAACGCCATCTATGGAAAAAATGTGAAAAAAACATTTTCCAGTATTATAATGATCTGAATGAAGAATTATGCACATTATTATAAAATGGTGAAGAAAGATAGAAAAAATGAACTTTTTTCGACATTTTAGCAATTTTGAGGCACTAGATCCAGTTTTTTCGATTTAGTTTTTTTTTTTTCTCCAATTGGTTACAGAGACATAGCCATGAGAAAAAATACATGTTCTCCGGAAAAATCAAGTTTTAGCCAAAGTATACGTGAGGTCATAAAATCCGAATAACAGCTACACTAGAAAAAACTCAAATGAAGTTTTGTTAGCTCCGATAAATAATTCGAAAACCGCACACGAGGAGTTTGCATTTTAGTGTTGCACTGTGATATCAGCAAGTATTGAAATAAAAAATATAAAAAAATTAAATTCATAGTGATAAGGCGATTGCTAATTGAAATTTTTGATTTTTTTTTTTTTTTTTTTTTTGGACAGGCCTATTAACAGATCGTCAACATGAACAAATGAGCATTGTAGTAGACTTTGCTATTGAAAATGCAAATATTAAATTGGCAACAGAGGATCCAGCAACAGAACTAACTGTAATTAAAGATCAAGTTGCATATGGCAATTCATTTTTATGTTACGGTAAACTCTGCAGAATGATGGAGGTAGCATGAGAGTTAAATTTAAATACGATCTGCCTTTACATTGTTCATAATTTCTTTTAGACCGGTATTGGTGCCGTTTTGGGTCCCTCTTCGAAGAACACAGCTTTACATCTTATGTCTATATGTGATGCCAAAGATATACCCTATTTTTATTCATTTATGGGTGATGCAGCAGAAGGTTTTAACTTATATCCACATCAAGATGATTTAACAAAGGCATTGTACTCTCTGTTAACGGAATTCGAATGGTCTAGTTTTATATTTTTATATGAATCGGCCGAATATTTAAATATTTTGAATGGTTTGATGAATGAATATGGCAACAATGGACCTGTGATAACTGTTTTGCGATATGATTTAGATTTGAATGGCAACTACAAGACGGTGTTAAAAAAAGTACGGAAATCTGTTGATAATCGTATTGTGGTAGTCGGTTCCACCGAGACCATGCCCGAATTTTTAAAACAGGTCCGTACTTGGTAATAAAAGTTTGTTAAAAATTTAAGAAAAATTTTAAAATGAAGTGATAATGAACCATATTAACAGTTTTAAATTGGAACATGTTTTCTTATTTATTTATTTATTTTTTAATTTAATACCTTAAACCTTTATATTTTTTATTTTTATATTTTTTTAATAAAATGCAAGTTCACCAATTATTTTCTAGGCCCAACAAGTTGGCATTATCACTGAGGATTATAAGTATATTGTGGCAAATTTGGATTTTCATTCTTTTGATTTGGAAGAATTCAAATACAGTGAGGCCAATATAACCAGTTTTAGAATGTTTTCTCCAGAACAACCGCAAGTCAAAGAGCTTATGCTCAAACTAGGATATTCGTTTGTTAGCGAAGCATTCCAAAATGGTAAGATTGATATGCTTTAGCAGCTGTTAAATCGAAAACATTTTAAAAATAATTAAATTATCTAATTCTTTAGGGTCCTGTCCTATTACCATGGAAATGGCTTTAACTTACGATGCCATACAACTTTTTGCTGAAACTACCAAACATATTCCCCTAAAGCCCACCTCATTAAATTGTTCAAGTCCCAGTGATACTGTACGGGATGATGGCTCAACATTTAAAAATTATATGAGATCGGTGGGGGTGTTAATTTGAAAAGTAGAGAACCGAAAATATTTTTCATTTTTGTCTCATTTACAGCTAAATTTATTGGATAATACTCTCACTGGCCGTATTCACTTCGAGGGTAATGTGAGAAAAGGTTTCACCTTCGACATCATAGAATTACAACCCTCGGGTATTATTCAAGTTGGCAGTTGGGACGAAACTAACAACTATATAAGTCACCGTTTAGCAGCGACAAATGCTATGTTTGAAAATGTCGATAATTCTTTGGCCAATAAAACGTTCATCATTTTACTATCGGTGCCGGTAACTTTGCTAAAAAAATCGTTTTAATTTCTGAAGATTGTGTGTTTGTTTTTCATCCTAGAATAAACCTCATGCCAGTTTGGTAGTGAGCCATCAGCAATTAGAAGGTAATAGCCAATTTGAGGGCTATAGTGTAGATTTAATTCAGGAATTAGCTGGAAAACTGGGTTTTAGTTATACTTTTGTTAATAGTACCAGCGATTATGGTTCCTTTAATAAGGATACAAATACCTCGACTGGTATGGTAAAGGAAATTATGGAAGGGGTAAGTTTATATGAAATGCTTTTTAAGTGAGTTCATTTTGAGACTTTTATTTATATTCCAGCGAGCCGATTTAGCCATTACGGATTTAACTATAACAGCCGAAAGACAAGAAGCCCTTGATTTCACAATTCCATTTATGAATTTAGGTAAGAAAAAGACTGCATTTTTAAATAAACTTGTAACATAACTTTTATTTGACATCAAGAGTACCCCTCGGCTAAATTTCAGAAAATAAGTCCTGAATATTATTTTTTAGAATCATTTAAATATTATCAACAAGTTTTATCGAAATCCTTCCACAAATATATATTATTTCGATATTTTGTTTGAAAAAATTTAAATCTCTTTAAATTTGACTTTTGACCTTAAAGAGGGACAATTTATAGTGTTTCAATTTAACCCTTTCACGAATAATGGGACATATATGTCCCATTATTTTATTTTTCTTATATTTTCCACATTTTCCAACCGATTTTTTTTAAACTGACTTAAGTCGAGAGAGGATAGTTTTAGCTTTCAGACCATATTAAAAAAGTTGGCACATGTATTCTCATGACCTAAGACTTTGACCCCAAAATCTGAAAATAATTTTTTTTTTATCATATTTGGATGTCATTAATTCGGACGTTATTGAACCAAAAACATTAAAATTTTGGTATAAAATTGACCAGTATTTATGGTTTTCAGAAACACCAAAATACTTGGAATCGGTTTATTATTCAGCAAAATTAGTACGGGACATATATGTCCATTTTATCGTCAATGGTAAAAAAGAAATTTTATAGTTTTATATTTTTATTAAATTAAAAAAATTTATAATATTAAATCAACAATTAATTAATTAATTAACTATAAAGACTTAGAAAAAGGTTAATTCTAAATATCTCAACAATACAAAAACAATTATGGTAATAATCGAAGCAATTATGGTTTTTTGTGAAACAAAAAGGTTTTTTACAAAAGGAACATATTGCGTTATTACGAGTTCCCTATCCATTTTTAGTACAAACTACAAAAGTTGTAATCGACTCTCTGTGATCTATATTTAAAATTTTACAAGTACAAAATCAAAACTACAGTTATCTATGTAAAAAGTAAAAATAAAAATCACTGACTTGCTTTGAGCGGAGTAAATTAGTTGGGATATATATGTCCCATGGATTTTTTTCCTTGAAGGAACTGAACAAAAAAAATATTTTTGACCACACTTTTGTATAGAAATGTTGGGTCGTTAAGTACGGATCCACAAAAAAAAAATTTCCAGTAGTTTAAGTTTAGTCGTGAAAGGGTTAACCTTAATTTACAAGATTGAGAACTTATACCTAGTAGTATAATATTTTAACAAAAGATATTTGAAATATGAAATCGCCAAAAAGATGTAGCCTAAAAGTTAAAAAAGTTCAAATCCACTGAAAGAAAAATGCTATTAAAATGCAATTAAGAACAGGATGCCTACAATATTTGGCATTTTTACTCACATAAATATATTTTGTTAATAAGACCTTAAAGTCCAATCGTTGATTTTGGAAAATTTCTAGAACAAAATTTTTTAAAAAATAAAATTGGAGATTTTGAAATAGTACTTACAAATCCGTACCGTTTTGATATTAATTTAGAACGGCATAACATAAGATCATTTTGGGATCAGGAGAATGCAAAAATGTTGTTGTTGTAAATTATTTCAATGTCTTCAAATATGTGAGCTAGATTTTCTTAATCAAGTGTATTGCCTAGGGATATAACCGGTAAGAGATTTTGTTGTTTTATTAGAAAGATAATTTTCTCTGGTAAACCATAATATTAATTAATTTAATTGAAATTATTAATATCAAAATTTTTGTGAAAAATAATTTTTGTTGATAATTTTTATGTATAAATGAATATTTGAACTTTGAACTCAATGCGCGTCCAGAAGGCATTGTCCGATTTGGTTCAAAATTTGCGCACTAAAGTTTTAGATCCAGTGTCACAATAATCCGACCTGCACACCTCAAAATTCGATCAAAATTTTTTTGCGTACAAACCGTTGTCACCCTAATATTCATATAACGATAAACTCATCAAAGTCTTCGATAGCCCAAGGAAGTCTTAAGATTTTTCATATGAGAAAATTGTTTGTATCTGATTTATTGTTCAATACTAATCAAGTAAGAAAATTTATAACCAGTTCAAGACAATTGAGGTATCGGGTCAAAAAGTGTGTGAGATCATTAATGGAGGTGGATGGTCCAAAAACATATACCAAGGAATTTGGAGTACAATTTAAAGTTGGTGACAATACATTGGAAACTTTTACAAAATTCTGAATTTGCCATTGTTGTCTTTAATAATTTTTTTCTTTTTTTTTTTTGCGAAAACACTCTTTGGTGTGTTCTTTGGTGTTACAAAAAATACGAAAAAAAAGATAAACGAAAAAGTACCTTTTTAATGATGCCAAAACAATGGAAACTTTTAAAATTCTGAAACAGAGTAGATTAAAACAATAAAAATAGACGATGGTTTGAAAGAAAATGTATATAATCTTAGTCGTTATTTAAATATTTATAGTTTTTAACGTTTTCGTTCAACTGTTTTTTTAAATACAATTGTATTTTTCAATGTTTTAGGCCCAGTTTTTGAGATGTCAGTTAAATCTAGTTTAGTTAAACCGAGAATTAATTTTTTCAGACATGTCCAAATTCATAAAGGAATTGATGAAAAAATTCTGGGATTAACAAAACTAGGTTTAAGTGATATCTCAAAAACTTGGTCTTAATCTTATAATTAATAATTACACGGCGTTAGAAAATAGAAAAAATAGGCCAGTTTGAGTAAATTGCTTTTAAATGTTTAGAGTTTAGAATACACCCTCAAAATCTAAATTTATGGGTAAAAAAATGTTTTTCAACACTTCACTAATTAAAATATTTTTAACCAAATCAGTATTGAACCATTGTGCAGAGAGTTACTAAGACCTAATTCGGTAACCTAAAACATGAGCATCATGTAATAATAACGACAAGTAAACGAAATCGTCATCCAACAGCTCCAGAACTAGCCGGCCACATCAACAGCAGCCGAACGAATGCAGTAAGTGTGATCACAGTAAAACGACGCCTTATAGCGGTTGCATTAAACGGTAGAATCGCCAAGAAAATACCTCATCTTCGCAAACAAAGTAAAAGACAAAGTTTAGAGTGGAGTAAAACATATGTAAACTGGACATTCAATGAATGGTATAAGGTCCTTTGATCCGTTGAATCGAAGTTTGATGTGTTTGGCTCCAAGAGGCGAGTATTTGTGAGGCGCTCAGCTACAGAACGAGCGTCAAATGCTTGCCTAGTGGCAGTGGGGAGTTTCCGTTATGGTTTGGGTTGCTTTGCAGGCGAAAATGTTGGAGAGTTATGCAGAATCGAAGGATTACACGATAAAACCCCGTATAAAAACATCCTGAAAGATATTGCATTGGATTAATAATTGTGGGTTGGAAATGCATATATCAGCAAGATAATGACCCAAAACATACAGCAAAAATTTGTAAGCATATTTAGAGACCCATGAAACAGCTGGAACCTGTAAAGCTATGGAATGGTCAACACAGTCACCTGACCTCAATCCTATAAAGATACTGTGGGATGAATTGGAAGGAAGACCTCTGGAATAAACTGCAGGAAGCACGAAACCAGATCACTCCAGAAACTTTGATATTATACCCGTGAAATTATAGGACATATTTAAGAATAGAGTGTAGTTTCGAAAAATTTTTTTCGTAAATAGTAAAAATAAATAATAAGGAATATATATTATAAATTTGAAGAGTTTTATTGAAAAATAAAGTAGATATGGACATTTGAAATTTAAGGAGGAGGAGTGGCAAATACTTTATATATATATATATATATATATATATATATATATATATATATATAACGATAAACTCATCAAAGTCTTCGATAGCCCAAGGAAGTCTTAAGATTTTTTCATATGAGAAAATTGTTTGTATCTGATTTATTGTTCAATACTAATCAAGTAAGAAAATTTATAACCAGTTCAAAACAATTATACGAGTTTCGGAAGTGGATACATGAGACATCGGGGCAAAAAGTAGTCAGATCCCTACCATACTGTGTGAGGTCATTAATGAAGGTGGAGGGTCCAAAAACATATACCAAAGAATTTGGATTAATATTTACAGTGGATGACAATACATTGGAAACTTTTACAAAATTCTGAATTTGCCATTATTGTTTTTTAATAACTTTTTTCTTTTTTTTTTTTGCGACTCTTTTGTGTGTTCTTTTGTGTGTTACAAAAAATACGAAAAAAATCAATAAAAATAGACGATAGTTTGAAAGAGAATGTACAGTCGCTCACAGTTTTGTTTTAAAAATTACAAAAACAAAGAATGTGGTTTAGTATATATAGTGTTGTAATTTTATTAAAAAAAAAATCATGTGAGTCCGATCACAGGGAAGATGTGTAAACATCTAGTAATTAAAAATTTTTTTATGTCATTTTTTAAAATCAAACAGAAAGCATCATCTATTTATCACTTATAGCAAAAACTGTTTCAGCTAATTCAACAACCCTTTGCTGTAAAACGTTAAAAATATCCCAATGTAAACGTATATAAGTGATACATAGATCACGCTTTTAAAAAAGTGTCATAAAAAAACAATGTTATATCATAATTTTTTCATCAATACAATCATAAGCTCACACCGATATGAGTTGCGCTGTTTTTGTGATTGTATTGTGAAATAGAAATTTACCCCCCCTGCGCGTATAGATGTTTACACATCAAAAAAAAATCAAAAACAAAAATGTGCTTTGTGCTTTTAAGAAACTAAAAAATACAAAATAAGGTACAAAACTCATGTCACAGCTTAAATTATGCAGTTATTTTTACCTTTATCCTTGTTGTTGTCTTCAGCTTAAACTTTTAAAATTATTATCTGCAATCATTCCTAATTGTGTTTTTGACTGATACGCATTAAAAAAAATAAAAATAAGTGAATTTTTTTCAACCATGGCGCCGCGTACATCCATTGAAATGCTTGAGTTAGTATTAAAGCACTATAAGAATGGGCACACTCCACGGAAAATTGCTGAAATGGTTAATTTAAGCTCTTCAACAGTTCAGCATATAAAACGCTATTTACATAGGTGAGAATCGTGTTGAAAACAAGGGTAAACAAGCTCCAAATAAAATTTTTACTGAAAGTGATTCTAAATGGTTAGTGCAACAAATTCGTAAAAATCCAGCAACAAGCGCTCCGAAGCTGACTTATGGCCGAAAAATATTTGGGAAAGACATTTCATCCTGAAACAATTCACAGAATATTGAGGGACGCTGATTTTAATGGCCGAATTCCTCGAAACAAACTATTTATAAATTAAAACAATAGAGTAAAATGGCTGCAGTTTTGCGCGTGACCATTTAAATAAGAGTCCAGCATTTTGGAGAACTCTAATTTTTGTTGAAGAAGTGAAAGTTAATATATTTGGACCAGATGGAAGATCCTACATTTGGCGCAAAGTTAATACTGAGCTGAAACCTCACAATTTACGTGCCACTATGAAACACGGTGGTGGAAATGCCTTGGTTTGGGGATGCATGTCCTCAAATGGAGTAGGTAACTTGGCCTTTATCGTAGGGAATATGGATAAAAACATGTATTTGAAACTTCTCCAAGAAAATCTAATTCAAAGAGCGACGAAATTGCAAATTGAGGACGCCTTTCGCTTCTACCAAGATAATGACCCTAAGCACAAATCACCATTAGTACAGACTTGGTTGATATGGAAATGCCCGCATATAGTTCAAACTCCAGCACAATCACTTGACTTAAATGTGATTGAAAGTTTGTGGTCAATACTGAAGATAAATATTCGAAAATACGATATCCATAACAAATCTAACTTAAAAAAGGTGTTGCAAAAAGAGTGGGATAAAATTGATCCAGATTATAAAAAAAACTAGTGGACTTATGCCGAAAAGGCTTCAAGCGGTTATAGATAACAAAGGATCCTACACAATACTAAGCAATTGAAAAAAAAATTAAAAAGACAGTAAATCCTTTTTTATTTAATGTTTTTTAAAATTGCATCATTTAAGCTGTGACCTGAATTTTGAACCTTATTTTGTATTTTGAGTTTCTAGAGAACTTAAAGCAGATTTTTTTTTTTATTTTTTTTGTAAATATAAATAACGCATAATTACAAACTAAACCACATATGTCATTTTTGTATTTTCAGAACAAAATTTTTAAATATATATTTTTAAACATATAAAATTTATCTGCATCAAATAAGCTGTGAGCGACTGTATAAAATCTTATTTAAATATTTATAGTTTTTACGTTTTAGTTCAACTGTTTTTTAAATACAATTGTATTTTTCAATGCTTTAATCTTATAATTATTAATTACACGGCGTTAGAAAATAGAAAAAATAGGCCAGTTTGAGTAAATTGCTCTTAAATTTTTATTAGAACTTAAAAATGTTTTTTCAACACTTTACTAATTAAAATCTTTTTTTTTTTAACCAAATCAGTATTGAACCATTGTGCAGAGAGTATATATCAGTTTGTCAATCCGTTTGTAAGTCATCGAAAAAAATTCCAGAGACCCCATAAACTATATATATTCTGAATCCTGATAAAAGGAGAAGTTGATCTGGCGATATCCGTTTGTCTGTTGAAAACATTCTCCTGTCCGCAATAGGTCTAGTTGGTCGCACTACTTAGGCTTAAAAGGTTCGCCATAATCTGCAGCAGTTTGGTATTGAAGATGGCGCCTCTATACCAAATAGTTAGGAATGACGCA
The DNA here is from genome assembly GCA_963682025.1 of Cordilura impudica. Taxonomy (NCBI): domain Eukaryota; kingdom Metazoa; phylum Arthropoda; class Insecta; order Diptera; family Scathophagidae; genus Cordilura; species Cordilura impudica. The sequence continues at coordinate 81,945,766 of OY821517.1, forward strand.
CGAAAATGTAAAGATACTCACATAAGATTTAATATCAAAAACTAAAAATAGTGAATAAACATTTTTGTTTGCTTGTTGCTTGTACATGTGAAAAAAAATTAAAACAACAACAACAACAAAATGTGTATCTTCGCTAATAAACAAACAAACAAAAATGTAGTGGTTACAATTAATAATTTCTTTCAATTAAAAAGCACGAAAATACCTAAAATGTTTGTTAATTATCTTATTAATTGTACACATCATTGTAAAAAATCTAGTCATTATAATTTCAAATCTAACCTTTGTTGTTTCTTAATATTCACAAACGAGGTTATAATAATGTATTTAGAACACGGATGGAGGGTATCAAGGATTAGGACAGCCGAATTTAATACTTTTACTTGTTTCTTTTTTTTAATTTTTTTAACTTTGGCGACTTTATTTTCTAATATGTACTTTATTTGAAACCCTATTTTCTTGTTTCTTATTTTTATTAAAATAATAATTTTTCCCAGCATGTGCCACGTTTCTTTTTTAAATAATATTGAGGAAAAAGTAATAGTAAAAATGCATCTGAAGTATTATTATATTTTGATTTTCGGTTCAAAGCTGATTTAGTTAAAAATATTTTAGTACGTGAAGAGTTGATAGACCGGTTTTTCAGATTTTAAGGACATACATATTCAAAATTATGAAAATTTAAAAGTGGCTTACTCAACCTGACCTACAAGCTACGCTAGGGCATTTTAAAATTAATAGCAAGACTGTTTAAAAAAATTCCAATAATGCTACCTAACGAGGTCATTAACAATCTAAAACTAAAATAAGTGATCCAAAACTAAAATAAGTGATCCAACTGGCTGAGGTTGTTATCGTTATGTGAAGAAACCACAGATATCAGAGAAAAATCGTCTGGCTAGCATAAATTTGGTAAAGAACACATGAACTGGTCAAGACGGAATTGGAATACTGTTCTCTTTTCAGATTAGTCCAAGTTTAATTTAAGAGGCCATGATGGAAGAACGTTTGTAAGACGAACAAAGGGAAAAAGACTAGACCCTAAATATCTTATATATTAAAAAAATTTATGAAAACTACAGTCAGTCCGTCTGGCCGTTCTATCCGGCCGATTTCCTTAATTTTTTTTTTTTAATGAAAGGTATTTAGACACAGATATGTCATCAATCATTGATATTTATTCAACTCCCACCTTACTCAAGTTATACTCAATCGCGATTCTTCTCTGTACATTTCTTATGGGACACATATACTCATGCAATTCGAATTCTCATAGCTCCTCTTCTAATGAATGAATCTTGATCGTTTCACTCTCAGAACACTCAGTGGATCAGGCTCTTTATTTTGAGCTATTAACTGCTTCGTTGAGTTTGAGGAAAGATATGCGTGCACAATCAACTTTACATTATGCAACACGAAAGTTAACGTACAGATTGAGGAAAGTTATGCGTGCACAATCAACTTTACATTCAATTTTTTCCAGATTTTTTCAATATTTTCCTTCACTTTAACCTCTATAACTAGAGTTCTAATTAACGTAGGCGTTGACACAAGTCTAAGAACACTCAGTGCATCAAGCTCTTAACATACCTTTAGGCTCATTTAAATATTCATAATTTATATATATATATATATATATATATATATATATATAGATTACAAAACATTGGAAGACAAAAATTTAATGAAAAATAATATTTCCTAGAATTTGCACTCGAATTTCGAGTGCTGGGCTATACTAGTACAAATAAAACTGTTGATTTTGGCTGTGGTTGCTTTTCGGCAAAAGGAATTATGTAGTAAAATATACTCTGGAAGTTGCAATATGACAATGACCCATAACACATCTCCAAAGTTGTAACCGAATGGCTAGAATCTAATACAATTAGTGTTTTGGAATGTCCAGCACAATCACCAGATCTCAATCCCATAGAAAATCTATGGCATATTGTAGATTGAAAAAATCCGACACGAAATAACACAAACAAAACAGCTTTCATAAAAGAAAGTTTTCATGGATATCATCAACATTTTAATGGATCCATGTCTCGGTGTTGTGAATCAGAATTAAAAAATAATGGATACCCAAAAAAATATTGCAACCAAAAATAGAGAAGTTTTTCAACTATTGTATGATAAAGGTTTCCAATGTTTTGACAGCAGTATAAAAATTTATACGTTTAAGTTTTGTTATTAAACTCTTTCTTTTAACTCATACTCTCTGTCTGTCTGTCATGGGACAACCCCATTCCCCATTATCCAATTGATCTGAAACTTGGCCCGTAGTCTTGTTGTGACTACAGATTAATTTTGGGGTAGTCACGCACAGTCACGGAGTGATCTAATTGTCATTTCCCCTCATCCGATCGATCTGAAACTTGGCCCATACACTTGCTGTGTAAAAAATATTAACTTTGACTTAGTCACCCGCAGTCACGCATGATCACGCACAGTTTCGGAGAGATTTAAAACGGATTTTCTCTCATCCAATCAATCTGAAACTTGATCGATATACTTGCCGTAAAGAAAGATTAACTTCGACATAGTCACGCACAATCATGCATAGTCACGCACAGTCACGGAATGATTTAAAACACATTTCCCCTTATCCGATCAATCTGAAACTTGGTGGATAGACTTGCTGTGAAAAGAGATTAATTTGACATAGTCACGCACAGTCACGCATAGTCACGCACAGTCACGGAGAGATTAAAACATCACTTTCCCTCATCCCATCAATCTGAAACTTTTTCCATAGACTTATTGCGGCCAAAGATTGATTTTAAGATAGTCACACATAGTCACGCACAGTCACGGAGTGATTTAAACCCCATTTCCCCTCATCCGATCGATCTGAAACTTTGTCCATAGACTTGTTGTGACCAAAGATTAATTTTAAAATAGTCACGCAAAGTCACGCACAGTCACGGAGAGATTAAAAACTCATATGCATAAGGAAATAGAGAGTTTTAATAAAAACTTTATTTTTATGGGTTAGATTATTAAATAAACAACACAAACAAATTTTTAATTTAATAAAGCATGTTTTGTTTTGTTAATAGTTTCCATTGTATTGTCACTCACTAATTTGTATATCTGTTGCAAAAGTTAAATGTATATCGGGAGGCTGCATTTTATGGGGACGATCATGCAAACATCAAATCTACAACATGTAATTTGATAATAAGGTTTACATAAATGAACACAGACAGGTCTGAACATGCATCGATTGTTTTCCGAGTTACGAGTATTATTCAAATTTTGTAGTGATAGGTCTATAGGATGTTACTCCATGAAGATTTTTACAGTCATTGTAGAACAAGTGATCTTAAATAGATTTTTACCTTTTATTTTTCTTTACTATAGGAATTTCGATATTGTTTTTGAAGCCACAAAAAGCTGCTCCGGATACATTTTCATTCATGGATCCCTTCAACAAAGATGTATGGGTATTTTTAGGTTTAGCCTTTATAGGTATATCATTATCGTTCTTTATACTGGGACGACTATCACCCACAGAATGGGATAATCCATATCCATGTATAGAAGAACCAACCGAATTGGAAAATCAATTTACCTTAAGTAATTCGTTATGGTTCACAACAGGAGCCTTGCTTCAACAGGGTTCAGAAATAGCACCTAAGTATAAATTTAAAAATAAAATACATGCAAATACTTCAAACTTAATTGTTTCTTTTACTTGCAGAGCTCTTTCGGTAAGAACCGTGGCCTCCATATGGTGGTTTTTCACATTAATTATGGTTTCCTCCTATACCGCCAATTTGGCTGCTTTTTTGACTATAGAAACTCCCAAAGTGTTAATAGAAAATATTGATGATTTGGCTGCAAACAAAGAAGGTGTAGTTTATGGTGCTAAACGTACTGGTTCAACAAGAAATTTCTTTATGGTATTATCCATCTATTTTACAAGAAATATTGCTTAACTGTTTCTTAATTAATCATTGTAGACCTCCAAAGAAGAACGTTATATAAAAATGAATGAGTTTATGAATAAGCATCCTGAGTATTTAACCGGATCCAATGATGAAGGTGTAGCCCGTGTAACGGCAGCTAAAGACTCCGAACCCAAATATGCTTTTCTTATGGAATCCACATCCATTGAATACTATACCGTTAGAGAATGTTTTTTAAAAAAAATTGGTGACGCTTTAGATGAAAAGTGTTATGGCATTGCAATGAAAAAAAGTACGTCTTATTTTGTGAAATAAATTTGTTTTTCCATAAATTTTATAACATATTTTTTTTTTTAATTTGTAACAGATTCGCCGTATAGAGAAAAACTTAATAAGGCTATGTTGGAACTACAAGAACAGGGTGTTTTAGCTAAGATGAAAAATAAATGGTGGAATGAAGTAGGAGCTGGTATATGCGCGGTACGTTTTGCATTTAGAAAAATTCGTTGGACTGTTCTTTTTAATAATTTTCATATTTTTTTTATTAAATCAAGGCCATAAACGGCATCCCTAGAACTCGATCTAAATATCTATAATATTAATAAGCTTTTAGTATCAACCGATTTTGACAATAAAAAAATTTTTTGCAGATGTGCACCATTTTTACAGATGTACACCATCTGGTACATTTTTTTTGGAGTCATAATCCTATAAAGTTGCTACTAACCCATACATAAAACACATATTTAAGCTTCAAATAAAGAACTATACTACCTTTAGCATACCTTTAGGCTCTTAAAAATTATTTATTGACAACCCATTAATGAAATTTAATGAATGTTATTTAAAAAATCACAATTTAATGAATTTTATTTAAATATTCATAAATTTTTTATATATATAGTTTAAAAAAAAAAACATTGAAAGAAAGAAATTGAATGGAAAACAAAATTTCCCATATAAAGCTGCTTATCGATCTTTACTTAAATGGTTCAAAAAGCCAAATTATTGCACAGATATTTCTCATATTTGTATATGTTTTTGCAAAAAATAAGTGACTATCAAATACAGTCCATGTAAATATAGCATCCGATATGAACTTTTTCATATCTGCAGGCAAAGAAAAATAATAACAATGCAACTTAAATTTGATTCATGATTACTTTCTATATCCAATTAGTTTGACCTGAGATCCCTTCTCTAAACGCATCCTATAGGGTATCGTATAGTCGGTCTAGAACGACTATAATTTCCTTACTTGTTTTCACTTTTGTGTCAAATTCCCTCCTATACTTTTCTTTTCAAATCTGTTCTTTTACAGTTTTTACGTTTATAATTCCCGATAAATGATTTGGAAATTAAGTATTTCACTTAAATTTAATTCGAGTCAGTTATATATATGTAAATACGTAAAAATTTTATGAATATTAAAATTAATATCGGGGTTTATCGCAACATTTCTGATATGACAAAATATTGGATTTATATGGTATCATTTTAACATTGCTCTGAATTATAGCTGGTCGAGATATAAAACCAAGTTTTTGTGATAGTAATTAAACTTAGTTTCGTTCTAACGCTTTAGGCCGAGTGTTTTTACTTTAGTTAAAGTGAGATTTGTTAAACTCAGTCTTATAGATGTAAACTATTAGACTAAAGTGACATCGTAAAAACTCGCTCTTGGGCAGAGTTAGTAAGAAAGTAAAAAAACTTAAAAAAGGGTACTTTTTTGAAAAAAAAGGGAACTTAAAATAAAGGGGGTACTTTAAAAAAGGGTACTTTTCAAAGAAAGGATACTTTTCAAAATAGGGTTCTTTTTCAAAAAGGTTTTTTTTTAAACAGTTATTTAAAATAAGGGGTACTTTTATAAAAAAGGTACACTTAAAAAAGTGTACTTTTATAAACAAAAAAATACTTCAAAAAAAGGTACATTTCAAAAAAGTGTACTTTTAAAATAAAAAGCGTACTTTTTTAAATTATTTTTTTTTAAGAAAGGTACTTTTTTAAAAGAGCTTTTAAAAAAATAATTTTTCAGAACATTACTTTTTTACAAAATGGATATTTTTAAAGAGCAGTTTTTGTTTAAAATATACTCATTTAAAAAAATTGTTTTTTTAAAAAGGTACTTTTTTAAAAAAAGGTTATTTTTAAAAAAAAAATATATATATGGGGGGTTTCATGTCAAGTGCACCAACTTTTGAAACCGATGTCTTCCGATCGGGATGAAATTTGCACCAAGGTTAGTCCTATTAGATAGTAGTTTAGACACAATTTTTCAATAAGATCGGTCCAGATCTCTCTGAGTTAGAGGGGATCTAAATTTGACATTTTGGCCACACAGGTTTTTTTCTCATCCATGTAACTTATTCAGCCCAATTCTAAACAAAAATTCCGCATGAAATTTCTCACTTCTCCCTTTTCCCCTATTATGAATAAAAATTCATTCGGAAAAAAATTCGATGGGAAAAAAGTAGTTATTCTCAATGCACTTGAATTTGGTTTTTTCCCTCAAAAAATTTCCCTTGCAAAACAGACGGGAGTTTACATAAAAATGTAAGAAGTATTTTGATAAAACAAAATTTAAATAAACAAATTAATATTTTATTAATCTTGTAGGCTGAAGACCACAAATAACGCCAAACTTCAACTTTTTTAACTTTAATGAGAGCCAATTCAGGCATTGATTGCATTTTCCATAGATTCAGCCCGCAATTGACTTCTATCAATCCTTTTTAGCTATTTCGTTGTAGTTGTTCTACAACACCAATTTCCTCCAAGATTGCTCGCATCATAGCTATGCTATTCATTTTTATTTAATTTTTCTTTAAAATAAATTTATTTTCGTTTGCACGCACAAAAAAAAAACAGAAAATTGTCAATAAGCAAAACAACTGGCTTCGAAATTCGATGGTGCCACTTATTAATTTTTTTGTTCACGCGGAATTTATAATTGGAGGATTTTTTTCTCGAGAAAAGTATTTTCCGTGAGAAAGAAATTCCTTGAGAATATTCGTAATTGGGCTACATATTGTTCTTAGAAAATTTTCTCCCAAATAGTTTAGATAGCTATTTCTTCAATATTTCGGAAAAAAAAAATTTTTTTTGAATTTTTTTTTTGCTAAATTAAAGCATTTTTTGCCTTTTTTCAAAAAGGACATTTTTTTTTTTATAAGAAAGCTTAGGATTTTTCTTTTAAGAGCTTTTTGGTCGCTTAGTGGGATGAGAGTGGGATATCTATCAAAATAAATATTTTGTAACTCAAGACCACGGTTTTTCAATTTTTCACAAATGCACTATTTTGAATTTTTTCCCATTTGTGTGAAAAACCTTACAAATAAAACTTATACTGAGAAACATACCTTCATAACACAACATTTCAATCTGAACACGAGGATGTTAGATTTGGCTTCACGAAATTAACCCAAATGAGGCCAAAACATTGCGTTTTGGCAGAAAGCAGCGGAACTCACACAGTATGCGTTTGCATTTACCATGAAAATGTTAAACTGATGTTGAAGGGAATCAACTTAAAGTATTTAACAGATGATTCGGCAGAAGATTTACACGATTACCGCGATTGTCTTAAATTGACTATGTGTCCTAATGCAACAACTTCTTGCCACTTAGGTGAATGTACCAATTGCCCGAAAACCGCATTCATCAAAGAAAATTTAATCAACTCTTTAGATCGAGAATATATAGAGGAGGTAAAATTTGATTCTTGGATTCAGACTGACAGATGCACATTGAAAACAATCATTTTAAATGTGGATGATTTTGTGGAAGAAATGTGTACAGGATTGCTAAACTTAAGAAACCATGACTTTTTAGTCAAAGAGCAATGGTCATTCTTCAAGGATTTGAAGATACATTTGAAGTCTGGTGAATTCGTTATTTCATATGATTTCGCAGAAAACTATAAATATGTTCTTCAGGATGCCATACAAGCATTCCACTTCAATAACGACCAAGCAACTATATTCACAGTAGTTATTTACTACATGAAAGATGAAAAACTGGAACACAAAAGTATGGCAATCATATCCGACAATTTAAAACATAATACCGTTGCAGTTTATGAGTACCAGAAGAGAATACTAAAATTTCTAAAATCTAAATTTACAGTAAAGAAGGTATACTACGTTTCGGACGGAGCTCGTCAACATTTTAAAAACAAAAGTAGCTTGGCAAATCTTATGAAAAAGATTTTGGAATGCCAGCTGAGTGGCCTTTTCATCCTACTGCTCATGGTAAAGGAGCATGTGATGGTATTGGAGCAAACCTTAAAAGAAATGCAGCGAAATATAGCCTCCAGTGCTCTCATCAAGATCGCATCTTAGATGCGACTGCTTTATTCCATTGGGCAAAGAGTTATTGTAAAGAAACTAAAATAGTTTTTAGTAGCAAAGAGGATCATCAGGAAACATTGAAAACACTGAAGAGCAGATTCGATGCTGCGGTAACAATCGATGGCACCGCTCAATACCAATACCGCTCTGCCTCTATTCAATGCGATTTCTTTCCAAAGACAACAAATAAACCAGCAGCGAAATCAACAGCTGAACCTAGTAACGCCAAGAAAGGATTGACAAAAAAACGCAGTAAATAAAGGCGACAAAAAAGCTGGATGAAAGACTGGGTATTTAAAAATTTACAAGACTTAAATACTTCATCAGCTACAATAAATTAAGTATAAAAATAGTTACGATATAAATGGATCTAATATAATTAAGATTAAATTTTAATAAATTATTTATCTTTTAAATTTGGTTTATGCTTATTTTCTATATCCAATTAGTTGGACCTGAGATCCCTTCTCTAAACGCATGCTATAATAACTATAATTTCCTTTCTTGTTTACATTTTTGTGTCCAACTTCCTCCTATACTTTTCTTTTCAAATCTATTCTTTTACAGTTTTTGCTTTTATATATCCCGATAAATGATTAGGAAATTAAGTATTTCACTTCAATTTAAATCGAGTCATTTATATATATGTATGTACATACGTAAAAATATTATGAATACTAGCAGATTCCAGCCCTCGAAATTCGAGCGCAAATTCTAGGAAATTTTATTTTTTCATTCAATAAAGACCCTAAAAGTATGCTAATCAATTATAGCCAATTCGCAAATCAACACAAAAACCAAACTCATTTTTATTGCAAACGCATTAACAAATTTAATAAACATACACATAGCATTGTATAATTTTATGTATGTATGTATTAGTAGCAACTTTAAATGCAATTTACTCAAAATAAAGAAAAAAAATTTAAAATCTGTAAATCTGGAAATCTGCTAAAAAGAAATACCTTTCAAATAATATAAATTTGGTCCAAATAGGGATAAAACGGTAGAACAAAACATCAGTCACAAGAAATCGCCTAGCATATTAATATTATAGACTAAAATTAATATCGGGGTTTATATCAACATTTCTGATATGACGAAATATTGGATTTATATGGCATCACTTTAACATTGCTATGAATTATATTTGGTCGAGATACTGTGTTATAAAGCCAAGTTTTTGTGATAGTAATTAAACTTAGTTTCGTTCTAACGCTTTAGGCCGAGTGTTTTTACTTTAGTTAAAGTGAGATTTGTTAAACTCGGTCTTATATATGTAAACTATTAGACTAAAGTGACATCGTAAAAACTCGCTCTTGGGCAGAGTTAGTAAGAAAGTAAAAAAACTTAAAAAAGGGTACTTTTTTTTGGAAAAAAATGGAACTTAAAATAAAGGGGGTACTTTAAAAAAGGGTACTTTTCAAAGAAAGGATACTTTTCAAAATAGGGTTTTTTTTCAAAAAGGTTTTTTTTAAACAGTTATTTAAAATATTGGGTACTTTTATAAAAAAGGTACATTTAAAAAAGTGTACTTTTATAAACAAAAAGGTACTTCAAAGAAAGGTACATTTTAAAAAAGTGTACTTTTAAAATAAAAAGTGTACCTACTCCTTATAAATATTATATTTTTTCTTTTTTTTTTTTTTAAATTAAGATAATTATAGTCGGTCTAGACCGACTATACGATACCCTATACCATTGTTTAGAGACCCTATCTCTTCAGACCAACTAATTGGATATAGAAAATGAGCATAAGCCAAATTTGAGTGGCATTGTTATTAATTTTTTTGGCTGCAGATATGAGAAAGTTCATATCGGGTGCTATATTTATATGGGGACTAGGTCGAAAAATGGACCGATCCTGACCATATTTGGTAAAGTGACTTATATTTTGAAAAATATACAAACCAAATTTGAGAAAAATCTGTGCAATAGTTTTGTTTTTTGATAGATAGATTTAAGTGAAGATCGGGGAGCAGTTCTATATGTGCCTACGGTTAAGAGTTATCCTATAGGGAATTTTTTTTTGGACTACTGATTAGTGGATATAATAAACACATACAAATCCAATTTGACTGGGATCTATATGATAATTTGGATCTTATGGCAATTTATATCGATTTCATAGGGGTCATTTGTATGGGGACTAGGTCAAAATATCTTCATATTTGCGACCTGTAGTTTGATTACAAGGTTTACGTGGATGGACAGACGGACGTACATCACTAAATCGACTCAGAAAGTGATTTTGAGTCGATCGGTATAAAAGATGAATCTAGGTCAAATATTTTTGGTAGTTACAAATAGCAGCACAGTCAGTCATTATAACCAAACCACATAGTGGTATAGGGTATAAAAAAATATGTGTCAATACTTGCTTAAGCTAATGCGACACGTGCCGTAAAACGATACACATACCATCATGAAGCAAGTGCTACCAATACAACGACTACAACAATATGAACAAATACAAAGTATAACTTTTTTTCAAGAGCTTTTTCACATTTTCATTCATATCACGTGACCCTTTGGACCGATTTTGATGATTTTAATTAGCAACTCCTTCGGGATGTTAATAAACGATTTTATGCAAAAAGGAAGTGTCTAGCTTAGTTATTGAGGGTGTGATCGTGATTTCCACACAATTCTTCTTTCAATTCATCTATTTGAACTAGTTCAACTAAAATTTTTATTTTGATCCTTTTCTTTGATATTAAAAACATTAAAAAAAACTTCAAACTTTATCTTTACACCAATTCTTATAACTGTAAATAATGTTTTTTACAATTTGCTTCCATTAAAATTTCGCTAAAATTTAAATTTTGTTAAAAAAAAAGCTTTTATAGAGTTGGTTTACCACATTTTTTTTTTAAACAAAAATTTAATATTACAAAACTAACTAAATATAAAAATTATTTATGGATCTATAAAAATACGTATTAATAATATTTAAAAAATTAATATTTTTAAAATTAAAAAATTCGTCTACTTACAGTCAAATAAGGAACAAAGTGATGCCACTCCTCTGGACATGAAAAATTTGGAAGGTATTTACTGGGTATTAGTCGTGGGCAGTGGTATGGCTTTAGTACATGGTATAATAAGTTGGGTTTGTTTCGTTGTAGGCAAGGCTAGAAGTCATAAGGTAAGTGAAGTTACAAAACAAAATTACAAATAAAATAAATAAGAAAAAAAAATGTATATAAATTATAATATTTAGGGTCTCACTCTATAAATTTAACCGTAACGAAACCATAAAAATTTATATGAAAATTTTAAATTTTTTATAGAATGAGGGAGCCCGTTAATGTATTTTTATATTTTAGGTACCTTTGAAAGCTGCCTTTTTGGAAGAATTTAAATTTGTTTTGGAATTTACCACATATACCAGGGAGTTGAAAAATTCTGCTTCAGTTTATTCACGCAGTCGCAATTCTTCATTAACCATTGAATCTTTAGAAACTGACCCAAATACTATAGATAATTAAAGAAATAACTGCTCTTTGTGTATAATTGTTTATAGAATATGGGTGCAACAATATTTAATTTTTTTATGTCGTTATTATAAAATTGTATGTATTTGCATAAATGGAATGTTAACATGTTTTTGAAATAAATTATAATAAATACTTAAATTACAATATAACAAATAATACTGTTAAAATATCAATTATATATTCTTTAAAAGTGATTCTAAAAAGTTAATAAAAGTTATTTTTTTAATTTGTTCTTTAGCGCAAATAACCATAGTGAAAAGAAGGTGCATAGTAGACGATGAAAAAATAGCAAAAGTTGTGGTTTATGTTTTATGTTTAGAACACAAAACTTAAGTCCAATTTTTAGCTTTCCATATTAAAACATGTATATGGCTATCCACATCTTGGGGTTGTTGTTTGTATTGATGTTTTAAATGATCAAAGGCATGGGTAGGCGTAGCCACATGTTTTGCCGAGCTATCTACAGTATCCATATAACGTGATATTAACGAACGATAGCGTCGCCCAATAGTAGCTATTAAGGGAACATTTTGATTTGGTACAGCTATAATAGTTTTGATCTTAAATGAAAAGAATATATATGTAATTTTGTTGGTAAATATTAGTAAAAACCCATTTCCAAACAACTAACTTCATTTTCATATGGCCTAAACACTGTAATCGGTCTCAATGTATTCAGCTCGGCTATGATTAAACAACCCCAGGTTGTGCCTATATATAGCTCTTTGCCCTGTACACATAGTGCTGATATTTGACATTTGATAAGACTGAGATGTTCATCGATTGCAATACTTTTGAGAGATTCCGAACATGGTAACAATTTCGAACAATCAAGTTTATTTTCAATTTCTTTTTTGGTGGCATGCCATTGATAAACCATAAAGCCTGGATAGAGACAGGTATAGACATAGGTATCATTGCTACACATTCTAGCCACTTTAAGATCTTCAATTGCATTCGGTTCGTCGCTGTGACACAAAGCTTGATGACCACATACACCAGTTTTACTGAGCGGGAACACATTTAATTTTCCAGCAATTTCACCACACCACAATTCATAAATGCTAAAATTAAAAAAAAGGAAAACTTATTTCTTTATGAATCTTTTTTAAGTTTTAGGTAGAGAGTTTTCAATTCGAAGATTTTTTTTTATACCCTATACCAGTATATGTGGTTTGAGATGATATTTGTAACTACCAAAAATATTTGATATTCCTTATACCGATCGACTTAGAATCACTTTCTGAGTCGATTTAGCGATGTCCGTCCGTCCGACCGTCTGTCTGTTTGTCTGTCCGTCCGTCTGTGCATCCCAGTAAGCCTTGGAAGCAAACTACAGGTCGCAAATATGAATATATTTTGATGAAAATTTTATATATAGCTTTTATCGGCCATAGGACAAATTGATGAAAATCGGTTCATATTTAGACTTCCGAGATTATCATACAAATATATATATATATATATATATATATATATTGTATGTATATGAATTATGCCCACTAATCAGTAGTCCAAAAATAAAATCTATAGGACCATTTTTAGTCATAGTCCCCATTAGGGTGGCCCTCAATAAAAAAAGTGTTCAAACTCTCGGTCTCACCCCTAGAAATATGCGAATAGCAAAAAAAACTGGGAAATACACCTATAAAAAAATTATAGGTGCCTTAACGCGACTGAAAATTTCAAGTGTGTTTATATGGGGAGAATATTACTTTTTCAGATTTTACGAAAATTTCGTTCTATAGTTAATTTTTTCGACAAGTTATTATAAATCGTACTAAATTACCTCTGTAAAAAGCTATATAACTTCAAAGTGGAATAAAACCTCGAAAAGAAATACCAAATGCCCCAGACCACTTTTGTGCCAAAAAAAAACTAGGTCGTGAAATTTGACGGAAATTTTTTCAACTTTAAGAAATTAATTAAAGCCATAAATTTTTTTTAGTCTATATACCTATGAGCACTCAGACATGAAGTTTTGCTTTATTACCACGTTTTTAACCCATTGCGCAATGAGACCAAAGATGGAAAATTTTTTTGATAAAATTTAAAAACTCCTTTTTTTAATTTTTAAAAAATTTTCTTAAAAAAATTTCAAAAATGGATCTGATACTTTAAAGTTTTGTAAATATATATTAGAGATTAACTGTTTGAATTTTTAAGTAAATTCCTTTGCCAGAATTTTTTTACAAAGAATTTTTTTTTGTGGATTTCGAGAAAAATTTGTTTTTTGTGAAATATTTAGTAAATGTACTCTTTCGAAATACTTTGTATCAAAAATTTATCAGTTTTCTACTTTTAAATGTTATATTAACCCTTTTGGAATTGGGATCATACATGGCCCCAAGCTAATAAAAGACAATTTATTAAAAAAATTTCAAATATTTTGTAAGTGCTCTTGATTTTTTTGATGTGATGCTTAAAATATAATAACCAAATGTGCAAGGCTTCCATGCTAAATTGGAATAAATCGAACAACGTTAAACCATTCCTGGCCGAGGCCAAGCTTTGAATTTTGGCATATTTAAAAAAATTAATTGTTCTAATAAACTAGATGAAACCCTTAGTATGGGTTGGAAAATAAAATTGTGCTATATTTTAGCGATTTTTATGATTTGATGATTAATATGATTTTATAATTTGACGTTATTAACCCATTTGGACTTGGCGCCACAAATGAGCACAAGCTAGTATAGGACGATTAAGTCAAAATATTCAAATATTTTGCAAATACCGCTGAATTTTGGATCGTTTTAACCCTAGGAGCACATATGGGTACTAATTTGGTAATCGATTCATATAACAACTTGTCGAAAATATTAAGCTATAGAACGAAATTTTCGTAAAATCTGAGAAAAAGTCATATTTTCCATATAGAATCACACTTGAAATTTTCAGTCGCGTTGAGGCACCTATAATTTTTTTGATTGACCCAAAACTTTGTGTTTCTCAGTTATTTTGTTATTGGCATATTTCGAGGGGTGAGACTTTAAATTCGAACACTTGTTTCCCCCTCCATATAATGAAGGGCCACCATAGTCCCCATATAAAGCTGATTCCTAATCTTTGCTTAAATCTATCTAAAACAAGTAAGAAATTATTGGCGGTCTAAACCGACTATCCGATATCCTATAGCATGCGTTTAGAAACCCTATCTCTTAGACCCAACTAACTGGATGTAGAAAATAAGCATACACCACATTTGAATGGGATTTTTATTAATTTTTTTGGCTGCAGATATGAAAAAGTTCATATCGGATGCTATATCTATATTGGGACTAGGCCCAAAAATTGACCGATCCTGTCCATGTTTGGTAAAGTCTCTTGTATTTTGCAAAAATATATACAAATAAAATTTGAGAAGAATCAGTGCAATATTTTTGTTTTTTGATAGATTTAAGTGAAGATCGTGAAGCAGCTCTATATGGGGCCTATGACTAAGAGTTGTCCCATAGGGATCATTTTTGAACTACTCATTAATGGATGTAATAAACGCATATAAACCCAATTTGACTAAGATCTATACGACAATTTGGATCTTATGACAATTTATGTCGATTTAAGTGAAGATCGTGAAGCAGCTCTATATGGGGCCTATGACTAAGAGTTGTCCCATAGGGATCATTTTTGAACTACTCATTAATGGATGTAATATACGCATATAAACCCAATTTGACTAAGATCTATACGACAATTTGGATCTTATGACAATTTATGTCGATTTCATAGGGGTCATTTGTTATGGGGGCTAGGGTTGAACATGGACCGATTCTCACCAATTTCAATAGCGTTCATCCTATGGCCCCATACAAATGACCCCTATGAAATCGACTTAAATTGAGATAAGATACAAATTATCCTATAAATCTTATTCAAATTGGGTTTGTATGTGTTTATTACATCCATTAATCAGTAGCGCGTATGGGCAAATGCAAAATGAAAATGCAAAAAGAGCGAACGATGTGTACATACAGAAAATTGATAAGAGAAGCAGAGAAACGAAATTGTGCTTAGTCTAGTAGAAAATTTCGAGCGAAGCAGACCTGCGTCGGATGTCATTAAATGAGAAAAAAACAAAGCGAATAAATGTACATGGTAAAAAAATTTATTCAAGCAACAAAATAGTTAAGCAAGTTATTTCTTCGGATATATACAGCGTTTTTTAGACGTTCGTTTTATACGCATTATTGCGCCTTTTTTATTTATTATTTATTTAAATTAGAGTTAAGATTTTTTAACTACTTTATTGCTTTTTTTTAATTTATTTGTAAAAATAACTTTAAGAATTTGAATTAGAATTAAGACTTTTTCACTACATTTTTAATTACTTTTCTCAATACTTAGTTTTTAGAAATAGTTTTAAAATATTAACTTGTTAGTTTTTAGATCCAAAAAAATTACTGAAATAAAAAAAAATTTTTCTATTCTTATCTATTTTTTATTCTTTTTCTTTTAAATTTTTAATAAACTCTATAAAAATGTTTAAAACACAATATGAAAATGAATTTTTTTTTGGTCTTAATACTTTGGGTCAACCAGAATGCATGATTTGTTTTAAGGTTTTGAAAAATATTAGAAAATCTTGTTTCCGAACACATTATTTTGCCTTCCATAAAGAATATGAGAATTTTAAAAATGAAGAAAGGTTCCTTAAATTATATGAAGTTAAGCTTGCTTTTATAAAAAAGCAAAATAATGTACAACTAAACAACAACACCGATCAACTGCAAAATAGTGCGCAACAAAACAGTAACAGCTGTGAAGAAGACGTCTCACTTGTAAAGGCAAAACTCAAAGCTTCCTTTGTAGTAAGTTTTGCACTAGCAAAAAAAGGAAGACCTTTAGAAGATGGGTCCTTCTTAAAGGAAGTAACTGCTGACATGTTGGAATGCTTTGGAGAGAAAGGCAGAGAAATGTCAGAAATTATAAAAAACGTTCCCTTGTCTCGTAGGACTATTGCAAGGCGAACCGAAGATATATCATCTTTTCTGTACCTTCAAACAAAGCAAAATATTGTTGATTCCGTATACTTTTCTCTTTGCTTAGATGAAAGTACAGACATAAACGATACTAGTCAGCTTTTGATATGTTATAGATCTGTAAATAGAAATTTTGAAATATCAGAAGGTATGTTGTGTTTAATTGGAATGAGGAGCAATGTGAAAGGCAAAGACATTTATGACGCAGTCAATGAAAAAGTTTTTTCTTTTGCAAATAAAGATAAGCTTTCGTCTATTTCCACTGATGGCGCCATTGTTATGGTTGGAACTAACATTGGCTTTGTGGGTCAATTACGTAAGAATGATATTAATGTTCCCACTTTTCATTGCCTTCTTCACCAGCAAAATCTACTTGCTAAGTCTGTCAACATGAAAGAGACAATGGACGTTGTAATAAAAGTTATAAAAAATATAAGAAGTGGTCACAAGGCACTAGTACATAGGCAGTTTCGGCAATTTCTGGAAGAATTGAATGCCGAACACAGTGATCTGCTTTTGTATACTGAAGTACGCTGGTTAAGTAAGGGGAAATGTATTGAGAGATTTTTTAACCTAAGAAAAGAAATAATTGAATTCTTTAAGAAGTACCCGACAGATACAAATGAAAGTTTAGCAATTAAGTTGCAAGACAGTACATTTTTATTAAACTTATCATTTTTCTGTGATGTCTTATTTCATTTGTGTCAGCTTAATTTAAGCTTGCAAGGAAAGAAAAAGTTAATATTTGACCTTATTGCATCTGTCGACGATTTTAAAAGTCGTCTGTCAAATCTCATTACTCAATTTAAAGCAAATGATTTATCTTTCTTTCCTAAAACTAAAGCAACCTGCTTAGAATTTGATATGTGGTCCAATTTACCAGAACTTTATGAATTTTTCAACGATCTAATTGCCAAAATTCAGTATTCTTTTCTCGATTTTGAAAAAATTCGAGATTTAATTGAGCTATATCGCAATCCTCTTCTGTGTTCTTTGAATTTCAATGACGAAAAAGCTCAAGTTGAACTCGAAAAGCTTCAGAAAGATGCATTCCTTCCGTTAGAGCGCGGAATTCAATTTTGGCGTCAAATCGAAAGCAACAAATATCCTGTCCTGAAAAACAAAATTTACAACTTATTTTCAATATTTGGAACAACATATAGCTGTGAGTCTGCATTTTCCGAAATGCTATTTATTAAAAGCAAACACAGGCACCTATTGACTGATACAAATTTAGAAAATCTTCTTCGTATAAAAACTTCAAACATTGACATAGATTTTGATAATCTTATTGCATTTATTCAGCCTTAAACAAAATATTTTCTACATGTATACACTCCATTTTTATTTCTCCAAAGTTTTTCCGTCTGCTCAACATATAAACAGTTTTTAAATAAAATAAAAAAAAATTAAATAAAAAAAAATGAATTATTGTATTTGATTTTGTTTTTAACTGAAGCGTGGGAATTTTCCAATTTTTATGATATGCAAACGAATGCCATTTTTTTTTTAATACAATAACAAGAAATAAAACAAATAATTAGCATTTCCCAATAATTTAATCATCTTTTATTCTCCTTTTTCAATTTGTCATATAATTTCTTTCAATGCAACATTTTTTTTAAGGCAAAGAGCAAAAGAGCATAAAACCAACAAATGCAAACGTAAACAAACCAGTACAATGCCACACATGCAAAGCTTTCAATGTAGTGGTGCCCATACCTGATCAGTAGTCCAAAAATGATCTCTATGGGACAACTCTTAGTCATAGGCCCCATATAGAGCTGCTTCCCGATCTTCACTTAAATCTATCAAAAAACAAAAATATGGCACTGATTCTTCTCAAATTTTGTTTGTATATATTTTTGCAAAATACAAGAGACCTTACCAAACATGGTCAGGATCGGTCCATTTTTGGGCTTAGTCCCCATATAGATATAGCATCCGATATGAAATTTTTCATATCTGCAGCCAAAAAAAATAAGAAAAATCCGACTCAAATTTGGTTTATGCTTATTTTGTATATATTATCTGAGAGATAGGGTCTCTAAACGCATGGTATAGGGTATCATATAGTCGGTCTAGACCGACTATAATTTTACTTATTTTTTTCCTTATTATGTGATATGATTTGTATTTGACTTATTGTAGTTAAAGTTTCAGAACTTCGTTCCTATTCCGCTCAGTGATTAATTTAACTATTTAGTATTTACACATGTATGTACATTTTGAGTTTTATTGGAATTATAGGAGGAAAAAGTTTCCAAAAACCTATATGAAACAGAGTTTTAAGATAGGAATATTCCTAGGTTGACAGTAAATTTTTGCTGAGATCAGTACATAAATATGATTGTATTGTGAGGATTTACATCTTCTACAGAAGCTTGTAATAAGCCAATGGATTTTATCATAAACGTGTTTAAAGTTTCCAACTGCGTGTTAGCGAAGAGTAGAATATTGCCAAAGTAGTTTGAAAATCATTTTCAGTAAACTATTTTGAACTACTTGAAAGTGGAGCACAGTAGAACATGACGGGAAGAAATATTGCTTTAATTATTAGTTTTTTTTGTTTCCAATATTTAACTCAGAATTCCTGTTTATTATTGATTTTATCCACCAGGGTAGGATAAGTGGTCATTAGAGTGATCCTTAAAAAATGAAAATGCGATTTTGGGGATAGGCGGGCCCAGTTTGTTACTTTTCCATATAAAACTAATAAATATGAAGTTTGGGGACAATCGGATAAAGAAAAGTCACGTCGGAAATCGATTGAAAATTTCAAGTGTGTTTATTTATAATGTGACTTTTTTTTTTATATTTTACGAAAATTTCGTTCTATAGCTTAATTTTTCCGACAAGTTGTTGTAAGAACCGGGATCGGTATTAAATTATCTTTTCAAAAAGCTATAAAAATTCAAAATCGAATAAAAATTCGCCAAGAAATAGCAAATGCCCCAGACCAAAAACAAACTAGGTCATGAAATTTTATGGCATTTTTTCAATTTTGAGAAATTGATTAGTCATAATTTTTTGTCTCTATACTTATAAGTAATCAGATATGAAGTATTGTTTTAATACCACGTTGTTAACCTATTGCGCATTGAGACCGAAAATGGAAAATTTTTTTGATAAAATTTTGAAAACTCCTTTTTCAAGTTTTAAAAAATTTTCTTAAACAAAATTTTAAAAAATGGATCTGGCACTTTAAGGTTTTATTAAATACATGTCAGAGTGAATTTTTAGGTAAATCGCTATGCCAGAATTTTTTTGACAAGGATTTTATTTTTGCGGATTACGAGAAAAATGGGATTTTTTTTTTTTAATATTCTATAAATGCACTCTTTCTAAATACTTTGTATCAAAAATTCATCAGTTTTCTACGTTTAAATGTTATATTTTATCTTAATAGCCTACGGTATCGGAAAAAAATAATAATAATTAACCCTTTTGGAATTGGGGTCACATATGACCCCAAGCTAATAAAAGACAATTTATTCCAAAAATTTAAATATTTTGTAAGTGCTGTTGAATTTTTAGATGCAATGCGTAAAATATAATAACCAAATGTCTAGAACTTCCATTCCTTAAATTTTGAATAAATCCGAAAACGTTAACCCATTATTTGCCAAGGCCAACTTTGGATTTTAAGATATTTTTAAATAAAAAAAATTACCGAAAACGAGTTTTTTATTAAACTTGATGAAACCACTATTTAGAATTTCAGAAAAGTAAGTCGGTTAATTTTTATTTATTTAACCCTTCAGTGTTCCTGGGATCAAAATAATCTATTGTGATATATCTTTGGTGCAATATCTGCTAATGGCCCGCGAATATAAATTAAAACAACTTTTAACCAATTTTTTTATAAAATTATTTTTTATGTATAAACACTGATGATAAGCACGAACCTTGGGGACAACCCGCGGTATGTTGTTTGGTGTAGATTTAATTGTGCCTAAGTAAACAGTAAATAATCTGTTGTAAAGAAAACTTTGTATAATTTTTGTGATTTCCAGTGGAAAGCCAAATTTATTCAATTTTTTCAAAAGCAGCTTTTATGTCTAAAAGCGCCATTCCTGTTGATAATCAATTTTGACAATTATATTTAACTGATTTCCTTACTTTTAGCAGCGGTTGAGAGGTATTGTGCAGATTTTTAAAGCCGAATTGATGTGGTGGCTGAATATTAATAGTTTCAACGAAGTTATTCTCTTTAATTATTATTTCTAAAATTTTACTTATAGATGAGAGTAGGCTAATCGGTCGCTAAGAAAGAGAGGAGTCCGCTGGTCTATTTTATTTTTAAAATTTCGATAGTTTTAGAGATTTTTTTTTAATATATGAAATAGGCGTGGCAACTCCCATACACAAAAAATTTTTAACATCATACATCTGGAGCTCTACGATAGAAAGAGTCCTGAAACTTTGTAGGGGTACATAAGTTAGTAATGAGAGAAGTCAAGCTAAAAATGGGCGGGATCACACAAGTGGACGTGGCACCTCCCAGGCATGGTAAATACATATCATCATAAAAACTTAAAACTTTCTGTACGCCAATTGGTTGTTAATATGAGTAGTCATACCGAAAATGGGCAGGAGCTTCGAGCTACTCGAGCTCAACGAGTAACTCGAGTGTAAAAATTAACATTTTTCGTGTTTGAAAGCATCTAAGAAGACATATATAAGTATTATACATTTAACAAATGTATACTTTTTAGAATCGTACAAGTACCAAGAATAAAATCCTTAAATTTCACTTGAATCGGACTGTCCTACTGGCGTGGGCCAACTACTACTACTTAAAAGCTCGAAGCCTTTTCATACAAATGTATGAATATATTCACTTCATAGATGTTTGACTTCATTTAAAAAAATATATATATTTTATTGGGGGGTGGGACTTTTCGCAGAGGTGGAAAGTTTCTGATTTGCCACTCACTTGGGAGTGGCCAGGACGATTCCTTTGTTGAACTGTCCAAGCAGCTAACTACTTCCGGTCTTAGACCAAGTACCCCCCGGGCAATGGCTTTGTAGCATCCGCTTTAAGGCTAGCCAGAGTTAGAAGGCGACACAACCATGCATTCTGATGGTCGAAAGGACGTCTCAGGAAAGTAGGCGACAACCGCTGAAACATGGTTGCATCGTGGGATTGGACACGTAGCAGCCCTATCACCAATCTAGGGGACGAGGGTTAGCAGCCCACATTCCCCAATCATAATTGCTAACGAATCGCTAATTTTTTGGCGCCCTATGCTCCAATGGGAGTTAGAGGAACATATATATATATATATATATATATTTTATATATTTTGAAGTCAGTTATACTGATAGATTACCCTCCTGAAATATTAAAAGACTCTGATAAAAACTATGGAGTGGGCTAACTACTACTCGAAAAAGATTATCCACTTTCCACTCCAATGTATGAAAATATGATCTTCGTATATGTTTGATTACTATTTACAAAAAATGTTTCAAGCACACTTGGAAAAAGTTCTTAGTATTTTAATCTATGTAGAGAATGTGTTTTTAAAACTTCAAAGCATTTAGACAAAAATGTTGGCTGTGGGAACAACTACTCGAAAAAGATCGGAATGTCAAAAAATAAAAAAAAAAAAATTTAATTTTTTCACTGTCTGTGACTATATTCAAAGATTACTCATAAAAAATTTAAATCATTCCGACCAAAATTGTGGCGTCGGTATAGCACTACTCAACAGATATTGGCCACATTCTATAGTTTGATGATATTTTCTAGGAAATTTTCCACAATTACGTAACAAAAAATTATATTCGTTAGAGGTGTGTATATAAAGAGAACACTTCTTTCAAGTTTCAAAGCATTCCACCAAAAATTGAAACTTGGAGGAACTACTACTCGACAAAAAACAGAAACTAAAAAAAATATTAAAAAAAAAAAAAATTTTTTTAATTATGTTTTTTTCCCAACAATTGCAACTGACTATATCCTTAGATGACTCTTTTAAATTTCTAAGCCAGTCAGACTAATATTGTGCTATTGGCAACATACTATTCAAAAAATATCAGTCAGTTCCCATATACACAAATATACGAAAATATGCATGTTTAGTATGACAACACTAACTCCATATTTTTTTTTATCAATTAACTAGTTTAAAAGCAGTTACTGTGTAACTTCAATAATCTCTATATAATTTTCTGATTTCTATTTATGTCGTTTTTTGAAATCTCCATGTTGAGGTCACTTTGAAAAAGTTTAGTTTTGACGTGAATTTTTTCATATACATATTTGTATGGAAAGTGGTCGAGCTTTTTCGAGTAGTACGAGTAGTTCGCCAACAGCACAATTATTGTTGGAATACTCTGAAATTTTAAGAAGATTATTTCGATATATTTGTAACTACAAATAGTAAAAAAAAATTAGCAAGTCGTGATGAAATTTTTTTTAAGTTACATCAAACTTGATATAAGAGATGACTCTTTTAAATTTCTAAGCCAGTCAGACTAATATTGTGCTATTGGCAACATACTATTCAAAAAATATCAGTCAGTTCCCATATACACAAATATACGAAAATATGCATGTTTAGTATGACAACACTAACTCCATATTTTTTTTTATCAATTAACTAGTTTAAAAGCAGTTACTGTGTAACTTCAATAATCTCTATATAATTTTCTGATTTCTATTTATGTCGTTTTTTGAAATCTCCATGTTGAGGTCACTTTGAAAAAGTTTAGTTTTGACGTGAATTTTTTCATATACATATTTGTATGGAAAGTGGTCGAGCTTTTTCGAGTAGTACGAGTAGTTCGCCAACAGCACAATTATTGTTGGAATACTCTGAAATTTTAAGAAGATTATTTCGATATATTTGTAACTACAAATAGTAAAAAAAAATTAGCAAGTCGTGATGAAATTTTTTTTAAGTTACATCAAACTTGATATAAGAGCAAATTTTCACACATTTGCATAAAAAGTGGGTGATATTTTTCGAGTAGTTGTTCGCTCAGACCACAATTTTAACCGGAATGACTTAATTTTTTATATGGTCATTTGTGAATAAGGTCAATTACGGGCAGCGAAAAAATACATATACATACATATATCTATAATATTAATAGGCTAGGCGATTTCTTGTGACCGATGTTTTTTCTACCGTTTTATCCCGATTTTGACCAAAGGTATATTATTTGAAAGGTATTTCTTTTAAGCCATTATGCAGATTTACAGATTTTTAAATTTTTTCCTTTATTTTGAGTAAATTGTATTTAA
Source organism: Cordilura impudica (assembly GCA_963682025.1). Classification (NCBI taxonomy): domain Eukaryota; kingdom Metazoa; phylum Arthropoda; class Insecta; order Diptera; family Scathophagidae; genus Cordilura; species Cordilura impudica. Next base: position 81,969,769 of record OY821517.1, read on the forward strand.
AGTTACTACTAACACATACATAAAATTATACAACGCTATGTTTATTTAATTTGTTAATGTGTTTGTAATAAAAATGAGTTTGTTTTTTGTGTTGAATTGTGAATTGGCTATAATTGATTAGCATACCTTTAGGGTTTTGCTTAATGAAAAAATAAAATTTCCTAAAATTTGCACTCGAATTTCGAGGGCTGGAATCTACTAGTGTATTATAAATACATATCATCATATATTTACAGTACTCTGGTGGCCAGAATCTTCTGCACGTCAATCGGTTGTTAATGTGAATAGTCGTTCTAAAAATGGGCAGGATTAGGTTAGTGGTTGTGGCACCTCCCATACAAAAAACATTATCTGGAGTAATATAAACCCGACAGTCTTGAAACTGCGTGTGAGTTCACGAATGATGAGTATGAGAAGTTATGTGAAAAATGGGCGGGATCAAACCAGTGGGCGTGGTAAATACATATCATCATAATTAGCAACACTAGAAATAAGTTATATGGCAGAACAACGTTTGCCGGGTCAGCTAGTACAATAATAACAAGTAAGAAAATTATAGTATAATCTCTTAGGCCCAACTAACTGGACATAGAAAATAAGCAAAAACCAAATTTGAGTGGGATTTTTATTAATTTTTTTGGCTGCAGATATGAAAAAGTTCATATCGGATGCGTAATCTATATGGGGACTAGGTCCAAAAATGGACAGATCCTGATCATGTTTGGTAAAGTCTCTTGTATTTTGCAAAAATATATACAAACAAAATTTGAGAAGAATCAGTGCAATATTTTTGTTATACCCTATACCACTATGTGGTTTGGGTATAATGACTTTGTGCTGCTGTTTGTAACAACCAAAAATATTTGACCTACACCCATCTTTAATTATACCGATCGAATCAGAATCACTATCTGATTCGTTTTAACGATGTCCGTCCGCCCGTCCGTCCGTCCGTCTGTGTGTCCATGTAAAGCTTGTAATCAAACTGCAGGTCGCAAATATGAATATATTTTGATGAAATTTGGTATTTGATCTTTTATCGGCCATGGGATGAACGCTATTAAAATTGGTGAGAATCGGTCCATATTCAGACCTAGCCCCCATACAAATGACCCCTATGAAATCTACATAAATTGCCATAAGTTCCAAATTATCATATAGATCTCAGTCAAATTGGGTTTGTATGTGTTTTTTACATCCATTAATCAGTAGTTCAAAATTACTCCCTACAGGAAAATTCTTAGTCATAGGCCCCATATAGAGCTGCTTCCCGATCTTCACTTAAATCTATCAAAAAACAAAAATATTGCACAGATTTTTCTCAAATTCGGTTTGTATATAGTTTTTAAAGTATAAGTGACTATACCAAATATGGTCAGGATCGGTCCGTTTTTCGACCTAGTCCCCATATAAATACAGCATCCGATATAAACTTTTTCATATCTGCAGCCAAACAATTTATAACAATGCCACTCAAATTTGGTTTATGCTTATTTTCTATATCCAATTAGTTGGACCGAAGAGATAGGGTCCCTTAACCATGGTATAGGGTATCGTATAGTCGGGCTAGACCGACTATAATTTTCTTACTTGTTTTTTAATAGATTTAAGTGAAGATCGGGAAGCAGCTCTATATGGGGCAAAGGGATCATTTTTGGACTACTCATTAATGGATGTAATGAACACATATTATCCCAATTTGAGTAAGATCTATATGACAATTTGGATCTTATGACAATTTATGTCAATTTCATAGCGGTAATTTGCATGGGGGTTAGGTCTGAACATGGACCGATTCTCACCAATTTCAATAGCGTTCATCCCATGGCCGATGAAAGCTTATATACCAAATTTTATCAAAATATATTCATATTTGCGACCTTCAGTTTGATTACAAGGTTTACATGGACACACAGACGGACGGACGGACGGACGGACATTGTTAAATCAACTCAGAAAGTGATTCTGATTCGATCGGTATAATTAAAGATGGGTCTAGGTCAAATATTTTTGGTTGTTACAAACAGCAGCACAAAGTCATTATACCCAAACCACATAGTGGTATAGGGTATAAAAAGAAGGAAAAGTACAAGTGAAATAGTGCATAAATTTTTATACTCTACACCACTATGCGGTCAGAGTATAATGAGTTTTTTACCTAGACCCATATTTTATTATACAGATCGACTCAGAACCATGTTCTGAGTCATGTTCTGAGTCGATTTAGCGATGTTCCTCCGTCCGTCCGTCCGTCCGTACGTCTGTCTGTACGTCTGTATATCCATGTAATCGAATATAGGTCGCATATATGAATATATTTTGACGAAATTTGGTATGTAAGCTTTTATCGACCATAGGACGAACACCATTGAAATGGATGAAAATCGGTGCAGTACCATACAAATGACCCCTACAAGATCGACTTAAATTGCCATAAGATCCAAATTATGTATGTGTTATTTCCCCATATAAATCTAGCATCCGATATGAACTTTTTCATATCCGAAGGCAAAAAGATTAATAAAAATGCCACACAAATTGGGTTTAGGCTTTTTTCCGCAACCAATTAGTTGGATCTAAGAGAAAGGGTCTCTGGACGCATGGTATAAGGTATCGTCTAGTCGGACTTTACTAAATATGGTCATGATACGTCCATTTTTTTAGCTAGTTTCGATATAGAAATAACATCAGATAACTGCACACTACAAATTAACAACAATACCACTAAAATTTCATTTATTCTCATTTTCTATATCCAGTTATTAATTACCTCAGAAAAGTTGGATGCAACATGGTATAGGGTATCGTATAGTCGATCTAGACCGACTATAATTTGCTCACTTGTTTTTAGTTTAAAATAAAATTTAAATCGTAAATTTTAATCGTATTAATAATCATCTTAATTTGATAATAAACTGGATGCATCTGAATAACCTTGAAATAAATTCATCTAAAACTAAAGCTATGTATGCTCTTTCATTTACCTAATCTACATTTAGTAAGTCCTCGAATTTCTATTAATGGCCATTAAATGCCTTGGTATTGTTATTGATTCCAATCTCAATTTTGAAAATCATATTTCGTCTGGAAAACATAGTTAGAAAGATTGTCCGTTATATATTTAATATCAGAATACGTGATCATGATCAAGTGTCTGAATTTCTACCACAATTTTTAGGTTGTAGATTTCATGATTTTCTTAAATTTCGACTATTAATATATTTTTATAAGATTATGAAATAAGGGAAACATATACATATGTCTTGTGGATAGTTTTTCTTTTCTTCATTCTACTCGTAACATACAGATTGAGATACCCCGTATCCATCTATCGATTCTTGAACGTTCTTTTTATGTAAGGGTATGTCGTATTTGGAACAATTTGCCAGTTACTCTGAGATATACTAACTTCTTATATAAAAAAAACTTTTAAATTTCTTTACTACAACAAATATTTTTTAATTTACTGTTTGAGCCTCTGGAGTAGGATCTTTATATGTATATTAATATGTATGTATATATCATTATTATTTTCTGTAATATTTTTGTGGCTGGGGAGCCGTTTATTTCTTATACCAATAATTATTATAACATAATTTTAAGTTACTTTTTCCCCCCATTTATACTTATTATTGTTTGTCATTTTGGCATGGTATTTAATCTCATAATACATGTATAATTGGCCTTGAAGGCTTTCTTTGTATTTAAATGAATAAATAAATAAATAAAATTTTGAATCTTTAAAATTTTAAAACCTAATTGGCTGATTGTTGTTTTTGATTTACTCTTTATGGAATTTAATTATCTAGTTAAGTCTTTACTTACCCCTCAACCATTACAGCACATGAACAATGTAGTATTAAACCCGAGCAAATTTCCGTCAAAACAAAAGAACCTTCAGCAAAAGCACAATTTGAGGGAACTTTAGAAGAATCGACAAGAAAGACGCGACCATTGTGTAATCCAACAGCTACCCGCTGAATGGCACGTAAATAAACAAGATTTATTAAGGGTGACTTAATAGCCGGATCCAACATATATGAAAATATGTGCGAATAGTCCGTAAGGCTATACGAGTGTAAAGTACCCGAAGCATCGCCAATCCATATACTTTGTTCAATTATGCAACAGCAGAGCATATTAATTTTAGGTAAACGTGTGGCTGAAGGAGTACGCGATGAAGAGCCAGAACCCCCAGCATGAAGTGAGGACGGAGTATTGATAGGGGATGATGAGTTTGATTTCTGGCCAACCTCTTCGACGCGTGGTGATTTTTGTTCTTGTGGTGAAAATTTATTTGTGCATTTAATACTACTCGATTGTAAAAATTGACCATGTAGTGTGGTATCTAATATATCAATGTGTGAATTGTACGCAGGTAACCATAATTCTAAGCCGGATAAATCATCTGTAAGACACAAAAGTAGTAAAATTAAAGAAATCTATTTTTTGTTTTCAATTAACTTTACCTTCTGGACTATTTGTACTATTATAACTAAATGCACCGCATACTACTTTATCATTGTGGGGCAGGGCTATCACATCAAGCAGATGTATACATTCAGGTGCTGATAATATGGATACAATTTGACTGGCTGATGGTCGTTTTTTTGGCAACTCATCCCAACATAAAACCATTAGATCTAAACAGTATGTTGGAAATTGTGTTTCTCTTTGTGTCAAAGCTGGTCGATTGCCTTCCAAAATACATTCTTTAATAGATTCCTGGCCTTCAAATGGTTGCCGTAGACTTATATTCTCATAGATAAACATACCAAATGAAAAACAATCAACCTTGAAGTAAATTAATGAATTAAGTATTACAAAATGAAATTATCAGGTGTACAAATATGTTTCCACCGTTTGATAAAAGATTGCGCCAACAGTTATGTTAAAATTTTAATTGTACGATGTAAATCGTAACCTTGAAATATTAGCGAATTTTTTTATTAGAATCATACATTTTTTTCGAGTGAAAATGTCGAGTCTTGAGTGACATTTGCGGTAACTTTTGATTTACTTCTTCAATTTGATAGATTCTACAGCTGAGGCGCATCGATTGCCTGTAGAAGCATATGGTGAAACTGCCATAAGTGAGGGAAGTTGTCGTGAGTAGTTTCAAAAGTTTAAGAACAGTGAATTTAACAGCGAAGACAAAGAACGTAGTGGAAGAACCAAAGCGTATAAAGACACGGGATTGGAAATATTATTGGACTCAACATGCTATTTCATATCTTCCAGAGTAACAGGGAATGATTCAAAAACAATTAAATTGGGTTCCATATGAACTGACGCCGAGAATTATTGAACGCCGAATTTCCGCATGTGAAATACTGCTTGTCAGGCATAGTCTCTAGTGATGAAATATTGATCAACTATAATAACCAAAAAAGGAAGAAATCATGTAGACCACCAGGCCGTGCTTCAATATTTACAGCCAAGCCAAATATTCACGGAAAAAAGCTGTACTTGCGTATTTGGAGGGATCAATTTTGAAGTCGAAACCATTGCTGGCGCTCTCTACCGAACACAAATTTATTCTTCTGCATGATAATGTCTGTCCACATATTGCGGTACCGTTAAAGCCTCTTTTGAAACACTCAATTGCGAGTTTTACCCTACCAGCCGTAATCACCAGACATTGCTCCTTTCGATATCCACTTTTTTCCATCGAGGAGACACCAAATATTGGGTCGATTCTTGCATAGCTTCAAAATATGAAACAATCTTCCCACGCGATATATGTATGCTGGAAAAAAGTAGTGACAAGCGATTGACAACAATACTCCAATAAAACATAAGCTTTCGTTCTTTCAGAAAAAATGCTGAATTTTCGATTTAAAAAACGGTTCAAACTTATTTTTACACCTGATAGTTTTTGGATTTATCTCCATCAGTTGAAATTTACCTTTTCCGTATATTCTTCTTCACCATTATATCGTATAATTTCCGGAGCCATAAAACCCTCGGTACCACCAAAACCTTTAGAACCACTAGGAGCCGTTTGACGACTTATACCATAATCAGCAATTTTAATGTGTACACAATTGCGGGGACTATCCTCTCTGCAACAGAAGAAAGGAAAATAATAACGAAAATTAAGAAAAAAAAACAATTTCAAAATGACTGCAACTTACACATGAGGTTGTGGAAAATCCCACACCAAAACATTTTCCGATTTTAAATCCCTATAAATAATACGCCGCCGATGTAAATATTCAATAGCACGAGCAGCTTGCAGCACCAAGATTTGAAAAGTATGCGGACCAATATGAGCACCACTACGACGATGTTGCCGTAAGATGGAATCTAAACCACCCATAGGAGCTAATTCTAAGACCAAAGCTAAAGGTTTAATGCATATGCCCACCAAGGGCACAATATTAGGATGTTTAAGAGTCAATAGCACAGCCAATTCTTGGCGGGCCGTACAGTAAGCTTTACAAGCATGTTGCAACGGATCACGATCCCATTTACCCAAAGCTACTTTATAAGCCATAAGAGCACTGTCTTTGGCTCTAGGTCCTGGTGGCACAGGTTGCAGCATTTTCATGGCCACCGCCCTAAAGTTGCGAGATCCCTTTATTTTACAAGTAGCTTTGAAAACAAACCCGAAAGCACCGCGACCTAACAGAGATCCTTTGATAATGCTATCTGAATTAATGGTATATTTATCGGGAATATCGGCAAATACGGTATCGGGTGCTAATTTTAACATAGACATTTCCAGGTGAACGGGACAAGAGATTTTTGTTTGATTATATACCGATAATATACATTCTTCAATCATCCAGGTGTAACAGACGTTTGATATGTCCGGTATGTTATACAAAGGATGGCCATCCACGGATGTATTACGTGATGAGCCAGCAGAATCGGGACCAACACCCGAATCAGCATCTGAACAAAGAGAATCCTGCAAAAAAAAATAAAACAAAAACAATCGTATTTATAAGATCTTTTTTTTAACCCACCTCTGATCTTCTTTCCCTTTTTGCTGTAGCATTTAAATAGGCGGAGAATACATTTAAAGCACCATCATCGGTATTATCATTTTGAAAATACATGGATCTTCTAGCACGAAACTTATTTGTATAGCCCACTGCTCCCATAGCCGAAGAATTATCCGACGAATCACCATTAACACCACGGCCATCATCCACTCCATCCGTTTTTTTATTACCATTTAACGACAATTTTTTCAAACATTTCGGACACATCACCAAACGTGTTATTAAAAATCTACCCTCCGATGTATGCACAAATCGTGTACCCAATGAAGGATACCAATCTTCTAGCAATAAATCGATATGATCTACTGACAATGCTAAAAGTTTAGCTATTATAGGCATATTGGGCTCAATGCGAGCTAAATGCTGTCTGGCTCCATCATCAATTTCCTGTTGTATATTAACATGTATGAGCGGGAATGAAATTTCCAAAATGCTGGAGTTACAAAGATTTATATCACTCCACATGCCATCGATCTTAAGTTTAAAACGATTATTAGAACTACGAAATGGTTGAGTATTGACGGCAGACTGAAAAGGTAGTTCCCATATTTTAAATACCAAGATGGGACCGTAATAGAGAGATACACCAGTTTGCCATAGATTCCATTGAGTGTCATGTTCCAGAGAAGTGCGTAAATCAAATTCAAAAGAATACTGGAATGGAAAAAATTACAGAAATGCTTTCGCTTTAAATTTATGTAACAAATTTGATACTTATAAATAACTAGTAAACCTCGTTGTGCGTTGCTATGGCATTAATAGATTTTGGAGAATAATAGAATAATGAGAATAATACAATTCAAAGACTGCGTTGGAACAGTAAATTGTCTGATAAATACAAGGATAATCTTTCATTATTTGCTAGCAATGTTGATCTACAATCTAATGAAACGGTTGATGAATTGGTTGTACATCTATGTAACAAAATAAAGTTGGCTAATGTTACTAAGGTAAACAAACGTTTTTTTGATTGGAAATGTGCTCGTGCTAGGAAACTTATGCTAAAGAAGCTTAGGAAAAATCACAATTCGGTAAACAAATCTCGATATTTTGCATCTAGAGCTTGCTATCTTAAGTTATGTAATAAAAAGAAAATAGATTTGTATAATAAAAATATTGACCAATTAAACAAGGTGAAATGTAGCAGTGACTGGTGGAAGCTATCCAACTCTATGAAATCGCGTTCATATTCTGTTAAAGGTTCACGAAATTCCGACGATTTTCGTTCTCACTTTAGTTCGTTACTGCAGGCAGATGTTGATTCCCAGACTATCAGCTGGTCAATGCCATATTTTATTGATCCGATCCTAGACTCACCCATGGAAATGTGTGAACTTTTCTTCGTTTTAAAATCACTTAAGGATAATAAATCTCCTGGTCAAGATGGTATCTGTTATGAATTTTACAAAAATGCTCCTAATTCTTTTATTAATGAAATGTTATCTGTCTTTAACAAAATTTTCCTACATGAACAAATTCCATCCAGCTTCCGTAAATCTATACTGATACCTCTTTTCAAAAAAGGTGATCCCAATCTCCCATCAAACTATCGAGGGTTATCGCTGATTAATACCTCATGCAAAATATTTAATACCATTATACTGAATCGTTTAACGGAATGGATAGATCGTAACATGATTCTGAATGAATTTCAAGCCGGATTTAGAAAGAATTACTCAACCGTTGACAACATTTTTAACCTCGTTAATATTGTGAATTTAAACAAAGCAAACAATAATAACACATATGCTTTCTTTGTTGATTTTACGTGCGCATTTGATACGATTCTTCGTAATAGTTTATTTTACAAGCTCTCATGCCTTGGTATGTCGTCGAAAATAATAAGAATTTTACAGCTCTTGTATGAAAATACGGAAAGTTGTATTTGGGATGGAAACTCTTATTCTGATCCATTTGCAGTTGAAATAGGTGTAAAGCAGGGTTGTATATTAAGCCCCCTATTATTATACCCTATACCACTATGTGGTTTGGGTATAATGACTTTGTGCTGCTGTTTGTAACAACCAAAAATATTTGACCTAGACCCATCTTTAATTATACCGATCGAATCAGAATCACTTTCTGAGTTGATTTAACAATGTCCGTCCGTCCGTCCGTCCGCCGTCTGTGTGTCCATGTAAACCTTGTAATCAAACTGCAGGTCGCAAATATGAATATATTTTGATGAAATTTGGCATATAAGCTTTTATCGGCCATGGGATGAACGCTATTGAAATTGGTGAGAATCGGTCCATGTTCAGACCTAGCCCCCATACAAATTACCCATATGAAATCGACATAAATTGCCATAAGATCCAAATTGTCATATAGATCTTACTCAAATTGGGTTTGTATGCGTTCATTACATCCATTAATGAGTAGTCCAAAAATGATCCCTTTGACCCCATATAGAGCTGCTTCCCGATCTTCACTTAAATCTATTAAAAAACAAAAATATTGCACTGATTCTTCTCAAATTTTGTTTGTATATATTTTTGCAAAATACAAGAGACTTTACCAAACATGATCAGGATCGGTCGATTTTTGGACCAAGTCCCTATATAGATATAGCATCCGATATGAACTTTTTCATATCTGCAGCCAAAAAAATTAATAAAAATCCCACTCAAATTTGGTTTATGCTTATTTTCTATATCCAGTTAGTTGGACCTGAGAGATAGGGTCTCTTAACGCATTGTATAGGGTATCGTATAGTCGGTCTAGACCGACTATAATTTTCTTACTTGTTCTAATTATATGTTAATGATTTGGCTGATGAGTTACCTGGCGGTGTAAATGTTGCGGAGGTTAATGTTAAAATACTGCTCTATGCTGACGACCTTGTTATATTATCAGATACTCCAACAGAATTGCAAAAAATGATTGATTGTTTATACTATTATTGTTCAACGTGGTCCTTGAAAGCTAAACTAGATAAATCTAAAATAGTGGTATTTCGTTCCGGTACTAGAATTTCTTCAAATTTGAACTGGGTTTTTGGTGGTGATAATATTGAGATTGTAAACAGTTATAAATATCTTGGTGTAGACATTACATATAATCTCTCTCTCCTTTAGAAAACACTTGAACAATAAATTAGCAGCCTCGAAACTGGCGATAAATTCTACTTGGTCCAAATACATAAACAATCCGCAAATCTCACAGAATAATAAGCTTAAAATATTTCAAGCGGCATCCAGATCTATAACGTTATATGCAGCGCAAGTGTGGGGATATGTGTAATATGACGAGGTTGAAAAACTATTTAGAGTTTTTATTAAAAAAATGTTGTATCTACCTACAACTACACCAAATTACATTTTGTATATAGAAACAAACCTGGAGTCTCTATACGTATCTACCTTAAGACTTCACCTTGGCTATATTAATAAAGTATTAAGTATGAATCCTCACAGATTACCTCGTATTTTGGCATTAAAAATTATAGAACAAAATATTTGTTGGGCTAAAGAGTGGGAAAATCTTTGTCAACATATACAGTTTACCCCTGATAACTCAATATCTCCACTTTGCAAACAGTGGAAACCTATATTGGACCAACTCAAACTCAAGGAACGTAATAATTACATAGAAAATGCAAAAAGTTCACAATTTCATGATCTATATTCTATACTGGATTACAATGTTTCATCATTATATACTTCAAATTTTAATAATAAGGGCTAGAGGTGGCTTGTTAGATTTGAATGCAAGGTCTTTCAAAAATAACACTGTTGGTATTTGTACAATGTGCAATTTAGATGCTTCAGAAAATACTTTTCACTTTATTGGTGTTTGCTCATTGTACAAAGAATTTAGAATACAATATTTTGGTAAAACCATACTAAATTTGAATGAAGTTATATGGATACTAAATGGTTTAAATTTTTTCTCCCTGTATAAATATATAGAAGTTTGTTTAAAATATAGAAGATTTATTTTAAATGAATTTGTTTTTTAATTTTCCATGAAAATATTAACTTATAATTTATCTTGTTATTTTTATTAAAAATTATATAAAATCAATATTTTGTAAATAAAATTTACTTTCCTAGAATTGTGCCAATCTGGCTTACAACAAGATGTTATGCCATATATAGATTTAGATATTAAACATATTGTAAATGAATTAAATATGTACATACAAAAATCTATTAATAAATAATAATAATAATAATAATAATAATAATAATAATAATAATAGATTTTGGACCTATACATGCTACAAGACGCTTTGAAGCCTAGAATTTCAGTGTGGGAGGTGCCACACTCATAGGAAAAATATGAATATTTACAATGTATGGGAAACGCCACGTCCTCCATCTGATCACAGCTATTTTTGCCAAGTCTACACACTTCAATAACATATGAACTCACAAAAAGGTGCAAGCTCTCTGTAACACAGCATTTCAGATATTTTGCTTTGTATTGAAGTTGCCACGCCCACTGGTTTCTTCGACCCATATTTAGTTCGACTGTTCTCATTAATAACTTTAGTACAACATGTATATATCATAATTATTTACTTTGTAGGTGTAGGAGGTGGTACCACACCCATTTTGTTAATCAGGGACATTTTTGACTCGTATATCACATCAGTAATCTTCTGCACGCTTACAAAATTTAAAAACTATAGATTTCTTAGAACTTCAGATATATGACTTCATATAACTGGTGCCACGCCCACTGGTTCTACTCGTATTAATATCATTGGAACATTTTCGGTGTCATTATCTGGGGGGTGAGAAATTCCAAGTCAGGGTGAAAGTACTAGGCCAGTATAGGAAAACTTCCAAAGGGTTTCGCGTTCTCAGGGCAAACTATATATTGCTTAGTTTTTCAACTATAACTCAAGAACCATTGATGATTTATAATTTCGTTCTTCAAAAATTTTAGCTAAAATTTTAGCTAAGGCTCAAATAAACACTTTTTATTATTCATGTAAAAAATAGAATAAAAAAAATACTGATGTATGTTTGATTTAATATGAAAAAAAATCACTCATAGGTATACTTCTCTTCTCCTCTACTAATAAAGAATATTCATACACCCTGAATGTGTTATGTTATTCAAAAAAATTTTAAAAAAGGGGGAAAAATTAAGGTTTTAGTTATAGCTGAAAAACTAAGCAAACATACGTCATAAAAAAAGTTTGGTCTGAGAACGCCAAACCCTTTGGGGGTTTTACTATACTGGCCTAGTACTTTCACCCTGAGTAGGAATTTCTCACCTCCCAGAATGGCTGTTGCACTGTATATTCAATCACGTCACACAATGTTTAAAGACTCTTGCTATCATACTATTTCAGATATATAAAATATATTAACTTTGAATGGGAGACACACGCCCACTGGTCCGATCCCGCCAATTTTAAGCACGACTACTTAAACTAACGGACACACCCATTCGTTACTCTGGATTTTACGTCCAGACATTTACTATTAAAAACTCCCTTTGTATGAGAGGTGCTTCACTCACTTTGTATATCTAAAAAATCAATTAAATAAACAATATCCTATACCTTGCTGAGGCAATAACTAGATATAGAAAATAAGCATAAACTTGATTTTAGTGGTATCTATGATATTAATAAGCAAGGCCATTTCTTGTGACCGATGTAACTTTGTCAGTTTTAAACCGATTTTGACCAAAAATACCTCATTTGAAAAGAATTTATTTTTAGCTGTTCACCAGATTTACAGATTTGCACCGTCTGGAACATTTTTTTTAGTGAAATTCATTGAAAGTTGCTACGAATTATACAATGCTGTGTGAGTGTTTATTAAATTTGTTAATGTGTTTGCAAAAATTGTATGCAAAAAGCCCTGTGTTGAATTAAAAAATAATTTTGGACATAAACCAATGACGACACTAACGCAATCGAATTTCAATATAATAATTGCATATCACACGCGCTGTGTTAAATTGATTAAAAAATTAATATTAGCATACCTTTAGGTGGCATATGAGGTGGTTCAAATACATTTAGGCTCTTATTTCTGTGTGTTCAACAAATATCTTATATATTAAAAAAATTTATGAAAATTAAAGTCAGTCCATCTGGCCGTTCTATCCGGCCGATTTCCTTAATTTTTTTTAATGAAAGGTATTTAGACACAGATATGTCATCAATCAATGAAATTTACTCAACTCCCACCTTACACAAATTATACTCAAACGCGATTCTTCCCTGTACATTTCTTATGGGACTCATTCACTCAAGCAATTCGAATTCTCATAGCTCCACTTCTAATGATCTTGATCTTGATCGTTTCATTTTCAGAACACTCAGTGGATCAAGCTCATTCTTTTGAGCTAACTGCTTAAATCCGAGTTTGAGTTTGAGGAAAGGTATGCGTCAACTTTACATTCAATTTTTTCAATATTTCCCTTCACTCAAACAAGTTTAAGAACACTCTGTGGATCAAGCTCTTTCTTTTGAGCTATTAGCTGTTTAAATTCGTTAAGTTTGAGGAAAGTCATGCGTGCACAATCAAATTTACATTATGCAACACGAAAGTTAACGTACAGATTTCATTACAATAATTGCATAACACTACCCTGTGTTGAAGTACTGTTTGAATACCTTTAGGTGGCAACAACAAATATTTATAATGAAATAAGCTTAATGAATTAAATAGATTAAAAACATTGAAAGAAATAAATTGAATAATAAAATAAAATTTCCTACAATTTGCACTCGAATTTCGAGTGCTGGGCTCTGCTAGTTTATAATGAAATAAATTTAATGAATTAAGTAGATTAAAACAACATTGAAAGAAATAAATTGAACGAAAAAAGAAAATTTCCTAGAATTTGCACCAGAATTTTGAGGGCTGGGCTCTTCTAGTTTATAATGAAATAAATTTATTGAATTAAAAAGATTAAAAAAACATTGAAAGAAATAAATTGAACGAAAAAAGAAAATTTCCTAGAATTTGCACAGAATTTCGAGGGCTGGGCTCTGCTAGTTGTTATTCATTGGTGACGTGCAGGATATGAAAAAGTTCATATCTGATGTGAGTTTTATATGCAGACTAGGTCAAAAAATAGACCGATCATGACCATAGCTAGTAAAGTCACTTACTTTTCTCAAAAACATATGCTTTGAGGAAAGAAAAATCTATGCATTATTTTTGTTAGAGTTAAGTGAAGATCGGGAATCACCTTTATATCGGGACTACAACTCATATGTCCTACAGGATTTATTTTTGGACTACTGAATAGCGAGTATATTTTATCGATGTATATATGATAATATGGATCTTAAGATCGTTTTAGTCGGTCTGATAGGGGTTATTTGTATGGAGATGCATCAATTTTTCAATAGCGTTTGTAGTATGGCCGATAAAAGCTTATATACTAAATTTCATCAAAATATATTCATATTTGGGACCTGTAGTTTAATTACAGGGATTATATGGGCATACAGACGGAAGGACGGACAGACACAGGTAGACGTACAAGCGGACGGACTTCGCAAAATCAACTTTAGAAAGTGATTTTAATCGACCGGCATAATAAAAGGTGGTTCGGTCTAGATCATATGTTTTTGGTAGTTACAAACATTACCACAAACTCTTTATACCCTCACCACAAAGTGGTATAGGTTATAAAAATATATCCTATAATCACCCTGAAAGAATTTTGAAATCGGATCAGTAATAAATATTTACTAAATACAAACACTTTTTACCTCTTTATAATATTAATATAGATAGACAATAGTTTGATTAATAATTATACCAAAGATTGGTCGCAACCGGAATTTACTTACATCATTCGCTGGTAAATATACAGACTTTATAGCTTCTGTAATTTGTTCATCGGCCAAAAGCCTCGTTATCAAGCGAGACCAAAATCCAGAGGGAAAATATGTCATAAGCAAAATTCGCCTAAGACCCATTTCCAAAGCATTTAAGTCACTATTGAATGTACTCGAATATTCCACAGGTTCATAAATTAAATTATTCAAGTTAATTTCGTTCGAAACAGAACAACCCAGATTCAAATTACGGCCACGAGTACGTTGAGAGATCTAATAATTACATATAAAAAAAACATAAATAACGATATAGCTACAGAAAGAAGTAAAGATTTTTTAACTTACCTTAACAATTGTTCCAGCATTTGGCGTAACATCTTCATTTTGTGGCAACAAGGACGGTATTAAAAGTGTACGCGAATCCCAGGTTAGAGCCACCTCAAATTTATTCAAAAGACTTACAATATAAGAACGATTCGAATTACCAACGCCCTGATGACGACTATTGGTATTACGAAATAGTAAATTTAAATCATCCAATTTCATTATACCAGTTCGAGCAAATGGATTTATTTCGCGTACCGTCACCACATGAGCCAACATATCACACAGCCACTGTGGATCTAGGAAATAATAATCCCTCAATGTGGCATCATCATAATGTAGTATAACACCATTATCATGTAAGAACATGGTAGCTTGATTAAGCTCAGCCGAATCACGAAAACTTTTATAATTATGCAAACGCATTTCTTCCGTAACAAGTTTTCGATAGTTTTCCGCATCGAGAACGGGATCGAAACCAGCTCCTCTTAAATTACATGATATGACATTAACAATATCCTCCAAAGCTATATAACTGGCAGGTATCTTTTGTAAAAGTAGTGGTTCCTTCGAACCAGGAGATCTTAACATAAACGAGGTATCGTAAATAATATTTGCCAGCAAACGAATGTTGTGCATCGTTCTACAGCTAATTTCGATAGAGTCTATAACACGAGGTAGACCAATCTTTTCGGCATCTGGTATAGCAATAAATTTCTCTCGTATAATTTGTTGTAACTCTTCAGCTTTTTCGGCCGAGAATGTTTCACCTACAGCATCAAAATGTGTACCGACTATTATGACGGGAGAATTTGGAGCTCTGGCTTGTATGTTGCCTAACCATTGTAGAATTTCGGCTAAGCCCTTGCGACCGTCAGTAATTTTCCACAACACTAAGTACAGACTACGCTTGGAGAGAAAGTATTGATGTGTAGCATAATATCTAAAGATGAAAATAATAGACAAAAATTTTATAATTTTGTAAGGAATTTCCAATTGAAAACCGCCCGATACGTTTACAAATTGATGTATTATGTAAAGTAATGAACAACACTTAAGCATATCAGTCGGTTTTTCATATTGTTGACAAACTTTTATATGCATTTTTTCCCCTCTAAACAAGTGATTAGTGAGGTTAAATAGACGTTTGGTTTGGCATGGAATTACTTATATCGGAACTAAGAAAATTAAAAATTTTAAATTGGAATATAGAAAGATAAAAACTAAAATATAAAAAAAAAGCAAATAAGAATACTAGTCATTTGTCCAAAAGTACTTAAATACCATACATACTGTCATTAACGGGCATATGTTGGCGATTGGTTTTTTATATGATTGTGTAGATTCTTTGGATCGGAAAAAAGGACAGACTGTAGTTAAAAATGTTAGCACAAACTTATGTTTTCTGATCAATTAGTGTTGAAAACAAGTAAGAGTGTTAAATCCGGCTGTGTCTAATATTATAATGAATGTTGGTTACGGTTACCATTTTAATACAGTGACTCAAACTTTTAGTTCTAATACCATTTAAATTTATAGTTAATTGTTTTTCTTTTTGACCAGTATTTATAACCATTTTTATTAGAGTAGGCTTTAAGTTGGTAATTGCATTTAAAACTTTAGAAAAACGCAATATTTTATTTATTTTTTTTTTTATTAGCAGTATTTTTAATTTCAATACATTTTCTCCTGGCGCAGGCGGCGGCGGAAAGCCGGCTTTAAGCCGCATAACTTGGACCTCTTGATACGTGAAGTATAACCAAACATATGCACTA
The DNA here is from genome assembly GCA_963682025.1 of Cordilura impudica. NCBI lineage: Eukaryota > Metazoa > Arthropoda > Insecta > Diptera > Scathophagidae > Cordilura > Cordilura impudica. The sequence goes on from OY821517.1 coordinate 81,986,646, forward strand.
TTGAAGCAAATGCTACAAACTCTACGACCACAACAACAGGAACAACTACAGCTATCACACACAAGAAACAAAATTAAGAATAACAAGTAAGAAAATTATAGTCGGTCTAGACCTCTATACGATACCCTATACCAACTAATTCGACATAAAAAATTAGCATAAACCAAATTTGAGTGGCATTGTTATAAATTTTTTTGGCTGCAGATATGAAAAAGTTCATATCGGATGCTACACTTATATGGGGACTAGGTCAAAAAATGGGCCGATCCTGACCATATTTGGTAAAGTCACTTATATTTTGAAAAAAATATATACAAACCAAATTTGAGAAAAATCTATGCAATATTTTTGTTTTTTGATAGATTTAAGTGAAGATCGGGAAGCAGCTCTATATGGGGCCTATGACTAAGAATTGTCCTATAGGGATTATTTTTGGACTACTGATTAATGGATATAATAAACACATACAAACCCAATTTGACTGAGATCTATACGATAATTGGAATCTTCTGGCAATTTATGTCGATTTCATAGAGGTCATTTGTATTTGGACTAGGTCTGGTAGAGGGTATAACAACAATAACAAGAACAACGTAGGAAAATCATATTTTTTTCACGGCTACAATTGAAAAGTTCAAAATATAAAAACATTATTTTGGGCAAATTTATTTTGCAAAATAAGAAATGAGTTCAAAACCATTGATAAAGGAAATTCAAAAGTCCATGACCGAAATTCCAAAGAAGGTTCAGAGAGCAAACCGATCACCATTAAAATAGTTAAGCTCATTACTGGATCAATGATCTGATGATCTGGTGATATGTTGACCTGTTGATTCTGTAACGCTGTACGTATACGTAGACGTACAATTGATTATATAATAAATTACACAGGGTAAATCTGATTCTGCTGCACGGGGTTTGTTAGTCAATTTTGGTATACAAATTTATCCAAATGACTGTGCAAATAATGCACTTTGACATCCATATTTGCTTCTAGTTGTGTATAAAATTTACATTTTCACTTTCAATACAAGGATTAACGATCTATTACAAATATTGAGTGATAAATTCCTAAAAAAAAGGGCAAAGGATTTTAAAATATTCAGAAATTCTAAAGTTGATAGATGACAACAACATCCAATTATTAACTGAATTATTTAATTACATTTATAATACGGCACAATACCTACAAGATTGGCTGAAATCAACCTCCATAACCATTCCCAAAAAAGCTACCCCCGGTATTGTAGCGACAATAGACTGGTAAGCCTGATGAGTCATGCCCTCAAAATTTTCCTCCGTATAATTCACACAAGAATATGAGAAATGTGAAAAAGTAATGGGTACGACCCAGTTTGGGTTTAAAGAAGGCATGGGTACTCGAGAGGTACTTTTCTTAATACACACATTGGTTCAAAAATGTCGTAACGTAAAAAAGGATGTCTTTCTATGCTTGTAGATTATGAAAAAGCTTTTGACAACGTGAAACATGATAAATTGATGGAAATTCTCGTATCCATTGGGATGAAAGTATAGCTATATATAAGGGCGTCAGACAAGGATGCATTCTGTCCCCTTTATTATTTAGTATTTATTCTGAAAGAATATTTGAAGAGTCTATCAGCAAAGTTCGGAAGAGTATGTACACAAATGGTATTTTTATCAATAACATAAGATGCTGATGATAGAGCCTTACTGGCTGACAATATGCCCTCGCTACAAGACCTGGGCTCTAATTCCCGCAGTCGTGATCGAAATAATTTCGTATCGGAATTAATTTCGATAGTTCGAAATTTTCTGATGATGGCACTCGTTAAGGTGCTATTACATAATGTGTTTTTTTACATATGTACTGTCAAATTTTCCCACAACAAAAGTTGTACGCATCGTGTGATACATATGAAACATTGTTTATGTACAATACATGAGGAAAGTCACAAGTACATTTTTCAATTAGAACAGGTTCTAATTTTGCTTGACAAACATATGAAAATACAACACTGAAATTGAAAGAAAAATAAATTGTGTAGTATTAATTAACAATTAAAATATATATAACTTTTTTTTTAACAATAAATTTTTGTAAATTCACAAATTAAATCAGCTGTTGTTTATATTTAGAGGTTATGTCATACGGAAATACATATGCACGTGTGATAGCAAAAATTATGAATCGTATGTAAAAGACAATTTTGACAGACATGAGGAATTTCATATGGATAAAAAAGTGACAGTACATATGTAAAAAACACTTCGTGTAATAGCACCTTTAAGAATAGAAACGATTTTATGTTTCAGTGTTATAAAAAAAAATCTTAAGAAGTTGCACAACACTGTACAAATGTAAAGGACTAATGAAAAAAAAGGCTAACAAAAACATATGTTTAATTTTTCAACAACCACAAGCAAATTTTCAAAGTGGAAAAATATTTTAAAAACTAATTTAGACAAAAAAAAAATGGATTCAAGTTTCTTTTTTCATTCCTCATAATCCGACTCTGACGAAGAGCAAGATTTGAAAAAAATTAGAAATAAAATTCATGATTCCACGATTTGGAGTCTTTAGATGGAGGTCCAGAAAAATTTAGCTTAGTCGTTAACTTCTCCCAAAGTCTGTTGGCTGTTGCTTTGCCTTGTGCGCAATTTGGTAAAATACATTTGGCCAAGTCCGAGTGCTCTGCCATAAACTCAGCAAGTGCCTGCTTTTGCGTTGAATTTATTTTTGTTATTTTTTACCTAAAATTATTTATAAACTCGATAGATAATTTGCTATCGACTAAAATGTCGTACGGTTGCGTTTGAGTACTCGCTCGTTATCGAGTAACATCACTCGAAATTTCGATAATTGATACTCGATAACGGCTGAGAGCATCCCAAAAGAAAAAATTTCGCACGTTCGAGTACAATTTCGATCGCTATCGACTCCGAGAATTAGAGCCCTGGTAAACAAACTCGCAACAAACAGTAATGCATATGGTGTAAATATCAATATTCTAAAATCAAAATATATGATTGTGAGCAAGAAAAACGCATGCATCGAAAGAGTATAGAATTATAAATATCTCGGCATAACAATAAACGACAAATGGGATTGTTCAAAAGAAAAGAAGATGCCGTATATAAATGGCTCGAGATGCCATTTTATACCCTATACCACTATGTGGTTTGGGTATAATGACTTTGTGCTGCTGTTTGTAACTACCAAAAATATTTGACCTAGACCCATCTTTTATTATACCGATCGAATCAGAATCACTTTCTGATTCCATTTAACGATATCCGTCCGTCCGTCTGTGTGTCCATGTAAATCTTGTAATCAAACTGCAGGTCGCAAATATGAATATATTTTGACGAAATTGGGTATATAAGCTTTTGTCGGCCATAGAATGGACGCTACTGAAATTGGAGAGAATCGTCCCATGTTCAGACCTAGCCCCCATACAAATGACCCCTATGAAATCGACATAAATTGCCATAAGATCCAAATTGTCATATAGATCTTACTCAAGTTGGGTTTGTATGCGTTTATTACATCCATTAATGAGTAGTCCAAAAATGGGACAACTCTTAGTCATAGGCCCCATATAGAGCTGCTTCCCGATCTTCACTTAAATCTATCAAAAAACAAATATATTGCACTGATTCTTCTCAAATTTTGTTTGTATCTATTTTGCAAAATACAAGAGACTTTACGAAACATGGTCAGGATCGATCCATTTTTGGGCCTAGTTCTCATATAGATATAGCATCCGATATGAACTTTTTCATATCTGCAGCCAAAAAATTAATAAAAATCCCTCTCAAATTTGGTTTCTGCTTATTTTCTATATCCAGTTAGTTGGGCCTAAGAGATAGGGTCCCTAAACGCATGGTATAGGGTATCGTATAGTCGGTCTAGACCGACTATAATTTTCTTACTTGTTTAAATACAAAAAAGTACTTACAAGTCACGATATTCATCTTGAAACAAAATCAAGATTCATTACTATATGCGGTTTTACTATAAGTGGTGGAGGCATGGACCATAAAATCATCAGACATAAAAAGATTAGAGGCCTTTGAAATTTGGACAAATACTCAAAATACCGAAGTTTTGAGAAAAATGCACTGCGAAAGAGAGCTATTTACCGTTATAAAGGAAAGAAAAACATCATACCTGGGACATTTTATGAGAAACCCAAAATATTAGCGAATATTGAAAGAAAAGTTTCTACGGGGATAAAAGATATAACATGGTTTGATAATATTGAAGTATGGACTGGTATCAGAGATATGGGCAGACTTGTGAGTGAAGCAAGAGCTCGAGATGCTTTTATATAATATATAGAATGATTTTTTTTTTTAATTTTAAATATGTAACAAATTGTAATTGTATTGGTCGCTAAAGTTCGAAGAACGAATTAGCAAATAAAGAAAAAGTAGTAAAAGTTAACATCGTCCAAGAACTTTTGAAAAGTTGGGAAAAAATTATGCTTCCACCACTACACATTAACGGGGGTAACGTTTTTCATCTTTTTTCTTTTTTGATATTTTTAAAGAATATTGTGTAAAATGGGGTGACCTAATCGGAGGTATAGCCACGTTTTATTCAAAATTTTTTAGTGTTCAAAACTTTAAACAAATCACGTTTCCAAAGTCGGTGCCCCTCATAACTTTAAAACTACTTCCGGATAATTCCTGCAATTGCTGTATTTTTAAATATTTCTTCCAGAAAAGTTTACACAATATTCTTCGAATGTTATACTTTAATATTATTTTAATAAATAGATTTTAACTGTTTTCGAAAAAAAAAAATTCTACCTTTTTTGCACAAATTAACGTTACGCCTTCCCTTATGGCCTAGTTAGCCTTACGTTGTAAAAATGTATCCGTACCGTAAATGTAACGTTTGGCATTTAGTACAAATATAAAACGTAAAAAACGAACCAGCATGTTGCTGTGTAAAATTAACCAAACTTTATCAGCTGTTCACAAATGTCACGTACAAACGTAAAAAAAAATCTATTTTCAACAGATTGGTACGTTCCGGTTATATGAAAGTTGAGTGAGTTCGGTAACAGCTCTAAATGCTTTTCATGTAACAGAAAAAAACTGCTGACACGTTTTGTTATGGTTAAGCGTGGCCTTTTATCTTAGACTTATAAAACAGTTTGTAAAAGCTTTAGATAGAAATGGCGATTGCTTTTAATATATTTGTCAATCATTTTCTGGTCTTAGTACAGAAAAGTTAAATGCAGGCGTCTTTGATGGGCCATAAATCCGTACTCTTACAAAAGACGATGCTTTCACAAATCACACGACTCTGGTGGAACTGGAAGGATGGATAAGTTTTGTGCAGTTGTCAAAAATTTTTGGGGAATAAAAAAATCTGAAAACTATGCAGAAATTGTAAACAAAATGCTCCAGAATTTCTAAAAACCAGGAACTAATATGAATATCAAAGTGCATTTGCATAAAAAATTTATTTTTCGAAAAATTTTCTGAACATAAAATCGCTTATACCTCGAAAATTAGCTTTGATACCCACATGAATTAGACAGTAACTATTATTAGGGTTGCCAGATCGAAAATGGTAAAATTTTGGAGGGGAATAGGGGAATTGCTTATATCTCGAAAACTAATCAAATGGTTGGAAAAAGTGACTTAAAAAAACGATGTTCTTAAAAATGTGCCTTTTCTTAAAAAGTTATTTACATAATTTATAAACAGGCGCATTGGGCGCGTTACAACAAATAAAAAATATTTAATCGGAAATGCTTCTTTATAATTTTTTTTATCTGTTTACATTTTTCCATATTTTCCCATTTCCATTTGTGTGACTGTTTTTTTTTTTACTAACTTTCTAATAATAATATTTTGTTTATATCTATCTGATCAGTAGTTCATGGTATATAATGCGAAGTTTTGAATAAAGCAGACCAGCTTGAAAGCCACACCTATTATTATCTGTTACTTCGTTTTGTTTACTTCGTTCATTAATTCATTCGAATAACTTCTCATTTAAACACTACTACATTTTAAATTTTGTTAGAAAATTAAATAATAGTCTTAAAAAATATAAACTTACTCTTTTTGTCCACCAAAATCCCAAGTACGAAACATAACGGGACCATGGGAGCCCGGCGCTTTCTTCCTTTTTTCACAAATCCATGTACCAATATCAACTCCCACAGTAGAAATGTTACCAATCCTTTGAGATTTTGACAAGTTTTTGGTATGACCCATACGTTTGGCCCAATGATTTTCCGAAGCTCTAGAACGTTGAGAGCCCACACCTTGACGCAACAAATCCAATAGAGTTGTCTTACCAATCCCCTGAACACCTACCACCATCAGCTTCATGCGAGCATAAGGTTGAGCATCTTCATAGATGGATTTCAAATAACCAATAATATCCATAGTTTTATATTTTTTACTTTCAATCATCGATTTTAGGGGATCTTGTAAAAGACAGCCTCGAGTATTTAAATTCCACAGACGGGTAAGTAAGCCCAAATGAGGAGGTAAATCCACGACATTAATATTCCCGCTTATATTTAACACACTTAAACTAGTAAGTTCATGCAGAGAAGTGGGTATTTCTTTGAGACAATTGTTGCTGATATCCAACATAGATAGATTAGGAAATATTAATTTGGATTTAGTTAAGCCCACCATACTCCAGTCAGAATCATCTGACTCATTAAAGAGAGTCGTAACATCATCTGTGGAGAGCTGGATGCGTGATAAAAGATTATCGGCCAAAATTAAGGTTCGCAACGATTCCAATCTTAGATGTCGTCTATGACGACATACACTTTTCAGTACCGTACTTCTAAAAGAAGATGACTTTGGATTATTGGGATTATGTTTAGCAAACGAAGGTATTTCATCATTTTCTCCACCCTGATTTTGAGCTACAAAACTGTAGCAAAGTAAATGAGGATCCGATTCTGTGATGCGTGGTAAACTAGGCCAACAGGAAATTTCATTATGACTTAAATCCAATTGCTTTAGAGTAGCTGGATAACTGGTAACATGACCCATGGAACGTAAACTATTATACGACATATTAAGCCTGGTCAAATTAACAGCCAAACATGGCAAAGCCGCTGGTATGCTGGTAAATAAATTATTGGCTATGTTTAAGCTATTCAGTTGTGAAACTCCTTCCTCCTTTTTAGATTCACTCCATTTCATATCGTTATCAGTAATTTCCAAATTAGTAGACCATATATTACGATGCACCAAGGGTTGTAGAATCAATGTTCTAGTTTTGCTTTTATTATCTACACCATAAGAATCGAAATTTGAAAAAGGTTCTAGTTCCAACTTATCCAAACTTAATTGTGAAGACGATGTTTGCATTGGTGGTATCGGCAAGTCTTTTAACAAATTAAAAGCTATATTTAATTCTCGTAGTTTCGGTGCCTTCCACATATCAAAAGGCATTTCTTGTAATTTATTATTTGATATATCCAATATAGCCAAGGCTGGCAAATGGAAAATTTCAGCTGGTATGCCTATCAATTGATTATCTTGTATATAAAACTCTTCTAAAACTGGCGATAAGTATGAAGCCCGTCCTCCTGGTGTATTTGCTGGCGGTGATGGTAATTGAGTAATTTTATTTTGTGCCACATTTAAATATCTAGTGGCAGACATTAAGTTGTTAACAATATCGGAAAAATTGTAAATATGTATATTGAAAATATTTTACTTACTTTAATGAGATCAAATTGAAAATTTCGATTGGTAAACTGGTAAGATGATTGTGAGAAAAATCAATGCGTGTTATGGCTGTTAAAGCCACCTCATTTATTTTAGGATGACCCTGCAGTTTGGGATTTAATTGTAAAACACCATCTATCATCCAATTAACCCTAGAAAATAAATATAAAAACAAATACATATAAAAAAAAATCGATGTTCTCAGAACTCAGAACTAATTAATATATTTTCGTTATATCTTTATCATTTAGAAATTATTAGATTTTTAACAAATTTTGGGTCATCACATCTTTCCCGAATGAGACCAATGAATGTAGACTATCAGTAGGCCAAAACAACCAAAGGGATTTAAAAAGTTAGGTCGTATTGTTAAAAAAATGTATCCAAATTTTCTCAGTGTCGGTCAAAAAAATAGCACCAATGTTCATGCTAGTTAAAAAAAAATATTTTGTGCGTATTATTTGAAAGTAAGTATACTACGTATATTCTCTCTTTTTCCAAAAAAGGTTAACGGTTCTTTTCTAATGATCCAAGTTATAAAAAAACTTTGCGTCAGTGCAGTCATTAAAATAGCACCGAATGACAAAAATTCTTTATAAAAATTAAATAGTGCTTTAATATTTGAAATAAAAGGATCAAAAACTGAGGTTAGATATTTTTTATCTATATATATATATAAAATTAATTTTCTGTTTGTTTGTTTGTTTGACCGCTATACAAATTTTTATTCCTCAACGGATTTCTCTTAAATTTGGTACACACGATCTCTGTACTCCCACTTTTTATACAAAATTAATTTTCTGTTTTTTGGTATATTTGTTTACTATAAAAATTTTTATTTTTCAACGGATTTCTCTAAAATTTGGTACGCACGATCTCTGTACTCCGGGAAAGGTCGCTATATGATTCTTACCGGCCACGCCTACTTTTATGTTTTTGGTGTATTCATTTTATGTTTTTTGGTGTATTTGTTCGCTACACAAATTTTAACTTTTCAACGGATTTCTCTGAAATTTGGTACACACGGAATAACTTTATGATGAACAAATTCCCCAAATTTAAAAAAAGGCCCCCAAAAGAAATAAAAGGATCCCCTTTTTTTTAACGAAATAAAAAAATTACCTTACTCCCAAAATTCGTTCTTAAATTTTTACATATTTTTATTTTTACATATTTTTATTTAATGAATTTTGTTAAATATTTATTTAAGTGAAAATTTGCATACTGATCTCAATATCTGTCCTGCAATATACGCATTTAAAATCTGTATTCTTTTCAATAGCATCATTTCGACGCGCTCAGCAAGCTTTGTTAAGAGAAGCGGAAATGCCTGAATCTACTCAAGTGCGTCTAGAAATCCAGCGGCTAAGACAAGCTGAATCCAGGGAATCTGAAACTCCTTAAACGACTGTTTTTCTCATAGACAATTTTATGTCGTATATGCACCAGAAGGAAAAACCAGAAATGTTGTATATCACAAAGCTCTAGAATAACTAAAATTCGTGACTTTTAGACATAATACACTCAAAATACTCCATGCATAAGCATAGTTAGCGCCGAGTACTTAGTCACCAATGAATAAATTCCCAAAAAAATGAACTTATTCCCCAAAAAATTGGGGAATAACTTCACGATGAACAAATTCCCAAAATTTAAAAAGAATGTCCCCGAAAGAAATGAACAAATTCCACATACTGCTCTCAATATCTGACAACGCGACGCAACGCGCTCGCGGAACAGGCTTAGTTAAAATATCGGAATGATCTCAAAAATATAATTTGGCAATTACAATAAGTTGACAACAACTGCGCGGCAGCACTGGTGTGGCTTTCGAACAAAGCTCAGATAAAATATCGAATTGATCCGATATATATATTTTGGCGATTAAAACTAGTTGACGCTAACTGCGCGGCAGCACGGGTGCAGCTGCCAAACGCGCGGACGCGGACGCGACTCGCTCGCGGAACAGAGCTTAGCTAAAATATCGGATTGATCTGAAAAATATTTTTTGCGATTAAAATAAGTTTAAGACAACTGCGCGGCAGCACGGGTGTGGCTGCGAAACGCGCGGAAGCGGCTCGTGGACGCAACGCGCTCGCGAACACAGCTCGCCTAAAATATCGAAATGATCCGAAATATATATTTTGGCGATTAAAACTAGTTGACGCTAACTGCGCGGCAGCACGGGTGCAGCTGCCAAACGCGCGGACGCGGATGCGACTCGCTCGCGGAACACAGCTCAGTGAAAAGTCTTACGATAAATTTTATCTACGTATGTGCAATAATTACCTGTTGATCAAAATAGGCCAAACATATACCCTAAGCAGTTGCTTAAACCAATCTTGCGGCACAATTTTAAACGTCGCATTCATTTTCCATTTTTAAAACTTCTATAAATTTGACGTCTCTGCTCAATAATGATCATTTATTGAATGAATTAATTCAATTTTTAAAACTTCTGATTCCTTTAATTTGCAAACGATTCCGTTATATTTGATGTTTACAAAATAAATGAACTGCAAAAAAAAAAAACTTAAAGCGGTTTCTCAGCTTATTTTTGAAGCATTTTTGCTGTAGTGTCTTATAAAAAAACTTCTGATTTAAAATATCAAAAAATTTTAAATTGAAATTAAAAATGAATTTAAACCCAAAAACGTACAAATTTTTGGGGGAGAAAGTTCATTTTTTGTGGAATTCGAACATTGGGGACTAAGTCCTCAGCACCTGGTAAGCATAGTGAATAATTTTTCAAGTCAAAGGCCTTTGGATCCCGGGCAAGACCGGGTAAAAACAGCTAGTTAAAAATAAAATAATATTCACCATATATTTCATTATTTATTTTCATAGAAATGGAACGTGGAAAGCATAGTACACCTGAAAAACATGCTATTATAAAAAAAAAATGGTTTCTGAGCATAAATCATAAGAACTTTTTATCGTGGTGCTATTTTTTTGACCGCAGCTGTACACATACTACATATTATATGTAATCCAGTGGAGTAAATCTATCTAAATAAAACAAAGTCGGATTAGTTACACCATTTATAATTCAAGAAGGAATGGACCGATTTTAATGATTTGTTGGATTCGTCTCCGCCCCGAATGGCAGAATAAATATTAAAATATCTGAAAAATTCACGGAAAGAAATAAGTGGGCGTGTCACCTTACTCTACAAAGTGAATTTTCAATATCTTATATCTTGAGTAATATAAAAGGGAGTGTAACGATACTTTGCGTGATTTCACAGTTTATTATTGTGAGTAGCCTGAAAACAGGCGATATCGGATCAGTAGGTGTGGCACCTTCCATACAAAGTAGATATTCAATGTCACATCTCTCGGGTACTATGACATAGAGTACTATGTTATTAATAGGAGTACCCATACGGAAAATTGGCGGTATCGGATAAGTGGGCGTGTCACCTCCCATTCGAAATAATTTTTTTTTTTATATTAACCAACACTCAGGGGATGCCCCCTACAAATGCAGTGCATTGTGTTGATTTCAGGAAAATAGGTTGTGGGAAGGAGAAAATAGGGGGTAGTGTTTGAGGACATTTGACTTAAATTTTATTAGATTATAACTGTCAGGAAAGACCACTGCGGGGAGTTTATTCCACATACGGCTAGTTCGACTGATAAACGAATTCTCTCTGTAATGCGTTGTGCGGTCAACTGGACAATAGACTACAAACGAATGTGATCTAGTAGAGAAGCGGGTAGAGCGAACCGAAACTCGGACACTTGGAATAAGTTCGCTAATCTCAGAAGAACATTTCCCATGGTAATATCTATAGAACAGTGCTACACAACCCACATTCCCACGGTGTTCCAATGAATTAATAGAGTTGGGTACCCTACTGTCATTGATGAGCGCCAACGCCCACCTTTGTACACGGTCCAGTAGCTCCAAAATAGACTTTGAAGCTCCTGCCCAGATATGGGAGTTGCATTCCATTTTCGGTCGGATGTAAGTGGTATAGGTTTTAAGGAGATGAGAAGGATTGAAGTAATTTTTACACCGTTTTAGAAAATCAAGACACTTGAATGCTTCTTTCGATACTTGAAAAACATGCTCGTTCCAACGAACATCACATTGAATTCTCATGCCTAGAACATCAAGAGTATCCGATTCCTCAATAACTATACCACCCATATATACAGATGACATTGTTGATTCCATGGCCCTATGTGTCAACATACAGCATTGAGTCTTCAGCACATTAAAATCAACCCTATTCGCTTTACCCCACGCGGAGATTGTTAACAGGTCTTGATTGAGTGTGTCATTCATTGTCTGCCTTCTGCCCCCCAACCTCCAAGAGGCTTGGCCTACAATTAAAGGAAAATGAATGACAAATGCTGCTGTCATCTGCGAAAGAGTAAATGGAATTAAATGTTTGACCAAGAAGATCGTTCAGAAAGATAAGGAAAAGAGAAGGAGAAAGAACGAAACCTTGGGGTACCCCTGAATTAAGCTGAAACTCAATAACAACACGTATTGTTCGGTCTCTGGAAAAACTCGATATAAATCGAGAGAAGTCATTACCGACCCCAAATGCAATAAGCTTTGATATCAATGCACCGTGCCACACACGATCGAATGCCTTGGAAATATCCAGAGCAACCACTTTACTTTCGCCAAAATTGCGAATGGATCGACTCCAGCGCTCAGAAAGTAGAGCCAACAGGTCTCCCGTGGAACGATTTGTGCAGCCTGCTCCAGAGTTGGTAAGGCAAACAATCCCCGAAAATGTAGAAACCAAAAATATTGTCCACACGTTGGCTACACAATAAATTATTATTAAATAAGATCAGACGAAAATAGTATTATGTGAAAAAAAAAATTAATTTATTAAATCCAAAAATAAACCATATAGACAATTTTTAGTCATAGCCCCTATATGAAGCTGATACCCGGTCTTCACTTAAATCTATCAAAAAGTAATATTCAATGCACAGATTTTTGTCAAATTTGGTTTGTGTTTGTTTTTATAAAAAAATAAGTGACTTTGCCAAATATAGTCAGGATCAGTCCATTTTTCGACCTAGTCCCCATATAAATATAGCATCCGATATTAACTTTATTATATCCGAGGGTAAAAAAAATAATAACAGTGACACTCAAATTTCGTTTATCCTTATTTTCTATATCTAATTAGTTGAACCTAAGGGTATCGTGTAGTCTAGACCAACTATAATTTTCTTACTTGTATTAATTTAGATTAAAATTGTATCATCTATCCTGAACGAGGTTAAACAGAAACTTTTTCAAAAAAATGTTTTGAAAAAAATTAAATTACAAATTTCTACACTAGTCGGCATAATTATTTTGACAAAAACAAAATGATGCATTTTTGTATTAAATTTTTAGTTGTCTTTTCAAAATATAATTATTTTTTTTTTTGTTTTGTTTAGATATTGCTAATATAACTAAACAGAGTTTCTTTCATAAAAAATTAAAAAGATATGAATGAAGGTATTATTGAGGTGTTGGCATAAGTATTTTGAGAAATTATTATTAAAAAAAGAAGCTTAATATTTAACAAATGTATAGAAATTTGATTATGAGTTAATAAAATGTATAGCCGCCTTTTGCTTCAGTTATTTTTTGAAGGCGTCCAGTAAATTTTGAAGGACCTCTGAGGATATCTCATTCCAAAGGGAAGTCACCTCGGAAATTGTCTCTTCTTTGATTTTATGTAAATAACCAATTCTTTTACGTTTGAGAAGAGACCACACGTTTTCAACGGTATTCAAGTCTGGACTTTGGGGTGGCCAGTTCATAGTACTAGCACCAACATCCTTCACATATTTTGACATTATCCTACTTTTGTGGCATGGGGCGTTGTCCTATTGCAGGATAAATGATTCTCCGACCAACCTGTCACCGGAAGGGAAAGCGTTATCATTTAGGGTGCTCAAATGTTGGCCTTGGTACATCGAGGCGGCAATGGGAACCAAGTCACCCCACCCATTGTTCGAAATGTACCCCCGGAACATGACAAAGCCTCCCCCATGGCTCACTTTTTGGCTTTCGTAGCTGTGACAGCATTACAAAAATCTTTTGTTTTGATGAGTTGAACTCAAAGGAGCTTTGATCTGTCCATAGAACGATTGTCCAAAACTCTTTTGGCTTCTGAAGATGCTCCTTTGGGAAAGCCAATCTTTTCAGTTGGTTCACATCTGATATGGAGGTATGTTCTTTCTTTGTATGTTTGAAAATCTCCGTCTCTTAAACGTCGCCGAACACTATGCTCACTGATTAGATTCTTGGCCGACTGATTCCATTGATTTGCAGCAGATTGAGGCTTTAGTTGAATATTTTTGTGAAATTCCCGTAGAAGGATTCAATTAGCGTTGTTTTGCGTTTAGCACCTGATCTAGGTAAGTTTCTGATGTCATTATGGAAGCTCTAGCAACACAGCTTAACTCAGCCGTTTTTTCCATGGTCTCCAATAACTTTTATTCAATATTTTATTTGAATATTATAAAAAAATGTCAATAAAATTTCAATACCAAAGTTATTTGATTGTCACTTGCGAAGCCATGCGCGGACACTGCCACAAAGATTTTGCCAAAATTCTTATGCCACGAAAAAATTCGCTGTCTGCTTGCTTTCTTATCAGCTGAAAGGGAATGCAAAGCGTAAACGACAAAATATTGGGCATGCGTATAGCTATAAATATAGATTTTATTTTGAACATAACCCGTGTACCGTTAATTCATGCAATCAAACGAACTGGACAAGAAAACATCACAGTTGCGTATGTCAAAATAATTATGCCGACTAGTGTAAAAAGCAAAATAAAATTATACAAAAGTACAACAAGACTCGAGGGGGTTAAATGAGCTGTTATTTTGTTATAAGTGAGAATTATAATCTGAAATTGTAAATGATATTTTCGAGGAGTAGTGCTACACTCATAAAAAAAAAGAGTTCAAAAGTCTATTAAAAGTGTTCTGATTCGATTAAGCTAATTTTTAATTAATTAAGAGATATAGAGCAAAACGGACAAAAATTCGTTGCTCTCGGATTTACAGAAAACGAGGAAAAAATCTCCCGATGCTGTTCTTGCAGAAATTTGTTGGTGGAGCAATAACTTGCATAAAGATGTGAGTCAGAAAGAGAACTTGGATTTCTGTCTTCTTCAGACTCTGATTCTTATAGTAACAATGACTACGATACCCAACAGTATCAAGCAGAACGGAAAGACCTCGAACTGTGTAGCGTAGTTTGTTGTTTGTTGTTGTATAAAATATAGTATATAAAAAACTTTAGATTTAATTGTGAAATATTTTAAATATAAATTTATTAATTAACCAACCCAAACAGACTCATTACAAATTTTGACCCCAACTGAAAGAGTAAAAAAGGTTTCCTTAGATTTCGTAGCACAATACAACACAATACTTTTTGTACAAACAAATGAGTCTTTTAACATATTATTTTCACCCTAATGAAAAGATTTTGAAAAATAAGGTAACTTTAAGAGGCTATAAAAACTCTTTGAGGGTTTTGATATACTTTAATTCCCTGTTGCACTCGTTCGGCAAATTATTTCTTGTTGCACAGTGTAACTTGATAAATTTAAGATTTAAAGTTAGAAAACATTTTTTACGATTACATGAAAATAAAGTCAACTCTTCATACGTTCGATAGCAATAAAACGTGGAGTAAGAACGCATATAAGTAATGGCGCGCAAAGCCAAAGAGGCTTAAAGTAGCTGAAATAGCAAAAAACTACTTAAATCAAGAAACGAAAAAATTTCTGCTGAATTTAGAATAATGTTAAGAATTCAAGTGTTATTATTAAGCTTAGATATGTCCAAATAGGAATGCAAATCAAAATTAATCACGCAGAGCAACAATTAACAAAATATAATTGTATAAAGGCCTAGTTAGCCACACGTTATTAAAATGCATCCGTACCGTAAATGTAACGTTGGCATTAGTGCAATTATAGAACGTAAAAAACGAACCAGCATGTTGCTGTGATAATGACGAGAATAATATTAGTCCAGGTAGAGAAGTACTTAAACATCGAACACTTTTTTAAAATTGTTACAAAATGTTAAATGTTTAAGGTTGAGTTAACTTAATATGTGTTTAAATTTCAATTTTGTGTTTATGTTTTATTTTAAATGTAATTAATTATCTTTAAAATACAAAAGCATATCAATACGAACCCTAAAACCCTGTAATAAATATCTTTTAATTACATTGTTTTTATTAAAGCTTATTAAAAAACATAAAATTGATTAAATTAAATTAAATTAAATTAAAATTATATTGATTAATTGAACCAAAATTTAAACTAAATTTTCAAATAATGGATTATGAATTGGAACGAAGAAATTTTTTTTGTAATAAGTAAATAAATATAGGAACCTATCAATATGTTTTGACTATGCGGCAGCGGTGGTGAACATGGCCAAATGGACGGACCATAAGTCAGCTCAAAAAATCTTCAATACGTTTTCAAATGATCCTGTGATTTCGCTAGTTAAATTAATAGATCGCAAAATTTGGTGCAAAATAACAAACATTGTAATGGATTAAAATATTTTAGTTACCAATATGTAAAGGAGATACAGAAACCGTGACATCGATTTAATTCCCAAGGTATACAAAAAACAGGAGTACTTATGTTTATGCAATCATAGATGATTTTCATGCTAAGTGGAATTTGGCCGTAGAAAATTGGAGGAAGATTTCGTTAAAAAATTGTGTGGACTAGTTCGAAAAAAGTTCATTGAATGACTTACTAGTAAACTTTTAAATAATACAATTTTAATAGTTATGCTCATCACTGACTCACTGATCTGCTGATTCGGTAACATGGTACGTATATGTATTATTAATTATCACCCATACGTCTAAGTTAACTTTTGGCGGCGAATATAAAATCAAAAAGTAAACATACGAGGGCGGATCAATAAGTCCGTGACTTTTAGAATGAAACACAGTTTTTTGCAAAAAAAAATTAATTTTTCAACGTAATTTTCCTTTAGCTCAATACACTTAGTCCAACGTTTTTCCAATTTTTGTATCCCTTCCAAAAAATATAATTTTTCGAGGTGCATAAAATAGGCATTTTTGATCAATAATTTCATCGTTGGAGCTAAATCTCTTTCCTCCCAAATAGTCATTGGGGGCTAAATCCGGAGAATATGGCGGATGAGGTACCAATTCGTAGCCCAATTCATGGAATTTTTCCATTAAGTTTATGGTCAATTGAGAGCAAACGCGGCACCCATCTTGCAGACAGCTTTCTTAAACCCAACTGATCATTTTAAATCGAAACCACACTGCCATATGAAATGCCTATGCCTAAACAGTCTCACGCACTTTTACCCTTTGATCGGCCAACACCATATCGTGGATTTTTTCGACATTTTTGGGTGTATTGACCTCAACTGGCCGTCCAGAACGTTCAGCGTCATTTGTATTTGTGCGACCACAACGAAAGTCAGTAAACCACTTTTTTACCATTGAAATCGCAGAGTCTCCATAGTACAAGGTGGGCCAAAAGAAGTCATCCGATGTTGTTTGGCTCTCATTTCTGCAAATGGCGGCCAATGTCAAATCTGTTTTGACATTTGTGAACTAGTCAGATGTAGAATACAAGTGAACAAGCCATGGAGCGATACACTCCCCAGGAACGCGGAATAATCGTGTCTATTTTTTTGCGTAACAATTCGTCTGTGGTGTAGGCGCAAAGCGAATTCCGTCGAATTACGTTAAAAAGCAAAACTATCGCTTCTGGGGCACCAAAAATCCACGAGTGATGCACGAGGAGCCTTTACACCCGCTCAAAGTGACTGCATGGTGCGCTGTTCACACTGGAGGAGTCATCGGGCCATTTTTTTCGAGGACGCCGCTGGTCAAACGAAACAGTGGACGGTGCGCGCTATAGGGCCATGTTAACCGAGTTTTTTCTGCCGCAATTGAACGAATAAGGACTGGAGGACATGTGTTCCAACAGGATGGAGCAACGGCACACACTGCGCGAGCCACAACCGATATTCTGAAGGTGACGTTCCCTGGTCGCCTCATCTCTCGTTTTGGCGATTTACACTGGCCCGCAAGATCGCCCGATTTAACCGTTCCCGACTTTTTGTGGGGTTTTTTGAAGTCCCGTGTTTACGTGAAAAAGCCCGAAACCCAGGAAGCCCTCAAGGACAACATTCGACACGAGTGCGAGAATCTGTCGCCCAAAGTTCTCGCCGAAGTGATGAAAAATGCCATAAAACGAGCCCGTATAGCAATCAATTGGGACGGCGCCCATTTGGCAGATATCATCTTCTCGACTTGACCAATAAAATTCTAAAGGTTCAAATAAACATAATCAAAAAACAGAATCGAAGTTTTTCATTTAGAAAAAAAATGAGAGCAAAACAACTTCGGATGACTTCTTTTGGCCCACCTTGTATTTATCCTTGGTTTGCTTGATGGTTTTTTTCGCAAAAAATAATGTCGAAGTTCACTTTTTTCCATTTTTTAAAAAACCACGAGGTGGTATGTTTTGAACAGCTGTTAAACGCAAAGTAAATGACGGAACTTGCTTAAAATTTTACAGTAGTTAAC
Organism: Cordilura impudica; assembly: GCA_963682025.1. Classification (NCBI taxonomy): domain Eukaryota; kingdom Metazoa; phylum Arthropoda; class Insecta; order Diptera; family Scathophagidae; genus Cordilura; species Cordilura impudica. The sequence continues at coordinate 82,004,947 of OY821517.1, forward strand.
AGGTGATACTTGATGGGAGCAGTGTTGGATTTCATATAACTACAAGGGAAGTTCGAAAATTCACGGACCTATTGATCCGCCCTCGTAGTAAAGCGAAATGGTTGAATTGTTTCCCTTTTTTAAATACTATTTTTTAGTGTTGCCAGATTGAAAAATGTAAATTTTTGGTGGAGAACATAAAAAGGTTCATATTGGTTGCTATATTTATATGAATAGGCCGGAAAAAGGACCGATCCTAATCATATTTGGTAAAATCACTCATTTCTTGCAAAAATATATATAATATTTTTGTTTTCCAATAGACTAAAGTAAATATCGGGAAACAACATGCACCAATTTTCACTTATTTTTAATAGCGATCATCCTATGTACATCAGGAGCTTATATATTAAATTTCATTGAAATCTATTCACATTTGCGACCTTTAGTTTTATTATAAGATTTGGACACACAGACGGACGGACGTATATCGCTAAATCGATTGGTTCTGAGTCTATTGATAAAATAAAAACAGGTCTTAATCAGATATTTTTGATAGTTACAAACATAAGCACAAACTCATTATACGCTAACCACAAAGTGTTATAGGGTATAAAATAACACCGTGCAATGAAAAGTGAATGTAGGTCAATATACTAAAAAATAGTATTTCTGACATTAGAATGTTTTTAGGACAATTTGTGTAAGTCAATAAAATGTAACAATCTATTTTATTTACTTAAGTAATCATGATTAAAAATTTTACTATCGTTTTTTTCAAGTTTTAAGTGGTAATTGGCCTAAAACATGCTAACTAACAGAAGGTCATTAAAATGTAAGCGGGTACAGCTAAATCCCAAATGGTTTCGTTTATTCTGTTGGCCTATTTACATTTCACATTGCAGCCAATCGGGCTAACATTTTTTGTATTTATTATAGTAATCAGTGTAATAATTCGTATTTGACAAATCCATTAAATTCATATTTTTCTAAAAATCATTTTTAATTAACGAACATTTTAATCGGTTGCATTTCTGTTATTCTAATAGAAAAGATTACCAACAACCTCTTAACCGAGTCTAATTTCGGTTATCTGTAAATTATAATAATGATTGAGTTAGATGTTAATCCAGCTCAAGATCAAAAGTTTTTACTTTTAATAAAAATTGATTTATATTCTGTAAGTCATTTAAAAAAATAGAAAATAATAAATTAAAAATACGGAGGACACGCCGTTAACGCTAAATGTGAATTTAGCAACAAAAAATTGTCTTTTTAAAGCCTATAACAAAAACGTATTAAATGTGTACTCATATACAAACATATTTGTATAACCTGCCTTGCAGAATATAATAGATCAATTTTTGAAACAAATGTTCTAAGGTTTTTGCTTTATTAAAAGTAAAATCATTTAATTTCAGTTTTTTGTCGACCTTTTTATTGTATTTTTTTGATATATTTAGAAATTCTTCTAATGGGCTTTTAAGGTCATAATAAATGTAAATAAAAGATTATTTATTTAATTATTTCACCCTACGTTTCGTTGGGATTTTATCCAACTTCTTCAGGGATATATTCAATTTCACAATACAATCACAAAAACAGCGTAAGGGAAAATCGGTGTGTGGTAAGTGTATGTAAGTGTATTGGTGTATTTAGTAAGCAGAACCGCCGAGTTCGCTGTCTGTTTAGCAAAATCATAAATCTTTTTCGTTCATTTTAAATATTCAAGCTATTGACCGCTAGGTGTGCTGTGAGTTTAACATGTTCACAAACTTTCAGAGTGGTGTTTTTTTTCAATATTCAAGTATATATTTGCTATTGATAGAACTTTATAGTAAGCAGAGCCGCCGAGTTCGCTGTCTGTTTAACAAAATCGCAAATCTTTTTAGTTAATTTTAAATATTCAAGTGTATATTTACTATTGATAGAACTTTTTTTAGTAAGCAGAACCGCTAGGTGTGCTGTGAGTTTAAAAAGCTAAATACTAGGAAAACTTTGAAGAACTCGAAAATAAACTTAGGTGTTTTTTTAATTACTACACCTTTTTCAATTGTATTTCAGAAAACATCAATTGATTTTCAGAAAATATCAATTGTATTTCAGAAAGTATCAATTATATTTCAGAAAACATCAATTGATTTTCAGAAAGTATCAATTGAATTTGAGAAAACATCAATTGAATTTCAGAAAGTATCAATTGAGTTCCAGAAAACATCAATTGATTTTCAGAAAATATCAATTGTGTTTGTGATGATTTACCAAAGGAATTAGTTATCTATTTAATATTTTTGTTTCGGTTGGTTTCAAATTTATACACATGAGAACCACGAAGTGTTTGCCCTTCTCCACACATTTTAGTTATTTTTCATCCCATTCCATCCATAGTTTCTCTTCAATGTTGGATAAAACGTTATCGATGCTTAGTAATTCCGTCATTCTTGTTCCATTTAAGAGTGCTTCCCTGTCAGCTTTTTCGGCGTCTACATTGCATGTCCGGGTATGAAATGCAGGCTGATTTCCTCAAAAGGCATCTCGTTAACCTGCTTCTGAATTCTTCTCATCCTGGGGTTATCACTCTACTTTCTCGACAGAGCACGACTTACTATCCGGAAGAATAGCAATCATACCAAAAGTTCGTTCTCGTGCAAAGAGGATCGCTGATTCTATTGCCGCTAACTCCGCAGACATTGATGACACATTTTTTTCCAGTTTAAATCAACCCCTTGTTTCACTCTCTGGGTGCCAGTAAGCCAAACCAATAGCATTCGATTCAACAGATCCATGCGTGAATATTATTTTGCAGTTCCCTAGTTCACATAGTTTTTGTTTTATAATACAATCAATAATTTCGCTGCCCGCCTCTTTATTACTATTACAGATATCCCCAAAAAAAAATTACGCTAATTTATGTTATTATTTTGGATAAACCTGTTTGCAATAAATTAAGTTTAAGGAAAACTTTGTTCTTAGATTAAGCGGTTAGCCACTTTGGAAGTACCAGTCTAATGGCCTCATGCTATAAAACGCAACATAACGAAATCATGAAAATTTTTATGAAAAATTCAAAACTTTGAAATATTTTTAACATTTTTTCATAAAAATTTTTAACGTTTCATTTTGTAGAATGAGTCCATAAAACCAGAGAATTTTTGTATATACGAACATAAACCCATGCTTTGAACTAAGAAATTTTTCAATATCTAAAACTAAAACTGTAAAGAATAACTTTTATAAACGATCGTCATTAACTTACCTTACAAATGGCAACTGAACATTGTTATTATTGTGCCAATCAAGAATGACCGGAGTGTTAGGGAACATCGTACTATAGGAAATGTTTGTGGCAGAAGGCAAGAATACTTTAATTTCAACCGGTGTAGGAAGACCTTTCTTATTGATTTTATAATCAGAATCAGGATGTACACGCTTGGCAAGTAAACGATTTAAAATTGCCTCATTTTCAGAAGCAACAGCAACACTTAAAGCTGAACCATTATCATCACGAGCACCGTATCTAAACGAAATAGTTAAAATAAAAATAAAAGTAATTTTTGAATTATGAAACCGAAAACTTCTCATCAAACTTACTTTAATAACAATTCCACCATAGCCACAGATCTTTGTTTGCATGCTTCGGACAAAGGAACATTACTGAGACCATATATCTCTTCACTGCACTTTGGATCATTATGATCTTCTACCGGTTTGGCAATAATATTAGGATTTGCACCATTTTGTAGCAGGACGGTAACAACGTCTAAGAAACCCCCTCTTACGGCTGCTAACAGGGGGGTCTCCCTAGCCGCACCACATAGAAGATTTATATTTATGGGACACTTATCACATTCTAGAGACTCTTCTTTTAGCTGTTGTTCACCATCTCCGCTAATGTTAAGTTTTGACATTATCGCCTGTATGCCGAATGATATGCGCTTACGTGTAGGTGTTATGGGATTACTTTGTGGACTTTGAGCGCAACTTTTTCGAGCTCTAACTTTCCACTTTAATAATACATTGACTAGAGATTTATTACCTAAAATGCTGGCAATGTAAAGGCTTGTTTGTCCAGTGACATCTTGAGCATTGGGATCAAATGGCAGTTTCCATTCCCAAATACCTTCTTCGTCGCGATATGTAGAGTAGAGGTTATCTGGATAGCTATAATTGATAAGTAATTCAAGTAAATTGATGTGTCCATTTATACATGCTGCATGTATTGGGAGCCATTTTTCAACAGTGGGTTGCTAGAAATAATTGAAAAGTGTAATTGAATATCTTTGTTCGTCTAAAAAACTTCACTGTAATTTTACCTGTACTAAATCGGAGAATTTATCCAACATTGTTTTAGCAATATTAAAGTAACCATGATGAACGGCAGCATATAAAGGTGAATACTTTGTTACCGTATGAGAACGACCATCGGAACCGGCTTCTAATAAACGATTAGTAATACTTTCATGACCAGATTGGGAAGCTCTAAAACAAGAAATTAATAATTGCTCCCGATTTTATTTATGTTCAAAATAAAAACTTACAAAAATAACAATGTACTGGCGCCAGCTGGAGCCATATTGACAATGAGTTGTCGCTCACTACCCAAAGCCTCCAATAAAACACGTACAGTCCGTTCATCACCAGTGGTAACTGCTTGACGCAGTTCACGATGTTTAATTAGACGCACCTGTTCACGAGCATCTAAAAATGAAAGTACATATGTATATTTAAAATATATATATATATATATATATACATATATATAACCCTTTAATTTTTTTCATTTTTATTCACCTAAACAATTTGTAACTTCAATGACCTCATCAAGAAAATAATCACAGGCATCTAAAGCCGTTTCTGTACCCGATTTTGCTTTTTCAACAAAACTCCAATCCATTTTATAGCAAAGTATTATATTTTTTCGTGAATATAATTTCTGATATTCTTTGAATTATTTCGAAAAAATAAAAAATTATCTACTCATGCGTTTTTTTCGCTTTTCAATTTTCCTTTTCTCCTCCACAGTTAACACCCTAAACCATGCAGTTATTTTAGCCAACTAAGCTGTTATGTTTATTCGTTCTTCGTTTCTCAAAATTGCCATCGTTGATTTGGTTAAAAATCAATTTTCATCATGTAATTTGAAACTGTTAAATTTCATTCATAAAACCAGACAGGGGTTTCGTTTTGTGTATGACAACCAAACAACCACCCAATCACCTAACCACCCACATTATGTTATACGTTATGGTGAGAATATTGCAAACTGCGCAAGACACGCACATTGTAATGCGATTATACTGGCAGCCATACAACCAACTGTTGAATGTTTCAATCGTGTTGCATTGCAGCAACAAAGATTTTGTATTCAGGGAAATCAACTATACTCGTACGTTCATGTTATGAACTCTCTAATACATAATACAGTCGAGCTTCCCTATGATGAATCTGCATGGGCCAAGAAAATCACTTCATTATATAGAAACTTCTTTATACTTTATTATATTTTTTTAATTTTAATTTAAAAGAATCAGGGTGTTCTTTGCTTAGATAGAACTGACGAAAGGGTTAGCTGTCAAACAAAGCGTCATACTGCACTCATTTATTGACATTTATGATCAGTATACTCTGACAAATCATCATGTTTAGTTTTACGCTTGAGCAACGCTACAAAATTATCCAAATTTACTTTGAAAATCAGTCATCGATTCGCGCACATAATCGTCCGTCTGAGCAAGCCATCCGTCGAACTATGGAAAGATTTCCTACCACATACTCTCTAAATAATGCAGTAAAACCTACACGTCCAAGGAATGTGCGTACTGAAGAGAATATCGCAGCTGTAAACGAAAGTGCGGAAGAAAATCCAAATCCAAATTTATCGCAGGATTTTGGGCTCTGTCCGTCCACTACGTGGAAGATTTCGCACAAAGATCTTGGCCTACACCCGTATAAGCTCCAGCTGATTCAGGAATTAATGCCACGAGACCATCATATGCGATGTTCTTTCACCGATTGGTCTCGAGAGCAGTTGGAAACTGAGCCGATGTTTTATTGCAAAATTGTGTTTAGCTATGAGGCACATTTTTGGCTTAACGGGTTTATTAATAAACAAAATTTCCGCATATGGAGAGACCAATCCACAACAGACTCTACGGACTCCAATACGTACAGAAAAATGCACTGGTTGGTGCGGTTTACATGCTGGTGGCATCATCGGCACATATTTCTTCAAAAATTAAGCCGGAGCTCAGGTTACGGTCAATGAAGATGGTTATCGCAATGATTTTTTTAATATGAAAAAATGGGTGACATTGATCCGAGCGAGATAAGGTTTCAACAGGATGGCCTTATGTCCCATACGGCGACCGCAATCGTCGACTTATGGAAATCGAAATCTGGCGACAAGTTGATTACGAGAAATGTACCTGTCAATTGACCTCCAAAGTTATGTGATTTGACACCTCTCGATTATTTCCTATTTGACTACGTAAATTCATTACTGGTGGCCATATGCCCGAAATCATTTTCAAATGTTAATACCATGGATTGATCTTCCGAATAAAAATTTTTTTTATTAAATTTTTTTTTGTGTTATTATTTACAATTTGAACTTCTATTGGGCTTAAAAACACCCTTTACATTTAGAGAGTTAAATACATTAGTCGGCACATTAGTTCTCATCTCGACACGGGTTCGAAGTGCGTCAATTGATGAAGACACGTATTCCCATGTAGGCAACGTCTTATTCACCGTTCTTCACCGGCCAGTTTTTCTTCATTGTTATCTGAATCTGTAAAGGTAGAAATAATGTACATCACACTTTTAAGAATACATATGTATGTACATAAATCTAATAATAAATCCTGGGATAGCCGGAACTCCACGACTTTCCAGAACACTGATGAGAATATCTTCATCGGACGGGATGCCCATGGTAGTAGTCTTCAAATGCTTCATTAACTATTAAATAAGGCCTGTAGATTAGCCAAATCAGACTACGGAAGAGTCTTCCTTATCCCCATTAGTCTGCCTGTGGTCTTTCGAAAATCCTCCCCTTCTGAAACGGTTCGCATTGTTTCTGGATTTACATGGATTCCATACTGTGCTTACATTTCGAATGGCTTGGTTTTCCCTCATTTGTGTCAATAGGTTCGTCAAAATTCGTTTTCTGTAAAGTTGTTTTATGTTGAAGATAATGCCTTAGTCAATAGGTTGCAGTAACGAAGTCGTGTTGGGAGGAATTTTACCTCTTTAGAGGTAATTTTTTGTCCAGCGCTAAAAGCTGTTTGTTAAAAAAATGCACTTTTCATCCATTCTTTTTTATTGAGCTCATAATTCACTTCTAGAGTTCTTAATCCTTTTAAGCTCTAGGGTTTTTGGCCTTTCCTATAATAAGCTGTTTTAGCTTCTTGAAATCAGTCGTATTGCTTGCTATTAAGTAGGAAAGTTATTCTCACTTTTCACTTTGCTCCGTCTTCTAACCAAAGCATTTCTCATTTTTGAATGTTAGTGTTTTATTTGGTAAACATTTAAAAAACAATTGGCTTTAAAGATTTCAATTTGATCATTAGCTATATTGACCATATTTTTGTATCAATCTCGGTACAATGTTCATTATCCATTCTGCTCGATCTCCTATGTTGGCATCAGCAATTCCCCACATAAGGTTTTTGCAACAATACCATGCCGTCTTTTAATTTTTCTAACCATCCTGTACTACCTTCAAAATCTTCGCGTCCAAATGAATCAGCGAACTCTTTGGCTTCTTGCTTCACTAATAATCCAAATGTAGGAAGATTCCTACTACGTCCGGTGCTCAGTGGCGCGAAGCTATGGAGAAAAATTTTTCATATACCCAAAAACGGCCAGACGTGGAGAAGCGATTTTTTTTCTGGAAAATGATGCACTTTTGGAAGAAAAATTTCTTTTTATGTTTTTATTTTTTGTTTTTTTTAGTATTTATCAAAATGAAGATTCTCAGCTGAAAATTTAAAAAAAACAACATTCTTGCACTCCGTAGGGTCACATTTGCGACAAAAATGTTTTTTATTTTCGTAAAAACCAAGTTTTGGAGGCAAAATAGGCTTAAGTCTCGTTTAGGTGCACCTCTCCGATCCGTTCCAAATTTTCACCACTCGTTCCACTTTTTAATGCGATTCCAGCAAAATATTTTTTTTTTGTCGGAAGCCCATATTTCCCGAGTTATAGACCTCCAAAGTTTTGACATTGATTTCGATATAACTTGAACAATTCTAATCGGACTTTAGCAATATATATATATCATATGAAAGCTTATTAAAGTACCTTTAATTTGATATAAAAAAGTTCGAAATCCATTAACCCATTAAGTACCAAAATAATTTTCTTTCTTTTTAAGATGCAGTTTTTTGTAAATAATTCATTTTATTTCAATAAAACGCTATTACAACAACAAAATATATGTTAATTAGTACATTCATAGGATTAACAGCTTTTATTTAAGATATAGTTTGACCTTTTTAACCTTTGTAATCCGGAGATATTAGGGGTACGACTTTGTTTTTTTTTATTGCACAAATAACAAAAACCCATAACACTAAAAACAACACTTTCTTAAAAAATTCGACTTAACAATTCTAACTAGAAATGGAAATTTTTTTAAAAAAATTTCTTGTATATTTGGGAAAGTTTTTTTTTCGCAAACGTGGCATTATCTCATAAAATGATCTATAAAATTTTTGTATTTACAGCAACTGAATGAAAGCTGGGCCCACTAGCTACATATATATTTTGTCCTCTTAACCCTTCCAGGACCGGAGATATTATTGGCTTTTAATGAGACTATTATAAAAATTTTGTTGGGAAATTCGCTTGTGACATACGCAGGAAAACTTTATTCAGCGAAGCCACCTGCCGTGTCCTACTGGAGGAGGAAACCCTTAAGCGCGGCCGCAGGCCGCCACGCAGAAAAACTTTAGTATTCGAAGCCGGATTTCAATACTTAACTTTAGTGTCTCCGGGAAGACATAAGACAAGATAAAGCCATCATGGCCTTATCTCACATGGTATTAAAGCATCCCCTCATTTCTTCTCCGTCCTATTATGAAAATTTTGTTGGTAAATTCGCTTGTGACGTACGCAGGAAAACTTTATTCAGCCAAGCCACCTGCCGTGTCCTACTGGAGGAGAAAACCCTTAAAGCATCCCCTCATTTCTTCTCCGTCCTATTATGAAAATTTTGTTTTAAAAATCACGCGATTTTCATAACCCCCAAATCAATATTAACACTTCAAAAAAAACAAGAACAATAAAAAAAAATTACAACTTGCTAAGCTAAAATTACAATTAGCTAAGCTACACTGAAACGAGTAAATCGCGAAAAAATATAATATCCAACGTTAACTCCTAATATATCCAGCACTTTAAGAGTCAAAAAGTCATAATAGACACCAAAAAATAGCTTGTGACCCCAACTTTTATTGTAAATGTGCAAATACATACCTTATATACGTAATTTCGTCTGATAATTACAGCTTTTCACAAAAACTCTTTATCAAAAATGCACAATCTTGAATAGGTTCACAATGGGTTAAAGGATTACGAACTTTTTTTATTTTGAAATAAAGGCAATTTAATAAGCTTTCAAATGATACATATATTACTCAAATCCGATAAGAATTGTTCAAGTTATATCGAAATCAATGTCAAAACTTTGGAGGTCCATAACTCGGAAAATATGGGTTTCCGACAAAAAAAAAAATTTTTTTCCTAAATCGCCTCAAATACCCCTATTTCCAAAAAAAAAATCGGGGTGGTGCACCTAAACGAGACTTGTTCCGCAAAATATGAGCTGAAATAAAAAATCCCAAAATAGCGATCGATGGGCAAACTGAAGACGAATATTTTGATAAAAATACACAGCTCAAACAGTTGAACTATGTGAGGTGTAGAGTAATTTGGGTGGCAGTGGCTTCGCGCCACTGTGCGGCGGTTATCCTTTTGAGCATTGCTTCATCAATATCCTCAAAAATACAGGTTCGAAAACTTTTGCGTTTAGTGCATAATTGTTCGCCTTCTACTTTTTTTTAGAATTTCTACTTTTTTTTAATTTTTGGTAAGATGCTGCTTTACTATATCTGTTTTTTTTTAGTCCTACTTCAACTACATCGCTGATTCATTTCGTTTACTGAACAGGGACAACTGATGTCAAAATTGTTATTGATGGGATCCCCTCATTATATTTTACTTCCTTCTCTATTCACAGTGTTATTAGTAAGCGTAAGAGAAATTTGTTTGAAATAATGTATTATACGGAGATAAAACCGCTAAATTTTTTCATTGTAAATAAAAATACATTGTATGGAAATTCATTATAAAGAGATCAAAATACAAAAAATTGTAGCGAAAAAGCTGTGTTTTTTAAATCAATTCATAATACGAAAGCTTTTTTACACAGAAGTTCACTGTAGAGAAGTTCGACTGTAGTATCATGTACAAAGTTATTTTTGGAATTAAATTATTGTCGTCGGCTGTCATTAGCTTCAATATTAAATAAATAATTTAAGATAAAAGTGGCTGTAAATGATACATGGCATGGTGTATGAATAACCAGACCAACCATTGCATTTTTAACGGGATTTTTTTTTTATGTATAAACATCTATGCGCTCAGGGGGACAAAAATTTATCTCACAATACAATCATCACAAAAACAGCGTAAGGGAAAATCGGTGTGAGGTATATGTAAGTGTATTGGTGAAAAGATTACGATTTAAATTTATTTAGCTGATTCAACAACCAACAGAAAGCGCCATGAATGTATAGCAAAAAACTGCAACCATCAAGTATAACAACCATAGCGATTGCTTGCTATACATAGATGGCGCTTACTGTTTGATTTTAATTGATGTGTAAATAGATGCTTACACATCTCCCCTGTGTTCGGACTCAAATAGTTTTTTTTTTAATGACAGACTGTATAAAGAAGGCTCTACGCACCGCTAACTATCCGATCGTTTGTGCAAAAAGGAAAGTAGCTGTTTATAAAACAATAACTTAACTATTTAAGCGTCCACAATTTGCGAGAAGGAATGACATCTAGATCGCAAAATACTCAATGGTTTTGTAATACTCTACAAACTATGTAGTCAAGGTATAATGAGTTTATGCTGATGTTTGTAACTACCAAAAAAAAAAAAAAGAAAAAATTTACCCGATAGACTCAGAACCACTTTCTGAGTCGATTTAGCGAGGTCTTCCATCTGTCTGTCCGTCCATCCGTCTCTGTGTCCATGTAAACCTTGTACTCAAACTACAGCTCACAAATATAAACATATTTTAATTAAATTTAGTATATAAGCTTTTATTGGCCATAAGACGAACGCTATTGAAATCGATGAAAATCGTTGCATGTTCAGAACTAGTCCCCATACAAATAACCCATATGAGATCGCCTTAAGATCCGAAGTATCATATAGCTCTCATATAGCTCCCATTAATTAATAGTCCAAAAATAAACAAGGTAGGACTATTCTTAGTGATAACCCCCATATAAAGCTGCTTCCCAATCTTTAATTAAATCTATTAAAAACCAAAAATGCTTCACAGATTTTTCCCTAATTTTATTTATTTATTTATTTAATGATTTCCTGCACAACAAGACCAAGTCTTATAATTATAGTACAGGATCTTAAAAGTGTACAAACATGTTTTGCCAAATTAAATTGAATAAAATTTTTAAATCCATTAAATTTCATTATAAATATTTGTTGAACACACAGAAGATATATAAATGGGTTAATAAATAATTTTTTAAGAGCCTAAAGGTATACTAATCAATTTTAGCCAATTCATAAACACACATACAGCTTTATATAGTTTTTTATTTGAAGCTTAAATATTTTTTTTATGTATGTGTTAGTAGCAACTTTAAATGATTATTATTCCAAAAAATGTACATGCACATCTGAAAATATGGTGCACATCTGCAAAGAAATACCTTTTAAATGGTATATTTTTATCAACATCGGTTGATAACTAAAAGCGTAGAAGGGGTCATTAGAAATCGCCTTGCCTATTAATATTATACTAGCAGATTCCAGCGCTCGAAATTCGAGTACAATTTCTAGGCAGCTTTATTTTTCAACTTATCCAATTCACAAACCAACACTTTAATGGTTTATTATTATTGTGAATGAATATAACAAACTCAAACACATTAACAAGTGTCAGATCCATTTTTTTAATTTTTTTTTTTTTATTTAAAATTTATTAAAAATAATTGCTTAACCTACTGTTATCACACAATTTACAGAGTTTTAGTTATTATTAAACTTTTCATCTAAGATATAAACATTTTATATTACAAAGATAACAATATTTTTGAATGAATAAAATTTTTATATTTCAGAGGATATTTTATTTAAAGCCTTTGATTTAATACATTGGGACAAAAGTATTTGTCTATTATTATTAGTTTGTTATATTACTTATATTAGTTATAAGTTGAAATAAAACATTTCATGGTAGAAAAAAAAATAAAAAAATAAATAAATAAATAATAATAAATAAATTCCATATGCATGCATACCTACAGCCTAGGGCTATATGTATGCAGGTATAGGGACACTATTTAGTTATACAGGTTAGAAATAAGTGAATTTTCAGAAATACTACTGAAAAATTTAAAGCGTTCCGTGACAGTGTTTATTCTGTCCCGAATTAGCTTTATATTGTTGTCGTTGTGAAGGATTCGGGTGGAAAAGTGCCATGGTAGGTTTAGCATCATTTTTAACAGCTTGTTTTGACATATTTGTAATTTTTTAATGTGCGACGCAGCACACACGCCCCAAACTGGGCATGCGTAGAGCAAAATAGATTGGAAAACTATTTTAGATAAAATTATTTTGTTCTCATGGCTTAAGTGTGATCCACGCCTTATAAGTGGATACAGCATAATTCTAGCCATGTTGAATTTTTCAATTTGTCTTTTTATGTGTAGCTCAAATATTAATTTCCGATCCATATACACTCCTAAGTACTTAACATTGTCACTCCATGGAATTCTTGTCCCATTAATGTTCAATTGATTAGAGGGATAGAAACAAGATTTGCGTTTTCGAGTAAAAAATACAGCTTGAGTTTTCTCCTCATTAATCTTAATTTTCCACTTTTGAAAGTAATTTGTTAATTCGTCTAGTGCGCATTGTAATATGGTCACTATATTTGGACCAAATTCATGAGAAAAAAATAAGCAGGTATCATCAGCATAGGTAGCGCAGTTACAACCATTAAGATCTGGCATATCAGAACAATATAAAATGTACAAGATTGGTCCTAAAACTGAACCTTGTGGAACTCCGGCTGGAATCTCTAAGAGATCAGAATATTTATCATTTAGGCAAACACAAAAATACCTATTTTTTAAGAATGATTCAACAGCTCTAATAAGATAAAGCGGAAAATTAAATTGAATCATCTTATACAATAAACCATTGTGCCATACAGAATCGAACGCTTTTTCTATGTCCAAGGTAACCAAAATTGTGGAATTGCCGTGTTTGAAACCCGTATAAATATGGTTATATAACCGTTTAATTTGATGGGTGGTGCTATGATATGGTCTAAAGCCAAACTGATGTAATGGAACAATACTATGCTGATCAATAAATTTTGAAATTCTGGTTTTTAGAACCTTTTCTAGGATTTTACTAAGGCTGCTCAGTAAACTAATTGGACGGTAACTATTTACTAAATTTGGTGGTTTGTTTGGCTTTAAAATGGGAACTACTTTCGCAGTTTTCCAGATTTTTGGGAAATGTTGTAATTTTAAACAGCAATTTATTATGAAGCAAAAATAAATAATAGCACAATTAGGTAATTGTTGTAACATTAAATTTTTAATGCCATCTGTGCCGGCTGCTTTTCGGGGTTTTAGTTCCTTAATTATTAACCTTATTTCATCAGTTGTTACATAATCTGTTGGGTCTGTTATAATATCAATAGTAGAAAATTGGTCATTAATAGTATTAACCATTGAGGCATGTGATTTTTCCCCCAAGTCCTCCGAAAGCTTGTGGTTTTTGAAAAAATTATAAGCAAGTTGGTTTGCCTTGTCTTCGTCACTATAATGTATAGTCGTATTTCCAATTATAGGAGGTACAAATATTTTTTTCTTTCTTAGGCACTTCGCTATATTCCAAAACGGTTTGGATGATTTATCTAAATCTTTTATTTTATTGTTCCATGTTTTATTTCTCAGTTTAGATATTTCATATCGAATTGTTGTGCAATATTTTTTCATAATTATAAGATCTGCTGTGTTTCGATACCTCATCCATTGCCTTCGGTAGAAATTTCGAGTATTAATAAGTTGTTTGATATGGGGTGTAATTATGTTGCATTTAAAGTCTGATTTAATTTTTGGAACTGCGATATCAGCTGCTTCTAATATGCTGTTTGTTAAAATATTTACACTGAGGTCAATTGAGTTATGATTTGTTATATTTTCTATATTACATGGTAAATGTGAAATTGATTTATTTATCAAAGATTTGAAAAGTGCCCAATTTGCTTTTTTGTAATTGAGGAATAGACGTTCATTTAGTGATGCTTTCAAGTTTAGTTTGTATGACACTGGTAAGTGATCGGAACTTAAAGAATTAACAGTTGTGGGATTTGTAATGTATTGAGGAATATTTGAGACAATTATGTCTAAAATAGAGGGCGTTTTGTTTCTTGAGACAGGTACATATGTCGGTGAACTAGGGTGTAAGATGGTATAAGGTAGCATAGTTACTGTATCGGACAAAATATTTCCCCAGACGTTTGCACGATTACACATCCAATTTCTATGTCTGCTATTTAGATCTCCACAGACTATAACATTGCTATCGGTTTTAAGGAGTTTTCTAATATCTTTTCTGAAAAGGCCCTGAGATTGAGAATTCGACTCGCCTCCTGGAAAATAAACTGCAAACAAGTTTATCTCTATCGCTTCAGACGTTTTTAAGCAAACTCCAACATTCTCAATTTTATTTGTTTTAACATATATGGGCTTAAAATTTTTTATATTTTTATTTATAAGTATTGCTAATTTTTTTAATTTTAAGAAAAAGAGTTTTCAAAATTTTATTAAACAAATTACACACTTTCGGTGTCATTGGGCAATATGTTAACAACATGGTAATAAAAGAATACTTCGTAGCTGAGTACTTATAGGTATAGAGGCCAAAAAAAATTATGGCTTTAATCAATTTCTCAAAGTTGATAAAAGTGCCATCAAATTTCATGGCCTAGTGTTTTTCGGCACAAAAGTGGTCTGGGGCATTTGCTAACTCTTGGCGAGTTTTTATTCGATTTTGAAGTAATATATTTTTTTGAAAAGATAATTTTATTTAATACTGTAATCGATTCGAACTTGTCGAAAAAAATAAACTATAGAACGAAATTTTCGCAAAATATGAAAAAAAAAAAATCATATTATCCCCATATAAACACACTTGAAATTTTCAACCGATCTCCGGCGCGACTTTTCTTTATCCGATTGTCTCCAAACTTTACATTTATTAGTTTTATATAGAAGGGAAACAAACTGGACCCCGACACTCCCCAAAATCGCATTTTCATTTTTAAAGACCACTCTAATGTACATGTACATAGTTTCAGAACTCTTGCTGTCATAGTACTGCAGATATTATATGTCAAAATTAGGTGTTAAAAAATCCACAAAGATATATTTCCTATTTTTCCTTCCGGATAGGCAGTTACCTACTGTAAAAGTTTCAAGACGATCGGTCCAGTGGTGTAGTCTCCTATAAACCACAAACAAACGTACAAACATACAAAACTCCATTTTTATACCCTATACCACAATGTGTTTTATAATTTTTTAATTTATATATTTACTTTTTTTCGTCATACTTTTTATAATTTTTTATGTTATAATTTTATTTACAAGTAAGAAAATTATAGTCGGTGTAGACCGACTATACGATACCCTATATCATGCGTTTAGAGACCAATCTCTTAGGCCTAACTAATTGGATATATAAAATAAGCATAAACCAAATTTGAGTGGCATTGTTATTAATTTCGTTGCCTGTGAACATGGAAAAGTTCATATCGGATGCTATATTTATATGGCGACTAGGTCGAAAAATGGACTGATCATGACCATATTTGGTAAATTCACTTGAATTTTGCAGAAACATATACAAACCGAGTTTGAGAAAAATCTGTGCAATATTTTTGTTTTTTGATAGATATAAGTGAAGATATGAAAGCATCTTTATATCGGTCCTATGACCAAGAATTATCCTATAGGAATTATTTTTGGACTACTGATTAATGGATATAATAAACACATACAAACCCAATTTGACTAAGATCAAAATGATAATTTGGATCTTATGGCAATTTAAATCGATTTTATAGTGGTCACAAGCCTTTACTAATGATCTTTGAAAATTAACAGCATCAAATCATAAATATATTATATGGGGCGATTTTAACTGCAGGCACAGCTACTGTATAAGAACCAATTGTTAGGGAAATATATTGTATGGAAAACTGCAATTAAATCAAACCCGAATATATTTTCGCCGCGAACATACCATCAGATCCAAATAAACAAGGGTCTACTCTAGACTTTTTACTAACAAATGTAGCAATTAACATGTCTGCAGTTACAGTGATAAATGATCTAAGATCTGATCACATACCTATTAGTAGTGAGATTGATGTAAGGTGTGTTTTATTGGATGATATATACTACGATTTTAATAAAGCTAACCGATTTTCAAGGTTCATTAAAAGAAATCTGCACTTCAGGACGTGAAGTGAAATAAATGATTGCACTCAGGTCGATAGCATGATAAATATTTTCAACGAAAACATTAAAAAAGCAATAGATAACAGTGTACAGCGTAGAATTACACCATCGTCAAAACTATTACCTCATAACATCAAAATGATGATACAAATTAGGAACAGATTCAGGCGAAATTGGAAACGTTATAGGGATAGTTATGACCACCAACAAATGGCGAGACTGAACAGCCACATCACAAAAGAAATAAATGACTTTAAAAATAATCCCTGGAATAGTATGCTGTCAACATCTTCTTCTTCGTTTTGGAAAATTTCTAAAGTGTTAAGAAAGAAATCTAAAAATATGCCAATACTAAAACAAAATAATGAAACGTATTACACCCAGCAAGATAAGTGTGAAATCTTAGCTCACAATTTAAAACTGAACCATTATCTTTCATCTGATCTTAGCGATACAGAAACTGTTTTAGAAATGAACAATACAGCAGACTTCGTTCGATCAGTGGAAACAATTCCTCAAAATTCTTACTACGTAACGCATGAGAAAATTGCGCAAATTATTAATAATTTAAAAACGAAAAAGTCACCAGGTTTGGATCAAATTAACAATAAATGATTATCTTTAGTGGATGCTTAAAACAATAGCTCTGTTCGTTTACGTGATATTTTGTACAAATTATCACAAAATTTACTGGATCCTGTTCGTTTACTTCAAAAACCCAGTAAAAGAGAACAAATGAGAGCGTAAAGTGACAGTTCATTTTTTGAAAACTTGCTAGTTTTTACGGGATATATTTTTGACAGTAAGAATTTGCAAGCAAGAAAAAACATACATATGTTTGAAAAACATATGATTGAGATTTGTGGTAAATAAATCAAAAAAACTACAATTCTATTTTCTTTGCAAAAATTTTAAATAATAATTCAGAGGAAATTAACGATAGAAGAAATAAGTAAATATTCACATAACCAGGGGGAAATCGTCGCTTCGATATCGAGTAAAATCAATCGAAACCCCATATTTTAGTTTATTATTTGATGAAGACGGACAATCGTCAGACCTCGTTTCACTTATACCATTAACTATGGACCATAACTCTTTAGCTGTGACAGAGTAAAATTACTCTTAGTATTTTATTTTAGAAAATAAAAAAATAATTTCGATCGAAAAATTTTGATATCGAATCGTCGCACCCCAAGTTTCATTAATTTTAATCTTTTAAACCCGGTTTCTGCTAAAAAAAAATGTGTATCTGCCAATTTCTTTCATAATAAATCTTTATTTTCAAAAGCAATAGGTCATGATATTAGTTTCAATCAATATTTTTACATGTTAATTAAAAAAATTCTTCTAATTAAGGTATATTTCTTTTTTTAATTTCGAGATTCACTTCTTCACTTTCAAATATGTTTACAATCAGCTCTTTCTATGAACTTGCAAATTCTTACAAATTTCTGTTCGTTTACTATTTTGGATATTTATGTTTTTGAGAACTAATTTTTCTTACTCTCTGAAATTTCGGTTTTTACTGGTTTTTTCTGGGAAAGTAAACGAACAGAGCTAATGTTACTTCCCAAATTGCTGGAAAATATCCAAAACAATAGCAATATTAAAACCAAATAAACCATCTAACTCACCTCTCTCATACAGACCAATAAGCAAAATATTAGAAAAAATTATAAAAAAAAATTATCTCTATTTATTGATTCAGATAATATACTTCCAAGACAACAATATGGATTTAGAAGTGAACACAATACAACCTTTGAAAAAAATCAGGAATTTGGTAAAAAATAATTTTCAAAATGGAAAATCGCCCGGTATGGTCCTGCAAGATATAAAAGCTGCTTTTAACTCAATCTGGCACGATGGTCTCATTTTCAAATTAAAAGGAAGTAACTTTCCTTTAGAAATAATAAAAATAATACAAAGTTTTTTTCATGGCAGATCGTTTCAGGTATATTTGGGTAAAACTTGTTCTGAACAAACCGGTCCTGCTCCTGTCTTTAACCAATATTATATAATATTTTTACATCAGACATTCCAACCTTCCCAGATTGTACCACTTCAATCTTTGCAGATGATACATCAATATTAAGCTCTAATGCTAGTAGCATCGTTTCAAATCTATAAAGTGCATTAGTTGAGTTAAACAACAACTTTAACAAATGGAACATATTAGTAAACCCCGAAAAAACGCAAGCCATATATTTTACGAGGAAAAGGAAAGGATGTTTTATTCCACAGTCACCGCTCAGGTTTATGAGCCATGATACTTCTTGGGAAGTAAAGTTAAATATCTTGGAGTTTTTCTAGATGCCAAATTAAACTTTAATGAACATATACCCCATCTGCTCGACAAAATAAACAAAACTACACGGCTTATGTACCCACTGATAAACCGGAATTCAGATCTAAATACTGATAACAAAAAGCTAATAAAATCTATCTTCCATCCCATCATGTTCTACTATTGTCCAGTTTGGTCCACTGCACACACTGGACACACAGACAGACGGACGGACGGACATCGCGAAATCGACTCAGAAAGTGATTTTGAGTCGATCCGTACAATAAAAGATGGGTCTAGGTCAAATATTTTTGGTAGCTACAAACATCAGCACATAGTCATTATACTCAAACCACATAGTTGTATAGGGTATAAAAACGTTCAAAAAAAAAAGTCTATTAAAAAAATTGGTTTATAAAAAAAATTCATTTACATAATTATTATTGTTAAATTTTTTCCCCCGAAAATGCTTTATCTATGTATATAAACTTACTTCCATATCAATAATGCATATCTGATTTTTTTCTAATTTTTTTTTTCTATTTATCGAGCTTAAAAATCTATTTTGTAAAAATAGATAACGGAAATATTGACCGCGCCTCGAACCAATGACAACAAAGACATATTTGTAGAATGAGAGTCTGGACAACTAGACTATAATGCATTTAAAAATTTGATTTTCAAATTCGACAAATTAAGAAAGATTTAAGATTAAATTATAATTATATTGAAATATTTAAATTAATATTGTTTTATTTCAGAAACAGCTTTTGTTACTTTCTTACTTTGGCGGAAACGGTAAAGGTACTATCGCACGATGTGTTTTTTACATATCGCACCTGTACCTCTAAAATGAGTCAACTCAAAATTTCTCAATTTTCACTTTTTGCAAGATGCACAGTGGTCATATCTATCCACTGTAAAATATCCTTACATCGATTTTTCCAGTCTTTCGCAAAAAAAAATACAGTTGTAACCCTATTTGTGTTATAAGAGTAGCTTCTTTAGAATCCACTAAAAAGACATATTTTGAGTTGCACCCAAAAAAGTTTTTATTTTTGATGATCACTGAGAAAATCGCAAAGAACTACTGCTGTATACTTATTATTCGCAATTCTTTACAATGAAACAACTGTTTTTAAATTTTATAGTAAATATTAAAAAAAAAACCGTTTTTTGCCTCTACTGAAAATTTGTAAAAGTCACATGTAAATTTTTCAATTAGAACAGGTTCTATTTTGGCATGACAAAAATATGAAATACAACACTTCTTGTGGCGAAAGAAAAACAGAGTAAATTATAGAGATTAATATTGAAAAAAAAAATAATTCTTTAATATTAACAATTAAAATATATATAAAATATATATCTTTATTTTTAACAATAAATTTTTGTAAATTCACAAAGTAAATCAGCTGTTGTTTACATTTAGAGGTTAAGTCATACGGCAATATATATGCACGTGTGATTGCAAAAATTGTTAATCGTATGTAAAACGATAATTTTGACAGACATACGGAATTACATATGGATAAAAAAAAGTGAGGGTACATATGTAAAAAAAGGCGTGTAACTAAGAAACATTATGTCCTATTATGTCGACGGCCAAAACAAAAAATATTAAAAGAAAATAATTAAAATAAATAACACAGAATATTCAATATATTTACCCTCATCGCTGAATCTGTAACGCTTTGTATGCGTCTTTTACTGATAATCTACGTTGGCTTTAGCATTGCATGAAAGATTTATGAACCAAATTGATTTTTGAGCTTGATAAAACAAAATACAATTACATATTATCGGACGCTTGTAACTCGTAGTTAAAGAAGACACATAAATAATTAGCTAAAATGTTCTTTTTCGGTAAATCAACAATTTCTCGACTTTACTGATTTCAAATCTCATAACTACAACACTTTTGTATTGCTTGGTAACCCCCAAAAGAAATTGCTAAAAGCCAATAAAACTTCACACACGTATAAAAACAAATTGTTATTGTTTATTTTTCCCCAAAAAAAAGAGAAATATACACAAAATTGCTACAAATAAAGCTTAAAGTTTTAGGGAATTTATGAAGGAAAAAACAAAAAAATCCTAATATCATTTCGATATAAATAGAGTAATTAAATATTAATTGCAAAATGAACTCACCCTCATCAGAGTCACTCATTTTTTAAAACAACACAAATTCACTGGTTTCCACTATTTATTGGATAAATTTCAATATATTTTGTTTTATCACTAATAATATTTATTATTTAAAACATTTTCTTTAGTTATTAATAACTTTTAAAACGATTTTTTGCACTTTTAGTGTGATCAACAAAATTTTGCAATCCAAAACACCAATGTTTATTTTTGACTTGTTCAAAGTTGAGCTAGCGTGCAGCTTTTCAATATATCATTCAGCTATTCACAATATGTAATGAAAACTCAACACTGTTTGTGTTAAATGTCAAGTAAAATAAAGACGACAATAAATCTATGCAAGTAGACAAATAGAAAAATAAAAAATACGTGAAAAGAGGAAAAGTTCACGAAAAAAGTTTATTTTTCTTTTTTCCTCGAGAAAAAGTTGTGCAAAATAGTAAAATTATCTAAAAATTAAAGTGTTTTTAATGAAATTATAAATAAAAAATGAATTTAAAAAGTTTTTACACGATTTAAGTGCAGATAATAAAGTGAAAAACAAGTCAGAAAAATTCTTAGAAAAACAGAAGAGGTTGCGCTCTACTTGTTCGTTTTCGAGTAAGACAAAAAAAGAAAGGAATTTTATTTATTTTTGTTAAAAAAATGTTTAACAAAACTTTTAAGATTTTAAAAATAATAAATCAACACTATGGACATATGTTCAATATTCCCCCAGAATTGATGAGTGTGTAATTTTAGTTTTAAACAATTTTATATATTTCTCACAATTTCTTTCGCGACGCTCGAAAAAACCTTGCGTCAATGTAACCATAACAGCATAGCAGAATAGCATATTGTAATTTTAGTTTTAAACTAAAAGGGTGCGACTCTAAACTTTTGACGTTGAAGTCAAGATACATGACGTTTGCAGCGCTGTTTAACCAAAGTACACCCACCAAACCAAATGTTCCGATTTCGTAAAGAATACGTAACGACTGTCGGGAAAATCTTCCGATTTCGGAATCGAAATCGTAACGATTTTCATATGGAAGGGTTGACATGACTTTGCAACGATATGTAGGTACGATTTCGTTTCGACATTTTTTAACGATTTCGTTAAAACAAAAACTTCCGATTTCGCAACCGAAATATTAGCGACTTCGCAACTATATGTAGGTACAAAATCGCAACGACATGGATGGATTTAGTTTAGACTTTCTTAACGATTGCGTAAAGAATTTTCTTCAACTTTTTTAAAAAAATTATTTTCATTCATTTTATTAATTCATTTAAAAAATAATAATATAAAAAAAATAATACAAGATAATATAATAATTTAACTTAACTTTCGTTAGTTGCTTTTCTTTTTAATGATTTTTGTTGTCGGTCCTTTGCACTATTAAAATATTTCTTTATGTTGTCCACTATTTTTTCGTAGTTTGTCCGGCTATAATTGTTGATGCACGAATCTCAAAAAATTTGAAAAATTTAGTATTTGCTATTTACTTTTATCGTGTGGATACAACGTACCTTTAAGAATAGTAATAAATTTAAAATCCTTCACGTCAATGTTTTTGTTGACGCTTGTCCATGAAAATTTAGATGCAAAACTGTCATTGCCGAATATTCCTTTTAAATTTTCAAAAGTAAATTTCTTTACGTCGTCCTTCGTATGCTTACTAAACTTTGTGATCTATTCAAAAGAAATAAGAAAATAAAATTAATATAAGGTTTTTTGTCTACAGCAAAAAGAAGATGAACTTACTAATTCTAATGTCATATCGTCGTCGATAAAAATCTGTATTTTCAAATGGAAATTTGGGTAGTTTCTTAAACATATTATTTTGAGCCTCCAATGTCTTTAAGCTGTGTTCCATTGTCCGTTTTAGAGCAATAAACTCTTCTGTAATATGCTGATACATTTTGAGGTTGACAAAAATGCGTATTTCTAATTTTTACCCAGAGTTTTAGTAGCTGACGTGTAACGACCAGACAAACGCAATGCATGTTGTCAACAGGAAATTGGCTCACACAATCAATGTTTATTGTTTCTAACATCAGTTTGTCTAAAATTACATGATGTTCTTTTTGCGATCTTTCTTCAAATGATGTACGAGTTCTTAGGGTTTCTTCTTTAGGTGGAAAAGTAGTACGCCTTTTGTAACGTTCACCTCTCTGCGTACATTTTGAACAAGAATGAAAACCTGTGTGGCTTTTTATATTAAGAAGAAATGCTCGAGCTGGAGCATCACACACAAAAACCCCAATAGAAACGGTGAATACGTTTGCATTATACAAAAATCCTTCGCGCAATAATACTTTCAGTTCATTAACCAATGGTTCCAAAAACATATTTGAGCTTTCTGGAACCGTTTTTTCGCTTTGCAGACCATTTATATTTGAATTGATATAACATCCAATTAAGTGCACGTCAGGAAATAGAGAAACACTCATCATAATTGGCCATGCAGTCTGCTTTGAAAAAGAAAACAACTGCATTCCATCAATTCCAAAATTTAATTTTGAATCCTTTATTTCCGTACTTTCATTTTTAAAAAGAAAATCTGTTAACGCATTTTCCAGGCCGTAGTGTAAATATGATCCTCTGCCCATACTGACAATATTTGTTTTTCTAGGTGTTCCTCGTAATGTTCTTATGTCACATGGCAAATCATGACCTTCTGCCTTTAATTTTCGCAATAGTTCGTTTGTAGCAACAGTAGAAATGCCATGTCTGATCGTCCAAGATGCAAGAAAATTGTTTAAAGATTCTGGAATTTCTCTTTGATCTGCTGTTTTGCATTCATTTGTATTTTTTGATGAATTATTATTATTGGTGTTGAGCGGCAAAATTTCAACTGCTTCATTATTATCGCAGTTCAGCGGAAAAATGTCAACTTTTTCATCATTTTCAACTTTTTTATTGTTAGTATTCATATCATTATTTTGTTTCAGTTTTTTTTTATGTTAGTTTAGAACAGTCAACTTCTCTATTTAATATGCGGGCAGCCTGACGCGACATTGTTTTTTTTTTATGTGTAAATATCTATACGCGCAGGGGGTAAATTTCAAAAACAGCGTAACATGTAAGCGTAACATGTGAGTCGCAAGATATGATAACCTGTTTGAAAATTAAAAATATAAAATGAAAAATAAACAATTAAAAATGAAAAATAAAAAATGAAAAATAGAAGATGAAAAATTAAAAAATGAAAAATAAGAAATGGAAAAAAATGAAAAAAAAATAAAAAAATGAAAAATGAAAAATAAAAAATAAAAAATAAGAAATGAAAAATAAAAAATGAAAAATAAAAAATGAAAAATGAAAAACGAAAAATTAAAAATGAATAATAAAAAATTAAAAATAAAAAATGAATAATGAAAAATAAATTAAAAATGAAAAATTAAAAATAAAAAATGAAAAACGTAAAATGAAAAATAAAAAATGAAAAATGAAAAACGAAAAATGAAAAAAAATAAAAAATAAAAAATGAAAAATAAAAAATTAAAAAAAAAATAAAAAGGAAAAATGAAAAATAAAAAAATAATAAAAAATTAAAACTAAAAAATGAAAAATAAAAAATGCAACGTGAAAAATAAGAAATGAAAAACGAAAAATGAAAAATAAAAAATGAAAAATAAAAAACGAAAAATGAAAAAAAATAAAAAATTAAAAAAAAAGGAAAAAGGAAATATTAAAAATAAAAATGAATAATAAAAAATTAAAACTAAAAAATGAAAAATAAAAAATGCAACATGAAAAATAAAAAATGAAAAATGAAAAACTAAAATTAAAAATGAATAATGAAAAATAAAAAAAGAAAAAAGAAAAATAAAAAAATAAAAAAAAATGAAAATTGAAAAATAAAAATTGAAAAATAAAAAATAAAAAAAGAAAAATAAAAATTGGAAAATGAAAAATGAAAAAAAAAATTAAAAATAAAAAATTAAAAAAAAAATAAAAAGGAAAAATAAAAAATTAAAACTAAAAAATTAAAAATAAAAAATTAAAAATAAAAAATGCAACATGAAAAATAAGAAATGAAAAACTAAAATTAAAAATGAATAATGAAAAATAAAAAATGAAAAATAAAAAATGAAAAATATAAAAAATGAAAAATAAAAAATTAAAAAAAAAATTAAAATTGAAAAATAAAAAATTAAAAATGGAAAAAGAAAAATAAAAATTTGAAAATGAAGAAAAAAAATGAAAAATGAAAAATAGAAAATTAAAAATAAAAAATGAAAAATTAAAATCAAAAAAAAAAAAAAATTAAAAATTAAAAAAAAAAATTAAAATCAAAGATGAAAAACGAAAAATAAAAAATAAAAAACGAAAAATTAAAAATTTACCGGTTCAAATAATAAATAATAATAATAATAAGTGATACGCTTTCTGTTTGATTTTAAGAAAGTGCTATAAAAAAAACTTTAATTACCAGATGTTTACACATCTCCCCTGCGATCGGACTCACATGATTTTTCTTTTGTACAACGGTACCTCTTTACCGTTATGTTGCTGCTTTCGTGGAAATATAATGCTTTTTTGTTTAATATGTTTCTTTAAAACAATCTAAACACTTTTCACTGTTTTTACTTATGTACATATAACTCAGAATTTTATATTTTTTCAAAAAGAATTATTTCCACAAACTTTAATTATTAATTATAATTTATAAATAAATATAAAAAAGGAGCTAACCGAGAAAATTTTCCAACGCTTTATATCAATTCAGACAAACTACCGACATGTCTTAACGGATTCGTTAAGATAAGGCTAAGTTCAGACAGACTACCGAAATGTCTCAACGAATTCGTTACGAGATGTCGGTAGTTTAGAAAAAGTCGGAACATTTGGTTTGGTGGGCATTTACACACACACACACACCCACACCCACACACACACACACACACACATGCATAAAAGGGTTTTGTTTTTATTACATTTCATATCGTGGGTAGTGGGGTAGTCATTTGAAACACTTTTTTAAGAAAGGGGTACGTTATGTTGATAAGACTTTAGCACACATGCGGTGTAAAGGATATTTTTCTTGTGTTGTTTTACTATTGAGATCAAGTGTGCTTAAGTTATTTTGTGTGTTGTATTTTAAATTACGAATCGTATAAAAGTAGAAGTTTCTAAAAAAAAAAACTTGTTACTTTTGATATTCCTTTTATTAGCATTTGTGCTAATTTTAAGTAAAAGTGTACAAAAATTTTAACTAAATTAACTTTAAATTTAATTGATACAAATCAAAAAAAGTTCAAATTTTATAATTAAAAAGTTATAAATTTCTTTAAAGTGGATTCCAAATTTCAAATTTATATTAAAAAATATTTAAATATTATAAAATTTCAAACTAATATATAATCTATACTAGTTGCTCTATTTTTTAGATCACATAATTAAAAATTTATTCTATGAGCAACATCATTCACTTGTGCATATTTTAAATTAAAAAAAGTGTACTAAAACTTTTGTATATAAAAACTTCTCAAACAAATTCGTGTATAGGGGGCGTGTACGTACTTATATGGTGACAATCATTGAATATTCGTCTAATACCGTGGTTCTTAACCGGTGGTGCACGCACCCCTTAGGGGTGCGAGCTTGAATATTTTGGGGTGCGAAATTGTAATTTTACAAATTCACGTGTAGCTAGCAAAATAAAAAACTAATCTTAAAAATTCATTTTGGTTAGTAAATTTTTTATTCCCTAAACATTTTTTAAATATGTTTGTAAATTATAAACCATCGAGACAAATTAATTTTTGTATTTTTTCTACAATTACAAAAATTCAAATGCGTTTCTAGTTTCTATACTAATTTTTATATTTCCTCGAAATTTCAGTTGATTGTTGCGATTATTCTTAGAAATATAAATACTGTTGATGCGCACATTACATTGAAGAAAAATTTAAAAATAATTGAATTTTAGTGTCGACTATTACAAGTTTGAATTTTCGTGTTGAATATTAAAAGTTAAATATTAATAATAAAATAATTAATACAAGTTAATTTTACAAGTTTAGTTGAATATTTATATTCTAATTATTAGAATATAATTTGGTACATTAAAGTCAAATTCAAAAGGTAAGCTAAAATATAGCAATAATAGATAGAAGTTTAATATTTTTTTAGTGTTTTATTAAAAAATTTAATTTAGTTTACGCCATGTCAAAGAAACGATGTTGGAATGACGATTATGTTCGTTATGGTTTTACATTTACAACGGAGAAGGATGGAACGCAGCGACCACAATGTATTCTGTGCTGCAATAAATTTTCAAACGCCAATCTCAAGCCGTCGAAACTAAATGAGCATTTTACCAAACAGCATGGTGGTGTAGATGCTGGCTATGATTTTGAAAGTTTGAAATCTAAACGAGTTCGATTTGATAAAAGTGGAACTATCACAACTTTTGGATTTATATCACACGAAAAGCCGCTGTTGCAAGCGTCTTATCAAGTTGCATATATCTGTGCCAAGAAGAAGAAACCACATACAATAGCTGAAGAACTTGTAAAGCCTTGTGCATTAGAAATGGCAAAAATAGTGTTGGGTACTGAAGCACAACAAAAGCTTCAACAAATTCCTTTGTCAAATGACGTAATCCGTACTAGAATTTCTGATATAAGTAAAGACATCTTACAACAAGTAATTGAAGATATTAAAGCTAGTAATGTCCCAGTGGGTATTCAATTGGATGAATCTACAGATGTTGAAAATTGTTCTCAGCTGATGGTGTTTGTACGATATGTAAAAGAAAAAGAAATTGTTGAAGAATTTTTGTTTTGTGAACCATTAGAATTGACTACAAAAGGAATTGATATATTTAATAAAGTCAAAGACTTTTTATTACAATATGAGATACCGATGAACAAAATAGGATCAATTTGTACTGATGGAGCTCCTTCCATGTTAGGCAAAAATTCTGGATTTGTAGCGTATGTAAAAAAGGAAGTGCCTCACGTTACAATTACCCATTGTATTTTACATAGACATGCGCTAGCTACAAAGACATTGCCTGAAAAATTAAAGAAAACATTAATCACTTCAGTCAAAGTTGTAAATTTTATCAGAGGTCGAGCTTTAAATCATCGTCTCTTCCGTGCTTTATGCGAAGAACTTGGTGCCGAGCATACTGTCCTTTTATTTCACACAGAAGTAAGATGGCTATCGCGTGGACGTATGCTAAATCGTGTGTACGAATTGCGAAGTGAAATAATGCAGTTTCTTAATAATCAAGGCAGTAGTTTAGCTGATGAATTCAGCAATAGAGATGCTATAATTCAGCTAGCGTATTTGGCAGACATATTCACGCACCTTAATGAATTAAATATTTCAATCCAAGGATTTGGAGTGAACACTATAACAGCGAAAGAGAAGTTGACTGCGTTTAGTCGAAAACTTTCAATTTGGATTAACCGTGTTGACAAGATAAATTATGCTAACTTTCCTTTGCTTGAAGAAGTTCTTGTTTCAGATGATGAAAGAAACAATATTACCACCGAAATTAAAGATCATTTGCAAAAGTTGAGCGAATCTTTTGAGGGATATTTTGCTACTGGAGATATAGATATATCAGAAAAATGGATATTAGATCCATTTATTTATAATCTGGACTCAATGGATGACAGTAATTTATTGAAAGATGACCTTGTTGAACTACGGACAAATGGACATAATCAAATGGAATTTGAAGCAGAGAATTTGGAAAATTTCTGGTGTGCTCAAGTAATGTCATATCCACGATTAGCTAAAATAGCGCTTCAGCATCTTGTTCCATTTGCCACAACATATTTGTGTGAGATGGGATTTTCGTCACTTGTGCATATAAAAACAAAAGCTAGAAATAGACTTAATGTTAGTAATGATATGCGTGTAGCTATTTCAAAAAAGATCCCCCGGTTTTCAAAAATAATTGAGGAAAAGCAACAACAAAAAAGCCATTAATAAAAACTTTGATAATTTATAATTGATTATTTCAGCTAACAATTAAAATTTATAAAATATTTGTTACGCACATAAAATTAATAAAAAATATGTTTTGCATAATGTTTGTTTTTTAATTTATATAACTCAATAATTTCTAGTAAGGGGTGCGAGAATATTGTTTGAAAATTTTAGGGGTGCCGGTAGCTAAAAAGGTTAAGAACCACTGGTCTAATATATCGACTAATTATTATTTTCGCAATTCGAATTGAAAATTATGAAAATAATTAAGATGCTTTATTACACTATTTGATTTTTGCATTTTCTATTTTAGTTTAAGAGTTGGTGTCGGTTTACAACTAAAAATGGCACCATTGTCAGGATCTTCATTTTCCATAGACACTTGGAAAAATGATCCGCCAGATGTGGAGCTAAAATGTTTTTTACCGAATGGAATATTTCTAACATTATATGTGCCAGCCACTGCCACAATAAGGGAAATTAAAGCGGTAGGTGGTTCAGTAAATACTTTAAAATTATACAATTAATTAACAATAATTATTTTAATGCTTTTAGGAAATGGTAAAACAATCAAAAAATTATCCCCTAAACAATCTTATCAAAGATGCTTGCGACTATGAGGTGAGTGGCATATCGGCCATTGCTCTTGTCGAACCATTTACGGATGAAACAAAGCGTTTATGTGAAGTTCAGCCTTATTTTTGCCTTTTACGTTTGGGTGAACGTAGTGATACCACCACAATATCTAGTGACTATGAACTTTCGAAATTGGTCAGTAACATGATTGGCAAATCCTTTGAAGACTATAGTGCCCCACGCAGTCCCGAAGAGGATGACTTTCGTCGTAAAATGTCATTGTTGTGCGATGAAATTGAATTGGAACGTTCAAGATATAGTTGGGCTGAGAAACTTCTGTACGAACATCCCTTACGTTTGACCAACAATCCAGTAATGCCCGAAATTATTAGAACCCGTTTTAGTAACTCAAATTTTTTAGTTGTTGTAAAACTGGAAAATGATGAAACCTCGTTTACGATCTCAGTAAGTGAACAGCATACACCACGAGCACTGGTAGATTTGGGACTTTCGAAAGTTCGAAAATCTCAAATAAAAGTAAGTGATCGTGCTTCGGATTATATATTAAAAGTTCGTGGTCGCGACGAGTATTTATTTGGTGACTATCCACTGATACAATTTATTTATATACAGGTATGAAGTGAATAAATAAATAATGATATTTTAATTACTTTAACTTGCTTTAATATACAGGAAAGTCTGTCCGGTTCGGATGTGCCCAATGTAGTTCTCAAACCCATACACACTTTACCCTCTTACATAAGTTATAAACAAGAATTGAATGCTGCACCCAAGAGACCACCCAAACCCGAAAGTTTACGTCACCCCTCAAATGAAATGGTCAAACTTAAAATAAAAAATGCCTGGGACATTGAAGAAAACTTTCGTTTGAGATTACATCGCATTGATAATGTTAATTGTGATTTGGTTAAGGGCGTTAAGGTGGGTGTTCACATCGGTCTTTATCACGGCGAACATAAGCTGTGTGCCCAACATTCAGTCGACATTGCAAGCAGTAACAATCGTTCATTTACCTTTGATAAGGACATAATCTTAGATATTCCCATGCAAAACTTGCCACGCATGACTAGACTATGTATGGTCATCTATGAGGTGACCAAAACATCACGCTCGAAAAAGTCGTCAAATACCAGTAAAGAGAATACAATTTTAAAAGACGGTAACGTTAATATCAACTCGCTGGCGTGGGTAAATACAACGCTTTATGATTATAAACATCAATTGAAAACGGGATGCTTGACCCTGCACACCTGGACATATGCCGATGATATACAATCGGATGAAATATTTCATCCGTTGGGAACCATTGAACCAAATCCACGTAAAGATGAGTGTGCTGTGGTACAACTCACATTCCATAGTTACGGTTACGATAATATACAGTATCCTTCGGAAGAGACTGTTTTAAAATATGCCTCAAGTTTACAAACATGTAATATGCCCTTAAGTCGTGGTTCCTCGCAAGATGCTGCGAACACAGCTTTAGTCAGCCGTGTTTTATCGCAGTATTCACGTACCATAAATAAACTCTATGAAATGCATGATCAAGATCGTAATGGTATATGGGAAAAAAGGTAAGTTCTCCTCGTATTTGCTTTAAGAAAAAAACACTCTTCATTTAAAATATAACGAATTTTTAAATTTGTGGTTTTATCATTAGATATACTATCAAAATGGACGAACCCGAAGAACTCTCTATCCTATTGCATTGTGTTAACTGGAATGAACGTGATGAAGTGGCCGAAATGTGGTATTTACTAAAAGAATGGCCGACTATACCGGTGGAACGTTCTTTAGAGTTATTAGACTATGCTTATCCAGATCCGGCAGTTAGAAATTTTGCAATACGTTGTCTAAATAATTTAAAGTATGTATTCTTAAATTTCCAAAAAGCTTTGTTTCAGATTCTGATATGACAAATACCTTAAAATCTCCATCGCAAAAAAAAAACGTGCGACATTGTACGAAAAAAAATTTATTTGCCAATTCCGTTCTACGAAACTTTTGTTTTACGAAAATATTTTTAGCGAAGCCTTTTAAAATTTTTTTTTCGTAACAAACACATTTTTTTTTTTTTTTTTTTTTGTAATATGTAGAAAATATTAAAGATTTTCTATTTTACGTAATCAATTTTATTTTATGATTTTGATATTTTTCAAAAATTTCCATATCGAGGGCTTATATTCTAAAAGTGATATTGACATTAAGATTTTGATATATTTCAAAATTGAGTTATAAAATTTAAATTCGAAATATGGGGGACTTATATTCCAAAAGCGTTAATTGCGCCAACAAATTTTTTAAGGAGAGCGCGGAAAACCAATTTAATATATTTAAAAATATTTTATCGATTGGTTTAATTCACGAAAAACTCAGCCCAATTACGAATATTCTCAAGGAATTTCTTTCTCACGGAAAATACTTTTCTCGAAAAAAAAATCCTCCAATTATAAATTCCGCGTGAACAAAAAAATTAATAAGTGGCATCATCGTATTTCGAAGCCACTTGTTTTGCTTATTGACAATTAATATTCCATTTTTTTTGTGTGTGCAAACGATAATAAAATAATATACATTTATTTTAAAGAAAAATTAAAAAAATTAATAGCATAGCTATGATGCGATTAATTGTGGAGCAAATTTGTGTTGTAGAATAACAACAAAGTAAAAGCTAAAGGATTGCTAAAAGTCAATTGCGGGAATTGACTTTCATTAAAGTTAACAAAAGTTGAAGTTGGGCTTTATTTGTGGTCTTCAACCTACAAGAACAATAAAATATTAATTTTTTTATTTAAATTTTGTTTTATCAAAATACTTGTTATATTTTTATATAAACTCCCGTCTGTTTTGCAAGGGAAATTTTTGGAGGGAAAAACCAAATTCAAGTGCATTGAGAATAACTATTTTTATCCCATCGATTTTTTTTCGTAAGGAATTTTCATTCTTAATAGGGGAAAAGGGAGAAGTGAGACATTTCATGCGGAATTTTTGTTTAGAATTGGGCTGAATATAACGAATTTTTTGCTGCGTCCCCTAAAAACCTCTATTGCAAAGTTTTGTATAAAAAATGCTCTTTAGCCATAGCGATGAAATTCATGTTATGAAAACAACAAAGTCTTAATTTGTTTGCAAGTACATAGATTACCGTCCCAAACTACTTAACACCCCTCATCTTTAAATTTCAAGTATCCATATACCACGCTAATCCTTTACCCAATAAGGAAATTTCCAAAAAAAAAAAAAACCTCTTTTCACCAAAGTTGGTATTTTCTGTTACCTGATAAAAAAAACAACGTCATGTAATAAAATATTTAATCAATAATGAATCAAAAATTCCATCCGTAATAATTTTATGACAGAAACTATAAGTGAAAAACCACATATTTTAGAGATGACAAATACTTTTGGACGGTAGATTATGTAATGCGGCACAAATGTTGTCACTTTTGTTGTGATTCTTGCCAAAATGAGTTCTTTAAAGCGTAAATTAAGTTTTGTAATTGATGTCGTTGATCGTTCTGACAAGTCTAAGCAAGCAATTTAAAATACCGCCGCGCATTATTTTTACAACTTTAAAAAATGAGGAGATTATTTGCAACACCAAAATTTCAAAAGAATGCGCCTTGCTGAATATGAAGACGTTGAGCAATGTTTATCTAAATGGTTTACACAATGTAGAATGTCAAAGCAATCCTTAATGAGGTCCGATGGTAAAAGCCAAATCTAACAGTTTGTAGCATGTTTGAGACACAAAGATTATAAAGCTGGTAACGGCTGGCTTGATAATCGGATTTCGAAAAGTGAGTGGAAAGAAAAGTATCAGTGCAAGTGATGAAGTTTGTTCGGATTGGAAAACATTTTTACCAAGTTTATTGGCAGAATATCAGCCGCATAATATTTGAAATTCAGACGAAACTGGATTATTTTGTAAATGCGACCAGATCGAATAACGGCGCTTAAATCCGAGAATTGTCTCGCTGAAAAACATAGTAAAGAAACTGCTGGCTCTGAAAAGACAAAATTGCTCATAATTGGAAACCCGACTAATCCAAGATCAAAAAAGCTTGGATGACCAGCGAAATATGGTTGGACTACTTATAAAAATTTGACAAGGATACGACTAAAGCCAATCGTAAAGTTTTACTGATTATCGATAACTGCAAGGTACAATTTTTTGCTCCAAACGCTCGAAACGAACTTCTAGATCTGGTAATAATGAAAAATTTGGATATTTGGAAAAGTGTCCAAAAACCAACAATTGCTAACTGTTTTGCGACTTTTGGCTTTATGGCTTTACAGAAAATGTTTGCCGCCAAGACAACAAAGAAGGGTTAATCCAAAAAAACCATTTTAATTTAACAGAACAGTTTGATGATTTTGTGAATTTCGATTACAACTTTACTTCTACTGAATCCCTTAATGATGTTGGATTATTACTAGTGTAAAGCAGCGTTCACACCATGTGTTTTGCTTGTGTTTTTCTTATGTTTTAGCACATGCAATTTGTACACATAGTGTGAACCCTTTCAAACATTGTTTAAGTATAATACATGTGGAAATTCATATGTAAATTTTTCAATTAGAACCGGTTCTATTTTGACATGACAAAACATATGAAAATACAACACTGCTTGGGGCGAAAGAAAAACAGAGTAAATTAAAAAAATAAATATTAAGAGAAAAATAAATTGTTTAAAATTAATAACAATTAAAAATATATTATCTTATATATTAAAAGAATTTATGAATAAACTTTGCATTCAAGATTTTTTTAATATTTTTCTTCTCTCAAACCTCTACAACTATAGTTCTAATTAACGTAGGCTGTTGATATAGGTCTAAGAACACTCAGTGGATCAAGCTCCTTCTTTTGAGCTATTAACTTCTTAAATTCGTTGGGTTTGAGGAAAGTTATGCGTGGAGAATCAACTTTACTTTTACTGTACGTTAACTTATCTTGGCATATTTTGGCATTACTGTACGTTAACTTCTCTTGGCAAATTCGTTGGGTTTGAGGAAAGTTATGCGTGGACAATCAACTTTACTTTTAATGTACGTTAACTTCTCTTGGCATATTTTGGCATTACTGTACGTTAACTTCTCTTGGCAAATTTTGGCATTATATTATAAAAATTAATATAATATAATATAATGCTGCGGAGCAGCAGGGGCCCTCTAGTATATATAACTTTATTTTTTAACAATTAATTATGTCAGGTGCACGTTTGAACGTAAAAATTATGAATCGTATGTAAATCGCCAATTTTAACATACACACGGCATTACATATGGATCATAAAACTGACTTTACATATGGAAAATACATATAGTGTAAACACACCTTAAGGAAACCATAAGAAAATTGTGAGCAGGAGGAAGAGGAAACTGAAGAAATGTAAAATGTAACCGCTAGAGAAGCTAAAATAATTATAGGAAAATTGCAAGTATTTTTGAAGCACAGGATTCTACACTGCAAAATATATTGATGAATGCATTTGAAATTTGCGTAAACAAGCAAAAATAACACAACATTTTTTTAAAACCATTAAGGTAATTATAGTCGGTATAGACCGACTATGCCGACTATGCTAATTGGTTTTAGGTTCATCTAATTGGGTATAGAAAATAAGCATCAACTAAATCTGAGTGGAATTTTTATAAAATTTTTTGTCTGCAGATCTGAAAAAGTTCATATCGGATCCTATATTTATATGGGATACTACCATATTGGTAGTCACTTATTTTTTGCAAAAACATATACAAACCAAATTTGAGAAAAATCTATGCAATATTTTTGTTTTTGATAGGTTTAAGTGAATATAGGGAAGCAGTTTTATATGGGGTCTATGACTAAGAATTGTCCTATAAGGTTTGTTTTTGAATAACTGATTAATGGATGTAATAAACACTCACAAACTCAATTTGGTCGAGATCTATATGATAATTTGGTTCTTACGGCAATTTAATTCGATCTCATATGGGTCATTTGTATGGACACTAGGTTTGAACACTTATCGATTTTAACTAATTTCAATAGCGTTCGTCCTAACAGAAGTTCATATACCAAATTTAATCAAAATATATTCATATATGCGTAGTTTGAATTGAAGTTTTAAATGGATAAGCGGACGGACAGACATTGCTACATCGACTCAGAAACGTATGGTCAGTCGATCGGCATAATAAAATATGGTCATACATTTTTGGTAGTTACAAACATCAGCACTATGTGGTCAGGGTAAAAAAAATAAGTGTTTCATTTTTATATACCTCTTGAGTAGAGCATTTTTTTAGTATTTTCGTGTCCATATCTCCTTTATTTTTCAATAAAAAATTCTTTAAATTTAAAACATATTCTTTAATATTTACTTTTACTATTGATATATACACTCCGTTTCACATGAATAGCACACTTGGCAAGGTGCATTTCATTTCACGATAGCTTTTAATCAAATGAAAGTAAAGAATAATTCTTGACTTGAATTTATAGTTAAAGTATTTAGTTTGTATTAACAATACACAAAACCAAAATTTATTGAGTATTTTTCAAGTTAAAAATTAAATAACCTAAAAATAGCGCGTACATTCTGTTTCATTTGAATAGCACACTTTTAAACTACATATATAATATATTATATAATTGATTTAAAACAACTTTTGGGTTAATTATATAAATTATTAATTTATAAATCTAATTTAATAATGGGTAGAACCTCCTTTGTTTATAATAACTTCATAAATCCTATTTGGTGAGGAATCGTAAAGCTTTTTAATATAGTCAAGGGAATTTAAAGCCCATGCTTCCCGAATATCCTGAATTAGCTCAGCTTTGGTAGAAAACTGTCTCCCTGACTCATAAACTTATCTGGCCAACCACCCCCAAACATTTTCGATAATGTTAAGGTCCGGCGAGTATGGAGGCCAGTCTAAGAGATTGACATTTTTTGACTCGATCCATGATTTGACAACACGGGTTGTATGAATTGGGGCATTGTCCTGTTGGAAAGTCCATGACAAAATTCCAAAAAGACTTTCTAATGGGGGAAAAGTCTTTTCCAAATCTGCTTTGTACGTTTGCGCGTTCATCTTGGGAGTCTAAAATTGAAGCTCGCATGTACCAAAATAGGATATGGCTCTCCAGACCATAATCCCGCCGACTCTGCTGTGTAGACGCTTCTTCCTTAAATCATGGAACTAATAGTTATGCCCGTCAGGACGCTCGAAATTAAATTTTTTTCTCATCAGAGAATACAACGCGCTGCCACTCTGTCTTCCATGACATGTAGTTTCTAAAGAAACTAAGCCGAGCTTCTTTACGTAGAGGGGTAAGTGGTGGTTTTTTCTTTAATTTAAGATGCTTCAGATATTTAGGTTTATAAATCACCCGCCACACAGTAGTTTTACTTGCGTTAACTCCAGCTTTTGCTCTTATTTGGTCAACAAAGTCATGCGAATTAGAAGCCTCGCGCAGTATAGATCGCTTATCTGCATTTGAAAGTACACTATTTACAAACCTTTCATATTTTTTGCCATAATTTGAGCTGTTCTGAATAAAATTGTATACGACTTTTCTACTTCTTCCAATTTTTTTTTTTTTTTTTGCTATTTCAGACACGGAGAGGTCACATTCCTGATAAGTTTTTATATTAATTTGTTCCTAGTTCGTTAAAGCTGTGCCACGACCCATTATTATTGAATATTATTAAAATATATTTTAAATATTAAAAATAATGGTTTACTTTATCTTGCCGATGATCTGCACGATGTAAATCAAACTTAAACGCAAATGTGCTATTCAAGTGAAACAGAAAATGCATTAGAATTTGAAGCAAACGAAAATGAAATGTACAGAAAAATGTAACGGTAAATTCTCAGAGCTTCAATTTTGTCGCAGAGCATGTGGATAGGAAGACGAACAAAATAGTACAACAACAAGTACAGTTCAGTCAATGAATATTGGTAGAATCAAAGAGAAACAAAAAATTGGTGTGTGCTATTCAAGTGAAACGGAGTGTATACATTTTTTTTTAACTACATTGCTATACTTTCTTTAAATTAATTGAAATATTTAAAATTTTTATTTTCACATGTTAGGTCTTAGTTACGACGTAAAAACCCGTATCAGTTTGCATTTTTTTTTAAAAAGAAAACACTTTTCAGCAAAGTCACTATTTTCTGTTAGCTGATAAAAAAAAACCAATGTTTTCATTGTAATCTCACCTGTAATAATTTTATGGCTTGTAAACGGAAACTATTAGTAAAAAACCACTTTATATTAGGGATGGAAAATACTTTTGGACGGTAGAGTATGTATAACAAATCAATAGCTACAACGAAGTATTTTTCGACCCCCTTCATATTCGTTGTATCGAAGCTTCACTGTAGTCCTATTATTAATGTTATATTTTTTATTTATTTATTGTGCTTTCCTGTACAACAAGAAAATTATTCTTATAATTACAGTACAGGATTAATTAATAATAAGAGTACAATGTGCTGATATAAATGAAATTAATTACATATATTCGGGCTTATTCCCATTGGCGTTGTCGTTTGAAAACAAAATAAAAACGACAGTTTGGCATCACTGTTGGCGTTATCGACATGTATCGAAAATATATTGGTATTCTCCATTTTGAAACGAAGATAATAACGACAAAGAAACGTTTTTTTCTGTCGTCGCCATTGTAAGTATCGAAGTTGAAACGACTACAGAAAATTAAATCAAAAATGAAAATAAAGACAGTGCAGCAATTTGAAAAATTAGTGTCCGAAATAACTTCTGTCCGATAACTTCTCTTCTTCGTTTCAATATATTTCAAGAAGGCCAGTTTAGGAACGAAACGACGATAGAGATGACAACGACATAGAAACTACAATTAAAACGACAACGCCAACGGGAATAGACCCGATTAATTATTTATAAAATGAAATAACAAAAAAATATAAAAATAACAAAATATAAAAAACTTCAAAGATTTCACTATACAAAATAATCAAAAATATGTTTCTTAAAAAGTCTTGTGTTGCTTGTTAGTTGATAAGTTTGTGGAAATGCATTCCAAAGACGAATTCCGTGCACAAAGAATTTCTGTTCTGAGACAAGTGGCCTATGAATAGGAATTATGGCCTTTCTTCCTCTATCAGATCTGGCAAATTGCAATTTTTCTAATAGATAGCTAGGTTTTTTTGTGTAAATAATTTTGTGCATAAAAATTAGAACTCTAATTTTTAAAAGATTATCAAAAGACACATCAAATAGTCTTACAAAGAAGGTAATAACGAATAATATATTTAAATATTATTAAATGCAACATTGAGTCGACGCTTGCGCGAGGAGTCGCAATTAGCAAAAATTTCACAGCCGTACAAAAGTCCAGGAATAATATACGTTTTGGCTAGTAGAATTCTTACTTTCAAAGGATCTCAGTTTAACTACAATATTTATATTATTTGACCACGATAGAGAGCTGTTAAAGATAATACCTAGATTTTTGGCAGAAGAAATAATAGGAATCTTTAGGTTGTTATTTAGACCGTTTTCTTATCATCAAACATTTAGATTTTAATGGGTTTAAAAAAAGCTGGTTGGCCGTAGCCCAACGTTGGATGTTATTTAAATCCTCTTCGAGTTTCCCTGTATTGTGATTAATTGAAGCAGTCGGATTGCTTAAATATAACTGCACGTCATCGTAATTTTGCAATGGAGAAGTTGTGAAGGCAGATCATTAGCATAGAGATAAAAAAGCAGAGGCCCTCGGATGGATCCCTGGGGCACTCCTCTCGTAATATTCAACGTTGTTAAGATTTTATTTTACACGTAAACGGATTGGGTACTATCACATAGGTAGGATCGCAGCAGATTTACAGATGATGAAGAGAAATTAAAAAGTTGTTTCAGCTTATTACATAGCATTAAGTGGTCGACAGTATCGAAAGCCTTTGAATGGTCAAGTAGGACCAAAAAATTAACTTTATTATCATCCAGTTCCTGCCTTATGTTTTCAGTTACTTCAGTCAAAGCAGTGACACAACCATGATTACATCGAAAACCTGATTGTATATTCGACAACAAACCAATCTCATTTATGTAAGTGGTCATATGTTTGTGAAGGAGCTTTTCGAGTACTTTTTCAAAGTAACACCGGATTGCTATGAGGCGGTATTCGTTAGTAGATTTAGGAACAGGAATTATTTTGCCATGTCTCTATTTGTAAGGGAAAGTGCTTGTGGTTATACTTGAGTTAAAGAAAAGTGTTAAATAAGGCAAGAGAAAGGACAGCAAAATCCTCACAAGTACTGGATGAATATTATCATCTCCGATTGCATTAGACTCAACACCAATAATACTAAAATAAAATTATAAAATGAGGAGTTGTTGTTGTGTACTGCTGGTAAATTACTGAAGACTGAGTTTAGCTCATTGACATCAATACTGCTATCAACGCTTTTAATGCCTTTCCCTATACCAATATCACGAACATGTTTCCAGGTTTCTCGTGAGTCCATAGCGGACTCAAAACGCTTTGAATAATAGACCGATTTAGCTATTCTGATGCTGCTATTAACCTTTTTCCTTGCAGTATGAAAATTTTTTTTGAGCACAGTAGTTTTAAATCGCTTCCACCTCGAATAACATACATCTCTGAGAGAAATGAACTGCTTTATATTAGATGTAAACCATGGTTTTGCTTTGAATTTTTTGGATCGGGTTACTAAAGAAACTGTAGCGTCATATAAACTTATAATGTTAGTTTCAAGAAAATAAAGTTAATCATTTACGGGGGGCATATAATAGAGATTCTCCCAATTAATATCTCTAAAGTATTCATATAGTAAATTATAATTGTTTCTCCATAGATATGATAATCATAGGCAAGAAAAATTAAATCATGTTTGGAAACACATGAAGCTGAAATTTGGTCATAAAGCAACACATTAGAAATATTGCTTACAAAAAGTAGGTCCAACAAAGTATTGTTGCTGGTAGAGAAATGAGTAGGAATCGAGCGGTTTGTAGGTTCAAGACCAAGATATGACATATTTTCTAAGAGAGTTGATTCCAATAAGATGTTTGAATAAAAGTCGCCTGAAATTCCAACATTGTTTGACACGGTTAACGATTCCAATTCAGACATGAATGTGGACATGTTGATATTTCGCCTAGGTCTATATACACAACCAATCATTAGTTTTCTTTCGTATGAAGTAATCTCAAAAAAAAAAAAGATATTCAAAATGGTCTTCGGAGTCAAAGTTTACACGTAAAATGACTTGATAATAATAGCAAGTCCTCCACCGTGGCATACTCTATCCGATCTGAAGATTTTGTAACCATTAAGGCAAATTAAGCTATCAGGTGTAGAGGTGGTAAGCCAAGTCTCAGATACACACGCAACATCTATATAAGAGTTTTCAAACACTAATCTAAACTCGTCAGTTTTATTGTTAAGACTTTGAGCGTTAATATGACATACATATGTTGACGAGCCAAAATTTTTACCATGTTCATAGTTACGTCTTTAGAACTTGCACTGTTGACGAGCCAAAATTTTTACCATGTTCATAGTTACGTCTTTAGAACTTGCAATAAAGCTACCAGAGATACGAGTTTGAAACCAAAATTTGGGATAGGCATTTTTTGAAAATAACTGCTGTTTTTTATATATGTATATGTACACTCCGTTTCACTTGAATAGCACACACCAATTTTCTATTTGATTATCTACTAATAAATATTCATTGACTGAACTGTACTTGTTTTGTACTATTTTGTTCATCTTCCTATCCACTTTCTCTGCGACAAAATTGAAGCTCTGATAATTTACCGTTACATTTTTCTGTTCATTTCATTTTCGTTTGCTTCAAATTCTAATGCATTTTCTGTTTCACTTGAATAGCACATTTGCATTTTTGTTTGATTTACGTCATGCAGATCATCGGCAAGATAAAGTAAACCATTATTTTGAATATTTAAAATATGTTTTAATAATATTCAATAATAATGGGTCGTGGGACAGCCTTAACGAACGAGGAACAAATTAAAATAAAAACTTATCAGGAATGTGACCTATCTTTGTCTGAAATAGCAAAAAAAAAAAAAAAACTGGAAGAAGTAGAAAAGTCGTATATAATTTTATTCAGAACAGATCAAATTATGGGGGAAAAAAATGAAAGGTCGTTTAGTTACTTTCCAATGCAGATAAGCAATCTATACTGTGCGAGGCTTCCAATTCGAATGACTCTGTTGACAAAATAAGAGCAAAAGCTGTAGTTAACGCAAGTAAAATTACTGTGTGGCGGGTGATTTATAAAGCTAAACATCTGAAGCACCTAAAGTTAAAGAAAAAACCACCACTTACGCCTCTACGTAAAGTAGCTCGGCTTAGTATCTGTAGAAACTACATGTCATGGAAGACAGAGTGGCAGCGCGTTGTATTCTCTGATGAGAAAAAAATTAATTTGGAGGGCTCTGACGTGTATAACTATTACTTCCATGATTTAAGAAAGGGGACCCATCAATTGGAGTGTCTACACAGCAGAGTTGGCGGGGTTATGGTCTGGGGAGCCGTATCCTATTTTGGTACATGCGAGCTTCAATTTTTGATTCCCAAGATGAACGCGCAATCGTACAAAGGATTTGTGGAAAAGGCTTTTCCCCCACTAGAATGTCTTTTTGGGATTTTGACATGGACTTTCCAACAGGACATTGCCCCAATTCATACAGCCCGTGTTGTCAAATCATGGATCGAGTCAAAAAATGTCAATCTCTTAGACTGGCCGCCATACTCGCCAGACCTTAACATTATCGAAAGAGTTTGGGGGTCGTTGGCCAAAAAAGTTTATGAGTCAGGGAGACAATTATCTACCAAAGCTGAGCTAATTCAGGATATTCGGGAAACATGGGCTTTAATTTCCCTTGACTATATTTTAAAGATTTACGATTCCTTATCAAATAGGATTTATGAAGTTATTCTAAACAAAGGAGGTTCTACCCATTATTAAGTTAGATTTATAAATTAATAATTTATTAGCAGATTCCAGCGCTCGAAATTCGAGTGCAATTTCTAGGCACCTTTATTTTTCAACTTAGCCAAATCACAAACCGACACTTTTATGGTTTATTATTACTGTGAATGAAGATAACACTCATTAACAAACACATTAACAAATTTAATAAAACACACATAGCATATTTATAATTTTATGTATGTATTAGTAGCAACTTTAAATGCAATTCACTCAAAATAAAGGAAAAATTTTAAAAATCTGTAAATCTGCAAAACTGCTAAAAAGAAATACCTTTCATATAATATACGTTTGGTCAAAATCGGAATAAAACTGTAGAACAAAACATCGGTCACAAGAAATCGCCTAGCCTATTAGTATTATAGATATAATTAACCCAAAACAAGTTGTTTTAAATTAACCAAATAATATTTAATAAAGTTTAAAACAGAGTGTGCTATTCAAATGAAAAAAAAATGTACGCGCTATTTTTAGGTTATTTACTTTGTAAGCCCTGTAACTTGAAAAATACTCAATAAATTTTGGTTTTGTTTATTGCTAATATAAACTAAGTACTTTAACTATAAATTCAAGCCTAGAATTATTCTTTACTTTCATTTGTTTAAAAGCTATCGTGAAATGAAATGCATCTTGCCAAGTGTGCAATTTAAGTGAAACGGAGTGTATCTATAATATTAGTAGGCTAGGCGATTTCTTTTGACCGATGTTTTGTTCTACCGTTTTAACCCAATTTTGACCAAACGTATATTATTTGAAAGGTATTTCTTTTTAGCCGTTTTGCAGATTTACAGATTTTTAAATTATTTCCTTTGTTTTGAGTAAATTGCATTTAAAGTTGCTACTTACACATACATAAAGTTATACATATGCTATGTGTGTGTTTATTAAATTTGTTAATGAGTTTGTTATCTTCATTCACAATAATAATAAACCATAAAAGTGTTGGTTTGTGAATTGGCTAAGTTGAAAAATAAAGCTGCCTAGAAATTGCACTCGAATTTCGAGTGCTGGAATCTGCTAGTATATATATATATATATTTTAATGTTTTATTTAAATCAAAATCATGATTCACTTTTCTGTAAGTTTTCTCGATATTGACGTGTTTTTCTAGCTGAAATTCTCCTATTAGTTCTTTGAATGTTTCAAAATTAAAAAAAAATTTTTTTTTAATTCTAAAACGCGTTTTCCGATTTTGAACTTTTGTGCAATTTACAAATTAATTTCTGTTATTAAAAAAAAAAAAAGGATTTTGTAGCTTATATAACATTATTTTCTAAATATAAATAAGCATTTCGTACAGTGCAAGAAAGGCTTTCGTACGAATTCGTTTGATAACA
This sequence comes from Cordilura impudica, assembly GCA_963682025.1. NCBI lineage: Eukaryota > Metazoa > Arthropoda > Insecta > Diptera > Scathophagidae > Cordilura > Cordilura impudica. Next base: position 82,049,079 of record OY821517.1, read on the forward strand.
TCATTTTATGGTGCAAAATAGCGAAGTTTTTCGTACAATGTACGTCAATTTACGTGCATATAAGGCATATATTTTTCCTTATTTAAATTATAATTTGTTTTCTATTTCAGAGATGAAGAGCTACTGCTCTATCTGCTGCAACTGGTACAAGCCATGAAACATGAATCTTATTTAGATTGTGCCCTCACCACATTTGTTCTGAAACGTGCATTGCGAAATCAACGTATTGGTCACTATTTCTTTTGGCATTTACGGTCGGAAATGCAAACACCCTCGATGCAAACACGTTTCGGTCTTCTGCTCGAAGCATATCTCAAAGGTTGTAAGCCACATGTACCACTGTTGCGAAAACAGCTGCAAGTATTGGAAAAACTGAAACAAGGATCTGTGTTGGCCAAAAAGGGTAGTAAGGAAAAAGTTCGAAATTTGCTGCAGGACTTTCTACGCAATCAGCGAAACAGTGGTGTCTTCCAAAGTATACAGAATCCCCTGAATCCCAGTTTTCGTTGTAAAGGTGTTAAGCCGGAAAAATGTAAGGTGATGGATTCAAAAATGCGTCCTCTATGGATTGTGTTCGAAAATGCTGATCAAAACTGTAATGATATCTATATAATATTTAAAAATGGTGATGATTTAAGGCAGGATATGTTAACGTTACAAATGTTGCGTGTAATGGATCAATTGTGGAAAAATGAAGGGTAAGTTTTAGAAAGTATAACGTGATTTAAGTAAGAGGTTTTACGTAAACGTTTCAACTTTTTTAAAATAGCATGGACTTTCGCATGAACATTTACAATTGCATTAGTATGGAACGACGTTTGGGCATGATTGAGGTGGTACTTAATGCCGAAACCATAGCCAATATACAAAAAGAGAAGGGTATGTTTTCGGCCACCTCACCGTTCAAGAAGGGCTCTTTATATAGTTGGCTTAAGGAATATAATAAAACTGAAGAGGAAATGAATAAAGCCGTTAAAGAGTTTACTTTAAGTTGTGCTGGTTATTGTGTAGCCACATATGTTTTGGGTGTGGCGGATCGTCATTCAGATAATATAATGGTCAAAAGAAATGGTCAAGTATGTTTTTTTTTTCTTACAAAAATATTAAATAAAATTTATATACAATTTGTATCGTAGCTTTTCCATATTGACTTTGGTCATATATTGGGCCATTTTAAGGAGAAATTTGGTGTCCGCCGAGAACGTGTACCATTTGTGTTGACTCACGATTTTGTTTATGTTATTAACAAAGGTCGCGCTGATCGTATGGCTGAAGAATTTCGATATTTCCAAGAAATGTGTGAAAAGGTGAAGTTTTTAAAAATTGTATTGTGTTTGTATTTTTAAGCATGGATTAATGTTTTATTATTTTTTTTTTAAAGGCATTTTTGGTTTTACGCAAACATGGCTGCCTTATACTCTCCCTATTTAGTATGATGATATCAACAGGACTGCCAGAATTATCATCTGAAAAGGATTTGAATTATTTAAAAGAGACTTTGGTAAGTTATTCACAAAAAATTATAATAAAAATGTGAACAAATATAGCTCCATACGGGCTTTGTTGGTCTCTTTAAGTTGGAGCCACTCAGTCCGGATTTTAAAAGTAAATCACAAATTAAGTGTTAAGTTTTCATTGAAGACGAAACTGGGAAGATTTATTCATTTACTATAGAAATAAGTTTGCTAGTAAGAGGATTATTTTACAGGAAATTTTATTGTAAAATTATTTTATTTCACTTATCAATGTATTGTCATTTGTAAGATTTTTAAAAGATTTATATAAATTCCACTAAAACTTTTTCGGGCGTTTCCTCTTTGAATTTAATAAAAATTGAATGAATGTTCTACCTTACGAAGTTAAGAAGCAGTAAGTGACAAATTTAAAAAAACAAGTAAGAGTATTAAATTCGGCTGGGCCGAATCTTTGATACCCTCCACCAGCATCTTAAACTAAATATTACAACCAATATTGGGTACGGCTACAACTTTAAAACTTTTGTAGGTACTGAAATTTTAATTTCGAATACCAATTCAATTTTAAGTTAATTGCTTTTCTTGTTGGCCAGTTTCTATTATAATTCCTTGTTATAAAAAACAATGACCGTGTCTTCTATAGAAAGAATTCGTTACATTTGAAAAATTGCATTATTTTTCTTTTACTAGAGTAGTAAACTCCTAATGAAATTCATTATATAACGCAGCCAGCGTTATAACACCCAAAATTTGATCCCCATAAGAAAGTTTTGAGATAATTCATGATAATTCAAAAAAAAAAAATTAATCAGCTGATTCTTGGCTAAAAATTTCCAGATATTAATATTAAAAAAAAAAAACAAATTTTAAAATATTTTTATCTGAATTAGCTAGTAATTTTTAATTTAAAGTTTTTAATTATTAATTTATAATTTTTAGTTTTTAATATTTGATTTTTAATTTTAAAATTTAATGACCATATATTTATAACCAAATTCTAGCAGTTGGCTAACTTTTTTTTATACGAAAATTTCAAAATTTGTATGAAAAAAAGTTAGCCAACTGCTATAATTTGATTATGAATACGGGCGTAAGTTTTTAATTTTTAATTTATAATCTTTAATTTTTAAATTTTCAATTTTCATTTTTTATTATTCATTTTTCAATTTCCATTTTTAAATTTTCATTTTCCATTTTCTAATTTTTATTTTCCATTTTTTATTTTTCAATTTCCATTTTTATACCCTATACCACTATGTGGTTTGGGTATAATGACTTTGTGCTGCTGTTTGTAACAACCAAAAATATTTGACCTAGACCCATCTTTAATTATACCGATCGAATCAGAATCACTTTCTGAGTTGATTTAATAATGTCCGTCCGTCTGTGTGTCCATGTAAAGCTTGTAATCAAACTGCAGGTCGCAAATATGAATATATTTTGATGAAATTTGGTACATAAGCTTTTATCGGCCATGGGATGAACGCTATTGAAATTGGTGCGAATCGGTCCATGTTCAGACCTAGCCCCCATACAAATTACCCATATGAAATCGACATAAATTGCCATAAGATCCAAATTGTCATATAGATCTTACTCAAATTGGGTTTGTATGCGTTCATTACATCCACTAATGAGTAGTCCAAAAATGATCCCTTTGACCCCATATGGAGCTGATTCCCGATCTTCACTTAAATCTATTGAAAAACAAAAATATTGCACTGATTCTTCTCAAATTTTGTTTCTACATATTTTTGCAAAATAAAAGAGACTTTACCAAACATGATCAGGATCGGTCCATTTTTGGACCTAGTCCCCATATAGATATATCATCCGATATGAACTTTTTCATATCTGCAGCCAAAAAAAATTAATAAAAATCCCACTCAAATTTGGTTTTTGCTTATTTTCAATGTCCAGCTAGTTGGGCCTAAGAGATAGAGTTTCTAAATGCATGGTATAGGGTATCGTATGGTCGGTCTAGACCGACTATAATTTTCTTACTTGTTCATTATACCCTATACCACTATGTGGTTTGGGTATAATGAATTTGTGCTGCTGTTTGTAACAACCAAAAATATTTGACCTAGACCCATCTTTAATTATACCGATCGAATCAGAATCACTTTCTGAGTTGATTTAATAATGTCCGTCCGTCCGTCTGTGTGTCCATGTAAAGCTTGTAATCAAACTGCAGGTCGCAAATATGAATATATTTTGACGAAATTTCGTATATAAGCTTTTATCGGCCATGGGATGAACGCTATTGAAATTGGTGAGAATCGGTCCATGTTCAGACCTAGCCCCCATACAAATTACCCATATGAAATCGACATAAATTGCCGTAAGATCCAAATTGTCATATAGATCTTACTCAAATTGGGTTTGTATGCGTTCATTACATCCTTTAATGAGTAGTCCAAAAATGATCCCTTTGACCCCATATAGAGCTGCTTCCCGATCTTCACTTAAATCTATTAAAAAACAAAAATATTGCACTGATTCTTCTCAAATTTTGTTTGTACATATTTTTGCAAAATACAAGAGACTTTACCAAACATGATCAGGATCGGTCCATTTTTGGACCTAGTCCCTTTATAGATATAGCATCCGATATGAACTTTTTCATATCTGCAGCCAAAAAAATTAATAAAAATCCCACTCAAATTTGGTTTTTGCTTATTTTCAATGTCCAGCTAGTTGGGCCTAAGAGATAGGGTTTCTAAACGCATGGTATAGGGTATCGTATAGTCGGTCTAGACCGACTATAATTTTCTTGTTTTATATTTTCATTTTTAATTTTTTATTTTTCATTCTCCAACTTTCATTTTTAATTTTCCATTTTTCATATTTCATTTTCCATTTTTAATTTTTCATTTTCCATTTCATTTTTAATTTTTATTTTTGAATTTTTAATTTTTCATTTTCCATTTTTAATTTTTCAACTTTCATTTTTAATTTTTCAATTTTCAATTTTAATATTTAATTTTCCATTTTTCATTCTTCGTTTTTCATTTTTAGTTTTTCATTTTCCATTTTTAATTTTTCATTTTTCGCTTTTCATTTTACATTTTTCATTTTTTAATTTTCATTTTCCATTTGTCAATTTTAATTTTTCATTTTTAGTTTTTATTTTTCAATTTTCCATTTTTAATTTTTCATTTTCCAGTTTTCATTTTTAAATTTAGTTTCTCATTTTCCATTTTTCAATTTTCATTTTCTATTTTTCGTTTTTCATTTTTAGTTTATAATTTCTCATTTTCCAATTTTCATTTTTAATATTTAACTTTTATTTTTATTTTTTATTAGTTTTTAATATTAAATTTTTAATTTTAACGATAAAAAAATATGTGGTAATACTTGCTTAGGCCAGTGGACACGTGCAGTATTAATATACACACAACTGCAATGACTTCAACAATAAGAAGAATTACAACATTTACAACATATCTTAAGAAAAACAACAAACACACTGAAAAAAAATTTTTTTTCAAGAGTTTTTTTCAGAGTTTCATCCATAACTCGTGACCCCTTTGACCGATTTTGACGATTTTAAATAGCAACTCCTTCGGGATGTTAACAAACGATTTTATACAAAAACGAACGGTCTAGCTTAGATATTGACGGCGTGACCGTGATTTCCACAGATAGACGGACAGACGGTCATCGCTAAATCAAATTCCCTTGTTATAATGATCAAGAAAATATATGATCTTGGGGTCTCCGGAATTTATTTCAATGCGTTACAAACGGAATGACAAACCTATATATACCCTCTGCCACTGAGGTGTGGAGGGTACAAAAACTGAATGAAGTGGTATAGAATAACTGTCTTTTATAATTATTATTATATAACTTTAATTAAGGGCTTAATTTTTTTTTTGCGAGAGGAGTATTATCACATGATCAAAATTTTGTGATGAAATATTTTTAAAAGTGGTGTTTTAAAATTAAAATATATATGTATATATATGTTGTTGCGGATTTTCTTCTTTACACTTATGGTAAATCTAACGAATGAGTTTTTATTGGTTCCTACGTTATAAATATGTATATATACCGTCCAAACCATTGTGCGAAGGGTATATATCAGTTTTTCATTCCGTTTGTGATGCATAGAAATAAATTCCTGAGACCCTATAAACCACATATTTTTTTATCCTTATAACAAGAGAAGTTGATGTATCGATGACTGTCTGTCTTTGGAAATCACGATAACACCCTGAATAACGAGGTTAGACTTTTCGTTTTTGCATAATATCGTTAATATCCTGATTGGGCTGCTATTTAAAAATCAGTCCAATGGGTCACAAGATACAAATGTCAATGTGAAAAAACTCTTAAAAAAATAAGATGTTCAATGTGTTTGTTGTTTTTCTTAAATTATATTTTATAATTGTATTATTGTAGTCGTTGTAGTTGTAGCATTTGCTTCATATGCAAGTATTGTACATATTTGTTATGCTTATCCCGATATAATAAAGAAATTCGCTGATATAAAGATATAGTATAATCCATAAAAAGTACCGTTTTTAAAAAGTACTTTATTAAAAAATACCTTTTCTTAAAAAGTACCTTTTTTAAAATACGTATATTTTAAACAAAAACTGCCCTTTTTTAAGAAAGTATCATTTGTAAAAAAAATTATATTTTTTAAAAAAGGTATTCTTTTAAGAAAAAGGTAGTTTTCAAGAAAAATAATTTTTTATTATTAGTTTATTTTTTTATGAATAGTACTTTTCTAAAAATGAACTTTTAAAAAGAATACATTTTTTAAAACAAGTAAATTTTATTAAATAATTTTTTTTTTTAAAGTACTTTTTTTCAGGTAAATACCCTCAAAAATAAATTTCTTAAAAATTACCTTTTTTAAATACCTTTTTTTAAGTACCTTCTTTAAAATTGGGGCCCTATGCTCCTTATAGGAGTTTCGGGAACATATATATTCTTTAAAATAACTTTTTTTACTGCCTTTTTAAAAAAAAAAATACCTTTCTTAAAAAAGAAAATTTAAAAAATACAGTTTTTTAAGTTCCCCTTTAAAAAAAAATATCCTTTTTTAAAAAAACTACCCTTTTTTAAAAAAAAGAACCCTTTTTTGAAAAAGTTCTCGTTTTTAAAAAATGATGTTTGTACTATCAACAATACTTTACAGAGATATACCTCTCATGCCGATCGACTCTAAACCACTTTCTTAGTCGAGTTAACGGCGTTGGCCCGTCCGTGTGTCAGTATACGTAAACCTGGTATGCAAACTAAAGGTTGCAATTATACAAATACTAGATAAAACCCGATGGGCTGCGCTACACTCATCGTAACGAAATAAAAAGCTGGGAATACATTTTCTAGAAAACTATTCCATTTATTTTTGGCGACTTTTGATTTTGGCAATTTTTGATTTTGGTGACTTTTTTCACGATTTTCGGTTTTGGCGATTATTGATTGTGGAGATTTTTGTTATTTGCGATTTTCGGTTTTGGCGATTTTTGTTTTTTTTTTTTGCCATATTTGATTATGGGCATTTTTGTTATTGCGGCTTTTGATTTTGGGGTTTTTTGATTTTGGAGATTTTTGTTTTTCGCGATTTTCGGTTTTGGAGATTTTTGATTTTGGCGATTCCGCCCATATTTTTAACGACTACTCACATTGGAAATTAATATACTTGTCGAAAGTTTCAAAACTGTCTTTTTCATAGTACTTCACATTTTTTTGTATAAGAGGTGCCACGCCCATTGGTCCGATTCCGACCATTTTTTGGGCCACTAATTAATAACTACTACTACTACATTAATAACTTATGAACTCAAAGTGCTAAGGTTTTTTCTATTATAATACACTCAAACCTGTTTTTGTGCGGGCTTTTTATGTGCGTTTTTCTTTTTGTGCGATTTGTTTTGTACGTTTTTTTTTTTTTTGTGCGGTATTTAATTTAACAAAGTTAATAATTTTTTGCTAGTGAGAAAGTTGATGATTTCAGAAAACATCAATTGAATTCAGAAAGTATCAATTGAAAATCAGAAAACATCAATTGAATTTCAGAAAACATCAATTGAATTTCAGTCATACTCAACAATTGTAAATTCTACAGTCGAAAAAAAATTTTTTTTTTGGCAATATTTTTTCCACCGTCGCACAGTGGCGCCCGTAGAGCAAACGAGGTTGCAAAAATCAAAATTTTCATGTGCGCCGACGAAGTTTTGAATAAACCCATGTTATAGGAAACTTTTCAACGATTTCAAATATGCTACTCTTAATAATATCACATTTTTAGTTTAGAAGATATAACCGTTCAAAGTTGACCGACTTTCGGTTTTCAAAAAAACACACAATTTTTAGTCAATTTGTTGCGATTTCAGGTGTAATATCACGAAAAATAGGTAACGAATCGCCTTATTTTTTGTTTGTATTGATTGATGTATTTATTAAATGTATAATGATGAAAAAAAAATTAACTGTTTGCTTTGTGTTTCTCCTGGTAAATCACTATTTAAAAACTATCCGTTTTTTCATTATTTTTCAACTTTGACGGAAAATAAAAAAAATCTATATTTTTCTATATTTGCCATATTTGCAAAACATGTTCTTTGATTATTTCTTTACATAATTCAAAAGGTTTTATCTGCCCGTACGTGCCCGTTTGGCTTCTAGAGGTAAAAAGGGTTAAAAAAACATGGTTGCAGAAATTCTATGGCGTGCATCCCTTACATGTTTTGACTGACAGTAGTTTGATCTAATAGTTTGAAAATTGCATTTTAAGTCGGTTATCTACCTCTGAGCCTCTGCCAAAGTCTACTCCCAATATTCTGTTACGGACACAGGATGCACAAAAAACTACTCTTGAAATTCGCAGGTACGCACCTCACTTAAAAATTACTTTGGAGTACAAATGGTCAAGAACAATATTGACTTATGGTCCCTCCAGGTAGGCACAAATCTTATTTAGACACGAGCATAATATCAAAATTGCATAATTCAGCCTAAATCCATATGTATGCAGGGAACAGGTAAATTTTTAGGCATGGTAGCATAAGCCTATATATTGCAAAATAAGCATAATGCCTGGATTAGTCTACGACTGAAAGTTGGCGCAACAAGTACTGAAACCATGGCGTTAAACAATTTAAAATTATTTGAACTGTTTAGAAGGTCAACCACACCAAAGTTTTTCACGGAAGCTGCTTTAGAAGAACTTGATAGCTTATACGGAAATATTGAGAGAAGCGAAATTATAAAAAATAATTTTTATCTGTTATATGCAAATATTAAGCAAAATGGGTGAAATCTAATCGAACCATTCAGAACTTCAACTCCAAATACGAGGACTGGCTTAATGAAGACACCATCCTGGATATATTGGCAGTAGATAAACCCACCACATCAACCAGAGGAGCAAAAGGAAGGCCAAAAAAAATATTGAGGAGTGTTCAATTTTCACAAGAAAGAGGAAACTTGCCGATGCCACTAATGACTTGACCACGAAGCATTTATCGGACGCGCTGTCTATTAAATATACAAAGGATAGTGAAAGAGTTAGGTCGCAGATTACAAAATCTGTTGCTGATGCAAGCCCACTGCGACTAAAAAGGATTAAGGAAAGCATTCCCACGCCCACAAACGCACACATTAAAAAGTATGGTTCCGAAGAAGCCTTGGTCTTGTTACAACTTTCCAAAGAAAAATATGAGATACTAAGGGCATCCTTGATGCGACACGGGGCTGACGTTTTACCAGGATACAAGCATATTACGCAAGCCAAAATAAATTCACGACCACTGCATACGGAGTTTACGGAAGTATCTGTGAAAGCCAATCTGCAGGATCTCATGGGACATACAGCAAAACGGTTGTTGGAGAGTCTTCCTGAAAATGAGGTGAAAATTCTTCCTGAGAAACTGACATTGATCAGCAAATGGGGCTGCGATGGATCATCCGGACAAAGCGTTTATAAGCAAAGGATATCTTCCGATGACGCTACAATATCGGACGGAAATATGTTTATGGCATCTGTTGTTCCTTTGCGGCTAAAATCTGATGTTTCCCTAAACTGGAAAAATCCACGTCCGTCATCAGTGCATTATTGCCGACCAATAATGTTTCAGTTTGCAGGGGAATCGGCTGAACTCATAAGGACCACGGTGAAGGACATTGAAGAACAAATAAGCAAGATTAAGCCTACAAAGCTGCAAATTGGAGAAGGAAAATATATTGAATGCAATTACGAGTTCCACCTGACCATGGTTGACGGAAAAGTCGTAAACGAACTGACAGGAACAACCTCAACATTGTCATGCCCGCTTTGCAAAAAGAGTCAGAAGAACTTTGGTAATTTAAACGATTCTACAAACGAGGAGAATTACGAATATGGAATGTCACCATTGCACGCAAGGATAAGGTGTATGGAGTTCTTGCTAAAACTGGCGTATACCCTACCACAAGAGGAGGAAAACTTCGATGAAAATACATCAATAAAGGATAAGGAAAAGATCAGAAAGAAGCAAATACAGGATGCTTTTTTTAAACAAGTTGGACTAAAAGTAGACTGTCCCAAGCACGGATACGTTAACTCAAACGATGGAGATTTTTTGAAAGTGATGAGGCAGTAACTAGAATCACTGGAATTGACAATCAAATCGTGAAAAGATTGGGAACGATCTTGAATGTTTTAAACTGCAAAGAAAATGTCAATTCTACAAAATATGGAGAATATGCATCGAAAACTGCATCTCTTTTAGCAGAAATGTATCCACAGAAGAAGTTGACCCCGACCGTCCATAAAATATAGGCGCATGGCAAAGATATAATTGAGTACCAGTCTTTGCCAATTGGAGAGCTTTCTGAAGAAGCACAGGAGTCTCTTAACAAATTTTATAAAAAATATAGATTGCAGAACACATTCAAAGCATCAAGGGTAAGGCAAAATGACGACCTATTCAACATGTTGGCAGCATCTTCCGATTCACTTATTTCTTCCCTGCGGCATGTGAAGTCACGAATAGAGTTAGAAAATAATTATAGTTTAGAAATGATTAGTCGTTTAGATATACCTTCTCTTACGAATTGTGATGAATATTTTACAGAAAATTGAAAAAATAAATGTAAAAAAGAAGTAATTTTTTTTTAATTTGTTGGGTAATAATTTAAAATATAAAACCCTAAAGAAAAAAATAAAAACAATCTAAAAATGTAAAAATAATTTTTTTTAGTTACCATAAAATTGATTTTTCTACAAATTTTAACTTTGATAACCCATAAGTAGGCCCCTACAAAGCGTAGCACCCTTTCCAAACGGTCATTTCATAGGCTGAACAGTTATCTATCATATGCTGTTTAAACTGTTCAGTTATGTTGTTCAGTTCAAAAGATATGATTTTTGCAACGAAAAAACTCAAATGGCGCCACTGTGCGTCGCCACGAACCTGCCAATCAGCTTGATTGGATCACGGAAAAAGGGTTAAAAAATTCGATCGAATGTTTTTCGACAGACACTACGAGTAAAAATAAAGGGAATAATAATCTAACCCATAAAAACAAAGTTTTTATTAAAACTGCGCGTGACTTAAAATTAATATTTGGTGACAAGTCTGTGGACCAAGTTTCAGATTGATTGGATGAGGGGAAATGGGGTTGAAATCACTCCGTGACTATGCGTGACTATCTTAAAATTAATCTTTGGCCACAACAAGTCTATGGACAAAGTTTCAGATCGATCGGATGAGGAGAAGTGAGGTTTTAATCTTGCCGTAACTGTGCGTGACTATGTCAAAGTTTTTCACGGCCAGTCTATCGACCAAGTTTCAGATCGATCGAATGAGGGGAAATGGGTTTTAAAGCACTCCGTGACTATGCGTGACTACCCCAAAACTAATCTATAGTCACAAGACTATGGGCCAAGTTTCAGATCAATTAGATAAGGAGAATGGGTTTGACCCACGACAGACAGACAGACAGAGAGTATGAGTTAAAAGAAATAGTTTAAAAATAACAAAACTTAAAAGTATTCATTTTAATGTTGTTGCCAAAACATTGTAAACCTTTACTATACAATAATTTAAAACTTTCCCTCCATTTTTGCTTTCACTATTTTGTTGGGAATCCATTATTTTTTAGTACTGCTTCACAACGCCGAGGAATGGAGTCAATTAGATCTAGATTTTCTGTGGGATTAAAACCTGGTGATTGGGCAGGCAATTCCAAAACACTAACTGCGTTAAATTGTAGCCATTCAATTACTACTTTGGAAGAGTGCTTTGGGTCATTGATATATTGCAACTTCCAAACCAGAAGCATATTTTTTAGAATTTGCCTGCATTCACTTCCAGTTAAAGTATCTTTTACTAAATGAATTGGACACATTCCTTGGCATTGGCAACCCCCTACCATAATATTGCCCCCGCCAAACGTAACAGTTTTATCTGTATATTTTGGGTCTGGTCTTTTTCCCTTTGGTGGTCGTACAAACGTTCTTTCATCATGGACTCCAATTTCGTCTTGACCAGTTCATGTCATCTTTCTTCACAGGACGATAACAACCAAGCTCAGCTTCAGTTCGAGCACATATTTTTAGTTTCAGATTGTCAGTGACCTTTAGTTAACATTTTTTGGACATTTTTTAAACTCTCTTTGACTTATTTTAAGGGGGCCTGCGCCTAAATGTATTCGCGTCACCGTACTTCTTTCAGAATATATCTTGATAATTTTTGAAATTATAGATTTATTCAGAGAATATTTCTCACAAATTTTCTTTTGCTTAAGACCAGCAGTAAAATCATCTATTATTCGGTTTTATAATTCTTCGCAAAACTTGATACTTCCCATTTTTTATAATAATTACTTAGAAGATTAGAACATTGAAAAATACAATTGGGGTTAAGAATAAGTTGAAAGCAAATGTCAGAAAAAATATTTATATAACGGTCAAGATTTTATACATATTCTTTAATACTATCCTCTATTTTTATTGTTTTAGTCAACGCTGGTAGAGATGTTTAAAATTTTCCATTGTTTTGTCATCACTTTTTTTTTTGTTTTCTATATTTTTAATTGTATTTTGTGCAACAAATTTCTTATCTTTCGATAGAGAACACACCCAAAGACTGATTTCGAAAAAATAAAACATAATTTTAGAACTTTTAAAACAAAATTGGCCAATTCAAAATTGTTTTAAAGTTTCCAAAAAATTAAATTAAAAATACGGAGGGCACGCCGTTAACGCTAAATGTAAGTTTAGCAAAAACAAATTGTTTTTCTTGTTTTTTCAAGACAAAAGCAAACATGTATAGGGTCCGCCAAATAACTTTTTTTTTTTGAAAATGTTATAAAAAAAACTACTGAATATTATCTAAAATTTCTTTTTTATTTGAAAGGACAATCCTTCCGGTTAATAATGGAAAATAATTTCATTCAAATGGCTGCCTCGGCTGGCCATGCAGTAGCCTACACGATCGGTCCAATTTTTAAGCACATTATCGATTGTGTGCAGCTGTATTTCACCAATGGCTTCACGAATATTGTCCTTTAAAGCGTCAATTGTCTCTGGCTTGTTGGCGTAACACTTATCTTTGAGGGCACCCCACAAATAATAGTCCAACGGATCAAATCGCAGCTCCGAGGTGGCCAAACGACATCAGCTCTGCGGCTGATAATGCGATCTTCAAAAACAGTACGCAAAACATCGAGTGTAGCTTCGGCTGTGTGGCACGTAGCGCCGTCCTGTTGAAACCAAATGTTGCCAATATCCTCCTCTTCAATTTTTGTGAACAAAAATTCGTTCAACATGGCCCGATAACGATCGCCATTGACTGTAACGGCCACTCCTTGCTGATTTTCGAAGAAAAATGGCCCAATTATGCCTCTGGACCAAAATCCGCACCAAACAGTCACTCGTTTTGGGTGTATCGGCTTTTCAATGTATGCGTGCGGGTTTTCTGTGCCCCAAATGCGACAATTTTGCTTGTTTACATACCCGCCAAGATCAAAATGAGCTTCATCTGAAAAGATGATTTTTTTGGCAAAATCGGCATCTTCTGTAAGCCGATCGCAGGCCCACTTAGCGAAGCGAAAACGCATTGGATGGTCAGTTGGCTTCAACTCCTGAACCAATTGGACTTTGTATGGCGTCATACCAAGGACTTTATGCAAAATTCGTCTCAATGATGCCTCCGAAATGTTCAATTCTTGAGAACGACGGTGAATTGATGCTGATGGCGCTTCACGCACACTTTCTGTCACAGCAGCAATATTCTCGGTTGTACGCACTGTTTTTGGCTTTTCACGCTTTGGTTTATCGATGAGGATGCCAGTTTATTTCACTTTTTTCACAAGATAACGAACATACGGAGCTGACGGACACATTCTGCAACCTTACCATGATTTTCAAAGTAATGTCGCAATATTTCCCAGCGTTGTTCAAGCGTATGCACAACCATATTCGTTCAGCGGAAGGATAAAACTAATTACCTCTCAAATCAGACATGAGCTAAGTGTTACCATTCACGAAATAAGCACTAGTTGAAAAAAAAACGTTACATGGCGGACCCTTTATATTGTAGTATACAATGTGTACTCGTATACAAACATATTTGTTTCAAAGTTGTTCTTTATTTTAGTTTGTTATATTGGAATAGGCTTAATAGTATAACTTTTGCTTGAATTCTCATTTGGTTGTTTTCAGCAAATATATATGAATTTAACTTTTTACCAAACAAACTATCTACTGCTTTTGGTTACTGATGAGGGTTGGTGACTCTTCCCGAAACAGCTGTATAACCTGTCATGCAGAATAAAGATCAATTTTTTTAAACAAATGTGCCAATGTTTTTGCTTTATTTAAAATAAAAACATTTGATCTTGAGCCTGAATAATTTCAAACTCAATCAGTTTAGAATGTATTGTCACCCATTGTATATAAAAATTGTAACTTCATTAATGTTTTTTTTTTTTTTTTTTTTTTTTTTTTTGCACATAAAACATTTATTTACAGCTACATTTAAAAATATTTGCAATCGTTTTGTTTACATGAAGAAGAGAGTTTTTATAGAATTTATCATAACCTTGTGCTTCTAGAACAGAAAACTAGATTTTTATGCAAAAATCCTTAATCTCAAATAAAGCTGACTTAAACAAAACAATATACAACATACATATAATAATTTTTAATTCAACTTCTGAAATTTCAGGTTTTAGAATATAGTCAGGAAAAGGCCGTTGAACATTTCCGTTCGAAGTTCAGCGAGGCTTTAGCCAACTCATGGAAGACTTCACTCAATTGGGCTTCCCATAATTTCTCCAAAAATAATAAACAATAAGATAAAAGGACTTAACAACAGCAACTACAAACACTGCATAATCATCTCGAAAACTAATAACAACATCAGCAACAAAAATAACATCCTTTCCAGCGATAAAATTGTTCGTTCTTCTTAGTTTATGTTTTATAATTTTTTTTAATTTTTATTATTTGTTTTTTCTTATTTTTTGTTAGATTTTTTTAAATTTAATTCTGTTTTATTTGTAAAATCCCCTCATAGAAAAAATTTTTAATTATTTTGAGAATTAATACAAAAGAAAAAAAAAATCATACATTCATTAAGTAAAAAAATACATAAAAAAGTGTTCAACACAAACTTTAGACTTAATTGCAAGAAAAACACTTCATTATGAATTAAATAAAAAAAAAATCACATTTTGAAATAAATAAAAATAAAATAAAAATTACGTAAATTACAATGAACTTAACTTAATTTATAATAAATTGACACAATTAACCGGAAGAAAAAATTTGTTGAATTTGAAGAGATTTCAAACTTGACAGAAATATATAACAAGAAAAGTGCTGCTAACTCCTGTAGCACATTTTTTTCTTTTATTTTATAAATATGATTTTAAAGAAGGAATTATTCAACAACATTTTCTATTTAACTTAAATAAGAAAAAAAAACTTCATTAATTTTATCAAACTTTTCCATTTCGAAACTGTCTTGTCCAATTTAACTCAACTCCTTTTATTTATTTATATTGAATTCAAATTCACTTCAGATTTTTTTTTTTTTTTCAAATATCTCTGCATTTTAAAAACGGTTTTAGTTCTAAATTAGAGTTTCTACATATTTTATTAAGTTGTAAAACAACCCTGTTGTTAAATTTTGACATTTTTGAAAAATTCAAAATTTTTGACTTCAAGTTCGATATTGTGAAATAGATTTTTTTTTAGTAAAATTTTGAAATTAAATAAGTATTTTTCTTTTAACTTTTCAGCTTAAGTATTAAGTAGTGTCTTTTAGGCTTGCTGCAATAGATTTTAATTATTCTTAACAGATCTTTAGAATTCCTTCCTTTTCTTTTAATTTTCATATACAAATCAAGTAGTAAATTTCTCTTACATCTTCAAAACATATATAATTCTTTTAAATGTATTTTAATTATTCATTAAAAAATATTAATATATATATATAAATATATGTATGTATATATATATAATTAATAAATATTTTTTCTCATATTTTTTAAAATTGTTTTATATTTGTTTTTAATTATTTTTTTAACTTAAGTCAATTTTTTTTTTTATTAATTTTGTGTTTATTATAAATTTTTCAAAGTCTCCTATTATTTTGTATGGTTCTTGCTTTAAAATAAATAAAACAAACAAAAAATTATATAAAAATAAATATTATGTAATATAAAAAAAAATAACTCATTCGCTTATTTGTTAATTATGTATTTATACCTTTTGTTTCGTTGGTGGAGCAGCAGGAGCTGACCAAACCAAAGCATGTACATACATTTGCATGTGACCTTCGTAAACTAACATGTGGCGATAATAAATACATTTTAGGAAGCGACAATTATAGGGGTAGCCAAAGAAGTAACTTATTATACGGAAAACTTCAGCTACACCAAACTAATATAGTTTTTTTTTTTTTTTTTTAATATAATTCTATAATTTCTGCGGACCCCAATAAGCAGCCGTCTCCCTTAGCGATTTTTTTTTCAAGCAGAAATATTGTATGTCATCGAACCTTATTGATGCTTCTACCATTACCATATTTTATGGCTGAATTTAAATCCACCCAGCGATTAACTTATTACACGGCCAATAATAATTGAGAATAATAATGAATAACTTCGTTGAAGCTAATAATATTCGGCCACCTAATTCGGCAGATACCTCTCATCCGCTACTAAAAATAAAGAAATCAGTTAAATAATAATTGTCAAAATGGATTATCAACAGGAATGGCGCTTTTAGATATAAAAGCTGCTTTTGACTCGGTGTGGCATGATGGATTTATTTTTAAGTTAAATAAATTTGGCTTTTCATTGGAAAACATAAAAATTGTACAGTTTTCTCTACAACAGATCATTTAATATTAACTTAGGTACAATTGTCCCCAATGTTCGTGCACCGCCGATGTTTGTACGTTTACAAATTATGTTGCATCTATTTTTTGCTGTAAATATAATATCAAACCTACAATCGGTATTCTCCGTCCTACATTATTTCAACAAATGGAACATCTTAATTAATCCACAAATAAGTCACGCCATATATTTCACGAGGAAACGTGAGCAATGTTTTATCCTAGTAAACCCTATACGATTAATAAACCTCGACATTCCCTGGGAACAAAATGTAAAATATTTAGGAGTTGTACTTGACACTAAATTAAACTTTAACAAGTGAGAAAATTATAGTCGGTCTAGACCGACTATACGATACCCTATACCATGGTTTAGAGACCCTATCTCTTCGGTCCAACTAAGTGGATATGGAAAATTAGCATAAACCAGATTTGAGTGGCATTGTTATTAATTTTTTTGGCTCCAGATATGAAAAAGTTCATATCGGATGCTATATTTATATGGGGACAAGTTCGAAATATGGACCAATCCTGACCACATTTGGTAGTCACTTATATTTTAGAAAAAATATATACGAATCAAATTTAAGAAAAATTGTGCAATATTTTTGTTTTTTAATAGATTTCAGTCAAAATCGGAAAGCAATTTTATATGGGGGCTATGACAAAGAATTGTCATATGGGGTTTATTTTTGGACAAATGATAAATATATGTAAGAAACACACAAACACAATTTGACCGAGATCTATGTGATAATTTGGATCTTATGGCAATTTATGTCGATTTCATAGGGGTCATTTGTATGGGGACTTGGTCTGAACATGGACCGAATTTCACCAATTTCAATAGCGTTCATGCTATGGCCGATAGAAGCTTATATACCAAATTTTATCAAAATATATTCATATTTGCGACCTGTAGTTTGATTACAAGGTTTACATGGACACACAGACAGCCGGATGGACGGACATCGCTAAATCGATTCAAAACTTGATTCTGAGTCGATCGGCATAATAAAAGATGGGTCAAGGTCTTATATTTTTGGTAGTTACAAACAGCAGCACAAAGTCATTATACCCAAACCACATAGTAATATAGGGTATAATGACCACATATCCTACTCTTGTGGATAAAATCAATAAAATCACTAGAATAACACTGTGGAACAAATTCAGGTTAGCAAAAGTTAGGTCGATTCTGAGAGTGAGGGGTGAAAATAGAGGCTAAATTAGAAGAATTTTTTTTTAATCGAACTTCGAACTTTGCAGTTAAATGCCGATTTTCAGCATATTGTATATATGGTTTTTTTGGCTATTACTCGTCGACTAATTGATATTTTTTCAATCTGTAAAAGCCAAATTATTGCTAGAGACCTGTGCAACAATTAAAATTTTTTAAAAAATTATTTTAGATCAAACAGAAAGCAAAAAAGACTTAGTTTTTTGGAAAATATTTACAAAAACATGAAAAAAAAATAATTTTTCCAACATTTTGCTTCATAAGCACCACAAAAATTTTCTAAATCAATTTTTTAAAAAAATTTTAATTGTTGCACAGGTCTCTAGCAATAATTTGGCTTTTACAAAAAACTATATAAACAATATGCTGAAAATCGGCATTTGACTGCAAAGTTCGAAGGTCGATTAAAAAAAAAAATTCGAACTAACATAAACAAACGCCGCGATACGGGTCTTCTAATTTAGCCTCTATTTTCAACCCTCACTCTCAGAATCGACCTAACTTTTGCTAACCTGAATTTGTTGTGAATGAACCCGGTAATAAACAGGAATTCTGAGATAAATATTGAAAACATAAAAATTATAATTTAAGCAATATTTCTTCCCGTCATGATCTACTGTGCTCCAGTTTGGTCTTCGTCTGCAAAATGCCATTTAAGCAAACTTCAAGTAGCTCAAAATAAGTTTCTGACGGTGATTTTCAAACTAGCGTGGCACTATTCTACCCGTCGCATACACGCAATTGCAAAATTTAAACTTGTTTATGATAAAATCTATTGGCTTACTACAAATTTCTATAAAAGATGTTAATTCTCACAGTACAAACATTTTAATGAACGTCGACCTAGCTATACTCTTATCTTATAACTTTGGCGACGAATCGTCGCATTCGTTATCGAAATTTTTCGATCGAAATTATTTTTTTATTTTCCAAAATAAAATACTAAGAATAATATTACTCTGTCACGGCTAACGAGTTATGGTTCATAGCTAATAGTAAAAGTGAAACGAGGTATGATGTTTGTCCGCCTTCTTTAAATAATTAACCAAAATACGGAATTTCGATTGATTTTACTTGATATCGAGTGCGACGATTTGCCCCCTGCTTCATATAGTTTTTTTTCTTCAACTTTTCCCTCCCGCAATTATAATAAAACTCAAAATGTACATATGTAAATACTAGTTAAATTAACACGTTCGCCACTCAGCGTCACATATATGTGACGTGGCAGTTTTCATAAAAACTCATGTCACATATATGTGTCGCATAATTATAAAATGTATTAAGCTTTTATTTCACGAAGTAATTTTCTTGTTTGTTTTTTAGTCTCTGGCAAGGTGTCAGATATATATGAGTGCTGCGGTTTGTTGATACGCTAAACAGTTATTTTAAAATTTCGTTTTTTTCGGGAATTCCCCAAAATTTTGTTATGTGCTAATTTATATGAAAAGTAACTTTAAATGCTCTTTTAATAGTTCATTCGTGTCACAATAGAAATAGAAGAAGGTAGTATTTTGTAAAAGTTTGTTATTGATATCAAGAATTTTAAGGTAAGTTTTTTTATGATTTTGAAATGTTTTTTCTACCTATGTACATACCTGTGGTCACAAGCAATAACCGCCTAAGTCGAAAATCATGCTTTCGAGAAAACTAGCTTTTTGTATAAATATAATGGGGCTTCTTTATGACTTAGGTCTTTTTAAAAAAGTGTTAGAGAAATGGGGATTTCACGTAAATATAAAGCGTTTTTAGTAGAATGTAATAGCATACATAACTCAAATCGGCGAAAATCATTTTTTGGAGAAAAATAACTGTTTATATAAATGTAATGGGGCTTCATTACGACTTAGGTCAGTATGTTCTCATTAATAATTTTTTAGATAACAGTGTTAGAAAAATGGGGATTTCAGGTAAATATAAAGCATTTTTAGTAGAATATGATAGCATACATAACTCAAATCGTTATTAAGTCGACTTAGGCGGTTGTGGACCACAGATATATACTTATATAGAAAACATGTATGTATGTATATATATTTTTCGTTGATTGTTAGGAATGGGGGGTCCTGAAACTAGTTTCTGATGAGGAAATTCGTGAGGCTATTTTGAATTCCAGTAAAAGTGATATGGATTTTGAAGATTATGGAAGCAGCTTTGCGCCAGATAGTGAGTGTGAGTAGTCTGGGGAAGACAGTTGCTCAGGAGATATAATATTTCAGAAGGTGATTATGGTGGAATTGTTACAAATGAAAATTATTGGATTGATGTGGAGCCTGAAACGCAAAATATTGAATTTACAGGTGAAGAGAAAATATCGATTGATTTACCACGTAATGCAAAACCAATAGATTATTTTATGCAGATTTTTGAAGACGAGTTAGTGAAGATAATTGTTTTGTGGACAAATGCACGCGCTAATTATATGTCTAAAAATAGAAAACTAAGCGCAAAATCTAATCTTCTAAGATGGAAGGATGTGACCATTGCGGGAATAAAAAAGGTATTTGCTACATGTATTACAGTGCCCCTTAATAAAATGCTGGAAATGGAACAGTTTTGGAGCAAAGATCCGCTTTATTTTCTAATTATTTTCGGTGCAACGGTATCTATTTCCCTGAACAATGTGAGAAATCTGACCGCCTACACAAAATTAGAAATGCCGTAATTAATATTCTTCAAAATATAAACAAAATCTACAGTCCCCCGCAAAACTTGTCTTCTTTTGTGGAGGGGAAGACTTTTATTTCGGCAGTATATTCAAAACAATAGACATAAATATGAAATAAAGTTTTACGAACTATGTAATCCAGATGGATTTTTAATAAATTATTTGCACTGGAAAAGCTACCATTTGCAATGAAAAAGCACATTCATTTGGAGTTGTTGCTAAATTAGTGCAGAATTATTTGCAAAAAGTGTAGATCTGGCAGAAAATCTGATCAAATGGTGTCGTATTATGCCTGTCACAGGCGATCAATTCGCTGGTATATAAAGGTGTTTTTCACCTGATAGACATATCACTTTGGAATGCCTGCCGAATTTATAACAAAATAAATGTTGATATTTTCATTTAGAAAAAGGATTATAAAAGCATATTCGGCTGAGACTCAAACACAAAGATCATCCCATGAAGTAACAGTCAGTACATCTACTGGTGGTCATTTTCCAGATGTAAGCACTTCAAGAAAACGATGCCGTCAGTGCAATAAAAATAAAAGGAGCACCGCAACCAAGTATATATGTGGAGTCTGCAGAAACAAAGAGGGTGATGTAATCGGATTATGCCCATATCCAAGTTCCAAAATTTGGCACAACCAATAAAGTGCATACATACTTATGTAATAAATAATAAAATTTTTGAATATATAATAAAATTTTTTAAGTTTTCTGTTTTATTGATATAAATTAAACTATTTAGTGACTCACATATGTGACACCAAGTCTTCACAAAACTCATGTCACTTATATGTGACTTATATACATGACACGCAGTTTCTCTTAAGAAAATTGTTTAGAAAACTCATGTCACATACATATATGTGACAAATTTTTTTTTTCGTGAGCTTTTATTGAAAGCGCGAAATATTGGTATTTTTATGTGGGAACCAGGTTGAAAAATGGACCGATCATGACCATATTTGGTAGTCACTTATTTTTTGCAAAAACATAACAAACCAAATTTCAGAAAAATAGTTTTGTTTTTTTGCTAGTGAAGATCGGAAAGCAGCTTTATTTAAGTACCCAAGATATATGCCCCAGTTGCCAAATCGATTAACTCCACTTTCAAATTTATAACAAGAAAATTATAATCGATCTAGACTGACTATATGATACCCTACCCATGCGTTAAGAGATACTTTCTCTTAGGTCCAACTAATTGGATGTAAAACAAATTTGAGTGGCATTGTTATTGATTTTTTTGCCTGCAGATATGAAAATGTTCATATCTGGGACTAGAAAAAAAGTGGGCATGGAGACTAGAACGCTGGAGACAACGGGTCACAAACACATAGAACATGTTGTTGAGTAGAATAAACTTGAAATACAAAATGTTGCTAACCAAGTTGGTAGTTGGGTATTATTTGACTTTATTTGAAATATTTTTTTTAAAGAGATTTTAGTAAATAAAAAACTAACCAATAAAAACAAAGTTTTTGTAAATTAAGTTTACCATCATATAATGAAATAATTGATTGACTGAAAATAAAAAACCGTTAAAATTTCGAAAAATCCAAAATTATACTATAATAAAATTTTTTAAACGAAAATTTGTTAAATAATTTTTATCGCCGTCGAGAGTTTGCCTGCAAAGTTTCAGTTCGATTGGATCACGGGAAAATTGTCAAAAATCGATCCAAAGTTTTTTCGGCAGACAAACAGACACAACGAGAGAGTAAAAACGAATAAAATGACAAAAATTCTCACATTCCGGTATATCTAAAATATTAATAGACTAGGCGATTTCTTGTGACCGATGGTTTGTTCTACCGTTTTATCCCGATTTTGACCAAACATATATTATTTGAAAGGTATTTCTTTTTAGTCGTTTTGCAGAGTTACAGATTTTTTCCTTTATTTTCAGTAAATTGCATTTAAAGTTGCTACTAACACATACATAAAATTACACATATGCTTTGTGTGTTTCATTAAATTTGTTAAAGTGTTTGCTAATGAGTTTGTTATCTTCATTCACAACAATAATAAACCATAAAAGTGTTGGTTTGTGAATTGGCTAAGTTGAAAAATAAAGCTGCCTAGAAATTGCACTCGAATTTCGAACGCTGGAATCTGCTAGTGTATATGGGTCAGGCAATTTACATTTATTCTTTTATATACTTGTATTTGTATGAATTAAAAAATTTGATTATTTGTTCAGTACAGTGATATCATTATCATTAAAATAAAATTGTCGATAATTCAGTAATAAAAAAAAATATTTTATCATTAAAAACAAACAATTCAAATTAGTTTAAAATATTTTATTATTTTTTTTTATTTAATGTAACTTATTAAAAAATTCTCTAAAAATATAACGTATTTAAGTTTTCATCATATGATCATGTGCAGAAAATCATTGAAGCTGAAAGCGAATTTTTTGATTCAATATGAGTAGTGTTGGTTGCACGGCTCTAAGGTAGCTGTAGGTGAGTTTAAAATATTTACCACGGTCTTCTACATCTTCGGAGTACGTTCTTTTTTTTAAATTTTTTTATTTTTATATCCTAAAGATATTCGCGGTGGTCTTTGTGAACCTTCGAGATATAAAATTTATTTCTCTTCTATTGTTCAGTGAAGTTTTACTTTCACTGATTGTAATATCTTCAATATCACAATGACTCATCACCAATTTTAAAATAGCTTTAGTTATTAAAGTTTATTCGTATGATTAAATATATCGTAATCCTCTTTTAATGCAAAGTAGTCGTGGGGACTATTTACATATTGAAAAACACCTACAAAAGTTGTTCTTCGTGCCTTGATGCGTAAAATCAATTCTGAATAAAATTAAGTACTTAAACAGATTTTTTATTGAAACAATTCATCACTAAATTAGTTTGATTTATAAGTCAAAAAATAAAAGTGAGTTGCATTTGTTCGCTCATTCGAGACATTATTTATGGATAGTTTACGATGTGCGCTGGTGCCGTTTTATGGATTTTTGCGCTAAACATGTGCTTTCTTTTTTCATAACCTACTTCTTGGTTATAAAGCTTTAACCGGTGGAGTACCAACAAACTTATTTAATTTTAAAAAATGTGCTGGATATATTCTTTCTAAGAATTAACAAACAAAAAAAAAACATACATGAGTACGTTTGAACTCCTCTACACACTAATGTGTTCAATAAGCCCTGCTATATGAGTATTTAACTATTTTAGTATTTAAAAAATAACTAAATAAAAGTTATTTTTGTTTTTGATCATTTTTTTCGAGTAGAAAAAATTTATTTTTTGATTTTTAGTTTATTCAAGCAGAAATAAAAGTTAAATTTTTATGTTTATTTTATTTATTTTTCGAGTTTTTTTGAGTAAAAAACAAAGTATTTATTTATCTTTATTTTTTCGAGCAGAAATAAAAGTTATTTTTTCATTTTTTTTTTCTAGTAAAAAAATCATATTTTAATTTTTTCTTCGACTAGAAAGTTATTTTTTTATTTTTATCTTTTTCGAGTAGAAAAATATTTATTTTTATTTTTTCGAGCAGAAATAAATTATTTATTTTTTATTTTTTCGAGCAAATAGACAAAAAAAATAGTGAGAAAAAAGTGGCTTCATTGCAATTTTTGATTGGCATTAATTTTAAATGCGAACAAATTTTTCAATTTATAACTGTAATTTTGTGCTCGAATTCTAAATAAGAATTTCGGCAAAAAGTTTTATAAATTATTTCGATTATTTCTAATATTTTGTGCAACAGTCAAATAAAACAGCTGACTTCAAAAATTCATAATTCTCAACCTTATTTTTATATTCCCCGTCTGTTTATTTTCTCAAGAAAATAAATTGCCCCGGCAGAAAAATCCGCGGGAATATTCAGAATTGGGCTGAATAACTAGTTAACAAGGTTCAAAATTATAAACTTAATTCAGTTTTTTATTTATTTTTTATTTATTTATTTATGTAGCCTACATATGTATATGTAAAATTAAATAATGCCACATTTATGGATTTGTTTCAGGTACATTGTAATTTTACGTCTATATATAAAAGTTTTTTTCCACTCTTTAATTCTAATGGAATTTCATTATATAACTTAAGTCCATTAAATAATAAATTTGGATAAAAAATTGTTCTTCCAAAATTTAACCTTTAATCGTTCATATTCCTCAGATTGTATGGTTGTACATTTGCTACGTAAACTAGTTGCTTTCCCAAGTAGTTCGACAACTTTCCATTTTTCATTTTAAATATAAATATTCTTCAACATTTGTTTCTATAGGCTTTTTTGTTAAAAAAAAATTCAAAATAACTGTAATTTACGGTTCTTGGAATAGTTCTGATGTTATCATTGATTTTTGAGGTTTGAACCCGCATCTATCTCACGTACTTTCGATACTCTTATTTTCATATTCTAGTCAGTTTTTAGTTAAAAGTAACCCAGATGAGCTCTGTGATTAATTTATAACAAAATAAATTTGTCACGTTAATGATATTTTTGTTAGCTAACAATTAGCTGTATATTTTATTAGTAGTTCTGAAAAAGGCGGATATTATTTTATTTTAAAAGCCACTTACAATTAAAAGTAAGACGATATTAATCTGTAATATTTTTTGTGTAAACATCTATACATTATATTTCACAATACAATCACAAAAACAGCGTAACATGTGAGACGTAAGACAAAATCGGTGTGACTTATGATTGTACTGGTGAAAAAATTATATGTAATAACCTGTTTGATAATGAAAAATAAAAATTGAAAAATAAAAAATGAAAAATAAAAATGAATAATAAAAGTATAAAACGAAAAATGGAAAATAATAAAAAAAAAATATATAAATGAAAAGCGAAAAATTAAAAAAGGAAAAATACAAAATGAAGAACGAAAAATTAAAAAATTAAAAATAAAAAATGAAAAATAAAAAATAAAAAATTAAAAATAAAAAAGGAAAAGCGAAAAATAAAAAATTAAAAATTAAAAATAAAAAATTAAAAAAGAAAAATGAAAAATAAAAAATGAAAAGTGAAAAATTAAAAAAGGAAAAATGAAAAACGAAAAATGAAAAAATTAAAAATAAAGAATGAAAAATAAAAAATGAAAAATTAAAAATAAAA
Organism: Cordilura impudica; assembly: GCA_963682025.1. Taxonomy (NCBI): domain Eukaryota; kingdom Metazoa; phylum Arthropoda; class Insecta; order Diptera; family Scathophagidae; genus Cordilura; species Cordilura impudica. The sequence goes on from OY821517.1 coordinate 82,074,926, forward strand.
AATGAAAAGTGAAAAGTGAAAAATAAAAAATAAAAAATTAAAAATAAAAAATGAAAAGTGAAAAATAAAAAATGAAAAATAAAAAATTAAAAAAGAAAAATAAAAAATTAAAAATTAAAAAGGAAAAATACAAAATGAAAAACGAAAAATGAAAAATAAAAATGAAAAAAAAAATTAAAAAAATAAAATAACCAGTTGAAATAATAAATAATAAATATTTTTATATTAGCAGAGCCCCTGCAGTTGCTTGCTATAAGTGATACATAGATGACGCTTTCTGTTTGATTTTAAAAAAGTGATATAAAAAAATCTTTAATTACTAGATATTTACACATCTCCCCTGTGATCGGACTCACATATGCCAAATGAAAATATCCACACATAAATCTGAAAAATACACAAGTGCTGTAGCCCACGTTGCTCCAATAACACAAAGTTTTAGGGAAGTCCATTGAAAAATTAAAATATGTTAACAAACACCAAAAGCGTATATAGAAAATTAATGCTTAATTAATTCAATTAATAAAAACTCATTTTTTTATTTTTTTATATTTTTATTTTTTATATATATATTTTAAATACATAAACATATACATATAATATTTTCTTGACATCTATCCAAATAAGCAAAGATAAAAATGGTTGTTTTTCTTTTTTTTCGTTTCTCATTACAGCTATAAATATATTTATATGTATATAAAAAATGTTTTTTATTATTATTTTTTTTTTTTTTTTTAATTTTAATATAAAATAAATTTTGTTTAAAAACTATCTTTTTTCATTTTGCCATTTTCTTTCGTCATTCCTTTTTTTTTTTTAATAGTAATTTAACATAACATAGCAATTACGAAAACTAATTTAAATAATAAAAAAAAAAAATATGCTAAACTTAATATAAAAATCTATATATATATTTAAATTAATAAATATAAACAATATAAGTTTATATTTAGCTAAATATGAAAAAAAAAATATGTTACAAAAAAATATATATTTATGATTAATTATATTTTTTAATTTTAAATATATCTAAGAAATAAAATATAAAAAACGAATATAAAATTAACATACTTTTTTCGGGGTGGTAAAATATTATAAAGTATGTTTATTATTGTAATTGCATTAATTAAAAGAAAGTAAAATTTACATATATAAAACGCGTTGGATTTTTTATTATTGAAAGTATTACACATTGTGCGTAAACTTTCAATATTTTTTTTTTATTTTATTAGTATTATACATATTTGTTTAATATTAAATAGAAATACATATATAAATATATGTATGTATACAGTGAATTACAGTGAAAATGGCCCACCTTCAAATATAAAAAATTTTTTGTATTTTTTTTTTTTTTAATAATTATCAAAAATATTTGTTAAATTTACATTTCTTTTAAGTTGTTATTAAGCAAAAGAAAAATCAAATTTGTTCAACTTTTCAATTCTATGAAAATAAATTGATTTTTGATCTCACAGTGAAAATGACCCGGTTGGAAAAAAAATGAAATAACGCTTAATTTTATTTTAATGAAAATAAATTGCTGTTTTGTTTTTTTATTTAACTACTTAAATACATATTTTAACGGGCTCTTATGAAGATTCTAAGATATGATTCCCAAAATCACAATGCAGGTTTAAAATTTGGTTACTGACCATTATAAAGTTTCAACAAGCAGTAATTATGAAAATAGTTCGTGGAATGGTTTAATATTAATTAACATATTAGGGCCAGAATTCATAATGAAATTTTATCAACATCAAAATTGGAATGGAAAAAATTTAGTCACTTTAAAGTTTAAAAACGAGTTATTATTTTGTTGGTACAAAAAATTATATTATAGGACAATTTTCAACGAACTTAAGTGCATACTGATGTACTACTGATGTAGTAAGAGAATTGTTGTTAACTATTTACTGAAAAATTTGCGATATAAACTTAAAGCAGAATTCAGAAAACATCAGATAACAAAATAGCTGTAATATTATATTTAAAAAAAATGGTAATCTAACAAAAAAACTGACAGACTGTATTTTTAAATTTAAAGTGTACTTTGATAAACCTTTATTAAAAACGTTATAAATTAATGTTGTTTATTTTGTTAGAATTTGTGAAAGATAATTTTTAAATAATAAATAAACTATATTAAAAATTTAAGTTTTTTATTTTCCCCTTCTATAAAAAATATATATTACAAAATACATAATTTTTTTAAGAGTGGAACATTTTTATTGTGACTCACTGTATGTATATTTTGATTTTAAAATAATGAAATCTTTTAATGATTAAACAAAAGTTTAAAAAATGTAACGTAACATAAAGGATATTGAGGATATTGATGTTTACTTTACCGGGATAGACTTAAAAAAAAACATTCACAAAGCACGTACATAAATATATAAAAAAAATTTTGGAAGTTAAACTTTTATACGATTTCAGGTTAACCACGAGAAATAATTATCAGATCATGTAGAAATTTATTGTGTTGTCATACACTTTGCGTGAATGCTGAACTAACCCGAATCTGGGGTCGAATCGTCAAATTCGTTATCGAAATTTTGCGATCGAAATTATTTTATTTTCCAAAATAAAATGCTAAGAGTAATTTTACTCTGTCACAGCTAACAAGTTATGGACTACAGTTAATAGTAAAAGTGAAACGAGGTCTGACGATTGTCCGTCTTCTTTAAATAATAAACCAAAATATGGAATTTCGATTGATTTTACTCGATATCGAATGTGACGATTTGCCCCCTGGTTCTCGAAGTGATCCATTAGGCCGAAAATATAAAGCATAATATATAAATAGAACACATTTTTCGTCCTATTTAAGAACTTACAATGATCCCGATGTGGGACTGAAACCGAACTATGAGATATAGACAGAATTGATCCTGATAAATCCGAATGAGTTTTTTTTTTAATGTCCAAATTGATATCAAATTTGAGTCTTGTCAGAAAATATCATTGGTTCAAAAAGGAAAGCATTGGAAAAATATTTTTTTTATGTTCTCCCAGTGCTTTACCAGTACAAGTATTGCAAATTTTGATAACTTTCCAAGTAGAGAACACCAATGGGTCAAAAATGGTACTGACAAAGCACTGCTGCCAATGTTAAAATAAAGAACTGCCAAAGTAGTTATTTGGTACATTATTCCAACGTTTGTAAAAAGTGCTTGTCCAGTACATGTTTTACCAAATCCACAACTCCTTTTAAATTAAGAATAATTTGTTCTTTTTAAGGCCACAGTCTCTTTAACTTGTAACCGTCTATTGGTTTTCCATTTCTTGTGCATTTTCACGCGAGTTGGCCTAAGTTTTATTCGAAAGCTTGTTTATACTTATTATTTATTTTTTTTAAATTTTATTATCATATTTGTCCCTAAGGGCCTGGTTTTTGAATTTGTAAATATTTAAAAGAAACAAAAATGAAGAAAAAAAACTTACTTAAACAGATATTTTGTTGAAACAATTCATCACTAAATTAGTTTGATTTATAAGTCAAAAAATATGAGTCAGTTGCATTTGTTCGCTCGTTCGTGACATTATTTCTTTAGGGATAGTTTACGCTATAACCTGGTGCCGTTTTATGAATATTTAAAATATTGTAAAGAAACAAAAAAGAAAAAAAAATTGAAGCAATATAATTTGGGCATTGGAAAATTACTCTATTTAGTTTTTGTTTTTTAATCGTCTTGAAAACAATTTGGCCGACCGCATAGTTGGCATCAGCAGCACTGTAAAAACTGAGGAATATCGATAATAAAATCCGGTACAGTCGTTAGCATTGCTTCCAGCTTTGCTTCATACTACCAGCGGATCCTTCCTTACATTTCTCATATTTAAAACACTTTAATCATTAAAAGATAATTCATTATTTTTTATGTTTAAATTTTTGTTTTTTGTCGTTTTAAAAAATACTGTACATTTTAAATAAAAATAAATTTTATGTTTAGACGTTTTAAACGACTTTGTTAAAATTTGTATTATAATTTTTTTTTTTTTTTTTTTTTTTTTGTAAATATATAAAAATTATGTTTAATCATAAAATATGCATGAATATATTTAAATTGTTTGTCTTTATAGGAATTTTTTTCTTTCAGTTAGTAATAATAAAATTTATTCTAACACTGCATTTTTAATTTTTGGATTTTTATATATAGATATACATACATATATATTTTTTTAGGTGCCTGTTTAATAAAAATATTTTTTATTTTTTATTTTTTTTTTTTGTTTTTGTACATTTTAAGTCCTTGATGTAGTAGATTTTTCATTTTTTTTGAGTTTTTCATAAGATCTTTAGTTTTAGAAACAAAAAAAATGAAAATTTGCAATTAAGAAATTGAAAAAAAATATAAAAAAATAGTTTCAGTTATCATAGATTTTAAATATAATGATAACTGAAAGAAATTTTTTTAGCAATAAAAAATAATAATTAGTAATGTCAAATATTAAAAAATCATCAAAATTATATTCTATATTTTATTTTTAATACAATTTAAGGATTTTTAATACTATTAAAAACAAAATCATCGAAATTTAATTCAATATTGGATTTTGATTTAAATTTAAGGATTTTAAAATAATAGTTTGATTAAAAAAAATAATTGAAATGATTTGAATTGTAAACGAGAGAGCGAATTAAAAGATTGAAATTTACGAGACTCGAAAAAACTCGAAGAATATTGGTTTTTATATATAGTAAGACTTGAGAGATCTCTTTTTTAAAAAATAAAATAAAAATTAATAATAAGTTATAAAACTTCTGACAATATGAATTATCAAAATCATCAAATTATATTCTATATTTTATTTGGAATATAATTAAGGATTTTTTAATACTATTTAAAACAGAATTAACAAAATTTAATTCATTATTGGATTTTCAATTCGTAGTTTGATATAAAAAAAAAATAATAAAAATGAGAGAGAATTTTAAACGAGAGTATTAAAAGATTGCAGGATTTTGGTTTTTATATAAATTATAAATAATAATGCTGACAATATGAACCATCAAAATTATATTCTATATTTTATTTAATACAAATCAAAGCAATATCATTAAAAATTAATTCAATATTGGATTTCGATTTAAATTTAAGGATTTTAAAACAACTCGGTTTCATAAAAAATAATTGAAATGATATGAATTGTAAACGAGAGAAAGAACTTAAACATTGATACTAACAAAACTCGAAGCAAGGATTTTGGTTTTTATGTAAAGTATAATTTTTTTTATATAAAGTTTTCTTTCTCAAAAAAAAAAAAAAAAAAAAAAAAAAACACGAATAATTTAGAAAACTGCTGACGATATGAACCAATTTTTTGTTGACTATAATTTCACAAATGAATAGCATAGCTAAGAAAAAATTAGATTTATATTTAAGCAAAACCAAATAAAATTTGTAATAATACAATTTATTTGTTTATTCAATGCCGTTTTAAAAGGAATTATGTTAAATAAAAATATTTTATTTTAATAAAAAAAAAAAGGATTGGATCTCATTTGCAAATTTTCTAGTATTTTGTTTTTGTAAATTTCTGTTTCAAAATAATTGCGCCTGCGCTTTCTGCAAAAATATTTAATTTTTCTTGTTTAAATTTTTAGTTTTTTATTTTAAAAAAAATATGTTTTATTCTTTTGCTTAAGAAAATTGTAGTTTATTAATTTAAAATATATTGTACATTAAGGAAAAACAATCAGTTTTCTTCTAATTTTTTTTTTTGTTGTTTTGTTTTAAGCATATTTTTTGTATGTCAAAAAGTTTTTGTTCATTTTTACAAAAAAGGCACAATTTTGTTTTATACTTTTACTTTTAATAAAAAAAATCAACTTTTGGAAAGTATAAAATGCAGTGATTTTTTTTCGTATAAATTCAGTCTATTTAATATAAAAAATATATTGTTGTTTTTTTTTTCTTTTATGAGATTCATTTCATTTATGGAATATATATTTTATGTTAAAATAATAAAACAGAAAAATCTCAACGCAATAAAGAAAAACAAAGTCTTTGTAATTTTTTTTTTTCATATATTCTTATAAAAAATATTCATTCATTCATTCATATTTGTTATAAAAATTTGTATATTTTTTAGTTGTTTGTTCAGTTTAAATATATTTATATATTTTTTTCTTTATGATTTTCATAATACAGTTACCTATACACTTGTTTTATTTGCTGCAACGCGCTTAAATCTCTATAAAATTATTTTTAATTTTAAGTGTTTAAATATACTAATGTCTTAACACTTAAATATATAAACGAAATAAAATATTATAGTTTTTTTTTATATTTAAAACACTTACTTAAAGTTTCTTTTCCTAATAGTTGTTGGTTTATATTGAAATGGAAACCATAACTTTAATATTAGTTATATTCAATGTTTCGATAAATTTAATGGTACATCTGAAAAATAAGAGAACAAAATTTAAATTATTACATGAATATTCGACAAATAACACCAGCGAAATTTTTTCGATTATGTTCCCGTCCTATGAGTACAGAATTTGCAAATCTTTCAAAAGGAAATAGTTTTAATAATCTGATTATAGTCGCAAGAATCAGAAACGTACAATTTAGTTATAGATTGTAAAATTTTCTAGATGAATAGTTTTAAAAAAAGCACTCTTGTAAAAAACCTCATACATAGTCTTACTATTGTTTATACTAAAATAAAGTTTTTTAAAAACTTGGAAAATTCATAAAAGTTTAAAAGCTTTAGAAACTGAAAGCAAAAAAAGCTTTAAATTAGAGTCCGGAATAACTAGATCTTTCTTTCATTACATATGTATAAAATTTTTCTTAAAAAAATAGTTTTCATAAAAAAATATTTTTTTCATAAAAAAATACAAAAATATTTTTTTACAAAAAATATAGTCCTCTACAAAATATTAAAATATTCAAATAATATAAATTTTTTAAAAACGGGATAGCCACAAAATTCTGTTTTCCAAAATTCTGTCTTACAAAAATTCTGTTTTTTTACAAAAAAAAAAACAAGTAAGAAAATTATAGTCGGTCTAGACCGACTATACGATACCCTATACCATGCGTTTGGAAACCCTATCTCTTAGGCCCAACTAACTGGACATAGAAAATAAGCAAAAACCAAATTTGAGTGGGATTTTTATTAATTTTTTTGGCTGCAGATATGAAAAAGTTCATATCGGATGCTATATCTATATGGGGACTAGGTCCAAAAATGGACCGATCCTGACCATGGTTGGTAACGTCTCTTGTATTTTGCAAAAACATATACAAACAAAATTTGAGAAGAATCAGTGGAATATTTTTGTTTTTTAATAGATTTAAGTGAATATCGGGAAGCAGCTCTGTATGAGGCCAAAGGGATCATTTTTGGACTACTCATTAATAGATGTAATGAACGCATACAAACAAAATTTGAGTAAGATCTATATGACAATTTGGATCTTATGGCAATTTATGTCGATTTCATAGGGTTAATTTGTATGGGGGCTAGGTCTGAACATGGACCGAATTTCACCAATTTCAATAGCGTTCATCCCATGGCCGATAAAAGCTTATATACCAAATTTCATCAAAATATATTCATATTTGCGACCTGCAGTTTCATTACAAGCTTTACATGGACACACAGACGGACGGACGGACAGACGGACGGACGGACGGACGGACGGACATTGTTAAATCAACTCAAAAAGTGATTCTGATTCGATCGGTATAATTAAAGATGGGTCTGTGTCAAATATTTTTGGTTGTTACAAACAGCAGCACAAAGTCATTATACCCAAACCACATAGTGGTATAGGGTATAAAAATTCTGTCTGACTAAAATTCTGTTTTACAAAATTCTGTTTTTAATAAAATTCTGTCTATTAAAATTCTGGTTTTTGAAATATGTTATTCCCCTTTCATTATGAGAAAAAAAAATAAAATGCCGTTAAATTATTTATTAAGAATTAAAGCCAGTTTATTATGAATAAGAAATGTTACATATAATAACGTATCGATCTAAAAAAATTCATATCATTGAAAAACATATTAATTTAAAAGAAAAAAAAAATAACAAACGTTAAATAAAAACACAAATTAGTTAAAAATCAATTAAATTAAAACAAAGTTAAAAATAATAAAAAATCATAGCAATTCAATTTAAGTGATAACAATATTTAATTAATTATAAACTAACTTTTTTGCTATTCTTTTTAAATATTCTAGTTTTCTTAAACGATTAAATTTTTTTACAATACGAGAAATATTTTTTTTTTTTACATTTCTTTTATTTTTTTTTAATTTTTCTCCATTCTGAATCTTTGAGACAATATTTTGAGAATAGATTAATTCTCCTTTTAAATGTTCTACAATTTTGTAGAGTCCGCTTTTTTTTCGTCCAACTACAACACTCAAATGTCGGTGCCATGACTCGACATTGTTTGTGGTTTTCGGGTATTTTTCAGAATACTCGCAATCAAATATCGTCCAAAATTCAGGTGGGTATTTACGAGCGTTATAGACATAATTGGCCTCGAACCAGGTGGCCAATTTAATAATATATTCGTCTTCAAATGTTCTTCGCAGCTTCGAATAATATTTGGCAACCTTTTCTGGACGAACATACGCAAGCGCTTTTAAACATCATACTTGCAGTGAGAAATTTTCGTCATTTCCGTACTTAGTAACCAATCTGAAATGATAATGTTGTACATATTACAGGTTCATTACTATAAATTATAAAAGTTATTAAAAATTCTTACCGTTCTTTTTGAATACGGCGCCACAATATCTGGGGAAAATGGAAAAAGCACCCTCGTATCTGCGAATCTGGAAAGCATTTTCTAGCTGCTGACACGAGACCAACTTCGAAGTCAGATATAATACGATTAGGCTTAAAAAAAACTCCATATTCCAAAGCAATTTGAATTACGCGTTTAAAAAATTCTTCATAGAGTACTGCAGATTTTTTGGACATTAGGCAGAATAGGAGTGGGACGACCTCTCGTTCAATCCTTCCACGAACGGAAAAGAGTTGGCGCATTATTGTGGGCACAACATCAAAAGTGCCGTCAACGAGCCAACAATCGCTTTGTTGTAGAAGTTGAATTGATGATTTTGTGCCGAATATAACCATGTATCCATCTCCCACTTTCTCCTCTGCCAATATAAATAATTCGTTATCCAAAACCTATAGATTTAGAGGGTAATCTATTTCATCTATTGCTTGCGGCTCTCTGAAAACTCCCATTTCATTCCGTGTGTATCCTATTTTTCGTTTTTGCGCGTACTTCGAGGGAAGGTAATCCCGACATTTTTGGTTTGTAATTACCACCAATTGTTGCACTATTTGACTTGGATTGAGGGGTTTGTTTATAGCGGCATATTTTACAAAAGTATTTGTTCTGCATATTTCCACTGCACTAGCAATAGGTTCGTGGGTATGCTTTTTTGGATATCTTATTAAAACATGCTCGTTATTTTCCATTGCTGTTATTATTCGAGCGGAACACTTATCTGGAATTCTTCTCGAGCACGTCCAATTAAAGGTTCCTTTTTGTCTTTTCATTTCCAAATAATAAAAATTTCCGTTGAGACACAACATTTCTTTATTTTTATTGGTTTTTATTAATTGCAGTTTATTCATTTTTATTTTTTTAAACACGACACATTAAACAACACAATTGCGACTAATTTTAAATAAAATTCCGGAACATAATTTTTGACCAAACACACACAGTGTATGTGATGCATTTTATTTAAATTTGCAAAGTGGTTTTTTTAAACAGTATTTTTTTTTTAAATGTAAGGGAAAGTTAGGGCAAAGTGATTTCTTAATTGTTTTATTTTTATGTATGTGTTTGTAAAATCGCGCTATTTTTTTCAAATAATTTTTTTATTTAACTGAAAATGCAATTACAAACAGAATTTTGTGAACCAGAATTTTGTGAAACAGAATTTTGAAAAACAGAATTTTGGAAACCAGAATTTTGAAAAACAGAATTTTGTAAACCAGAATTTTCGTCGAACAGAATTTTATACCCAACCCTTTAAAAACACCACCATTATCTATTTCAAAAAAATGCTTTTTTGTTGTTTATACAAAAAATAGAAAGAAATCAATGCTAGAATATGGATTTCAAAATCCGTTAAAGCTGAAAATCTTTTCTTTTAAAATAAGACATTTTTAGAAACTGAAAGCATTTCTTTGAACAAAAACAACTTTTAAACTAGAGTCCACAATACCTGATTCTATTTTTCAAAACACTTTCACCAAACTTATATAAAGTTTAGCTTGAATAAATATTTTTGTAAAAAAAAAAAACAGTAAGTGTTAAATTCGGCTTTGCCGAATCATTGATACCCTCCACATGTGTCTTAAACTCCACATTACAACCAATGTTGGGTACGGTTTATACAGTAACTTAACCTTAAAGTCCTAATACTATTTAAATTTATAGTTAATTTTATTTCTTTTTTAAACAATATTTTTTATAATAAAGGCTATGATGGCTTTTTCATATAAAGAATTTACTTCTATCTGAAAAATTGCATTATTTTTTGTTATTAGAGTATTTTAAATGCACGACTTTGAATTCTTGACAAGTGGAGTATAACCAAACATTAACACTAATGAAGCAAATGCTACAACTGTTACAGCTATCAGACACAAAAGCAAAATTTAGAAAAACAAGAACAACATAGAAAACAACAACAATTGTTTTCAACATTTTTTTTTTTTTACATTTTCATTGACATCTCGGCACCTATTGAACAGATTTTTATTATTTTAAATAGCAACCTGGTAAGGATGTCAATGAATCATTTTCACTAAAAATGAGCAACCCAGCTGACCTATTTAGGGCGTGATCGTGATTTCCATAGACGGACAGACGGACATCGCTACATCGACTCTGCTTGCTATAAGGATTAAGGGAAATAGAAAATAATCCGAGGGAAATAAATGTGGCGAATAAGGTGCGCGATGAAGCAATTCGAACTTTAATTCATGGATTTTGGCCATCACAATAATGGATGTGTGAACTGGTGCATTGTCTTGATGAACCAACACTTTTTTTTTCGCTAAATACAGCCTTTTTTTCTTTTTTATACCACTTCGATGCTACAATAAGTTAGCATAATACTCGCCGTTGATTGTTTTGATGTGTAAACATCTATACGCGCAGGGGGGTAAATTTCAAAAACAACGTAACATGTAAGCGTAATATGTGAGTCGCAAGACAAAATGTGATTGTATTGGTGAAAATTAAAAATGAAAATTAAAAAATGAAAGATGAAAAATTAAAAAAAAAATTAAAAATGAAAAATCAAAAATGAAAAATGAAAATTAAAATTGGAAAATGAAAAATGAAAAATAAATAATGAAAAATTAAAAATAAAAAATTTAAAATGAAAAATCAAAAATAAAAAATTAAAAATTAAAAATGAAAAATGAAAAATGAAAAATAAAAAATGAAAAATAAAAAATGAAAAATAAAAATGAAAAATAAAAAAATGAAAAATAAAAAATTAAATATAAAATATAAAAAATGAAAATTAAAAAACGAAAAATGAAAAATTAAAAAAAAATTAAAAATAAAAAATTAAGAATAATGAAAAATGAAAAATAAAAAATATAAAATGAATAATAAAAAATTAAAACTAAAAAATTAAAAAAAAAATTAAATATGAAATATGAAAAATAAGAAATGAAAAATTAAAAACTAAAATTAAAAATGAATAATGAAAAATAAAAAATTAAAAATAAAAAATGAAAAACATAAAATTAAATGTAAAAAATAAAAAATGAAAATTGCAAAAATAAAAAATAAAAAATGAAAAAGAAAAATAAAAATTGGAAAATGAAAAAAAAATGAAAAATGAAAAATTAAAATTAAAAAATGAAAAATGAAATATGAAAAAACAGAAATGAAAATTTAAAATTAAAAATGAATAATGAAAAATAAAAAATTAAAAATAAAAAATGAAAAACATAAAATTATATATAAAAAATGAAAATTGAAAAATAAAAAATAAAAAATGAAAAAAGAAAAATAAAAATTGGAAAATGAAAAATGAAGAAAAAAAAATGAAAAATGAAAAATTAAAATTAAAAAATGAAAAATATAAAATGAAAAATAAAAAATTAAAAATTAAAAAAAAAAATTTAAATTTAAAAATAAAAAACGAAAAATTAAAAATAAAAAATAAACAACGAAAAATTAAAAATTAACCGGTTAAAATAATAAATAGTTTTATATTAACAGAGCCCCTGCAGTTGATTGCTATAAGTGATATGCTTTCTGTTTGATTTTAAGAAAGTGCTATAAAAAATCTTTAATTACTAGATCTTTACACATCTCCCCTGCGATCGGACTCACATGATTTTTTCCTTTTTAAAGTTAATCAATAATAATTATATTAAACGCATCCCAAAAAACAGACGCCATAACCTTGCCTACAAATGAAACTGAATTTACCTTCTTTGGACACCACGAATCTCACATTTCATTCCATTGTTTTGACTGTTCGTTTGTCTCATGTGTGAAGTATGAGATCGTTTACTTTTGATGGCTCTAAAAAAAATACTGAAAACATGGCGCTTTGAAGCATTAAACATATGTTTCATATGTTTCGTATTTTCATAATTCTTTTTTGAAGATATAAATAATGTTGGATTATTTATTTCATATACACGTTATAGGATAACATTTTGAAGAATCTTTGAAAAAATTTTCAATTAAAAATTTTAATAAATAAGTCCGTGACAGCGAATCTCCGGAGCCGTTGTTGTTTTGCGGTGAACATCATAACTCGTTACCGGATCATGTGAAATAAAAAAATCGAAATGCGTTTAAAAGATGACATGTTTCCTGAGATAGTGACGAAGAGTTTTTTAAAAAAAATTTTTTTTTTTTTGGCAGCATTTTGAAGCGAAAAACACGATTTTTGCTATAAAATTTCGAGAATTTGTTGTTAAAAATGGGGAAGAGAATGGAAAATAAAAAAACTCTTCGTGGTTACCTGATGATTTATGTGTAGATATAGTGTGTAAAATTTAAAAAGAATCCGTCAAGTAGATTTTGAGTTATGATGTTCAAGGACTTCGAATATTTATTTCCGAGAAAATCGATTTAAAGTTTTTTAAAAACTGATTTATATACGATATTCCGTATGAGGCCGGTCGCTGGAAACGCTGTATCTTCCTAAGTTTTGCTCCGATTTATATGAAATTTTGATACAACACTCTCAACATGTTGCACATTCAGAAAGAAATGAAAAAAAAGAATAAAAAAACCTATATATCTGTGGTTTTTGGAATAACCGCGTATGTCCTTTTTGGTCAGTTTTGAGTTAACGATGCCAAATACATTAATTTTTAACGCTCTTTACATGTGTTCAATTTTTTTTAAGTATTGACCATTTCTGAGTTTTTTTCTTTAAATAACGACGTAACTTAAATGTTTATTAAATTAATTTTCAGCACTAACGACGTATGCCAACCTACGTTTGATCGCTGACAAATTATTTTCTCAGAAAACGACACATAGCGACATACGTTGTTATTAATGAAAAAAATCCAAAATAATTTTGGATTAGTTTTCACTTTATAACCACTTGTAAAAACTTGTGTGTTTATTTCTGTTATTTTTTTGTCACTATTATTCTTGATACATTGTTATATTCTCATCCTAAGTCCCGTTAACTTTTTGTTGACGAACAAAAAAATCCATTTTTCAAGCAACAACAACTTATGTCTACATGGGTGGTTGCATTGGTAGTTTTCTTTTTCAAAGAAAACGACGTTTGTCGACATAAGTTGTTTTATCTACACACACTTAAGTGTTATTTACATATTGTTTTTCTCGTTTTTCTATTTTTCTATTCCTCTGAAGATTTTTGACTCAAAATGGTATATAAAGTATTAATTGCCCATATCTACAGGACTGTGAAATAAAAAGCTCTAAAATCTTTATATCGAGCCCATAATTTCAAATATAACGTTTCTTGGCTCCCCTGAACATTTTGATTTTATGACATACGCAGTTATTCTTGAAAACCACAGATATATCCGATCTGTGCACTGGTGTGGAGGGTGCAACAATACTTATAGAAAAATATTTGCATGAAACTTTTTACTAAGGATAAGAAACAAAAATATCTTTTTATCACCAAAAAAATTTTGTATGTTTCTTTTTCAAAACAATTACCTTTCGCGTAAAAAAACCAATTGCAAATTGTCCTGTTCAATAAATTAAATTTTTCAAAATAACACAAATTTTTTATAAAAAAAGGAATTACATATTTCAAAAAAAAATTTTTTTCAACAAGTATGCTTTTATAAAAAGTATCTTCTTCATAAAAAGTATATTATATAAATATAATTTAATCGCTTATTTAAAACTCTTTTGATATAAAAACAAAGATTTTAAAAGTGTTTACAGTCATTCTTAAAAATCGATAGTCCGGATAAATGATCCGAGTAATGAGGTTATACTATATATGAAAATCTCACGGTCTTTTTCAGTAACAATATGGTGTAAATTTATAAATAAATAATATGGACTTTATTTCGACAAAGAATTATGAAGGGCTAAGAGCAAAGATATTTTTTAAAATGTTTATTATTTTTTTTTTTTTAATTAACTTATTACTTTTTGAAAAAGAAAAATAGTTTTCAAATAGTAAATAGCCAATTCTTTCATAAAATAAATGAATTTTTTTTTTATTTTACGAAATTATTTTTAAAATTTTAAGAAACTGACGATGTCTTTCGTGGCCACTTTTTTACGGAATTAAAAATAATTTTAATTTTACATAATTTTAATTTTACAAGAACTTAATAATTTTCGAAATCTATATAAATAAAAATCAAACGCTGTATCTTAGTCTCGCTAAAACTCGAGAACCACTCAACCGATTTACAAAGCAAAACATGCGTTGGAAAGGTCTACTTTCGAAATATGTCTACGCATATGTGTTTTACACGCAGTTTTATGATTCTGTGTTTTTCCCATATAAAATGTGTGAATTCATTTACATTTTTCTTATGAGAAATACATTTTATACTACGTTTGGAATGTTGAGGAATGATGAAACAAGTTTTTGTATTTCTATATAATCTTATCGGTACACAACACAAAGGCCATGCTTACGCCCGTTGACTTATTTAATTTCTGTGTGTTTATTTATGGATAATTATGTGCCACTTCTAGTGAAAATTAGAATTCTATTTTCTATCTTTATCTCAACTTGCAATCCGGCTAATCCATTTATGGATGAAAATCGTGATTATATAACTTTTAATGTTCGATTGAATTATACAGAAGAAATGTATAATGAGGCATTGATATTGATTGAGGATATGTCATCGCCATCGCCAAGTCGTTCAAGAAATGATATTTATACCCTATACCACTATGTGGTTTGGGTATAATGACTTTGTGCTGCTGTTTGTAACAACCAAAAATGTTTGACCTAGACCCATCTTTAATTATACCGATCGAATCAAAATCACTTTCTGACTTGATTTAACAATGTCCGTCCGTCCGTCCGCCCGTCTGTGTGTCCATGTAAACCTTGTAATCAAACTGCAGGTCGCAAATATGAATATATTTTGATGAAATTTGGTATATAAGCTTTTATCGGCCATGCTATTGAATTTGGTGAGAATCGGTCCATGTTCAGACCTAGCCCCCATACAAATGAACCCTATGAAATCGACATAAATTGCCATAAGATCCAAAGTGTCATATAGATCTTACTCAAATTGGGTTTTGTATGCGTTCATTACGTCCATTAATGAGTAGTCCAAAAATGATCCCTTTGGCCCCATATAGAGCTGCATCCCGATCTTCACTTAAATCTATTAAAAAACAAAAATATTGCACTGATTCTTCTCAGATTTTGTTTGTATATATTTTTGCAAAATACAAGAGACTTTACCAAACATGATCAGGATCGGTCCATTTTTGGACCTAGTCCCCATATAGATATAGCATCCGATATAAACTTTTTCATATCTGCAGCCAAAAAAATTAATAAAAATCCCACTCAAATTTGTTTTTTGCTTATTTTCTATGTCCAGTTAGTTGGGCCTAAGAGATAGAGTTTCTAAACGCATGGTATAGGGTATCGTATAGTTGGTCTAGACCGACTAGAATTTTCTTACTTGTTTTAAACAAGATTTTCTTCTTCGAACAGGGGACAAATCGTTGCTTTCGATATCGAGTAAAATTCCATATTTTGGTTTATTATTTAAAGAAGACGGACAATCGACAGACCTCGTTTTACTTTTACTATTAACTATGGACCATAACTCGTTAGCTGTGACAGGTAAAATTACTCTTAGTATTTTATTTTGGAAAATAAAAAATAATTTCGATAACGAATGAATTTCGACCCAAATGTATTGACCAATTATGTTCAAGAAAATATTCTTACATTAAATCAACAGCAAAAAATGGCTTATGAAACAATCATGCAAGAAATTGATGATGGTAATGGTGGCATGTATGAGTGCAGGATACACCTGGTGGCACTGGCAGAACTTTTTTGATAACTTCAATTTTAGCAACTATATGATCACGTGGTAAAATTGCTTTGGCAACTTGCATGTTCTGGAATTGCAGCCACTTTATTGGATGGTGGTATGATAAATTTCTTTTGAATATGACGATAAATGAAGCAACATCATGCAATTTATCAAAAACCTCTGGCATTCCTAGAGGTGTAAAAGAAATTGATATTTTGTTGTGGGATGAATGCACAGTGGCACACAAGAAATTAATAGAAGCTTTGGATCAAACAATGAAAGATTTCAGTGGACATCAAAATTTATTTGGTGGTGCTTTGGTCCCACTGATATGCCATTCGAATTTCAACGATGACAGTTTCCCGTTCGTTTGGCTTTTGCAACAACTATTAATAGAGCTCAAGGACAGTCGTTGCAAGTTTGCGGCATAAATTTAGAAGTTCCTGCATTTTCACACGGTCAACTGTATGTTGAATGTTCACGTGTTGAGAAGCCGTCGTTTTTGTTCATTTTTTAAAAAACTAAGGTTTTGTGCACTTCTTTTTCAGGAAAATGTCAATCCTTTCTAGAAGGTTTCATTTTTGATACAAACACGTAAACGTATATTATTGTATTGTAATTAGGCTAAAATAATAATTATTCAGTCTTCTCGATTGGGAAGAGTTTCTACTTGAAATTCTTTTATTTCTACTTTGAATGTTTCAAGAAGAAAATCTGCGTCTACAATGTTTTTAAAATCTGAATCGCGTTTTATGTTTGAAGTTATTAAAAGCATTTCTATAAAACAAAATTATTTTTTTTTACAATGTAAGAGAGACTTTTGTTCGTATTAGTTTTTTTACAACATCCTTTCGTGGTGCGAAATAACGGAGTTTTTCCTACAATGTACGTCGATTTTCATGCCGATTTTCGGTATACGGATTATGAAAACCAGTCCTTCTCATAATTTCGAAAATATGTACATATCTACTTTCTGTGGTTTTACTGACCTGAACTTTGTTCATCCTTATTGCTAATGGTATACATTGAATTTGAAGAAGAACCAGTCGAGGTCGCAGAACCAGGCGCTGCTACTCCTCCCGTTGATAATGATGATGAGCTAGAGGAATAATTGTGCTTTGATGCTTTGGAAAGATCAGTTGTATCAGTCATTGGTGGTGCTGCTGCCAGCGCTGATGCAGGGACTAAACCTGCTTGCATTGCTGCTGCTGCTGCTGCTGCAGCTGGATGTTGCAAACTATGTAAACCGCTATGAGCCATCACATTAAACATAGAACCCGGATGTGACATAGTAGATGGATGAGGAGAAGTAGCTGTGCTACCGAAACCAGCGGCAGCAGCAGTGGCAGCTGCTAATGCAGCTGCATTGCCCACACCATTGTATTGGAAGCCATGATAGGGTGGCGACAAGCGAGCAGCAGCACCAGCTGCAGCAGCTGCCGACAACATAGCTGGATGTCTGGCTTGCATGAGTGCGGGATTAGCAGCAGCCGCCGCAGCACTTTGATAGTGCTGCATCCACATTTGTGGATGACGCAAGGCCGCCAGTGTTGAAATGTATGGATGATAATATGGTGATCCCACAACGGCTGGAATGTATGAAGCTGCTGCCGCTGCAGCTGCGGCCGCTGCTGCTGTAGCATTGACAGAAGATGATGAAACAGCATTCGATGGATGATTGTTTGCGGCAGAGGCATTTGAATGATGTGGACTACTGCCACCATTGGAAGGTTGTGCATACATAAACGAATATGGATGAAGAGCTGAACCTGCCATATTTGGGTTACTCGCTGCGGCTCGTTGCATTAAATGTTGCGTTTGCTGTTGCTGATGCGATGTGCTGCTGGTATTTACCGGAGTTCTTCTATCGTTACTTGAGTGTTCCTCATTGCGACTGTCTATTGTAGTGGTGGGAGAGGAACAATTACTGGGCGTGGGTGAAGCAAATTGTCGTCGTATTGAAGCAGTCTTTTTTGGTACAGTTCGAGGAGTTGTTTCACGTGGTGACGCCGTAGTTGAACGTTGTGGAGATAAATCGCCCCTTTGATTTGTTGGAATGTTATGATGTGCTGTTGTATTCGCCGCCACCGCCGCCGTCGCCGAACTCACAGATGTTGGCGTTGTTGCTCTGAATGCCGAAGAATGATGTCGTGGTGAACGTGAATTTGACGAAGAAGTTGAAGTTAATGGTGGTGCTATGCTTGATGAAGTCGTAGGTGAGAGAGCATTAGGACCGGAAAGTGGCGGTACATAATGCGGTGACATCATGTATGGTGAGTAGTATGTTTGTGGTTGATGATAATGTTGTTGCTGCTGATGATGAAGATTATGCTGTTGTTGGTGCTGATGATGATGGTGATTTGTTTGCGAGGCTGTATTTTCTGTAACACTGGCATATCTCATTCTGTTAAATGCATTGTGAGCAGCATCTGGTGTCGTTCTAGGAGATCGGCGACCATAATCATTATTATAACCACCACCACTACTGCCCCCAGTATTTATAGGACTTCTCGAGTGTGCATCATGCACAGACGAACTATATGGTGGTGATCTTTTTGATTTAGTTGCTGAGTTTGAGGGGGATTTACCACCACAAGTACTTTGGTTACCCTCTGGGGATTTTGGTGAATTGTTTGAATTATGAGGAAATGTTGAATGATATGGTGAATATGCCATAGAACTACTAGTTATGGTTGCTGGCAAATCTGTCGTCATCTTAGAGCTGGCAGAACTCAATGGTGTCGAAGACGTTGATGATGTTGACGATGATCCGCCACCCAAAAGCGAATGTATGCTGTATGAACTATACAGTTTAGTAGGAGCTGAGGTTGTTGGCGCAATAGCAGTTGACTTTGGTATATTAGCCATACTTGAAGAATTATGAGTGTTGCTACTCACTGATTTGTTTGATAAACTTGTTGTTGTTGTTATAGAAGCTGTATTTGTTGTTGTGTTTCCTTTGGCTCGACTACGTTTACCTCCAGCTGCTGTGGCATTGTCCTCCAGTGAGACTTTTTCAAATTCTCTTAAAATACGTTTGCGCGGTGAAACGTGTTGTTGATGATATTCGACTAGACGTGAGGCGGCTGTATTCGAAGGAGGTGAAACTTTGGAATTTTGATTCTTAGCCAATACCGAAACGGTAGTAGAAGACGAAGATGATACTGATGCTGATGATGATGTTGATGGTGTAAATGATGCTGATGATGTCGTTGTTTGTGTCGATGTCTTGATCAAATTGGCTGTTGCTGCTAATCGTGATGACGAGGCATCCATTAATTTTTGTACGATTGTAGTGAGCTTGGCTCGAATTCTATAACTTTCATGTTTTTTAAGTCTTTTTTCTTCATCTCCTTTTATAATTGTTTCCCTTGTTGTTGCTGGAACTTGTACCTGCTTGTTGGAATCTTCTTGTGAGACATTACCATTCAAAGATGTCGACTTCTTAGAAGCATCTTTATCATCGACACAATCACTGGTATTCATTTTTTCCACTTCATCCTCATTTTTCTCTTCCTTAACTGTTGTCTGATCATCCGCCTTGAAATCATTTTTGGTGGGAGAAAGTCTAGTCATTTCAACATCCTTATCCTCCTCGGTCTTTACAGTATCTTTGTTTGGCTGAATGTGTTTTTTATCAACATTATTCTTGTACTCTTCCTTGGCGCCAGTCGGCTCTTCATTACTGACGTCGTCAATTTCTTTTTTAGCATCCTCCGTTGTTTGTGAAGTACTTTCTTCTTCCTGCGCCTCCACCACCGCTACTATATTCTTATCACTTTGTTCTTTAGTGTTTACCTCTTTATTAAATTTAATAGATTTATCTACTTGTTGATGTTCTTGTTGTTTTTGCGGCAGTTTTAAATTTATCCCAAACATTAAGTCATGCTGAAGCGTTTTCGTATCATACGGTTTTCTGAGTTTTCTGTGTGCCAACAAAAGAGCTTGTGTTGTAAGTTTGTGATATGCGGGCTTGCGATAAAATAGCGTCAATTCTTTTGAAATATTTTTTCTTGGCGCCGCTTGTTTCCAACAATGATCTCTTTGCCATGGTGACGATTGCAGCGAACTGTTGTCATCAGAAACTATGGAAATACAGAAACAAAATTTTAATATTGGATATATCAAATTTTCTTACATACGAGTAAAACACTTACAACTTAATGAGTTGGAACATTCATTCTTTGGATATGACGTCGTACCGCCTCCGATTCCACCAGCTGCAAGTGAAGCTGTTAAATGAGCGGGTGTTATGGGAGCACCCGATGCTGATGCTGTTGCTGATGGTGTCACTGTTAACGATGTTGCAGCCGATGGTGTGCGAAATATTTTTCTAGGCACTGAAACCCATCCCCCCTTTTCGCCATCTTTGGCACTTGCTAACTCCAAAATAAATTTACCATCTGAAAAAGATTTTTTTATTTGAATTTAAACATGTTAAGCTTATCTAAGTGCAATCAATGGTATAAAAATAGACAGGAGTACAGAAAGACCAAATATTCAATCGGTTTCGGTCAGAGAAATGGTATGTATTTGCAACTTTTAACAATAAATTAAAGGTTAAAGTAAACAGTGAACTTTCAAATTGAAAGAAATGGGTCCAAAGCCAGCAGTTGCTATAAATTATTACAAGAAAAATAAGCAAGAAAAGCTTATCAAAAAGTAGTCTTGAATCTATTTTACACAATAAATTCTTCAGACTCTACTATCTTTTGAAGGCTAGCAAAGGAATGATAGCACCAGTGAAAAAGCTATTCTCCGATGAGACATTGAACACGTGCAATGTACAAGAAAAGTCAAAATTTTCTATTCATTTAAATTGAGGCTTTCAATCAAACCTCTCAGTGTTATTTTATTTAATATCTTTTTTCTCCTTTTTCGAACTAGGAAAACTAGGAATATACTTCTTCTAACATTACTATCAACCTGTTACGGTTCCTATCAAAACTTTCCTCACATCTTGCGCAAACAATATTAACCAGACTAAGGCCCAAAAATAGATTTTTTCTCTCGAATTTTTCAGGCAACAGTAATGTATTGAGCCCCTCTTGCAAAATACAAGTTCAACGGTCGATGTAATGAAGTTTAGGGTGGGCTAAGTAAGAGACTTTTTGAATCACATAATAGATCTGGAATGATTCAACCACGATATTTTACTTAAAAAGCAACTTTTCTTGAAAAAGTAAATTTTCTTAAAAAGAATTTTTTTTAAAATTCCCTTTCAGAAAAAAGTACATTTTCTTTAAAAAGTACCCTTTCTTAAAGTAATTTTTCTTTAAAAAGTACATTTTCTTAAAAAGTGGCTTTTCTTCAAAAGAACATTTTTTTAAAAAGTACCATTTCTTAAAAAGTACCTTATCTTACACAAAAATACATTTTCTAAACAAAGTACTTTTTCTTAAAACAGTACATTTTCTTAGAAAGTAGCTTTTCTTCAAAAGAACCATTTCTTAACAAGTAACTTTTCTTAAAAAGTACCTTTTCTAAAAAAGTACATTTTCTTAAAAAGTATCTTTTCTTAAAAAGTACATTTTCTTAAAAAGTACCTTTTCTTAAAAAGTATCTTTTCTTAAAGAATACCTTTTCATAAACAGTACCTCTTCTTAAAAAAGTATATTTTCTTAAAAAGTAAATTTTCTTGAGAAAGTACCTTTTCTTAAAATAGTACCTTTTCTTACAAAAGTAAATTTTCTTAAAAAGTATCTTTTCTTAAAAGTACCTTTTCTTAAAAAGTATCTTTTCTTAAAAAGCAACTTTTCTTAAAAAGTACCATTTTCTTACAAAAGTAAATTTTCTTAAAAAGTATCTTTTCTTAAAAAAATTATTTTTCTTAAAATAGTACTTTTTCTTAAAAAAGTACATATTCTTAAAAAATTAATTTTCTTAAAAAGTATATTTATTGAAAAAAGTACTTTTCTTTTAAAAGTAAATTTTCTTCAAAGTAAATTTTCTTAAAAAAAAAGTACATTTTCTTAACAAGTACCTTTTCTTAAAAAGTACATTTTAAAAGTGCATTTTCTTAAAATTACCTTTTCTTAAAAAAGTACCCTTTCTTAAAAAAGTACTTTTACATAAAAAAGTATCTTTTCTTCAAAAATACCTTTTCTCCAAAAGCAAATTTTCTTCAAAAGTACCTTTTCTTCAAAAGTACCTTTTCTTCAAAGGTACCTTTGCTTCAAAAGTACCTTTTCTTCAAAAGTACCTTTTCTTCAAAAGTACCTTTTCTCCAAAAGCAACTTTTCTTCAAAAGTACCTTTTCTTCGAAAGTGCCTTTTCTTCAAAAGTACATTTCCTTAAAAAGTACCTTTTCTTAAAAAGTACATTTTCTTTAAAAAAAAAAATACCATTTCTTAAAAAAGTAAATTTTCTTAAAAAGTACATTTTCTGAAAAAATACCTCTTAAAAAAGTTCTAACAAAAGTTAATTTTCTTTAAAAAAATACCTTTTCTTTAAAAAGTACCTTTTCTTTAAAAAGTAGCTTTTCCGCAAGATCTTTTCTGGTAAGAGCTACAAAAACTGAAAGAGATTACCTTTAATCTTCCATTTTTCGACCTACTCCCCACATAAAAATAGCATCCGATATCTAATTAATTTGACCCAAGACTATTTCTCTAAATTCATGGTATAGGGTATTGCGTAGTGCGTCTAAACCGACTATAATTGTCTTACTTGTTTATATATACTGTTAATAGCAATTTCTGAATATTTATATATTTTTGTAAGTTTTCAAGCAATACACCTTTGAGCGTAAAGGCTTATTGTATTGCAAATAAGTAAATAAATAAATAAAATATCTAAAATAAATAAAATATCTGGAATGTAGATTTATTCAAAGACATTAAACAGCTGTATGGAAATTAAATTGCTGACATAAAAAAGGGAGCAATAAAGTGGAATCGGTACTTCTTTCAACAATTGAAACGTTGAGTATAGAGTTTTGTAGAAAAACGACAGAATATAAAAAATATTAAAGATTTCAACAATCATCGAAAAGCAGGACAAGCGCTAGCCATAATTCTAATTTGGGTCATTAAATTTAAATTATAATAATAATATTAACAATGACAATAATAATAATTATAATAATAATAATAATAATAATAATAATGAAACATACCTTTAAAAAATTGCAAACGTCCACCAAAACCACTACTACCACCACCACAAACAGCATTTTTATGATTATTTGTATTGGACGATGTATGTGACGATATCGGAGGCCTGCCAATATCTGAACGATTCTGAGAACTTTTGTTGTTTAAAAATTTTTGATTACTGTTGTTGTTGTTGTTACCAGCAGCTGATAAATTAATAACGTTTGATGAAGATGAAGAATTATTGAAAGATGTTGATGATGACGACGATGATGCTGTCGAAGATGGAGTTGCATTATTCGAATTTATGGTATAATCAATAACACCCATCTCCATGGCAGAGGACATTGTAGAAGACTTGCTTGTGTTTTTACAGCAATTTTTATGAGGTTTCGTAAATTGTGTTGTCGTTGCTGCTGCCGTTGAATGTTGTGAAGATGTTGTGGCTGCGGTTGATGTCTGAGTTGAAGAGCAGCCCAATAATCCATTGTTTAGTAGTTGCTTAGGAGATGTACAGGAGTTGGAGTTATTGGTGGTTGACGATGTTGCAGATGAGGTGGATGAACTTAAACGTTTATAATTAGTGGCGTTTACAGCAGCAGCGGCAGCCGCTATAGCCACTAATCGGGCATGGGCAGCAGCCGTTGTCGCATTTGCGACTAAAGCTGAAGAGTCAGATTCGGCAGCCGCCTTAGCCTTTAATTGGGCATGAGCAGCAGCCGTTGTCGCTTTTGCGGCTAAAGCTGCCGAGTCAGCGTCACCGGGTGACGAGGCCGACGTTAGCAATGACGTCGTCAAATTGCAGTTTCCCTGTGTTTGAGAAGGCAACTGTTGGAAATTAGCAGCTGCTGTTAATAAAGTTGCTGTAGCAGTGGCAACAGCAGCGGCTGCAGCAGCATTGGTGCCATTTAAACCATTTTTTAATAAAATTTTTGCTGCTTCTGCGATTATTAAATCACTGTTGTTGTTATTGCTGTGACGACTGCCCGATAAGGAATCTTTAGAATCCGTAAATAGATTTGTTGTTGTTGTTGTCGTTGATGATGTTGTTGTTGTTGTTGTTGTTGTTGTTAATGACGAAGATGTATTGTTGTCCGTAGCGTTATGTTTGATTTTGTTACTATTACTGCTGTTCTTTGTATTGTTCGTTTTTGTACGCTCATCTGTCATTGCTGAAGATGGCGGCAACTTATTGCTGTTGACCGAGTTAGCATTTTGTATTTGTTGTGCAACATTTTGTAGAATTTTATTTTTTAAAGTCTTTGCTTTACGTTTTTCTACAAATTGTTGCTGTTGAGTTGTATGAAACTGTTGCTGTTGTTGTTCTTTTTCTTTTTCCGTAATATGATGGTTCGAAGCAGCAGTCGTAGTAATAGTAGCAGTCGTCGTAGAGTTGATGGTGGTTTCGTTTTGCAAAATTTTCATGACATCGTCAATAATAATTTACATGTGACAGTTAGCAATAAATTTCAGTTTCAGCAAACAAATCCTGCAAATTGACACATTCACTTTATTTATAATCCCAACATAACACATGTGAGAAACTATTCTCCTTTTTTTTATTAGTTTTTTTTTTAATTTCTTTTTTTAGTTTTTATCTTTATTGTTGAAATTAAAATTCACTTCGTTCATTCTTTTGCAATAATTGTTGTTGATTCTTTTTTAAATTTCATTTAATTAAATTATCTTGTATTTTTTATTTTTTGTTTGAATTGCAATTATTCTTTTATTTCTCTTTTCTTATATACTCTTTGGCAATGTTTTCTTTTATTTTCTGCTTTTCATAAAAATCTGTTAAAGAAAAAACCACACTGTATTTTAAAAAAATATATATATGTATATAAATTAAATCCAATTCACTTGTTTTAATGAAAAAACACTAATTTCCAATGTTCTTATTTTTACAAATTTTTCACTATTTTCTTTAGACATAAGAAGAATTAAAATTGCATATTTTTTGTTACAATTTGTTTTAATCGTCAAAATTGTCGTTGTCGTTTGTTTTCCCCACTTGTATAATACTACTCTAGTCAGAAGAGTTAACATTTTTAGCAACCGCCTTGAATTTTGTATTATAAATGGGTGTATGTTTGTGAGTGTCTGTAGTAAGTTAGTTTGACGTTGATAACAGTGTAAAAGGGGAGCTCATTACTCTTTAACTGTTAATAATGCCATATAATAACAGTGGTGCTTACTTAACATTATGGTGGGGTTCTCTCAATTGTTATAAAATAATTTTTTTAAAGAAATGTTGCCAGGTTTGTTTAATTTTAAGCCGAGAGTATTGTTTTCAAAATAAGAACTTTCCGAAGAGATGGCATTCGTTTCAAGTTTTATAAATAAAACTGTTGAAAATCTAATTTTTCCAATGAATTTTCAATAAAAACCTAATAAAATAAGAGCCTAAAAAAGTTATAGTGGTTATTCCGACTATTCGATATACGAGTTTTGGAGGGTTCCCGGTCCAAACATGTTCGAATGCCAACCATACTGGCTGAATGAATTGTCAGATTCATATATGTTATTTGGGAGCCGTTTGAAATTCATTTTTGACATGAATATGAAATGGTGAGGAGATCCGAATGGTCAGACAATATTTTTAGCTAGTGAGATTACTTATTTATTCAGAAAACATATACACACCGATTTTAAAAATAATATTAGTTACTCTACAAAATATGCAAAATAATATTACTGTTTCAGATATCATTTTCGATAAAAAAGAAAACTTTGTTATATAACCTGAACCTCCAATGGGGAAAATTAATAATAATTTTTGGCAACTCTTTACTCATAACATGAGAGTAAAGAATTCGTTATTATAACTCTATAGACTTTTGTTGTAATTTTTCTTTTTTATGTTTTAAAGTTAACATCAACATATATATTTCATTTTTAGAAACTCTGTTGTCATTATCACAAAATGGCAGTTGAGTAGTTTCAATCATGTTGTGTAGTACTTTCAGATGTTTTTTTTTTATTTTCTTTATAATTTAAGAATCTGAGTATTATGTACTCTTCTGACTACCTCACCGCACCATAGTCAATTCAGACATACAATTTTACATACACTGCTCACAGATATCATATACATATGAACATACATACATATGAATGTAGATATATAATGCATGAAAATGAGTAACAATAATAATAATAGTATTAACAGCAGCAAACAGCAATAACATTTAAACAGTAGTCAGTATTTTTGTTTTTTTTTTTATTATTTTCTTGGGTGTGAATGAACTGAAACTGCATTGCACACTGACTGACTGAATTGCATTGCATTAAAGCTTTGCAAGAAATAAAATTTACAACAACAAAACATATATAAAAAAATATATGAATGTAGTAATAAAGACGTATCAAAAATATATCATTGCAATCGATATGCTGATATTGAAAATTATCCAGCTACGTATGTATATTATTATCTACTTTGAAATTTCTTAAATTTTTACATTTATTAAAAAATCAACGTTTACGCCCTTCCAAATGCATTTTAATAGAACTTAAGTTAAAATAGCTGAATGATTATAAGAAACATATCATTGTCATTAAATAGCAGAATAAAACAAATAGGTGGTAAAAAATAAATTAAATTAACCGTTCGTTCTACATTGTATTCTAGACACAAATTTTGACGAGAGGTTTACAAACATTATTTGTATTATTTATCTAGCACACCTGGACAATTTTGTAATAGACAATAACTGTTACGTGCGACACACACAGCACCACAAAAATCAAAATCCCCAAAAAAAAATGAAATTAAAATGAACGTCCTGTACAAGTGACATCATAAACAGAGATGCCATAAAACTGGACCAATAACAACAACAAACTTCATATAACAACGACGAGTGAAATGAATAGAGTGAAAAACATCAGTTAATGTTTGTTGTTGGTTTCATGACTTAATAAAACCCTTAATTTCTAAACATACTACAAAGCAACAACAACAACAAAAGCCCACACATCGCATACAAATTCTCTTAAAAAACAATAAATAAAAAGGTCGGTTGGTCGGTACTACACCAACATACATCTGGTTAGATTTTTTCTTCTTGATATACATGCTCTAAATGGTGATATTATTGTTGATGTTGTAGTTATTTAGCTGTAGAATGAAACTCAAAGCAGCATAATAACATACTGCTTAACTTTATTTACTCACAGTGATGCCAGATACACGGATTTGCACCAAAACATATTACTATAAGAACCTTGTTCAATCGTACCATTTTATGGGGATCTTTGCTGTTTGCTTTCATATTTGTCTTCTCCCTATACAAATATTATAACATTCGAAATTAGTTTGTCTTATAGAAATAAACAAAATTTGAATAAAATGTTTAATGTATCATTAAAATGGCTGTCCAGAGACCTTAAATAGACACCTACGTTCTTAGCGATCATATTTTTAATATAAATAAAAATATTTTCTCATTTTATCTATTTTGATACTCAAGAATTTAAACGTATGAAATTTTTTTTTTTGCTTTCTAAAGCTCGAAGGATCTGACACATCCCACTCAAGCGTTGATATCAAGAAATCGCCTCTCGAAGCCCTTATTACCTAAAAAAATCATGTTTCCAACTATACATGTATGTGGATTAAATTAGGGGATAATTACATTATTTACGAGATATCCACTTAAAAAATATATAAAAGAGATAACACATATGTGGCAGCACTGCTTACTACTATTAATTTCTTCGTTAATATTGTATGAACGAACAGTAATAACAGAAATGCAGCCGCCGACACGGCAAAACGAATGTGAATTTTATAGTGTAGTGAATCAAAAACCTAAACACAGATATAAAAACACACACGCACAAACAATAATACACAATGAGAGAGAAAGAGATGCACTTAACAGTATAATGTTGAATGTTAACTATAAAGTGGTATAGTGTAGAAAGAAAAAATACAATGGGAGCAAATCAGTGTTGCCTCTTTCGGGCTTATTACACAAAATCGGGATATTTGAAATTTTTCTGGAAAATTAAATTTTATTTTAACTTTCAGCTTAAAACTACTCCTCTTTTTAATTCACATTACTTTTTTTGTTTGGCAATCTAATGTCAAAATTATAAAAGTGAAATTTTAGCTAATATGTAATCTGTAATATAAATAACTAACTTTTGCTAATTCGTCCTAGTTTGTTAATCTGTGTGACCTCAGAAATATCACCTGCTTGATCATTTATATGACAAAATTTTATGAGAAAGTTTTTTTAAATGTCATTATCTAATTCGACAGTTGAAAGAGTTTTTAGTTTTTTTTTTTCATTTCTGCTCTGACTTATCGCAGCGTTTCCTAATAACTTGCTTCCGAGGATGCAGTTAAATTAACCAGAATATATAAAAATATTTATTTCCTGCATTCTTTGCTGCTTCTAAAAAAAGAATAGTTAACTTACAGTGGCACTTATGCACACATGTGCTATGAAGCATAATTTAGTTGCTGAAAAGGCAATAAGCGATATACAATTCAACTTTCCCATATAAACCAATTTCAATATAAGCAACGTTTGTTGTTGCATTATTGCTTACAATAACACATGTTGTAAGTTAAACAAAAACAGATTTGTAAAGCTTACACTTATATCTTACTAAAAAACAGGTTTCTAAGTCGTGCATACTCAGCTCTATGTATGTATGTCATGAAAAATAAACTTTTCAAAAACTAGTGTTCTTAGGTGAGAATCGAAGCATTGTCAGCCGATTTGTGTGACATACTAAACGTTTTTGATTACAAACTTGATTTGAAAACTTAATTTTTTACTGGAATACAAAACATGCCATTTTTCAATAAAATTTAAAAAAAGTTTTTTTATGTAATTCGGAGTGATTTTGGATAATTTTATGTCGACCTCTGCGCTATTTGTGTTTTGTTGATGGCAACACTGGAGCAAATAACACTCAACGAATGCATAAGCACCCCTTCTTCCTTCCGTCTTTAAAAATTCATATAAAAAGTTGTTGGTGTACAATTTAAGTATGTTTTGCTGTTGTTGTTGTTATAGATTTCCTGTCTAATTACTTCGAAGGGAAAATTTTATAAAAAAAAAACTATAGTTAATGAACAAAATTTGTAACGGTTTTAACGTTACAAACATATTATGAACACCGTTATTTATACAACAAATTTCCTCTTACATTAATTTTTTTTTTGATTTTTTAACAAAAAACATGCCATTGCCTTGATTTATTAAGAGTATAAAACATTATTTTATTATATTTAAAGAGATGTTAGTTAGGAAACCACTCTCTTTTGTCTTCTATAAGCAAACCACACACAGGAAAAGCAAACGTCAACGTTTTTTCGTCGTAAAATATTGCAATATTAATTTTTTCCAATATATTTAACACCTTGCATTTTTTTCATAACGATTTGTACACAATTTTATTATTGATCAGCTCATAGGTATATTTTCAATTTTCTTTTCGAAAATTTTTTATTAAATTCTTTTTTAATTCATTTACACACACATACATTTAAACACCAACAAAAATTGTAAAGTCGCGTACAAGTTTTAATGTAGAAGAAGCAGCAGAGCACAAAATATATTAAAGAAAAAAATTTCTAATCACCAATTATCCCATCATGTTTTCTTAATTTTTCTCGTATAAACTTTACACTTTTCGCATATATTTCATTGAATTCAATATTTTCACTGTTTATATTTTGTGTTTTTGTTAAAATATTTTATTAAAACTTGAATTAAAATATTGAAAAATTATAATAAAAACTAAAAAATGCAGAGCGCAGCGTAAAAAGTGTTAGCAGACACGAACACGACAACGTACGAAAAAAAATCTCACATTAGTGTTGCCATATGTTGGCAAATGGCGACTGCGCTGCATTCGGCGTGCTGCCAAGGGAATTTTCTCACGCGGTTACAACAACAACTCGTGAGAAATTTCCCATGAGCGTGGGAAAATTGGGATTTTTCTTTGTTGTTTGTAGAAGATGGAGGATTTTTACAACAAACACATATTAGAAATTATTTCTCGCATATTATTATATTCTATTCTGATTCAGGCACACACGGAGTTCGTGTAAATTTAAAATTTTTAAATTGTTTCAATTCAATCGTTACTATATACATATGTATATGTATGTATGTATGTATGTATATAAAGGAACAAGTCTAGTTTAGTGGCTATACCCCGATTTTTTTAATTTTTTTGGAGGGGCTAGGGGCTTCTGGGGTGATTTGGGAGAAATCATTTTTTTTATATCGGCCGAGCCTGTTTTCGGAGTTATGGACCGACAAAGTTTTGACTTTGATTTGTAAATAACTTTGTTACTTATTATCGGATTTCAATATATATATCATTGGAAAGCTTACTTGTGTGCCTTTCATTTGATATTTCAAAAACCGAAATCCATTAACCCGTTATGAACCAATTCATATTTTAGCATTTTCAGTATAGTATATTATACTACATATTATATTATACTATTATTCTATTCTTATTTATATGTCCTATTATGAAAATTTTTACAAATAAATTTTTCCTTTTTTCAAAAAAAAATTTCATAATAGGACTGAAGAATAATAGTTTAATATATAATAGGTTGATTTTGTCATAAAAATGAAAAATGTATTATATGTAAATTTGTTTGTTCGGAAAAGCGAAAAATTTTTTGAAAAAATCGCGCGATTTATATGTATGTATGTATGTATGTATATCGCTGAAATCGGATAATAAGTAACAAAGTTATGTACAAATCAAGAACAAAGCTTCGTCGGTCCATAACTCCGAAAATAGGCTCGACCTCAAAAGAAAAAAAATATTTCTCCTAAATCACATCAAAAGCCCCTATCCCCCAAAAAAAAATTAAAGAAATTTTGGAGTAGTCACTAAACTGATATTGTGATACAATAAAGAATTTAAAAAATGGAAATGGAAAATGGAAAATTCTATCAGAGGTGTTCACCCGTCCTGTAATATGTAATATGGCAACAAATTTGTTGTGGAAAAAAATTTAAGTTATATTGAGGAAGTTATGGGAAAACCAAGTAAGTATTATAAATAATTTCTTTATTTTTTATAATTGTTCTTCAATAGCCGGCGGGGCTGTAATTCTTCCCTACTATTTTACGGTTTCTATAAATTATATATTTTAATTTTAGAACAACAGTTAAAGAAAAAATGGAAAACTCTTATGCATCAATTCCAAGGTGAAATTAAAAAATTCCCAATACATAAATCAGGCGGTCCTGCGATGTTGGACGAGCAACAACGTGGTATTTATACAACATGGCGATACTTTAATTCCTTATTTCTGAAAGACCAAATGGCTGCAAGAAAGTTAAGTGGAAATTTAAAAACACAATTAACATTTAATGAAGAAGAAACAGAACAATTTGTCATGAATGAAAGCCTTAATGATGTATCATTTACATCACAATGGTCCACCAATGAAAATAAATAAATATAATTCCGAACGTGCTCAAGTAATGGCAATCGAGGACAAAAAATTGCAAGTTCTCCATGCAAGATTGCAACTGGATCTGAACGCCCAGAATAAACCAATGAATGAAATGAAAAAAATTAAAAAAATTAAAACTGAAAAATAAAAAATGAAAAAAAAATAAAAAAAAAAATTAAAAATAAGAAATGAAAAATAAAAAAATGAAAAACGAAAAATTAAAAAATAAAAAATGAAAAATAAAATATGAAAAATAAAGAATGAAAAAAAAATCAAAAATGAAAAATGAAAAATGGGAAATAAAAAATGAAAAGATTAAAATAGAAAATGAAAAACGAAAAATTTAAAATTAAAAAATTAAAAATAAAAAATTAAAAAAAAAAATTAAAAATGAAATATAAGATATGAATAACGAAAAATTTAAAAATGAAAAATTAAAATTGAAAAATAAAAAATGAGAAATAAAAACTGAAACGAAAAAAAAAATGAAAAATAAAAAATGAAAAATAAAAAATGAAAAATAAAAAATGAAAAATAAAAAATGAAAAATGAAAAATAAAAATCGAAAAATAAAAAATGAAAAATCAAAAATAAAAACGAAAAATTAAAAATTAGCCAGTTGAAATAATAAATAATAATAAATATATTTATATTAGCAGAGCCCCTGCAGTTGATTGCCATAATGATACATAGATGACGCTTTCCGTTTGATTTTAAAAAAGTGCTATAAAAAATCTGTAAAAGTGCCCTGTGAACGGACTCACATGATATTTTCTTGAAATTTATTCTAGCAAAATAAATATTTTAGTTAAAATATTATGGCTAAATTTGGCAAATACATTGCAAATATCTTCCAAGGTATTTCAAGGCATATCAGTTGTAATAGGATCAGTAATTCTATGACAGAACTGGGGATCAATATTTAAAAAGTTAGTATTGTCTACTCCCACAAAAGTGGAATATAGGTCGGCCTGTTTGTGACATTGCGATTTAATCGATATTGTTTATATGTGTTCGGTGTGTCTGCTGTCAATTAATACAAAATTTAAGTTGTTTTTGTAACTATTTTTACATAACTTTTTCCTTTTTAGTTTTCTGCTCAGTTAGTCCGGTTATTTGTAATACTTGCTAGTTGGTACGACATAGTTTTATGAAAAATTATTTAGATTTTTAAAAATATCTATAAAGAAAAAATCTCTGAAATTAAAAAATTTCCCTATATTTTAATTTGTCTTTTCAGCACCGTTTTTAAGGATCCTAAAATATTGCCCACAATACCCAAAAGAAAGAAAAAAGTGTGTGTTAATATTCTCTTATATTCCGTTTAAAACTGGAAGGATTAAATTAGTTCGTTACATCGATTAGTTTTAATTCAATCGTTCTATTCTTGTTATTTTACTAAACTACATGGGTACAAAATTTGCCGGTAAATATGGCAAAACCATTTCTCCGTATCCTTTTGGATATTCAAAATTATAGACATCACTAAACAAACTAATTACATTACTCAAATATTTTATAGCACAGAATTATGATCGTGGTAACCTTTTTTCCAGAGTTCAGAAAAAACACACACTGAATAAAAACTTCTACATATATGTAAACAAACATGGCTCAGACCAACAAACACACATTTTTATTTTCATATCAATTATGTGTGTTTCTAAATTTTGTACACTGCCGAACACAATCTGACTGTTTTGTTTTATTATTTCGTTATCTACACGAACATTTTTCTATCACGTATTTTTTGTTTCGAACACATATAAACCACACAGATTCGAGTGTAGCTTTATTTTAAATTCTGGTACGTGTACTGCGAAAAAACAGAACATTAACAAAAAACAGGTTCGAGTGCAGTTATATTTTAAGTTCGTGTTCTGGCTCGCGTACTGCGAAAAATTAAAACATCAATTCGCGAAGTGATACACTCCGATAAAAATGACGACAATTGTTTCAACCAAATTTATTAAAATTTTATGACTAATTTTATGGTAATAGAAGACTTAAGATACAAACACTATTTAGCAAAATAAAAGTTACGCTTGTTCGTTGTTAGATTTTTTTACATTACGCATCCCTATTTTTGCAACCAATTTGTGTCAATAAAATTAATTGTGAAATTATATTGAACATTTTTTATGATGTACTAAACAATTGTTTTTTCCCCTGTTTGTGTTTTAAATTTGTAACAAACGACTTAAAATAAAAACACAATTTAGCATCATAAAAATTACACTTGTGTAACTTTCTTCAGAAAAGAATTTTATGAAGCCTATTAGAAAAAATTTACAATCCTTTTCTAAAATTACATACCGTTTTTATTGTTTCGGTTTTTTGCGATGTTTTGCATACATTAGCACAAATTCCCCTCTGTTTATTTGCCAACCAATGAGGGTCAATAGAAATAATATTTGCAATTATTTTTTTAAGTTAAAGCTTTATGGGTTTCTTTTCCAAATTTCATTGTTCCTTTTTTATGATTTTCGTTGCAATTGTTTACAATTGCTTTTTTCTCGTAATTTTCATTTCATTTCGTAGACGAAAACATAACAAATAACTTTAGACACAAACACAATTGTGCATCATAAGAAACACTTGCTGATTGTTAGGATGTTTTGCATCCATTAACACAATCACCCACCCTTAATTTGCGAACCAATTAGTGTCAATGCACAAACACGAACTTAAAATATAACTGAGCTCGAACCTGTTTATTGTTCATGTTCTGTTTTTTCGCAGTACACGAACTTAAAATATAACTAAACTCGAACCTATTTATTATTCATGTTCTGTTTTTTCGCAGTACATGTACCAGAACAATATAGCTGAATTCAAACCTGTTCTTTGTTCATGTTTTGTTTTTTCGCAGTACACGTACCAGAACATGAACTTAAAATAAAGCTACACTCGCCTCTTATGTGTGTTCGAAATAAAAAATACGTGATAGAAATATGTTCGTGTAGATAACGAAATATTAAAACGAAACACAGTCATAATGTGTTCGGCACCGTACAAAATTTAGAAACACATAATTGATATGAAAATAAAAATATGTGTGGCTGCTTTAGTACAGAACATTGTGTGTTTCATGTGTGTATTTTCTGAACCTTGCTTTTTTCCCACATTGTTATTTTATATGCTCCTTTTTTTAAAATTCATCTTATATATTATCTTCATCTTATATATATATAATGAGTAGGTGATTTTTTTTTACATTTTATAGGGTTTATAATATATTATGTTTTAAGTTTGTTCGAATTTATAAAGAAAAATAATACCAATTACCAAAATTATTCCAATGTGGTATGAAATTTGGCAAAAAAAAAATATATTTTTAAGAAAGAAAAAATGTTTTACTGTCCATAGAATGGAAGGATCAGTTGTATTAAATTGGGTTTACATCTTCATACATATGTATGTATATGTATCTTTATATAAGCCTGGGAGCCAACTAATGTTAATACTCAATACTTTTTCCATATAAAAAACTAACAATCATAATTGAAATTAAGCATAGTTTGAGGAACATATGATATATAAATTGAGATAAGTAACAGGTGCCTATGAGTCTCAGCATAGCAATAAATTAACTTCTAGCAACTTAAGTTTATTCGTTTTTACAAAGTCAGGTGGATATCGAATAATAAAACCAGTCGAATTTCGGCTCAATTTTTTTCATGGATCTCACAATATCAAAGTAAAGATATTAGTTTATTTTCTCTTGAAAATAAATTTTGTTTTGGCTAATTCCTTTTCAATTCAACTATATTTGTGGAATTTAAAAAAAAGAAATAATATTTGTAATTATTTTTGAAATTTTATTTTTAAAAATATATCAACATTTTTTCAACACATTTCTATATATCTTTCATATTTTTTTTATAAGCCACATAGTGGAAAATTGCTTAAAATTTTAAATATATGTTTTCATATATATACAAATTGCGTTTAATAATTAAATGTTGAATTTCGGCAAAATGACACTGACTTTTTATAGTTTTATTTACAAAATTATGAGTAGATAATTTATATAAAAAATATATAAAATTACATAATTTATTAACTAATTCAACAGGAAATTAAAAGTATAGGTTTAGTAAATAAAAATAAAATGAGTCATAACTTATAAACCAACATTTAAAAATTTTAGGGAGTCATTTTGAAATGATTTACAGGTTATTAAGAAAATTGTAAATAAATCCTTTTCTAAATAATATTCTTTAAAAAATCCGTCATGTAAGGAAAAAATGATCTTTAGTGAATAATTTTATGGAAAAGAATTTAAATAGATTTTCTGTTTAGGTCGTACAAGCAGAGTATGTAGATCCCTATTATAATAATAACTTAAATCTAAATTTTTGGAGGTGTATGCGTTTTTCTGAATTAAACATAACAAATAAAAGTTTTGTTGAAACTAAATTCAATTAAACGAATTGTTCTTGACTATTGGCGGATAATTCCATTAATCTCCAAGCGGCCTTGGGATTTAATTCATTAGGATCTCGACATAATACCCAAACATAATTAACACGCATAACTTTTTCATTATCTCCTTCAACTATTTTGTTGGTTACTCTTTCTCGTACACACATTATTTGTTGCGCTTGAAAAGTAACTATAAGTACTGGTCCCTGTTCCATTACTTTACCCATGGCTAAATCAATATTTTCAATATCAAGAATTTTGGAATCTAAAAATAAACCAGCCTTAAGTGCCTGACTTATGGGAGTGGATATGATATTGTAGGTGCTTTCAAAACACCAATCTTTTAGAATTTCCAAATCGCCTCTAACCATGGCTTCCAAAATATTGGGTATTATATCAGTTTCACAATCTTTAAGAAATTGTTTTTGATCAAAGCTTGGATCTATTTTACACAGTTCAGTTAAAGTTTCTGATAATTCGGTTTTTGAAAATAAACCGCCCATTACATCTGAGACTTTATCGGTTAATAAACGTGAAGCTCTAATGACAGGATTTTCGGATTCTTCATATTTTATTTTCCAATCGAGGACCTTATTAACATAGGCATTATTATTTTTAAAATTTTCCCAAGATTGATAAAACTTTGAATCTTTATGCAACTCTACACCCATGGCTTCCATGTTTGGTTCTACCACACGCTCATTTTCAGCAAATTCAACTTCTTTACGTTTACGCAAACGTGGCGGTGACCTGTAAACTCTGGAATTTATACTTGTTTGGTCCATTTCTTGTTTAATCATTTTCGTTGTATCCGATATTGCCTGAAAAGCTGAAGTCTGTCCAATTTTCTCACTTTGCTCAGATATGGTATCTTTGGCAGATTTAGCTTGTTTCGATATTTCTTCCGTGATTTTGGATGCTTTCTGGGCTATATCCGTTTTACCAGCTTCTTCCAGAACATCGCTTACTTTTTCTTTAATGGAGCCCAATTGATCTTTTAAAATTGATGAAGATTTATGAGCCTCAGATTCGACAATGTTGAATTTCTGCCTGGCAGATTGTAAAGCATCCGATTGTTCCAGTTTTTGAGCTTCTTCCCGGAATTTTTTAATGCTTTCTTTCATTTCCTTATTTTTGTCCATTTCATTTTTAATATTATCAATGAATTGTGAAAAAAATCCGGGTCGTCTGCCAGGTTGGGAATACCAACGCTAGAAAATAAGTAATTGATTTTAATTGAAAATAATAACTTTTTATTGATATGAATAAAAAATTTTACAAATTACCTGATTTCGCACCACTTCCAGACATTGTCTTCCCACGAATAAGCTCTTATTACCTCTGGTCAAAACCAAAAATTTGTACTAAAAAAATATAATTAAATAAATTTTACTACAATTACTACCGTTCGCATTTTTTAACCTTTTTCTTTTTTGTCTTTCTCACATTTTTATTTTGGCCACCTAATTTTTCAAAAGATTTCATCACATAACTTACCATTGTGTTTAATTTGTATTGTACACTTTATTTTTAATTTTGTTAATTTTTGTACATAAACTTAGTATTGAGTCCGTTTTATATAATTTCTTCGGTTCGTTGAGGGAGAAATACAATTATTTTTCCTTCTAATTTTTGCCTTAACTCATGCCTGTTTAAATGTCAGTGTCAGTGGAGTTGATAAAAATCATCTGATTGGAAAAGATGACAGCAGGTTTTCATAGCACTAAGCTTTTATATATTATAAATCTAATAAGAAAACTCAGTGTTGTGTTGTGAAATGTAAAATTCAACTTAACGGGTTTAGGAAGTTTTTATACACTATAGTAAAATTTACTTAATTATATTTACGTATATATATATATTTTCTTTTTACTCCTACAAGAAGCATAGGGTCTCTTAACTTTTAAGTTTGTTCAATTTAAATTTCCAAAAAATTTTTTGATTAAAACTTTAATCATATATGTTAAAAGTTTCAGTTAATTACGTTCTGGTGATTGAGTATCTAACTGACCCTTATCAAATCGGTTTAAATTTTCTAAAACATACACAACCCATGTTCCAGTGGGAAATATCTGAAAATATACCTTTGAATTAGTTTCAGTTACACAATCCACTGATAAATGTATAAATTGTTATAGGATTTCTTTAAAAAAAAAAACTTTGTAACTTTACATGTTTAACAAGAGGTTAAAAATGTTTAAGATATAATTCATTGGTAATTAAAAATATGATATTGCGATAAATCCACATTTCATTTTCATATATTTTAATGAAAGCCCTGTTAGTGTGTTAGGAATGTTAGCCGATGTCCAAAATTTGTATGGGAACTAATTATTTTTTACAATTTATTTTAACAAAACATATATATTTTTTGAAGTTTTTAGATATTTTTTTTGTGTGTATAGAAACAAAATGCTGAAATCGATAAATATTTGTATATTTATCGTCGAATACTTATAAATTCCCAAAGTTTACCAACACTTGTTTAAAAAAATCAAATGCAGTTATAAAATCCCATTTTAAATAGAATTTGAAAACCAAGCAAAACCAATCGACATAGCGCACGGTGAAAAATATTTAATTTAAAATAAATTTGAAAAACTGCGCTTCAAAATTATTTATATACATATATAAATCCAAAATTGTGTTACGATTGTAATAAACATATAATAAAACCTTAAAATATTTAAATTAACATTGCAATTTGGAATTTAATTTGCTGAGATAAAAAAAAAACAGGAGAACAAAAACAAAACTAACGGAGGTTTGTTGTTGGAATCTAGCAAATTCTGAGAATTGAATGCAAATAACACCATGTACCGCAGCAGTCCCGAACAGAAAAAAGTAAGTTAGTGGAAAGAGAGAGAGGAGGGGTTGAAGGAAGCTTAAAATTTAACAGTTATAAATGTAAAATATTTTTTTTATACATTTCTTAAAGCAAAGTGAAACCAATTTCAGTAATTTATTGGGAGGATTTAATAGTTTTGACATGAAGTGTTTTCAAGAAATGTATTTGGAAACATGTAACTCATTGGCGGCAGTATCCACAGCATCCCCAAGTATTTCGCCGACATCAACAAGTAGTTCATCTGGTTCGCTTTCACCATCAAGCTCAAGACTTTCAAATGTATCAGCAGCATCTTCAACATCTTTTACAGGAGCAGGTGGTGGTGGTTTTGGATTTGGTAGCTTAACTGCCCTACAAGAACAACAGTTATTAGTAGCTCATCAACATCAGCATCATTTAGCTGCTGCTGCCGTTGCTCAACATCAATTGGCCATGGCAGCCGGTGCCACCCATCATCAAGCTCGCTCTTCGCCAGTTGGTAATGGCAACCAAGGTGGCACAACTAAACAACAGCAGGATGAAATTTCCAAGTCATTAAAAATGTTTGCCATGTTGACGGCCTATTCAAGTGGTAATGGTAGGTTTGAACCAATTTTATCTAATTAGAAACAAATTTTAGGATAAAATTTGCTTTTTTTTTAACTTTTTAACGAATTCCAGGAAATGCTTAAACTTAAAACGTCCATTTTTTAATTAACGCTCTCTAGCGAGTGAAATTGTTACCATTTTCTCCATTTTTCAACAGAATTTTCTTAATTTCCTATTTCTAAGAAATCTGCAAATTACACCATTGTTGCAGACATTTGAGTCTTTTAAGGTTATGTTGAATTTTTTTTTTCTTTAGATCTACATTTGGTAATTTAACTAATATCTGCAGCCTAAAATAAACTTTAATAATAAAAATACAATAAGAATACGAAAACACTGATGAGACTTAATAGCTGTATTACTGAAGTTATAGAAAGATCTAACCATTGGATCTAAATAATTAGTCTTGTGTTTAATAAGAACTCAGTTGAGATCGCATCAATTAAATTAGTTTCACATCAAATTTTTTAAATGTAAAATGAAATTAAAGAAAATGGGTATGAGAAGTAAAATTAGTATCTAATTTTTTATAATTGTAACTAGGAAGACATTCTATTAAAATAAATCATTCAGAATGTATAAAATCAAAATCAAAAGTTTTAAATAAAAACCTAATTAAAAAAAATAATATCTTTTAATGTTTTAGAATGTACAACAACTGTTCCCCCACAATTACCACACACTCCTGTTGATGCTGTTATGCAAGATTTTGCTTGCAATGGTTATATTTGTGATGAACGCAATCGCTATCATTTGGGTATGCATTTATCTAACAATTCAGCGGTATCTGCCAATGCAAGTCTTTTAAATGCTGCTGCTTCTCATCAACATCAGCCGCATAGTGGTTTTTCTAATGTAAATGCAGCAGCTGCTGCTGCCTTAAATCAACAACAACTGCAAAAATTGCAACAACATAATTTGAATATAAATTTCAATAATAATTTTTGGAAAATGTTGCCAAGTCATATGCAACAACATACAAATGCTGTTACAGCAGCCGCTGCTGCTGCTGCCGCCGCAACAGCCGCTGCAGCCGTTAATATGGATTATAATTGTAATCAAAAGAAAATGCCGAAACGTTATAATGGCACTAAAACTGAAAAATATGTAAGTATTCAAAATTTGAACATGAGTTCTCTATATCATAAAGTTCTCTTCTAAGTTAAAACGCGTTTAAACCAAATTTGAGTGGCATTGTTATTAACTTTTTTGCCTTCGGATAAGAAAAAGTTAATTTCGGATGCTATAAATATATGGGGACTAGGGCAAAAAAAGGACCGAACCAGACCATACTTGGTAAAGTCACTTATATTTTGAAGAAATACATATATTCAAACCAAATTTGAGAAAAAACGGTGCAATATTTTTGTTTTTTCGATAGATTTTAGTCAAAATCGGGAAGCAGCTTTGTATGGGGGCTATGACAAAGAATTGCCATATGGGGTTTATTTTTGGACCTGTAGTTTGATTACAAGGACAGACAGATGGACGGACGGACAGACAGACATACATCGCTAAATCGACTCAGAAAGTGATGAAAGTGGTGTAATAAAGAAGGGTCTAGGTCAAATATTTTTGGTAGTTACAAACATCAGCACAAAGTCATACTCTGGCCACATGGTTATATAGGGTATAAAAATGTTCGGAATCTATTTCCTCAAATTCGGGACCGAAAATAGTAGTTACTTTGAATTTTTTTTTTTTAACAAAAAGCATATAAAGTAAATGTCGGAGAACTGATGTAAGTACGTAATGTTGATCCTTGTGACCTAGTCTTTCATAAAATACTTCTTTCTGTAATTTTGACTTATATTTTCGAGCAGAAATAAAAGATTGAATTTTATTTTTTTATTTTTATACCCTATACCACTATGTGGTTTGGGTATAATGACTTTGTGCTACTGTTTGTAACAACCAAAAATATTTGACCTACACCCATCTTTAATTATACCGATCGAATCAGAATCACTATCTGATTCGATTTAACGATGTCCGTCCGTCCGTCCGTCTGTGTGTCCATGTAAAGCTTGTAATCAAACTGCAGGTCGCAAATATAAATATATTTTGATGAAATTTGGTATTTGATCTTCTATCGGCCATGGGATGAACGCTATTGAAATTGGTGACAATCAGTCCATGTTGAGACCTAGCCCCCATACAAATGACCACTATGAAATCAATATATATTGCCATAAGATCCAAATTATCATACAAATCTTAAGCGGGATATACACGGTCAAAATGATTGAACTGCATTTTGGTGGTATTAGTGAAAATGTGTTTGTATGTGTCACACCGACGATGATTGAAGCAAAATCAAAAATTTTAGATTTTCTGCTTGCATGACGTACGAATTTGATGTGTGTATATCGTTCATTGATCAAGCATGTTCTCATTTTTAATGTGACTTTGAAGCAAATGGTTGTGAGGAGATGTCGGATGAAAGGAAAAATATTTTAGAATTGCTGGAAGCTTGCCATTAAGTTTTCATGGGAAAAATGAATTCCCTTTTTTAACCACTCCTTCATTCAGATACGT
This sequence comes from Cordilura impudica, assembly GCA_963682025.1. Taxonomy (NCBI): domain Eukaryota; kingdom Metazoa; phylum Arthropoda; class Insecta; order Diptera; family Scathophagidae; genus Cordilura; species Cordilura impudica. The sequence continues at coordinate 82,117,386 of OY821517.1, forward strand.
TTCTTCTTCTTTTTTCATTTTCTTTTGCTTTTAAGCACACTGCCAAAATGGCGACAAGTGTATCGTCCGCTATCGGCATGATGTTTACCGCACAAAATCAAAAACCAAATGAATGATTGAAGTGCTATGCAGTACCGTGTATGTTCAAAGCTTCATGCACACATACATGAATTTGACGTCAAGCATTTTGACCGTGTATACTGGCCTTTAGTCAAATTGGGTTTGTTTGTATATATTACATCCATTAATCACTAGTCCAAAAATGATCCCTATTGGGCAACTCCTAGTCATAGGCCCCATATAGAGCTGCTTCCCGATCTTCACTTAAATCTATCAAAAAACAAAAATATTGCACTGATACTTCTCAAATTTTGTTTGTATATATTTTTGCAAAATACAAGAGACTTTACCAAACATGGTCAGGATCGGTCCATTTTTGGGCCCAGTCCCCATATAGATATAGCATCCGATATGAACTTTTTCATATCTGCAGCCGAAAAAATTAATAAAAATCCCACTCAAATTTGGTTTATGCTTATTTTCTATATCCAGTTAGTTGGGCCTGAGAGATAGGATCTCTAAACGCATGGTATAGGGTATCGTATAGTCGGTCTAGACCGACTATAATTTTCTTACTTGTTTTTTTGAGCTAATAAAGGGTAATCCACGATTTGACTTAATAATAAAACGCATTGTAAAGTAATGTTTCGTATATGTATGGTATAAAATATCCGGTATATAGGCCCCGCGCTCTGAGCACAGGCCCTTGCTCTTTTCATCAAATTTTCGATGACATTTTGACAAAGATGTGGTTCTATCCCACCTATGACGCGTTTGGATCTCGGTCTTGAGCTCAGGAATTGTTTGTGGTTTATTTACATGAACCTGAGATTTCAAAAAACCCCATAGAAATAAATAGCACAGCGTTAAATCGCACGATCTTGGCGCCCTATTGATATGGGAATATCGGATGATGATTCGGTATGGTAATTGTTGCTAAAATAAATTGATTGGTTCGTTCGCGGTGTGGCAGGTGGCGTCGTTCTGCCACATAACGTTCATATCCATACCATCCAGTTTAGGCCACAAGAACTTCGTTACCATGTTCCTGTAACGAATGCTACCCACAGTCGTGCACTCTTATTGGGGTAGCAGCCTTTATAAAAATCAACCACTGACAAAAAAATATTACAAAAATGAAAAAAAAGGTCGATTGAAAAAATTTTTAGTTCTAATAAATTCCAACGAATTTCACTTTTTATACCCTCCACACCACAGTGGCAGAGGGTATATATAAGTTTGTCATTCCGTTTGTAAAGCATCGAAATAAATTTCGGAGACCCCGAAACCATATACTTATTTTCTTCTTTCATTATAACAAGGGAAGTTGATTTAGCGATGACCGTCTGTCCGTCTGTCTGTGGAAATCACGACCTTGCCGCCAATATCTAAGCTTAGACCGTTAGTTTTTGTATAAAATCGTTTATTAACATCACAAAGGAGCTGTTATTCAAAATCGTCAAAATCGGTCAAAGGAGTCACGAGCTATGAACGAAACTTTGAAAAACTCTTGAAAATATAAAATTTTTCAGTGAGTGTTGTTTTTCTTAAGATATGTTGTATATGTTGTAATTCTTCTTATTGTTGAAGTCATTGCAGTTGTGTGTATATTAATACTGCACGTGCACGTTGGCCTAAGCAAGTATTACCACATTTTTTATCGTTAAAATTAAAAATTAATAAAAATTAAAAACAAAAGTTAAATATTAAAAATTAAAAAATTCAAAATGAAACATGAAAATTGCAAAAAGGAAAAAGAAAAATGAAAAACTAGAAACTAAAAATGAAAAATTAAAAAATAAAAACTCAAAATTCAAATTTAAAAATTAAAAATTAGTTTCTTACCGGTTTTTATAATTTTAGTTTTTTTTTTGTATTAAAATTATTTTAAAATTTCCTTTTTTTAATATTAATATTTTGTAGCCAAGAATCATTCGAATTTTTTTTTAATTATCGTATGACTTCTAAGGTGTCAAAACAGGCATATAGGAATCAAACTTTGGTTATTATTATGATGCCGGCTGCGTTAAATAATGAATTTCATTGCTTTTCTATGAAGTACTTAACACGTTGACTGCCAACTACGAGATAACTCGTAGATTGCGTTCCCTTCTAGAGTGCCAACTACGAGTTATCTCGTACTCACTAAGCCTGCCATTTTTGTGTAACTACGAATAAAACCGTATTATATCAGTGCTAGTATCGATAAATGACTTCTGGAAAAAGAACAAAGAGTCAATGTTGGCTTGCGTGAACTGAACTTTTATTTAAAAAATTAACTCAAATACAAGAAATAAAGTAATATTTTATTGTTTGTGGAAGTTCTTAAAACAATTTTCCACACAAAGGGCTGGCTTCTCTTCACAGGCTGGACACAAGTAACGCGTTTCTCGGCGTTTTTTGCTTGGGTACACATACGACATGGCTTTGTCGGACGCTGTTTTTTTCGGTTGGTGGTAAATACTCTAAATAATGGAGCTCTTGCAATCTATTTTTTTTTTTTTTCAAAACTGAATGAATCTCTTCTCCAATCAACGCGACGACGAATTCTTCTCTGAACTTTATCAGTTTTATTTTAGATGAAGTTACCTTTTGAAAAATTCTATGAGCATTTTGTATATATACATATATCTATAATATGTAATGAAAACTTTTTTGGCCATCTAATAGTCTTTCTTAGAGATGTGAAGTACGAAATCATTTGATCTGATCGGTCAATGCCATACATTCCATTATTGTAATCTCGAATTATAATCGGTTTCATAGAAATTTTTCCATTGCGATTGGGCACCTCTACCATTTCAACAGCATGCACGTGTGAAATGGTAAGGACAACTCGTTTGTCTTACCATTTGCATACAGTAACAGGGCCATTTTGCTCCCAAAAACACTCCCCTTTTTTCAGTTTACGATTTACCACATTTCTGGGGTTTCCTTTTCTGTTATTTCGCAGGGTTCGTTCCACACACATAAGTTTTTCGTGTATGTAACAGTTTTGTAAGACTTACTGAATTATAAAAATTATCCATGTAAAGCGTGTAGCCTTTATCGAGATAGTCCTCAAGTAAATGTAAAACAACGTCAGCAGTGTGACCTACATTATTGGTAGTTTCCTCAGATTTTCCGCTGTAAATTTTTATTTTCATTACTTTGTACATAACATTGTTGAAATGATTTAGGATTGGTCGTCTCACCTTGTACAATCTGTCGGCAGATGGTATTGAATTATCAACCAAATGAAAATAACGAAGTAGCAACTGGAATCGATTTCGGCTCATATGTGAGCGTCAAAAGTTTACATTATATAGCTTGTTTATGCTCCAGTAATGTTCTATTGCTGGAAAAGTACAAGGTCCCATTATTTGCAATAAAAGTGCAATAAAAACTTTCATCTCTGCAACACTTACGTCTTGCCAATTTAATAACCTTTTAGGTTTTTTATAGCATTTCCATTCCCATTTTGCAATTTCTTGTGCAGCATATAAATTAGTTTGTTCTACCAGTAATGCAAGAAACTCATCCGAAAAAAATAAATCCACCAGCGTTTGTACTGTAAAATTTGATGTATCTATTTTAACACCAACATTTTCTTGAAAAAGAAATAATTCAGGATTGTGTTGAACTTCCTTCCACAAATCATCATTCGCATTTGACGTAGTTACTTGGAAATCATAGTCATTATCATCAGGTTCGGAAACGTCTTCATGTTCGGAGATGAATTCATCTTCACTATCACTTGTATGCTCAGAAGGTTCATAAATGTCGTTACTATCATCGCTAAAAATCCCGTCATATTCTGAATCACTTAGATTTGTGTTGTACTCAGTTTCACTTTGAGCCAGTGACTGACCTTTTCTTATCCATATTGGGTTCTTGATAATTATAACAATAACTAGAGAATGTTTATAAAACTAAAAAGAAAGAAAATAATAATAAAATTATGATAATTATAATAAATAATAACTATAAAACAAAATATTATAGAAAGACGCAAAAAGCAAAAATGATGTTTTTTTATGAGAAAAAGGACCTACGAATTAACTCGTAGTTGGCTTCTGCGTAGCGATTTCTGTTACAGAAGCCAACTAGGAGATAATTCGTAGGTCCTTTTTCTCCTATAAAAACATAATTTTTGCTTTTTGATGATACCTATGATCTAGAAATAGAGATTTTAGTAATATAATGTGAAAAAATCAAATTGTCATTTTTGGCCAGTTTTCTGAAAATTGCCGTGGCAGTCAACGTGTTGAGAGGTTTTCTACTCTAGTAAAAGAAAAATAATGAATTTTTCAAGTAGTAATTAATTCTTTTTAAGGATCATTGTTTTTTATAATAGAAATTGGTCAACAAGAAAACCAATTAACTTTAAACTTAATCGGTATTCGGATTTAATGTTTCAGTATCGGCAACAGTTTCAAAGTGGGTGGAGGGTATCAAAAATTCGGCGTAGCCGAATTTAACACTTAATTTTTTTTATTTCAGCGCGAAATAATAAGAATCATAAAATAATTTATAGTTTTGTTCGATAAAATAAAAATCAAAAATATTTGTGACTTTTAGGATAAAAAGTATAAATGCTACGGTCACTGCTTCAAATAAAGAGTGTAAAGTGCAACTTTTTAGATTGTGAGATATACATGTATGTGAGTGACAATTCAATTATTTGATTGAAGACGGTCAATACCAAAAAATTGGATCATAGAATTAAAAACTATTTTACTAATTTAAAAATTTGTAAGTTTTATTTTAAAAAGAAAAAATATTAACCTAAAATAGCTTAACTTCAAAAAAAAAAAAAAAAAAAAAAAAAAAAAAAAAAAAACTTAAAAAGTATTAATTTTTATGATGTTGACAAAACTTTGAAAACCTTTACTATACAATAATTTAAAACTTTCCCTCTATTTTTGGTTTCAATATTATGTTGGGTATCCATTATTTGATCCATTGATCTTTTTTCATTCTCAATTAACTACCTCTATGAGATCTGTCTTGTTTGTGTAATTTCCTGTCCGTATTTTTCGATCCACAATTTCCTATAGATTTTCTATGGGTTTGAGATCTGGTGATTGGGCTGACCATTCCAAAACATTAACTGCATTAGATTGTAGCCATTCGGTTACAACTTTGGAGGTGTGTTTTGGGTAATTATCGTATTGGACTTCCAGATCAGGGTCGTCGTACAAACATTCCAACATGGCATCTTAAATTAAACTTGGACTCATCTGAAAAGACAATAGTATTCCAATTCCGTCTTCACCAGTTTGTGTTCTTTATCAAAATTTATGCGAGCCAGATCATTTTTCTACACAGGACGATAACAACCAAGATCAGCCTTAATTACTTGTCGAGAAATAGTTCGTGTACAAATTTTTAGTTTCAGATTGTTACTGACCTCTAGGTAGTATTTTTAATTAATTTTTTTTTTAATTTCTCTTGTTATTAAATTATTCCTATCTTTGATTCTTTTTTGAAATTACAAATTTTCTTTTGCGCAGTTTTCAACAGTAAAATCATTTTTTATTCTGTTTCTGAACTTTTCGCAAAAGAAAACGTCAAAAACTATAAATATTTAAATAACGTTTAAGATTTTATACATTTCCTTTCATATCATCTTCTATTTTTATTGTTTTAAACAAATCTGATACGAAAGTTTTAAAGTTTCCATTGTTTTGGCATCACTAAAATAAAATACTTTTTTTTTTCGTTGATCTTTTGTTTTATTTTTTTATTTTATTTGTTATCATGATTTAAACAAAGCTAATGGTGTATAATAGGATTTACAATTTATTTATATATTATTTATTTATTTATTTAATCTTATGAATTAATTCTAAGATTAAGATTTTTACCGAGCATTAGCTGCCAGGGCTATCAGCTCGGTGTTTCAACCAAATTTATTAAAAAAATCTAAAATAATTCATTAGCATTTATAAAAAAAATAAAAATAGAGATAAAAATAAATAAAAAAAATAAAAAGAAAATTATAGTCGGTCTAGACCGACTATACGATACCCTATACCATGCGTTTAGAGATCCTATCTCTCAGGCCCATCTAACTGGATGCAGAAAATAAGCATAAACCAAATTTGAGTGGAATTTTTATTAATTTTTTTGCAGATATGAAAAAGTTCATATCGGATGCCATATCTTTATGGGGACTTGGCCCAAAAATGGACCGATCTTGACCATGTTTGGTAAAGTCTCTTGTATTTTACAAAAATATATACAAACAAAATTTGAAAAGAATCCGTGCAATATTTTTGTTTTTTGATAGATTTAAGTGAAGATCGGGAAGCAGCTCTATATGGGGCCTATGACTAAGAGTTGTCACATAGGGATCATTTTTGGACTACTGATTAGTGGATGTAATAAACACATATAAACCCAATTTTACTAAGATTTATATGATAATTTGGATCTTATGGCAATTTATATTGATTTCATAGGGGTCATTTGTAGGTCTGAACATGGACCGATTCTCACCAATTTCAATAGCGTTCATCCTATGGCCGATAAAAGCTTATATACCAAATTTCATCAAAATATATTCATATTTGCGACCTGCAGTTTGATTACAAGCTTTACATGGACACACAGACGGACGGACGGACATAGTTAAATCGAATCAGATAGTGATTCTGATTCGATCGGTATAATAAAAGATGGGTCTAGGTCAAATATTTTTGGTAGTTACAAACAGCAGCACAAAGTCATTTTACCCAAACCACATAGTGGTATAAAAAGATAATAAAAATAAAAATAAAAAGACAGTAACAAAATAGAAAACTGAGAAATTTTATATGTTGTTTATGACTAAATTTCGTTTTTTCCGATCGCGTGTGGATAATGTTTTAATTTTTAGATGTACGCGTTGAAGAACATGTTCTATTTTTTTTAGCAGTACACGTGCAAGAATACGAACTTAAAATAAAGCTACACTCGAATCTGTGTGGTTTATGTGTGTGCGAAATACGTGATAGAAAAATGTTCGTGTAGATAACGAAATATTAACACGAAACACTGTCATGATTGTGTTGGGCACCGTACAAAATTTTGAAACACACATAATTGATATCAAAATAAAAATGTGTTGGCTGCTTTAGAACAGAACATTGTGTCTTTCATGTGTGTATTTTCGGGACCTTGCTAAGGGGTTTGATTGATTAATCATTATTTCTAGTGAAGCTAAAGATTCGACTTCGGGAGGATGGAATTTTATTGCGGTTTGGTTTTCTAAAAAGATTAAGGCATATTTTATATATAGGAGAATCTGTGCTATTGAGAACATTTCGCAATAGACTGAATGTGATTAATGTCTAGAGGTTCTATTCCAGCTTCGAAGAGCATATTTTCGGCTGGAGTTTTGGGTGCAAAACCATATAAATAGAGACCATAGTTAATTTTAGATAACAGTATAGCTTTTAACACTGAGATTAAGGAAAGTATAATGGACAGGCATTTTATTATATTTAATACGTGTCAAATCTTTTGTGATCATTTGTCGTTCCAGTTATTAAACACAATGCGTAAAATTTTGAGGGAAAAGGCATTTTCTATCTTAAAAGAGCCAGAGGAGATAGGTCTACATGATTTTTTTTCTCTGCATATATGTAGGTGTTTACATTTGGAAAGTGATAATTCTGCACCTGAGTAATTACACCAGTTCTTTATGTAATTAGTTAGGGAATCTATGTTGATGGTTTGATTCTTTTCTTTCCCGAGTTTCATAATTATGTAGAAGTCGTCGGCGTAAGCACAAAGTTGTATTGTTTAAGTGATAGGAGGTGTTCACTTAGTTTGTCATAAGATATAAGAAAAAGAATTACAGAGAGAGCTGATCCTTGAGGGATACTATTAGACAATGGGTATAAGTTACAGTACTGATTATAAATTCTAACTCTGATCTGTCTATTTGACAAGAAATTTTTTATATATCTTATTATTTTTGGACCTAGGCGCCATTCCATGAGTTGGTGTATAATGGCCTTTGACTGTCATTGTTGTTATGAATTTGTTGGCCGCAGATATCAAAACTTTACATCGGATACTATTTTTAAACGGGAACTAGGTCGAAAAATTTACCGAACAGGATCATATTTAGTCAGGTCACTAATTTTTCAAACTAAATTTGAGAAAAATCAATGCAATATTTTTTTTTTTTTTATAGATTTAAGTGAAGATCGGGAGACTAACTAAGAATGGTCCTACAGGGTTTATGTTTGGACTAACGAATAATGGGGTTATAAACACATATACATCAAATTTGACCGAGATCATTTTCTTTATATTGAACATATCACATCACAAAGTAGCAGACAGCTTTATTTTTATATAGAACTACATTTATTTTTTAATTTCTTATTTTCAGTCTTCGGCCAAACATTGTGTTTTCTGTGAAAACAATAATGAACCTGAAGCCGTCGTTAAATCTCACGCCGTGCGTGATTCTCTTGGTAGAGTTCTCTGCCCTAAGTTAAGAACCTATATATGTCCAATTTGCAAAGCATCCGGTGATATGGCACATACTGTCAAGTATTGCCCACAAAAGCCCATCATTACAATGGAAGATGCCATTAAAGCGGAATCGTTCCGTTTAGCTAAAGGCACATACTACAAACAACAAATGAAAGTTTAAAATAAATCGAATTGGTTGCTATGTGTTTTCGAAGAAAAAAAAAAAAATATCAAACTAATTTTGATAAAATCAAAAATCACAAAAAAACTATTGTTAATGTTTTAAAAACATTTTCATTTAAAATATTTTTTCAAATTGAATTTTAGATTTCCATAAAAATCTATAAAGCGCTAGAGGCGTAATCGTTATTAGTTGATAAGTTTTAATTACAAATATATAGTATATAAAATTAAAAAAAATATATATTTTATTTTAATTTCTTAAAATGTTTATTACCAATAAATTAATTACAATTTTTTTTTAATCAAATATGTTTAATGTCCTTACTCAACGAATATGAATTTGGTATCAAAAAGAAAATTTTAAAATATTTATTTAATATGTTTTATCCAAAAATGATGTTAATTTTTTTCATTCTCTATTTGTGGATCAAGAGAGAAGTCGATTAAAATGTTTTTTTTTGTTTATTATTAATTTTATATATAAATCATCTTATAAATCCGTGTTTATTTTATTATTAGCTACTTAACAAAAGTTTTATAATGTTTTATCTATCCATATATAATTATGGATACATTTTATTTAAATCAAAAATTCAATATCAAATTTAAACTATTTTAAAACCGTTTGACCTTACAGAATCATAATTTTTGAATTTGTATTATTTCAAAGATTTAAATTTTAAGCAAATTTCGAATTTGGATTTGATTCAATAGAGAACAGTTGTTCTCTTCGTTTTTTTTTTATTATCCAGTATTATCGATTCATATACTAAGAGTTATTTCGATTCTTTCAAATGTTTAGAAATTGCATTAACGAAGTATATTAATGTTTTATATTAATTTTATATTAAACTGTAAAATAAACACACTCGTATTAATAATTTCGACCAATTTATGTAATATTGAAGTGTCGCCGAAATAACAAATGAAAAAAAGTTAAAAAAAAAAAATAAAATTCCCTATTACGTTTAATATATTAAATAAATGTATTTTTTAAAAATGAACATTCAAATTAAAAATTTTTTTTAAGTGCTCTATGGAAAGGAAAAAGTGTTACATGAAATTTTTTTGTGTTGATTTTGTTTAGACCAATATATCGCACCTGTACCTCTAAAGTGAGTCAACTCAAAATTTACAAATTTTCAGTAGAGGCAAAAAACGTTTTTTTTTAATATTTACTATAAAATTTAAAAACAGTTGTTTCATTGTAAAGAATTGCGAATAATAAGTATACAACAATAGTAGTAGTAGCGATTTTTTCAGTGATCATCGAAAATAGCAAGTTTTTTTGGGTGCAACTCAAAATGTGTCTTTTTAGTGGATTCTAAAGAAGCTACTCTTATAACACAAAGAGGGTTACAACTGTATTTTTTTTTACGAAAGACTAGAAAAACCGATGTAAAATTTTTACAGGGAATAGATATGACCACTGTGTATCGTTTTCTTGCAAAAAGTGAAAATTGAAAAATTTTGAGTCTACTCACTTTAGAGGTACAGGTTCGATATTTTTTAATAAACAAAGCTGGGGCTAATCGCCGCATTCGATATCGAGTGAAATCAATCGAAATTCCATATTTTGGTTTATTATTTAAAGAAGACGGACAAACGTCAGACCTCGTTTCACTTTTACAATAAACTAGGGGTCAAAACTCGTTAACTCAGAGAGTAAGATTATTTTGTGTTGGAAATTAAAAAAATAATTTCAATCGAAAAATTTCGACAATGAAGCGACGATTATACTCGTTTACTAGATAGAATGATATGTTATCAACAAAATGAATTTTGTTTCATTTCTAAATATTTATTATATTATTAATAAAAAAAAAAAAGCAAAAACAATACCCAATTCCGCTGAACAAAATTATTAACACACTTCATTAAAAACTAAAAAATATTGTTTATTTGCAAAAATAAATATTTAGTTGCTTTTTGTTTTGTAACTTCGTCCAGTCATTTTAGCGTAGAATTCACCAATTTTTTCGTGACCTCTCGCCTATCCAACTCTTCTCGTAAGTGCTCTATCGGATTGAGATCTGGGGGCTAATCGTGTCATTCGATATCGAGTAAAATCAATCGAAATCCCATATTTTGGTTTATTATTTAAAGAAGGCGGACAATCTTCAGACCTCGTTTCACTTTTACTATTAACTATGGACCATAACTCGTTAGCTGTGACAGACTAAAATTACTCTAGTATTTTATTTTGGAAAATTAAAAAATAATTTCGATAACGAATGCGACGATTCGACCCATTCGAAACACACACACAATCACTCCTCTACCACGATGTTTTACAGTTGAAGCAAGGTTTCTTTTTTCTAGCTCTGTATTGGGCTTGCTCCACACCGTTTGGCGGCCATCAGGGCGAAAGTTATTAAACTTTCTTTCATCCGAGAATAGCAATTGGCTCTTGGAATATGGAAAACGCTTATTTTGCTTCACTAATGGAAATAAACGGTTTACGTCTAGTAAATGGCAATTGTAGTTCGCCGGACCGAAATGACATGATAAACGTTTTCCAAACTCTTGTTAAATATCAGTCGCTGCTGTGTTTGAGGATATTTTGGGACTCAAGTTTGACTTTTTTGACTGTCTGGCTGTATTCAAAGATCTAGGGCGACCTGTATGCTTTGCACTTTCAAATGTTGAGGCTCCTTTGAAACGCTGCACGATGCTCCGATTGGTGTAGACATTTCTATCCATAATTTTTCCTATCTCAGCATAAGATTTGCCTTAATTGTGCAAATATAGAATAGTCATTTTTCGCTGAGATTCGGTGGTTTCCTTTTGTTTGTTTCCCATTTTTGATAAAATCAATTATTTTTTGAAAATGCAAGGTACACTGACATTTGGACTTTGACATGGTGATTTCTCAGAAAGTTAGATGAAATATTATCATGACCAGCGCTTTTTGATTTCTCCAAACTCATTATTGTCTTCTAATTCGTTCAATATTACTTCTCTAAATGAGAATCGGTTATTATAATGACTGATTGTTCTCAAGGAAGTGCTGATGTCGTCAGCATGTCTTTCAATACCTTGTTTTAGTGAATCAACAGCATTGTAAAAATATTTATTGAATATGTTTGATTTTATTTTATTGTCAACTACACAAATCTCCACGGACCTAACTATGTTTTCCAGGCTCACATATATAATTATATTAATAACCAAGAGATTTCTTGTGACCGATATAAAAATGTTAGTTACAAACCGATTTTGACTAAAAATACCCCATTTGAAAGGTATTTCTTTTTAGCTGTCTAATATATTTACAGATTTCCACCGTCTGGAACATTTCTTTTGGAGTGAAATGCATTTAAAGTTGGTACTAACACATACATAAAACACATATTTAAGCTTTAAATAAAAAAAACTATAAAATGCTGTGTGTGTGTTTATAATTTGTGTTTGAATTGTGAATTGGCTAAAATTGATTAACATACCTTTAGGCTCTCATAAAATTATTTATTAACAAACACAGTTATATATCTTTTGTGTCTTCAACAAATATTTATATATTAATAATATTAATACTATATTAATATTATTTATATATTATTATTATATATATATTAATACGTGAAGGTAAAATTTTAGTTCCCTTTTTAAGCAATATGCGGGCACGGAGGAGTGTGAAAATTGGCATAGTTATAGTTAATATGGAGGAGAAGCTGAGAATGATAAAATTTATGTTTAATCTGTCTTAAAAAAATATTAAATTAAATAAAATATTTATAATAATTCGTTACACCCTGTTAATGCGAATGATTTAAATTATATATCAGACGCTCTGTGTTGAATTGTGAATTGCTAAAATTGATTAACATACCTTTAGGCTCATTTAAATATTCATACATTTTTTATATATATAGATTAAAAAAACATTTGAAGACAAAAATTTAATGAAAAAATAATATTTCCTAGAATTTGCACTCGAATTTCCAGTGCTGGGCTATACTAGTATTTATAATTGAATGAAAAAAAAAATTTTTCTGGAATTTGCTCTCGAATTTCTGGGGGATGGGCTCTGCTAGTTTTTATAATCCTACCTATTCTTCTCAATCTATCACTAACGGTTGTATCACACCGATTATTCCTTCTCATTCTTAAAAGTTTTTTTTTTCATTTCCATCAAAAGCCATAAATTCCAATTAATGACATATTTTTGCTTGACTTCTTGTAATCAATTGTAAAATGTCAGTCATTTTTCTGTAATTCATAAAATATATTTTTTGTTGAAAAAATTGTGTTTTAAACTAGCCACCACATCGAAAAAAGTTGAAATACATCCTCACCAATGCAAGTGTGAAAACATACAAAGTCCAAAAACTTCCAGGCAGTAACGCTGCGAAAAATTTAGTCCCAAAAACGGGACAGTAAAATTTAAATCATGTTTCATAACAAAATACTCTTGCTGCATAATCGACGATGCACCGTATGTACTGGAAGATTTTTTGCAGCTTCCGGGTCAAAATTTTTATGTTGCTAATGATCGAGGAATTGTCGAATATAAGCTTAGGAACCAGAAGCAGACGGAATTTTCAAAAAAATGTTCCTGATATGGCAAACAACATGCAGTTGCGGCAAAATAAGCAGGTTATTTGTTACAACGGGCTCTAAAAATAGCGAAAGTTATATTAAGGAGCGTTCGAAAAAAAAAACTACTTCCTTTTATAAGTGAACACAATGTGTCCACATATTTTTCGTCAGATTTTGCATCCTGTCACTACGGTAAGAAAGCTCTAGAAGGGTACCAAGGGAGAGATATTGGGCTCTTGTGAAAAGGAGTAGAAGAGCACAAGCGTCCCAAAATATGGAAGATTTTAAACAGAGATGGACAAAAACCACTACAAAATCCCTAATGAAAGTGTTTCCGAAAATGGTCCATAAGTAGTGATTAGGACTATAAAAATTATCTTTTTCGTAAGCTTTAATATAATTTAAATTAGAAAAAAAAAATCAAAACTAGGTTCAATGGTTTCCTTATTATTACATACTAGCAGATTCCAGCCCTCGAAATTCGAGTGCAAATTCTAGGAAATTTTATTTTTCCATTATATAAAGACCCTAAAAGTATGCTAATCCATTATAGCCAATTCACAAATAAACACAAAAAAAAAAGAAACTCATTTTTATTACAAACACATTAACAAATTTAATAAACACACACATAGCATTGTATAATTTTATGTATGTGTTAGTAGCCAATTTAAATGCAATTTACTCAAAACAAAGTAAAAAATTTAAAAATCTGTAAATCTGCAAAACGGCTAAAAAGAAATACCTTTCAAATAATATACGTTTGTTGAAAATCAGGATAAAACGGTAGAATAAAACATCCCAATAAACATTTTTGTTTGCTATCAACTTGAGGTGCATTTGAGATCAAATACATTTCTCAAATCTCCAACGTTAATTCTCAAATGCACCTCAATAGTCGGATTATAGTCTTCTCAACTTAAAAGGCACATTTTTTATATGGTGATTTTCTTAGTTATCAAATTGAGAAATTTGCTATTCTCAACTTGATAGTAAAGAAATTTCTCCAATTGGTATCAAATGGAAGGTACGGAATTGCCATATTGAAAAAAATCATATTAATTTTAGAAATGGAAACATTGTACTTTTTTCTGAATGTTTCAATTTAATTTTATTACATATTTAATATGTATTATCATGTACATGATTTTTTTTAATTTAGAATTAAAAATAAATTAAATAATTATTTGTACTTTTTTGAATATTAATATTATATAGGACATAAGTAAGTATTTAAATTGAAAAAGGAAGAAAATAGAAATAATTAAAAATATATCAATTAATTATTTCCACTTTTTCGGCAATTTTTAATTTAATTTATTATTTATGACACATTAAATATTATGTTAAAAATTTTTTAACTATAGAATAAAAAATAAATAAATTAATTATTTGTACTTTTTTTGAAAGTTGTTGGAAAAGAGTATTGGAAGAGGTAAAATTTGGGGAAGGTACGGCAACCTTAAAACGTAAGCCAATATTGGCAAAAGCACCATTTAAGCAGGTAAGTTTGACAAAAATATAAGCAATATTCAAGGCTAATTACTCAACTTGTTATTAGGTTGCCGAACTTATTGCCTTAATTTGTGGCTATTAAACAAAATTTCTAAGAATCACATGTTAAATATTTAAATTAATATTAAATTAAATTAATATTAAAAAATTCAAAAAAAGTAGAAATAGTTAAAAATATATCAATTAATTTTGTTTCCATCCTTTTCATTTAAATATTTCACCTTTTTTTGTAGGCGGTTGTTGGCATGCTGGAAAAATGAAATTATCGTTCTTTCGAACTCGCTGTCCGAAGAAGCAGCAGAAAATTTTTGATTGTAGGCTTCTGGAAAGATTAATTAGATTTAATTAATATCAATTGGAATCAAAACATAAAAATATAATCACGTTTTAATGGCGCCGTTACGCTGAGAGCTTGTACAGGTTCTTTGGAATTTGGTCCTTGCCAGCAGTTTTTGTTGGCTACTTCATCAGTGACCAATTTCCGCCATGCAATTTTTAGAAATTTTGTAAAATTGCCACAAATTATGGCCATAAGTTCGGCAACCTAATAACAAATTAAGTAATTAGCCTTGAATATTGCTCATATTTTTGTGAAACATACCAGGTCGCTAAACTTGTTTTCCGATGATTGTACTTTGGACTCGAATTCTTTAAATTCAGAGGCCTGCTTAAATGGTGCTTTTGGCAAGATGACAACACACTTCACTTTTTTGTTCTATAATGTATATCACAAATTTAATTATAGATATATATCATTAATTATATAAAACTTATTATACTTTTACCTCCCTTTTATTTATTTAATTTTTCTTTTCTGCAACAATTCCTTTTACAGAACGTAAAATTAACCAAGCTTTGTAAGCTGTTCACAAATGTCACGTACAAAAGTAGCGAAAATCAAATTCAGCAAGTTGGGACGTTCCAGTTACGTTACAGTTCAGTTCGGTAGCTGTTTTTCATGTAAAAAAAAAAAACGGCTGACACGTTAGGTTACGGTTACGTGGGGCTAACTCGGCCTTTACTGTGAGAAATGAACAGCGCTGCCATACGAGAATACAAAAGTTGTAAATAATATCTCAAACTCAACACAAATCGTACTCAAGTTGAGAAAAAGTTTGGTCTCAAGTGGAGAAAAGTGTTGGTTATCCAATTGATGTTAAAATATTTCTCAAAGATTGGAAAAAATTTTAAGTCTCAACTTGATATCAAGTTGAAAGCAAACAATGAGAAAAATTGTTCAACTCAAGTTGAGAATTATATTAGATATCAATTTGAGAACTTAACTTTTCTCCAACATTGGAGAAATAATTTTTCAATGCATATTGGGATCAGTCACAAGATATCGCCTAGCCTATTAATATTATAGATTATGTACATATGTTAAAATTTTTTCGATCTCACTTCTTATGTTATATATTTAAATTAAATAAATAACAGAAGTATTTAAGCATAGGAGGAGCTCTTTTGGATAGGCTTTGCAAAAGCCTTTCATATATCAAATTTTTTAGCAGCACTTTAACTCCTTATATTGAAATAACGTCGCGATCTGAGGATGGCCCAAATGAGACCTTTATGCCAAACAAAAAATAACACTGCATGATATCTGCACTACGATTTCTCATAGAATTTACAGATTTTGGCATATATCCTCAGAGACTGAATGACAGATTTGCTTAACCGCTTTCCGTGAAGCATCGTTACATGCTGGCTGCATCTGTTAAGCTCCCTTGTTTATATCTGTCCACATGTCCCACAGGGAACTGAGCAGACCACTCTATTACATTTACCTTTTTGTATCGTTTTCGTTTTACACCAAAGCATACTTACATTGTTAACTTCTGCTTTACGTCAATCGAAGTTCTATTGGATTAAGCCCATAGTTAAAAGTGAATCAAATCGGTGTTGTAGTAATGCGTTTTTATTAGTTCATAAACAAAAAATGAAAAAAAATCTTAAGAGTTAATTCAAATGTCAAATTGACTAAATTATTAAAATTCCTCTGTTCATTGCTGTTCGATTTTTTCGAATAACGCAAGGAAAAAACCATCTGTTAAATCACTCTCTGGCAATGCATACAAACAATTCTTACCAATAAGTTTGTAATTTGGACTACCAACATTATGCCATTTATTGCGTAAAGATTTTTTACAACTCAATAACTTAAAATTTGGATTTCTTCTCAAACATTCCTGAACGGTTTGTTCATTTTCTTCTTCATACAACGAACAAGTCGAATATGCTATACGCTTAACATCTGGAAATGCCGACATGGCATGTGAGAGCATTTTTATTTGTAATCCACCCAATTTCTTAAGACGTTCAGGATCTTTTTCATCTGGTATAAAAGACAGACGATTTTGCATACCAGATCCAGAGCATGACGGATCAACTAAGATGTATTCTACACCAGGACATTGTTCAGCAGTCAATGTTAGAGAGTCGGCAAGCATGGGATGAACTATCTCGCATCCGGCTGATTTAGTGATACTGCAAAGTGTACTAAATCGGTCTTTACTTTGTTCAATCGCATAGATAGTTCCCTGATTTTTCATAACATTACAGGTGTGTATGGTTTTCATACCAGGAGCAGCACACATATCTAAGACAATAGAACCAGCTGGTGGATGTAAAAGTTCGGCTACCAAACAAGTGCCCTTTAAGTGGAAGAAAAAAAATGTACAAACATACAGTGGGTGACAATACATTGAAAATTTTACAAAATTCTAAGTTTTTTTTTTACGAAATCACTCTTTAGTGTGTTCTCTATCGAAACATAACAAATTTATTAAAAAAAAATTCAGTTTTAAACAAGAAAGAAATTAAAGTCGGTCTAGACCGACTATACGATACCCTATACCATGGTTTAGAGCCCTATCTATCTCTTCGGTCCAACTAATTCGATAAAGAAAATAAGCATAAACCAAATTTGAGTGGCATCGTTATTAATTTTTTTTGGCTGCGGATATGAAAAAGTTCATATCGAATGTTATTTTTATATGGGAACTAGGTCGAAATATGGACCGATCCCGACCATATTTGGTAAAGTCACTTATATTTTGAAAAAACAAATACAAACCAAATTTGAGAAAAATTGTGAAGATCGGGAAGCAGCTCTATATGGGGCCTATGACTAAGAATTGTCCTATAGGGAAAATTTTTTGGACTACTGATTTATGGATATAATAAACACATGCAAACCCAATTTGACTAAGATTTGTATGATAATTTGGATCTTATGGCAATTTATGTCGATTTCATAGGGGTCATTTGTATGGGGACTTGGTCTGAACATGGACCGAATTTCACCAATTTCAATAGCGTTCATGCTATGGCCGATAGAAGCTTATATACCAAATTTTATCAAAATATATTCATATTTGCGACCTGTAGTTTGATTACAAGGTTTACATGGACACACAGACGGACGGACGGACATCGCTAAATCGACTCAGAAAGTGATTCAGAGTCGATCGGTATAATAAAAGATGGTTCTAGGTCAAATATTTTGGTAGTTACAAACAGCAGCACAAAGTCATTATACCCAAACCACATGGTGGTATAGGGTATAAACATAGATAAACGAAAAAGAAGTATTTTCTTTAGTGATGACTAGACCTCAGAATTTTGAATATTTTTCATTTTTCATCCTATTGGCACCAAATTTTGTATTTAGGCGTTTCAGCGTTTAATTATAACAAATTTGAGTGCATATCAAAAATATGCAAAAACATATGCAAAAAATATGAAAAATGTATGCTAAATATGCTAAAAAATGCAAAATATGCAAAAAATATACAAATTATGCTAAACATATGAAAAATAGGCTAAAAATGTATAAACTGTACATAGAACTGTACTTTTAGTTGAAATACTTGTTGCTATAACAAAAATAGCGATCATAATATGCTGAATTGGGTAGAAATATTAAATTACGAATTATAAAATTACAAAATTACAATTGCTACAATTTTGACAAGCTGTATGATGGTTTCTTTTTCTATCGCGCTGTCCGTTAAGAAAAATGCAAAAAAATTATAAAAAAAAAACTTATTTGGGAAATGCTGCAATAGCCTTTCCGAGAAGTGTTTTAAACAAGATGGAAGTGATTTTATTTTCATTATTGGTGAGAGAAAGGTAAAGTATTCAGTGTACCAACATTTTTTTATGAATTTAAAACTACATATAAATGTTTTAACGTTTTCATATCTTTAGATTGTGTGCCAAAAAAAAAGTCACAATTAGTTCAGCATCTTGCAACATCTGTTCACAGAAGATTCAAAGCATCCAATACAATTATCGAAGATATTACCAGTACATCTAGCAACATACTAAGTAACACACCGAAATTGCTAATACTGAAATTTCCAGCAAAGCATTTCAAGTCGACCTATGCGAAGCACTTGTAGCGACAAATATACCATGGAATGTTTTAAGCAACGCCACATTCAACACCCTTTTAAAAAAAATACACCGGTCAAACCATTCCGCACGAGAGCACTCTCCGAAAATGCTACTTGGATAAGTGCTATGAGCAAGCTATCAAAAAAAAAAAAAAATACGGGATAACTTGAAAGAAATCAATATTTGGATATCAGTGGACGAAACTACAAGTAAATAACGCGACCATTTCCAGATTTGTTAATGATGGCATTCGTCATTTGTGGCCACACGCAACGAGTCGAAAGTTTTGTTACTTTTGACAGACGCGGCCGCATATATGATTAAGGCTGGGCAAAATCTGAAAATTTTTTACCCTAATCTAATTCATGTAACATGCATTGCTCATGCATTAAATTTGATTGCCGAAAAAATAAGGTCGTCATTTCCTCTGCCAAACGCCTTTCAGCAGTAAAGAAAATATTTCTGAAAACTCCTCTTCGTGTTGAGTTATATAAAAATATACTCGAAAAAGAGCTGCCGCCTGAACCTGTCATAACCCGATGGGGAACGTGGCTATAGGCGGCATCATTTTATGCTGAAAACATTAACGGCATAAAAGAGGTACATAAGTAATTTATACAGTAAAATATTTTAACATACATTTCAATAAACACATATTTAAAAAAAATACTGACTTTTCAATTCAATATCTATTTTAGGTTATTGATATGCTTGATTCTGAAGAAGCAGAATCGATGAAGCAGGCAACGGAGCTTCTCAAAAATCCAAAGCTATTTGACATAAAATCAAATTTTAATAAGCTGCAAGAAATAATAACATGCTTAGAGACCAAAAGTCTACCCTTGGCTAAATCGATAGAATTATATGAAGAAGCGGCAAATGTTATTCAAGATACAATACAACTGGTTCAATTGGATCTGAATTAAAAAAGAAATTTGATGCAATAAAAAGAAATCCGGATTTTAAAATTATTTGAAAATTAAATAATATAATTAATATCAGAACAGAAGATATATCGTCAATTGAACCAGTTGAATATGAAAATATTCAAAAATATAAACACCTATCACATCGTGTGATGTAGATTTTTAGTGAAAAACGACAAAGCCTAACAATAACAAATTTAGAAAAGAGTATCATTATATATTGTACAACTAATTATGCTAAATAATTTGCACTTTTTTAATGATATTAAATTTTCTTTATACTTATTAACTTATTATTTTTTTTTGTCAATTTTTAATACCAGACAAAAATAGAACAACAATAATAATATAAAGTAGAGGGCGCCTGCTGCTCCGCAGCATTATATTATATTATATTAATTTTTATAATATAATGCCAAAATTTGCCAAGAGAAGTTAACGTACAGTAATGCCAAAATATGCCAAGAGAAGTTAACGTACAGTAAAAGTAAAGTTGATTGTCCACGCATAACTTTCTTCAAACCCATCGAATTTGCCAAGAGAAGTTAACGTACAGTAATGCCAAAATATGCCAAGATAAGTTAACGTACAGTAAAAGTAAAGTTGATTCTCCACGCATAACTTTCCTCAAACCCAACGAATTTAAGCAGTTAATAGCTCAAAAGAAGTTGCTTGATCCACTGAGTTCTTAGACCTATGTCAACAGCCTACGTTAATTAGAACTCTAGTTATAGAGGTTTGAGAGAAGAAAAATATTGAAAAAAATCTTGAATGCATAAATTCTTTTAATATATAAGATGAAATAGTGAAATATCTAAATCTCTAGTTAATTTCTTTATCTATTTGCAATTAAATCGTGTTTCATTTATTATGAAGATATATTTACTTAACAAATTTTGCATACGTTTAGCATAGTTTGCATATTTTTAGCATATTTTACATATTTTTTGCCATATTTTGAATATTTTTTGCACATTTTTAGCATATTCTTTTTATACAAATATTCAAACAAAAAAAATAATATGCACATGTTTTTCGATTCTATTTCCACGAAACGAATTTTTGGTGCAATCACAAGTTTCATATATTCATTCTAAAAAAATATGCTAATATGCAAATTCCGAGGTCTAGTGATAAAACAAAAATAGAAGGTGATATGAAAGAAAATGTATAAAATCCAGAGTTCAGAAAAAAACACACACTGAATAAAAAACTCGTACATATATGTAAACAAACATAACTTAGACCAACACACACATATTTTTATTTTCATATCAATTATGTTTGTTTTTAAATTTTCTTCGGTGCCCAACACAACCATGACTGTACTTTTTGTTTCAATCACACATAAAGCACACATTTTTGAGTGTTGGTTTATTTGAAGTTCATGTTCTGGTACGTGTACTGAAAAACACGACTTAAAATATAACTGAACTCGAACCTGTTTATTGTACATGTTCTGTTTTTTCTTACTACACGAGCCACAACACGACTTAAAATATAACTGAACTCGAACCTGTTTATTGTACATGTTCTGTGTTTTTTTTCAGTACACGTACCAGAACATGAACTTCAAATAAAGCAACACTCAGAAATGTGTGCTTTATGTGTGATTGAAACAAAAAGTATGTGATACAAAAATGTTCGTGTAAATAACGAAATATTAAAACGAACACAGTCATGGTTGTGTTGGGCACCGTAGAAATTTTAGAAACGCACATAATTGATATGAAAATAAAGATATGTGTTGGCTGCTTTTGAACAGAACATTGTGTGTTTCATGTGTGTATTTTCTGAACCTTGATAAAATCTTAACCGTAATTTAAATATTTATAGTTTTTGACGTTTTCTTTCAACTGTTTTTTTTAAATACAATTGTATTTTTAAACTTCTGTACCAGAGTTGACTAAAACAAAAATAGAAGATGGTATGAAAGAAAATGTATAAAATCTTAACCGTTATTTAAATATTTATAGTTTTTGACGTTTTCTTTCAACTGTTTTTTTTTAAATACAATTGTATTTTTCAAATCTTTAAACTTTTAATAAATTATTATAAAATAATGGCAAGAAAACAACGTTTTGTAAAGCGTTAAAAACCAGAATAAAAGTTAATTTTACTGCTGGTCTTAAGTAAAAGAAAAACAAGTGGGAAAATTATAGTCGGTCTAGACCGATACCCTATACCATGTGTTTAGGTCCAACTAATTAGATATAGAAAAATAAGCATAAACCAAATTTGAGTGGCATTGTTATTAATATTTTTTGGCTGCAGATATGAAAAAGTTCATATCGGATACCATATATACATATATGGGGACTAGGTCGAAAAATGGACCGACCCTGACCGTATTTGGCAAAGTCACTTGTATTTTGAAAAATATATACAAACCCAATTTGAGAAAAATCTGTGCAATATTTTTGTTTTTTGATAGATTTTAGTGAAGATCGGGAAGCAGCTCTATATGGGGCCTATGAATAAGAATTGTCCTATAGGGATTATTTTTTGGACTACTGATTAATGGATATAATAAACACATAAGAACCCAATTTGACTGAGATCTACATGAT
This sequence comes from Cordilura impudica, assembly GCA_963682025.1. NCBI lineage: Eukaryota > Metazoa > Arthropoda > Insecta > Diptera > Scathophagidae > Cordilura > Cordilura impudica. Next base: position 82,140,037 of record OY821517.1, read on the forward strand.
AATTTTGATCTTATGGCAATTTATGTGGATTTCATAGGGGTCATTTGTATGGGGACTAGGTCTGAACATGGACCGAATTTCACCAATTTCAATAGCGTTCATCCGATAAAAGCTTATATACCAAATTTCATCAAAACATATTCATATTTGCGACCTGTAGTTTGATTACACGGTTTACATGGACACACAGACGGACGGACATCGCTAAATCGACTCAGAAATCGATTCAGAGTCGATCGGTATAATAAAAGATGGGTCTAGGACAAATATTTTTGGTAGTTACAAACAGCAGCACAAAGTCATTATACCCAAACCAAATAGTGGTATAGGGTATAATTCAAAACTCAAATTCAAATTTTATTGAGTCTTAAAGAAAATATTACAATGATATATAATAAAAAAAATGGAATAAAGAAAGAGTACATTAGAACTATAGTGTATTATTCTAATAAGATTGGATGTGAGGTGCTGCTTGCTGAGGTATATTTTTATATTTTCAATTGGAGTTAAGGGAGTAGGTTAGTTTGCTCCCGACAAAATATAAGATAACTTGAGACGTGTGTCTCGGTTAATACTTAGAACTAAGAAAAAAAAAATAAAAGAAATAACAAAAATAATAATAATAATGATAAAAAAAAAAAAAATAAATAAATAAAAGAATTACTAAAATTAACCCCTATGGGTATGCGGTGTCGATTTTTTATAAAACTCAGGTAAGATTATGGGATTTGAATCTTGTAGTCTAAATTGAGACAAATATTTTCATTGAGAATACCGATGGGAGAAAGTAGGATGTTGACCAATTAAAATTAGAATTTTGGTTAAAAATGTCTACAATTAAATTGTTTTCGTGGAAAAGAGCTCTTTTGGTATAAGAATTAACTAATGATAATGCGTATGTCAAAAGTGGTTGAATGCCAGCATTTTTATATACATATATAAAAATTAGAAAATCTTTTTATATGTTTCAAAATTTCGATTAATACAGAACCGTAAAATACTTCTCTCTAAAACTTCTAACTCATATGCCAAAGTTGGTGAAATAGTGAACCATACAGGAAAACCGTAAAGAATTGATGAACGGATACTTATTTTATAGATTAATAATTTTGTTTTTTTTACTCAAATTTTTATTAACAAGTAATTTTGTGAACATACCTTTTATTCTAATTGCTTTCTTTTTAACAATACGTCCATGATCATTGAATTTAAATAATTTGTTATATGTAATGCCAAGATATTTAATTGTCTTTAAACTGGATATTAATACCATTGAAAAATAAAACTAAGTTTTTACTTTGAGGTACAACATAATATGGACATTTGCCTGAAGCATATCTAAAACATATTGCTTCTGATTTCAGAGGGTTAATTTTAATTCCCCAACTTTTGTAATAGTCATCAATTATAGAAAGATGTTTTTTTTTACTAATTCTAAAGCAATAAATGGTGATTTGTGACTAGCATAAATAAGTGAATCATCAGCATATAAAATACTATTTGAACCATTATATATGTGTGTAAAATCATAAATTAAAATATTATATAGAAGTGGGGCTAATATTGCTCCTTGAGGTACGCCGCTGTTAATTATGCTTATATATGAATGAGTATCATTAATATTAACAAAGAATTTCCTGTTTTCAAAATAGCTACTTAAAATTTTAATAATAAAAGGATTAAAACCAATTTGAATTAATTTATATATAATCCCTTTATGAAAAGCTTTATCGAAAGCATTTTCAATGTCTAAAGATATGGCTACGGTACAATTTTGATCACGGAGGGTATAATTATGAGTATTATTCTTTGAATAAATCCATAATTTCAACACTCAAGACGAATCAAAGAGACAGGATAATTTAATAGCAAAGAGGTCATTTAAAAATCTGAAACTAAAATTATATGCTTAAACTGTGTCCCGACGAACAATTGATGCTGATATTGATTATTATCGTCCTATGAAGAAACCACTGATATCAGGGAAAAATCGTCTGGCTCGCATAAAAATCACATGAACTGGTCAGATGCGTCCAAGTTTAATTTAAGTTTGTACGACGACCAAAGGAAAAAAGACTATACCCAATATATACAAATAAATCCATTAAGTTTGGCGGTGCCAATATTATGGTATGGGGTTACTTTTCGGGTCAAGGAATGGATGCAATTCATACTCAGACAAATTTGTAACCGAATGGCTACAACGTAATGCAATTTATGTTTTGGAATGGCCAGTCAATCACCACATCTCAATACCAAGAAAAACGATGGGATATTTTAGATCGAAGAGAGACAGTTAATTCAGAGCAAAAAAAAAAATGCAGTTGATATCATCAAAAATTTAATTGACTCTATGCCTCGGTGTTGTGATAATTCGACTTAAACAACGATACACTACATACATGTAGATTTTTTTTATCGCTAGATTTGTTTTGTTTATATACTTATGTACACATACCTTATCTTGTAACATAAATTGTTTTTCCGCCACAGATTTATGACGAGCCCAAAAACTTTTATTTTTAGGATGAAATATCAACAAATAATCGACATGCATATCCAATAGATATTCATCCTCATTCAACTCTTGTATGGCCTTTAAGAAATCCTCGTATGTTTCAAAGGGAGGATGGTCTTTTTTGCGAAAACCTTCTTTGGCCAAAAGTTTATGAGCCTTTTCCAGACTAAACAAATTTGTATTGATTCGTACATAACGAGGTTTTCCATCTGCAGAAAAACAAAGAGAAAGAAAAAGTCGGTTAATTTTTGTTATCAATAAAAAAAAATTATGATGGACTTTTATTTGAATCTTAAAACTAACATCAAAAGGGAATGAAGTTATAAGAAAAAAAATGTTGAAAATTTTGACCAAATTACAAATACATCTGCTGGACTATTATTGTATTATCGATACTCAATTTTATTTGAATTTCTGGTTTTCATCAATAGTTGGTTGTTGCTGTGGCCTTGCACCGGGTATTCTTTCACTGAATGCTTTGTAAACATATAAACATATTATAAAGTTCACAACTAATACTGCAGCGAATACTGAAAAACAATTCTTTTGAAATGTTGAAAGTTCGAAGGATTCATCTAACCATGAATGTACAGCGTAGTATGTAAGAAATGGAAACGAAAACATCAAGCAGGAAAATACCAAAACCCACAAATAAGCTGAGGTGCTAGTATCATTTGGATCGCTCAACTGTTGTTGTGATTCTACCATGCCAACAACTTCCTGTTCGGCTACTTCATGTCTCTCGGTGATTTTTGTAGCTATTGCTTTTTGAACATTCGATTTTTTTTTACCCATTTTAATATTCCTTTTAATAAAAACTTTCCTTTTTTTTCAAACTTTATAAATATTTAAGAAAATCTTGCCTTTTTTCTTATCTACCGCCGAACTAGCCGATTGTAATGCGTCGTCACCGCCCAATGCTGCTGTCAAACGCTCACGATATTCTCGAACAGTTTGTACAGGTTTTGATTCACCGTTCAATTGTTTGAGACCAAATATCAATTCAGTTACCAGCACTTTACATAAAGCTGGTTTTAGACGAGGATTATCTTCCAAAATTTTAGTTGATTCAATAGCAGCGTCTATGGCTCCACGATTTTCGGCGTATTGCTTTAGCACAGCTTGCATGCGACCTATGCGCTGTAGAAGAAAATTTACATAAAACACGTGTTATTATCCTTTGTTGCATCCTAAAACTTACAGCATGTTTTTCATTAAATATAATATTTTTTATAGATTTTTGTCGATTTTCCAGGGCTTTTTCTAAAACTGCTGCAACCCTCTTATATTGTGTGGGAACTTTCACCGAGTGATTAAAACCTGACATTGTGCTCTTCTTCTTTCGATTATTATGCGCTTCGACTTAATTTTTGTTTTTAGTTGTTTACTATTGCACGTGACAAGGGAGAATGTCAAAATAAATATTTTTTGTAATTAGCATTGCCAGCATAAAAATAACATATAAACGTCATAATGCTGGCTACACACCAGGCAACGGTTGCATCAACCAACGAAAAATATCAAAACTTTTTAATATTTCTGCATGGTTGAGGCCACAGTTTATATATACATTCTGGTTGAGGCAACCGTTTCTACATGTGTATCATTGTTGCTGTAACACATTGTAATCGATATACACCGATTTCACTGATGCTTGATGCACTTAAATGGCTCAATGTAAAACAACGGTTGCAACTAAATACTCTAAACTTGATTCAAAAAATGAAAACGGAAGAAGCGCCGGAATATCTACGTGACCAGATAAAATATGTGGGAGAAGTGGAACTATACGAGCTGAGAAACTCGGAAAACTTCAGGCTTCAGCTAGTAACATCAACGGCGATGCAACGATCGCTATTCTACAAAGGTCTTAATCAATTTAACAGATTACCGAGTAACTTGAAAAGGGAAAGAAATAATAATATATTAAAAAAAATTGTGTAATTTTTGTAAAATGTTGTAATAATATTAATAATAAAATATAATAATAATTTATTATTGACGCGACACCCAGAAATTTTTCATTTGTAAGAATTTTTCAATATATTTACATCAAAAGGTATAATTTAATTATTATGTTAAATTGTTTAAGGTAGAGTTAAGCACAATCGCTAAATTAATTGACTGGTCGTTTGTTCAAAACAGTTGAATTTAAGCATTTCAGAACTAAAAAAACATTGTTGACTGATTTAATGATTGCCCCAGCCAATTTAGATATGTATAAACATTGAGGAGTTTTGTATTAAAGAACAGTGTTGCAGATCGCCGTTTATGTAGTCACTCCAAAAAAATAGTTAATAAATCATTTTCACGAAAAATTATAAAAGAAAATATTAACAAAATGCTGTCAATAGTATCCTCTTCCTTGCGTAATATGGTGTTAAGCCATAAATTCACGGCGGAATCTATCAGAAAACTACATACCACTTCGATTTGTGAAGCAGCCCGCAAAGGAACACGCGAAAAAGCACGTAAGAAAAAAGTTAAAGTTGAAATAAAAAAAGTGGGCTTTATACCCCATAACCAAAGGGATAAAAAGTAAGTGATCCATTGAATTATTCTAGAATAAAAAATTATTTAGTTTCTTTCCATTGACGAAGAATAAATTTACAACGTGAAAATAAACATGTGAATGATTCTTGGAAACAAATAGCAACCGATAATTGTTATGTTAGCAAATACTACCGTTGGCCGGTGTATACAGTGGCTGATGCTGTACAATGTCATCGTGAGACTCATCATCCAAGCATGTATAATGAACCGAATGCTCCTCTTATTGTGGACGTTGAACTGAATATGAAAGGTGAAAAGGCTACACGATTTGTGGACAATTTCCAGCGCATGGCCATGGTACCACATAAATTTGAACATGGAGACGAAAGACGTATTTTAGTGTTCACAAAAGGAAATGTTAGTTGAAAATTATATTTAAAAATTCACTTTAAAAGGGGCTATATAGCACCCTATAATTTTTCAAAATATAATATTACACAACTTATCCGTTTCCCATTTTCTATACGTCCAGGATGAAATTTTAGAAGCTCGTGAGGCTGGTGCTACACTCGTTGGTGGTGTTGAACTTATCAAGGACATAACTAATGGTGAACTCTTGCTCACGGATTACCAGTACATAATAGCACATCCTAATATTTTGCCAGAACTAGTAGCATTACGTGGTTTAATGAAGCGTAAATTTCCTAATCCCAAATCTGAAACATTAGGTACAAACCTTACTGAAATGATAAGACGCTTTTCGGATGGCATCAGTTATTCCGCAACCAAAGATGAACATCAACAAGATTTTGGTTTAATAACCACTACCATTGGCACATTAAATATGGATGCCCAGCATTTGGAAGAGAATTTACGTTATCTATTACAAGATGTTAATACGGTACGACCAAAACGTGAGGGAAACTTTATAACGCGTGTTCTCTTAAAAAGCCCGCCAAGTCGGGAACAATTGAAGATAGATGCCTTTTTGTATGTTCCAGAAATGTATGAAAAATCCGGAGTTTCGAAGAAAAATCTACCAAAGCATGAAGTGTTAAAAGATGATGATGATCTAGAAGAGGAAGAATTGGAGCGAGAAAAAAAATCTGTTAAAAACTAAAATAATAAAAAAAAAATTTAATTTTTTTAAAAAGGAAATAATATATTGATTATTTGATCAGATTAAATAAAAGAGATTACAAGACTTTTAATTCACGCTTTTATGCATGCAAAAATCGATATACTCCTATGGTAATAAATTTGTGATAAAAGCTCTGTTCGTTTACTTTCCCAGTAAAAACCAGGAGTTGCATTCGTTACCAAAATTTTTCGATCGAAATTGTTTTGTTTTTCAAAATAAAAAGCTAAGATTAATTTTACTCTGTCGCAGCTAACGAGGTATGGACTATAGTTAATAGAAACGAAATCTAACGATTGCCCGTCTTCCTTAATTAATAAACCAAAATGTGGGATTTCGATTAATTTTACTAGATATCGAATGCGAAGATCTGCTCTCAGTAAAAACGGAAATTTCAGAGAGTAAGAAAAACTAGCAGATTCCAGCCCTCGAAGTCGAGCCCAAATTCTAGGAAAAATTTTTTTCATTAAATGAAGACCCTTAAAGTATACTAATCAATTATAGTCAATCACAAATCAACACAAAAAACAAACTCATTTTTATTACAAACACAAATTTAATAAACACAAACATAGCATTGTATAATTTTATGTATGTGTTAGTAGCAACTTTAAATGCAATTTACTCAAGATAAAAGAAAAAATTTAAAAATCTGTAAATCTGAAAATCGGCTAAAAAGAAATACATTTCAAATAATATACGTTTGATCAAAATCGGGATAAAACGATAGAACAAAACATCAGTCACAAGAAATCGCCTAGCCTATTAATATAGATTAGTTCTCAAAAACAAATATCCAAAATAGTAAACGAACAGCAACTTTAATGATAGCTACTCACGATGCAACGGTTGAAGCAACGTGTTGTAGCAACGTTTTTGATTTTTCTCTACACACGTGGCAACGATTGCCGCAACATCAGTACTGTGTGTAGCTGTGGTACAGAAAAGACACATTCAATGTTTTTGATTCTGTTTTTCACCGTAGCCACTGTAGCATTTTCATCAATGTTATTATATTCTTTTTTAATTGTTCATATGCTTTTTCTTAGATCTTTATTTTTATATTTTTCAGAAGATACGTCCCATAGCTCTCTCAAATTGTTATATTCGTTAATAAAGTTAACATAGTGCAGCTAAATGCAGTAAACAATGATACACACGTAGCAACAGTTGCCTCAACCAACCAAAAATCAAAACTTTTTGATATTTCTGGCAACGGTTGATACACACCAGGCAACGGTTGCTTCAACACAGCCATGTAGCATATGAATTTTCAAGTTATAGAAACAGCTGATTGTAAACACATTTGAAAGTGAAGAAGTGAAACTCAAAATTAAAAAAAAAAATATATCTTAATTAGAATAACTTATTTTATTTAACATGTAAAAATATTCATTGAAATTAAGATCATTATCTATTGCTTTTGAAAAAAAAAACATTATACTTATATGAAAGAAATTGGCAGATACACATTTTTTTTTGGCAGGAACCGGTTTTAAAAGATTAAAATAAATGAAAACCTGGTTATGTGAATGTTTATTTACTTCTTCTATCGTTAATTTCCTCAGAAGAATTATTTAAAATTTTTACTTTATTTACCACAAAACTCAAGCATATGTCTTTCAAACATATGTTTTTCTTGCGTGCTAATTCTTACTGGCAAAAATATATCCAGTAAAAACTAGCAAGTTTTCAAAAAATTAACTGTCACTTTACGCTCTCATTTGTTCTCTTTTACTGGGTTTTTGAAGTAAACGAACAGGATCCAGTAAATTATTACAAACGAACAGAGCTATAGTTGAAAAAAAAAAAAAATTAATAATATTGAATATATGTAGTTTAATGAATTTATTCAAATGTTTCTTGTAAAGAAAGTGAAAAGAGATACAAAATAATAAATAGTGTGTTTAGAAGTGCAATTAAAAGATCAAGATGTTGCCTACAGAATAAAGGTGGTAAGTTTTGCCTATAAAAATTGTTTAACATGTTATTGCATTTCAACTTATTAAAAACGTAATTTCTAATTATATTTTAATACTATTTTGCAAAATTTAAGATATAAATGTTTGTAAAACCAATTATTTGGTAGACAAAACTATGTCGTAGTAAGTCCCCTTAGTCATACTTATAAAACCTGGACACCTAAGCTTCGTGGCAGCGATGAACATCGCTCCTCTTTTTTTCTTTATTAATGGGATGAATGAAGATGAGGTTGATAATCTAGTGACCGTGGTAGAGAAGAGTGATTGGAGCACAAGAAGTTCCTTCCGATCGATGTTCATGTGTTATGCTGTGTTTGAAGAAAGTCTTCATCGAATCGACTAACATTAGCTATAAAAAGCTATATAAAGACATACAAAAGCGATATTTTACTGTTTGTTTCTTAACAAACTGTGAGCGTCGAAAGAAAGTAAACACGTAAACACCTTAGGTATTCATATTAAAAGTTTTATTAAAATGAAGTAATTAAAACAAAATCAAAAATAAATATAAGGAATTCAAGAATTATTTAATAATAGCTGAACTCAATACAAAAAAATAAATGCACTATATTTAGAAAATGACCAAATTATACGCGTCAAAAATAAACCACCCATGTAGACATAAGTTGTTGGTGCTTGAAAAATGGATTTATTTGATCGTCAACAAAAAGTTAACGGGACTTAGGATGAGAATATAACAACGTATCAAGAATAATAGTAACGAAAAATATTAGAAATAAACACACAAGTTTTTACAAGTGGTTATAAACTGAAAACTAATCCAAAATTATTTTGCATTTTTTTTCATTAATAACAACGTATGTCGCTATGTGTCGTTTTCTGAGAAGTTACGTCGTTATTTAAAGAAAAAACTCAGAAATGGTCAATATTTTTTTTTAAAAAATTGAACACATGTAAAGAGCGTTAAAAATTAATATATTTGGCATCGTTAACTCAAAACTGACAAAAATGGATATACGCGGTTATTCCAGAAAACCACAAATGTTTTCGGCCTTTTCGCGCCGAAAATTTCGGATTTGCTTTTATCTGTATATAATATGCTTTCCCAAAAAGATTCATCATTTTTGTACTTTTTTTTTTATCGATATTCATTAGCTTGTTCTGATTCGCCTTGGATATGTTATGGTTAATTGCATGGTATCATTTCATATAGGCTGAATATGTCTTTCTTCTCTTGCTACAGTTCTAACTTCGGTACCACTAAGCCGCTTTGGGCGTCCAGATCTCGGTAAATCTTCAACCTGACGTATTAATCAACTATTTTTTTTATTGAGCTGTGGTTCCTACCCACAATTACGACAATTTCACGCAAGGATTTATTTTTTCTTTAAAGCTAAAATAATTTTCCGAGTATCAGACATTTTTGAGATTAGTTTCTTTTACTTCTTTTTAGTTATTATTAATTAGTACAAATCAACTTAAAATGATTTTTAGTAAAGTAAAACACGTTTTTCGATCGAAATTATTTTTTTATTTTCCAAAATAAAATACTAAGAGTAATTTTACTCTGTCACAGCTAACGAATTATGTTCCATAGTTAATAGTAAAAGTGAAACGAGGTCTGGCGATTGTCCGTCTTCTTCAAATAATAAACCAAAATATGGAATTTCGATTGATTTTACTCGATATCGAATGCGACGATTTGCCCTCAGTACAAATTTTTTACAAAAAGTTTAGGTTCTTCCTCGAAATATAAAAAAGCGTAAGTGTTACAACTGTTTACTTTCATTTGACGTGTAAAATCTTATGCATTTTCAATGTTCCCACATTTCATATTTTATAGTAGTCAATCTCTAAATGGTATGGTGGTAAACTCTGTAATATCATAGTCAATAATAACTTTGTAATTTAAAGATTAATAATTGGGGTTTACTCTTTGATGTGTAAACATCTATACGCGCAGGCGCGTAAATTTCTATTTCACAATACAATCACAAAAACAGCGTAATATGTGAGCTGTAAGACAACATCGGTGTGACTTATGATTGTATTGTTGAAAAAATTATGATATGTAATAACCGGTTTGAAAATGAAAAATTAAAAATAAAAGATGAGAAATGAAAAATGAAAAATAAATGAAAAATAAAAAATGAAAAATGAGAAATGGAAAATGAAAAATGAGAAATGAGAAATGAAAAATGAAATCTGAAAAATGAAAAATGAAAAATAGAAAATGAAAAATAAAAAATAAAAAATGACAAATTAAAAACGAAAAACGAAAAATGAAAAAATTAAAAATAAAAATGAAAAAATCAAAAATCAAAAACGAAAAATCAAAAACAAAAATTTGAAAATAAAAATGAAAAACGAAAAATTAAAAATGAAAAATGAAAAATAAGAAGTGAAAAATGAAAAATAAAAAATTAAAAAAAAAAATGGAAAACGAAAAATAAAAAATTAAAAATGAAAAACGAAATATGAAAAATGAAAAATAAAAAATGATAAACGAAAAACGAAAAACTAAGAATTAACCAGTTGAAATAATAAATAATAATAAATATTTTTATATTAGCAGAGCCCCTGCAGTTGATTGCAATAAGTGATACATAGATACGCTTTCTGGTTGTATTTAAAAAAGTGCCATAAAAAGTCTTTAATTACTAGATGTTTACACATCTCCCCTGTGATCGAACTCACAACAACTTGCGTCGTAAAATGATGGGGTTTTTTTTGCGAGATCACTCTTTGTTGTATTTTCTATCGAAAGATAACAAATTTGTTACAAAAAATACAATAAAAAAAATTGATAAACGAAAAAAAAGTATTCGCTTTATTGATGAGAAAACAATGGAAATTCTTAAACTTCTGTACCAGAGTTGATTAAAACAATAAAAATAGGTGATATGAAAGAAAATGTATAAAATATTAACCTTTATTTAAATGTTATAGTTTCTGACATTTTCTTTCAACTGTTTTTAAATACAATTGCATTTTTCAATGTTTAAATTTTATAATTATTTATTATAAAATAATGGGAACAATAACGTTTTGCGAAGAGTTAAAAATCAGAATAATAGATGATTTTACTGATGGTCTTAAGCAAAAGAAACTTCTTGAATCCATAATTTCAAATATTATCAAGAAATATCGTGAAATAAGTACGGTGACCACTCAAAACTTAGGCGGCAGGCCCTCAAAGACAGGATAATTTAACAGCAAAAAATCTGAAACTACAAATTTTTTCCCGACGTGCAATTGGGACTGATTTTGGTTGTTATCGTCCTGTGAAGAAACCACTGGCTCGTATAAATTTTGCTAAAGAAAACATGAACTTATAAAGACAGAATTGGAATACGGCTGTCTTTTCAGATAAGTCCAAGTTTAATTTAAGAGGCAATGTTTTCCAAACTTTACTGTAGGAATTAAATGTTTTTTTTCCTAATGTACATAATAGTACAGCATCACTTTCATCTCATCACAGAAAATAACGTCATCCCCGTACTTTGGGGGAAGTGAAATGTTTTCTGTAGCAAATTTAAACTGTTGCAAAATTTAATTGCTGTACAGGAAGCACAGGGTTTTTGCTAGCCACTCGTGAGGAATATTTGTGTTACATTTCGGATGGTTATATGTGAAACACTCAGCATATAATCATTAATCTCTTGAAGAACTAATCCTCTTGTGCTGGATAGCCAAGTGCGAAGTCACTATTTTGGTATGCGTGGTGACCCCTCCAATTTTAGTTTTCCTTCTTTTTTACACAGGATATGATGTTGTACACAGTCCTTATTTAAAGAGAGAACTTAATAGCGGTTTCTCTGGCTGATTTTTCTTTATAATAATTGAAACTAGCAGAGCCCTGCCCTTGAAATTCTAGGACAATTTATTTTTTCATTCAATTATAAATATTTGTTGAACACGCAGAAGATATATAACTGGGTTTGTTAATAATTAATTTTATAGGAGCAGCCTAAAGGTATGCTAATCAATTTTAGCCAATTCACAATTCAAACAAAAATTTAATAAACACATACACAGCATTTTAAAGTTTTTTATTTAAAGCTTAAATATATGTTTTATTTCAGACGGAATATGGTGGTAAATATGGCGGACAGCTAAAAAGAAATACATTTCAAATGGGGTATGTTTGGTCAAAATCGGTTGGTAACTAGAATTTGTATATCGTTCACAAGAAATCGCTTTGTCTATTAATATTATAGATATACCAATTTAATATTTTGGCAAACTTGATTTCGTGGCATATTTTTTATTAAAATATGCGGTCACTTGCTGTACGTAGGACAATTATTTTGTACATAAACGCTATGCAACCTCTTTCACATGCAATACCATTTATATAAAACCCAAAAGTACCAAAGTCGCGGAAAATTAACGCATTTATTGTTGTCTCATTATGGAAAGATTTTTTTGTCCCATTTTACTGAGTAAACATCGTTTGTATACCCTATACCACTAAGTGGTTTGGGTATAATGACTTTGTGTTGCTGTTTGTAACTACCAAAAATATTTGACCTAGTCACATCTTTTATCATAGCGATCGACTCCGAATCACTTTCTGAAGTCGATTTATCGATGTCCGTCCGTCCGTCTGTCCGTCTATTCGTCTGTGTGTCCATGTAAACTTTGTAATCAAACTACAGGTCGCAAATATGAAAATATTTGATGAAATTTGGCCTATGAAATTGCCATAAGATCCCAATTATCATATAGATCTCAGTCAAATTGGGTTTGTCTGTGTTTATTATATCTATTAATCAGTAGTCGAAAACTAATTCCTATAGGACAATTCCTAGTCCCCATATAAATATTGCACCCGAGATTAACTTTTTCATATCTGCAGTAAAAAAAATTAATAATAATGCCACTTAAATTTGGTTTATGCTTATTTTCTACATCCAATTAGTTAGAGTTAGGGTCTCTATAGTCGGTCAAGACCGACTATACTTTTCTTATTTTTTTTTGTTTGAGTTATTTTAAAGTCTTATAGTCCTGAACAACTACAGTAACGGAATGTGTGTATAGAATTAGTTGTTGAAATTCTTAAATGAAAATAACATATTCAAATTTATCTTACTGTGCAAAGATTTCCTTAACAAACTGTATGCGTATATGTATGTATGCTGTTTCTTTATTGGCAGCAGCAATGTAAGATTGAAAAGTAATAAACTTTTAATGATAAAAATATACTATTTATTTAAATTTAATAATCCTAAACATAAATGATACATTCAGCACATAATTTTCTATATAATCAAGCAAGTTTTATGTATAATTTTGAATGCACTTAAATATATAAAAATAGAGAACTTAATATATATGTATATATATTTCTTGTATTTAAATTGATTATTTATTATTAACTATTAATTAAGTAGAAGCATCCTTCATCGCTTAGTAATGATGCCAAGCTACTAAGTAAGTAATTCATGGATGAGCGTGGAGAGTAGTGCCTATAAAGACTAAAACAAATAGAAAATAAAACAATGGGAAACTAATGCCTCTAATGATATAATATTGATTTAAATGGATACTAATATGATGATGTATGATTTGATTTATGATTTTCTATTATTGGGTATTATTTGTAATTTGGTAGATAGAGGACGTGCCGAGGATGATGAATATAAATTGTAATTTGTTGTTAGTGAATGTCGTATTGTGTCCGGACTGAGATCTGGCGTTAGGGGAGGTATTTCCCCACGAAACGGTACCAGTTGGGGTATGGTTCTTCTTAATTGTTCCGATTTTGAGAGGACCTGATTGCCATTGAAAAAGCGTGGCAAAGAATTATTATCAACTTCTGCATCTAATTTGGGAGGTAATACCAATGTATCGTCTACTATTGATTTACCATCGTATGTTATAACCGAACCACTGGGTATATTGGCATGGGGTATTTTACGATTATCCGGCGGTAAATAATAAGTATCTATGCGTTCGGCGGCTTGAGCTTCCATTTGCTCCAAATCAAAAATGTCCTCCTTTTTTACAGGGTTATTCTCAATATTTTCCAAATCAAAATTTTCAAACTCTTCATCGTCCAATTCAATATCATCTAATCTGGAAGTATCATAATATGTTAATCTATTTGTTAAATTTAAAGATTTTTCTGTTGTTGATGGTGACTTTTGTGGTTCTGTACTTTGAATTGTTGTTGTGGTAATGGTAGTGGTAGTGGCTAAAAGTTTAAGTGGTTCATTTGGTTTGGTATCTTGTTCCATATCTGCTCCATGTTCTTCGACTTTATAAACATTTTCATTTTCATTTTCTATAAGAGTTTCTGCATTTTGGCCAGTTGTTTGTTTAAGTGTAGTAGAATATTCCAGATTTTGTTTCCTAAGCGGACTTTCCGAATCATCTTCAATTGAATCATTTAAAATATCTTGTAAGGATGCATTTCTTAGTTGAGCTGCTTCTGGTAGATTTAAAGTTGATTTCAACATGGAACTTATGGGTTTGTTATATGCATGATCATTTACATGTGCAGCTTGTGCCATTGGAGATGATTTTTGATTTTGATTTCCCGTAGATTTACGTGTAATTATCGAGGCATTTGTGCTGTCTGGTGGTGATGGTATAAACATGGGCTCAAAGTTTTGTGTTTGGGTCTGTTGCTGGGCTGCTGCTAAAAATAGTGTGTCTGCCTCCATGGCTTCATCAATTTCCAAACCCGGATCTTCCCTACGATTTGCCATTTGATCTACTACTTCTTGTGGTGGCATAGGTCCATCTTCTCTTAAGATCGGCTTAAAACCACTTTCCACAACTACTGTGTCTGGTTTAAAGCCCTCATTAACTGCTGGTTTCATAGTGGCCAATTCTGCGGCTGTGGGTTCATCTTTTAATTCTTGTATATCAAAGGGATCCTTGAAGTCTCCTACAGCATTCAGGGGATTCGGTAGTAACGTAGATGTTGTAGGATTTACCTCATAGGTCTTAATATTATCTTGAGCTATTTTTATTGGCAAATTTTGTTTGATTTTTATTTTTTCTATAGAGTTTTTATTATACACTGGTTTCGACAAACTTCCTTGAGGCATTAAGTCAGAATAGGGTACCGGTATAATAGGTTTCTTGATCATATGATGAAGATTATCGGTTTTACGTTGATTAGACAACTCTGTCGATTGGCCCAAAAGCAGTACCGACGCTGCTAAAGGTTGTATGGGAAAGTGTTTGTCTTTAATAAACGGCCTTAATAGGCTAGGTACTGGTTTACGGTAGTGATTTACAATAACTGACGGCTGTGGTACCGGTCCTCCTAAGCCTGAAGGATGCCTGAGTAATTGTTGTGGCAAGACGGGCTTAGAAGCTGGCACTTTTTTAACTGGTCCCGGATAAGGACGACGTCCGGGTAATTTCACCGGGTGAAAGAGCGGAGCACTAAAAGGGGGCCTTAAGAATTCAGAGAGACCAATGGTTTTTTGAGAATTTTGTAAAGGTAAATTATTGGTTAAATTATTGATGCCACTATGGTGGGATTGTGACGTATGCTGCTGTAAATAATGAAGATGCTGTTGATGGTGGTGATATGGTGATGTGTGTATGTGCGATTGTGAGTGAGATGGTAACAGAACTGGTGTTTGTTGTTGCTGCTTTTTGTGAGGTGCTAATGATTGTGTTTGCGATGTTGGAGATGTTTGTAATGAGTTAAGAAATTGTTGTAAATTAGTTTCGCCATGTAAGGTTTCTGGGGCTGCCGTCGATATAATCGGTTGTTTTTGAGGAGGCACTAAGGGATGTGTTGAACTTGTCAAAGAGTCATCATAAGGGGAAGGGATGGCAGCACTTGGATCGGATTGAAGACTATCACTATTAACGTTGTTGCTGTTGGATGCTATGTTGCTGAAACCTTGATTTACTAACCCACTTGCCTGTTGGTGTTGCTGATGTTGTTGGTGTTGCTTTTGCCTTAATATGCTATCCTCGAGAGCCTCAGCAGCGCGGATCCCATCTGAAATCAATTTAGTTATTTCCGTTGATTTTGTTATTTCAATAGTTAATTTCGGCGGAGTTCCGTTCATATTGTGATTTTTAATTAAATCTGTTTGGTGCTTTAACAAAAAATTATCGTTGGGGCTGACCTTGGTTTCATGACGTATAGATGCTTCTGCCGCTACATCATCCTCTTCCTGAACAGCGGTCAACGCTGGCGCTGGTACGCGTACTTCATGCTTTGCCGAAGCTGCAAACCGGGCATCATCACACGAATCATGCACATGAATCTTCCACCCCAAGTAACGATGCGTAAAGCAATGATAGTAAACGGTGTCGGGTGTATTACGATCGGGTTTCCACGTTATAACACCAGGCTCACCAGGATCGCATTTAAGCGTCAATGTTCGTTGATACGCACCAAATGATTGATAATCATCGGCTGGCGGACCATCGACATCAGGTGTCCAATTACAAAGACGACCTACACCGGTGGGTGCTATCTGGCCTGAACGAGATCGATGTACACCAGCAAAGATGCGAATATTCTATAATAAAAAACAAAAATAAAATAAATTTTGAGAATTTCCACTCAAAAACTTCCATTAAAATATTGATTTAGCAAAAATTAAGGGGCGTCTCAGAACTATACGGCATTAAACAAAAGGGTGCTATATTCGGCTATGCCGTATTTTTGATACCCTTCACCTGGGCTTTACATTTACATAATATCTGAACTTATTTATAACATTTGTTATAAATATTTTAAAAAGTAAATACATAATTTGGTAAACTTAATATTAAATTATTATAACAAACACACTGAATTTTTTAAATTTTTAGAAGTGTCTGGCTATTAAAGGCAATATTTTGGCACAATGATGACCGATTACGAAATAATAATCGCAAACAATATTATGCTTAGTTCACCCAGGTAAATGCTTTATTTTGTGAATGAACTTGATTTCAACAGACAGACAGAGACGGCTCAAAAAAAAAAATAAACAATGTGGCGGCTTGAAACTTAAAACTTTGTTTTGTTTTAAAAGGTTGCTACCTTTCCCCAAAGTAATTTTTTGTTCAAACTACTGCCGCCATCTATATGTTTACGACCAGGGGTCTAAATAATAAACAAAAATATGAAATTTTGATTGATTTAACTCGATATCGAATGCGACGATTAGCCCCCAGACTTATACTTTTTGCCATATTTATCTGTAACAAATTCGACCGACCAATTTTTCGCATAATTTTATCTTCATATGCTACAATTTTGCTTTGTTTTGAATAAAATTAGAAGTTGTTCAAAATCATAATATTCTTCGTTTTTAAGCATATCTAAGAGATGATTGCAACTGAGACTAACTGTACTTATCTAACGGAGCGAAGTAATCTACTAAAACAATTATTTTTGATACCCTCCAAACCACTGCGCTGGGGTATATATCATTTTGTCATTTCGTTTGTAACGCATCGACAAATTCATTTGCGATCCTATAAAGTATATATATTCGATAAAGCGATTTCCATCTGTCTGTTGAAATCATGCTCATTCACAAAATAAACCATTTACCTAGGTAAAGTTATAATAATATTATTTGCCATTATTACGAGCAGGTTGTTATTGAAAATGGAGTAAATCGGGCATCATTGTGCCAAGATATGTCCAAAAATATGAAGACACCTCTAAAGAAAATGTTAAAAATTGTAATAATTTAGTATTAAGTTTATTAAATTTGTTTTCGGTTTAAAATATTAAAAAAATTCTATAGTAGATATTAATGTGAACGTAAAACCCATATGGAGGATCTCAAAGATTCGGCACAGTCGAATGTAACTCTCTTACTTGTTTGTAAAGTATATCTTACTCTCTTATTTTAGATCGGAACATTATTCCAATTACAAGAAAACACGGAGTAAAGGAAAAATGTCTTACCTTCTTTTCTTCTTCACGTTTATGTTCATAACCTCCCACTGGATCATCAGTTATATAGAAGGGATGATATTTAGCAGGAATATCAGGATTATTGCCACCTTCTACTACAAAAGTATAAGTCTTGCCACGAACCACATGAATTTCGGGAATCAAAAGACCATTAATGAACCAAGAAATTCCCCAGCCAACATGACCTGTAGATTTTTTTAAGAAAATATTAAAATATAAATAGTAAAATTATATAGAACATTTACTTCGCAAGTCGAACGAGTAGATCGAGTAGCTGAATATTCCCCTTAAGACTTGAATGAACAAATAAAAAAAAATTATATATACCTGTTATAGCTGAGTAACCATGTTTTCCACCAGTGGGTCCCATTTGAGCATAGAAGACACCATCTTCCGGTTCATAGCACTGTATAGCTGGTATATCCCAAGCGCCATTTTCACTAATAACCGGTTTAGGTGTAGGCACCGGGCGTTTTTGCTGTAATCTTTGGTTATTACTCTCTTGTCGTCTATTTGGACTTTGTAAAGCTTGAGGTCTATCAACATAGAATTCTTCTTCGGGTACACCTTCGCCTTTTACGGGCTTAGTAGCTAGGGGATAACCTTTTTCTTCATCTTCATTATCTGCGTTCTCATCATTTTCTTGGCCCGGTTTTTGTCCTTCCGGAGTAGGACAATTCCATGTTGGTTGACGGCCGAAATCAATATAATGCGTACGTTTGTTGAAATGCGTATGGAAGGATGTTTCTTTGCGTTCATTTAAGGGACCAATGCCCCAGACAATAGCTTCAAAACCATTTCTGGAAATGGGTAAATCTAATTTGTCTGTAGCATTCAATGATCTTTGATACGTAACAATCGAATAACCATTAACCATGGCGGCATTAAGTAACCGTATAGAATTGGTATTATCCTCAATGTTGACGTCGGGGCAACTGCCTCTTTTGCCCGAACATTGTGATTTACCTTCCAAATGATAATCGATGGCATAACCTTTGCCAGTTTCTTTATCAACCCAACTGACAACAACGTCAGATCCAATCATAACACTGCGATCCTTGTTTGGTGAAATACCAAATGCCATATATTCATTATTATCTAAGAACAGGAATGAATAAATAATATCGTTTTAATTCTTTATGACATGTTATTATATTGTAGAAATTTTTAAATTGAGTCAATTTAAAGAGTAATTGCAACAAGATACTGCCACAATTTATTTCATTTTTATTTTTATTTATTAACCAACACTCAGGGGATGCCCCCCTACAGATGCATTGCATTGTGTTGATCTCAGGAAAATAGGTTATGGGAAGGAGGAAAGAGGGAGTAGTGTTTGTGTATATTTGACTTAAATTTTATTAGATTATAACTGTCAGGAAAGACCTCTGCGGGGAGTTTATTCTGATATTCTGATAGTTTGACTGATAAACGAATTCTCTCTGTAATGCCTTGTCCGGTCAATTGGACAATAGACTACAAACGGATGTGATCTACTAGAGAAGCGGGTAGAGCGAACCGAAACTCGGGCACTTGGAATAAGTTCGCTAATCTCAGAAGAACATTTCCCATGGTAGTATCTGTAGAACAGTGTTACATAACCCACATTCCGACTACGTTCCAATGAGTCAATAGAGTTGGAAACTCTACTGTCATTGATGAGCATCACCGCGGTCCAGTATCTCCAAAATAGACTTTGAAGCTCCTGCCCATATATGTGAGTTGTATTCCATTTTAGGTCGGATGTAAGTGGTATAGATTTTAAGCAGATCAGAGGGAGTGAAGTAATTTTTGCACCGTTTTAGAAAACCAAGACACTTGCATGCTTCTTTCGACACTTGAAAAACATGGTCATTCCAACGAACATCACATTGAATTCTCATGCTTAGAACATCAAGAGTATCCGACTCCTCAATACCTATACCACCCATATGTATATACAGATGACATTGTTGAATCCATGGCCCCATGGGTTAACATACAACATTGAGTCTTCGGCGCATTAAAATCAACCCTATTCGCTTTACCCCACTCGGAGATTGTTAATTCATTGTCCGTCTTTTGTCCCCCAATCTCCAAGAGGCGTGGCCTACAATTAAAGGAAAATGAATTACAAATGCTGCTGTCATCTGCGAAAGAGTATATAGAGTTAAAAGTTTGACCAAGAAGGTCGTTCAGAAAAATAAGGAAAAGAGAAGGAGAAAGAACGGAACCTTGGAGGTACCCCTGAATAAAGCTGAAACCTATTAGATGAGACCTCATCAATAACAACACGTATTGTTCGGTCTCTGAGAAAATTCGAAATAAATCGAGAGAAGTCATTACCGACCCCAAATGGTTAATAACATTTTCTTTGTGGTTAAATTGATAATTCTTTAAATTTTATTTATTTATTTAACAATACAGTATAACAAGAACGATCTTATATTACAATACTAGATGTAGGTACAAATTAAATTTTGTTAGAAACAAAGGGAGACAAAAAAATAACAATTATAACACGGCAAAAGGTTAAAGTTAAAGTATAAGTTAAAAAAATCGTAAATAAAAAAGTCAAAAATAGCGGATTTAAAGTGGCTTGCATTGCTCATAATTTGAATAGTAGGTGGTAGATTGTTCTGAAGGCAGGAGTTTAAAAAGAAGTGTTTTTTTCGACATTTCTTTCCGAAGTGGTTTCCTCTGTTTGATCATGAAAAAATTATTCATTTATACAGGTATCCACGTTGTGTTGTGTAGTTCAGTTTATATAAAACTAAAAGTTTACGTAATTTTAAAAGATTATCGAACGAGATATTACAAATCCGTTTCGAGAACTCAGAAATGCTGCTTCTTCTTGTGCGGCCAGAATCGTATCTTGCTATATTGTTATAAGTTACAATAGATTTCACAGCATTGCGTAAGTTTTTCCACAAATAAAATTAATATGATTCGACCAGTTGAGTTCTCTGTTGAACAATAATACACTTTAATTTTTAGCAGTTTCGGATCATCTAGATTGGTGGCAAGTCATTAAGTATGTATTCTGTTTTATCTACAATCAAGGCTTTAGACTTGCTTGCACTTTAGCAAAGATCATTTGCTGAAGCCCATTCCCAAATTTTATGTAAATCATGATTTACTTTGTTAATACCGTCATCTTATGTTGAGTTACACATCATCTGCATACATTTGTATTCCACAGTATTCGAGGCAAGAAGTGGTCCAAGAATCGAACCCTGTGGAACCCCTCTGGATACTAATAGACTAGTAGATTTATCAAACCCATGGTATACAAATTGACTTCTATCATGTAGATAAGAAGAAATTAACCTAACAGCGGTTGTTGAAAATTTGCATATCCACTTGAATTTAAGGCAAAGAAGAGATTGTTCTACTGTATCAAATGCTTTAGAATAAGAAATGATATCATATTTATTTGTTTTATTTATTTAGTTTTTAACATTAGAATATAAAATTAAAATGCTAAATATTTAAAGCTTGCTATAGCCTTAAGCTAACATGGTTATATAAAGAAATGTATATATGTTTAAATACTTAGGTATATGTACAGTTTTTAATGTCTTATTTTGTTTTATGTTTTAACTAACAAATTTTTTTTGGTAATAAGTATACATATTAATTGAAGGATTTACGTCAAAATACGGTGTAAATACACTGTAGTTAGAAGGATCTGAATATAAACCCTCGGAATTCAAAATTAAATCAAATGGTATAAATGTGTTAATTTAATAAACTTAATAATATCTTTTATGGATTTATGCGAAGGAGAGGATAGGCATTGAATAGGGTTGGAGTTACCACAGATGTCTGTCCGTTCTGTTGTATATAGCGGACACACAGTGGTTCAAAACCAAAAAAAAGTGGTAATAAGTCTGGAACTTCTAAACTATTGGTTGGATTGGAATAGTATATTCCAGGCGATTGTAGTCAAGAATATAGGCTTTCATAATATTTATTTTTGAGATACCCTGTTGTAACACAGGGTGAGCTACAGGGTGCCAAAGTCGACCACCTCGAGGTGGAAAATGCTTTCAAAGCTTGTAACTTTTATAAATATGAAGTGTTTTTTACGTTTTTTAAATTTTTTCAATAACCATTAAATTATTAACAAAAAACATGCTTATACTACCTAGTTATCGCTTATGGTTTAAAAAATATTTGATTTTAAAAATCAACATTTGAACTTTTCACCAAATTCTATCTTGGTTTTTCGCAAATAACATTTTTATTAAAATAGATAAAAGAAAAATCTAAAAATATGTGGCGATAGCCAGTACTTTTTAAAAAAATACGTTGAAGTATTTTTTGAATTATTTCAAACCGTTTAGTGAGCACAAAATCTTGAAGTTGACTTTTTGAATCAGGTTCTAAAAATTGCAAATTTTTGCCAAAAAATACCCTTCATTCTTTAACTTTTTTCTCACAACCTTGGTAAAACATGTATATATTTTTCTACATATTTTAAAAGAATATGCTTCAAGAATGGTTGTAACCGAAATTTTTAATATTTTTGGACATGCACCCTACGTCCAGCATTGGACGAAATTGGGCAATTTTTGAAAAAAAAAACTAAGTTTTAAAAGTTAATATAAAAATATCCGCTCGATTTCTTCAAATATTTCACCGCAGTATTAAAGCTCCAAATATTTTTATTTATTTGCCGCAATAAAATTCACCGCCGCACTGTGGTCAATATTTTGAGATAGCGGCCAAAACTCCTTTTGGTTTTTCTTCTCCGATTTTAAAGTTATTAGACTCATATGAAAGTAGACAGTAGTAAACCTCGGGAGCCAAAAAATTAGAACTCTATTTCAACTATTTCACTGAGAACAGGGTGGTCCAAAATGGGCTTTTTCAGAATTTAGTAAATTTATGATATTTTTAGTTAATTTTTAAAGTTAAAATGATCATAACTTTTTTGTATTCTATTTCAACTATTTCACTGAGAACAGGGTGGTCCAAAATGGGCTTTTTCAGAATTTAGTAAATTTATGATATTTTTAGTTAATTTTTAAAGTTTAAATGATCATAACTTTTTTGTTTTTCAAGATTTTTGGACGAAATAAATTTTGTGTTGTAACTTAACTTATTTCCTATTACTGGTAGAAAAATTGAAGCTCTACTGTTTTCAGAACAATTTAAATTTTTTTTTTATAAAAGGTCAAATTTCTCGGAAATTTCCTACTTCATAGAGCACAACTCCTGTGAGTCAAGCTGAGTCAAAACACAAAACACTATTTTGTAGTCCTAACTCTCCCCTACATTCCTATATATACATGTCCATGCATCGGGACTGCACTTTTTGAGCTACAGCAATTTTTCTGTGAAAGTAGCTATTATGCATATATTTTGATGAAATTTTGTACAAGAGTTCTTATTGACCCAAAAAATAATTCTGTTGAAATTAGGAGAATTTGGCCCATATTTGGACCTAGTCCACATAGAAGGGTGTATCAAAATTTTGACAAAAATAACAATAGAACTCTCAAATTATGTGGTATCTGGCAATTCATTTGGAAAAGGCAAAAAAGATTTTATCGCCATCTAATATTACACAACTTAAATACGTGAAAATTGCAAATAAATTTAAAACCAATGGAAATAACTGGTAAAACCAAGTACCTTTTATATTATTGCCAGTACCTGTTAACTCTCAAATTATGTGGTATCTAGCAATTCATTTGGAAAAGGTAAAAAAGATTTTATTGACATCTAATATTACACAACTTAAATACGTGAAAATTGCAAATAAATTTAAAACCAATGGAAATAACTGGTAAAACCAACTACCTGTTATATTATGTTTCAAAGAGGTAAAAAAGATCATGTTGAAACTTCGAGCAGTAGTATATTAATCCATGCATTCATTTTTTTTCTTCATTATTGTTTAAACAATGGCTAAATTCAGTTATAGTGTTCTATCTGATATATATTTTGAACGGAAAGATGAAAACGACATTATTTTACATATAATGAATAATCCATTCTTCAAAATATGCGACAAACAAGAAATTAAAATTCATAACTTAAAAATAAAAAACTTTTTAAATACTTTAAGAAAACGGTACAATCAATGTTCCAGAAACAAGAAATTGTTTTACTCACGCAACCAAGAATGGCTAAGAAATAAACTTATTTTTAAAAAGCCATCAGTAACTACCACGGAAACTGGAAAAGGTGGTCGACCAGCAAAGCCAGTTGATAATTGTAGTGAAAGATCACGAAGACGCAAGCTTAAACATATCAATGAAGAAGTTTCTTGTAGCATCATAAAGGATTCATTTCTGCATCAAATTCAACCGTCGAAAACTAAAAAGGGTAAAATTGCTATCATTGAAAAAATAGTGGAAGCAAGCCCCAGACGCACAAAAAGGATTTTAGAAAGTATGCCGACACCAACTGAAGAAAATAAATTTACTCCAGAAGAAGCATTTGCACTATTTTTGGATTTGAAAATGACTAAAAACCAATATACAGAATTGCGGAAGCGAACCAATGAAAAAAATTGTGGAATTTTTCCATCATATCGAGATATAGTTTCTGCCAAAAAAGATTGCTTACCTTCACCAACTGCTATTAGTGTAACTTCAAGTTCAGCAGAAATAAAATTTCAGGATCTTCTTGAACACAGTGCAGAACGATTATTAAAGACATTTGATGCTGACTATTTAAAGAAGTTTAAAAATTGCAGCATGACTTTAATTTCTAAATGGGGATGTGATGGGTCCTCTGGCCAGAAACAATACAAACAATGTAATGCGGAAAATTCATCAGATGCCAATTTATTCATGATTTCTTTCGTTCCATTACGTTTAACAAAAACTTATATTGGTTCAGAGCCGTCAACTAGTAGAGCTGCAGAGATAGATGTATGGAAGAATGAAATTCCCTCGTCAACAAAATTTTGTAGACCTAAAGTTTGCTTACAAAAAGGAGACTAAAGATGTCATAGATGAAGAAGTTCGAAAAATAAATGATCAAATTAAAGAACTTCAACCAGTAACATTCAAATTTGATGACCAAGACATTGAAGTAAATTTTAAAATGTGTCTCACAATGATTGATGGAAAAGTTGCGGAAGCTTTAACCAAAACAAAGTCATCGTCAAGCTGCACCATATGCCAAAAAACATCAAGTCAATTGAGCCAACCACCAACACAAGACGATAGTTTTAATGAAGCATATGAATTTGGAATGTCACCTCTTCATGCTAGAATTCGTTTTATGGAGCATATTCTTAAATTGGGATACGATTTGGAATTTGGCCCGTTAGGCGAAACAGTGAGAAACAACAAAGAAAATTTGGAAAAAAGAAAGCAAAAAAAAAAAGATATTCAAGAAAAATACCGTGAGATAGGCCTTATAATTGACCAGCCAAAGCAAGGAGAAGGAAATTCTAATGATGGAAACACAGCAAGGAGATTTTTTTCCGATCCAGAAACTGCAGCTTCTATAACTGGAGTAGATTATGATTTAATACGACGATTCCAAATCATATTACAAGTTATAGCATGTAGCAAAAAGATAGATGCAAAAAAATTTGGTCAGTATGCTAATGAGACAGCAACCCTTTATAACCAAAAATATTCTTGGAGACATATGCCAACCACAGTTCACAAAATTTTGTTCCATGGGGAACAAATAATTCAGCACAATATGCTTCCAATTGGAGATCTCTCAGAAGAAGCCCAAGAAAAAAGTAACAAAGACTACAGATTCTTTCGCGAGCACAATACAAGAAAAATTTCCAGATATTGTACTAATGAAGATCTTATTAATATTTTGTTGTGCACATCAGACCCATATATGTCCAGTATTCGACAAAAATGGAAATCAACCTCATTAGAGTTAGATGAAGAAGCTAAACAACTACTGCAAAATGAAAATCAAAGCTATTTGGAAGAAATTTTTACTAATATTGTTTAATTAATACTAGTTTAAAGATTATAATTTGTTTCTAATTTTAGTATAAATTTTTATTAATACATTTAAATAAAATATATGTGCACTTTAAATCAATAGTAAAAGTTTACTTAAAATTTTATCGATGTTGTGTTCTGTATATAATATATCCAAATGGTATTGATATTGTTGGGAATTTCAGTGTTATTTTTCAGTTTAATCCTCACAAGAATTAGCTTTCTTCCAAAAAAACCAACCTTTGGCCCCTGTGAATATTGACACTAAATAAATGTCAGGGGCCAAATGTTGGCATTTTCTGACCAAAATTAAGTTTAGGAATAATAAATAAGTATTGGTTGTAAAATACGATTGAAGAAAATAAGAAATTATAAAAAAAATACCTATTTAAAATGTCAAAATATTCAACTTTTACATGGAAACTCAACAAAAAATTAAAATGCATTTTTAACTCCAAATTACTGACGTTCCTATCAGTCGATTTGAACACGCAAATTGAAGCTTAAAGTCCCTCCTATTGAACAAAACAAATTGCGTAAAAAAATACCAATCCGGTCAATAGTTATAGAGTTTTGACCGCTATCTCGCGAAATTGACCACTGTGCGCCGTTACATAAACGTGGTCGGGAGGGCTTAAATGGTGAAAAAAGTCAAATTTTCATACGAATTTTTTTTGTTAACATAAAAAACATATTAAGATTAGTTATTTTTATATTTTGTTTATTGATTCAAAACGGCAGTTAAGTTTTCTAAAACACTTCAAAAAATCATTTTGATAACGTTAATAATTTTTGAGATATTTATATTCAAATTTCAGAAAAAAATATAGAAAAACTATGGTTTTTCGTTTTTTTGGTTTTTTTGGTAAAGTGTTCCCAAAATTTTTGAATTTTACTTATTATTATATATATTGTTAAAGAAGACATATTTATCTATTTAACGATATATAACATGTCTATCAAATATATTGCAACATGCTGAAATAATGACCCCAAACCACACTCCACAGGCAAAAATTTAGCTATTTCTCTATTTGTTCATATAAATGGTCATTTACATAGTGAATGACATATTTTTTTATTGTTTTTTTTGGTAAAGGGTTGCATACGTTTTTATTACTTCAAATAATTTTATATATCTTTTCAAAGAAGGTATAATTATAAGTTAATGGTGTATGAAATATTTACCTAATGAGTTTCAACTGATCATAAAATTGCCCGAAACTCTGATACCTATTGCAAAATATCTGTAATTCACAATACCTTTTTATGCAAAAAAAACAGGTAAAAGCCAAATCCTTAGATTCACTAAAACAAAATGTAAGTATTGGTTGAAGTACCTGCCCGATATATTACCTTTCAAAAAGTATTTTCAGTATATAACCATAAGTTTCTTGTTTATTAAGATCACTTACGTATAATCTATCATGGAGGTTACATTAAAGTATTATTCACTTTGTAAAGTTATTTGGGAAAATCCTTCCGATTCTACTATTCATTCATCACGTTCGGAAAAAGTCTCGAAATTATTTTATACAATTAACAACACTTACGGTTTAAATGTGAGATCTGAAGATGTTGAAAATTTTTACAAAGCTTACGAAAGAAGATTTAGCCAATCGGGTTTATCAAAATCAAGTTTATGACTAAAAATGAAGAATGGTTGAAAACGGGCCTCACAGTACAAATTGAGAAAAAGGAATTTGGTCGACCTAAAAAGGACTACGAAAATGTTCAATCAAGGACAAAAAAGAAAAAACAAGAAGAAATCATTAGTAACCATTCGCCTAATGAAATTAAGGATTCTTTTAAATCAGCCTTGACACGCACGCAACCAAAGGAAGCTGCTAAAATGGTAGATGTGTTACCAACTGCATCTCCTAAGCGGTTGAAGCGTATGAAGTGTGGTTTGGGGTCATTATTTCAGCATGTTGCAATATATTTGATAGACATGTTATATATCGTTGAATAGATAAATATGTCTTCTTTAACAATATGTATAATAATAAGTAAAATTCAAAAATTTTGGGAACACTTTACCAAAAAAACCAAAAAAAAAAACGAAAAATCTTAGTTTTTCTATATTTTTTTCTTAAATTTGAATATAAATATCTCAAAAACTATTAACGTTATCAAAATGTTTTTTTGAAGTGTTTTAGATAATTTAAGTGCCGTTCTGAATCAATAAAAAAAAATATAAAAATAACTAATCTTAATATGTGTTTTATGTTAACAAAAGAAATTCGTATGAAAATTTGACTTTTTTCACCATTTAAGCCCTCCTGACCACGTTTATGTAATGGCGGTGAATTTTATTGCGGCACATAAATAAAAATATTTGGAGCTTTAATACTGCGGTGAAATATTTGAAAAAATCGAGCAGATATTTTTGTATTAACTTTTAAAACTTAGTTTTTTTTTTAAAAATTGCCCAATTTCGTCCAATGCTGGACGTAGGGTGCATGTCCAAAAATATTAAAAATTTCGCTTACAACCATTCTTGAAGCATATTCTTTTAAAATATGTAGAAAAATATATACATGTTTTACCAAGGTTGTGAGAAAAAAGTGAAAGAATGAAGGGTATTTTTTGGCAAAAATTTGCAATTTTTAGAACCTGATTCAAAAAGTCAACTTTAAGATTTTGTGCTCACTAAACGGTTTGAAATAATTCAAAAAATACTTCAAAGTACTGGCTATCGCCACATATTTTTAGATTTTTTTTAAATCTATTTTAATAAAAATGTTATTTGCGAAAAATCAAGATAGAATTTGGTGAAAAGTTCAAATGTTGATTTTTAAAATCAAATATTTTTTAAACCATAAGCGATAGCTAGGTGGTATAAGCATGTTTTTTGTTAATAATTTAATGGTTATTGGAAAAAATTAAAAAACGTAAAAATCACATCATATTTAAAAAAGTTACAAGCTTTGAAAGCATTTTCCACCTCGAGGTGGTCGACTTTGGCACCCTGTAGCTCACCCTATGTTACAACAGGGTATCTCAAAAATAAATATTTTGAAAGCCTATATCCTTGACTACAATCGCCTGGAATATACTATTCCAATCCAACCAATAGTTTAGAAGTTCCAGACTTATTACCACTTTTTTTTTGGTTTTGAACCACTGTGGGACAGTTGGATAGGAAGTGATTGATATTGATCATTGAGGTGCTATCGCAATTACATACACTAAAAACAGTTCCACTTATTAAATGTCCGTGTGTGAGTTTCGTATGTCCAAGTCGAAGCCTTAAAGTCTTAATTAGGTCAAGTCTTTTTATCGTTTGATTTAAACCATGTAGGGAGGCTAATTTTACTAGAGTTTAAGTTTTTGTACCAAGTATTTGTAAATTCCCATATGTTGTTTTTATCCCGTTGAGATTTTAAAAAAAGTTTGTTTTTAATATCTCGTATATTTAAATTGTGGCTCTTTAGGATAGGAAATTCTATAGCTTTTCGGGCAATGTGATCTGCAAATTCATTTCCAGGCATTTGTGGATCCCATAAGAAGAATTTTTGGATATTTTTCAATTAAAACATCCCTTATATTATTTGCATAGAAGTTATTATTATTAAAATTTGAAATTGCACATAAGGCAGAAAAGGAGTCAATACAAATTACATATTTGCCTTTCCTGTTTTTTACGAAAGTCAAAGTTTCATTTATTGCTATAATTTCAGCGGAAAAGATTGAGCTATAGTCTGGTATTAACGATACTTTGATTATCTTATCCTCATAAGTAACTGAAAAAGAGGTGCTTTCTTGACTTTTGGATCCATTTGTGTAAATGAAAAAATAATCCTTGAGCTTTTCAACTTTGTTGCGGAAATACCATTGGTATTGCAACAGGAGTGTATTACTTTTAAGGTGTAAATGCAAGGATGTATCGGTCGATTCCCCTCTTAAATTCCATGGAGGATTGCTTAAAGAGCGAAATTTGGTAGGTTTGACTATTATGTCCAGCTCAGCGCAGTTCTCAAAAATTCTTCATATGCTAGATGGAAATTTCATTTGATTTATTAAGATTTTTTACAATACCTCCTAGAGGGCTATTATCACAGAAAATTAAAGATTTTATTAGTTTCCCAGAGGTGTAGTCACGTAGACTCAAAAAGTCATTAAAATTCGCCTCAAGTAGCATATTATTAACTGAAGTCGATCGAAGTGCTCCTAGAGAGAGTCGGATGGCTGAATGGAGGACAGTTTTGATTTTTCTTAGTGACGACTTAGGAGCATATCCATACAGAAATATTCCATAGTTAATTTTTGGGATAACAAGAGATTTAACGACATTTAACAGTGACGGGATGTTGCTTTCAAATTTTGGGCTAGCTAAACATTTGATCACATTTAACTGGTTGTTTAGTGAGTTGTTAAGATGAGCTATATGGGATTTTCAATTGTATCTTTTATTAAAGATAATCCCTAAAATTTTAAGGTTATCCACTTCAGATATCTGAATTTGATCTGTAATCAATGTACATTTGCAGTTTTGTGTCCTGCAAAAGTGGACGTACTTGCATTTGGTCTGGGAAAGAACCGCACCTGAATTCTTGCACCAAGTCAAAATGTCATTTACAAGATGTTTAAGATTTATCTTAGGGTTTTTACGACTATTCGATCTTACTATTATATTAAAATCGTCCGCATAACCAAAGACATTTAGATTTTTATGTTGAAGAATTATAATACTTATGCCGTTTTCTTTTCTGACAAAAAAATGTCGCCCTTTTTTGCCCTTTTTTTGAAAGTGTATTTTTTTATATATTCTGAATTAAGAGCAACCTTGTATTATATATCAATCGAAAGGTCTCAAAGTGCTGTGTTCATAAATACAAAAAAAATTTGATTATTATCCTCTTGGAAGTTATAGGTTGAAAATATTCAAAAAAGGGGAACAATGGGGAAATATTCTCCCACTATGACCTGAAAGAAGTCAATGGCTCGAATTTTTTGTGGTTTATGAGGGCTCGACTTTGAGACCTTTTGATTGATATATAAGATAAGGTTGCTCTTAATTCAGAAAATATAAAAAATACACTTTTCGAAAAAAGGGCAAAAAAAGGACGACATTTTTTGTCAGAAAAGAAAACGGCATTAGTTTGTTGTATGCTATGAGAAAGAGGACAATAGATAAAGGTGAGCCCTGGGGTATACCATTGTATAATGGGAATGGTTGCGAATAACAATTACCGACTCGAATTCTAATCCTCCGTTGGGATATAAAGTTAATTATGTAATTTATAATTTTTGGACCCACATTCCATGAAAATAGCTGGCGTATTATTGAGTGCAAGCCAATTTTATCGTAAGCACTTTCAAAATCTAAAGAAAGGATCGTAAGATGTTGTTTGGCAGATATAGAGCTATAGATATAGATTTGCCATTTTTAAATCTAATCTGATGAATGTTAATAAGCTTGTTGGAATTTAGGAACAACCAAAGTCTGTTTGATATTATTTTATCTAGAATTTTCGATACGCATGAATTATGAGATATCGGCCTGTAAGATTTTGTCAGAGTATTGACGGCTTTAGGTTTTAAAATTTGTATTATTACACTGGATTTATATTGCTGTGGTATTTTGTCATTAAGTATGTTGTTATAAGAATTAAGTAATCAACTTAGAGAGTGTAGATAAAAGTTCTAAGGTATTTATATTCTGTCTGTCGTGGGTCTACCCCATTCCCCTTATCCAATAGATCTGAAACTTGGCCCATAGTCTTGTTGTGACTACAGATTAATTTTGGGGTAGTCACGCATAGTAACGCACAGTCACGGAGTGGTTTAAAACCAATTTCCCCTTATCCGATCGATCTGAAACTTGGTCGATAGACTTGCTGTGAAAAAAGATTAACTTTGACATAGTCACGCACAGTCACGCATAGTCACGGAGAGATTAAAACCTCACTTCCCCCATCCGGTCGGTTTGAAGCTTTGTCCATAGACTTGTTGTGCCCAAAGATTAATTTTAAAATAGTCACGCAAAGTCACGCACAGTCACGGAGATATTCAAAACTCATATGCATAAGGAAATATAGAGTTTTAATAAAAACTTTGTTGTTATGGGCTGGATTATTATGTCTTTGAAATATAATTGATAATAAAATTTGGTGTTTTTATCGTTTTGTTTTCTATAATAAAATATATTTTTAAATTTATTAGGTACAAATCTCGGATTATTGGGAAGAGTTTTTTTTTAATAACTCTCGCACAAAAACCAAAATTTAATTAAAAATGTGTTTAAAAAAAATATATTAAAATATGAAAAAATGGGTCATATATAACCCTAGTATGGTTTGAAGATTAAAAATACTGTTTCGCATACAAAATATTCTTGTATGAAAAATAACTTATCGCTAAATCTCTGTCATTATAAACTTCCGATTTTACGTACTAATTGTGTGAACGGTGCTATTAATTACCTGAAGTGGTTTAGTTACACATTCTATAACATTTTTATTTATTTTTTTTTTCACTTTATGATTTCCTACTCTACTCAACTCTACTTCATACAATCTTGTGTGGAGTTATTTATTACGGTGATTTTATATGCAGTCATTTGTTATTTATAATAACATATAATATGAAGTTCAATAAACGGAGTAAAGTGATTTAGTAACATACTTAGGAATGTTGTTTTCAAGTTTGTTTGTTGGCTGACTGTTGGTTGTGCACAACAGGTCTACATACATATTTATAACCATAATTTAAACAACAACACACATAACTTCTTTGATGCAAGAGAAATTTTAATAAACTTTCATTGAAGACACATTTCAAGAAACACAACATTTTTTGTGGAAAAAGTGTAAATGCAACAAATATTTATTAGATTTTTATATAAACTGCAAACAATTTTGTGTTTATCTCTGGAATTTTAGTAGACATAAACTAAATTTCAGTGAGATAATTATATAATTGTAACCTTAAGATATGTGGAATTTCTGTTTATTGTATGAGAACAAGTTCTAAAAATGTTCTGATCAAGATCGTTTATGCTGGTGAGCATACACAAATCAAATTTAATAAATTTTGAAAATATATTTTATTTTCTCTTTAGATAGATTTTATCTTTAGATAGATTTTTATACCCTATACCACTATGTGGTTTGGGTATAATGACTTTGTGCTGCTGTTTGTAACTACCAAAAATATTTGACCTAGACCCATCTTTTATTATACCGATCAGATCAGAATCACTTTCTGAGTCGTTTTAGCTATGTCCGTCCGTCCATCTGTCTGTCTGTGTCTCCATGTAAACCTTGTAATCAAACTACAGGTCGCAAATAGGAATATATTTTGATGAAATTTGGTATATAAGCCTTTATCGGCCATAGGATGAACGCTATTGAAATTGGTGAAAATCGGTCCATGTTCAGACCTAGTCCCGATACAAATGCCCCTATGAAATCGACATAAATTGCCATAAGATCCAAATTATCGCATAGATCTTAGTCAAATTGGGTTTGTATGTGTTTATTGTATCCATTAATCAGTTGTCCAAAAATAATCCCTATAGGACAACTCTTAGTCATAGCCCCCATATAGAGCTGCTTCCCGATCTTCGCTTAAATCTATCAAAAAACAAAAAAATTGCACAGATTTTTCTCAAATTTGGTTTGTATATATTTTTTCAAAATATAAGTGACTTTACCAAATATGGTAAGGATCGGTCCATTTTTAGACCTAGTCCCCATATAAATATAGCATCCGATATGAACTTTTTCATATCTGCAGCCAAAATTAATAAAAATCCCTCTCAAATTTGATTTATACTTATTTTCTATATCCAATTAGTTGGACCGAAGAGATAGGATCACTAAACCATGGTATAGGGTATCGTATAGTCGGTCTAGACCGAATATTATTTTCTTACTTGTTTTATTTTATCGTTGCTTATGATGGTCTTAAATTAAAAAATTTTTGACTGATAAAATTTTACCAGGCTTTTTGTTGAAATGATTTTAGAAATTTTTTTATATAAACAAATTAAATATTAACTGGTATAACTTTTTTAACTTTTAAAATTTAAATCAAAAAATTCATAATAATAAAAAGCTGCTAAGCAATTTAAGCAATAATTTAAGAATTAATAAATTTTTTTAATTTCAGGTTTGTAATCAAATATTTAACAAACACATCTTCAAGAAATCTTGGTAAGTTGTCAAATAGTTCAGTATAAATTGAGGCATTATTAATAGCAAAAAAAAAAAAGCAAACAAAGAGAGGCCATTCAGAACGAATTAAATATTTATTACTTATAAGGAAGATCTTTTCAGAAATTCTAGTAATATGAAAAATATTATTTAAAATACTATTCGAATTGTTTTATGTAATGGCCTAAGAACTTTGTATTAAGTTACCATTTTTATCAAACATTAATACAATGGTAAATCATCATATAATAGACCTAAGTCAAATATAAGTTTTTGTTTTTTTGTAAATTAAAATTTGTAATATCAATTTAAAATGTTTTTGTAATCATGTGGTAATCACGGTGGTATGAATATGGGCCCCAAAAAAAAAATGAAAATGAGCCCCAAAAAAATGTATGGAAAACAACAACACGAAATTTTGGGGCCTGTTTTCCCATTTTGGGGTCGTTTTTCATTTCTTCATGTGGGGTGCATTTTCGTAATGAAAATGGACCCCAAACAAGAAAATGAAAATGGTGGGGCCTTACTTCATATTTTGGGGTTCATTTTCATTTTCTTTTTTTTTTTTTTTATAAACTTTTATAAACTTCCATGATGTAAAAAAATCGAATATTTTCTTTTTGAATTCAGTTTTATTTAGTAACGTCAGTCAAATTGGGTTTAAATGTGTTTATTACATCCAATAATCAGTAGTCCAAAAATAATCTCTATTGGACAATTCTTTGTCATAGGCCCAATATAGAGCTGCTTCCCGATCTTCACTTAAATCTATCGAAAAACAAAAATATATATAGATTTTTCTCAAATTTGGTTTGTATATATTTTTTCAAAATATAAGTGACCTTACCAAATGTGGTCAGGATCGGTCCATTTTTCGACCTATTCCCCATATAAATATAGCATCCCATATGAACTTTTTCATATCCGAAGGCAACACAACTAATAACAATGCCTCTCAAATTTGGTTTATGCTTATTTTATTTTCCTATTAGTTGGACTTAAGAGATACGGTCTCTAAATGCATGGTATATGGTATCGTATAGTCGGTCTTGACCGACTATAACGTTCTTACTTGTTTAAAAAATGTAACAAAAAATATATTTATAAAAAATATTTTGTTTGCAAAAAAAGAAAAATTAATTCCTTAATTAAATTTTTTAAGACTTTCTTTTAAATTTTATAAAAATGATTCAATTCCTGTATAATTTTATTGAACCGGACTACTTTTTTACGGTGGCGTGATATAACGTCTAAGGACATAATGTCTGTAGAAACTATGACACTCAGAATTCTAAAATATTGATTTGATGCAATGGAAATAATAACAATTCATTTTGTTATGGATGGAATACAAATAATAACAATTTATTGAAATTTTTTTAAACTTTAATACACTTTAGAGCAAATAATAACAATTTAGTAGAATATTTTTATAAATGGAATACAAATAATAGCAATTTATTGAAATATTTTTAAATTTGTTTCAACAATTTGCTTGCAATAAGGACAAAGCAAAGGCGAATTGTTACTTTGAGATTTTTTATCCAAAATATCCAAACAGCTTGAGCAAATTTTGAAATGTTTGCAGGGCAAAGACATTTTTTTATTCTTGTGACGTACGCAGGAAAACTTTATTCAGCGAAGCCACCTGCCGCGTCCTACTGGAGGAGAAAACCCTTAAGCGCGGCCGCAGGCCACCACACAGAAAAACTTTTGTATGCGAAGCCAGATTTCAATACTTAACTTTAGTGTCTCCGGGAAGACATTACAGAATGTTATTATTATTATTAATATTATTCCCTTTTGCGGAATGTTTACATCTAATTTAAACATTTTGTAAAAGGGAAAATAACGGCACTTTTACCACGTTTACAAGATTTGAAATGCTTTAGACATTATGTCACTCGTAAAATTGCCATAATGTCTGTAGACGTTATGTCATGCCACCGTTTTTTAATATTTCCTGAATCATTTAAGTCAAGCGGTTAAATTTTTAAAACCACATTACGACATCTCATTGCAATTTTTTCGTTTAAAAATTAAAAAAAAATATTTTTGTATAACAAATGTCACATTGTTTTACAAATCTTTATTTTCAATTTAAATACTACTTCCAAGCATATAAAAAAAATTTGAAGAAATGCAATTCTTTTATATTTAAGTGAGCCGACCTAATTTTTCACTAATTCTTCAGACAAAACAAGTTAATCAACAAAACAAGTGAAAAAAAATTTGGGGTCCGTTTTCACATTTTGGGGCCCATTTTCATATACTTCATTGTACCGCATCCTTTAAATAGTGTTTATGCAAATGAGCCCTAGAATAGTTTAGGGCCGTTTTCATTTGTGGTTTGGGGGTCCATTTTCCTGGGGCCCATATTCATAGCGCCGGTAATCACACCACATTCTTTAAATGGCTGAGTTTTATTTTAATCAATAGTTGTATATGTACTGGTCAAAATGTGACGAAAACTCCACAAATATTGAATCTTTATTAATAAGCAAAAATGAAAATTTTAAACTCAATTTATTTAGTTGGAAATTATGAAAATACTTTCTAAAGAAAGGGTATTTTTTCCGGAAAAAATACTTTTTAAGGATATATACTTTATTTAAAAACTAATTCTTAAGAAAAGGTACTTTTTTAGAAAAGGGATTTAAAGAAAAGGTTTTCTAAGGAAAGGTACTATGTAAGAAAAGATAATATACTTTTTAAAAAATGACATTTTTAAACTCTTTAACTCATATTCTCTGTCTATCTGTCTGTCGTGGGGCAACCGCATTTCTCCTTGTCCAATTGATCTGAAACGCACACGCACAGTCACGCATAGTCACACACAGTCACGCATAGTCACAAACACTCACGGAGTTATCTAAATGTCTTTTCCCTTCATCCGATCGATCTGAAACTTGGTCAATACACTTGCTGTGAAATAGTCACGCATAGTCACGCACAGTCATGGAGTGATTTAAAACCCATTTCCCCTTATCCGATCGATCTGAAACTTGGTCCATAGACTTGTTGTGACCAAAGATTAATTTTAAAATAGTCACGCACAGTCACGGAGAGATTCAAAACTCATATGCATAAGGAAAGAAAGAGTTTTGATAAAAACTTTGTTTTTATACCCTCCACACCTTAGTGGCGGATGGTATATATAGGTTTGTCATACCGTTTGTAACGCATCGAAATATATTCCTGAGACCCCAAAAAAAATATATTTTCTTGAACCTTATAACAAGGGATGTTGATTTACTGATGACCGTCTGTCCGTCTGTCCGTCTGTCTGTGGAAATCACGATCACGCCGTCAATATCTAAGCTAGACCGTTCGTTTTTGTATAAAATTGTTTATTAACATCCCATAAAATTACTAGAACCAACCAACATCCTCGAATTCCTGAGGGCTTCAGGGTTGGATAAGAGTTTATAGGGACGACCTATTAGCAGAGGGCAGTACAATAGATCACTTCGCAGTACTTCGAACACCTCTTTATACAATACAATACAACATCCCAAAGGAGTTGCTATTTAAAATCATCAAAATCGGTCAAAGGGTTCACGAGCTATGAATGAAACTTTGAAAAAATAAAATTTTACAGTGTGTTTGTTGTTTTTCTTAAGATATGTTGTATATGTTGCAATTCTTCGTATTGTTGATGTCATTACAGTTGTGTGTATATTAATACTACACGTGTCCATTGGCCTAAGCAAGTATTATCACATATTTTTTTATCGTTAAAATGAAAAATTTTAATAATAAAAATTAATAAAAATACAAAATGGAAAATGAAAAATGAAAAATGTAAAATGGAAAATGAAAAATGAAAAATGGAAAATGAAAATTGAAAATTGAAAAATGGAAAATGAAAAATGAAAATTGAAAAATTAAAAATGAAAAATGAAAAATGAAAAATGAAAAATGAAAAATGAAAAATGAAAAATGAATAATGAAAAATGAAAAATGAAAAATGAAAAATGGAAAATGAAAAATGGAAAATGAAAAATGGAAAATGAAAAATTGAAAATCGAAAATGGAAAATGAAAAATGCAAAAATGAAAAATGAAAAATGAAAAACGAAAATGAAAATGAAAAATGAAAAATGAAAAATGGAAAATGAAAAATTAAAAATGGAAAATGGAAAATTAAAAATTAAAATTGAAAATGGGAAATGGAACATGAAAAATGAAAAATGAAAATTGAAAAATGCAAAATGGAAAATGCAAAATGGAAAATGAAAATTAAAAATGGAAAATGGAAAATGGAAAATGGAAAATGAAAAATGAAAAATGGAATATGGAAAATGAAAAATGAAAAATAAAAAATTAAAAATGGAAAATGAAAAATTAAAATTGAAAAATGGAAAATGAAAAATGAAAAATGGAAAACGGAAAACGAAAAATTAAAAATGGTAAATGGAAAATTAAAAATGAAAAATTAAAATTGAAAAATGGAAAATGAAAAATGACAAATGGAAAATTGAAAATGAAAAATGGAAAATGGAAAGTGAAAAATGGAAAATGAAAATGAAAAATGAAAAATGAAAAATGGAAAATGAAAAAATAAAAATGGAAAATTAAAAATTTAAAATTAAAAATGGAAAATGAAAAATGAAAAATTAAAAATGAAAAGTATTCCACTTGAAAAAATAAAAATGGAAAATTAAAAATTTAAAATGAAAAATTTAAAATAAAAAATGGAAAATGAAAAATGAAAAATGAAAATATAAAAATGAAAAATGAAAGATGGAAAATCAAAAATGAAAAATGGAAAACGAAAAATGAAAAATGGAAATGGAAAATGAAAAATGAAAATTGAAAAATGAAAAATTAAAAATGAAAAATGAAAAATGAAAAAGAAAAATGGAAAATGGAAAATGAAAAATGAAAAATCGAAAATGGAAAATGAGAAATTAAAAATGAAAAACTAAAAGTGAAAAAAGAAAGATTAAAATTGAAAAGTGAAAAATGGAAAATGGATAATGATAAAAAAAATGGAAATTGAAAATGAAAAATGTGGAGGTCACTCTTACTCTTACATATTATAAGAATATGTAATTTTTTTTAAGACAAAGTACTTTTTTACAAAAAGCTACTTTTTCAAGAAAAGGTACCCTTTTAAGAAAATCTACTTTTTTAAGAAAAGCTACTTTTAAGAAAATCTACTTTTTTAATGAAATGTTCTTTTTGAAGAAAAGGCATTTCTTTAAGAAAATGTACTTTCTTGAAGATAAGGTGATTTTTTAAGAGCTATAGGAAAGTTTTCCAAAAAAAAAACACATAAAATTCAGAAAAATTCATGAAATCTTTATTTGAATCGATAGTACGGTCCATATAATTTAATATTTGAAGATTATTTCATGCAAATGTTGACCGTGACTGCGCCTCAAATGGTCCATCCGCTTAGTATAATTTGGGAATACTCTTTCCAACATTTCGGCAGGTATCTCACGAATAAATGCTTCAATGTTGTCTTCCAATACGTCAATTGAAGCGGGATTGTCTGTATAGACATGAGCTTTAACATAGCCCCACAAAAAATAGTCTAAAGGCGTTAAATCGCACGATCTAGGCGGCCAATTGACCGGTCCCGAACGTGAAATAAAATGTTCACCGAACTCTCCTCTCAAAAAGTCCATTGTTTCGCGTGCTGTGTGGCATGTGGCACCGTCTTGTTGAATCCACATGTCATGCAAGTCAAGCTCTTGCATTTTGGGCAAAAAAATGTTGGATATCATCTCTCGGTAGCGCTCACCATTCACAGTTACGTTACGATTCGCATCATCTTTGAAGAAGTACGGTCCAATGATGCCACCAGCCCATAAACCGCACCAAACTGTGAATTTTTCTGGATGTATTGGTAGCTCTTCTAATGCTTCTGGCTGATATTCACTCCAAATTTAGTCACAATAGCCCGAATAGCCGCTTCAGTCTGTCGATTAAACTGACAGAGCACGCATTTTGATAATAAAATTCAATAACTTGCAAGCGTTGTTCATTTGTAAGACGATTCATGGTTAAATTATAGACCAAAGTGAAGATGTTTGACAATGAAACAAAACATGAAACGTGCGTCAGCTGTTTAAACCAGTGTTGCCAAAAAGATAATAGCTAAAAAATCACTCTTTATAAGGAAAATGTACTTTTTTAAGAAAAAGTACCTTTTTGAGAAAAGTAAATGTACATTTTAAAGAAAAGGTACTTTTTGAACAAAAGGCACTTTTTTTTTAAAGGGTACTTTTTCAAGAAAATTGACTTTTTTAAAAACGTATTTTTTCAAGAAAATATACTATTTCAAGAAAAGGTAGTTTTTTAAGAAAATTTTAATTTTGAAGAAAAAGTCATTTTTGGACAAAAGGTACTTTTTAAAAATGTACTTTTTAAAAAAAAGTACCTTTTTAAGAAAAATGACTTTTTCAAAAAGATATTTTTTCGAGAAAATATACTATTTCAAGACGAGGTAGTTTTTTAAGAAAAGGTACTTTAAAGAAAATTTACTTTTTAAGAAAAGGTACTTTTTCAAGAGGTACTTTTAAGAAAATATACTTCTTTAAGAAAATGTACTATTTTAAGAAAAGGTGCTTTTTAAAGAAAATGCACTTTTAAATAAAAGATACTTTTCAAAGGTATTTTTATAAGAAAATATACTGTTTTAAGAACTGGTACTTTTTAAGAAAAGGTACTTCTGAAAAAATTTACCTTTTTCAGAAAAAATAAAATTTTAATAAAAGTTAATGTTTTAAAAAAGGTACTTTTTAGGAATATTTACTCTTTTAAGAAGTGGTACTTTTTCAAGAAAAGGTACTTTTTAAGAAAAGGTGTTTTTTTTTAAAGAAAATGTACTTTTTGAATAAAAGATACTTTTCAACGATATTTTTATAAGAAAATTTACTATTTTAAGAGAAGGTAATTTTTTAAGAAAAGGTACTTCTGAAAAAATTTACCTTTTCCATAAAAGATACAATTTTGAGAAAAGTTATTTTAAAAAAAGGTACTTTTTAAGAAAATTTCTTTAAAGAAAATGGCAAAAGGTAAAATTTAAAAAAGTTTGAATTAAAAAAAAATTTAACAAAATGTAGTTTTTTTATAAAATAATATTTTTTTTTTTATTAAAAAGTACTTTTTTAAGAAAGGTACTTTTTTAAAAAGTGAAAATTTTAAGAAAATTTACTTTTCTAAGAAAAGGTACTTTTTCAAGAAAATAAAATTTTTCAAGAAAAGGTAATGTTTTAAGAAAGGTAGTTTTTATGGAAACGTGCTATTTAAGAAAA
Source organism: Cordilura impudica (assembly GCA_963682025.1). Classification (NCBI taxonomy): domain Eukaryota; kingdom Metazoa; phylum Arthropoda; class Insecta; order Diptera; family Scathophagidae; genus Cordilura; species Cordilura impudica. The sequence goes on from OY821517.1 coordinate 82,181,381, forward strand.
CACAATATTTAAGAAAAGGTATTTTTTTAAAAAAGGGTACTTTTTTAAGAAATAGTAATTTTTAAAGAAAATGTGCTGTTTTAAAAAAAGGTTATTTTTAAGAAAAGGAGTTTTTCAAGAAAATGTACTTTTTCGAAAACAGGAAAAAATTAATCTTTTTCAAGAAAATCATTTTTTTTTTAAGAAAAGGTAGTTTTTAAGGAAACGTACTTATTGAAGTACACGTACTTTTATAAGAAAAGGTACTTTTTAAGAAGAAGGTATTTTTTTTTTTTAAGAAAAAGTACGTTTTAAGAAAATATACTTTTTTTAAGGAAATGTACGTTTTTATGAAGTACTTTTTCAGAAATTGTACTTTTTTTTAGAAATTTATAAAAAGGTACTTTGTTAAGAAATGAAAATGTTCTTTTTTAATAAAATGTACTTTTTTAAATTTTTAGAGAAAACAGGTATTGTTTTAAGAAAAGATATGTTACGTTACCCTCCATTCCAATTTTGATGTTCAATGCTCAGAGATATGAATCAGGAAATCAGTTAGTGTGTGACCATATATAATTTTTTAATTAATTAATTAACTAATTAATTAATTAATTTTAATTAATTTTAATTAATTTAATTTTTTTTCTGGCAATCTGGCAAAAATGTTTTTTAATTTAATTTTTAAAATAAAAATAATGATAATATCAATATTACATTTTTTTAGAGGTTAACAGTTCAAATTATGAGAACATATGTTGTTTGAGGCAATATGGCTTAGTTCTGTTCTGATTGACATACCTACTATTGAGAATTAGAAAAATCGCCATATTTGCTGTCAAAAATGCAAGAAACGTCAACAATTAGTAATTTATATATTTTTAAAATCTTATAGACTGTTCGATTTTTCGAATTTTATTATTTTTCAAATTATTTTAATGGGCCTAAGAGAAGCAAAAGCTGAAAGTTGCATCAAAAATTATGAAGCGTTGAAGTAGTGACAGGAAATGTGTTAAGATATAATCAATGGTACATAAATTACGTAGTTTTTTTAAATTTTCATTTTTTTTTTCGAACAAAATGTTTTAAAGAGAAAGGCAATTAAAGACTTACCTAATTTCGCAACCAATTGCACGACAATACTATCACCAGCCATAGCCCAACGGACTTCGAAAGCCTTATCATCGTATAGGACTTCACAATTTAGTTTAGACTATAAAATTCAATTAGAAATAAATGATAAAAACTACTTAAAACTTTAAAGGCCAATAAGAGCAATAAATGAAATGTAAACAAACCTGTTCAATGATAACATGGTGTTAATAATTAATAAAACTCGGGAAAAATATAATTAATTTAAAAAAATAATAAATAAATAATAAAATAAAAAAAAAGTATAAAAATATTTATAAAAGCTAAGCATAAACAAATTTTATACGCTTCTTTGAGTTGTCTCAACAAGTTAACCTTGACAATATTTATGGCCAATGCAAAAAAACAACAACAATTGATTATTTACCAAATACCAATAAAATAAACCATAAAAAATAATTAATGTACGTACATACACCTTAATCCAAACTTCCATTAAATAAGATTTTAGTAAAAAGTATTTTGAAAAAACACAAAAAAGATATAAATATATTCATATATTAATTGTTAGGCATGCTTGTTAAATGTTTGTGGTTTTGAAATTTGTTGTAATTTTGTTCTGTGTTTTCGGAATAAAATTAATTTTTTATTATATATTTTTTTTGTATTTATGAAATATATTCATACAAAATGAAAAATGTTTCTTTTTGAATTTTAGTTTTTTTGTTGTTCGAAAAAAAGGAAAGAAAAAAAAAGTTAGTAAGATTTTTAGATGGTGGATTTGATTGGGCCGGTGGGTAGAGTATCACACAAACAGGCAAACAAATAAAGCGATAACCATATGTAAACCTTATTCCAGTTAAAAATTCCTTTGCAATTAATTTGCTGCTAAAAAAAACACATTTCACTTTGTATCCATATTTTAAAAAATAAAACAAAATATATATATATAAAAAAAAAAATAATATTCAAACACAATCATTGTTTAAACAAAAATAGATTTTATTTATAAAAAAAAATAATAAACTTAAATAAAAACTTAAATTAAGATAATTTCACAGAATTGGCCAAACATTTTCTTTTTGTTTAAAAATAAATTAATATTTTAATAAAAAACATCTTTTGACTGAAGAGGAATAGAGAAATCAAATTATGTTCTTCCCTTTTAAAATAGTAATGAAGAATTTATTTAAAAACAAATTTTAAATTGTCGTTGAATACTCTGAAAAATTCGCACAAAAAAATTCCTTTTTGTTTGTTTGTTTGTAGTTTATAGGAGGCTAAACCATTGGACCGATCTTCTTGGAATTTTTACAGAGTTTTAATGTGTATCTGGAAGGAACTGCTTATATAGGCTTTCAATTGTTTTGATAGTTTTAGTGGGCGTGGCACCTCCCATGCAAAGTGAATTTTTAATATCAAATTTATTGAGTACCATGAGAGGGAGAGCTTTTCAAATTTGTGTGAAGTCACCTATTATTAATGTCAGTAGCCATGACGAAAATGGGCGGGATCGAATAAGAGGGTGCGGCTACTCCCATACAAAGTAATTATTCAAATTCATAAATCTCAAGTACTATGACAGAGACAGCTTTGCAAATTTGTCTGAGGCCATATATTATTCATGTTAGTAGTTGAACAAAAATAGGCGGGATCGCGCTAATGGGCGTGGCACTTCCCATACAAAGTAAATATTAAATGTCATATATCTGGAGCACTGTAATAGTGAGAGCCTTAGGACTCTGCGTGAGCCCATAAATGGATGTGGTCGGAGTAGAAGGCGTGGCACCGTCCATACAAAGTAAATGTATAATATCATACAACTGCAGTACTACAAAAGGGACACTTTGGATAGGAGTAGTGGGTGTGGCACAACAAATATGAAGGACTATGAAAGCGACAGTCTTGAAACTTTTGACAAGTAGTCAAAAAACGGTGAAATCCAAAAATCGCCAAAATCAAAAATCGCTATTATAAAAAATTGAAATCGTTAAGTGTTGCCGAAGTTAATTTGGAAAATGAATTTTTTTCATGGGCTGCTATATGTAGCTTACTGCGGAGTAGGAACGCCGAAAAACTTGATCATTTTTGCACCGAATGAAAAAACAAATAATATTGTGTATCAGGATGCATTGAAATAAAAAAATCATGTGAGTCCGATCACAGGGGAGATGTGTAAACATCTAGTAAATAAAGATTTTTTATGTTACTTTTTTAAAATCAAACAGAAAGCGTCATCTATGCATGTACTTATAGCAATCAACTGCAGGGTCTCTGCTAATATAAAACTATTTTTTATTTCAACCGGTTAATTTTTTAATTTTTAATTTTTCGTTTTTCGTTTTTAATTTTTCGTTTTTATTTTTCATTTTTTATTTTTTATTATTTATTTTTAAGTTTTAATTTTTAATTTTTAATTTTTAATTTTTAATTTTTAATTTTTAATTTTTAATTTTTAATTTTTAATTTTAAATTTTAAATTTTAAATTTTAAATTTTAAATTTTAAATTTTAAATTTTAAATTTTAAATTTTATTTTTTAAATTTTAAATTTTTAATTTTTAATTTTTAATTTTATATTTTAAATTTTAAATTTTTAATTTTTAATTTTTAATTTTTTCATTTTTCATATTTCGTTTTTCATTTTTCGTTTTTCATTATTAATTTTTTATTTTTCATTTTTTATTTCTCATTTTTCATTGTTTATTTATAATTTTCCATTTTTTATATTTCATTTTTAATTTTTTATTTTTCATTTTTCGTTTTTTATTTTTCATTTTTAATTTTTTATTTTTCATTTTTCATTTTTCGTTTTTAATTTTTAATTTTTTATTTCTCATTTTTTATTTTTAATTTTTTATTTTAATTTTTTATTTGTCATTTTTGATTTTTTATTTTTAATTTTTTATTTTGAATTTTTTTTTCATTTTTCATTTTTATATGTCATTTTTGATTTTTGATTTTTTATTTTTTATTTTTCATTTTTCGTTTTTTATTTTTCACTTTTTTTTTAATTTTTTATTTTTCATTATTAGTTTTTTATTTTTAATTTTTTGTTTTTCGTTTTTCATTTTTTATTTTTAATTTTTATTTCTCATTTTTCATTTTTTATTTTTAGTTTTTAATTTTTAATTTTTAATTTTTTCATTTTTCATATTTCGTTTTTCATTTTTCGTTTTTCATTATTAATTTTTTATTTTTCATTTTTTATTTCCCATTTTTCATTGTTTATTTTTAATTTTCCATTTTTTATATGTCATTTTTAATTTTTAATTTTTTATTTTTCATTTTTCGTTTTTTATTTTTCATTTTTCATTTTTCATTTTTCATTTTTCGTTTTTAATTTTTCATTTTTTATTTCTCATTTTTTATTTTTAATTTTTATTTGTCATTTTTGATTTTTTATTTTGAATTTTTTTTTCATTTTTCATTTTTATTTGTCATTTTTGATTTTTGATTTTTTATTTTTCATTTTTCGTTTTTTATTTGTAATTTTTTTTTAATTTTTTATTTTTCATTATTAGTTTTTTATTTTTAATTTTTTGTTTTTCGTTTTTCATTTTTTATTTTTAATTTTTCATTGTTTATTTCTCATTTTTAATTTTTTATTTTTAGTTTTTCATTTTTCCTTTTTTATCTTCTATTTTTCATTTTTTATTTTTCATTTTAAATTTTTTATTTTTCGTTTTTTATTTTTCATTTTCCGATTTTTATTTTTCATTTTATATTTTTCATTTTTCATTTTTAATTTTTTATTTTTCATTTTTAATTTTTCGTTTTTCATTTTTTATTTTTCATTTTTATTTTTCATTTTTCATTTTCCATTTTTAATTTTTAATTTTCCATTTTTAATTTTTTATTTCTAATTTTTCATTTTTCAGTTTTCATATTTTCATTTGTCATTTGTCATTTTTAATTTTTTATTTTTTATTTTTTATTTTTCATTTTTTATTTTTCATCTTTTATTTTTCATTTTTCATTTTCAAACCGGTTATTACATATCATACTTTTTTCACCAATGCAATCATAAGTCACACAGATTTTGTCTTACGGCTCACATGTTACGCTGTTTTTGTGATTGTATTGTGAAATAGAAATTTACCCCCGTAGATGTTTACCCATCAAAAAATATAAAATAAATAAAATAAAATGTTTTAATTGTACAATAAAAACTTCGTAGCAAACATTAATTATGAAGTTTCGCTAAATCGTAACGAGATGAAAACAAAATATCGAAATCCAGTTTCTCAATAAACGATTTCACACTTTGTTTTACAGAAAACAATAAAATGTCCTCATATAATTTAAATTTTAGTTGAATTATAAAATAACTTGGTATACTTGTGTGGAATTTGCATGGAATTTGCACTAAAACTTATTGTGTGTCTGTGCTCGGTATACAAGTTATTGACAATTTTATATGGAACAACTTTTAATTGTTCTCTATTCCTTTTCAGCCGTTATACAAAAAATTAGAATAAATATTTAAAAAATAAAAAAAAAAACAATGTATAAAAACCCTTAAACTACAAAAACAATAATAATGAAATATGATTTTTTGTTACAAAAATCCAGCAAGTTTTTCTTATACTCGTACATTTATATAAAAAATATTTAAATTAAATTAGACGACACTTCGTCTTGTTTTTTTTAAATTTTGTTTTAAACGTTTTACAATTTCTACACATTGAAATTATTGAGTATAGAATTTAAATGCTTTTTTACCTGAGGACTAATGCCCAACATTTTTAGGGAGGGTGGTACATTTAGGTTTTTCGGTATGCGAACATGACCAAAATCTACAGTAAAAGCTTCACACCAAACACCAAAATGTCCAATATCGAAAATAGTCAAATCATCGGGTAATGTTAGGACAATGGTTTTGCGTTCATAGCGGCGTAAAGGATTTTCTTTGCCATTTTCATCGGGTATACGTAAACCGTTGGGAGTGGGACGTTCTCCTTGACCTACCCAAAATTTTGCGTCTAGAGGAGGAGGATACCAGCAATTTATATTATTCACACAAACTGAAAAAATTAATTATCAATAAGAAAAAAAAAACTTACCCGGTGCTTCGCCATCATAACTAAAATTTGGCACTAATAAAGTCTGGGCATCGACGATGACAATATTATCAGATTTTACACCATGTACCCCTCCAAGATTGTTAATCTTTTGGGGCCTGGGAAAATCCAAATTGCTGGGTATGGCCACATCACCAAAATTAACAGCAAACTCATCACACCACACCGAAAACCATTTGATATCTTTTAGAGTTACACCTTCTGGCAGTGAAAGTGTTATATCTTTATTTCTGTAACGTCTTGTCAACGATGCTGTGCCACCCTTTTCATCCCTTAAACGATATGCTCCTTCATTGCTGGGTTTTGGTGTATTGCCCACATAGAAATAGGCAGCTTTAATTGAAAGTTTTGATTGTTTTAACTATTTATTTTTAAATGTGTTGTTTGTTTTACCTGGTGCTTCACCATCATAATTAAATTTTTTCACAAATAATGTTCTCGAATCAACTGCGTAAACATCACCGGATACACCATGATGTAAAGTTTTTAATGATCCAATTTTTGTTCCAAAATAAGGAAATGAAGCATTTGTAAATGGAACCACTGTATATAAAATAAAAATAATTAACATTAACAAAAAGAAATTCAAAATCATTATCTTTTATACATATCTAGTCGTACACATGCTAATGGTAACAAAAGACTCAAGCCACAAACTTGTTTTTTATATATGTACTTTTTATTGTTTATTTTTTATTTATTTATTTATTTTTTTTTTGTTTAAAGCTTATTGGCACAGTACGTATTATTAGTATCTTTTGTTATTGTTTTGTTTGCATATATTTTAAGTAAGAATAATAAATTATAAAAAAAAATAGAATTAACAATTTTAATGGTTTTTAGTGGGAAAACATTTGCAAAAAATAAAACATAAATGGTTTTTTTTTTTGGTAGAAACTTTAAACAATAGGTACTAATTGGACATCTTTGGTGATTGGTGATACTGGGAAACCTGCCTTGACTATAGAGAAACCTGTTCTCACTATCAAGTCTCAGTGAGTACATTTTGTGTAGAAGTTGTTTAGTTTGATTATTGGTTGATTTTGGAATTATATAAAATGTTTTCAAACTTTAGAGGAAAATTATAGAAAATTTGAAAAGCATCTCTTCTTGCTATTTTAAACTATAAACCTGTACGAAGTTAAACAGTTAAAATCGGTTTAGGTTGCCTATTCGATGGGTTTCGGGATAGATTTTTAGCTGCAGGTAAACCAAAAAGGTATTGTTGCCTGAACAAAAAAAAAAAAAAAAAATAAATAAATAAATCGAATTTACTTTAAACTCGAACCTAAGAATATATATTTTAATAAAAAAAAATATATATATATTCAATAATAGTCTAACCCATAAAAACAGTTTTTATTAAAACTCTTACTTCCATATGAGTTTTGAATCTCTCGGTGATTGTGCGTGACTGCGTGACTATCTTAAAATTAATCTTTGGCCACAACAAATCTATGGACAAAGTTTCAGATCGATCGGGAAGAGAGGTTTTAATCCCTCCGTGACTGTGCGTGACTATGCGTGACTGTGCATGACTAAGTCAAAGTTAATCTTTTTTTCACAGCAAGTGTATGGACCAAGTTTCAGATCGATCGAATGAGGGGAAATGACATTTAGGTCACTCCGTGACTGTGCGTGACTATGCGTGACTGCGTGACTACCCAAAAATTAATCTGTAGTCACAACAAGACTATGGGCCAAGTTTCAGGTCAATTGGATAAGGGGGAATGGGGTTGCCCCACGACAGACAGACAGACAGAGAGTCTGAGTTAAAAGAAAGAGTTTACAAATTACAAGCTTTCTCTTCAAATGCATAAATTTTAGTTTCTAATTTTGTACCTTTTTTTACGAGCATGTATTTGTGGACTTATCAGTATTTAGTAACACTTTCTACTGCAGAACATTGGTTGCTACTTCTTACTTTAGGTCTCCATGGAAACATCCATGTTAGATACATATCTTTGATATGTAAAGACTTAAAATTGATGCACCAATACAAGTAAGCAAATTGGGGTCGGTCTAGACCAAGTATGCACAGACTTTATTTGTTTGCGAGACCAATTTTTTTTAATGTCATGTCCTTGCGGGCCACATTTCAAGTAAATACTTAATTTGTAAAATTTAAAGCTAAATTTTATAAAAATTTCACATAAATAAAAAAATTTATTTATTTTAGTTTAATCCTCATGTCCGAATTAAGTGGGGTGTGGTTAAACATTTTTGATATTGTATTTATATCAATTTCAAAGTCCTATTTATCCTGGTTTAGCCGTGTTCGAAAAATGACTTACCACCATCTTAAAGTTTTTTTTATTTTTTTTTGTAATTTTCTTACCTTTAAAAAATAGTTTTAAGCATTTAAATTTGAACTTCTAAATATCTTTATTACTTTTTTTTGATTATTTGTAAACTCACTTTTTACAGAAAAAAAATTTTACACGTGCAATCAAAAAATATATAAAAATATTTGCGATTAGGCTTGCACAATGTATCAAGCTACTCTGAGAAAAAAACCATAGGAGAAAAAAATAAAAATTACGGGACTTATAAGCTTGAATATACAATGTTGCCTATAGGCAACATCAGACATTGAAGAATTAATTGAAATATATATTTCAAGGTTCAGAAAATACACACATCAAACATACACTGTTCTGTTCCAAAGCAGCCAACACATATTTTTATTTTCATATCAGTTACGTGTGTTTCTAAATTTTGTACGGTGCCGAACACAATCAAGACTGTGCTTCGTTTTAATATTTCGTTATGCACACGAACATGTTTCTATCACGTATATCTTTTTTTCGAACACACATAAACCACACAGGTTCGAGTGCAGTTTTATTTTAAGTTCGTTATAACTTCTAATGAATTATTTTAGATTTTTTAAAAAAATTTGGTGAAACAATTGTTGTCGTTTTTATAGGGGGTGTATCAGATTTTTCCGATCGCGAGTGGATAATGTTTTAATTTTTAGATGTATGCGTTAAGCATGTACTTAAATTAAAGCTACACTCGAACATGTGTGGTTTATATGTGTTCGAAACAAAAAATACGTGATAGAAATGTGTTCGTGTACATTAGGGTGGCCCTCCGTTACATGGAGAAAAAAAAGTGTTCAAACTCTCGGTCGCACCCCCTAGAAATATGCGAATAGCAAAAAAACTGGGAAATACAAAGTTTTGGGCCAATCAAAAAACATTTAGAGGAGGCTCAACGCGCTTGAAAATTTCAAGTGTGTTTTATATGGGGAAAATATGACTTTTTTTTTCAGATTTTACGAAATTTTCGTTCTATAATTTAATTTTTTCGACAAATTGTTATATAATTCAGGATTAGTATTAAATTATCTTTCCAAAAAGCTAGAAAACTTCAAAATCGAATAAAAACTCGCCAAGAAATAGCAAATGCCCCAGACCACTTTTGTGCCAAAAAAAAACTAGGTCATGAAATTTGATGGCATTTATTTCAACTTTAAGAAATTAAATAAAGCCAACATTTTGTTTTAGTCTCTATGCCTGTAAGCACTCAGATATTAAGTATTGTTTTATTACCACCTTGTTAACCTATTGCGCATTGAGACCGAAAATGTGAAATTTTTATTGATAAAATTTTGAAAACTCCTTTTTCAAGTTTTGAAAAATTTTCTTCAACAAAATTTAAAAAAATTGACCTAGCTCTTTAAGGTCTTATTAAATGCATGTTAGAGATTAACTGTGTCAATTTTTTGGTAAATCCCAATGCCAGATTTTTTTTTGGCAAGGATTTTATTTTTGCGGATTTCGAGAAAAATGGGATTTTTGTAAAATATTCTGTAAATGTACTATTTCTAATTACTTTGTATCAAAAATTCATCACTTGTCTACTTTTAAATGTTATATTTTATCCAAATAGCCTAGGGTTTCGGCTATTAACCCTTTTGGAATTGGGGTCACATATGACCCCAAGCTAATAAAATACAATTTATTCAAAAAATTCAAATATTTTGTAAGTGCTGCTGAATTTTTAGATGCGCAATAGGATAACAATGTGGTAAAAAACAATACTTCATATCTGAGTACTCATAAGTATAGAGACCAAAAAAAAATTATAGCTTTAATCAATTTCTCAAAGTTCGAAAAAATGCCATCAAATTTCATGACCTAGTTTTTTTTTGGCACAAAAGTAGTCTGGGGCATTTGCTATTTCTTGGTGAGTTTTTATTCGATTTTTAAGTTTTATAGCTTTTTGAAAATATGATTTAATACTGATCCCGAATTATTTAATTCTATGGAACGAAATTTTGGTAAAATCTTAAAAAAAGTCATATTTTCCCCATATAAACACACTTGAAATTTTCAATCGCGTTGAGCCACCTCTAAATGTTTTTTGATTGGCTCAAATTTTGTATTTGTCAGTTTTTTGCTATCTACATATTTCCAGGGGTATTTTGAGTACTTTTTTTTTATTAAGGGCCACCCTAATATACATATGTTGAATTAATATAAATGAAGAAAAGTGCTTCAAATCGAACAACTTTATGTTTGCCAACCTTAGTTTTAACTAGCGCCGATTTTCCCCTTCTATAATAAGTCATTTAAAATAACTTATAAAAGTGTTAATAGAATATTGTTAATTCCAATCTACACCTTACAGATTTGAAGTAATATATATGACGCGTATTTATATTTGAACAATCAAAATACCGACTAAACTGCTTCCAACTCCATTTACCGACTTAAACACAAATAAAAGTAAATCTTTCTTATAAGTCCCTTTTAAAGGAAGGACCATATTTGAATAATTTTTAAACAATTCCACGGAAAATATTGTGGTAGTAAATTATAAAATAATTTCAAAGAGACGAATGCAGTGTTTTCGAAGCAGTATCTCTGAAGCCATATACAATGGGTAGATATTTTGGATATAATAACATTTATATGTGTATCCCACGAGAGATTGCTTGATAAGTGAATTCGAATTCTCCATCAATATGAACTGACATATCTGCACTGCATAAAAATAGCTAATTTTAGCCTTTGTTTTCAAATTTAAAGCATAATTCGGTGTAAAATCCGGCAGTTTGAAAATTCTTTTTAAAATGAACCTCTGCAAGGCCTCTACTTCATCAAATAACCAGCATCCCCAAATCTGTGCATTATATGACTGTATGAATCTGTATGAAAAAGTTTCTATTTTACTTTAAGTCTTATATCACTAGTCCAAGTGGCATTAATGCTATTTTTTGCTGAATTGTTTCTTTGTTCAATATGTTTTTTAAAAACCATTTGGGGTGTTTAGATTACATCTAAATAGTTATATTCATTTACTAAATTGTTCTCTGTATTTTATTTTTTCATGAGCCGGCCACCTTTTCTAAAAACCAATCATCTGAGACTTCACCAAATTAAGATCCATATTCCATATTAATAGTATAATATCGACTGCATATAATTGTAAGCGCATATTAACACAATCAGTAATTTAACCTCTACCTAAATTCCCATTAATGGCATTCAGAAAAAGAGTAAATAACAAAGGCGATAGAAGACACCCTTTGCTTAACATCGCATGATTCTGATAATTTTTTACCTGCCCAAATAGCCGATTTTGTGGGACTATATATATTCCGTATCAAATTAACAACTTTTGCAGAAATTTGTAGAACTTCCAGTTCGTCAGATCATATTAATCAATCCTGTGGTAGAATTTATAGTATGATTATAAGTTTATGGTTAACACAGCACTTTACTCCACTGAAAATAAGATTGCTACTTGCAATACCAACATTATTATATGCATCTGAGGTTTTCACAGGTTGCAATTCTAGGGGTAACAGAAAACTTACTGTAACTTTCAACAACATTATTCGCTATATCTTTGGATTAAGAAAATTTGATCATGTATCCCAATACTCATGTCATGTCTTACACATGTCATTTGACAACTATATTAAATTCAAGAACATTATATTCCTACATAAAATTATTATAACAAAGGCTCCAAAATATCTTTTTGAACGATTAAAGTTCGCAAGATCTTCCAGAGGGAATCGAATAATTCAATTTAAATACCGGGACCATGCCTCTGAATGTCAATTTTTTATTCTAACTATTCGTCTCTGGAATCAGCTTCCTAATGTCATGCAAAATACAAGCAACGCAATAGGGTTTAGAAAATTACTATACCAATATTTTAATTGATTTTATTTGATTTTTTTTTTAATGTTTTTTAATTGTAATTTATAATATTTTAAATTTAGATTAAGAGTTACTGATATTAAATATATAGCGAATAACTTATCTGATTCCATTACTGTAATTTATAAGATACTGGGTCTTGTTTTAATGGAAAATCGCATTTAATAAATAAATACAAATAAATAAATAAATAAGCCCTTAAAACTATATCGAGTTTTTTTCTTTTCGTTGAAATTCCAATGAACTGTAGACGCTAAATTAAATATGTAATCAACTGTGGAATATAGTGGTCTGAATTCAGCTTGGAATTCATTTAAGATATTGTGATTTTCTATCCAATTCATTAATCTCGAATGAAAAATTCCCATTAACACCTTAAACAGAAATCATAAATGGGTTTCCTCTGTAGTTACAAGGATTATTTATGTCTTATTTTTTTTTTGTAAATCGGAAATACTATACTTTCCATAAAATCTTCTCCAACTCTGTCTATGATATTAAAAGATTTAATCAATTCATTTAGAAATTCTACTGTTGCATTTTTAAACATTTCATAGGGAACTCTATCAGCCCTAGTGCTTTGTTAGTATTAGTTACCGGCAGATCTTTTTTAATTCGTCTATAGTTATATCTTTGTCCAAGTCATCAACTCATACATATGAAAAAGTTCGTGTATGAACCGATGATTACCATCAGCCCTGTTCTTGAAACGTTGTTATTTGAATAAGAATGAATATGAAATAACATGGAATTGAAATTTTGGGTTTCTTGAAAACACAAATTTTATATTTTCGAAGTATTTTTCGAAATCATATTTTTTATTATTAAATGACATGAAACATATGGTTTAGCTTCAGAACCATATGTTATCTAGAAACCGAGGTGCCATATGGTTCTTTAGTCACTTTCACAAAAAAAACTTTAAGTAATTTTTGCATGTTTTTCCTTAAGATTATAAAGAAAGTAAAAAAAAAAATATTTTCTTTTAAAATAACAATTTACTTGTTCATTTAATTGTTTTTATTCTTCAATTTCATTCAATTAAGAATGACTTCTCTTTTTGAAATAAGTTAGGCATCACCAAAGAAAATTCGAAATTCAAATAAATTGGATTTGACTGGCATCACTTCTGTTTCCAACATAAACAAAGTTGTGGCAGCCATATGCAAAAAAAAAAAATAAAAATATGTGATTTGAGTGAAATATTATTTTAAATTCCTTTATTCGTAATAATTAGTACATAAAGAATCTATGTTATAATTGAAAAAATTATAAAGGAAAATAGATTATGCAAATAAAAAGTTTTTATTATAGTTATAGAACAACATCATCTCCAAAAGTGTGTTTTATTAACATTGACTACTGATTACGAGTTTTTTTTTAAATCAGCGCAAAATGTAGACGTTTTTTAAAATCGTTTTTTTTTCATAAAATTAATGTCTAATTTTTTAAAATAATGACAAGGTTCAATAAAAAACATGTTAGAGTTTAAATATCAATTAGTCTTTTTATCTCTTAAAACCTGCTTAGTAGAAAAAAATGGGATTTGTTTTGATTTCACAAAGCCTTTTCTATGTGAATTAAAACGAAAAAAAAACATTCTTATTGAAATTAGAGAACAGCAAAAAACTCATAGATTTAAGAATTTTTCCATTTACGAGTTTTTTTTGTGATAGTGGTTTCAAGAACAGGGGTGCATATTTAGTAAAGTCTCTTACTGTTCTCAAAAACATATATAAACCAAGTTTTAAAATAATCTATGCAATTTTTATGCTTTTTGATAGATGTCAGTGAAGATAGGGAATCAGCTTTATATGGGAACTATGACTGAAAATGGTCTTACAGGGTTTATTTATGAACTACTGATTAGTGGCCATAATAGACACACGTACATAAAATTTGATCGACATATATTTGATAGTTTGGATCTTACCACCATTTTAGTTGGTCTTGTAGAGGCTATTTGTGTGTCGTCTAGGTCTGAGCATGCACCGATTTTAACCAATTAAATACTAAATTTTTATTAAAATATATTCATATTTGCGACCTGTAGCTTCATTACAAGGTTAACATGGACATACAGACGGACGGACGGACATCGCTAAATCGACTCGGGAAGTAATTTTGATTGGTAGTTACAAACATCAGCAGAAACTTATTATGCCTTCCCCACATAATGGACTAGGGTATAAAAATTTAACTGTAGAAACGGTGCCAAAAAAAGTTAGATGAACGAGGGGGAATCAATCTTTACGAAAACATAGAAAAACACATTAGCTTTTTGATATTTCAACATACTCTCCTTTTTCCATGATACACTTCATCCAAAATTAGCTTATCATTCGACTTGAATCCAATTAGTTGGACATAATTTTTATACCCTATACCACTATGTGGTTTGGGTATAATGACTTTGTGCTGCTGTTTGTAACTACCAAAATATTTGACCTAGACCCATCTTTTATTATACTGATCGAATCAGAATCACTATCTGATTCGATTTAACGATACCCGTCCGTCCGTCCGTCTGTGTGTCCATGTAAACCTTGTAATCAAACTGCAGGTCGCAAATATGAATATATTTTGATCAAATTTGGTATATAAGCTTGTATCGGCCATGGGATGAACGCTATTGAAATTGGTGAGAATCGGTCCATGTTCAGACCTATCCCACATACAAATTACCCCTATGAAATCGACATAAATTGCCATAAGATCCAAATTGACATGTAGATCTTACTCAAATTGGGTTTGTATGCGTTCATTACATCCATTAATGAGTAGTCCAAAAATTATCCCTTTGGCCCCATATAGACTGCTTCCCGATCTTCACTTAAATCTATTAAAAACCAAAAATATTGCACTGATTCTTCTCAAATTTTGTTTGTATATATTTTTGCAAAATACAAGAGACTTTACCAAACATGGTCAGGATCGGTCCATTTTTGGGCTTAGTCCCCATATAGATATAGCATCCGATATGAACTTTTTCATATCTGCAGCCAAAAAAATTAATAAAAATGCCACTCAAATTTGGTTTATGGTTATTTTCTATATCCAGTTAGTTGGGCCTAAGAGATAGGGTCTCTAAACGCATGGTATAGGGTATCGTATAGTCGGTCTAGACCGACTATAATTTTCTTACTTGTTTTACTTGTCTTTAATGTTTTCAGCAGACGCCACTTATGTGAAAATTTACATCAAGTAAGTAACTTAATCAGTTGGAACTATTTCGGGAGTAATCTTTGACATGCTTCCAAAATGAAAAGAGACTATCGAATCCGAAAAAATATTACAATTGACTTACGCGATTCCCAAAAATCTATAAGACAGATTGCGGAAATAGTAAAAAGGCCATATTCCACCGCCAAAAAAAGTTTTGACAAATATAAAAACCGAAAAAAGTTGACGTACGAGCCCAGATCTGTCTGAAGGTTAAAAACGTTATATAGTTCGGGAAATTATCAAAATCCAAAACTTCCGGCTAAAAATCTTACGGAAACGATAAAAATAAAGTTTGGACTCAATATTTCTGTAAATACAGTCCCCAAATAATTCTGTAAATACAGTCCGCAATGTACTCAATGCAGCTGATTCTCACGGTCGGGTTGCCAGGAAAAAACCATTCATAAGCAAGGCGAAGAAGCAAAAACGCTTTGAGTATGCTAAAACCCACAAAAATGAGACGATGGAGTTCTGGAATCGTGTTAATTTCACAGACGAAAGTAAATTTAACATGTTGGTAATGACGGAAGGTTTAAAGTGTGGAGAAAGGCCAATGAAAAATTGAGATATAAGCCTATGTTCCACTTTAAAACATGGGGGGTGGCTCAGTATTGGTGTGGATATGTATGAGTGCTGGTGGTGTCGCACAGTGGCTGAAAATTGTTTTTCATTGGCCAAAATTCTGTAACTTTTGAACCGATCAAAATATTTTAGTAATTCATTTTTTAATGGGTAGATATTTAGTTGAACTTTTGTTTTAATTTAGGTCAAAGTTGAACTTTTAATTTTTTAACTTTTAGCGTGAAATATGACTTTTTAATTTTTTTTAATTATAAAAAAATGTCATATTTAGATTTTAATAATAATTGCAAGCAGTTTTTGTAGTAATGGGATTTTTTTGAATGTTTACACTAAAAAAATTTTTACGCTCTAAGAAAAAAAAAGTAAAATCAACTGAAAAATTAAAAAAATTTTGCTGGCAAACTAGCAAATTTGTTTACACTCAAGGAATATTTACACTTAAAAAAACGTAAGTAATATTATCTAAAAGTCTTGCTATTACTACCTAAAAATTTATTATTTTTTGCTGTCAAATTTGTTAATTTGATTTTAAATATTGATTGCAAATATTCCGTATTTTGTTCTGTGTTGTTTCTGTTCTTTAGTAGTTTTTTGACTTCTTAATCTAAATCTCGATGTTTCACTTTCCATTGATTTCGAATATTGGAGATGACCGGATTTGACGTTGCCAATATATTAAATAGATCTTCATTTGTGGAATTTCGTGAAAATTTCTCTAGTATTGTGCTCTCTATAAAAGCTGTAATCCTTATTCCTTTTTTCCTGAGCCTCCTCTGATAAATCTCCAAGTGGCGCCAAATGATATTTAATGACATTTTCTGCATGATAAAGAATTTTGTGAACTGTTGCAGACATATATCTTCATCGGTACTTCGTTGTAGATAATTTTTCAGTTTTTTTAGCAAATTTTTTGGAGTCAATTTCTTAATTGCACGCAAGTACTTCTAGGATTATTTTAAATCTGAAAATAAGGCTTAAATCCACTCCTGTTATTTCAGATGCTGTTTCTGGATTTGAAAAGAATCTTCTTGCGGTATTGCCATCATTTGTATTGCCTGACCATTGTTTTGGCTGATCTATGATCAATCCAAATTTGCGATATTCATCTTGAACATGTTTCTTTTTTGAACTTCTTAGCTTCTTGTTGGTTTCGTTGCTTCTTATTGATCCTGAAGAACCGAAATCCAAATCATAACTTATTTTTAGTATGATAATCTAAATTCATATGCATCAGTATTATCTAGTGATTTTGTCGGTACTTGATTTAATTGGTTTGATGTTGCTTTCGTGTTACTCAAAGCCTGGACTACTTTTCCATCTATCATTGTCAGCATTAATTGGTAGCTTACTTTAATTAGCTTGCAATTTGGGCCTTGATATCAGTAACTTCTTTGTTAATGGCATCATGAGTTTCTTTTTTGAATTGAAACTTGATTGGCCTGCAGTATTTCGTAGAAGATGGTGTCTCATTTTTCCAAATATCCTTTGTTTGCGTTGTACTAGTCGCAGGCTCTGAATCTCCCAAAATCTTTTTCAATCGCAATGGTACGAATGATACCATGAACATATCTGTGGTTTTCTGGAATAACCGCGTATGTCCATTTTTGTCAATTAATATGCCAAACATATTAATTTTTAACGCTCTTTCGATGTGCTCAATTTAAAAAAAAAAATATTGACCATTTCTGAGTTTTTTCTTTAAATAACGACGTAACTTAAATGTTTATTAAATTAATTTGCAGCACTAACGACGTATATCAACCTACGTTTGATCGCTGACAAATTATTTTCTCAGAAAACGACACATAGCGACATACGTTGTTATTAATGAAAAAAAAAAAATGCAAAATTTGTTTGGATTAGTTTTCAGTTTAAAACCACTTATAAAAATTTTTGTGTTTATTTCTGTTATTTGTTGTCACTATTATTCTTGATACGATGTTATATTCTCATCCTAAGTCACATAGCGACATACGTTGTTATTAATGAAAAAAAAAATGCAAAATTTGTTTGGATTAGTTTTCAGTTTAAAACCACATAAAAATTTTTGTGTTTATTTCTGTTATTTTTTGTCACTATTATTCTTGATACGATGTTATATTCTCATCCTAAGTCTCGTTAACTTTTTGTTGACGAACAAAAAAAAGACATTTTTCAAGCAACACAAACTTATGTCTACATGCGTGGTTGCATTGGTTGTTTTCTTTTTCAAAGAAAACGACGTTTGTCGACATAAGTTGTAGCAGTGAAACAGAATTTTGTACAGTTTTTGAGCAATTATCTGAAACAACTTATGATATAATAGTAGCAGGTGATTTCAACATCGATTGGAATAAAGAAGAAACATATAAAAGCAGATTGGAAAATGGTTTGCATGATAATGGACTAAAGCAGATAGTAAACGAATATAAAAGAATCACAAAAAATTCGAGAACAATAATAGACTACGTTATAACAAATAATGGTCATATAACAACGAAAATCAATAGCGCCAATAAAATATCAGACCATGAAGCAATAGATATAAAAATTGAATATAAAAATGAAAATGAAAAATGAAAAGAAATAGAAAAGAAATTGAAATATTTAATTATAATCAGGATCTATTCAATAGAGAACTCAGTGTAATATTAGAATATAATGAAAATTATAGTGTTAATAAGAGCGTAGATATAATTGACACATGTATCGCAAATACGATTAAAAAATTTACAAACAAAAAAATAGTGAATATAAAGAACGATGTTAACAAATGGTTCAACAAAGACTTAAAAATACTCAAAAGAGAAAAAATTATTAAATACCAAATCGCTAAAACGGAAAACACAGAATCTGCATGGAATGAATATAAATTAATAAGAAATATGTATAAAAATAAAATTGAAAATGAAAAAAACAAATATGTTAACAACAAAATAAATAATTCCAAAGACCAGAAACAAATGTGGAATGCAATAAAAAACTTAGTACTTAAGAAAAATGCCAATGTGATAAAAAATGTGATGTTTAACAATATAGAGTATAAGGATGACTATCAAATCGCTACCCAATATAATAATTATTTTGTCGATAGTGTTAAATCAATAACGGATGCAATAGAAAAAGTGCAATATACAAACAACATAGCTGTGATATTTTCTAGATTTAAATTTCGTGCAATATCTTTAATAGAACTTAAAAACATATGCAAATGCCTAAAGAACAAACAAGATTTTAACAAAGTCTCAATTAAGATAACTTTAGATAATTAGAACATTATTGGTAAAAATATGCTTTATATTATAAATAAATCTTTCAAGACTGGTATATTCCCTGAAAATTGGAAGTATTCTATGGTAACTCCTGTAGAAAAAATAGCCAAAACAAACAAATGTGAAGAATTCCGACCAATAAACACCTTAAAAACATTTGAAAAAATTATAGAAAAAATTGCTAAAGAACAGTTAGAAAGCTATGTGGAAGAAAACTATATGTTTTCAAAATATCAATCTGGTTTCAGAAAAAAATACTCATGCGAAACAACGGTAAACTATGTGATAAATAAATGGAAATATTGTAATAAAAATAATAAGATAATGGCAATTTTCTTGGACCTCAAAAGAGCGTTCGAGACTATCGATAGAGAGCTATTGATTAAAAAACTGTGTATGTATGGTATCAGAGAAAATGAACTGCAATGGTTTAAATCATATCTGACAAATCGAAAACAAATTACGAAAGTTAATGGTGTTAAATCGGATAAAATTGATAATAAAATTGGAGTGCCACAAGGTTCTATATTAGGAGCACTATTATTTATAATATATATAAATGATATGCCCAATATTTTAAATAAATGCGAAATAATTCTATATGCTGATGACGCACATACTCAAGGAAATACAGAGGAACAATGTAAAGATAATATAATGCATGATATCAACAGAATAAACAATTGGCTGAAAATGAACAAATTAAAACTAAATGAAAAAAAAACTAAAATAATGGAAATAAACATGAACAGTAACACAGTTTTTAAAATTAATAATGAAACAATTGAAAAAGTTAATCAAATAAAATATCTGGGTTTCATAATCGATAAAGACTTAAAATTTAAACATCACGTCGATTACATATGTAAGAAAATTGGAAAAAATCGGCTTTTTTAAACGGGTGCGAAATAAAATATCGATAACAACGGCAATAAATATGTATAACACGATGATATGCAAAAACTTCAAAATAAGGCTATGCGTTCTATTTTAAAATGTAACAGATATACTCCCATCCAAAATATGCTAGATACATTGAAATGGCTAAACATACAACAAAGATTAGAATTTAATACATTTCTAAGAAAATGTCATTAGTGCATTACTACCTAAAATTATATATAAAAAACCCACTAGACAAATGAATTATCTGTGTTGTTTTCTTTACTACTAGCATTAGTGCATCATTAGGTAAAATAAAAAGGTATAAAAAGGTATGATAATAAAAAAAACCCAGGTTACAAATGAATTACATCCTCTGTGTATTGACATCCTGACTTACAAATATATGAAAAGGGTGGTGTATTTTGTAAGCAGATATCATTTTTTTTTTTTTTTGTTAACCAACACTCAGGGGATGCCCCCTACAAATGCAGTGCATTGTGTTGATTTAAGGAAAATAGGTTATGGGAAGGAGGAGAGAGGGAATAGTGCTTATGGATATTTGACTTTAATTTTATTAGATTATAACTGTCAGGAAAGACCTCTGCGGGGAGTTTATTCCACATACGGCTAGTTCGACTGATAAACGAATTCTCTCTGTAATGCGTTGTGCGGTCAACTGGACAATAGACTACAAACGGATGTGATCTACTAGAGAAGCGGGTAGAGCGAACCGAAACTCGGGCACTTGGAATAAGTTCGCTAATCTCAGAAAAACATTTCCCATGGTAATATCTATAGAACAGTGCTACACAACCCACATTCTGACGGTGTTCCAATGAATCAATATAATTGGATACCCTACTGTCATTGATGAGCGCCAACGCCCTCCTTTGCACACGGTCCAGTAGCTCCAAAATAGACTTCGAAGCCCCTCCCATATATGGGAGTTGTATTCCATTTTCGGTCGGATGTAAGTGGTATAGATTTTAAGGAGATCAGAAGGAGTGAAGTAATTTTTGCACCGTTTTAGAAAACCAAGACACTTGAATGCTTCTTTCGACATTTGAAAAACATGCTCGTTCCAACGAACATCACATTGAATTCTCATGCCCAGAACATCAAGAGTATCCGATTCCTCAATACCTATACCACCCATATATACAGATGACATTGTTGATTTCATGGCCCTATGGGTCAACATACAACATTGAGTCTTCAGCGCATTAAAATCAACCCTATTCGCTTCATTCATTGTCCGCCTTTTGCCCCCAACCTCCAAGAGGCTTGGCCTACAATTAAAGGAAAATGAATGGCAAATGCTGCTGTCATCTGCGAAATAGTATATAGAGTTACAAGTTTGGCCAAGAAGGTCGTTCAGAAAGATAAGGAAAAGAGAAGGAGAAAGAACGGAACCTTGGGCTACCCCTGAATTAAGCTGAAACTCATTAGATGAGACCCCATCAATAACAACACGTATTGTTCGGTCTCTGAGAAAACTCGATATAAATCGAGAGAAGTCATTACCGACCCCAAATGCAATAAGCTTTGATATCAATACACCGTGCCATACACGGTCGAATGCCTTGGAAATATCCAGAGCAACCACTTAACTTCGCCAAAATTGCGAATGGATCGACTCCAGCGCTCAGAAAGTAGAGCTAACAGGTCTCCCGTGGAACGATTTCTACGGAAGCCATACTGTCGATTATTAAGAAGTGAGTTGGCCTATTGGTAGTTCACAAGGTGGAAATTGATCATGCTCTCCATCACCTTTGAGAACGCAGAGCAGATTGTAATTGGACGGTAATTTTCAGGGTTATTAGCCGCACCTTTTTTAGGGATTGGCTGGACATTAGCAACCTTCCAGCAAGAGGGAAAGACTCCCGCACGATACGAAAGGCTGAAAAGGTTGACCAATGGACTGGCTAGCGTCGAAGAGCACTCTTTCAGCACCAGTGCTGGTATACCATCCGGTCCCGGAGACTTGTTAATGTTGAGATCCGAAAGAACCCTTTTAACTGCACGTGCTCGGAAGAATATTTTAGGCATAGTACAAGATACTCTTTCGAGTTCGGGCAGTGGTTGATCGCTATCCGGCAAAAATGAATTTTTTGCAAAAAGTTCAGCTAAAAGGTTAGCCTTATCAACCGGGTCAGTGAATATTTGGTCATTCATTATAAGAGTTGGGATAGCAGAACTAGCATTATTCTTTACTCTTTTAACAAATGACCAAAAGCTCTTGCTGCCCCGAGGAGTAAAAAGAACTTTAGCACGAAGACGCTGATCGTGAAGAAACTTTTCGCGCCTTAGTACTTTGGCACATTCATTTCTCGCCTGTTTGCTTAGCAGTTCAGTGACGGAATTTTTATTTTCACGCCAAAGTCTGAATGCTTCCTCTCTGGATCTGACTGCATCTCTGCAAGTCTGGTTAAATCAAGATTTTTGATTAGGTTTAGCCGAAACGCGCTTTGATGGAATGAATAATCACATACCAAGCACTATTATTTTTTCCACCATTATCGCAGCAGCATCAACATTATTATCTGGGAAACAAAGTTTCCAGTTGAAATGCTTGAAGAAATCGTTGAGCTCGGCCCAACGAGCCTTTTCGTAAATGAAAACTGAGCGTTTCATAGCTGGTGTTGAAACACTGTGAAGTACAGAGTACGAAAAAGAAGCGGAAATGGTACAGTGATCCGAATTACCAAGAGGTGCGAGTATTTTCACTTCATACTTGTCAGGGTGTGAAGTTAAAAAAAGGTCGAGAGTATTCTGTCTTTGCCCTTCAATGCACGGAATGTGCGTTGGTTCATTCACTAGTTGCGCTAAGTGGTTATGCGCGGCGAAAAGCTCAACGTAACGGCCTTCGGGAGTTGTTTGACTCGAATGGTGAAGCCAAGAAGAGTTGTGAATATTAAAATCGCCGGCAACTACGATTTCGCTATTCGGGCAACTCTCTAGGATTCTAGTTATGGATTCAGAAAGGGCATCGAAGCCATTATAAGTATGCTCCCTTTCTATGTTTGGGCTTCTGTAAAGAAACCCGAAATGTAAAATGTGTGAGCTGATTTTGAACTTAACCCAAAGTGAGTTAAATTCTGCATCATTACAGTTATAATGTTGCTGGAACTGGTACACAACATTGTCACGAATGTACATTGCAAGGCCCCTATGGAAAGAAAAAAGGGATAGAAGGTGATAACCAGGTACATGAAAATCCTATGGATCAGCATCCTCACTCACCTGGGTCTCACATAAGGCGAAAACATCCAGCCGATGGAAGCGAGTGTGGGCATATACAGAGAAAAAAATCGTCCTCAGTCCACGTATGTTATGAAGTCTATTCTGAATTTGCCTGACATTACAAAATTAATAAAAATCTAAGTCAATATTCCAAAAAAACAATAGTAAAAGTGACAAGTAATCGTTTTGCTGTTATTCGGATAGTTAGTAACCAGTGCTGTGGCTTCATCACTAACATAACCAACAGCAAATCGAATACATCACCACTTGTACTATGTCAATAAAAATAAAAATAAAAATAAATTATGGGAGGCAAAATTACCAACAACAATGACACTTGCATTGAGAAGCATAAAAGCCCTTTTACTGGTAATAGAGCAGATAATGACTATTATAAGCTAGAACCTATTACTCATAGGGTTTAAATAACCGTAATTTGAAATTTTTTTGAGTAATTTCATTAAAATGAATAAAGTGTTCTACCCGCGGATCGTCACGGGTGCAAAACTATACGTCGGGTTACAGAGTACACTTTCACATTTCTCTGGGTGGTATACGTTTTTTGTTCCCTAGAAGTTCTATTCCACGAAAGTTGAAATTTGACACAAATATAGTAGTTTAATAACTACTAACAGTTTCCAGCTCTCGAAATTCGAGTGCAATTTATAGGCAATTTTATTTCTTAACTTAGCCAATTCACAAACCAACACTTTTTTGGTTTATTATTATTGTGAATGAAGATAACAAACTCATTAACAAACACATTAACAAATTTAATAAACACATACGTATTATTTTCTGTATGTGTTAGTAGCAACTTTAAATGCAATTTACTCAAAGTTAAGGAAACAATTTAAAAAAATTTAAAAATCTGTAAATCTGGTGAACAGCTAAAAAGAAATACCTTTCAAATAATATACGTTTGATCCAAATTGGGATAAAACGGTAGAACAAAACATCGGTAACAAGAAATCACCTAGGCTATTAATATTAAAGATTTCAGAACGCCCCTAATATTAAACGGTAGGGTTGTGACCACTTAGAACAACTAAAGACTGCAATCCTACAAACCTTGTAAAGAAGACCGCAGGTAAATATCGACGAGAACTTGCGAGTTGTAACCATTTATTTTTGATTAAAAAAAAAAAAAAACAAAAAATCACCTTTTTCTGAAATTAACAAAACAGTTGAGCTTGACAGCATGCCACGCCCACAATTAGCAATAGTTTAACCTAATTTCTTGGCTACATTAATTTGGATATATCAGCTACAAATTGGCGTTAAAATTTTAAAAATCGGTGACAAAAAAAATTGGACTTTTGGCCAATGAAATCAAAATTTCAGCCACAGTGTGTCGGGGATTTTCATATAATCGATGGAATATTAGATCACAAACAATTTATCGACATTTTAAAGACCCATTTCAGCCCCAGTGTACAAAAAATTGGTATGCAGACAAATTATATATAGAAGACAACACTTTCCCAGTCTCCGCATATTAACCCCATCGATAATTTCTGGGATTATTTCGGGAAAAAGGTAAGAGAAAGAGAAAATCGGAACAAAAACGATCTGGTCAAAGCTCTATAGGAGGAACAGGCGAAAGTTCCAGCGGAGGTGACCCAAAATATGGTAAATTCTGTTCAGAGGCGATTAGAAGCCATAATTAAAAATAAAAGATCTAAAATTAAGAATTTTTAAGAACAATCCTAGGTGAGCACTCAGTTTTTATACCATATACCACTATGTGGTTTGGGTATAATGACTTTGTGCTGCTGTTTGTAACAACCAAAAATATTTGACCTAGACCCATCTTTAATTATACCGATCGAATCAGAATCACTTTCTGAGTTGATTTAACAATGTCCGTCCGTCCGTCCGTCCGTCTGTGTGTCCATGTAAACCTTTTAATCAAACTGCAGGTCGCAAATATGAATATATTTTGATGAAATTTGGTATATAAGCTTTTATCGGCCATGGGATGAACGCTATTGAAATTGGTGAGAATCGGTCCATGTTCAGACCTAGCCCCCATACAAATTACCCATATGAAATCGACATAAATTGCCATAAGATCCAAATTGTCATATAGATCTTACTCAAATTGGGTTTGTATGCGTTCATTACATCCACTAATGAGTAGTCCAAAAATGATCCCTTTGACCCCATATAGAGCTGCTTCCCGATCTTCAGTTAAATCTATTAAAAAACAAAAATATTGCACTGATTCTTCTCAAATTTTGTTTGTACATATTTTTGCAAAATACAAGAGACCTTACCAAACATGATCAGGATCGGTCCATTTTTGGACCTAGTCCCTTTATAGATATAGCATCCGATATGAACTTTTTCATATCTGCAGACAAAAAAATTAATAAAAATCCCACTCAAATTTGGTTTTTGCTTATTTTCAATGTGCAGTTAGTTGGGCCTAAGAGATAGGGTTTCTAAACGCATGGTATAGGGTATCGTATAGTCGGTCTAGACCGACTATAATTTTCTTACATGTTTTGTTATAGTATATAAGATTACGAAAATCAATTAAATTTTTTAATGTATAATATGAAACTGTATATTTTAAAGAATAAAATTGCATGTTTTATGTTTAAAAAAAAATATTAAATTGTAGTAAAAAAAATTCATTTGAAAATTATGGTTGGTGAGCACTCAGTTTTTGAAGCGACTGTATATATTAATCCATACGATCGTTTTCTTAAAAAAAAAAATAATGCAAATATTTTAAATAAAATAAAATCCAGTTAGAAAACGAAAAATCCCATTGACTGCACAAAATTGATAACCAAATCAATAGCAATTTAAGCATATATCAAACTAATAAAAATCACATTAAAATGTTAAATTGCAATAGCCTTTACCTTGTTAATAACAAAAAAAAATGCAGAGTTTGTAACACTTTTGAAACCCATTTTATTATAGAGGCACACTAACATACATAATTATAAAACCAAAAAACTAACCAAACTAGAGACAATTTTTTTTTTTATTTTTGTAATCAATTGGTCACAATCAATTTCATTAAAATATTATTGAAAAAAAAGTCGAGTTAATTAAATTTAAAAGGCGTTGAAAGATGTTAAACAGCTTAAATAAACTACAATACGAAAAATCCAGTTTAATAAACACTAAAATATTTGCACACTTAAACACAAATACGAGTAAAAATAAATTAACTGCAAGACCAAAAAACAAGTTTTAAATAACAAATATGATTTTGCCACTGAATAAACGAAGGTAGTGTAGAAAATTAAATTAAACTATTGCAGTTACAGTACAACAAAAAAAAAAAAAAAAAAAATTAAAATAAATAAAAAACATTGAAAATTGCAACAACTCAAAGACATGCTCCGGTGGTTAAAATGCGGTTAACAAAATGTGGAAAAAAAATTTTAAATGTCAACATGGCCGGCATATTGAACTTTTTTTAAATTTATAGACAATTTAAAGATCAATGTTCCAATTTGTTTATTGTCCCAAATGCATAAAAAATAACATAAACTGTGATTCTTGTCAAGCATAAATACGAATTAATTAAAAATCGATTGTTTGTAATCTGCATAATTTTATACGAACGCAAGTTTTAATTAAGAAAAAGAAAACTTTTAATAGAAAATACAAATCTTAGTGTTCGGTGAATTAATTATTGACTCATCTTTGAAAGGGGTTAAAACAATCATTAATTTGTATTTAACTATTTAAAATAACAAAGTGATAATCATTTCTTTTAAGTGTATTTTAAAAATGGAGATTTAATTTTATGTTCAAACAATACAAAACTAATAACTACAATGCAATACTTCGCACAGTGGTATGACCTCATACATTTGTTGGCAAAAAATAGAAGGAGTTCTGTGAAATTTTGTATACTTTGTTTAGTTTTATGTAGGAAAGAAAAATTTCAAAAATGGTGGAAATCGGTCAGTCCCTAGTATTGGCTCCTTTGGACCTCTAATAAAAATTTCTGAATAATAATGTAACCCATAAAAACAAAGTTTTTATTAAAACTCTTTCTTTCCTTATGCATATGAGTTTTGAATCTCTACGTGACTGTAAGTGACTTTGTGAGACTATATCTATAATATTAATAGGCTAGGCGATTTCTTGTGAGCGATGTTTTGTTCTATCGTTTTATCCCGATTTTGACCAAACGTATATTATTTGAAAGGTATTTCTTTTTAGCTGTTTTCCAAATTTACAGATTTTAAAATTTTTCCTTTATTTTGAGTATATATATATTATATATATTAAATCCTGACACTCATATGAGGAGCATAGGGCCACAACAAATTGCTTCCATCTCCGTCTGTCTGATGCTAGACCTTTGACTTCATTCCAACTCATTCGCGTAGATTCGATGTCTTTTATGAGCTGTCTTTTCCACGTATGTGCCGGACGTCCACTTCTACGAGATCCTTGTGGGTTCCAGTCGATTGTCTTTCTGGTTATGTCGGAAGGAGGTTTCCTCAGCGTGTGGCCAATCCAGTTCCATTTGAGATATTTCTTTACCAATAGGCGTTCGGCTGCTTAATATCCGCAACCATTCGTTGGTTATTACCTCAGGCCACCTTATTCTGAGCAAACGGCGGAGACATCGGTTCACAAAAACTTGGAGATGGTGTACGAGCCTGGGAGACGCGTTCCACGTTTCGCAACCGTAGAGCAAAATGGACTTGATATTCTAGTTGAAGATTCTGATTTTTGTTCGGCGGGATAGCACTGTCGAATTCCAGATATTTTTAAGAGCGCCGAATGCCTGACCAGTCTTTTTAACCCGGTTTAGGATGTCATCTTCGCTGCCTCCATTAGTTGTTATTACGCTACCCAGGTAGCAGAAAGACTGTACGTTTTCGAGTGAGTTGTTGTTGATCTCAAACGGTGTATCGATGTTTGTGTTTATACGCAGAGTTTAAGTTTTTTGTATGTTAATTTCGAGCCCAGCCCTGGAGGCGAGCGTGCTTAATGCATTCAGCTTTGCTTTCAGATCTTCGTATTTGTGTGCTAGAAGACAGATATCGTCTGCATAGTCCAGATCATCCAGCTTTTCTTGGAGCCCCCATTGTATGCCTTTTTGGTTGCTCATCGCCTTAAGCATAATGACATCGACGACTAGGTTGAACAAAGTGGGTGAAAGAATGCAGCATTGTCGAACGCCGGTTTTGATATTGATCCGATTGCTGAGCTAATTCTCATGCAGCACGCTACAAGTTGCATCTGTATACAGATTTTTTATTAAAGTAATGATCCTTTCCGGTACGTCTTTGCTACGCAGGGCCTCCCATATGGTCTCATGTCGTAGCGTATCGAAGGCTTTGGTGAAATCAATAAATGCTATATAAAGAGGCGAGCGGTATTCGACGCTTCTCTTTACTATAATTCGTAGGCTATTGATGTGATCAACACATGATTTGTTCGCTCTGAAGCCAGCTTGTTCTTCTGCGGCGATAATGCGTTGAGAAGTCTCTTGTTAATAATGTGTGCTATTACTTTATTGATAGTGCATAGAGGAGTGATTCCTCTCCAGTTGTTACAACACGAGAGATCACCATTCTTTGGGAATTTCACTATCACGCCTTGTTTGATCTCGTTGGAAAGTGTGCTGTTCTGCCAGAAAGACTGTGTAACGGGAAGGATGAGGGTTGCGCTAGAGAGAGGGTCCGCTTTGAGAATCTCAGCTGCAATGTTGTCAACACCCAAGTTCCCCTCTGTTTTTTTTTCTATCGGTTTACTTGATGATCTGGCACGGATGCTAAGTTGCTTTGTAGAGGTCTTTGTTATGGTGGGTTTCTGCTGCCATTTGTGCTTCAGAGACAATGCTGTCGATCCATCTTCCCTTGTCGCTACGCGCACTGCGTCTTACTAATCGATTGAGGCGGTTGTGTTCTGCTTGCCATGCGGCTTTCGGAAATCCATTCCTTTCGATGGGTTGGGAGTGCCAAGGTGGTCTGCGGCAGCTTGTAAAAAGATAGATTTTATGTCCTGCCAGGTGTCCCGGCAGGTGCAAGTTGCTACTAATACATACATAAAATTATACATATGCTATGTGTGTGTTTATTAAATTTGTTAATGTGTTTGTTAATGAGTTTGTTCTCTTCATTCACAATAATAATAAACCAAAAAAGTGTTGGTTTGTGAATTGGCTAAGTTGAAAAATACAGTTGCCTAGCAATTGCACTCGAATTTCGAGCGCTGGAATCTGCTGGTTAAAGTTAATCTTTGATCTTGTATCAAGTTTCAGATTGTTTGGATGAGGGGAAATGGGATTGAAATCCCTCCGTGACTATGCGTGACTATCTTTAATTTAATATTTGGTGACAACAAATCTATGGACAAAGTTTCAGATCGATCGGATGAGGGGAAATGGGGTTTAAATCATTCCGTGACTATGCGTGACTATCTTAAAATTAATCTTTGGCCACAAAAAGTTTATGGCCAAAGTTGCAGATAGATCGGATGAGGTAAATTGAGGTTTTAATCTCTCCTTGACTGTGTGTGACTATGCGTGACTGCGCGTGACTATGTCAAAGTTAATCTTTTTTCACAGCAAGTCTATCGACCAAGATTCAGATCGATCGAATAAGGGGAAATGGGTTTTAAATCACTCCGTGGCTGTGCGCGGCTATGCGCGACTACCCCAATTTTAATCTGTAGTCGCAACAAGACTATGTGCCAAGTTTCAAACAAACAAATTTTTTAATCAAACAAATTTTTTAATTCGAATGATCAATACAAGGCATTAACATTTGAAAATGATTTCAGGTATATGGCCACTGCGGCTGTTCTAGACGAAGCGCATTCTGGCCGTTCAATTTTGGGCCACTTTTTCGAGCATTTCTAGCCGTACTTCACGAATAATAGGAATAATGTTGGCCTCCAACGCGTCAATTATTACTGGTTTATCAGCATAAACCAGTGACCACACACAATCCCACAGGAATTAATCGAGAGTTGGTAAATCGCACGACCTTGGAGGTCAATTGACAGGTCCATTTTTTGAAATCGAATTATAGCCAAATTTTGATTTCAATAAGTCAATGGTTGCGGTGGCCGAATGCATGTAGCGCCATCCTGTTGAAATCACATCTCGCCCGGATCAATTTCATCCATATTTTTAAACAAAATCATTGATCATAATGCGGTAACAATCTGCATTGACCGTAACGTGAACTACGGCTTCATTTTTGAAGAAATAACGTCCGATGATGCCACCAGAGTGTAAACCGCACCAAACGGTGCATTTTATGGATGTAAGGGAGTTTTTAGGGTATTTTGCGCATTGGTTTCACTCCATATGTGGCAATTTTGTTTATTAACAAACCCGTTAAGCCAAAAATGAGCCTCATCGTTGAATACAATTTTACGAAAAATCATCGGGTCTATAGATCAACCGGCGAAAAAACCACACATATGATGGCCTTATGGCTTTAATTCCAGCACTAGCTTGATTTTATATGGGTTTAGGCCAAGATCTTTGCGCAAACTTTTCCACATAGTGGACGGACAGTGCCCCAATTCCTGCGACCGACTAAGAATTGATAAATTTTGGATTTCCCTTTCGTTTACACCGGCGATATTTTCTTCAGTAAGCATATTGCTTCAATGTGTTGGTGTTATTGCATCATTTAGAGAGTATGTGGTGTGAAATCTACCCACAGTTCGACGGATGGCTTGCTCAGATAGACGATTATGAGCGCCATTGAAATCACGAAGTCGTCTATAAGTTGCGCGAATCGATGTCAGATTTTCAAAGTAAATTCAGATGATTTGGTAGCATTGTTCAAGCGTGAATCTATTCATGGTGATTTGCCACAGTATACTGATCATAAGTGTCATAATTTTTCAATAATTCAGCAACAATTTGTCTATAGTTTTCACTCTTATTGTTTTCAATAAAACTGTCCACGATGCGCTTGAAAGATTTCCAGGTTGCATATTCTTTCTCCAATAAACATTGTGAAAAATTGTTATCATTCAATAGCTTCCTGATCTGAGGGCCAACAAATATGCCTTCTTTGATTTCAGCATATGAAATTTTATGAAAACCCGCTAACAAGTATTTAAATGCTGCACCATCTTTGTCTAGAGCCTTGATAAAGATCTTAAAAAGGTCCAATTTTATGTGTAGCGGCGGAAGAAGAACGTGATTTGGATCAATAAATGGTTTATTTGAAATGTTTTGTTTTCCTGGTGAACACTCAGTCTTTTTGGCTACTCTGTTCTGACGCAATGATGACATTTAGCGCGACTATCCCATAGACAAAGGAAACAAAAATATTTTGTGAAACCTCCTTGCAACAAACCAATGACCTGAAACAGATTATTTTCGAAGGCCTATATTATATATACAAAGAAATTTAAATCACACACCTTAAGGTCACCACAGATATTCCATTTATGTTCTTTGTATTTGAGTAATGTCAAAATTTCAGTCATTGATTCGTAATCTTGTTTTGTACTAATGGCATGAGCAATTGGTATGGATGGTTTTTCATTCCCATTATGCAAAAGAAGAGCCTTTAAACTGTACTTAGTGCCATCAATAAATAATCTCCATTCAGTTTTGTCATATGACTGGTTCATTTTTTGAAATAAACCATCAACATTAGTACAGTATAGAATATAGTGTTTCTTTTCAAAATATGCAGCCAATTCCAAGCTTCCATCTCTTTGGATTGTTACTTTTGTCCCAACTGCAAGATGTTTCCAGTGCTGCATGCGTGAAGCTAGTAATTCTGCGTCTTGCTTCGTTAAATGTAAATCCCGAATTAGATCATTAGCTTGTGTCACTAAATGGCGTTCATTATCATACAAACTGCCACTGCTGGTGAAAGATGTTTCGGCCTCACTGCTCGTAGCACTGGGAATGACTGGTAATGGATCATTTGGTGGACGTTGAACTGGTTTGGAAACCGTTAGGACATTCGCGTAAGGAATATTTTTTCGATATTTCATATTGAATCCAGCAACTTTTGTTAAACAGAAATAACAATCGGTTACTTGACTCTCTCCAAAGTACCATTTGATCACTTGTAAAGGGTCCGCCAAATAACTTTTTTTTTTTTGAAAATGCTATAAAAAAAAACTACTGAATATTATCTCAAATTTCTTTTTTTATTTGAAAGTACAATCCTTCCGCTTAATAATGGAAAATAATTTCATTCAAATGGCTGCCTTGGCTGGCCATGCAGTAGCCTACACGATCGGTCCAATTTTTAAGCACATTATCGATTGTGTGCAGCTGTATTTCACCAATGGCTTCACGAATATTGTCCTTTAAAGCGTCAATTGTCTCTGGCTTGTTGGCGTAACACTTATCTTTGAGGGCACCCCACAAATAATAGTCCAACGGTGTCAAATCGCAGCTCCGAGGTGGCCAAACGACATCAGCTCTGCGGCTGATAATGCGATCTTCAAAAACAGGGCGCAAAACATCGAGTGTAGCTTCGGCTGTGTGGCACGTAGCTCCGTCCTGTTGAAACAAAATGTTGCCAATATCCTCCTCTTCAATTTTTGTGAACAAAAATTCGTTCAACATGGCCCGATAACGATCGCCATTGACTGTAACGGCCACTCCTTGCTCATTTTCGAAGAAAAATGGCCCAATTATGCCTCTGACCAAAATCCGCACCAAACAGTGACTCGTTTTGGGTGTATCGGCGTTTCAATGTATGCGTGCGGGTTTTCTGTGCCCCAAATGCGACAATTTTGCTTGTTTACATACCCGCCAAGATCAAAATGAGCTTCATCTGAAAAGATGATTTTTTAGGCAAAATCAGCATCTTCTGTAAGTCGATCGCAGGCCCACTTAGCGAAGCGAAACCGCATTGGATGGTCAGTTGGCTTCAACTCCTGAACCAATTGGACTTTGTATGGCGTCATACCAAGGTCTTTATGCAAAATTCGTCTCAATGATGCCTGCAAAATGTTCAATTCTTGAGAACGACGGTGAATTGATGTTGATGGCGCTTCACGCACACTTTCTGCCACAGCAGCAATATTCTCGGGTGTACGCACTGTTTTTGGCTTTTCACGCTTTGGTTTATCGATGAGGATGCCAGTTTCTTTCACTTTTTTCACAAGATAACGAACATACGGAGCTGACGGTGCTTCTCTTCTTCCAAAATCAATACACAATTTTCCCACACATTCTGCAACATTACCATGATTTTCAAAGTAATGTCGCAATATTTCCCAGCGTTGTTCAAGCGTATACAGAGCCATATTCATTCAGCGGAAGGATAAAACTAATTATCTGTCAAATCAGACATGAGCTAAGTGTTACCATTCACGAAATAAGCACTAGTTGAAAAAAAAACGTCAGATGGCGGACCCTTTATAAAACAGTTCTGCAACTATTGCAAAACATTGTCGGTGCCCACGGTTTGTCCAAGTTTCTGACAGCAAAACCAAAATAATGTAAATATGCATATTTTAAAATGATTCTGACATTGCATATCCTTTTTTTCCAACCAAAAGCAAAAATCGCGTGAATCAGTAACACACGATCTCCCTAACATGCTTAAGCGCTACGACGATTTACGACGCTATGACGATTTAGGATGAATGTGGGCTTCTGTGAAATTAATAATTGTGAAATTGTAGTGTCAGTATTGACTGTTTTACGGTATTGCCAGCATGAGATAAAAAATGAACAAGACGTGATAGCCCAATTTTTATGCCAGAGATTCGAGTTCAGCGCACCCAGATTAGTAAAAAAACATGCTTCGTTTCTGCAGTCATTTTTTTTTTTAAATTTGTAGACCAGTGTTATTTAAAGAAAACGATCAAACGTCAGAAGTCGTTTCACTTTTTCTCTAAACTAGGGGCCATAATTCGTTCACTACGACAGAGTAAAATTATTCTTAGTATTTTATTTTGGAAACTAAAAAAATGATTTCGATCGAAAAATTTCGATAACTAATCCGATGATTAGACCCCAGTATTTGTTGAAGTTCTAATCTTCTTTTAATCCTTATTATTGCTGACAATCGTTAACAAATTGTTGTTATAATTGATATCTGCAATATCAACAAAAAAAACTATATGTATGCAGCATATTTTATTTCAAATCTGCGCTGCAAATTCGTGAACTTTTTCAGAAAATTTATAAGTTTGTTCAACGATCGGTGCAAATCGGTAGATTTTTTTTTTGATAAATTCGAAGAATAGACTTTCACCCTTCACTTTGTTGCAGTAAGAAGATGGAGCCAGCCCGAGCTAACTTTTTTCTTTCCAAGGAAAACAGCAAAAACTTAATTCTAAGAAGTCGTTTAATTCGCTCAGATCTACTAAGCTACATATGTAAACCAAATAATTTTTTTTCATAAAAATACATTAAAATACTTGCAGTGAAAATATCGTACATGCTGAAGTTGTACTTATATATATATATTGATTCCTATGGTTCCAAGTTGGAACAAAGGGCTAAGTTGTACTTAGTTGCATGAAAATTTTCATCAGTTTTCATATTACAACATTTAAGTAACTTCACTAAATTTTTTCTAAGACAAAATATTACTTTTTACTAAAACATATTATGAATTTTTCTTAATGAAACACTTTTCTATAGAACAGCATCATTACATTTTTGAACAGTAATCGGTGAAAAATTGCTTTTAGCCACCAAAATACCACTGTGAGTCGTACGTTGTTTAGTAGTTTTATAAATATGTTTGAAATTTTTTCCAATGAAATGATCATTAGCTATAAATTTTTACTATAAATCTTCACCTCAATATATATTCATTATTTTGTTAGTAACAACTAACGACTTCAATATCAAGATTCTCTGAAAAACTAATACCAATTTTTGGAATCATGACGTTTAGTTTTTTTTTTTAAACGCTATAAATAGCGTTTTGAAATAGAAATTCTTATTGCTATTTTATCGCAAATCTAAAACGAATTGGGAGCTTCCATTTATAATCAACGAAGAAAATAAGGTTTTTTAGACCTCATCATCTTTGAATTTGATAACGTTTGTAATGAATATTTTCTTACTTAATTTGACTAAACTAAGAAATTTCACTCTAGCTCTAATAGTTATTGAAATATGTATGTTAGTGTGTCTGTATAATATAATGGGTTTCAAAAGTGTTACAAACTCTGCATTTTTTTTTGTTAATAACAAGGTAAAGGCTATTGCAATTTAACATTTTAATGTGATTTATATTATTTGATATGTGCAGTCAATGGGATTTTTCGTTTTCTATCTGGATTTTATTTCATTTAAAATATTTGCATTATTTTTTTTAAGATAATGATCGCATGGATTAATATATACTAGTATAGCCCAGCACTCGAAATTCGAGTGCAAATTCTAGGAAATATTATTTTTGATGTGTAAACATCTATACGCGCAGGGGGGTAAATTTATAATTCACAATACAATCACAAAAACAGCGTAATATGTGAGCGTAAGATCTTACGCATAACATGTTTGCATTAAGACAAATCGGTGTGACATGATTGTTTGGTGAAAAAATTATGATATGTAATAACCTTTTTGTCGCTGTTTTCTGCATTTTATTTATTACCAGATGTTTACACATCTTCCCTGTGATCGGACTCACATGATTTTTTTCATTCAATTTTTGTCTTTCCATGTTTTTTTAATATGTACATATATATGTATATATATATATATAGAAAATTTTTAATATTTAAATGAGCCTAAAGGTATGTTAATCAATTTTAGCAATTCAGAATTCAACACAGAGCGTCTGATATATAATTTAAATCATTCGCATTAACAGGGTATAACGAATTATTATAAATATTTTATTTTTTTTAATTTAATATATTTTTAAGACAGATTAAACATATATTTTATCATTCTAAGCTTTCCCTTCATATGAACTATAACTATGCCAATTTTCACACTCTTCCGTGCCCGCATATTGCTAAAAAAGGGAACTAAAAATTTACCTTCACGTATTAATATATAGATGTACATATGTATATTTATTTTGTTTTAATCTAAACTAGTTACCATTAATTTTGTGAATTTCTTTTTATTACTTTGAAAAATAAAATTAATTTTGGAACAACAAGTTTGTGGAAAATTAATCAGCCAAGAGAGTGAGTTGATTGAGTTATTACTTAGAAGAAAATTTTCACATAAGTACGTCTGTTGAAAACATTAAAGACATGTTAAACAAGTAAGAAAATTGTAGCCGGTCTAGACCGACTATACGATACCCTATACCATGCGTTTAGAGAACCAGTCCCTTAGGTCCAACTAATTGGATATAAAAAATAAGCAGAAACCAAATTTGAGTTGCATTGTTATTAATTTTTTTGTCTTTGAATATGAAAAAGTTCATAACGGATGCTATATTTATATGGGGACTAGATTGAAAAATGGACCGATTGTGGTTATATTTGGTAGGGTCACTTATTTCTTGCAAAAATATATAGAAACCAAATTTGAGAAAAATTTGTGCAATATTTTTGTTTTTATAGATTTAAGTGAAGATATAGAAGCAGCATTATATGGGGGCTATGACTAAGAATTGTCCTATGGGGTATATTTTTAGACTACTGATTAACGGATGTAATAAACACACTCAAACCCAATTTGACCGAGATCTATATGATAATTTGGTTCTTATGGCAAATTAAGTCGATCTTATAGGGGTCATTTGTGTGGAGACTAGGTCTGAATGTGAAGCGATT
Organism: Cordilura impudica; assembly: GCA_963682025.1. Taxonomy (NCBI): domain Eukaryota; kingdom Metazoa; phylum Arthropoda; class Insecta; order Diptera; family Scathophagidae; genus Cordilura; species Cordilura impudica. The sequence continues at coordinate 82,218,592 of OY821517.1, forward strand.
TTCACCAATTTCAATAACGTTCATCTTATGTACTAAATTTCATCGAAATATATTCATATTTGCGACCAGTAGTTAGGTTACAAAGTTTACGTGGACACACAGACAGACGGACGGACATCGCTAAATCGACTCAGAAAGTAATTCTGAGTTATTCAGAAAGTAATCGGTATAATAAAAGATGTGTCTAGGTCAAATATTTTTGGTAATTACAAACATCAGCACAGTCAATATACCCTGGCCACATAGTGGTATAGGGTACATAAATTACGTCCAATTAATTGGAAAAAAAAATATTAGACCTAGACCAACCTTTTATTATACCGATCGATTAAAAATCACTTTCTGAGTCGATTTAGCAATGTCCGTCCGTCCGTCTGTCTGTATGTCCGTCGGCGCTAGCCTTTTAGTCAACCTGTAGGTCGCAAATATGAATATATTTTGTTGACATTTTGATATAAGCTTTTATCGGCCTATGACGAACGCTTTTGTAATTCGTGAAAATCTGTGCATGTGTAGACCTAGTCCCCATACAAATGACCCCTATCGGAATAACTAAAATTGTCGTAAGATCCCGTTTATCATATATCCCGTTTATCATATATCCCGTTTATCATATATCCCGTTTATCATATATATATAATATGATAAACGGGATATATGATAAACGGGATCTTACGACATATATATATATATATACTAGCTGGACCCGGCAAACGTTGTTTTGCCCTCAATGAATTTTTTATTTTAGTTAGTATCTGTATATACCTACATAAAATGTTTGACGAAGATCTCCAGATAATAAAATGAGAGCTCCACCAAAAAGTCTTTCATTGCCTTTCAAATCTTTTAAAGTTCTATGTAATGCTTCTAAGGAATGTTTGTGAGCCATGGTACATTCATCCCAAATAATAATATTGCATTTTTGCTTTTGCCATGCCGGCATGTTTTTTGATATTACAGACAGCATTCTCATTTGTTTGTACGTCTAACGGTGATTTGAGTGCTGAATGAGCTGAACGATCACCATGCAATAATCTAGCGGCTTTTTCCTTCCTTTTTGGTTAGAATATTTATATATAATAACGTTTGTGAATTTTATAACTTATAAAATTTATATAAATTCGACAACTCATTATTTTTTGAACGACAGCGCCATCTACCGGGTCCAATAAAAAAATGTTTGGCATCATCTAATATACATATATGTACATTCTTAGTTTCATTAAAATCGCACCATAAATAAGAATATTCGAAATAACTTTACCCCAGCGCCACCTATCGGGTCCATTTATACATACAAAAATTTCTTATGACGAAAGATACATACATTCTAAATTACAGTCAAATCGCGCTGAAAATAAGAATTTTGTTTATAACTTGACCCCAACGCCAGCTAGAGGGTTAAAACTAAAAAACACAGAAAAGCTCGAACCGAACCTATGGTGCAAATCCTACCTCGACAGCTCTTATGGTTCCGGAGATCATTCGTTACAAACAAATGCACCAACGTTTTTATATACATATATAAGATATATCTATGTATATATATCGATGAAATTTGGTGTATGTGTGTCTTTTATATCCTCTGATCAGAAGTCCAAAAATAAACCCTGTACGGCCGTTTTTAGACATAGTTCCCATATAAGAAGCTGATTCCCGATCTTCCCTTAAATCTATGAAAACACAAAAATATTGCATAGATTTTTTTAGAATTTGGTTAATATATGTTTTTGAGAAAATTAAGGGATCTTACTAAATATGGTCGTGATCGGTTCATTTTTTGACCTAGCCCCCATATAAAAATAACATCAGATATAAACTTTTTCATATCTGCACACCGTAAATTAATAACAATAGCACTAAAATTTCTTATTTTTTAAACCACTTATTGCCTCAGCAAAGTTGACCATGGCATTAGGTATAGTATAGACCAACTATAATATTCTTACTTGTTTAAATTTGATTTTATATTTTTTTTATTTGCTCTAGCATTTCGTTTTGCAACTTATGAAAGCCAAACAAAAAATAACATTAAGGTGGAACAGAGCTCTAACGAATATTTTTTTTATAAATAATTATTAAAAAATTCTGAAATAAAAATTTCAAGTTTACTGTTTTCTAAGGAATGTTCCTTTCAAATTTGTAAAATGTTGTTTTTTTTTTTAAATTATATATTATTTAATTAAAAAGTTTCGTCATAAAATTATTTTTAAACAAAAATAATGTCAAAAAAATTTCGAGTTCACTCCGATTTTTCCGAAAGTCCTTTATCAAGCTTTTCACAGTGTTATTTGTTATGACTTCAATTTTAATTCAAATTTGATTTTATTAGAACCAATATTTTGGACCAGGAAGCCTGCTGAAATCTGCTTTATTGCCTGTTTCGTCATCCATAACAAAGCATTAATTTTTCTTTCCTAAACGTTTACACAATTTTCTTGATCTAGTTTTTATGCCCTTCTTCTGTATTTGGCAGCTTTTGGCAGCTTTGATTTCTTTCGGGTTTTCAAGCCATGGTTCGGGTTTTCTGACGTTCGTTCCGCATTTTTTTAAAATTTTTTATTTTGAAACATCTCTGCTGGACTTACCCCTGTTACTGGTAATAACTTGAACGATTTTATTGATGTGTAAACATCAATGCGCTCAGGGGGGTAAAAATCTTCACATTACAATCACAAAAACAGCGTAAGGGAAAATCGGTGTGAGCTATTTGTAAGTGTATTGGTGCAAAGATTATGATTTAAATTTATTTAGCTGATTCAACAAACCAACAGAAAGCGCCATTAAAGTATAGCAAACTACTAGTATAACAACCATAGCAGTTGCTTGCTATACATAGATGTCGCTTACTTTGTAATTTAATTGATGTGTAAATAGATGTTTACACATCTCCCCTGTGGTCGGGCTCACATAGTTTTTTTTTAATGCTGCATAGTAGAGAAGTAGAAAGCATACATTTCTAAAAATCATAACTACCCTGTAAATATTCTTAATCAGACCGGATTCTGGCATTAAGACTTCATCCCAGATTATATTAAACATTGTAAGAATTGATATTTTGTAATTGATTAGATTGTTTCAATATGAAATTTTTATCACTTAGGGCCGTGAGGTTTGAAGCGGAGTCTATCTCACATATACTCTCGGACTAAGCAGTGTGGTGGATCAGTTTTATACCATACAGATGTTACTTCGTATCAATTTCGGAATATACAACACTAACAAACGTGCAAATTTAAATTTTTTTCAAATTCTTACACTGCGTTTCATTTTTAGTTATTGTCCCTGGCTTCCTCGGTATAAATAAGAATCGAAAATAGCGTTACAGAATATAAACTACAGTACTTCTTTGATTTTGTACTGTATTTGCCTTCCATTTATTAGCAATTAATCATCTTCGTTCGTATTTACTCATCTTAGGTTAAAAATAATCATTCGACAAATAAACTAAACACAATTTTTGGAGGTTACTGAATATTTCGCTTTAAAAATTTTATTTTATTTTTTAGCACTTTGAAAAGAAACAATAATATCAAATACACCTCCATTTTTTGGATATAATAGAGACAACTCGCCCTCCGAAAAGAGGCGTTGTCGACAAAAATTTACATACCGTCGAACTCGGAGTGAAAAGTTTTACATATGATCAAAATTATGAACTTAAGGGAGTTATTCCAATAAGCTTCGGTTAAGCCAAAATATCAATTAAAGGAATTTCGGCAGTGTTTTTATTATGATATAGTTAAAATACAATATATTTTTAAAGCAATACCAAATTAGAGCTTCACTTAATTCTCCTTTACGAGGACGCAGGCAGACCCTTTAAAATCAACTAAACCAGCCCTTTTTATAAGAGTTTCCCTTATAAAAGCACGCCCTTTAAGTATAAGCACGTTTGTCAGTGCTTACTTAACTTCTTTCCCTTAATGTGCTTATTGTAAACCTCGTTTTTGACCAGGATACGGTTGTCTAACGGTATTCAGAACTACAAATATAAGGTCCGTAAAACAATATAAACCACTGCTTTATCTCTTAGCAATTTTTGCTTGTTGGAGGCGGATTTTTGTAACTAAATTTTTACCAACTTTGCAACTAGCTAGAGCTCTGAAACTTTCAATATTGGCAATAAATAATTTTTAAAAGTTTAACCAAGATATTGACCTTATTCTCGCAGTTAACCTGAAAGCGGATTTTTGTAATTGAATTTTAACCAAATTGTCGATCAGCCAGAGTTGTGAAACTTTCAACATTTACGAAATGTGAATGATAACATATTATTTAAGGCTAATTCTATAGCGACAGACATTTAGAGATCTTTCTAATCCAATACAATACACTAAAAGTTTTTCATTGTTTAAAAAATATACAGAATTATGCTGACGGACCTGAACATCATATTTACCATTAGAACAAGTGAGAAAGTATTATTGTTGTTAATGATTGGGGGCAAAAAGCAATCGTGACAGACATGACAACAAACAGACATACATAGTTTTAGAGGATGTTTGTAAAACATAGAAAAGCTCTGAAGTATGTATGATAAATTAGACAACAGATGTTTATAGTTGACATAAGAGCTAGTTTATTAATAAAGCATATAAAAAACATGAATTCTAAAATAAATTATAGTAAAAAGAAGTATTTTGTAATGTGACAGACATGACACTGCTTTTAGTTTCAAAATTACTTAACTACACTTTTCCTTCCTTACTGGAAAATAGGGGCTATAAAAATGCATATAACAAATTATTGTCATATTTTCATGCCATGTGAACCATTTTCATTGAAATGGTATCAATAAAAATTATTTGAATTATTTTATTTATTTATTTATTTATTTATTAGATATTTATTACAATTTAAATTATAATAAATCTTAAAGTTAAAGCACTAGCAACTTAGGCTATCGGCTTAAAATTAGGGATAAGGTTGACCTTTTCATGGAATTACCCTTAATACATTAATATTAATTTTTTTCTACATGATCTGATAATTACTTACTTTTTATACTTGTTTTATCTATCTTCTTCGACGGGTTACGGGTATAATGAGTTTGTGCTTCTGTTTGTAATTACATAATATTCTCAGAATCGTAGTCAATTTGGCAATGTCCGTCCTTCCGCCCGTCTGTCTGCTTGTCCAAGTAAACATTATAGTCAAAATACTGTAAACAAAATTGTAGCTAAGGCTTAAACAAATATTTTTTATTAATATATCCATGTTAAAAATGTAGTTTGCTGAAGCTATTTGCCAAATAATGAATTTGAAAGTCATCAATGTTTTTTGTTTTCAATTAATACTTTCTGCTTTTACAAATATAAAAACTCAGTCATATAATGATTGAGTTAGAAATTAATATTTGTTTCAAAATTGTTTTATATTTTCGTTTGTTATGTTGGACAATTCTTAAATAGTGTAACTCTGCTTGGATTCTCATCAGGTTGGTTTCAACAAAGGTATATGAATTATATTGAAATTTCTTAAATTAACTGTAAGAAAAATAGTGCAATTCAATTTTAAAAATTGCTTAAAAATATATTTTCTAATGAATATTCAGAACTTTTTTTTTCTGACCTTGGACATTTCAAGATTTAAATAAAAGAGTATTATTTAATTTTTATCTCCTACGTTTCGTTGGGATTTTCCAACTTCTTCAGGGATATTTTTTTTTATTAAATATGTAATCTTTAATTAAATTTCACATATTATTTTTTATATAAACATTAGTTTAAATAAAATTATTGAAAATATAAATGTAAAAATAAACAAAAAAATTTTTTTTTAAGTATCATAGTTGAACTATTATTTTCTATTAATTTTTATGTCAAAATATTTTGAGCGTATAATTAAATATCTATTGTGTTGCAAGATAAAAATAATTAATAAATACATACATATGACAACAAATAAAACTATTTTCGTTGCCTAGAAGTCACCATATAAAGATGTTTCAGTCTAAATTAATACCATTTTTCTACTTAATTACATCGAATTACACCGGTAAATGTACATTTTGTTATTTTTAAACATGTCAATAAAGATTTTTATGCACTAAAAAGGAAATCGTAAACTCATTTAAACTTTTTTGTGTATTCTACTTGTTAAATGATCTATGACCCACTTATTGTAATAAAACTAACGTCAAAGGATAGTTAATTATAAATAATACAATTAAGCTGGTTTGAAAATCGATTGTATGCTCCAAGGCCACCCATGCACAAAATCTATTTCATATAGACTTTTGCACAATATTTTGAAATTTTTAATTATTTAATCTAAGATTTTACACTAAACGGTGTTGTTGTTGTTTACATCAAACGTTGTTTATATATATTTTTTTTAAATTGTGTTTGAAAAAAAAAAACGTTTGGAAAAACGTGTGCAAAAAAATATTTAATCGAATTAGTTTAATTAAGTTTTGATGCACAGCTTGCGGTGGCATATGCTACGCAGGTTCCTGCTTTAATTTTGGCCTCGATTTCTTATTGAATATATACTCATTAATTGATAGACAATATTTTGGTTGGTTGTAGATACGCAATTGTACTGTTAATAGGGTTGTAATATAGATATGATTCTAATTGAAGCTTTTACAGAAACTGTCATTTGTATTTTAGACACCGTCAGTTGTTTATTAGAAATACTGAAATAAATATAAATATTCAAGCGTCCAACTTTGGTGTTCAGGAATAACCGCAGATGTTAATTTTTTTTGAAGAAAAACTCAGATAGAACAAGTAGGAGTGTAAAAATCGGCTATGCCGAATCTTTGATACCCTCCACCTAGGTTTTCTTGCACTATTTGTAACAAATTTAGATAAACTATTTGAAAATGTAAACAATTTGATCAATTTAGTAATTTATTACAACAAATACTCTGAATTTTCAGCATTTACGTTTAACAATTTTAAAGTCAATAGAAGATATTAAACAAAATATATTTTTAAATTTCGGATCTTTTTCGGAATACTTGACCATGTCTTATATTTTAAAAGCACTAGCGTTAATCAGTTTTATTTTTTCGATCTTATTATGACATTCCATTTGTAACGCATCGATAAATGGATTTGCGTCTATGTGTTTAATGCAAAAGATTTCTTACTTTTGTCGAATTGTAGGGATTTTTTGAAAAATTTTTTTTAACAACTTAATATTATATACGTTTCAATTTTAAACTTTAAAATTAAAAATATTCATCTTTTTTAAAACTGGTAATAACTCTATAATATGGAGATAGTAAATACGTGACTTCTTTAATAAGAATGACAAGTAAAAAACACTTTTGTGCAGTTTACTTATTTTGTGCATTTTTTTTAATACATACATAAGTACGCCATCTTTGTAGATCTTTTCGATTATATTAAAGGTGCTATTACATGATGTGTTTTTTACATATGTACTGTCAAATTTTCCCACAACAAAAGTTGTACACATCGTGTGATACATATGAAACATTGTTTATGTACAATACATGAAGAAAGTCACATGTACATTTTTCAATTAGAACAGGTTCTATTTTTGCATGACAAACATGAAAATATAACACTGCTTGTGGCGAAAGAAAAACAGAGTAAATTTTAAAGATTAATATTGAAAGAAAAATAAATTGTTTAGTATTAACAATTAAAAAATATATAACCTTTTTTTTAACAACAAATTTTTGTAAATTCACAAATTAAATCAGCTGTTGTTTACACTTAGAGGTTATGTCATACGGAAATACATGTGCACGTGTGATAGCAAAAATTATGAATCGTATGTAAAAGACAATTTTGACAGACATGAGGAATTTCATATGGATAAAGAAAGTGACAGTACATATGTAAAAAACACTTCGTGTAATAGCACCTTAAGTAAGTTTGTAAATAAAAAGAATATTAAAATATTATAAATGTAAACATAATTGATTTTAGAAAAATGTCCGATTCGTCTTTCGATGATGCTGAAAACACATCAAAGAAATACAGAAAACAAAGGTTTTACTCAAGTTAGTTGAGAGACGAGAAGCTAATGGGATAGAACAGGTCAAAGATGACGACTTTAAATACAGATGCAAGGCTTGTGAAAAAATATTAAATTGCGATAAATCTGATCTAAGTATACATGCTAATAACCAATGTCTTTAAAAAATATCTTTTAAAACCAACAACCAAAATTCTGTTTACGTTATAAGATCCCATTTGCAAGCCATTTTAATTAATTGTGTATAAAAGATGAATTATACAGAATAGTAAAAATTTTTTTTTATAATATCTGTTGATTTTTTATATTGTTTTTATGTAATTCTAATGATATTCTTATCTTATTTTTTATGATATTTTTTTCGTCTTTATGTTATTTTTGCATTATGGAAATTGAAAATTAACAAACTAAAAATAATTTTTTTTTTTTGAAAAATTGAAAAAAGTAGTGTAGGGAAAAATGTAGAGAGAAAAAAGTGGGTGTAGGGAAAAAATGGGATTTTTTTTTCATTAGCGTAGAGATTTCTGTAAAAATCTCCTGGCATCACTGGTACCTATTAAAAAACAATGTAAGATTTCACAAAACAATGCGACGTATATCTGCTTTGTTCAAAAGCTTTCATAAGACTAAATGAAATTGTTACTTATGCATGAAACACATAGACGACAGAGGCTACACAAACACACGGATACAAATGCTGCTGGCTACAATTGTAGTCGTGTAGTCAACTACTTAATTTTTTTGAAAATGACAGCAACATATAAGAACAATATAAACAGCTGTTTTTATACAAAATCATTTTTATTTCAGTAGTGCCAATTATATTTTTTTTAACTTTATTAAAATAGAAAAACATGTATGATTCTATATAAAATTGTCTTAAATATATTACTTATTTATAATGCATTATTATAACGTAAAAATAAATAAATAAATTTACTTATTAATAGAATTATTATAGCATTTCATTTTGCGATTAATTTTTTCAGCAAAATAAAATATTTCATTTCATATTTTATATTGTCAGCACTATTTTTATTTTGTATCCAACAAAAACAGAAATTAGCCTAAGTTGACTACAGCAGCAATAGTGGTCATATAGTCGTGTAGCTGTGTTGGTGTCAAAATAATCGTTTTCATATAAACGTGTGTATTTTATTTTTGACAGGCTGTAGTCGTGTAGCCGCTGTCGTCTATGTGTTTCATGAGAGAGTTCGGCTAACTGGTGCCATTATGTATATGTGTGTGTAAACAAAAATATACGATATCCCAGTAATCATTTCGAAGATTGTTTTAACAAAAATCATCTTACTGTGTCTTCTTCGAGCACTTTTGATGATTAAAACCTGATTAATCACATGCGGTATTAGAAAAAGATTAAGAAATGATTTTTGCTTACGCTTAAAAAGTGATTTATAGAAAAATGACATTAAATATGACTCAAAAATAAGTCGAAATTAATCAGAAAATTGGATAAAAAAGGTTCTCAAGATGAGTCGGGGGTAAGGTAATATTTCCTCCCAACAAAAGAATATTTTGTGATCAGCAAAAGAGCGCATTTATGACTGTTTTAATAGCACAGAGGAGTCAAAAAAGACTCCACATGATCACTTATTGCATAAAATGTTTACTGGGATTTTATTCACTATCTGTAGAAACAGTTTTTTAAGTAAAACAAATCTGCACACAATTTCAATTCTATTTCGTTTACAATGATACGATCATTTTGTTTACTAGCTAGTAGTAAAATAAGAAAATACTATTATAATACAGCGTAATGATGAATTGTACTTCTCAATTAGTTTATTTTTAATGTGCCATAAGAAGTTCGGTTTGTGCTAAGAAATGAATGAATATATGCTTCCCAGGGCGAAGCTTAATCATTGCACTTTGATTGAGTTGAGCCCGCGACTATTCCTGATGTGGATAGCTCGTGCCTACAATTTTTGGTAGTTGGGAATGGCGTTTGTGCAAAGGGAAGCATGAACACTTATTTCCCAGAGCGAGGCTTAATCATTGCACTTTGATTGAGCTGAGCTCCGCGATTATTCCTAATGCGGAATAAATCGTGCATTAAATTCTCGGTAGTCCGGGAATGGCGTTTGCGTGCGCCAAACATTAAATAATAAATTTTAAAAATGTATTATAACTAAATATTATTGACATTATATTATTATCGTCTGAGAAAAAAATTTTTTTTTAAACATCAATTTTTAACAGGGTAGAATTTTATGGTTTCAATACTAATTTTGAATGCAAGTATGTACTAAAAGTAGAACCCTTAAAATCATACTATTTTTTGCAACCCTAAAAATTGCAATATTTTGTATAAATAAAATAATTTATATTTTATTATTTTTAATATGCGCTTATTATCGAAATACATATACAGAATATATGAATGTTATTTATAGTAGTTTGATATTTGCAATAGTAGTATGTATCAATTTGTAGTATTTTGTGATCTTATAAAAATCGCAGAATATTGATATTGATTTTATATAGTTTCTTTTATTAATTAACTAACTTAAATATTACACCATAAAATGTTGATATTGGTGAATTTTTATATTACTACCACAACGACCATAAAAACAACAAGTACAGCTGTGACAAAATACAAAATTTAGAATAACAATATAGGAAAACATCATATTTTTTTTACCTTTTCAGTGATTTCTCGGCACCTATGAAACCTATTGTCACGATTTAAAAAACAGAAACCTTCTCGTGATGTTGGTGTATCATTCTCACTAACAACAAGCGCCCTAGCTGTCCTATTGAGAACGTTATCGTGACAAGAACAACATAGTGAAATCATATTTTTGAAGACTTTTTTTACTCCATCGTTCAATTCTCGGGACCAGATAAACCGATTTGGACGATTTTAAATAGCAAACTTTTCAGGATGTTACTGAATCATTTTTTATACCAACGAGCAACCTAGTTGCCCGATTGAAGCCGTCATCGTGATTTCCACAGACGGACAGACGGACAGACGGACATCGCTATATCAACTCCGCTTGTTATAAGGATCACAAATATATATATTTTATGGGGTCCAGATTTTTTTTTTTCTAATTATTACAAACGGAATGACAAACTTATATATACCCTCTGCACACTGGAGTGGAGGGTATAAAAACTAACAAATTATAATAATGTTTCATAATCGTCCAACTTTGGTTTTCAGGAATAACCGCAGATGTTAATTTTCTTCATTTTGAGTTATTGATGCCAAATTACTTAATTTTTAAAGCTCTTTATAAGGGTGTAGTTTCTATAAGTACGTCATTCCGTTTGTAATAATTAGAAAAAAATATATATTCTTGACATAGTGGTATACGTCTGTCCATCTGTGGAAATCACGATCATGCCCTCAATTGGTCAGTAGGTTTTTTTATGTTTAGCGAAAATGATTCATTGACATTGTGAGCAGGTTGGTACTTAAAATTATCAAATTCGGTTCAATAAGTCCCGAAATTTTAATAAAAATTAAAAATCCTAGTGCTGGAGCCGCTGCCGAAGCAGGCGGCAGAGATTGCCTTATATTTCCTTGCCGAATTAACCATCTTATTTTTACTCCCTTTATCTTAACTCATAGTGTCTGCTTGTCGACAAAACTTTAAATTGAGTTTTAATTTAAAAAAATTATATGAGAAAGTTGTGAAGTCTAACTACTGGATATTAGTTTGCGAGGCCCAATGCGAAAATTAATATTATATTAATGGTATTAGATCTCCTAGTGGTAGTGAAGCAGAGTTTTGCATAGTGTTTCAAGAAACCCTCGAGGTAATGAGTGAGAAGAACTGTGATACTTTGATAATGGGTGATTTTAACATAGGCTGGTCAAAAATAGTTTTTACAAAATAAAAATTCAAAGTTCAATGCATGACAATGGTCTAAGGCAAATAGTTAATCAATTCACCAGAGTCACAAATTTATCAAAAAAAATTATTGACTATGTTATAACAAATAGCCATAAAGTATCGGTGGAAATGAATTGAGCATTTATTATATCAGACCATGAAGTAATAAACATAATGATTAAATGTGATAAAAAGAAAACAAAGTGCAAGCAGAGATTTTTAAATATAAGCCGGGGCTTTTTAACCGAGAACTAAGCGCAATATTGGAATACGATGGAGGCAAAGACATCAATGATAACGCCAATTATTTGGACAGATGTTATGAGGAAACTGTGCGGAAATTCTCTAAAATAATAGGTAAAGGAGCAAGTTCTTTCTGACCAATGGTTTACTGATGATCTCAATAGAATGAAGCAAAATAAAATTATAATGCGTGATAAGGCCAAGTATGAAAATACAATCGAAGCATTGAAAAACTATACCCAAATAAGAAATAAATATAAAGTAGAAATTGAGAACGCAAAATTTAAGTACACAACTGACCAAATAAACAGAACCAAAGACCAAAAGCAAATGTGGAGCACAATAAAAAACTTAGTGATGAAGAAACAGCAAAATGTGATCAAATCTGTGATATTCAGTGACGGTGAACATAAGGAAAACAAGCAAGTAGCTAGTCATTTTAATGAATACTTTGTTAATAGTATAAATGTTATAAGAGAATCGATTGATAACGTGCATTATATAAACCATATAAGTATGACCGAAAAAAGATTCAAATTCCGAGTAATCACTCCTGCAGAACTTAAAAATATCGTAAAAAAATAATACTAAATAACTGGATCCCAACTGGCAATATACTGTTAAAAATCATAAATGACTCACTAAAATCTGCAATATTTCCAGAAAATTGGAAGGATACCATGATAACTCCGATCGAAAAGGTAGCAAAGACAAAGAAATGTGATGAATGCCTTAAAAACTTATGAAAAAATACAAGAGATGGTCGTGAATGAACAATTAGTAAAATACATTGAATCATGTCAGGCTTCCGAAAAAATTTTTCATGTGAGACTACCGTGAATTATGTTATCAACCGGTGGAAAAATATAGAGAAGAATAAAAATATAATGGCAATCTTTTTGCATTTTAAAAGAGCATTTGAAACCATCGATAGGGAAATAATAATAAACAAACTATTTATGTATGGTATTCAAGATATGGAACTAAAGTGGTTTAAATCATACTTATCTAACAAAACAATTTACAAAGGTTAACGATACAAGATCAGAGAAAATAAATAATAACTATGGAGTTCCCCAAGGGTCAATATTGGGAGCATTATTGTTTATTATATATATAAATGATATGCCGAATGTATTATTTTCACAGAAGGATGTAACCCTGAACAATGTCGGGACAACTTAACAACAGATATGAATAACATAGGTAAATGATTAAAAATGAATAAACTAAAATTAAATGAAAAAAAAAAACGAAAACTATGGAAATAAATATGAGAAGTGAAATGAATATTGAAAAAATGGAGAAATTATAGAGAAAGTTGAACACATCAAATACCTTGGCTTCATAGTTGTTAAAAAGCTAAAATTTAATGAACATATAGAGTTTGTATGTAAAAAAAAATCGGAAAAAAAATCGGGGTCTTTAAATGAATAAGAAATAAAATAAACGTCTTAACGGCAATAAACGTATACAATTCAATAATTAAACCACATTTTGAATTCGGGTCCACAATATTATACACATGCTGCACTGATACACATATAGAAAGATTACAAAAACTTCAAAATAAGGCAATGCGATCGATTTTGAAATGCAACAGATACACACCAATAAACACCATGCTAAATACTTTCAAATGGATGAATATAAAACAACGGCTAGCACTAAACACCATAAAACTGATACAAAAAATACGACAGGGGACTGCACCAGACCACTTAAGTGAACAAACGAGATATGTTGGTGAGACACAACCATATTCATTGCGGAAGCCAATAACTTTAGACTGCAGCGGGTTACAACATCCTCAATGCAAAGATCTCTTTTCTAGAAGGGCCTCAAACTATTCAACTCATTACCAACTAGAATTAAGAATGAACTCAATAATAATATCTTTAATAAAGAATGTATAAAATTTGTTAGAAGCGAAATATAAATGAATTATGTCAATTAAGAGTATTATAAATACTAGTAAATAAATTAACTTAACTTAACTTTTCCCGTGAAACTTTGCAAGCAGACTCGAGGCGACGATAAAAATGGTCTGACACATTTTTTGTTTTTTGGCATAGATATTTTTCTAGACATGATGGTAAATTAATTTACAAATAAAGGGAGTATAATAAAAACTTGGTTTTATGGGTTGGCTTTTTTATATTCAATATTAGTATAAAAAAATGGTTAGAAAACAAGAGGAAATGTATTTAAATTAAAGCATTGCAATTAAAAATACTGCTAAGAAAAAAAAATAAAATATTGCGCTTTTTTCAAGCTTTCAATGCCTCAACCAAGTCAAATTGTCAAAGACGAATATCTGTTTTAGCCGATTTCTTTTCTCATTTAGTAACAGAAAAATTGTAATATTTTTAAGATAGAAGTTAATTATTTCTATGAAAAAAAAAACATCATTGTTTTGGTAAAAAAAGAAAAACTATTAACTATAAATTTAAATGGTATTAGAACTTAAAGGTTAAGTATTGGCAACTGTATAAAAATGTATTGTAACACAGTACAACACATGATTTTGGGACTCAATTCTGACAATTGCACCTAAATGTACCCCCAAATATAAGAACTTCTGCAGCATTCGTTTTATCAAGTTGGCTGCCATTATAATTTAATGTCCATCCAAATTTTTTTACTCAAGGTGGATTTTTATCACTTTTTGTATATTTTGACACGGTTTTAACTCGGTAACCATACGATTTTTAAAGCACTGTATGCACTTTTTTCGGGTAGGTTTGTTCCGCTTTTTTTCTCCTATTCAATATCTACAACTTTTTTATTTATACAATCTAGGGAGAATAGTCTTCTTTGTCAGTTTCAGGATTTTTTCGGGTATGGTGTTATTGTCACAGAGTGTTTCCACGTCTTTGTACTTTGCTGAAGAAATTTTCAATTTACATACATTTAATTACATATATATAATTCTATTGGGCCCTTGGCGAGAAATTTAGATATCTTATTTCAAAGTTTTCGAAATAGCCATACCTAAAGCCTATGTTCGGGTTATCTTTTTCAAATATAGCTGAATGCAAATTTTTCAATGAAGTTTTTATTGCGTTAGGAAGTGTCGCCCATGAAAATGTTTTCCAATCTTTGAATTCGGAGTACTTTATTGCAATGCAATCATAGTAGTACGTTGGATATTGAAATATACCATTCACTTGGTGTCCAAACAGTTCTATTGCGTGTGAGAGATTCAATGTCGCTATGGGTTGAATCCACTGGTATTATTGTATGCTCAGGTAATAAGAACATAATTTTTATACTTTTAATTTAATTTGAATTTTTAATGTCGCAAGCATAGCTCTGTAACGATTTTGTCCCGTACAGCTGTCACAATAAAGACTGAGGCGAAAAAGTTTGTATTTCATCAACAAGTTTTAATTATTTGAAAGGGTTTAAATTTCATTACGACCTCTTTTCCCATCGTTTTCTCCCTATAAAAAACAATATCCGATTCTGGTGCCACTTTCGTAAAAGCTTTCATTATAGAATGTTATTTTCGATTCATATTTTAAGCTCATGACACTTTCACTGGTAGTACATTTATCTTTTTCAGGCATATGGAAGCCTAAAATGAAAATTGGTATACTTTTTTTATAGCCATAAAGCTGATATACGTTTTTTATATTTCTAAATTCCTGAGGTAAATATAGTTTATTGCTTTTATTTTGAAAACAATGAGATGGAACTGCTGACAATTTTTTATACCCTATACCACTATGTGGATTGGGTATAATGAATTTGTGCTGCTGTTTGTAACTACCAAAAATATTTGATCTAGATCCATTTTTTATTATACGGATCGACTCAGAATCACTTTCTGAGTCGATTTAGCAATGTTCGTCCGACCGTCCGTCCGTCTGTGTGTCCATGTAAACCTTGTAATCCAACTACAGGTCGCAAATATGAATATATTTTGATGAAATTTGGTATATAAGCTTTTATAGGATGAACGGTATTGAAAGTGGTGAAATTCGGTCTATGTTCAGACCTAGTCCCTATACAAATGACCCCTATGAAATCGATTTAAATTGCCATAAGATCCAAATTATCATATAGATCTCTTTCAAATTGGGTTTGTGTGTGTTTATTGCATCCATTTATAAGTTGTCCAAAAATAAACTCCATATGGCAATTCTTTGTCATAGCCCCCACATAAAGCTGCTTCCCGATTTTCACTTAAATCTATCAAAAATCAAAAATGTTGCACACTTTTGTCTCAAATTTGGTTTGCATGAATTTTTTCAAAATATAAGTGACTTTACCAAATATGGTCAGGATCGTTTCATTTTTCGACCTAGTCTCCATATAAATATAGCATCCGATATGAACTTTTTCATATTCCAAGAAAAAAAAAAATTAATAAAAATCCCACTCAAATTGGGTTTATGCTTATTTTCTATATCCACTTAGTTGGACCGAAGAGATAGGGTCTCCAAGCCATGGTATAGGGTATCATATAATAATATAATTTTTTTACTTGTTTAATGAAGGATTTTATCAATGGTACACTTGCTTCGTACCATGAATTTCTTGGTATTTTCAGTGTGTATTTTTAGTTAGCTGGTATTTTCAGTTCTTATAGACTTTTAAAACATTTCAGAAACATGAAGTGTTTTCAATAGAAATTGTTGACATATTTTTAAATCAGTCTTGTTAATATTTATATTAACTAGCAGATCCCAGCCCTCGAAATTCGAGTGCAAATTCTAGGAAATTTTATTTTTTAATTTAATAAATTATTTTATAATACCCTAAAGGTGAGCTAACCAATATTAGCCAATTCACAGTTAAACAATTATTATTGTGAATGAAGAAAACAAACTCACAAATACATTAATAAATTTAGTAGCCACTTTAAATGCATTTTGCTGCAAAAAATGAAAAAAATTTAAAAATCTGTAAGTCTGGTGTACAGCTAAAAAGAAATACCTTTCAAATATTATACGTTTGGTCAAAATCGGGAGAAAACTGTGGAACAAATCATCTGTCACAAGAAATCGCCTTACCTATTAATATTATAGACTTATATAATTAATTATATTTATATTTAATTATAAAAGTGGCAAATTTTAGCAAGCAAAAAAATGCAACTTAAAGAATTAACAGTAAAGTAGCAGATTCCAGCCCTCGAAATTTGAGCGCAAATTCTAGGAAATTATATTTTTTCATTAAATAAAGACCCTAAAAGTATGCCAATCAATTATATGTGTTAGTAGCAACTTTAAATGCAATTTACTCAAAATAAAGCAAAAAATCTGTAAATCTGCAAAATGGCTAAAAAGAAGTACCTTTCAAATGATATACGGTTGGTCAAAATCGGGATAAAACGGTAGAACATAACATCAGTCACAAGAAATCGCCTAGCCTATTAATATTATAGATAATATTGTCTTTTGTTGCCATTTGTTTTTCGCCTTTTAACGTTGATTCTTTTAATGCTAATGCCCCAAAAATTTTCATTTATTACTACTCTGTCGGATTCGGAAAACTTTTCGGCACATGAATTTCCAAATTGTTCTTACATGGATTAGGCAGAATACTTTTATTGCGAACTTTAAATTTTTGGTGCCGTTTGGGTAGTTTTGCTTGCCTCTTACAGCCTCTCTGTCCCTCACATGTTGTTTCTTCAATTTTGTTATCTGAAACTGTTAATAAGTGTCTGAATCGCTAAATGGAACAAGGGCTTGCTTATTAAACTTCTACCAGAAAATATTTTTCTTTATCCACGTACAATATTTATTTATTAGTCAATTTTTATTAATAATATTTTTGTCTTTTTATACCCTATACCACTATGTGGTTTGGGTATAATGACTTTGTGCTGCTGTTTGTAACAACCAAAAATATTTGACCTAGACCCATCTTTAATTATACCGATCGAATCGGAATCACTTTCTGAGTTGATTTAACAATGTCCGTCCGTCCGTCCGTCCGTCCGTCCGTCCGTCTGTGTGTCCATGTAAACCTTGTAATCAAACTGCAGGTCGCAAATATGAATAGATTTTGATGAAATTTGGTACATAAGCTTCTCTCCGTCATGGGATGAACGCTATTGAAATTGGTGAGAATCGGTCCATGTTCAGACCTAGCCCCCATACAAATTACCCCTATGAAATCGACACAAATTGCCATAAGATCCAAATTGTTAGAGCTTACTCAAATTGGGTTTTGTATGCGTTCATTACGTCCATTAATGAGTGATCCAAAAATGATCCCTTTGGCCCCATATAGAGCTGCTTCCCGATCTTCACTTAAATCTATTAAAAAACAAAAATATTGCACTGATTCTTCTCAGATTTTGTTTGTATATATTTTTGCAAAATACAAGAGACTTTACCAAACATGATCAGGATCGGTCCATTTTTGGACCTAGTCCCCATATAGATATAGCATCCGATATGAGCTTTTTCATATCTGCAGCCAAAAAAATTAATAAAAATCCCACTAAAATTTGGTTTTTGCTTATTTTCTATGTCCAGTTAGTTGGGCCTAAGAGATAGGGTCTCTGAACGCATGGTATAGGGTATCGTATAGTCGGTCTAGACCGACTATAATTTTCTTACTTGTTTTTTCATATTTTTGTGGACAATTTTAGCTTAAGCGATAGGCCGATGTCACAAAAAAAAAAAAATACAAACAAACCATCAATGTGTACTTAAGCTAAAATTGTTTTTATTATAAATTCGTAACGGTACCTTGTGGGGCCATGAAATTTAAAGAGATGTTGCAAGTGTTGCCAATGAATTCGTTTATTAAAATAAAAAACTTAAATTGAAAATTATGCCGCTCAAGCTATTTTCGCGGTTAAGGCTCCTCGTTATTCAGAAAACCACAGAATAATTGCAGCATAAAAAAAACAAGAGAAGATTTTTTAAATAAATTTGTTTATTGCATAAACAAAACAACGTAACAACATTAAAAAATTTAATTGCTTTAGTTGTGGTTGTCTTTTTGGCTTTTTATTTTGTATGCACAATAGGGCTATAACTTTTTAAAATTTTTTGAAAATATCAAAATTGACATACTCTAGTCGAATATGCCATTGAAAGTTATGACAGAATACGCCTTTATATTTTCGCTGGCATCAAAAAAGTTCACGCACCATCAGCGATGAAGTTTTAAATTTGTATTTGTATCCAATGAGATGGCGTTGACATTTAGTTAAATATTTAAGATCTGTAATATTAATAGGCTGGGTGATTTTTTGTTACCGATGTTTTGTTCTACCGTTTTATCCCGATTTTTTCCAAATGTACATTATTTGATAGGTATTTCTTTTTTGCTGTTCACCAGATTTCCAGATTTTTAAATTTTTTCCCTTATTTTAAGTAAATTGCGTTTAAAGTTGCTACTAACGCATGCATAAAATTATACATATGCTATGTGTGTGTGATTATTAAATTTGTTAATGTGTTTGTTAATGAGTTTTTAATGAGTTTGTTTAATGAGTTTGTTATCTTCATTCACAATAATAATAAACCAAAAGGTGTTGTTTTATGAATTGGCTAAGTTGAAAAATATAGTTGCCTAGAAATTGCTCTCGAATTTCGAGCGCTGGAATCTGCTAGTTTAATATTAAGGCGCGTAGTGGTTGCTCAGACGAAAAACTTCATTCCCCGAAAGTTGTTACAATTTTATACCAGATGTAATCAACAATTACAACGAATTTAATCAAAGCTATATCCAAAATATAAAAAAAAATTACACCAAAAGCATAAAGTCGCGTGATGATGTGCAGCATTTGTTTGAATTGGGAAATGCATTCAGATATTTTCAAAAAGAAAAGTTTCCATTTATAAAATTTAAAGCTATTTCGCCGATCAGCAATGCACGATGGCACTCGAGGGCCATCCTTGCACTTTTAGCATTTATACTAATACCAAAATATCGGTCTGAGTTATACCTAATTTGTGAGTTTAACTGCGGTCAATTGCATATGGTTCTCAGATTACCGATTTCACGAAGATAACTTTCAACTTTTAAACCAGTTATTAGCAAGATTCAAAAGCGCCAATATGATTCATTAATCAAAATTCAGCAAAGGAGTAATATTTGTGCAGAACGTGCAATATAAACTGTGCAGGGTATATATCCATTTTGAAAATCTATACGTACTTTAAACTTAAAATTGTTATCCTACAATCATAATTAAAGGATGCTATAATATTGTTGTTGTTTTTTTAAATAATATAACCCTTGTATATGAAGTTAAATAACTTGTTATGATATGAAATTAAATAACTTGTTAAAAAATCTTTTTGTATTGATTTAGGAAATGAATTTGGTGCGTGAAATTTTTTTTTGTAAAATCACCCAAGATATTGTTTTTCTTTAATAAAACACCCTTGCCCACCTCGTGGGACTATACGAAAAATTTGGTTATAGCCCTAATGTACAATCTTCAAAATGTAGATAAATTTATTTCAAAAGTTGTTGGACGACCTGTATGTAAATATAAAGATATTTAAATATACTTTTAGATCAGTTTAAGGATGATCACTATTGAAATAGGTGAAAATCGGAGTTTGTTCAGACCTAGTCCCCTTTGAGAAATACATTACCCTAAGAACCAGCTAATCATATACAGCGAGCTCTCGAAGATGTGACCGTCCGTCCGTCCGTCTGTGTGTCCATGTAAACCTTGTAATCAAACTGCAGGTCGCAAATATGAATATATTTTGATGAAATTTGGTATATAAGCTTTTATCAGCCATGGGATGAACGCTATTGAGAATCGGTCCATGTTCAGACCTAGCCCCCATACAAATTACCCATATGAAATCGACATAAATTGCCATAAGATCCAAATTGTCATATAGATCTTACTCAAATTGGGTTTGTATGCATTCATTACATCCATTAATGAGTAGTCCAAAAATGATCCCTTTGACCCCATATAGAGCTTCTTCCCGATCTTCACTTAAATCTATTAAAAAACAAAAATATTCCACTGATTCTTCTCAAATTTTGTTTGTATATATTTTTGCAAAATACAAGAGACTTTACCAAACATGATCAGGATCGGTCCATTTTTGGACCTAGTCCCTATATAGATATAGCATCCGATATAAACTTTTTCGTATCTGCAGCCAAAAAAATTAATAAAAATCCTACTCAAATTTGGTTTTTGCTTATTTTCTATGTCCAGTTAGTTGGACCTAAGAGATAGGGTCTCTAAACGCATGGTATAGGGTATCGTATAGTCGGTCTAGACCGACTATAATTTTCTTACTTGTTAAATTTGTTGATATTTGCAATGTGCCTACAGAAAATATATACTATATTTTATTCGAAACTTAATTTAAACACTTATGGCGAAATATTATGTGATAATGTGGGTGGCAAAACACAGCTTTTATTTTTTTTGTTAGCAATCGAGTGATTCCCAAAATTATAAAATAAACAAGTTTTTAAAATTTTCCCCCTGATTTTTTGTTCACTATTTTGAGTCATCAAACTTTTTATACCCTATACCACTATGTGGTTTGGGTATAATGACTTTGTGCTGCTGTTTGTAACTACCAAAAATATTTGACCTAATTATACCGATCGAATCAAAATCACTATCTGATTCGAATTAACGATGTCCGTCCGTCTGTGTGTCCATGTAAAGCTTGTAATCAAACTGCAGGTCGCAAATATGAATATATTTTGATGAAATTTGATATATAAGATTTTATCGGCAATAGGATGAACGCAATTGAAATTGGTCAGAATCGGTCCATGTTCAGACCTAGCTCCATACAAATGACCCCTATGAAATCGATTTAAATTGCCATAAGATCCAAATTATCATATAAATCTTAGTCAAATTGGGTTTGTATGTGTTTATTACATCCATTAATCAGTAGTCCAAAAATGATCCCTATGGGACAACTCTTAGTCATAGGCCCCATATAGAGCTGCTTCCCGATCTTCACTTAAATCTATCAAAAAACAAAAATATTGCACTGATTCTTCTCAAATTTTGTTTGTATATATTTTTGCAAAATACAAGAGACCTTACCAAACATGGTCAGGATCGGTCCATTTTTGGGGCTAGTCCCCATATAGATATAGCATCCGATATGAACTTTTTCATATCTGCAGACAAAAAAATTTATAAAAATCCCATTCAAATTTGGTTTATGCTTATTTTCTATGTCCAGTTAGTTGGGCCTATGGGGTAGGGTTTCTAAACGCATGGTATAGGGTATCCTATAGACGGTCTAGACCGACTATAATTTTCTTACTTGTTTTTTTTTTTTAATTTTAATTAATTATTTATTTGAAGAATGCAGCACAACAAGAAATAGATCTTATTAATATTACAATACTGGGCAGGTAAAGTTAAGACATAAAATAAAAAAAGCATAATTTAATATGACATAATTAAAGAATAATTTTAATAATTTAAGATTTTAAAAAAATTTTTTGTTCAAAATTGATACGTAGTTGCACGTAAATATTTATTTTAAATGAATCAAAAAAAAAAAAATATTTAAGAAAGAGAAAGACAAAAAATTTAAGTGCAACACAAAAAATTAAGTTAATCCAAGTATAAGGGGTAAGTAATTACAATTTTTTTTTTTTTTTTTTTTTTTTTTTTTTTTTTTTTTTTAAGCCTAGTTCCGCGAAGCCGAGTGAGTGGCTTGTCTGCCGATTCTAATTTTGGCTTGTTTTTTTTGTTTTTTTTTTTGCAGCGACACACCAAAGCCTCTGGTGGGAATCGAACCCACGACCCCCGCATGATAGGCGAGCACGCTACCTACTTACCTACCGGGGCGCTTATTGCTGTTTTGAAGAGTTGGTTCCTCAGTTTTATAGTTATAGTGTCTTTCAGATATTTGTTTTTGATACCGAACTGCGTTTATTTCATTCCCTCTATTAGATCGGGAAAATTGTAGCCTTTTGTAAAGATAATCTGGTTGTTTTGTTTAACTATTTTGTTCATATAAAAAAATTTTGTAATTAGTGGATGTTCATAATACCGCGACTTCTTAATCATAAATCAGAAGGCCACTATAAAATATGGTATGAAAATTTTAAGTCATACTCCTCATAAAAGGCAGCCTGCTCACTAGAGTGGTCCTTAAAAAATTAAAATGCGATTTTGGGGACAGGCGGGGTCCAGTTTGTTACCTTTCTAGATAAAATTAATAAATGTCAAGTTTGGGGACAATCGGATAAAGAAAAGTCGCGCCCGAAATCGATTGAAAATTTCAAGTGTTTATATGGGAAAATATGACTTTTTTTTGAGATTTTACGAAAATTTCGTTCTATAGCTTAATTTTTCCGACAAGTTGTTGTAAGAATCGGGCCAGTAAATTATCTATTCAAAAAGCTATAAAAATTCAAAATCTTATAACAATTCGCCAAAAAAAAATAGCAAATGCCCCAGACCACTTTTGTGCCAAAAAAAAACTATGTCATGAAATTTGATGGCATTTTTTTCAAATTTGAGAAATTGATTAAAGCCATAATTTTTTTTATTTCTATACTTATAAGTAGGGCCTGCAATACCGGAGATAATTATCAATACCGGTATTCGGTATTGAATTTCAATAAATACCGGTATACCGGTATTATACCGGTATTGGTGAATTATTTAAAAAATTAAAAACAAATTGTATAAATTGATAATTTTTTTAATTAATACAAAAATAAACTTTAAATTAACATTCATTTTAAATTATAATATATATATTTCTCTTCCTCTCAGTAATTCATTCGGGAAAAAATAAAACTAAAAAATATCAATTTTGCTTTGATAGTAAATAACTTCTTAAATAGCAAAGTGTGTCCAGGGATTCATCACTTAGAGATGACCTGATTTTGGAACAAATTTTTCCAGATGACGAAAACACTCTTTCAGCCTCGACGCTGGTTGGCGGAATAGTATTTAAATAATCATATGCTTTTTGAAAATTTAGTCCGCGATATCCTCCTTCTTCGAAAATAGCCATTTCTTTATTAATAGTTTTGTCCAAATTTACAGATTTTTTTGTTATAACTTTATGGTCCATTGTTTTTCTTTATTAATTGCAAAATTTAATCTTTCCTGCATTGAATAGTTAATTTCTAAGTCCGAGGAATCTGAAGAAGATGATGATATGTTATGTGACGGTGAAGTATTTAAATTTGAATCTGAAAAACGTTTAACTATAGTTGATATCAAATTAGCAACCTCTTTTTTTGATAATTGTTCGAAGGACAATTCATTATCTTGATGTTTTGATTTTATTTGTCCTTTGTGAAGATATTGAAGCAGACTTGATAATTTGGTTCGCCTTTCGTTAATTCTACGTGCTAAAGAAATTTTAAATTCACCGCTTAATTGTCCAGTTCCTAAATTATTAATCATAAATACAATAGTGGCATCTGCAGATAGGAGAGTAGCATCACGACGACACAATGATTCCACTGCTAATTTTATTGGCAACAATGTTGAAATAATACCCAAAATAATATCCATTTCTGCCTCTTCAAATGATATAGTGGAACATAAGTCTATTAAAGATTTTAAAATGCAATTTCTTAGTTCCCAAAAGCGCTGCAGCATAAAAAATAAGCTATTCCATCTGGTTTTTGTATCCATATATTTTTCACATATTTTTGAAGTATATCGTCATTTTTTGTGGGGGAACGTCGAAAAATATTTACAACTTTTCTTACCTTATTTATAAGTGGACGAATTTCTGCTTTCAAGTCCATAGAATCATCATAATTTTCAGAAATTTTAAATCCATCTACATCGTTTTCCACAACATCTGATTCAGCATCACTTTCCCTCAGATTCCAAATTTGTTGCATTTTTTTTATTATTCTTGCAGTACAAAACGTCTAGCACCGCCAATTGAATACCATGGGCATAACAAAGCTGCTGATGGCATTTTACTATCCGTCCTACTTTTTTCATCATAGAAGCGCCATCTGTAGTTATACATACGATGTCTTCATCAAAAGATAGTTCATATTTTTCTAATTTTTTTGTAATAAGTTCAACACAACTCTCTGCTGGAAAGGTCCCAAAAATACGAATTAATCCTAAGTTCCAAAATTTGTTTTGTACATGTAAATTTAAATTTAAATATCTTCTATTTTTACCAGACGTCCACTCATCAAATGTTAGACTGAACTTTCCTTCTTTTTTCAGATCTGAAAAATATTTTACCATCTCTTCGCGAATATTTACACCATACCTTAAAACAATATTTCGAATTATATTCGCAGATTTTGGGACGTCAAGTTTTCGAGCCAGCAACGATTTTCTCAATTCAATAGAAGTAGTAAAAATACTAAATGGTAGACCGTCGACCGCAGTCATTTTTGATAATACTACACGAAGATCATCGTTTTCATTTTTAAAGTAGCTCGATATTTTTTTAATTTCGGCGGTACAGCACTAGTAGATATATTAGATGAGATCGTTGAAGTTTCAGGATTTTCAACATCTAATCCTCTTTTTTTCAACAAGTTGATGTCATGAGCAGTTCGTAGATGCGTATGAAGCCCACTAGTTGATCCACCGCATGTTTTTATTTTATTGTAGCATTTGGTACATTTTGGCAAATTTCCTGATCTATCTCTCAGAAAATAATGCCAAACGGAAGTTTTGTCTGTAACGCCGTTTTTAACTGCTTCAAATTCCATATTAAGGCTATTAAAATAAAAAATATATCCCAATAATTAAAAAAACTAAAATTTTTACATTAAAATGTACCTCTGTATTAAATTTGAAATATAGAATATAATTTACTTACATTCAACAATATCGATAAATAATATGAATTAATATTTTGGGCAATATATATTTTTTTAAAACACAAACTTTATTAATACAGCAACAGAACAATTAAACTGAACACTAACTAGCCACAAAACACCAGCACACTTCGATTTGTATTTTAAAATGTTTTTGTTTTTATTTAACTTTTCAGGAATTAAGAATTTTTTCCAACGATTCCTCAATATTTTTACTCAGCTTTGCAGTAAATAAGAAAATACCAGCACACTTCGATTTGTATTTTAAAATTTTTTGTTCTTATTTAACTTTTCAGGAATTAAGAATTTTTTTGAATTTTTGAAGATGACTTGATTTTTAAAAGATTTAAAAAAGTTGAAATATATGACATTTAATTCAATAGCGAAATACCAGTATTTATACGTCATAATACCGGTATTTCGATTTTAAAAAATAGCTCCGGTATACTAGTATTCGGTATACCGGTATACCGGTATTGCAGGCCCTACTTATAAGTAATCAGATACGAAGTATTGGTTTATTACCACGTTGTTAACCTATTGCGCATTGAGACCGAAAATGCGAAATTTTTTTGATAAAATTTTAAAAATTCCTTTTTCAAGTTTTAAAAAATTTTCTGAAACAAAATTTAAAAAAATAGATCTGCAACTTTAAGGTTTTATTAAATACATGCCAGAGATTAACTGTGGTAAATCCCTATGCCAGAATTTTTTTTGACAAGGATTTTATTTTTACGGATTTCGAGAAAAATGGGATTGTTGTAAAATATTCTGTAAATGTACTCTTTCTAAATACTTTGTACCAAAAATTCGTCACTTTTCTACTTTTAAATTTTATATTTTATCTTAATAGCCTAGGGTTTCGGAAAAAAATAATATCACCCCATTAACCCTTCTGGAATTGGGGTCACATATGACCCCAAGCTAATAAAAGACAATTTATTAAAAAAAATTCAAATATTTTGTAAGTGCTGTTGAATTTTTAGATGCGACGCTTAAAATATAATAACCAAGTGTGTAGAACTTCTATTTCTAAAATTTGGAATTAATCCGAGAACGTTAACCCATTATTTGCCAAGGTCAACTTTGGATTTTAAGATAATTTTTAATAAAAATTAACGAAAACGAGTTTTTCTATTAAACTCGATGAAACCACTATTTAGAATTTAAGAAAAATAATTCGGTTAATTTTTATTTATTTAACCCTTCAGTGCTCCTGGGATCAAAATAATCCATTGTGATATATCTTTGGTGCAATTATCTGTTTATTGCTCACGAATATAAATTAAAACAACTTTTAAGCAATTTTATTATAAAATTATTTGATGTATAAAAGATCCACAAATGACCCAAAGCTAATAAAAGACAATTTATTCAAAAGAATATGAAATATAAAATTAATTCTATTTATTTTGGTGTATTTAAGAATGATCTAGTGTGCGATTCAAATTGTTTTCTGTAATCACTAACGACTTGCAATAAGTATTGCTTTTCTTGTTCGTTCTTTGTTAATATGTTATTATACTCCTCAATCAATATAACACCGCGTTCATTCTATTTTATTTATTTTATGTGGAAACATATAGACAGTTTTTATACCTTAAAGAGCTAGGTCCATTTTTTTAAATTTTGTTTAAGAAAATTTTTCAAAACTTGAAAAAGGAGTTTTCAAAATTTTATCAAAAAAATTTTCATTTTCGGTCTCAATGCTTAATAGGTTAACAAGGAGGTAACAAAACAATCCCAGGAAAAATTTCGTAATAGCAGCTCATTGATTTTTGCATTACCAATAATGACCTACCCCTCCCCACTGCATTACTTCTAAAGTGAAAATAATTCGTTACTATTAATGTGTTATACAGCTACTAATATTTCGTGCCAGCTCCTTGCATACTGCATTACTTTCAAGGTGAAAATAATGAGTTCCTAGGCAACTAGCTACCTCATATGTTATCCCCGTGTTAAAATAATGACCTTATCAGCCAAACTTCAACCAGTTACTTCTCCTTCTAAAACCCATTATTTGATAATGTTTTTTTTCCTGGGATACTTCATATCTGAGTACTTACAGGTATAGAGACTAAAACAAAATGTGGCTTTAATTAATTTCTTAAAGTTGAAAAAAATGCCATCAAATTTCATGACCTAGTTTTTTTTTTTTTTGGCACAAAAGTGGTCTGGAGCATTTGCTATTTCTTGGCGAATTTTTATTCCATTTTGAATGTTTATAGCTTTTTGAATTAAGTTAAAGAATGAAACTTTCGTAAAATATCAAAAAAAGTCATATATTCCCCATATAAACACACTTGAAATATTCAGTCGATTTCCGGCGCGACTTTTCTTTATCCGATTGTCCCCAAAGTTCACATTTATTAGTTTCATATAAAAAGGTAACAAACTGGACTACTCTACTGCTCACACACTAAACTATCTAAAGCCATTAAGATATGATATACAGTGAGTGCCAATACATGAGAAACTTTTAAAAAAATATATTTTTGACGACTTGAACGGTCAATACCAACAAATTGGATCATAAAATTAAAAGCTGTACTTTTATAATACACTTTCTCTCTATTTTTGGTTTCAATATTTTGTTTTGTATCCATTATTTTTTAGTACTCCTTCACAATGCCGAGGGATGGAGTCAATTAATTTGTTGTCCATTGAAATTTTTTGCCACTCTGAATTAACTGCCTCTATGGGATCTGTGTTGTTTGTGAAATTTCGTGTCCGTGTTTTTCGATCTACAATTTCCCATAAAGTTTCTTGATAATTTCTTAAATTATGGATTTATTCATAGAATATTGGTTACCATTTTTTTTTTTTGCTTAAGAACAACAGTAAAATCGTAAAACTGTAGTTTTGACATTATTTTATAATAATTAATTATAATATTAAAACATCAAAAAATACAATTGTGTTTAAAAAACAGTTGAAAGAAACCGTCAAAAACTATAAATATTTAAATATACTACTATGTGATCAGGGTATAATGACTACTAAAATATCACTTTCTGAGTCGATTTAGTGAAGTCCATCCGTCCGTCTGTCCTTCTGTATGCCCATGTAAACCTTGCTAGCAAAATACAGGTGGCAAATATTGTAATGACATTTGTTATATAAGCTTCTATCAGCCATAGGAAGAATGCAATTGAAATTGGTAAAAAGAGGTGCATGATCAGATCTAATTTTCTTACGTGTTATTTTTAATTGTATGTTTTGTAACAAATTTGTAAAATTTTTAAAAAATTATTAAAAAACAAATTTTTCCAATTCTGAATTTTGCAAAAGTTTCCAATGAATTGTCTACCCGACCATTTTTTGCAAATACTAAAACTATCAAAAACGTAGTATTTGGAAAGCTGAGCTTTATCAGAATTTTTTTTCAAATGAAACTGACTGGTTGGAAGTGTAAAAAAATTTTCTAAGAACTCTTAAGTCTCCATATGAACTAAGATCTAAAATGCTTTGACGTGTTCTATTATGGACATGAATAAAATTTTTATTAGAATTAAGAGGGCCGTTAAAATGTATTAGGGAAAATTAAATGAAATGACAATAAACCCATAAATTAATTAATATAAAAGATATTTAAATATTTAAAAAAGCCGCATAAATTATTAAGTCAACATAAACAAATTCATTAATGTTTATTTGTTAAGTCTTTTGTTTTCAGACGGCCAAACAATACGCAATTAAAGTTTGTGACTTAAATCTTTTGAAGTTTTTTTTATCCATTTATTGAAAAATATGTATATTAATTTATTTAAATTTTTTTTCTTTTTTATTTTACTCACAACTTAAACAGATTAATCCAAAAACGTAAAGCATTTTGGGTGTTAATAATGGATGTAGCATGATGAATGCTTGGGTTTTTATTTAAGGTCCTTTTTGACCGTTACTGTCTAAAATTCACTTAAACTACAAAAAAAAAACAATTTTTTTAAAATATTTTTTTTTTTAGAAATTTAATTAATTTTTATTTTATAAAGGACATGTCACACGATCCTTTATATTTTCTATTTTTTTTTTTAAATTGCTTACGTTCACTTTTTTTTATTAGATTTTGCAACACACACAAGAAACACTTTAGTTAAAAATATTTATACCAGCTTTTTTTTATTGTTAAACTTTTTCCCACTCGAGCTTATTTTAATATTAATCAACCGATCGCTATGAACACCCAAACCGTACTAACTATTTAAATGGCAATTTAGTATTAACTTGGCTTTACAGATGCTGACTGCTGGTGGGTTTCTGGCTAGTTGGCTGCCTGACTGGCTGGTTTGTTGGTTGGTGTTGTGTTGACTTGTCTGGTCTGGACTTTATCTTCATAATCCACCGCAACAAATGTTGTTTTCTTGTTTTCTCATAAACACAATTTCTTAAAAAATAAAATAATATATAAACAAACACACACAAAAAACAGTAGCAGCAACTCTATCAGCCAACAATGAGCTTGTACGAATTTCACACCGACCGGCATTTTCATACATTCGATCGGCTTCTAGCCAAAACTTTAGTGCTGGTGGTAGTAGTTATGATGTGATGCTACTGCTGTTGCTCAGTTCATCTGCAACACAACATATTTTTTGTATGTTTGTATGCATTAAAAATGTTGTTGATCTTAAGATGTTGTCGTTATTGCTGCTAATGCTGTTTATTTTATTTGTTTTTGCAGCTACCTGTCTTGTTTTTCAAGACACACTTTGTGCTTTTATTTGGTATCGGTTTTTTCTTGCTTTTAATTTATCAATTTTAAAGAAGATGTTTCTTTTAATGGTTTCTATTCAGATATATTTTTTTTTATCTGGTATATTCAAATAATGCAGTGGAAATTTTTCGTTACTTTAGTTTGGAATTAGTTCCAGTGACATAAATTTGTTTAAGAAAAAAAAAAAAACAAGTTTCGATGTACTGGTTATCAAACACGTTTGCTCTTAGAAACATTAAATAATAAGCTTGTTTTTTAGGCAATTATCCAAAGCAATTATTTTTTTTAAAGAAATGTTAGAAAAGTCAAAAGGAAGTTTATTAATTGACAATAATAAAGATTTCAGTAACAGGTTTGTTTACAAAATGGTAATAATTTTAAATCGATTTTTTATTTATCAGCAGCCCAATTCTAAATAAGAATTCCGCGGGAATTTTTTCCCTTTTCACTTTCACCTCATTATTAAAAAACTACCTAGGAGTTTTTTACCTTTTAAGTTATTTGCATTTAACACCCAAACTAAACGACCAATCCGTCTCCATTTTCTATCGCTAATTTTCACATCAATTTCTTTCATCACACAGATATTAAGCAAATGTTAGTTATTTAACTATTCCAAAATACTTTGAGAATGCGTCGCAAAAATTTGTTTTTCTACATAGTTTATTGGATATTCCTGTGGTTTTCTAGAATAACGTTATATTTGAAATTATGGGCTCGATATAAAGTTTTAGAGCTTTTTATTTAACAGTCCTGTAGTAGATATGGGCAATAAATACTTTATATAAAATTTTGAGTCAAAAATCTTCAGAGGAATAGACTATGTCGTAGTAAGTCCCCTTAGTCATACTTATAAAACCTGGACACCTAAGCTTCGTGGCAGCGATGAACATCGCTCCTCTTTTTTTCTTTATTAATGGGATGAATGAAGATGATGTTGATAATCTAGTGACCGTGGTAGAGAAGAGTGATTGGAGCACAAGAAGTTCCTTCCGATTGATGTTCATGTGTTATGCTGTGTTTGAAGAAAGTCTTCATCGAATCGACTAACATTAGCTATAAAAAGCTATATAAAGACATACAAAAGCGATATTTTACTGTTTGTTTCTTAACAAACTGTGAGCGTCGAAAGAAAGTAAACACGTAAACACCTTAGGTATTCATATTAAAAGTTTTATTAAAATGAAGTAATTAAAACAAAATCAAAAATAAATATAAGGAATTCAAGAATTATTTAATAATAGCTGAACTCAATAAAAAAAAATAAATGCACTATATTTAGAAAATGACCATATTATACGCGTCAAAAGAAAATGGCAACAGAACTTCAACACAACAAGTAAACTTGTTACATTTTTTAATATTTGGTTTATTTTCATTTTGCATCGACTCGACAAGTTTTTTTTTTTTGTTATATCTGGGGAGATTATACTGCATTCTTCCTTTAGAGGATTCTTTAAGTTTGCCTTGCTTGAAATAGCCCATTGACTTATTTTTTTCGAGGACTGCGGCTGTTGATCAAGTGTGTTAGGAGTCCAGTACAGTCGCTACTCTTTCACAGTTTTAGATATATGCTTTAGATTGTTGTCCCGTTGGAAGATCCAGTTTCCAGGCATGCCTTATTTCACGACGCTAGGGTCAACATTGTCCTTCAAAATGGCTAAGTAATCCATCATGTTCATAGTGGAGTAAAGTAAAACAAGATTATCAACACCTGTTGCCGCCATATAGCCTCAAACCATAACTGAAGCTCCACCGAGTTTGACAGAGTTGGCATGTGCCATTCTTAGCACGACATGTCTGTGGTTTTCTAGAATAACCGCGTGTGTCATAAAATCAAAATGTTCAGGGGAGCCAAAAAACGTTATATTTTAAATTATGGAAGGACGAAAAACAATATGTAAATTACACTTAAAGTGTGTGCAGAAAAAACAACTTATGTCGACAAACGTCCTTTTCTTTGAAAAAGAAAACTACCAATGCAACCACCCATGTAGACATAAGTTGTTGGTGCTTGAAAAATGGATTTATTTGTTCGTCAACAAAAAGTTAACGGGACTTAGGATGAGAATATAACAACGTATCAAGAATAATAGTAACGAAAAATATTAGAAATAAACACACAAGTTTTTACAAGTGGTTATAAACTGAAAACTAATCCAAAATTATTTTGCATTTTTTTCATTAATAACAACGTATGTCGCTATGTGTCGTTTTCTGAGAAAATAATTTGTCAGCGATCAAACGTAGGTTGACATACGTCG
This sequence comes from Cordilura impudica, assembly GCA_963682025.1. Lineage (NCBI taxonomy): Eukaryota > Metazoa > Arthropoda > Insecta > Diptera > Scathophagidae > Cordilura > Cordilura impudica. Next base: position 82,251,405 of record OY821517.1, read on the forward strand.
TTAGTGCTGCAAATTAATTTAATAAACATTTAAGTGACGTCGTTATTTAAAGAAAAATCTCAGAAATGGTCAATATTTTTTTTAAAAAAATTGAACACATGTAAAGAGCGTTAAAAATTAATATATTTGGCATCGTTAACTCAAAACTGACAAAAATGGATATACGCGGTTATTCCAGAAAGCCATTGAAGAATTTCCAAAAATTTATTTTTAATTCGACTTTGAACCATTTTTGTATAATTTTGTATTTGCCACTTGTGCGTGCCGCGTAGACCAAGTCAATACAAGTTGGAAGAGACTGCACATCCTTGCTTTAGTCCACAGTTGATGTAAAAAGCATCATTATCAACTCTTAAAAGGTGATTTGCAATGTGCATCACGATATAACATTTGGATTTTGGATGGTATATAAATGCTTTTAAGACAGGACCAGATAGGGTTCAGATCAATGATAACAAAAACATGTTAGAAGTAAAGAGGATTATTTTATTCCGTGCCGTGTTCTACGATTATCCTCAAAGCATGTACGGTTTTTTTAGACAATATTTCTCAACAGAAGAGATACGATCAAGTATGACGATATTTTCTATGGTATGTGGTAGCGTTTTTCTCCGTCAATTTCAGCATTCGCTAAGGTCACCCTTCTTGGGGATTGTGCGGTTAACGCCTTACTTCCGTTCTTGTGTAATATTATCCGAGCACCAAGCTTCTTTAAACAACGCCTAAAGCTGGGGTGTATATCTCTGAAAGAAATCGTAATTAACAGATATCAGTTGAAGGATTTTTTTTCAGTGAATATGACAGGGAAAACCAGGCATTTAAATAAGGTCATAATTTTTTTTATAGCCTCCACACTGCAGTTGCTGAGAGTATATATAGGTTTGTCATTCCGTTTGTAACGCATCGAAAATCTGATTTCCGAAGACTCAAAAAGTTGCACGTCCTCTATCTTCCGTATAGAAATTGACAATGTTTACTAACACATATGTACTTAGTCCTGCTATAAGTTCTGTTACAAGCTTTTCAAAGCAGTAGGTTTTGAAATTTTAAATTTATATTCCTACTAGTTGTTTTTACCCGGTCTTGCCCGGGATCCAAAGGCCTTTGACTTGAAAAATGGTACACTATGCTTACCAGGCGCTGAGTACTTAGTGCCAATGAACAAATTCCTCAAAAAAATTAACCTTTTCCCCAAAAATTTGTATGATGAAAAAACTCCCCAATGTTTACGTTTTTTGGGGAGTAAATTCATTTTTATTTCAATTTAAAATTTTTTGTTTTTTTTTTTTAATTTAGAAGTTTTTTTAAAAGACGCTACAGCGGAAATACTTCAAAAATAAGATGCGAAACCGCTTGAAGTTTTTTTTTTCAAGTTTATTTATTTTGTAAACATCAAATATAATGGAATCGTTTGCAAATTAAAACTTTTAAAAATTGAATTACTTCATTCAATAAATGATCATCATTGAGCAGAGTCGTCAAATTTATAGAAGTTTTAAAACCGGAAAATGAATGAATGTGTTTATAGTACATGTTTGGCCTGTTTTGATCAACAGGTAATTATTGCACATACGTAGATAAAATTGATCATGAGACTTTTCACTGAACTGTGCTCCGCGAGCGGGTCGTATCCGCGTATACCCGTGCTACCGCGCAGTTAGAGTTAACTTATTTTAATCGCCAAAATATATATTTCAGATCATTCCGATATTTTAGGCGAGCTGTGTTCGCGAGCGCGTCCGCGAGCTGGTTCCGCGCGTTTGGCAGCCACACTAGTGTTGCCGCGCAATTGTTGTCAACTTATTGTAATTGCCAAATTATATATTTCAGATCATTCGGATATTTTAGTTAAGCTCTGTTCCGCGAGGGTGTCGCGTCCGCGAGCCGCCTCCGCGCGTTTGTCAGCCACACCCATACTGCCGCGCAGTTGTCGTCAACTTATTTTAATCGCCAAAATATATTTTTCAGATCTTTCCGATATTTTAGCTAAGCTGTGTTCCGCAAGCGCGTTGGGTCGCGTCCGCGCACCGAAATGATGATATTGATATTTTTTTTAATTTAGAAGTTTTTTTAAAAGACGCTACAGCGGAAATACTTCAAAAATAAGATGCGAAACCGCTTGAAGTTTTTTTTTTCAAGTTTATTTATTTTGTAAACATCAAATATAATGGAATCGTTTGCAAATTAAAACTTTTAAAAATTGAATTACTTCATTCAATAAATGATCATCATTGAGCAGAGTCGTCAAATTTATAGAAGTTTGGCAGCCACACTAGTGTTGCCGCGCAATTGTTGTCAACTTATTGTAATTGCCAAATTATATATTTCAGATCATTCGGATATTTTAGTTAAGCTCTGTTCCGCGAGGGTGTCGCGTCCGCGAGCCGCCTCCGCGCGTTTGTCAGCCACACCCATACTGCCGCGCAGTTGTCGTCAACTTATTTTAATCGCCAAAATATATTTTTCAGATCTTTCCGATATTTTAGCTAAGCTGTGTTCCGCAAGCGCGTTGGGTCGCGTCCGCGCACCGAAATGATGATATTGAAAAGAATACAGGTATTAAATAAATTTGTTGTAAGACAGATATTAAGAGCAATATGGGGAATTTGTTAATTTTTTTCGGGGACATTTTTTTTAATTTGGGGAATAAGTTTTTTTTTTTTTTTTTTGGGAATTTATTCATTGGGGACTAAGTACTCGGCGCCAGCTTACCATTACAACTAACTATGTTTATGCATAGAGTATTTTGAGTGTATTATGTCTAAAAGTTACGAATTTTAGTTATTCTAGAGCTTTGTGATATACAACATTTCTGGTTTTTCCTTCTGGTGCATATACGAAAATATTATACTCTGGAGCAGGCGACACAAAAAAACAGTCGTTTAAGGAGTTTCTGATTCTCTGGATTCAGCTTGTCTTAGCCGCTCGATTTCTAGTCGCACTTGATTAGATTCAGGCATTTCCGCCTCTCTTAACAAATCTTGCTGAGCTGCGTTCCGAAAGCGCGTCGAAATGATGCTATTGAAAAGAATACAGATTTTAAATGCGTATATTGCAGGAAAGATATTGAGATCACTTAAATAAATATTTAACAAAATTCATTAAATAATTAGGCGTGGCCGGTAAGAAGCATATGGCGACCTTGCCTGCAGTACAGAGATTGTGCGTATCAAATTTCAGAGAAATCTGTTGAAAAATAAAAATTTGTATAGCGAACAAATATACCAAAAACAGTTAATGAATTATACACAAAAGGTGGGCGTAAAAGTAGGCGTGGCCGGTAAGAATCATATGGCGACCTTTCCTGGGGTACAGAGATCGTGTGTACGAAATTTTAGAGAAATCCGTTGAAAAAAAAAATTGTTATACAAACAAATATACCAAAAAACAGAAAATGAGTTTTGTATAAAAAGTGGGCGTAAAAGTAGGCGTGGCCGATAAGAATCATATGGCGACCTTTCCTGTGGTACAGAGATCGTGCACACCAATTTTAGAGAAATCCGTTGAAAAATACAAATTTGTATAGCGAACAAAAATCAGAAAATGAATTGTATCAAAAAAGTTGAGCGTAAAAGTAGGTGTGGCCGGTAAGAATCATATGGCGACCATTCCTGGAGTACAGAGATCGTGTGTATCAAGTTTCAGGGAAATCCGTTGAAAAATAAAAATTTGTAATGCGGTCAAACAAGCAAACAAACAAACAAACAAACAGAAAATGAATTTTATATATATAGATTTGTTGGTACATTGCTCTGTTGTAAAACAAATTGAAATCAGTTTTGTATCAAATTTTGCTTAATTAATATGGAGTGGGACATTAACGAAAATAGCATCATGGTGATTCCATTGCACAATTGCGGAAATAGCACAAGTCAGGATGAGAAGCGGTCGACTTCGCGTTGTTCGTATGAGTGGAGCAATAAAAGCTATGCGGGAGAAGATTCGCGGAAACCCTTAAGAAAGCAAAATAGAAATGGATATGTCTTCCAGATTCATGTCACTACTAATCCGTGATTACCTCCATATGTAGGCTTTTTGCAGGGCATCTTTTAACACCTCGGCTAAAACAAATACGATTGGAAAGTAAGTAGCTTTTGCAATGGCACGCAAGCAACGTTCGTGAAAATGTCCTTTTTACGGATGAAAAAATGTTTACGGTGGCAAAACAACTAAATCTATGTTAGAACATCAGAAGAATCTAAATTTACTGTGCTAAAGGCTCAGAAAAGTCATCATCCAACATCTGTTATGGACTGGTGAGGAGTATCCCATAAAGGCATGTTTGCCAAAAAGGGCGTAATAACTAAAGCAAAAGTATACCAACAAGATGTCTTGAAAGACGTGATGAAAGACTTGACAACAACACTCTTTAATGGAGAGCACTGGGTTTTTCAACAAGATTCTACATCGGCGCATAAATACAAAACAACTCAAGAGAGGTTACGTCAGAAAATTACAGTCTTTATTAGTGCTGAAGATTGGCCCTCGGTAGGCCCAGAATCTTCTTAATTACCAATTGTGGTCATAGCTAGAGGGTATGGCCTGCAAAGTTCGCCACCAAAATTTGGAGCGTTTTAAGAAAACTCTTATTTCGGCAGCGCCATCAATACTCATCGATATATTCCAAAGGCCTGAGCGTCTAAAAGCATGCATTAAAGCGAGAGGCAACCATTTTGAATAAGGTGTTGATTTTCAGAAACACTATTATTTAATAAAAGAAATAAAAATTACAAAATATTAAAAAATCGAGTTTCTTCAATTTTTACACTATATTCAAATTGTAACAGAACTTATGGCAGGACTAAGTACATAAAAGTTAATTAAATTGTTATTGTGCTTTACTTAATGTAGTAAAGCACACTTATTGTACTACTTTTGATGTAAAATTTATCAAATTTTCTTAATATCTCTATTATTTAGATAGATTGTAAATAAAATGTTTGAAAAAAAAAAAAAAAAAAATTAAAGTTAAAGTTAACACCTTGAAATAGTCATAACTAATTTCGAAGGTTTAATAGGACAATCAGCCTTTGGCCATTTATAGCACAAAGTAACCACTGAGATAATATGAAATAATTTAATAACAATCAAAAATTCTGAAAAAGAAGAGAAAAAACCAATAGCCGTAAGGAAAAAAATTCAATGATTTACATACTCATCAATTATTATTGATTAGTTTCACTTTCTATTCGAAATTTTTTATTTAAAATACATACTTTTCTTTAAAAAAAAGATTTCCTCTATCTGAATATGAATGTAAATTTGCTGGTGCAATTATACACTCGTACTTAAAAACGCAAATACACCTTTTTTTGTTATTAAGGAGTGAGATAGAAAAAATCAAAAACCAAGTTTTTCCTCTTTTTTCTCAAGCATTATTTAAATTTTTATTTGGTATTAGTTTGATTAAAATGAATGATAAAATAGAAATACGTGCTAAAATTATTAAATATTAATATTAAGAATTAAAGGTCGTCAAACTACGTATTTCCAATGATCTTAGAAACTATCAGGAAAATTTGACCAATACTGTGAAATGCGTAAAGAAATAAATTTTAATCATTTTTAATTTATTTCAATGCTCTTAACCCTTTCACGTCCAAATTATTTTGAGAGGACCTAAATTTTTTTTAGTACATAAGGGCTCTCGTAGAGGTCTAAGGAGTCACTCATATGAATTTCAAGGACCTGCGTATCCTAGTTAGTCCGTTATAGAATGTTGTCTATAGGCAACATTGGTCAATCTTGGTACCTTAGGGCTCCGTAATTTTTAATAAAAATTGTTTGAGTTTTTTACTTTTTTTTATTGAAATTAGTTTAAATTCTTTAGGAAATAATATTTGATTTATTACATTTTGTATGAAATTATAATGAAAAGTTACAAAAAATTGAAATTATGTATATTGAATCTTACATAATCTACATCTGCCCTTAGAGCCCCACTCAATCCAGTGACCCGTTTGATCATATCTTGATGATTTTGTTGGGTCCATAACATATGATCTTTTTGATGATGGAGAAGAGCACTCAGATAGTGCTGGTGATGAATCACCTTGAGGCGATAGGGTCGACGGTGATGGCAATGAAGGCGATGGGATGGGAGATATTGTAAGTGGAATTTGAGGTAGTAGAAGTGAGCTCGGTCGACCTCTCTTACGCGGAGCTGCCACCTTAGAGGCTCCAAGCAACTCAATAGCTATGTTCGATTGAAAATTCAAAAGTATCATATGCTTTGCTGATGAGTTGTCAAGTCGTAAATCTCTACGGCATAAAAGCCAGCCAGTTACTACTGCCACATTTATGCACCAGTAAACCATGCGCATGTACCACTTTTTAGAACGGTGTAGAGCTCCAACAACATATCACTCAAATCAACACCTCCCATATGTTTATTATAGCATTCTACGATCGCTGGACGAGGAATCGTAACGTACTTCTTTTCCTTTTGACACCATCGATCACATTGTGTAACTGGATTGACACCAACATAGTTTGAAATCAGCTGAACGCTTTTGTTGTCATACCATCGGCAAGCAATTATATCACACGATGCTTCATATTTGACATCATATGATCCTCGACCCTTTTTAGCCAACTCCTTTTCATGACTCAAGTTACATTTTCCCAAACGATTGCTGCGAATGTTGCCTACTGCCAAAATTCCCTTTTGGCTCAGAGCATTCAGTAGGCTTATGGAAGTAAACCAGTTATCAACGAACAATTTGAAATTCTGATTTTCAGGAAGATTTGCAGACAAATGTAAAACAATATCTGAAGAAATTCCTAATCCAAATGACTGGCACATACCCTCTCCAACATAGAGAGAAAAATCGGAGATGAGCCCTGATACTCCAGCTCTTGAAAACATTTTGAAGCCCCACTACTCTGGTATTCCTCCTGTTCGATTTCATTGCACTTTCCTCTAATTTTTTCTAACAACGGACGTATTTTGTGCAACTTTTCAAAGTTTTGATCTCCTTTTTGGGCTTGTTTGGCGTTGTTATTCATGTGAAAGAACGTTTTCAGCTTTTCAAATCGGCTCCGCGTCAAGGACTCTGTTATTGCAGTTAGTCGTAAATTTCTTGCCCACGCCATTCGTATTTGAGGTATTTTTATAACTCCGAGATGAAGAAGTACTCCAATGAATCTCAGAATTTCATGAATCTCACATTCTAGTTCATCACCACTGGTCTGTAACGCGTATATATTAGTTTCGTCGCAAATTTTTTGAAATATTTCATCAGAAATGAGAAATAGTCTATTGGTTGCTTGACTTTATCTCCGTTGATCTTGCGTTTCCAAGAAACATCTCTCATATCCAACTGAGTATTTCTCCACCTAAGCGTCGACAAATTTGTTTTTCCAAAATCCTCCTGAACTAACTATCTCTGAACTCTTATTCATAGTATTTTCAGCATCGTCTTCTTCCATAATTTGCTGAAGTAAATCCAACTCTATTTCATTCTCCCTTTCACTGAGGCTTTGAATACTATTTTCGAGCAAACTTTCCAGATCATCATCCTGACCAGGTTCCTCTCCATCATCCTCACTATGTTCCTCTTCATCGTCATCGGAATTATTCCGGTCGAAATTCGCGATTTTTCTATATCAAGATTTGCGATCTTTTCTATTTCAAGATCCGACAATTTTTTTAGATTCATACCTTATACATAAAAAAATATTTAAAAAAGGTTTATTATTGAGCTCTGTTGCCTATAGGCAACATTGTCTTTAAAAAATTCCAGAGCGTAAACAAACTATTTTTGTTTTTATTAAAATTTTAAAATCACACTAAAAATTAGAGATTGTGTCCGATTGCAATAAAAAAATATTCCGACTGATCAAACAAAGAAAATGACATGATCAAGCATACTCAAATATGTAAACAAACATACCAAAGAATAACACAGTAAAAAAAAACATTGAAAAAAAAATGTATTTCTTAGTCTTTTAGGGGGAAATAAGCAATGTTGCATATAGGCAACAAAAAGCGTGAAAGGGTTAATAATATTAGTAGGCTAGGCGATTTCTTGTGACCGATGTTTTGTTCTACCGTTTTGTCACGATTTCGACCAAACGTATATTATTTGAAAGGTATTTCTTTTTAGCTGTTTGCAGATTTACAGATTTTTAAATTTTTTCCTTTATTTTGAGTAAATTGCATACATAAAATTATACAATGCTATGTGTGTGTTTATTAAATTTGTTAATGTGTTTGTAATAAAAATGAGTTTGTTTTTTTGTGTTGATTTGTGAATTGGCTATAATTGATTAGCATACCTTTAGGGTCTTTATTTAATGAAAAAATAAAATTTCCTAGAATTTGCACTTGAATTTCGAGAGCTGGAATCTGCTAGTTAATATAAATGGCTTTAGGCAAATATATCTGTTTCTAACCGGAATAAGAGGCATCAGAACCAAGAACATCTTGTATAATTGGCTCTGAAAGAAATTTTGTACATCCCTAACAATGTTGACGTTATTCCAGGAGTAGCTAGAACGTAATTTGGAGAGTGAGAGGATCAGAAGAGAAAATAAGTGAGTGCATTAATTCTCGAATTCTTGCGTGTATGATGTAGTCGAAAATTTATTAAATCCTTATTTCGCAATTCCGGTATTTCTTCCGACATAATACCAATTGGAAGAGAAACATTAGGGTAAAAACATATGAAATCAACCAATGAGTTGACCGCACCGATTTCGAATTGGATGAATTTTGGTACGAAGGGAAAGTTAAACATAATAATAGCGTTTGCCAACTTTCAGTGTCGTAGCTCTCGTATTTTCAGAATTATGGCCATTCCAAGTTGGCAAAAATCAATAAAAATGCACTCAGATACCTTAACACAATTTTTAATATCTCGAAAAGTGTTCATTGTACGTTAATAATCAAGGGCTCATTTTACAGACTAAAACATGCGCCATTCCAAAAAAAATTTTTTTTCAAATTTTCGATCAAGGATAATGTAAATAAAAAAGGACTAAGATTTCCAAAGGATATTTCTCGAAAATCAATATTTTTAAAAATTTCAAAAAAATATATGTTAATTCTTATTATGTTTTGTACAAGTCTGTCAAATTTCAATGTGGAGTCTTTATTACAACATGAGTTATTAAGAAAAAAGCAGGCGAAGGTTTATGTATTTCATGAAATGTACCAAAATACAAAAAGGTGACAAATTACAAAAAGAAGGACATATCAAATGTAACGGAACTTTTTCGACTTTACAACCTAGACGAAATATTTATTGCCTGTTCACACAAAAAATTTACAAATATTTTATGACCTGTGGTCGGCTTATTGGCAGTAGCAAATTCAGTCCCTATTTAAAAAACATTTTATGACCCGTAGTTCACGCAAATTTTCCAATTCAAGAAAAGCAAGGCGTGTATTTTTTTACCTGTAATCTATTTTTTGTACCAAAAAAAAACAGTATAAATCGTTCAGAGACTGTAAGTCAAACTTCAGTTGAATACTAGATTTCATAAGTGCTAAACGTCAAAGTGTTATAGTGTTAAAGTGACTTGATCGTTTGAAAAAACAAAAAAAAAGAGACTAAATATTTAAATAAATTATAATTATTGTCAATACAAAAAAGTCGTGCACAATTCATTCGGTTGTGGTATTTAAAAAAAAAATATGCCATTCCATTCAACATTTTGCTGTAATCCTTTTAAAAAATCCGGTCACACTGGGTGCAATAAAAGTTTAAGACAAGTCCAAGAATGGATGCTACAGTATACTAAGGATAAAAACATTACGATCTCAAATAAAATTTGTGGGACATGTAGAATAAAATTTTCGCATCTGAAGAAATCTAATAAATCTAATTTGGAAGAAGGTTCAGACATAAACGAAAATGTAGATATTTTCGATGACATTGCGTCAGGCACGGAAGAAGATGACATTGCGTCAGGCACGGAAGAAGTTGCTATTTCAAAATTAAACCAATCTTTACCGTATCTGGAACAATCTCCGATAAAAAAGAAGAAGTTACATCAAAAACGGTACAGAGATGGAAAATTCAGGAAAATAAGTGATTCGATTCAAGACAAAATTTTCCACGGTTCAGCACAATCAACTTCGCATATGTGCCCACAATCCGAAATAATAGAACAATTAAAAGAAAAGTTTAAAACATTAAAAAAAAATAGCGACAAAATCCAACTGCTAACAATTTTACCAAAAAGCTGGGCAATACATAAAATTGAGGAAGAATTCCTGGTTACAAACTATATCGCGCGAAAAGTTAAGCATTTGGTTGAAACAAAGGGTGTGATGAGTACGCCTAACCCAAAACTGGGAAGTCCAATTTCACCAGTGACAAGCAATTTAGTAAAATCCTTTTATGAATCCGATGACGTCAGCAGGTGTATGCTCGGAGAAAGATTTCGTGTCTTTTTTTGAAAATGGTACAAAAGTCAGGAAAAATAAAAGACTTTTGCTTGGAAACTTAAGAGAATTGTACGCCTTATTCAAGGAACGACATGATGGAATAAAAATAGGTATTTCCAAGTTTTGCCAACTTCGTCCGAGGAATATAATTCTAGCAAATGCGAGTGGATCTCATAACGTGTGTGTTTGTACAAAGCATCAAAATGTGAAGCTGATGATTGATGCCATAAATTTAAAAAAATTAACTGCTGGTGTTCCGAATTATCAGCTTGAATGTTACAAAGATTGTTTGAAACAAATGACATGCATTCCATCTTCTTCAAAGTGTCACCTACGTAAATGTAACAAGTGTCCAGGAATTGAAAATTTAAAAGCAAAACTAAATCAATTACTAGAGCAAAATGATATTGATGAAATAACATATAAACAATGGGTAAGTGTAGATAGGGATAATTTGGAGACCATGATTGGCCAAGCCGACGTTTTTGTGGATTCCCTATGTGAAAAACTTGAAATTCTATTACCTCATTCATTTATTGCAAAACAGCAGGCAGCATATCTGAGCGAAAGAAAATCAAATTTGGAAGAAAATGAGTATATAGCAGTTTGCGATTTTTCAGAAAATGCTTCTTTTACTATTCAGGATGCAGTCCAGGGATTTCACTGGAACAACTCTCAGGCCACTTTATACCCAATTGCTATTTATTTTAAATCAGATGGAAAAACACAACATACAAACTTCATAATAATATCTGATTGTCTTGTACACGATTCTGTAGCTGTTCACCTGTTCCATCGCCACCTGAATGTATTTTTGAGAAAAAAGTTTAAAACAACCCCGAAGAAAATCACGTATTTTTCAGACGGTAGTGCTGCCCAGTTTAAAAATAAAAAGAACTTTATCAATTTATGTTATCATATGGAAGATTTTGGATGTAATGCTGAGTGGCATTTTTTTGCAACAAGCCATGGAAAAGGCCCTAGTGACGGTCTTGGAGGTACCGTAAAGAGAGAGGCACGTCGAGCTAGTTTACAGCGTCCATTACAAGGTCAAATAACTACTCCAAAACAATTATATGAATGGTGCCTGCAAAATCTTTTGAACTGTAATTTCGAGTTTTTAACTCTAGAAGACCACGAAGAAGAAGCACGGTTCCTTCAAATTCGTTTTAAAGATTTGCGTACTATTCCTGGAACTCAAAAGCTGCATTCTATTGAACCTGTAGATAAAAAAAAAATTAAAGTCAAGCGATACGCGGCAGATGCAGATTTTTTAATTGAAATCCTTCAGAAATAAATAAATATGCTGTAATAAAGTGTTTAATAATGGTAATACATTATGTTGTACTTTTTATTAAAGGTTTAGCAATGGAGAAAAAGAGTTTAAGCAAAGAAAAGTCGAAAAAGTTCCGTTACATTTGATTTGTCCTTCTTTTTGTAATTTGTCACCTTTTTGTATTTTGGTACATTTCATGAAATACATACATGTGAAATCCAATTTCACAATATAATCACAAAAACAGCGTAAGGGAAAAACGGTGTATTGTATATGTAAGTGTATTGGTGTATTTAGTAAGCAGAACCCCCGAGTTCGCTGTCTGTTTAGAAAAATCACAAATCTTTTTCGTTAATTTTAAATATTCAAGCTATTGACCACTAGGTGTGCTGTGAGTTTAACATGTTCACAAACTTACAGAGTTGTTTTATTTTAAGATTCAAGTATATATTCGCTATTGACAGAACTTTTTTAGTAAGCAGAACCGCTAGGTGTGCTGTGAGTTTAAAAAGCTAAATACTAGGAAAACTTTGAAGAAGTCGAAAATAAACTTATGTGTTTTTTTAATTGCTACACCTTTTTCAATTGTATTTAACAAAACATCAATTGAATTTCAGAAAGTATCAATTGTGTTTCAGAAAACATTAATTGATTTTCAGAAAATATCAATTGTATTTCAGAAAGTATCAATTGTATTTCAGACAACATCAATTGATTTTCAAAAAGTATCAATTGAATTTCAGAAAGTATCAATTGTGTTTCAGAAAACATCAATTGATTTTCAGAAAATATCAATTGTGTTTCAGAAAGTATCAACTGTATTTCAGAAAACATCAATTGACTTTCAGAAAGTATCAATTGAATTTCAGAAAACATCAATTGATTTTCAGTAATAATCAATTGTATTTCAGAAAGCATCAATTGATTTAAAGAATATATCACTTGTATTTCAGAAAAAATCAATTGTATTTCAGAAAGTATCAATTAAGTTTCAGAAATGATCAAATGTATTTCAGAAAATATCAAATGTATTTCCGAAATTATCAAATGTATTTCAGCAATTATCAAATCTATTTCAGAAACCATCAAATGTATTTCAGAAAATTTTAAATGTATTTCAGAAAACAGAAAATGTACTGCAGCAAATATCTAGTGTATTTCAGAAATCATCAAATTTATTTCAGAAATCATAAAATGTATTTCTGAAATTATCAAATGTATTTCAGAAAATATAAAATGTATTTCCGAAAACATCAAACGCATATCAGAAATTATTAAATTTATTTCAGAAAATATGAATTGAATTTCAGAAAATATCAATTGAGTCTCAAAACAATAGTCAGAACGCTATATCAAAATATATTTTATTAAGTATTACACTGGGTTTGTAATATTTCTTGAAAACATATCGTCACCTAAAATGCAAAAGGCCGTAATTAATATTTTTATTTTTTTTTTTTACAAGAGAAGCAAAAACATCATAAAACAAGAACTATTTTAAACTTAATACCCAAATTTTAGAATCAAGCTGAAAAATAAAGATTGATTTTTATTTCTGAAAGCAAATTTATGGTAGAATAGAAGTTTTTAAGTAAAAGGCCGTAACTACAATACAAAAAGTTAATTTTTGACTTTTTGTTAGTTACGGCTTTTTGCATTTAAGTGACGATATAAACGTGTTTTTTTCAAAATGATGACTTCAAAATCGGTCAAAATTCTATCCTGGTGTTTATATTGGGGCTGATTAACAAATGAAGTCCTCGTCTTCTATCGATTAATAGGCCGCCCTTGATAGTTTATTTTCCAGTGCATAACAAATAAGTCCAAATATTGCTAAACATTTTCTGCGACTCCAAATCACTAATTGAAACAATAATAACTTTTCGGAAATACATTTATAATTTCTGAAATATATTAGATGTTTTCTGAAATATATTTGATACTTTCTGAAATACATTTGATGTTTTCTGAAATACATCAATACATACGGCCGTAGGATGAACGCTATTAAAATTGGTGAGAATCGGCCGTGTTCAGACCTAGCCCCCATACAAATGACCCCTATGAAATCAACATAAATTGCCATAAGATCCAAATTATCATATAAATCTTAGTCAAATTCGGTTTGTATGTGTTTATTACATCCATTAATCAGTAGTCCAAAAATGATCCCTATGGGACAACTCTTAGTCATAGGCCCCATATAGAGCTGCTTCCCGATCTTCTCCTAAATCTATCAAAAAACAAAAATATTGCACTGATTCTTCTCAAATTTTGTTTGTATATATTTTTGCAAAATACAAGAGACTTTACCAAACGTAGTCAGGATCGGTCCATTTTTGGGCCTAGTCCCCATATAGATATATCATCCGATATGAACTTTTTCATATCTGCAGCCAAAAAAATTAATAAAAATCAGACTCAAATTTGATTTATGCTTATTTTCTATATCCAGTTAGTTGGGCCTGAGAGATAGGGTCTCTAAACGCATGGTATAGGCTATCGTATAGTCGGTCTAAACCGACTATAATTTTCTTACTTGTTTTATTTTATTTTATTTTATATTATTTTATTTTATTTTATTTTAATTTATTTAATTTAATTTTATTTTATATTATTTTATTTTATTTTATTTTATTTTATTTTATTTTATATTATTTTATTTAATTTTATTTTATTTTATTTTATTTTATTTTATTTTGTTTTATTTTATTTTATTTTATTTTATTTTATTTTCATAAAACAAATGGCAAATTAAGTCAACAAATTTTATCTGACTAATCGTACTCTTACTATTTTTTTTTTGTCACAAATTGATTCGTACAATTTCCTTTCGGTTAGAAATACCAAAAGAGGCTGGATTTCTTTTGTTATTTGCGAAAAACAATTCTTAATACGAATTTTATATGTATTACTCTAACCAATTATTTGTTACAATATCTGTGAAAATATTACGTATTTGAAACATGTTGTTAAAATATAACACAGGGGAACAAAATTTAACTTTTTTGGTGTTGACTGAAACTTTATTGCAATTTTTTACTAATTGAGATCGCTGTTTTCAAATCTAATCTCCCTTTTTCTCCATCAGCTCGCATTTTAAAGTTACAGATACTAATCGTATTCCAATATATGGAAGTGCCTTAATTTTGGACATAACGGTATATCGCGAAAAGTCGAGCTGATAGAAAAAAAAAACCAAGTACAGATTTGGATTCAGCGTCCCAAATAACCTTAAAAACAACATTCAGTTCTTAATCAACAAAAACATTGTTCCCTTTTGTAATTAGTGGTTGCAGTCGCCAATAAATATGATTGAAGCATATTATTGTAGGTTTTATTAGGTTGCCTCAATTAAATTAATTTAGTAATTTATAAAAAGACCTGTTGGTAAACGGAACTAAATTTGAACTAAATGAATTGTCTTTATGCGATAGTTATAAAAGAATATCAATTGTATTTTTAAATATTAAGGAAATACAATAAAAATTCTTATTACTTTAACAAATTGTTCGATTTGTAACCCAATTCTAACCAATCTTTATTCTGTGTGCACGTATTTAATACTTACGCGCCAAATTCATTCAATGCACTAGCAGCAACAAATGTTAAG
Organism: Cordilura impudica; assembly: GCA_963682025.1. Lineage (NCBI taxonomy): Eukaryota > Metazoa > Arthropoda > Insecta > Diptera > Scathophagidae > Cordilura > Cordilura impudica. Next base: position 82,266,690 of record OY821517.1, read on the forward strand.
TTTGAAAGCTAACAGTTGTGCGAATATTGAAAACAATATGATACAGTGAAGTATCAGCAATTGACACAATGTAAAGCAATTAGTGATTTAAAAGTTTTACAATTTGAATTAAGCTCCGCTAGATAAGTAATTTCGCCCACTATGCAATGGAGACAAGTGCTCCAAACTGTCCGGAGATTAGGCCAGTGAAGAGATTTTGGGCTCTTGCAAAAATTGAGTTGAAGAGCACAAAAAGGCGTTCAAAAATGAGGAAAATATTAAACGGAGATGGTATACCTGTTCTAAAAAAGTGACAGAAACCATTATAAAATTGCTAATGGAAGAGTTTCCGGAAAAGGTCCATAAGTAGTGATTAGAACTATAAAAATTATCTTAGTTTTGTAAGCTTTAATATAATTTCAATTAAATAAAAAAAAAAACCAAAACTGTAGGTTCAATGGATTTTTTGTTATTACATTTTATGGATCTACATACTTATGTTAAGATTTTTTCGATCTCACTCCTTATATGTATTTGTTGTATCTTTCTTTGTGACAACTCCATCATTATGGTTTTATAATAAAATAATGTCTTTACGTGAACTTTGATCAGACACTGTGTACGTATTACAAAATATGAACATACTAACTTTCGTTAGTGGCAACAGTTTATAAATTAACATTTTTTTGTGTCTGTGTTTTTTATTTTATTTATTTTTTTTTGTTCACTTATTACCACCTTCCGTTGATTACGTTGATTGGACTCTGAAAGGTCATCAACAACAAACCCATGTCTGTCTCGCTGAAACTACTCTACAAGAAAAACAACAAACATTATTAGATATCCATGGGTGATATAATCATAATGTTCAAACCGCCTAGGAATACATTAATAAAAATATATTAGGTGATTTCAAAATTTGTGTGGAAACAAATTTTACTTTGCCTTAAATGTTATTGCTCGTTCGTACGAACAAAAGACAAAGTGCAAAATATTTTCGAGTTTTTTCGAAACTTTTTAAAAAAATTTTTTTTTGGCCATTGATATCGTGTTATTACTCTTTCTAATTTGTATGCTCATGTACAAGTTTTTTTTTGTCTTTTCATATGATTTACTTTGATTGATTGCATTTAATGTTATAATTTGTGTAGTGTTTTTTTTTTTTTGTATGTACACAAATGAAGGTGGGAGTTTAAGACAATTTTGAATTTAATTTTTGTGTATTGTTTTTTCAAAGAATTAAAACATTGATTACCTTTTGCACAATCAATTATAGGTTTCATAAAGGAAGGTTCAGGGGTTACTCTCAGATCGCAATTAAACTTGGATATGTTATAGAAAATGAAAAAATTAGTGACACGTATCCTCCAATTTCATATTTAGGGGGTGAAAATAGGCATGAAAAAAGGCAATTTTTCGTTTTTTTATTGCAGATATTTCAGATTTGATCCAAAGAAATCATGCACAAACTGTACATCATATGAAAGCTATTTTCAAGATCTCTCCAATATAGATAAAGTTATGAACAACCATGCTCAAATGATAGTGCATAACTTTACATATGGGTTTTGCATGGTGGTACTTACGAATTTTAAATTTAAAATACATACAATCTGTCAAGGAAGTGTTTTAATTTTTACATTAAAAAAATTTGTTCTCCTTTTTATACCCTTCTCAACACTGTGCTTAGGGTATATATCAGTTTGTCATTACGTTTGTAACGCATCGAAATCAATTCCCCATAAACTACATATTTTCTTGATTCTTATAAAAAGAGAAGTTGATTTGCGAAAATCACGATCATAACCTCAATAAATAACAAAGCTATTCTCTTCGTCTGATTGAGTTGCTATTTAAAATCATAAAAATCGGTCCAATGGGTCACGAGATATGAATGAAAATGTGAAATAATCTCTTGAAAAAATAAAAATGTTTAATGTGTTTGTTGTTTTTCTTAAGTTAAATGTATTGTAATTGTTCTTTTCTTATGCCCGTTTTCTCAATAGGCGATTACCTTTTATCCCAACGAGAAACTGCCGATTAAAGAAATTTTATTTTCTCAATGTCTGGTTTGCTTCTATTTTGTCGCAAAGCTAACCGGCACTCATCTGCCAATTATTTATTTATCGTACAGATAAATTATTCTCCCAACTTTCATATTAATTTTGAGAGGCATTGCCAACTGAAAATAATTCTCCCAACTTTCATACATATTTTGAGAGGCATTGCCAACTGAAAATAATGTTTTTGTCGGTACATTGAGAAAACCAAAATTGTTAACCGGTAGTTTATCGGTCCAATAAATTTATGTCCTGGTTAAGTAACAGGCAGTTTGACGATACATTGAGAAAACCGACATTAGTGTTGCAGTCGTTGTATTTGTATCATTTGCTTGGTTATACTACACATGTCACATTGGCTTAAGTAAATATTGCTACAAATTTGTTATCGTTATCCCGATATAATAAAGAAAATCTCCAATTTGAAAGAAAAATTATAATCCCTAAATAAGTACCTATTTAGAAAAAGTTGCTTATTCAAATCAAGTAAACTTTAAAAAATAAAATTTTTTTTATAAATGTATGCTTTTTACAAGAAAGTACCCGTTTGAAAATAAAACATTTTTCTTAAAAATTACCTTTTTTAAAAACCTCTTTTTTTAAAATGCATATTTTTTAAAGTACCTTTTTTTAAAATAAATACTTTAAATAATGTAACTTTCTTATCTACGCACAGTGGCGCCATTTGAGTTTTTTCGTTGCAAAAATCATATCTTTTGAACCGAATAATATAATTGAACAGTTTAAACAGCATATGATAGATAACTGTTCAGCCTATGAAATGAGCGTTTGGAAAGGGTGCTACGCTTTGTAGGGGCCTACTTATGGGTTATCAAAACTAAAATTTGTAGAAAAATCAATTTTATGGTAACTAAAAAAAAATTATTTTTACATTTTTAGATCGTTTTTATTTTTTTTCTTTAGGGTTTTATGTTTTAAATTATTACCCAACAAATTAAAAAAAAATTACTTCTTTTTTAAATTTATTTTTTCAATTTTCTGTAAAATATTCATCACAATTCGTAAGAGAAGGTATATCTAAAAGACTAATCATTTCTAAACTATAATTATTTTCTAACTCTATTCGTGACTTCACATGCCGCAGGGAAGAAATAAGTGGATCGGAAGATGCTGCCAACATGTTGAAGAGGTCCTCATTTTGCCTTACCCTTGATGCTTTGAATGTGTTCTGCAATCTATATTTTTTATAAAATTTGTTAAGAGACTCCTGTGCTTCTTCAGAAAGCTCTCCAATTGGCAAAGACTGGTAGTCAATTATATCTTTGCCATGCGCCAATATTTTATGGACGGTCGGGGTCAACTTCTTCTGTGGATACATTTCTGCTAAAAGAGATGCAGTTTTCGATGCATATTCTCCATATTTTGTAGAATTGACATTTTCTTTGCAGTTTAAAACATTCAAGATCGTTCCCAATCTTTTCACGATCTGATTGTCAATTCCAGTGATTCTAGTTACTGCCTCATCATTTTCAAAAAATCTCCTAGAAGTGTTTCCATCGTTTGAGTTACCGTATCCGTGCTTGGGACAGTCTACTTTTAGTCCAACTTGTTTAAAAAAAGCATCCTGTATTTGCTTCTTTCTGATCTTTTCCTTATCCTTTATTGATGTATTTTCATCGAAGTTTTCCTCCTCTTGTGGTAGGGTATACGCCAGTTTTAGCAAGAACTCCATACACCTTATCCTTGCGTGCAATGGTGACATTCCATATTCGTAATTCTCCTCGTTTGTAGAATCGTTTAAATTACCAAAGTTCTTCTGCCTCTTTTTGCAAAGCGGGCATGACAATGTTGAGGTTGTTCCTGTCAGTTCGTTTACGACTTTTCCGTCAACCATGGTCAGGTGGAACTCGTAATTGCATTCAATATATTTTCCTTCTCCAATTTGCAGCTTTGTAGGCTTAATCTTGCTTATTTGTTCTTCAATGTCCTTCACCGTGGTCCTTATGAGTTCTGCCGATTCCCTTGCAAACTGAAACATTATTGGTCGGCAATAATGCACTGATGACGGACGTGGATTTTTCCAGTGTAGGGAAACATCAGATTTTAGCCGCAAAGGAACAACAGATGGCATAAACATATTTCCGTCCGATATTGTAGCGTCATCGGAAGATATCCTTTGCTTATAAACGCTTTGTCCGGATGATCCATCGCAGCCCTATTGCTGATCAATGTCAGTTTCTCAGGAAGAATTTTCACCTCATTTTCAGGAAGACTCTTCAACAACCGTTTTGCTGTATGGCCCATGAGATCCTGCAGATTGGCTTTCACAGAAACTTCCGTAAACTCCGTATGCAGTGGTCGTGAATTTAATTTGGCTTGCGTAATATGCTTGTATCCTGGTAAAACGTCAGCCCCGTGTCGCATCAAGGATGCCCGTAGTATCTCATATTTTTCGTTGGAAAGTTGTAAGTCCATAAACAAGGCCAAGGCTTCTTCGGAACCATACTTTTTAATGTGTGCGTTTGTGGGCGTGGGAATGCTTTCCTTAATCCTTTTTAGTCGCAGTGGGCTTGCATCAGCAACAGATTTTGTAATCTGCGACCTAACTCTTTCACTATCCTTTGTATATTTAATAGACAGCGCGTCCGATAAATGCTTAGTGGTCAAGTCATTGGTGGCATCGGCAAGTTTCCTCTTTCTTGTGAAAATTGAAAACTCCTCAATACTTTTTTTTGGCCTTCCTTTTGCTCCTCTGGTTGATGTGGTGGGTTTATCTTCTGCCAATATATCCAGGATGGTGTCTTCATTAAGCCAGTCCTCCTCGTATTTGGAGTTGAAGTTCTGAATGGTTCGATTAGATTTCACCCATTTTGCCTTAATATTTGCATATATCAGATATAAATTATTTTTTATAATTTCGCTTCTCTCAATATTTCCGTATAAGTTATCAAGTTCTTCTAAAGCAGCTTCCGTGAAAAACTTTGGTGTGGTTGACCTTCTAAACAGTTCAAATAATTTTAAATTGTTCAACGCCATGTTTTCAGTACTTAAATTGTTTAACGCCATGGTTTCAGTACTTGTTGCGCCAACTTTCAGTCGTAGACTAATTCAGGCATTATGCTTATTTTGCAATATATAGGCTTATGCTACCACGCCTAAAAATTTACCTGTTCCCTGCATACATATGGATTTAGGCTGAATTATGCAATTTTGATATTATGCTCGTGTTTAAATAAGATTTGTGCCTACCTGGAGGGACCATAAGTCATTATTGTTCTTGACCATTTGTACTCCAAAGTAATTTTTAAGTGAGGTGCGTACCTGCGAATTTCAATGAGTAGTTTTTTGTAGACTTTGGCAGACAACCGACTTAAAATGCAATTTTCAAACTATTAGATCAAACTACTGTCAGTCAAAACATGTAAGGGATGCACGCCATACAATTTCTGCAATCATGTCTTTTTAAGCTTTTTTACCCCTAGAAGCCAAACGGGCAACTACGGGCAGATAAAACCCTTTGAATAATGTAAAGCAATAATCAAAAAACATGTTTTGCAAATATGGCAAATATAGAAAAATATAGATTTTTTTTATTTTCCGTCAAAGTTGAAAAATAGTGAAAAAACGGATAGTTTTTAAATAGTGATTTACCAGGAGAAACACAAAGCAAACAGTTAATTTTTTTTTATCATTATACATTTAATAAATGCATCAATCAACACAAACAAAAAATAAGGCGATTCGTTACCAATTTTTCGTGATATTACACCCGAAATCGCAACAAATTAACTAAAAATTGTGTGTTTTTTTGAAAACCGAAAGTCGGTCAACTTTGACCGGTTATATCTTCTAAACTAAAAATGTGATATTATTAAGAGTAGCATATTTGAAATCGTTGAAAAGTTTCCTATAACATGGGTTTATTCAAAACTTCGTCGGCGCACATGAAAATTTTGATTTTTGCAACCTCGTTTGCTCTACGGGCACCACTGTGCTACGTTTATAGATACGAGTAATATGGAGTAATTAAAAAAAAATTTATATTTAAAACAGAAAATGAGAATTATATATTTAAGCGTATAGTCAAAGCAATTTCTGTTTTAGTGAGGACATATTTTTGTTTTTTTTTATATAACGGCTAGTTCGGGCTTTAGTAGATTTTTTCCGAAAATAAGTCTTTGTAGCACACCCGGGCGGAATTGACGAACTGCAGAAAAAAATACTCCACAAAAATGAGTATAGGGTTTGATAGATCGCGAGTGGATAATGTTTTAATTTTTAGATGTACGCGTTCAAGAACATGTTCTTTTTTTTTTAGCAGTACACCTGCGAAAACACGAACTGAAAATAAAGCTACACTCGAATCTGTGTGGTTTATGTGTGTTCGAAACAAAAAAAATACGTGATAGAAACATGCTCGTGTACATAACGAAATATTAAAACGAAACACAGTCATGATTGTGTTCGGGACCGTACAAAATTTAAAAACACACATAATTGATATCAAAATAAAAATATGTGTTTGTTGGTCTGAGCTATGTTTGTCTAGTTAATGTATGGACAAGTTGTTTTATTCACTGCGTGTTTTCTTCTGAACTCTGCTCGAAACCTTAAATGTTTTTGTTATCGAAAAAAATCAAAAAAAAAAAAAAAAATCGTCTTGGGGAAAAATCGCTCAAATCGTCATATCTCGAAAATTCCCTTAGTGGATTTTTTGTCATATAGTTCTATCAAAACCTATACTCTGTTTTTTTGGAGTATTTATTTCAGCAGTTTGTCAATTCCGCCCAGGTTTGACTATACAGAAACCACCCACAGGAATTACAAAATTCCCACACAATTCTGAGAATGCTTTAAGAAATTAAAACAAAAAAAAAAACATTTGTTTTAAGACTTTAAACAAAATATTTCTGGATTTTTCCGAACAATTTTCATCGTTAATATCTTATTTTGAAAATCACAGTCCAGGATTCAATTATACATGAAACTGCAGAAAATTTCGAAATATAGTTTTTTAATAATGTTAATAATTTTCAAAACTATTACGTATTACATTTTAATACTTCATTTTAATACTTCTCAACCAACACATAATGTATAGTGAAGATATTGTATACCCTTTAGAAAATAAAAAAATTAAATCAAAGTCAAAACTATAATTGTAAGCTAAAATTGGTTAATGTTATTACAAATGCGTAGAAATGTTAGGAAAAATATTTAAAGTAAAATTAAAATTTTTAAAAAAAAAAGTGGTTTCACAGTACTGAATATTCCAATATTTTTTTATTTTTAATTTGTTTTTTGTACAAAATAATCGAACATCGGCGATTAACTGAAAAAAATGTAGTATTAAAGAAATAATTTAATTTGCCGTGATCAACTTCATCCTTAGATACATATATCACGAAAGTAACTGACGCTTACCAACACTGTTTTTTTAAACTTAATATTACTTCCTTAATATGTAAAATAATTGTCTTTTTTTGTTTGTTTTGTTTTTGTTGCAAATATCAAACTACTCCGTCATTAAATAATATTTATTAATAAATAAAAAAAAAAAAATCTTGAGCTACATACTTGTGTACATATCCAAAGCTTTTATAGTAAACATCAGTCCAACATAACATTCGATTTTTATATGAATATTTCAATTACAACAAAGCTTATATATATATATATACAATTGTAAGTGCGATAATCAAGTTTTTTTCTTCTTCAAATTTTTCAACATAAAATGTTTTTTAAACATGAACCAATATGTGGCTTCCACGTCCAAAGCGACCTGGGTCCTATGGTCATATTCAAACATACAAACATATTTTTTATATATTTTTTTATAGATGGCACTGTGGCCTTTTCATAATATCAATAAAACATACTATACAGTTCAACCTCGGTTAATGTGGAACCCTCGACGTTATTGAAATATTAGATGTTATATATACCCTATACCACTATGTGATTAGGGTATAATGACTTTGTGCTAATGTTTGTAACTACCAAAAATATTTGACTTAGGATGAACGACATTGAAATTGGCGAAAATCGGTCCATGTTCAGACCTAGTCCCCATACAAAGACCCCTATGAGATCGACTTAAATTTCCATAATATCCAAATTATCATATAGACCTCGGTCAAATTGTGTGTGTGTTTGTTTATTACATCCATATATCGGTAGTCTAAATATAACCCCTATAACACAATTCTTAGTTATAGCCTCCATGTGAAGCTGATTTCCGATCTTCACTTAAATCTTAAAAAAAACAAAAATATTGCACAGAAATTCTCAAATTTTGTTTGCATACGTTTTGCAAAAAATAAGTGATCTTACCAAATATGTTCAGGATCTGTCCATTTTTCGAACTAGTACCCACATAAATATAGCACCTGGTATGAACTTTTTCATAAATTGGGTGTGTGTTTGTTTATTACATCCATTTATCAGTAGTCTAAATATAACCCCTATAGGACAATTCTTAGTTATAGCCCCCATATGAAGCTGATTTCCGATCTTCACTTAAATCTTTCAAAAAACAAAAATATTGCACAGAAATTCTCAAATTTTGTTTGCATACGTTTTGCAAAAAATAAGTGATCTTACCAAATATGGTCAGGATCGGTCCATTTTTCGAACTAGTACCCACATAAACATAGCACCTGGTATGAACTTTTTCATATCCGAATGCAACAAAATTAACAACAACGCCACTCAAATTTGGTTTATGCTTATTTTCTATATCTACATAATTAGTTGGACCTAAGATATAGGGTCTTTATAGGGTATCGTATAGTCGGTCTTGACCGACTATAATATTCTTATTTGTTTTATAAAGAGAAATGCCCTCTTATTTAATTATTCAAATTGACTGAGGACTTTATAATATTAACAGATGTTGAGTATTATTTTATATGTTCAGAATTGCTTTATAATTAGCAGGACTGCGAATTTCATGCACTAAAAAATCTAAAAATTTCTCTTAAAGCATACACTGTTAAATGGAAAAAAATTAACAAAAAAATTTTGCATTTATAAAAAAAAATTTAACATAAAACTTCTCTTTTTACAAATTATATTTATTAAATATAATACTAAATTACTGGTAACAGTTATTTTTATACCCTCCACACCACTGTGCAGAGGCTATATCTGTGCTTTTCTGGAATAACCGCGTATGTCCATTTTTGTCAGTTTTGTGTTAACGATGCCAAATATATTAATTTTTAACGCTCTTTACATGTGTTCAATTTTTTTTTTAAATATTGACCATTTCTGAGTTTTTTTTTTAAATAACGACGTAACTTAAATGTTTATTAAATTAATTTGCACCACTAACGACCTACGTTTGATCGCTGACAAATTATTTTCTCAGAAAACGACACATAGCGACATACGTTGTTATTAATGAACAAAAAAATGCAAAATAATTTTGGATAAGTTTTCAGTTTATAACCACTTGTAAACACTTGTGTGTTTATTTCTGTTATTTTTTGTCACTATTATTCTTGATACGTTGTTAAATTCTCATCCTAAGTCCCGTTAACTTTTTGTTAACGACAAAAAAAAACCATTTTTCAATCAACAACAATTTATGTCTACATGGGTGGTTGTATTGGTAGTTTTCTTTTTCAAAAAAACAACGTTTGCCGACGTAAGTTGTTTTATCTGCACGCACTTTAATTTACATATTGTTTATTTCGTCCTTCTCTGGGATCTATTCCTAATTTTGACTCAAAATTTTATATAAAGTATTTATTGCCAATATCTACAGGGCTACTAAAAAAAAAGCTCTAAAATCTTTATATCGAGCCCAAAATTTCAAATATAACGTTTTTTTTGGCTCCCCTGAACATTTTGATTTTATACGCGGTTATTCTAGAAAACCACAAATATATCAGTTTGTCAATGCGATTGTAACGCACCGAACAATGCATTTGCGACTCCATTAGATATATTATTGATCCTCATAACAGCACGAGTCGATATAGCGACTAAACCATTTACCTGTGTAAAGTTATTGCTTTTTATTATTTCTAGCAGATTGGTGTTGCAAATGGGGTAAATCGGGTATTATTGTACCGTGACCTGTCCAAAACAGTGTTGCCATAATTTGAAATTGTAAAGATGCTAAATTGCAAACAAAAAGATGCTAAAACGTACTGGAGTCAAAAAAAAAAGATGCTAATTTTTTTTTTTAATTTTATTCCTTTATATTGAAAAGTTAAATACTTATTAATAATTAATTCTTTGGTTTTTAAATCGAAAAATTAATATAAAACATAGGTTTCGATTTATATTTTTAAAATTTTAATTAAAATTATTTTGGATTTCATCTGTAATTTTTTAACATCAAATTGTTTTTTTAATTTTAAATTAAATATTTTAAATCTTAGAGGGATTTTTTTTAATTTCAAATATAACAGAATTTACATTATTAGAAGATAGATTATATTAGAATAATTGGTTTATGGAATCTAATATTTCTGTGATGTCTTCATCTTCAAGTTCTTCTTGGGTATGATATTTTTCTTACGATCGACTTTTATCAACGACATCCCTCGGTATATTGTAAGTGTAACAGCACCCATTTTTCAATTTCAAACCTTCATTTATACGTATTACAGAACATAACTCGGATTTTATTCCGTTCAAAGTTTGCTTTTAACTAAAGCCATTAAACTAAACAAACGTTCAACTTCGGCTTTTGAGAAAGACAAAACTAATAAAGACAATACAAATATTGATCACTCTTTAAATGGATTTTCGCCAATAGAATTTTTGTTAACTTCAATCCATAAAGAGGTTGTATTCAGTGTTGTATCCCAATATTGTTCTGTGATATAACTCCATTTGATTTGAATTTGTTCTGTTTCAGATGATCTAAATTTAAACTCTTCTAATATATTGGTTATCGGTTCTTTTACCCGGTTTAATGTGTTTTGTATTGAAAACTTTGGCATTTTTTTAATACAATAATATATTTTGACAATCGACTTTTTAATTCATTAAAAACTGTTGTTGGTGTTTACATTCTTCTATGTTGAAAGAAACTAACAGAGTGGTAAAAAGAATAGTACACAAAATTCTGGTATTACACTTTCAGAAATTAAAACATATCAATACCATTAAAATTGTGTATTCAAAAAAAAAAAAAAATTAGAAAATCAAAAAAAGATGCTAAAAGCAACTTTTTATTAATAAAAGATGCTAAGTTAGCATCTAGCATCTTTTCATAAATTTTGGATGCTAAACGACAAAAAAAAGTTGCTAAATTTAGCAACTAAAATGCTAAAATGGCAACACTGGTCCAAAAAGATGAAGACACCTCTAAAAAATTTCAATAATTTTTTATTAGTATTAAATTTATCAAATTGTTGCTTTTTAAAAAATTTTATTTATATTTTTTATAAATAATGCAATAAGTCCAGATATTAATGTAAACGTAAAACGCAGGTGGAGGGTTTCAAAGCATAGCCGAATTTAACACTCTTATTTGTTTATTACCTGTATTTACATTTTTCATAAAAAAAACTATTTTTTGAATCCAAAATAGTAGGATTTAGGTCCATTATTACAACTTGCCAATAGCTAAAGTTAAGATTTTATCGGGCAGATTATTAGTTTTTCGTTATTAGAACTATACTTTAAGCTAAAAGTGACCGGTAAGCTAAAGGAAAGATATTGTTGCCTTTAAATTTTAACGTGAGGTTTATGTATTTAATGTTGCCACATTTTCTGATCTATAAGAAGAAATTCACAACAATTTATACCCTGTTTCCATAACACAATTCGTCACAGACGAACGAAAATTTGTGTGTATTTTGTTTTTGTTCTTCATACAAATTTTCGTTCGTCTGTGACGAATTGTTTTATGGAAACAGGATATTAGTTTTGGAAATAAATTTATTTACATATACTTGTATATTTTTTAAAAAGTTTTATTACACATTTACAACAATTGTGCAACTTATCATAAAGGTTTTTAGTTTTTATTCTATTGTTTTTATTGCTTGTTTGCGAACAAATAAAGGAACGTTGCCACTACGTATTTTTATAAAGTAATTCATTTGGTCAAAAGTAATCGGTGTTTCCTTTGGTGTTGACACAATATCAAAAATATTAATTTTATTTTACTGGGAAGTTGTAATAACGAAAAGAAGTTAATGGTAACTTTATTGCTCACTTTAGCTAAAGTTACCTTTAACTAAGATTTACTTTAAATGCAAGTTGCAATAATGGCCCTTAATTGTCTAGGTTTACCGAATTTTTGAAAAATATCTTTTATTCAATGCAACTATATTTTTTAACAGTTAAAAAATAATAGTTTTTTCTTCTAAGTTTCTAAGTAATTTCGTGTTCTTTTTTAAACATTTTATGCTCCTGTATGTTTTATGTTCTGTTTCCTATTAAAATTTTTTTTTGGAAATTTTTGTTGTGCCAACAATTTAAAATGTCAATTAAATAATTTTGATGTATTTAAATCAGAGTTCAGAAAAAAACACACACTGAATAAAAAACTCGTACATATATGTAAACAAACATAACTTAGACCAACACACACATATTTTTATTTTCATACCAATTATGTTTGTTTTTAAATTTTCTTCGGTGCCCAACACAACCATGACTGTTCGTTTTAATATTTCGTTATTTACACGAACATTTTTGTATCACATACTTTTTATTTCAATCACACATAAAGCACACATTTTTGAGTGTTGCTTTATTTGAAGTTCATGTTCTGGTACGTGTACTGAAAAAAAAAAACACAGAACATGTACAATAAACAGGTTCGAGTTCAGTTATATTGTAAGTCGTGTTGTGGCTCGTGTAGTAAGAAAAAACACAACATGTACAATAAACAGGTTCGAGTTCAGTTATATTTTAAGTCGTGTTTAAAATATAACTGAACTCGAACCTGTTTATTGTACATGTTGTGTTTTTTCTCACTACACGAGCCACAACACGACTTAAAATATAACTGAACTCGAACCTGTTTATTGTATATGTTGTGTGTTTTTTTCTGAACTCTGACCAGAACATGAACTTCAAATAAAGCAACACTCAAAAATGTGTGCTTTATGTGTGATTGAAACAAAAAGTACGTGATACAAAAATGTTCGTGTAAATAACGAAATATTAAAACGAACACAGTCATGGTTGTGTTGGGCACCGTAGAAAATTTAGAAACGCACATAATTGATATGAAAATAAAGATATGTGTTGGCTGCTTTTGAACAGAACATTGTGTGTTTCATGTGTGTATTTTCTGAACCTTGATTTAAATACAAATTTAAAAAAAAAAAAACAAATAACATGTAAAGGGTGTTTTTTAGAGTTACAGAACTTAAAATTAAAATAGAGTAAAGAAAAATATTTTTAGTATCAATTAAGCTGATTTTTTTTGATAGATAATCTTATGCCATTAATGTTAAAATATGATTTGTGCCATGTGGCTGCCACATGGCGCAATCTGGAACTCCAATTTTCACACACTTTTCGCACCGGTTGCAGCGGTATTTCGCCAATAATCCGTCGATTGTTAATTTCCAGAAGCCTAATTTTCGAACGTATTTTTATGCGAAAGTGCGGTCGAAAAATGGATCGATCCTGACTATATTTGGTAAGTTCACTTATTTTTTGAAAAACATATACAAACCAAATATTTAGAAAAATCTGTCCAATATTTTTGATTTTTGATAGATTTAAGTGAAGATCGGTAATCAGCTTCATATGGGGGCTATGACCAAGAATTGTCCTTTAGGGTTTATTTTTAGACTACTGATAAATGGATGTAATAACCTTACACAAACCCAATTTGACTGAGATCTATATGATAATATGGATATTATGGCAATTTAAGTCGATGTCGAAGTGGTCATTTATATGGGGACAAGGTCTGAACATGAACAGATTTTCACCAATTTCAGTTACCCTTTAGAGGTCATCCTATGGCCGATAGAAGCGTATGTACTAAATTTCATCAAAATATATTCATATTTGCGACCTGTAGTTTGATTACAAGATTTACATGCACACACAGACAGATGGACGGACGGACATCGCTAAATCGACTCAGAAAGTGATTCTGATCGGTATAATATCAGAATATCAAATATTTCTGATACTTTAAAAATAAGTTAATTTAAAAATTTTATTTATTGGTCTTCGAAAAAAATGTTCTTTGAACATGATTTTTAATCTGATAAGCAATTTGATAATCCAGATAAAGTTTTACAATGTATTTTACGATTATAAAGGTTGTACTGTATATATAAAGAAACGTGGTTAATTAATAAGTAATAATAATGAAATTGAATAACATTTCGAATCCACACATCAATGTAGGTTAGATTTTTAGATTTTAGATTTTTGGCTTTTCGAGCACTTAAATTACTGATCAGCGTTTTGACGTTTATTTCTATATTTCTGTCTTGTTACATATGTACATGGTGGTTTTGTAAATGTTAAATATTCATTAAATATGTTGGTTTTGATTTTATTTTTCTATCAATTTACCCTCGTTGCAATACATGTATGCAAATTAAATTTTTTATTTTTTTAGTTTTATTTGAAGCACATCCATACATACATATGTACTTACATACTTATGTATGTTTTCGAACAAGTTGCATTTGCGTACATTTTTCAATGCAAATAAGATATGTCAGAGTTAAAACAGCACATGTAAAAATCTATATAATTAAATTTTTTTTTTTTTTATTCTTTTATTATTATTATTATTTTTTATATTGTTGTTTGGCGAACTATGAAAATATTCTCGTAATAAAAGAATTTATACAGTATTCATAAACAAACTAGGTTTTATGGTTAGTGGATTAGTGGAGTAATGAATAATAGCTAAAACAAAAGAAAAAAGAATATAACAAAAAAAAAAAAAAAAAAAAACTAACAAAAACCGAAAAACAGGAAAGGGAAATGTTAAATTCTTTATAACAAAAATAATTTCTTTTTCAATTCGAAAATTTTAAACCTTGACACATAATAATGTTTCATATTCAATGCTCTCTCAACCATAGAATGTTTTGGTTATGGCAGATTTTCATTGTGTTCTGTTTTAAGAAAAATTAAGACTCTCTGGTGTTTTGGTAAATTAATTTTCTGAAATGATCAAATATATATTAGAATACATTAATTGATTTTTTGAAATTATCAAATGTATTTCAGAAAGTATTGAATGTATTTCAGAGATTGTCAAATAAACTTCAGAAAACATCAATTGATTTTTAGAAATTATCAATGGTATTTCAGATATTATTAAACGTTTTTCAGAAACTGTCAAATGTATTTCAGAAAACATTAAATGTATTTCAGAAAACATTAAATGTATTTCAACATATAAAAATAAATTTCATAAAATTTCAATTAGATTTCAGAAATCATCAAATAATCGAATATTTTCAGAAAAAGTCAATTGATTTTCAGAAATTATGAAATGTATTTTATAAATTGTCAATTGTATTGCAGATCTATAATATTAATAGGCTAGGCGATTTCTTGTGACCGATGTTTTGTTCTACCGTTTAATCCCGATTTTGACCAAACGTATATTATTTGAAAGGTATTTCTTTTTAGCTGTTCACCAGATTTACAGATTTTTAATTTTTTTCTTCATTTTGAGCATTTAAAGTTGCTTCTAACACATACCTAGAAATTGCGCTCGAATTTCGAGAGCTGGAATCTGCTAGTATTATAAAATATATTTAAAAAAATGTATTTCGGAAATTATTAAATGTATTTCAGAATATATTAAATGTTCAATTCAATTCAATTTTATTATTAACATTTCATTTAAGTATAATTACACTGTGGAACAAATTCAGGTTAGCAAAAGTTAGGTCGATTCTGAGAGTGAGGGGTGAAAATAGAGGCTAAATTAGAAGACCCGTATGGCGACGTTTGTTTACGTTAGTTCGAATTTTTTTTTAATCGACCTTCGAACTTTGCAGTCAAATGCCGATTTTCAGCATATTGTTTATATGGTTTTTTGGCTATAACTCATCGACTAATTGATATTTTTTCAAACTGTAAAAGCCAAATTATTGCTAGAGACCTGTGCGACAATTAAAATTTTTAAAAAAAATTGATTTAGAAAATTTTTGTGGTGCTTATGAAGCAAAATGTTGGAAAAATTATTTTTTTTTCGTGCTTTTTGAAAACTAAGTATTTTTTGCTTTCTGTTTGATCTATAATATGTTTCTCAGTTTCTTCAATAAATTTCATTTGAAAAGAAAATGGTAATAAATAATTTGCGTTAAAAATCCCAAAACCATTAAATAACAAGTAAGAAAATTATAGTCGGTCTAGACCGACTATACGATACCCTATACCATGCGTTTAGAAACCCTATCTCTTAGGCCCAACTAACTGGACATAGAAAATAAGCAAAAACCAAATTTGAGTGGGATTTTTATTAATTTTTTTGGCTGCAGATATAAAAAAGTTCATATCGGATGCTATATCTATAAAGGGGCTAAGTCCAAAAATGGACCGATCCTGATCATGTTTGGTAAAGTCTCTTGTATTTTGCAAAAATATGTACAAACAGAATTTGAGAAGAATCAGTGCAATATTTTTGTTTTTTAATAGATTTAACTGAAGATCGGGAAGAAGCTCTATATGGGGTCAAAGGGATCATTTTTGGACTACTCATTAGTGGATGTAATGAACGCATACAAACCCAATTTGAGTAAGATCTATATGACAATTTGGATCTTATGGCAATTTATGTCGATTTCATATGGGTAATTTGTATGGGGGCTAGGTCTGAACATGGACCGATTCTCACCAATTTCAATAGCGTTCATCCCATGGCCGATAAAAGCTTATATACCAAATTTCATCAAAATATATTCATATTTGCGACCTGCAGTTTGATTACAAGCTTTACATGGACACACAGACGGACGGACGGACGGACGGACGGACGGACGGACGGACGGACGGACGGACGGACGGACGGACGGACATTGTTAAATCAACTCAGAAAGTGATTCTGATTCGATCGGTATAATTAAAGATGGGTCTAGGTCAAATATTTTTGGTTGTTACAAACAGCAGCACAAAGTCATTATACCCAAACCACATAGTGGTATAGGGTATAAATAGCGATATAGGTAGAAGTAATTAAAAAAGGAAGTTCCAAGAATTAGGAATTAGTAAAACAACTTTTTTCTTTTCAACCACCGCACAGGTAGCGATTTTTTTTTTATTTCGTACAAGCAAACTAATTTCAAAAATGAAGATTCAGTTAAGACTCGAAACTCAGCCGAAGCTGATGTCTTTTAATTTTCGCTCGGTCGTGACAAAATTCGCTATTAATTTTTTTGGAACTTATTTCATTTTGTGAGTGATTTAAGTTAAGTGCATCGGTTTCATAAAAATAATGAAAAAAAAAAAAACATTGTATAATATATATCGTATTAAAAATGTCGGAACCAAAATGTAAAATGGACCATTTTTGTAATGTTTATGGACGTTTCATAGCAAGCGATGAAAAATGTGGCAATGCGAGTGATTTTTTTTTTGGAAGCCTGTAAACAATATTTCCCGCAAGAGTTTATCACTGACGTAAACTATGCCCCTAAAAAAGTTTGCTTTAATTACTATTCAACTCTTATGCAATGGAAAAGTGAAAAGCAGAAGGCTATGCCTTTTGGTATACCAATGATGTGGTTAGACAACAGGCCGCATCAAGAAGAAAATTGCTATGGATGTATCAACTACCATAAAACTTTGAATAGAAGGAAAGCAAAGAATAAAACTTATGTAGCAGTGCCAAGTGTCCAATTACCATTACTGCACTCAGAATTCGTTCCAGTACCAACATACCGAAGTATTGATCTTCAAACAGATATCAGTACTACAACCGCCGCTGCTACATCCATGGATTTCTACTCAGAATACGACCCTGGTGAAGGTACATCCTATGAAACATCAAAGGATCCAATCCTAGTCACACAAAACCAATTGGATGGAATTGTTGCAAATTTGTGTTTGACTCAAAAAATTTCGCTTATTGCAACGATATTGAAAAGTTAATGGAGACGATAGGGTTAACCTATAAAAAAGATGATTGACGTTTATTCATCGATAGTTCACAAATCAGCTTAAAAGTTGTGTTTTTGCACAAGACAAATAGAATACCGTCTGCTCCGATTGCGTACAGCACTGACACTAGTGAAAATTTCGATAATTTGAAACACATTCTGGAAGTAGTCAAATATAACGAACACCAGTGGCGCATTTGCTGCGACCTCAAAATAGTTTCATTGATTACAGGCTTAACAGCATCTGGCCGTCCAAAATATCCGTGTTTTTTGTGCGATTGGGATTCACGATACGGAGAAGGTATTAAAGGAAGAAACCAGTGCAAACAGCATAACTGAAATAGTCGCATTGGACGGAAATGGCCTAAAGACAATAGGCTACAGAAAGTCTTGTTCCTGTTAAGTCTTGTTAAACTTGGCATTGCTAAAAATTTTTTGAAATGTATCGCAAAGAGACCAGCAGCATTCAACCGCTTAAAAGACATTTTCCCAAGACTAAGTAACGCCAAAATTCGGGAAGGGGTTGTTAATGGTCCCGACATACGGAAACTAATGAGTCGTCAAGATTTTGACCAAGTTCTGACAGACCGAGAATTAAATGCATGGCTCGCATTGAAAGCAGTCAATAAAGGACTTGTAAAGAACGCAAAGACAAAACTACAGGCAATCTGTTGCAAACATGTTGGCAGCTTTCGATGAAATTGTGGTTAATATGTCGTACAAAATTCATCTCTTGCATCAGCATCTTGATCAACTCGCTCAACAGTTGCCAACTTAATCTGAAGAGCAAGGCGAACGTTATCACCAAACTGCGCTTCCATTTGAAGTAAGGTAACTATAGAGTGTGCATATTTTGAATTCCTAGATTTTTATACCCTATACCACTATGTGGTTTGGGTATAATGACTTTGTGCTGCTGTTTGTAACAACCAAAAATATTTGACCTAGACCCATCTTTAATTATACCGATCGAATCAGAATCACTTTCTGAGTTGATTTAACAATGTCCGTCCGTCCGTCCGTCCGTCCGTCCGTATGTGTGTCCATGTAAAGCTTGTAATCAAACTGCAGGTCGCAAATATGAATATATTTTGATGAAATTTGGTATATTTGCTTTTATCGGCCATGGGATGAACGCTATTTAAATTGGTGAGAATCGGTCCATGTTCAGACCTAGCCCCCATACAAATTACCCATATGAAATCGACATAAATTGCCATAAGATCCAAATTGTCATATAGAACTTACTCAAATTGGGTTTGTATGCGTTCATTACATCCACTAATGAGTAGTCTAAAAATGATCCCTTTGACCCCATATAGAGCTGCTTCCCGATCTTCACTTAAATCTATTAAAAAACAAAAATATTGCACTGATTCTTTTCAAATTTTGTTTGTACATATTTTTGCAAAATACAAGAGACTTTACCAAACATGATCAGGATCGGTCCATTTTTGGACCTAGTCCCTTTATAGATATAGCATCCGATATGAACTTTTTCATATCTGCAGCCAAAAAAATTAATAAAAATCCCACTCAAATTTGGTTTTTGCTTATTTTCAATGTCCAGTTAGTTGGGCCTAAGAGATAGGGTTTCTAAACGCATGGTATAGGGTATCGTATAGTCGGTCTAGACCGACTATAATTTTCTTACTTGTTCTAATTTAAACATGTTAACGATTGAAAACTACTTTCGTTTCAGGTACAGAGGAAAGAAATCTCCAGATGCAATACTCGCTGAAATTTGTTGGTGGTGTAAAAACACCTTTGAAGAAGAGGAAGACGAGGAAAAAGAGGAAGAAGGGGAAGACAAAGATGAAATTCCAGAATATCTGTTGTGATGTTGATCCACAGCCGCCTGCTAATCGGCAACTGGCCAAATCATTAATTTAATTTATTTAATTTTAAAAAATTTAAAAAATATATTTTTTTCCATATTTTTATTATTTCTTTTTCAATGTTTCTTCAAAACCAACACTGAACAAAACATAAAAAATGAGAAGTAAATTAATATTAAGCTGGAAAACGCAAGTTTTGTATAATGATTGTTTTCTTTTCAAATGAAATTTATTGTAGAAACTGAGAAGCATATTATAGATCAAACAGAAAGCAAAAAAGGCTTAGTTTTGTGGAAAATATTTTCAAAAAGCACGAAAAAAAAATAATTTTTCCAACATTTTGCTTCATAAGCACCACAAAAATTTTCTAAATTAATTTTTTAAAAAATTTTGATTGTCGCACAGGTCTCTAGCAATAATTTGGCTTTTACAGATTGAAAAAATATCAATTAGTCGATGAGTTTTAGCCAAAAAACCATATAAACAATATGCTGGAAATCGGCATTTGACTGCAAAGTTCGCAGGTCGAATAAAAAAAAATTCGAACTAACATAAACAAACGTCGCCATACGGGTCTTCTAATTTAGCCTCAATTTTCACCCCTCACTCTCAGAATCGACCTAACTTTTGCTAACCTGAATTTGTTCCACAGTGTTATTTTTACAAGATCAAGATGCTTCCTTTTCACCTAAAACATTAGATGTAATTTCAAACCCATTTCCCCTTATCCGATCGATCTGAAACTTGGTCGATAGACTTGCTGTGAAAAAAGATTAACTTTGAAATAGTCACGCACAGTCACGCATAGTCACGCACAGTCACGGAGAGATTTAAACCTCACTTCTCCTCATCCGATTGATCTGAAACTTTGTCCATAGACTTGTTGTGGCCAAAGATTAATTTTAAGATAGTCAAACACAGTCAAACACAGTCACGCTGATCGATCTGTAACTTTGTGCATAGACTTGTTGTGGCCAAAGATTAATTATAAGATAGTCATATGCAGTCACGGAGTGATTTGAACCCCATTTTCCCTTATCCAATCAATCTGAAATTTGGTCCACAGACTTCCTGTCACCAAATATTAACTTAAAGATAGTCACGCAAAGTCATGCACAGTCACGGAGAGATTCAAAACTGATATGCATAAGGAAAGAAAGAGTTTTAATAAAAACTTGGTTTTTATGGTTAGATTATTAATTTTAAAATTTTTTAATTTCTTAAACTTCCTAATATGATTCTAGATCATTAATATGAACATATTCAGAATTTTAGCATCTGATATTGAAGTTATGAGTGAGTCTCCTTATTTTTTCTGAGACCAATTCTAAACCCGCAAGAGCATGAAGTCTGTCAGTAGAAAAGAATCATGAAGGTTTCTTACATGGTTCTTTCAAAAAATGAATTCCAAATTTGTGAGAATTTTTACACTTGTCACTAACTCGCTGATTATGTAACACTATAAATAATCGTACTAAAGAAGAAATATATTTAAATTATTTAAATTAAACTACCTCTATTGTTGAATGTTAATTGATTATTAATTGTTCTTTATTTTTTCATTTCTTTATATTATTCATTTTTACATAGCTTGATTGGATTGTGTATAAAAATACCTGATTAAACAAAATATACAGGACCTACATACGGGGTATAGCGTGATTTAGTATGGCACAATACTTTTTATATGAATTCGGGCAATGACTTTATTGTAAATTGTCGTATCAGCAAATGTGTATAATTAAACATATTTTGGACAATGACATTTAGTCGTAAACTAAAACACATTTATTAGTGACTAAATAAAGTTATCGTCCTCCTTATGAATATAATCACTAGGGTGGCCCTTCGTTATATGAAGGGAAAAAAAAGTGTTCAAACTGTCGGTCTCACCCCCTAGAAATATGCGAATAGCAAAAAAACTGAGAAATACAAAGTTTTGGGCCAATCAAAAAACGTTTAGTCGTGGCGCACAGCGATTGAAAATTTCAAGACTTTTTTCAGATTTTACGAAAATTTTGTTGAATAGTTTCATTTTTCCGACAAAATTCGGGATCAGTATTAAATTATCCTTTCAAAAGGCTATAAAACTTCAAAATCGTATGAAACCTCGCCAAGAAATAGCAAATGCCACAGACCACTTTTGTGCCAAAAAAAAACTAGGTCATGAAATTTGATGGCATTTTTTTCAACTTTGAGAAATTGATTAAAGCCATCATTCTTTTTTGGTCTCTATGCTTATAAGTACTCAGATATGAAGTATTGTTTTATTACCACGTTGTTAACCTATTGCGCATTGAGACCGAAAATTGGAAATTTTTTGATAAAATTTTTAAAACTCCTTTTTCAAGTTTGAAAAAATTTTCTTAAACAAAATTTAAAAAAATTAATCTATCACTTTAAGGTTTTATGAAATACGTGTTGCAGATTAACTATGTGAATTTTTAACTAAATCCCACTGCCAGAATTTTTTTGACAAGGATTTTATTTTCGCGGATTTCGAGAAAAATTGGATTTTTGTGAAATATTCTGTAAATGTACTCTCTCTAAATACTTTGTATCAAAAATTCATCACTTTTCTGCTTTTAAATATTATATTTTATCTTAATAGCCTAGGGTTTCGGAAAAAAATAATATGACTCCATTAACCCTTTTGGAATTGGGGTCACATATGACCCCAAACTAATAAAAGACAATTTATTCATAAAATTCAAAGATTTTGCAAGTGCTGTCCAATTTTTAGATGCGACACTTAAAATATAATAACCAAATATGTAGAAGTTTTGTCCCAAAAATTTGGGATAAATCCGAGAACGTTAACCCATTATTTGCCAAGGCCAGCTTTGGATTTTAAGATATCTTAAAATAAAAATGACCTAAAACGAGTTTTTCTATTAAACTCGTTGATACCACTATTTAGAATTTAAGAAAAATAATTCGGTTAATTTTTATTTATTTAACCATTCAGTGCTCCTGGGATCAAAATAATCTATTGTGATATATCTTTGGTGCAATTATCTGCTTATTGCTCGCGAATATAAATTAAAACAACTTTTAACCAATTTTGTTATAAAACTACTTTATGTAATAAAGTAATAGCTGAATTTATTGCTGTCTCACCCACCAATTTGGTGGATATTGATAAAAAACGAAAAAAAAAAATTTCAGGTCAATCGGTGAAGATGCCATTACTTATAATGGTTGACATTTTTTGATTTTTTATAATAAGTCGCTTTATATTATCTTCAATGTCACCTACATGTTTTGAAACTTCTACCATTTTATTTCCCAGTTTTAAATAGTTTATTAAATAAAAGTAAATTTCAAATATAATAATATATATAAAAGGTAATATTAAATTAATACTACTCTTAATGGAATAAATTACAAAATTAAATCAAAGTGAATTTCAAAAAACGTCCTATTTTTTAGACATATGACTTAAGTTGTTTTAATTTATATTCGCGAGCAATAAGCCGATAATTGCTAAGATATATCACAATGGATAATTTTGATCTCAGGAGCACTGAAGGGTTAAATAAATAAAAATTAACCGAATTATTTTTCTTAAATTATAAATAGTGTAACAACGAGTTTAATAGAAAATCTCGTTTTAGGTAATTTTTATTTTAAAATATCTTAAAATCCAAAGCTGGCCTTAGCAAATAATGGGTTAATGTCTCGGATTTATCCCAAATTTTTGGGACGAAACTTCTACACATTTGGTTATTTTATTTTAAGCTTCTCATCTAAAAATTGGACAGCACTTACAAAATATTTAAATTTTTTGCATAAATTGTCTTTTATTAGTTTGGGGTCATATGTGACCCCAATTCCAAAAGGGTTAATGGAGTCATATTATTTTTTTCCGAAACCCTAGGCTATTAAGATAAAATATAATATTTAAAAGCAGAAAAGTGATGAATTTTTGATACAAATTATTTAGAGAGAGTACATTTACAGAATATTTCACAAAAATCCAATTTTTCTCGAAATCCGCGAAAATAAAATCCTTGTCAAAAAAATTCTGGCAGTGGGATTTAGTTAAAAATTCACACAGTTCATCTGCAACATGTATTTAATAAAACTTTAAAGTGATAGATTCAGTTTTTTAAATTTTGTTTAAGAAAATTTTTTCGAACTTCAAAAAGTAGTTTTAAAAATTTTACCAAAAAAATTTCCAATTTTCGGTCTCAATGCGCAATAGGTTAACAACGTGGTAATAAAACAATACTTCATATCTGAGTACTTATAAGTATAGAGACCAAAAAATAATGATGGCTTTAATCAATTTCTCAAAGTTGAAAAAAATGCCATCAAATTTCATGACCTAGTTTTTTTGGAACAGAAGTGGTCTGGGGCATTTGCTATTTCTTGGCGAGTTTTCATTCAATTTTGAAGTTTTATAGCCTTTTGAAGGGATAATTTAATACTGATCACGAATTATAACAGCTTGTCGGAAAAATTAAACTATAGAACGAAATTTTCGTAAAATCTGAAAAAAGTCATATTTTCCCCATATAAACACACTTGAAATTTTCAATCGCTTTGCGCCACGACAAAACGTTTTTTGATTGGCCCAAAACTTTCTCTTTCTGAGTTTTTTGTTATTCGCATACTTCATACTTCTATTGGGTGAGACCGACAGTTTGAACACTTTTTTTATTAAGGGCCTTCCTAATAATCACGCTACAGTACAATTTTTCACGGGGCATATAAAATCGAAAACTATGCGTCAAATTGTGAAAATTGTGTACTCTCTTCAAAAACAATTTTTAGGGTTGCCAAATCGGAACATAAAATTGGTTATTCAATTTCAATTAAATATCAATTTATTTACATAATATTTTCAATTATAAAGATATATATCTCGAAAACTAAGCATAGTAGAGAACAATCGGAATTTCCCCCCTATTTTTATTACCCCTGCCTTGGGCGGTAACTATTTCTAGGGTTGCCAGATGAAAAACGTAAAATTTTTGAGGGTAACATAAAATCGCTATTATCTGGAAAACTAAAGCTTGTAAAACAAAATGGTTGAAATATTGCCCCGTAGCTGTAATACCAACATGTATTGAGGGGTAACTATTCTTGGGATTGCTAGTTCGACAAATGTAAAATTTTTGGCAAAACGAAAAAATCGCTTATATTTCGAAAACTAAGCGCTGTAAACTATTAGGGATGCCAATTCGAAGCCCATAAAATTTTTGTAGGGGAATATAACGCTTATATATCTTAGCGTCGTATAACAAAATGTTTACAATTTTTTGCCCTCTATCCATGGCACCTCATATGAATTACCAAGTAACTATTTTTAAGTTTGCCAGTTCGATATAAAATATATAAAATCTAAAACTAAGCGAAAATGGTTGCAAAAAGTGCCTAAAGGTATACAAAATTCTGAAACAAAATTGAAACAAAAATTGCCGTTTTTTTCTGAGGGTATCAATATCGCTTTGTTCTGCTCTAAGAAAGTTGCATGAATATAAGCTAATTCTATACATTTTGAATTTTAATTATGCATATTTGTCACACCCTTTAGGCACCTTAAAAACAAATTTGTTGGCTAGTGTTTTTGAAAAATTTGTTCAAGTTTAATTTGAAAATAATACAATAAGAAAAAAAATTGCAATGATAATTTAAACTACATTCATATTATTTAACAATAATATAATTTATTTATGTATCCCACGTTTTTCGTTTGGTAATATCTTCAAATAATACTCCATTTGTGACCATTGTTTTTAAAAAAAAAAAAAAAAAAAAAAAAAACACGTTTATTATCATGACTCAAGGCGTTGTTTGCCGTTTAATTATAAACAACAACAAAATAATTTAAAATTATTATTATATTTTTTAACAAGCGGTATTTTACTTTCATTTTAAAAAAGTTTCGTTATTTTTCTTAAATAAACGAAGATCAAGATCATGACAATCTTTAAAAGAATAAATTTAATAGATTACGTCATAGGTTTTTTTTATACCGTCTACACCACTGTGAAGAGGGTGTATTTAAGTTTGTCATTCCGTTTGTAAAATTTGAAAAAATGTGACCCCATAAATTATATATATTCTTGATCCTTATAACAAGCGGAGTTGATAGCGGTGTCCGTCTGTCCATCTGTGGAAATCACGATCACGCCTTCAATAGGACAGCTGGGTTGTTGGTTTTAATGAAAATGATTTATTGACATTCTGAGGAGCTGCTATTTTAAAATCATAAAAATCGGTTAATTACGTCCCGGGATTTCAATATAAATATAAAATGCTCTTGAAAATATATGATTTTTCTATGTTGTTCTTGTTATTCAAAACTTTGTTTCTTGTGTGTGATATCTGTAATTGTTGTTGTTGTGTTCGTTGTGTTTGTACATATACTTCATGAGTGTGTAACGCCCGTCCTACACAGGCCACTGCCACTGCTACTACAGTTGTATACGCATTATCAACGAAAAATTTGTACTTACACATGCCACTGCAATTTCATTTTGAAAATGTCGAAGCGTAAACTTCCACCATCATACCCATCTCTTTTGATATATTTTCTTCGGTTTTGTTCTTTAAATCGTTAAGATTTATTGTTAATATCCCACAAAAAATGTTGGCAATGGTATAAATTAATTATATTTATATTTGTTTTGTTTAAAAAATAGAGTTACCGAGTTCATAGTATAGTCACATTTTGGGGGAAAAGCCTAACATTTAAAATTATTAGTATTACTTCAATATATGTATGCTCTATAATTAACAAAATTGCGTTTTTATATGCGCATTTCAAGAAATGAATCATAATAATACATTTAACAAGTTAAAACTTTAATTACAATTCTGCAGTAATCCAGTTAATTTGTATTACATTTTTAACAGGGTAACATTAATCATTGTTAGTGGCAGCAATTACTCGCACGAAAAATATGGTGCCATTAGGAAGACCATTCCGAAAACTGTGTGTGTATTAGTAAAAAAAATGTGAGTGTATTGAGTTTTACGAACTGGCAGTGGCCTGTGTGACGGGCGGGTAATAGTTATACTTCACATATCTGTAGGTCCAAGTCGTGAGGCTTAAAGACGTATTGTTGCCGGCGCTGACTCTTTATTTAGTTTTAAAGCCGCCGCCGACGTAGACGGCAAAGTTGGTCTAATAAATATTTACTTACGAAGTAAACCATCTTAGGGCCATTATTACATTGTTCGTTATTACAACTATACTTCAAGCTAAAAGTGACCGATAAGCTAAAGGGAAGATATTGTTGCCTTTAACTTTTAAGGTGAGGTTTATGTATTTAATGTTGCCACATTTTCTGATCAATTAAGAAGAAATTCACAAATTGGAAATAAATTTATTTACACATACTTAAATATATGCTTGTATAATTTTTAAAAAGTTATATTATACATTTACAACAATTATGCAACTTATAATAAAGATTTTTAGTTTTTATTGTTTGTTTGCGAACAAATAAAGGAACGTTGTCACTACGTATTTTTATAAAGCAATTCATTTGGTCAAAAGTAATCGGTGTTTCCTTTGGTGTTGCCACAATATCAAATATATTAATTTTATTTTACAGGGAAGTTGTAATAACGAAAAGAAGTTAAAGGTTACTTTATTGCTGACTTTAGCTAAAGCTACCTTTAACTAACATTTACTTTAAAGGCAAGTTGTAATAATGGCCCTTAGTCAATTATTAATTTTTAAATCTATATATATAAAAACGTTGGTTCATTTATTTGTAACGAATGATCTCAAAAACCATAATAGCTGTCGAGCTTCGGTTCCGTTCGAGCTCCTCTGTGTTTTTTTTTTTTTAGTTTTAAGCCTCTAGCTGGCGTTGGGGTCAAGTTATAAAAAAAATTCTTATTTTCAGTTCGATTTGATTGCAATTTAGAATGTGTGTATGTTTCGTCATATGAAATTTTTGTGTATATAAATGGATCCGATAGGTGGCGCTGGGGTAAAGTTATTTCGAATATTCTTATTTGCGGTGCGAATTTACTGAATTTAAGTATGTACGTATATGTATTTTAGATGATGCCAAAAATTTTTTTGTTGAACCCGTTAGATGGCGCTGGCATTCGAAAAATAATGAGTTGTCAAATTTATTTAAATTTTATTAAGTTACAAAATTCACAAATGCTTTTATGTATATATAAATATTCTAACCAAAAAGGAAGGAAAAATTGCATTGGCTATTGCTTCGTCCGGAATAGCCGCAACATTATTGCATGGTGGTCTACAGCTCATTCAGCACTCAAATCACCGTTAAACGTACAAACAAATGAGATTGCCGTATGTTATATCAAAAAACATTCTGGTATGGCAAAAATTCTGCAAAAATGCAGTATTATTATTTGGGATGAATGTACCATGGCTCACAAACATTACTAAGAAGCATTACATAGAACTTTTAAAGATTTGAAAGGCCATGAAAGACTTTTTGGTGGAGCTCTCATTTTATTATCTGGAGATTTTCGTCAAACATTGCCAGTCAAACCAAAATCAACCTATGCTGACGAAATAAATGCCTGCTGCAAATTATCAAAATTATGGAGTAGCGTTCAAACTATAAAATTAACAACAAACATGTGAGTACAATTAGAAAATGATCTAACGGCTGACCAATTTTCAAAACAACAACTTGATCTTGGTAATGGTAAAATCAGTATTAACCCAACCAATCAAACTATTAAAATATCCATAAGATTTTTGTCAATTTATATCGTCATGCGATGAGTTAATTGAAAATGTATTCCCCGACATTCAAAATCAATATCGTAACTATGATTGGTTAAGTGAAAAAGCTATTTTAATAATATAATATTAATGTTGTTATGCAGGACATGATTGATTCCGAAACGTTTTCTTTCAAATCTATGGATAGTGTTGTTGAAGAAAATGAGGCAGTCAATTATCCAACAGAATTTTTGAATTCACTTGATGTACCCGGTCTACCGCCACATTTATTAAATTTAAAAGCCGGTTCTCCAATGTTATTTAGGCTACAATTCTCAAAGAAAACTTTAAAGGAGAACATGTTTTGCTATGATTCCTACCGACACACCGATAACATTCAAAACATTGCAATTTCCGATCAGATTGGGCTTTGCCATGACCATTAATAAATCTCAAGGACAATCATTGCAAATATGTGGTTTGGAGCTCGAAAACGGTTGTTTTTCCCACGAGCAACTATATGTGGCATGTTCCCGTGTCGGAAAGCCAGCAAATCTATTCATTTACTGCGAGAATAATTAAATTAAATATATTGTTCACTCTTTTGCATTACTATAAAAGAAATATATATAGAAATATATTCTTATATGTTACAATAAATATTTAATTTCATTTTCATAAATAAAACATTAATATTAACAAATGCACAAGCGTTTTTTGTTTTGTATGTATTGGTATATACAGATTCTAACTAAAATAGAAAATTCATGGAGGGCAAAACAACGTTTGCCGGGTCCAGCTAGTATTAGTATAAAATAATCTAACCCATAAAAACAAAGTTTTGATTTAAACTCTTTCTTTCCTTATACATAAGACTTTTGAATCTTTCCTTGACTGTGCGTGACTTTGCGTGAATATGTCAAAGTTAATCTTCTTTCACAGCAAGTTTATCGACCAAGTTTTAGATCGATCGGATAAGGGGAAATAGGTTTTAAATCACTCCGTGACTGTGCGTGACTATGTCGAAGTTAATCTTTCTTTACAGCAAGTATATCGACCAAGTTTCAGATTGATTGGATGAGGGGAAATCCGGTTTAAATCTCTCCGTGACTGTGCGTGACTAAGTCAAAGTTAATTTTTTTTTTTCACAGTAAGTATATGTACCATGTTTCAGATAGATCGGATGAGGGGAAATGACATTTAGATCACTCCGTGGCTGTGCGTGACTACCCCAAAATTAATCTGTAGTCACAACAAGACTATGGGCCAAGTTTCAGATCAATTGGATGAGGGGGAATGGGGTTGCCCCACAACTGACATACAAAGAGTATGATTTAAATGAAAGAGTTTAAAAAGAAATATACCTTAATTTATTTTATATATTTAAAAATATTCATTGAAACTAATATTATTACCTATTGCTTTTGAAAATAAATTTTTATTATGAAATAAATTGGCAGATACACATATTTTTTTTTGCAGGAACCGGTTTTAAAAGATTAAAATTAATGAAACCTGACTTACTTCTTCTATCGTTAATTTCCTCAGAATTATTATTTAAAATTTTTGCACAAAAATAAAATTGTAGTATTTTTGCTTTATTTACCACAAAACTCAATCATGTTTCCCAAACATATGGAGGGCTTATATTCAAAAAGTGCTATCTACAGGTGACAGCAATATTAATTTTTGATTTCAAACTGTTGTCTGATATAACTGTCAAATATAATATCAATTTTGATATCACACATGATTAGCACGACTTTTTCTTGTAGCAAATCGATCGATAAATACTTTGAGATCTTATTAATAAATTGATTTTATTAATATAAGCCCTCGATATGTTTTTTCTTGCTTGCTAATTCTTACTGGCAAGAATATGTATATCCAGTAAAAACTAGCAAGTTTTCAAAAAATGATCTGTCACTTTATGCTCTCATTTGTTCTCTTTTACTGGGTTTTTGAAGTAAACGAACAGGATCCGGTAAATTTTGTGATAATTTGTAAAAATTGTTACAAATTATCACGTAAACGAACAGAGCTAATGTAACAGATTAAAGAGAAAATGTAAATAATGAGTTTTTTTCCTTTATAAAGTATTCGGCAAAATACTCTTAGCTAAGTCAATATAAGTACATATTTTTCCCTTAAAGCTTCCAAAACTCTCTTTCTGGCTAAAGTTTTTTTTTTTTAGTTATTTTTGACCTAAAGCTACTAAAAATTATATTTTATCAAAAAAATGTTATTATGCAAATATATTTTGCACTAACATTTTCTCTTTTTTTTTTACTTTATTGGGGAAAAACTGATTTTCGCTTGCTATATTGCTAGCGAGTAAAATTCGCAAGGTTACGTTGGAATAATCACTCGTTATCGAATCCCAGAATCAAAAATTTCGTCACATATTATTCGTTATCGTATGAGAAAATCCCAAAAGTAAAGGAATGCACAAGTTCGAATAAAAATACGTTCGCTTACGACTGTGCAAATAAGGCCCCTGCATTTCAAAAAGATTCCTTGCGTAATTGACATATATATAAAAACAAATCTGGGGATAAAATAATTATTTTAGGCAGAGCAATATTTGCCTGGTCAGCTACTTGTCTTAGTAATAAACAATAAATAAGAAATTATAATATTAATAGTAGAAAAAGAAGAACAAGCAACTATAAATTTAAATGGTATTAGAACTTAAGCCGTGTGTTCACTAGCAAGTCACTTGCGAAAGAACTTCTGCAAGTATTTGCTGAAGTGTTTCCACTCAAACCGAAACTTGCGGAAGTCTTCTTCCAGAAGTAGTTTGTAGAAGTTATTATGACGAACTTGCTGCACAATATTGCAGACGTGTTTCCACACAATGTGAGTAAGGTAGAATTTGTTTTTTTTACGCATGACAGTATAAAATGTCTTGTGGTAAAATAAGATTGGCAGCTGCCATCGCAGCATATTTAATTGAAAAGAAACAAATTAAAAAAGAAGCAACGCGTTAGAATTAAAAAAAAAAAATTATTTTTAATTTTATTCATAGATAACTTTTTTTTCAATAGAATATGTTTTATTATAATAGTTTTTTGTTTATAAATTGCTAACAATATTATGTTTTTTGCAAAAGAGTTAAAAATTATTTTGTTGATGTGTAAACATCTATGCGCTCAGGGTGGCTAAAAATCTATTTCACAATACAATTATAAAAACAGCGTAAGGGAAAATCTGTGTGAGGTATATGTAAGTGGATTGGCGCAAAGATTATGATTTAAATTTATTTAGCTGATTCAACAACCAACAGAAAGCGTCATGAATGTATAGCAAACAACCATAGCAGTTGCTTGCTATTCATAGATGGCGCATACTGTTTGATTTTAATTGATGTGTAAAGAGATGTTTACACATCGCCCCTGTGATCGGACTCACATAGTTTTTTTTTATTTTGTATGTAATTGTTATTTTACTTGTTAATGTACATTATAACAACATAAGATTTCTACTTTTTAAGACAAATGTTTTGTTGTAGAAGTTACAAAATATATAAATAAATAAATAAAAAAAAATAAAATAGAAGTGTTTGTGTGAGAAATTGGGTACTGTGGTGCGAAGATTCCATGCAGCTAAAAAATTTCCTGAGAATGTCTAATGATGATTTTGAATTCAAATTATCTTTAAACAAGTATTCAAAAGAAAGATACTAAAATGAGATTGGCTTTACCTCCTAAACTCCCGCTTTTAGTTAGTTACTCTTCGATTTTCGGCAAGAAAAATATTTTTAATTCATTTTATTTTCATGAGTATTTAAAATTAAATGCAAATTATGAGTATGTTTATTTTGTAGGCGATTCCTTTCATTCGCTTATGTATCTGTTTCGAATCCCTGTTTACTTCTTTGTTTACTTGACCTAACTGCGTTCGGAGGTTGTGCAATTTCCTTTTGACCTCTTCTTCGGGCGCATCTATATCATTGGCTATTATCTTTAAAGCGTTTTGTTTTTTGATTTTATTCTTATAGTCTTTTGAGGACGTGTCCCATAATTCAGGATAACTTTCTTGGTTTTCAATTACCAAATGTGTTTTTTCACTACTCCAAACGAATTTATTTTTGTATATTTTTCTAAATTTGAAAAAGAAAAAAAAACAAAACAAAGCTGAAAACAAGAGAATACCACAAACCGTTTACCTGACTTCTTCTGCAAGTCTTCAAAACACCTGCAGTTCACAGCAAGTCGTGGACACACGGCTTTAAAGATTAAGTAATTGTATTAAAATTGTAACCATACCCAACTTTGGATATAATGAGTTTATGACACAGGTAGAGGGCATCAAAGATTCGGCACAGCTGAATGTAAATTTTTTTTTTAGTAATTTGCAATAAACAACTTAAATATGCAATTTTGAATGATTTGATTTTGTATTCTATAATTAGATTTTCACGAAACTCAAAACTGGTAGATCGTATCTAATTAAGTATTTTTTTCAATATGATTGTGTTAAATATTATTGTAAAATTTATATTTCTAAAAATTTTTTATCAGTTATTTTTTTACGCAACAAAATAAAAATAACATATCATTGAAAATGCAATTAATCAAATAAATAATTTAGATAATCAAATACTATATGTATATCAGATGATTAAACGTTCACAAGATTATGAGGAAATTAGTCCGTGTTCATGTTAATGTTGTAACTAAGATTATACTTTTACATAAATTCTGGTTTTCAATGTTTTTTTTTTTTTTTTGAAAGCTTATAAACCGTTCATCTTGAATTAAAATAATTTTTTTTACAATCAATTCTGCATAAATGGTGATGGCCTTCAAAAAATCAAATTATAGATGCTTTCAAACTTATTTGTGAAATTTATTATACACAAGAAAATTTGCATAAAGTATTCATCAAACAAGTACATTTTTTATAATTGTATATGGGCTATTTCATATAATATAATTCTATTTTTTTTAATCAGATGTGGTGTTATGAATAGGTGGTGTTATAAATATGTGTTGGTTAAAGGCTAACTATTTGGGGTGTGGTCCTTGCAACCGGCAGAGTTTGCCACTGGTTGTGCTTGTGGTGTCCTGTGTTATGTATTTAGGAGTGTGGGGTTTTACAACCGGCAGAGTTTGCCACTGGTTGTGCTATTGCATTTGCCGATCTTACTATTGTAAGGGCAAATGGAAACTTTTGTAATAAAACTAAGGCAGTTGTTGCCGATTTAGTGTTTAAAATTCAAGTCTCTTTTATTTTGGGTTTTACACCCTTTTTATACAATTTGTCATGATCTAACTTATTCTAGCATATAGTTAGTGTTACATTTGTTTCACTCAGTACTATGAAGGATCGTATTGCTTTATTCTACATTCCAATTACAATGTTATTTGCTTGGTATGCACTCAAATAATATGAGTCACTCACATATTATTTGTTACATATTTACATATGTACATGCCATGCATAGAACAGTTTGACTCATTATCGATATTGTCTGTTGCATATACACATTGTGTAAATGATATTTTAAATTGTCATCGATACTATTGATTGTCTGTTCTATGTATCATGTATGCATTGTAGACATGTGTGGTACACTACACCCTTACCCTTAAGAGAAAAATTAGGGAGGTAATATTTAACTGCATAATTTTTCTTATCAACTTCATAATACCGTTACAAAATTTCTTAAATTTATTGGTTAAAATATTTATATACAATTTGTTATTAAAATATTGTATTAATTAACAATTATTCTTATGATATTTCTTAATATTCTATATATTTCTTTAAATTGTTATTGTGCAATTCTTTTTCTTTGCCATTATAATCTATAGTGGTGTTTACACCATTTCTCTTAACAATTTTATATGGTCCCTTATATGGACTTTGGTTTTTCTTTCTATTCTCTACTCTTATTAGAACTAAATCTCCTATATCTAGTTTAGGTTGGTTGCTATATTTATCCTTTTCAATTCTATTATTTTTTATACTAATTGTCATTTCTTTTGCTCTATTCAACGAGAATTGTAATCTAACTCGTAGTTCTCTAACGTAGTCGTCATAATTGTAGAATTTATTTTCATTTTCATTTTCTAGAATGTCAGATGGCAAGCATGGTAACTTTCCGTATACTAATTCAAATGGTGTGTAGCCTGTGTCAATGTGTGGTGCTGTATTATAGGCAAAAGTGAAATATGGAATCCACTTGTCCCATTCATAATCAGTTGCTGTTGTCAATAAAAACTCATTCAGAACTCTATGATTCCTCTCAACTGAACCTAGTGTTTGATGGTGATAGGGTGTTGAAAATGCTTGTTTTATCTGTAATAATGAGCATATGTTACGCATTATCTCATTTGTAAATTCTGTTCCCTTGTCTGACTTAAGTACCTTAAATTGACCATACTTCAAAATAAATTGTTCGACCAATGTTTTGGCTGTTGTAATTGCATCTTTTGTTGACATTGGGTGTGCAACAATGAATTTTGTCAGCTCACATTGCATTGTTAAAATGTATCGGTAATCATTTGAAATTCGAAGCGGTCCTACAGTGTCAATTGAAATCACTTCAAAACTGTTGCCTGGTGTGTCTGTTAGTGTGAATGGTTCCCTTATGTGTTTTGTTTGTTTGTTTTTGTTACACTTATCGCAATATGATACAAAACTCTTCACCATCTTATTCATGTTTTTCCAAATATACCGCTGTTTTAGTTTAATTACTGTTTTTCTTATACCCAAGTGGCCTGCATGGGTGGCATTATGAAATTCATCTATTAGTTTGTATTTTAATATTTCGTTTGTTATTCTCTTTGGGGCATTATATATTAATATTTTTAGTTGAGGACTTTTATCATTTATTTTTATCTTTGCATATGCTTCTTTTATTTCTTCTTTTGTATATACTTTAAATATTTTATCATTATTTGGTAGCGCTACTTCCTTTATATTTTCCTTTCTCATTTTAGATATCAGGTTCTTCAGTAACGAATCTAGTTTCGCTGAATTATTGCTGAATCTTGCTAGTTTTTCATTATATTTTCCATTATTAATATTTTGGGTACGTAATTTCTTCATGGTCGAAACTGGTTTCGATGAATTATCATTACGTCCTATGTGCACTATATTATTTTCAATTTTTATATCGATATCTTCTATATTCTCTATTTCATTAAATTGTAATTTCTTTATATTTTTGACGTCATTAATGGAGGTGCATTCCCATATTTGAAGTTGATCAGGCTTCTGAGAGTTACATGTTTCCAATTTATTTCTGTCTACACGTGTATTATTTTCATTATTATTGTTTTCTTCATTATTTATCATTTTATACATATCTTTAGTTGTTGCCTCATTAATTTTATTTTTCATGGCCCGTGTTGTTACTAATATTTTTCTCTCTTTCTCTTCATGGTTTCGTGGTATCATCTGTTTTAATATATCTGAGTTAATTTCTATCCTGGAAAGTGCGTCAGCGTTAGTATTCATCTTTCCTTTTTTATAAACAATTGAAAAATCATAGTCACTTAAATCCAATCTAATTCTAGTCATCTTTGATGAAGGGTTTTTATGTGAAAATAGTGAGATTAAAGGTCTATGGTCTGTTACTACTATGAACTTTCTACCGTACAGGTAAGGTTTGAAAAAATTTATACTCCAATGAATTGCTAATAGTTCCTTTTCAATTATCGGTTTATTGATATCATGTCTTTGTAATGATTTACTAGCATATGAAATGGGTAAATCTTGGCCTATTTCGCCTTGGGATAAAACGGCTCCTAATGCATAGTTTGAAGCGTCGGTAGTTAAAATAAAAGGTTGTTCAAAATTTGGGTATTGTAGTACAGGGGGTTTCATTAACTTTTCTTTTAGTTTATCAAAAGCGTTTTGGCATTCTTCTGTCCATAAAAATTTTGCTTTCTTCTTTAATAGTGCATTTAGACTTTTGGCAATGTCAGCGAAATTTGGTATGAATTTTCTGTAGTAGTTGCAGAATGCAATGAATCGTCTTACTTCGTCCGTGTTTGTGGGTGTTGGATAATTTTTTATTACTTCGTACTTGGCTGGGTCTGTTTTCACACCGTCCTTTGTTATTAAATGTCCCAGATAGACTACTTCTGGTCTCAAAAAACAACATTTTTTTGGGTTAAGTTTTAGATTATACTGTTGTAACCTGTTCAATACTTTTATTAAATTTCGATTGTGATGTTGCAAACTACATCCGTACACGATAATGTCATCTACGTAAAGAAATGCTTCGGATTCTAGTCCCGAAAGTGCTATTGTAAGCATTCTCTGAAAACTATTTGAAGAAATTTTCAGTCCGAATGGCAGTCTTTTAAATTGATAGTGACCTTGCTGTGTAGAAAAAGCTGTTAATGCTCTAGAATCTTTGTCCAATTTGATTTGATGAAATGAACTAGTCATATCGAGTGTAGAAAACCATCTGGCTCTGCCTAATTTATCTAAAATGTCTTCTAATCTAGTTAATGGAAATTTGTCATTAACAATTTTGTCATTTAGTTTCCTAAAATCTACTACTAGTCTCCATTTCTTTTTGTTCTCCGTGTTCTTTTTTGGTACCAAAAGGAGTGGAGCATTGTATGGGCTGACTGATGATTCTATTATGTCATCATTAAGCATTTTCTGCACCTGTTCATTTATTATATTTGTGTGTGAATGTGGTAACCTGTAGTTCTTTATATATACGGGTGTGTTGTCTGAGGTTGTGATTTTCTGATTGTAAAAATTGTTGACTGTTAATTTTTCGTTTTCCAAGTGAAATACATTCTGATATTTTTTAAATATTTTTACTAATTCTGTTTTTTCATTATTGTCATTAGTATTTAATTGTAAGTCATCCAATATCTTTTCAAAACGTTCGTCGCTGTGTATGCTATTGTAATTTAATATGTTATAGTTTTTAAGTGGGTCAGTTTGAAGTTGAATACCCTTTAAAATTACCGCGTCGTTCGTTGTGTTTAATATTTTTATATGTGTCATGCCGCTTTTGGGTGCTATTGAATTACTTAGAAAAATTCCTTCCTTCAATTCATTATTGAATATGACGCAATCTTCTGTGAGGTTCAATTTTATTGCTTGGATAATTTCTGTTCTTGGTGGTATTGTTACATGCATTGTATCAAGTGCCTTCGCTTGCATGGGAAGTGTAATTGTTTCATCATTATTAAACAAAGAAATTGTATATGTTTCATAGTCGATTTTACCAAGGTATTTTCTCAAAAAATCTCTACCTAATATTCCGTCTGTTTCTATTGGAAAGTCTGATTTTACTAGTTGGAAAGAGTGTCTGTATATTTCGGTCGTTAGTGACAATTCTAATTTTATTTTGCCTAGAGAATAAATTTCTTCTGTAGTTATTCCTGTTAATTTACATTTTTCATCTGGTTCATATTGTTCGCCTTCAAAGTCTGTTTGCATTCGACAGAGTGATATGTCTGCGCCTGTATCTATGAGAAATGTTAGTTGTTTATTCTTGTATTTGGCGTATATAAAATTTGTGTTGTTGTCGGATACTTTAAATACTCTTAATTTTGGCCGTTCAGAATATCCATCTATTCCGGGCCTGACTCGTTTCCCGAAGTTTGTATAGTATGTATGTGTCCATTGTTTCTATTGTTATTGTTATTCTGGTTTCCCCCATTGTTTCTGTTGTTATTCCTAAAATTATTATTTCTACTGAAGTTAGTATTATTTCTGTTATCGTTATTGTTTCTATTAAAGTTCCTATCTGTGTTGTGCCTATTTCCAGTATTGGTGTAACTGTCATTTCTACTGAAACTTCTAGACGAGTTGTTATTTCTAGTCTGGTTCCGCTGTGAGTAATGTGGTCGTTCATTTCTAAAATGTAAAACTGAGTTATGATTTACTTTTCGCTCATTTTCCAATTCCAATGCGAGCTCGGATGCTTCTTGCAGATTATTAGGTCGAGCTGCGTATATGGTCGATTTAAAGTTCTCATTCAAACCTTTTTTAAAAATGTCTAAAGCTAATTTATTATTCAGTCTAATTATTACGTTTTTCTCTGCTTCTGTTACGTCATTTCCCAGTTCCTCGATACCTAACTTGTTTAGGTTATCTATTGTCGTCATTATCTTTTCCTTGAATGAATTTATAGACATTTTCCTTTGGAATAGTGTATTCAATTTAGCCTGTAGTTCTGGTATTGTCTTATTGCTTTTGTATCTTTGTTCTAATAATTTCCTTAGTTCTTCAAAATTTTCTGGCTTTGTATAGCTCCCTATTGCTGTTCTGACATTTGAGGTAAGCTTAGCATGATATATGTACTGTAGAAAATCTATTTTTGCTGTCTCTGATAAAGTTTTGTTGATGAGTTCTGCTGTTATTAGAAAACCTTCTAATTCTACATAATTACCGGTGAACAATGATAGTGTTTTTGAAACTGTTTCTAAACTAAATGCTGCCATTTTAGTGTCTTCTGTTTCCGTTTCTGTAGATTTTCCTAGTAAATATTCCTTAATGACCTCATATATATTATTAAACTCTTCCTCAGAAGTTATTGTACTTCCTTGTTCAATTTTTGTTATTTGAAATTCTTTTCTTAGTTCCTCAATATATGCTAATTTGTTTTGGATAGTTTTCTTTGTATATGTCCTTCCTGGACTTTTCTTTAAAATTTTTAATAACTCTTTTAATTTTCCAATTTGTTCTTCCATTTAGATAATTTTACAAAAATTTTCTTTTCTCTTTTTTATTTTAAAAATAGTATAATAGACAATTTCATAAACAATATTTCTAACAATTATGTTTTCAATTATTTATTTAAAATAGTACATTTAAAAAAAAAAATTTTTTCTTCAATTATTAAAATTAATTTTATGTAATTTAAGAATATTATAATTGCTAATTGTAATAATATAAATATAAATAATATCTCTAATATGTCATTGAAAGGCTTATTTTATTTTCTTCTTATAAAGTGTTTGCTGATTGAAAATATTTTATCTATTACATCGGATTTTTCAATAGTGTCATGTAATTTCGATGCTACTCCTCTGATTTCACCCTGAATAGCCCTGAACAACAATATTGTAATTGTTATAAATATAATCAATGGAAATACAATGCTTCGTATAATTGTACACATTTTATAATAAGTTTCTATTTATTTAAATGTTCTCTGATTTAAAAAAATTTTTCTTTTTGTATCTGTTAATTATTTATTTTTCTTGTTCTTTTTTTTTTTTTTTTTTTGTTCCTTTTTATGCTGGTTTTCAGTTCCTCAATCTTTGACCAAATTTCTTGCGATTTTTCCCACGGGATTGGATTTTCTTTTTCCCTTACAATGCGTAGCAGGTCTGCTAATTTTCTCCGTTCGTGCACTAGCCGTCCTCCTCTTTTCTTCTTAGCAATCTTTGTGTCGACTATCGGTATTGCTGTTAATTTTTTCTCTGTCTTCCTCGCTAGGCTTTGCCTGTATTCCTCGATTGTAAGCCGTTTTGGTCCTTGTACCATCGGTTTGTATGCTGGTGGTGGTGTTGCTGGAACACTTAAGGATGAAGGAACGTATTCGTCGGACATGTGTTTATATATGATGTTTAGATGAAAGTGTTTAAATTAGTTCCGAGGTCGTCGTCCAAAGGATCGCCATGTGGTGTTATGAATAGGTGGTGTTATAAATATGTGTTGGTTAAAGGCTAACTATTTGGGGTGTGGTCCTTGCAACCGGCAGAGTTTGCCACTGGTTGTGCTTGTGGTGTCCTGTGTTATGTATTTAGGAGTGTGGGGTTTTACAACCGGCAGAGTTTGCCACTGGTTGTGCTATTGCATTTGCCGATCTTACTATTGTAAGGGCAAATGGAAACTTTTGTAATAAAACTAAGGCAGTTGTTGCCGATTTAGTGTTTAAAATTCAAGTCTCTTTTATTTTGGGTTTTACACCCTTTTTATACAATTTGTCATGATCTAACTTATTCTAGCATATAGTTAGTGTTACATTTGTTTCACTCAGTACTATGAAGGATCGTATTGCTTTATTCTACATTCCAATTACAATGTTATTTGCTTGGTATGCACTCAAATAATATGAGTCACTCACATATTATTTGTTACATATTTACATATGTACATGCCATGCATAGAACAGTTTGACTCATTATCGATATTGTCTGTTGCATATACACATTGTGTAAATGATATTTTAAATTGTCATCGATACTATTGATTGTCTGTTCTATGTATCATGTATGCATTGTAGACATGTGTGGTACACTACACAGAATTTCCTTTTGAAATTCAAAATATCCTTTTGAAAGCTTAAAAAAAAATTAATTGAAAAATTTTTGAATTTAACTATAATATCTGTGGTCACAATCGATAACTGCCTAAGTCGACTTAAGAACGATTTGAGTTATGTTTGGCTATCATATTCTACTAACAAAACTTTATATAATAATGTTCTTTAAAAAGACCTAAGTCGTAATGAAGCCCCATTAAATTTATATAAAATTAAATTTTTCTCGAAAACATGATTTTCGACTTAGGCGGTTAATGCTTGTGACCACAGATATATGAAATATATTGCACTTTTGCATCCAATATTTATATATTAACAACTCTAAATTGTATTAAGGGGCAAGGTTTTTAAAGTTAAAAAAATTCATATTTTCATAATTCTTTTTTGAAGATATGAATAAAGTTGGACTATTTATTTCATATATTCGTTACAACATAACATTTGAAGAATCGTTGAAAAAATTTCAATTAAAAATTTTAATAAATAAGTCCGTGACAGCGATTCTCCGGAGGCGTTCTTGTTTTGTGGTGAACATCATAACTCGTTACCGGATCATGTGAGTTATGATGTTCACGGACTTCGAACATTTATTTGCGAGAAAATCGATTTAAAGTTTTTTATAAACTGATTTATACGCTATATACCGTATGAGGCCGGTCGCTGGAAACGCTGTATCTTGTTAATTTTTGATCCGATTTACTTGAATACAACACTCTCGACATGTTGTACATACAGAAAGAGAAATGCAAAAAAAAAGATTTTAAAACCTTACCAACCCCCCCCTTAAAGTATATATTAATAAAATTTAATTACTAAATTCTTGCACGAGCGAAATCCTATGTAGCCAGTTCCTATAACTCTATTAAAATATTTTTGAAACCCAAAAGTAATCCTTTTTAGCTTTAATGCCTAAAGATTGTGTTAAAATAAAAATGATAAAGATCGGAAATAAAATTTAAGGGTTTTTTTAAACATATACAACTCAAATACGACGACGGAATTTGCAGGGTGCTGAAGGAGTATTGTAACGAAGTGAGAAGATTAGCACAACAACAAGAAAGGTTAACATTTTTATTATCTTGTAGAAGTTATGGTATAATTCCAACACATACAAAAAACACTACAACTCAGGTTAAACAATTATTTCAATGTCGCACAATAGTAAACCAATTGGGTAAGATAGAACATAATTTTCATAAAAAAATTCTCGATTTGGAGATTTCACAAACAACCACAAATCAAATTAACAAAAA
This sequence comes from Cordilura impudica, assembly GCA_963682025.1. Lineage (NCBI taxonomy): Eukaryota > Metazoa > Arthropoda > Insecta > Diptera > Scathophagidae > Cordilura > Cordilura impudica. The sequence goes on from OY821517.1 coordinate 82,308,784, forward strand.
GAAAAATTTATCACATGAGTGCTGGTATTGAAGAAATGGTAACAGAGGATGACTACAGAAATTTCATTAGCAAACAAACGGACAGAACAAAACACATAAGAGAAGAAGCGAAGACAAAACAGCTGATTAAATTAAATACACTTAAAGAAAAACAGTTTAAATCACACGGACTAATTTTTAATAATCATTGGTTTGTAAATAAAACAACAATAAATATACCTATGGAATGTAAATGGATACTCTCGTTAGGAAAAAAGTTTGCATTACCAGTAACTGATAAGAATTTTTCTCCAATAAATATAATCGCGGATATAGAACAATGTATCCAAGACATGGACGAAAATGCAGACAAAGAAAAGGATATAGCAAGAACTAAGCTGGCAAATAGTATAACTAGTTTTAAAAGAAAAATTAAAAATTCTCCCAGGGAAAAATTTATTTCAACTGTTTTTGAAAAAAATAAACAATTTTTAAAAAAACATCAAGATATGATAATAATAAAAGCAGATAAAGGAAACAAAACGGTAGCCATGTACAAAAAAGATTATGAACAGAAAATGGAAAATCTTCTAGAAGACAGAGATACTTACAGAACATTAAGATCTGACCCGACTCAAAAACTTCAAAAACAAAATAACAACATCATATCAAACTTGGAAAAGAATGGGTTCATTGATATATGGCAAAAACGTAATCTTACTTGTCATGCAGCTGTTGCACCAAGAATATACGGATTACCAAAAATCCATAAACCGGAAACCCTTCTTAGGCCAATTGTGTCATCAATACAAGTGCCATGTTATAATTTGTCCAAATATTTAGGAAATATCCTTAAACATATTATATCTAGGGAATATAACATCAAAAATTCGTTTGAATTAAAAAATCAGCTGTGTAATATAAAACTTGAGCCTAATGATATATTAGTATCTTTTGACGTCATCTCACTTTTCACAAATATTCCGGTACACACAGCCATTAAAAATATTATGGAAAAATGGCTAACAATAAGGAAATTTACAAACATTCCTAGACCGACATTTTTAGAAATTTTGAAGTTCTGTCTAACGGACAATAATTACTTTGTTTATGGTAAAAAAGTAATTAATCAGATATTTGGTATGCCAATGGGCAACCCACTCTCTCCTACAATAGCGGATATTGTTCTTGATAATTTGCTGGACGATGCAATAATAGAATTAAAAAATAAAAATATCAATATAAAATACATAGCAAAATATGTAGACGACATTTTCGCTATCATTAATAAGGACGATAAGGACGAAATTCTTAAAACTTTAAATTCTCACCATCAAAAAATTAAATTCACCATCGAAATAGAAAAAAATAATGAAATAGCATACCTCGACGCAAAACTACGGAAAAATAAGGATAACATTATTTTTAATTGGTATTCTAAGGAAACAGCTTCAGGCAGACTTATGAATTTTAACGCCACACAACCCAGAAGCCAGATTATAAATACAGCGAGAAATTTAATAGAGAGGGTACTGAAAATTAGTGACAAAATATTCCACAACGAAAATATTAACATAATACAAGAAATATTGATACAAAATAGTTTCCCTAGAAAATTAATAAATTCTTTAATAGACGACGTATTTAGGCGATTAAACAAAAATAGGAAAATTGACAACACTGATGAAATAGAAAACAAAAAATTCTACAGTGTACCATACATCCCTGGCCTTACTGACAAAAGAAACATGATAACAACACTGAAACAAAATAACATATGTTTTGCGTATAAGCCTAACAAAACAACAAATGCAATATTCACTAAAATAAAAGCGCCAGTAGAAAAACAACAACAAAATAACGTTGTTTATGAAATAAGATGTAAAGGAAACAACGAAGAACACTGTGATCAGGTGTATATAGGAACAACAAAGAGAGCTTTATCAACAAGGATAGGAGAACACAAAATGGATATTACGCGACAGAAAGAAACAACAGCACTAGCCATGCATATGATCAGTTCACACCATGCACCAGATTTTCAACGTATTAGACAAGGAGGAAAATATGAAAAAGAGATTTACGAAGGAAAGCTTGAGAATTCAGCAAAACATAAAAAAGACAATGAATTTGAAAGAAGACACCAACAACATATGTGCAAGTTATAGAGTAGCCATCAAATAAACTATGATACAATTTTTAAATATTATGTGTTTTAATAATTCCATGTTCTTTGTTTTTTGTATTATATATGTTAAATGTAAATTTTTGTTTTTAAAATTTGTTTTTTAATGTAATAATATATAAAAAAATGTAAGTTCTAAATGTTATTTGGTAAAAAATTGTTAATTAATGTCATGTTCTTATTAAATAGACGATCCCCAGAAGAAGTCGACAAAAAATCGACGAAACGTCGGGAAAAAATGTATTAAAATTGTGTTTTTAATTACATAAAAGATTATAGGCCGTATTAGCTTAATAAGGAAATACAAACAGATAAATAAAAATTGGCCAAATAAAAAAAAAAAATAAATAAATAAAAAACAACATATAAATTTTTTATATTTATAAAAAGTAATAAAATTAAAAAAAAAAAGTTAAAATAAAACTTTAATTTTTTTTTGAATAATTTTTATTTATAGTTTTAGAAGAAAAACCTGTCTTTGTTGACCATTAAAACTTTCAAATAGTGATTATTTGGCTCCGGTGATGTTACCGTTGATTTTGAATACTGGTTTATTTGTACAGGTAGTCCTCGATTTACGAATAGGTTCCTGGACATTGGTCGTAAGTCGATTAAGTCGTAAGTCGACAACAAGAAAAAAGTACATACGTACATATTAGTACAAATTTCCTATGACCGCCTTATACAATTATCTCAAAATTCATATTCATAGTTCAATATTTATTTAAAATAAAAATAAAAAAATTTATTAAACAATAATAACATAAGCATATAATAAAACAAAAAAATATAAGAAAAAATATAATTAAACAAAAATATGTCATTTATGTTAGTGTTATTTACATGTCTTCATCATCTGTACTTATTACATGAGTGCAATCCATAGCGTTATCTTCAGCAACAGAATATCCAGTGTTGGTGTTTTTAACAAATCCATCTAATGTGGTTTGAACAGTTCGAGCTTTCATTTCGCGGTAAATTTCATGATAACAATTAAAATTATCTTGAATTAGCCTATTCACTTTTGAGAATCTCTCTTCGTTTGCATCCATTTGTTCTAATTTTAGCATTCCTTGGTTAATTTGGTGAAAAGCAGCACTCATTTTTTTTGCCGAAAATATTTTTTTGGTACTTTTTTCTTCATCTGGTTTGTTTTTATCTGCGCCTTCTGCAACAGTTTGCGATTCAAGTTCCAATAAATCTTCATTCGTTAGATAATCCAATTGGTATGCAATGATCTGTAATTTGCTCAATGTTAATTTATTTTTCAATCGACGAACTTGTAGTGGAGTCTTCAAATCGTATTGTTAATTTTTTCCATACTCTTCTCATACAAGAAGGCTTGACTTCTTTCCAACCACTTGCTAAATTTTTAATTCCTTGAAGAATATTACAATTCGACCAAAATTCTTTTAAAGTCGTCCCTTTTTCAAAGAGACATAATTGCTTGAGCAAATGTAATTTTTAAATAATAGGCCTTAAATGTAGCTATAGCACCCTGATCCATGGGCTGTAAAATGCTGGTAGTATTTGGAGGGAGATACATAATTTGAATGTTCGGGTGTAAGTCGCCCAAGTGTTGTGGATGTCCAGGTGCATTATCCAGTAGTAAAAGTATTTTAAAATTAATGTTTTGTTGATTACAATATTCTTTTACTTCGGTCGCAAATACTTTTGTGAACCATTCCTCAAAAAAAATTGTGTCATCCAAGCATTTTTACTTGAGTTGTAATGTACTGGTAACATATTATTATTTACTCCTTTAAATGCTCTTGGATTTTTTGACCGATGTATTACAAATGGTTTTAATTTATAACCAGCTATATTTCCGCCTAATAAAACTGTTATTCGGTCCTTAAAAACTTTGAATCCTGGCATACTTTTTTCCTCTTTATGAATGTAGGTACGTTCAGGCATCTTCTTCCAACATAGACCGGTCTCATCTACATTAAATATTTGTTCCTTTGTATAATTATATTCTTTAAGAAAGTTGTCGAATTTAACTACAAACTCATCAGCAGCTTTTTGATCAACACTGGCTGCCTCTCCGCTAATTTTTACATTTTGAAAACCTGTTCTCTTCCTAAATCTTTGAAACCATCCGTGGCTTGCTGTAAAAGTCTGATCATAATTTTTACCTTCCTTTAATTTCAACATTTCAAAAAGGCTGCATGCCTTGGTTTGAATGATTGCGAGACTTAGGGGAATTCGTTTTTGAATCAAATCCTCCATCCAAATCACTAATAACTTTTCCATTTCATGTATTGGACCTTGTCTATTTTTGGTTACTATTGTTGTCTTCTTAGATGCCGATTCTTTAACAGCTTCCAAAATTTGTTTTTTATTTTTTAAAATCGTGGATATTGTCGAATGAGACAGTTTTAGATCATGTGCTATATCTTTCACTTTTTTACCATTTTCATATTGTATTATTATTTTTTCTGTTGGGTTTCCAAGTATCACTTCTTGTACTTTTACTAGTTCCAGCCATTTTCGGTATGATGTAATATTATTCACTTAAAAAAATTCTGCCTTAAGCGTGTTTTAAAGCAATTTTTTCTATGCGACTAGTTCTTGATATATTTTTGAGAATCCCCAGAACTGTTTGTATAATATGTATTGTACATACTGAAATGAATCGCATTGTTTTGTTTTTTATGCAATTTTTTTCTTTGCAACTACATATGTAGTTTGTGTTATTAATCCATTTTGCTTGAGAAAAAATTGTCGTAAGTGTGAATAGTCGTAAGTCGGGGACTATGTATACAATTTCTGTTCAGCGTGCCCAGCTCTGCTTCAAATAACTTCGAAAAAGTTTTGTAAATATTATAGTAAACAAAGTTTATATTAAAACTCTTTATTTCCTTATGCATATGAGTTTTGAATATCTCCGTGACTGTTCGTGACTGTGTGTGACTATCTTAAACTTAATCTTTGGCTAAAACAAGTCTATGGAAAAGTTTCAGATCGATCGCATAAGGGGAAATGGGTTTTAAATCACTCCGTGACTGTGCGTGACTATGCATGACCGTTCATGACTATGTCGAAGTTAATCTTTCTTTACAGCAAGTGTATCGACCAAGTTTCAGATTTATTGGATGAGGGGAATCCGTTTTAAATCTCTCCGTGACTGTGCGTGCCCATGCATGACTGTGCATGACTAAGCCAAAGTTAAACTTTTTTTCACAGCAAGTGTAGGGACCAACTTTCAGATCGATCGGATGAGGGGAAAAGACATTTAGATCACTCCGTGACTGTGCGTGACTATGCGTGGCTGTGCGTGACTTCCCCAAAATTAATCTGTATTCACAACTAGACTATGGGCCAAGTTTCTGATCAAACAGATAAGGGAGAATGGGGTTGCCCCACGACAGACAGACAGACAGAAAGAGAGTATGATTTAAAAGAAAGAGTTTAAAAAAGAGTTTATATTTATTGTTGTTAAGGAAAATGTACTTACCACATTAAGAGGCTTTTCGTTTTTTTCTATATCCATGATATCGGTGTATATAAATCATCTGCACCAGCGCTGGAACGTTTTGAGTCAACAATTCGTTTCAGCTTCTTTCTATTATTTGAGCTCAACGAGTTTGTTTTCTTTCGAACATTGTCGACGGTAGCAGTGGGCTTGATTTTCTTAAAAACTTGTAGTAATTTTTGGTATACAGCCGCTGTTTTTGTTTTTGTTTTGTCACATAACTCCGGCCATACTTCCAAGTTAAAAATATATTCTCATAAAATTTGTTTTTCTGTTGTTAACTCCGATTTAACTATCTTGTACCATTATAAATGTGTTTTTCTTTTTGTTTAATTTTTTCACAGAATAAATTATTTTAGTTTATTTATTCTTTCACTTTTACTAACTGATATCACGAAGTATTACTACACGTTCAATAATTATCGCATGATCTGGATTTCAGAATATTATGCTATTCTGCTAAACGTCAATAAATATCGCAATACTGGATCGCGGTCAATATATATGGAACGTGTAACAGTGCCCTAAAGGATGAGTCAATCCTTTAATATGAGATCTAGACTAGAATAGGAGACTAACAACTTTTAACATAAACTTAATTATTTTTGCCACTTCATTGTGTTTTTTTTTTAATGAATATTTCACTTTTCGAGCCGCCATATTTCAGGAACTTTTAGAGTTTTCCAAAAATTTCTTAATTCAGCAAGCAAAACTATTCATGCCAAATATTATCAAATTCAGAGAGGCTGAGGTCGAAAAAGCTTAGTTTCTTTGTTGATTCAAAATAGAAGTTCCCATATAGAAGATTTTTTTCAAAGAGAACTTGAACGCATCATTAATTCAAAACAATCCAAACAATAAATTTTAAATTTGACTTTAATACTATACATACATTGTACAACTACACAGTACTAATGTGGGAACAAACCATTAATTTTGGATTTTAGATATTTGTTGGTTATGCCCATACAGATCGTTGAAAGAATACATTCTATGGCTTGGCTATTAATTTCGAATATGAATTTTGTTGCATTTCTTTCTATGGCCTAGTCTAGAAAATTCTTTTATTTTACACAGTAGTGTATAAATAGATAAGAACATATTTATTACTGAAAAAGAGTTCAAGGTCACTAACACTGTTGAACATTTTAAGGGTCATTGTCTGGCGGGTGATAAATTCCAAGTCAGAGTTTAAGTATTAGGCCAGTATAGTAAAAACTCCAAAGCGTATGGCGGTCTCAGACCAGATCTTTTATATATTTTCTTTATCTTGATGTTTGTTTGCTTAGTTTTTCAGTTATAAACATTCAATTTAAAGCGAAAAATGAAAGTGTGCAGCTTGAAAGCGGTTTTACTGCATAAGTCCTATGAAGTACCTTCAGTTCCAACCGCGTATAGTACAGAAACGAAATAAATATATGATGCGCTAGGAAATATTCAAGAAAGTAAGAAAATTATAGTCGCTCTAGACCTACTAAGCGATGCCCTACACCATGCGTTTAGAGAATTGGTCTAAGGTTCAACTAATTGGGTTAAGAAAATAAGTATATACCAAATCTGATTGGAATTTTTATTAATTTTTTGTCTGCAGATCTGAAAAGTTCATATCGGATGATATATTTATATGGGGCCTAGGTCGAAAAATTAACAGATCTTGACCATATTTGGTAGTCACTAATTTTTTTGCAAAAACACAAGTACGTCTGTTCGTCCGTCTGTGGGTCCATGTAAACCTTGTAATCAAACTACAGGCCACAAATTTGAATATGTTTTGATGAAATTTGGTATATAAGCCTTTATCAACACTAAGACGAACGCTATTGAAATTGATAAAAATCGGCCACCATACAAACGACCACTATGGGATCGACTTAAATTAGCATATATGTGACCTTCTCCGAGAAAAAGGACCTAGTGTGTCAAAAAACGGGTTGTGTCAAAAACGGTGGATTCTGGTACCTAAAAGGGTGTAGAAACTTTAAATGCGTTTTTTTTTCTCAAAACTTAATTTTAATACACTAGGTCCCTTTTCTTGGAGAAGGTCACATGTATTAAATCCTCTCACTCTTATGAGGAGTCTGTTCGATGCTAGTCCTTTGACTTCATTCTAGCTCATTAGTGTAAATTCGATGTCTTTGATGAGCTGTCTTTTCCACGTATGCGCCGGACGTCCACTTCTACGAGATCCTTGTGGGTTCCAGTCGAATGCTTTTCTGGTTATGTCGGAAGGTGGTTTCTTTAACGTGTGGCCACAAATAAATCCTGTAGGAGATTTCTTAGTCATAGCCCCCATATAAATCTGCTTCCCGAACTTCACGTAAATCTACAAAACTATTGCACAGATTTTTCTCATAATTGGTTTGGATAGGTTTTTTCAAAAAATATGAGACTACCAAATATGGTCAGGATGGGTATATTTTTTGACCTAGTCCCTATGTAAATATACATCCTATATGAACTTTTTCATATCTGAAGGCAAAAAAATTAATAACAATGCCGCTCATATTTGACCTGAGACCCCCTCTCTAAACGCATGATATAGAGTAACGTATATTCGGTATAAACCGACTATAATTTTCTTACTTGTTCTAAGATAAATTGTGTTTTAATACCCTCCACACCTCAGTGGCAGAGGCTATATATAAAGTATATATATTCTTGATCCTTATCACAGCTCGAGTCGCTGAAGGGCAATTCCATGAAACCAGAGACACTTAATAAATAACTTTTTTCTTTTCATTGCACAAAAAATTTTTTTTACCGATAATGTAAAAATTAGTTAATATTTATAAAGTTATGTGTAAAAAGTTGGCAACACCTTTTTGTAAGTTTGGTGGCCAAAATTAGAGAGTGGGTTTTTGTGGAATATGATGGACAGTTCTATCCAGGCCAAGTTCGAGCCATTGAAATCTCTGAATACTGAGCCAGTGTTATGATTCCAGCAGGAAAACATTGGAAATGGCCTGACAATGTGGATGGAATTTGTTATTCGCAAGACAAATTAATAAGAAAACTTAGTACACCATATGTAGTAAATGCGCGAGGACACCGTTCATTTTCTGAATTACATTAAAAACATCAATTGTATAACTATATGCATTGTTCATTTTTTATCATTTAAGTAGATATGTGTTAATTTGTAAAAAAAAATGTTAATTTAACTTTGAAGGAGAAACAAATTTAAATATGAACCAATTAATGTCAGTGTAACATCAGTCACAAAATATTTGTGATATCAGTCACGGAAATTAAAAACTTCCTACACTTAAATTTTAAAGTTTTTTAATTGAAACAAAATATTTCAATAAGTTTGAAATCTCTACTTGACTGGGAAAAGATAATTGTAGTCTTCGTATTATTAGTTTAAAGAGGATTTCTTATAATATTAAAGTCATTTCTGTTAATGTCTCTTCTGTGTAGCATCAGTTACATTTTTGGATTTACCCTCATTACCCACACAAAAAAATTCTTCGGTATAAAAATTAGTATGGATAGCATTATTGTACTTTATCATGGCATTTAAGACCAATTTAAAAACAAAAAAAAAAAGTTCAAGACAATCGTGGAATGACCCTAAAGCGATGTCCGTGTGTCCGTCTGTCTGTTGAAATCACGCTCATTCACAAAATAAACCATTCACCTCGGTAGGATTAAGATAATTTCAATTGCCATTATTTCCACCAGGATGGTATTTAAAATGGGGTAAATAGGGCATAATTGTGCTTAGATACGAGCAAAAATATGTAGATACCTCTAAAAAAAAAAAAAAAACCCAGTGTGTTTCTTGTAATATTTCTAGTGGTAAAACATAATAGTTGTATAACAACATTCACAGTTCAAAAAAGCCACAAAAAATTATGTTATCATAACAGCAAACATAACTATCATTATATGTTAGTAAGAAAAATAAAAAAAATCCTTAATGAAAAACGAGAAATGAAAAATGAAAATTGAAAATTTAAAAATGAAAACTGAAAAATGAAAAATCAAAATTGAAAAATTAATAATGAAAACTGCAAAAAGAAAAATTAAAAAAAGAAAAAAGAAAAATGAAAAGATAAAAATCAAAAATGAGAAATGAAAAATGAAAAATGAAAAATGAAAAATAAAAAATTAAAAATGAAAAATGAAAAATGAGAAATGAATAATGCGAAATGAAAAATGAAAAATGAGAAATTAAAAATTCAAAAATGAAAAATAGAAAGTTCAAAAATGATAAACGAAAAATGAAAATTGAAAAGTTAAAAACTAAATTAAAAATTAAAAATGAAATATTAAAAGTTTTAATTTCTATATTTAGCTTCTTACCTGTTATTATTATGTATTTTTTTAATGTTTAAGCATTTTTAATGTTTAACATATTACTAGCTAATTCAGATAAAAATATTTCTAAATTTTCTTATTTTTAATATTAATAATTTTTAGCCAATTATCTTATAACTTCTAAGGTCCCAAAACATTCTAATAGGGATCAAACTGTGGGTATTATAAAGCGGGCTGCGTTAAATAATGAATTTTATTAGTGTTCTATGAAGTACTTAGGGAACTTGTAGGATTTCTACTCTAGTAATCAAATAGTAATTAATTCTTTCTATAGAAGACATGATCATTATATTTTATAAAAAGTAACTAGAGGACCCCTGCTGCTCCGCAGCATATTATATTATATTAATTTTTATAATATAATACCAAAATTTGCCAAGAGAAGTTAACGTACAGTAATGCCAAAATATGCCAAGAGAAGTTAACGTACAGTAAAAGTAAAGTTGATTCTCCACGCATAACTTTCCTCAAACCCAACGAATTTCAGCAGTTAATAGCTCAAAAGAAGGAGCTTGATCCACTGAGTGTTCTTAGACCTATGCCTACGTTAATTAGAACTCTAGTTATAGAGGTTTGAGAGAAGAAAAATATTGAAAAAAATCTTGAATGCAAAGTTTATACATAAATTCTTTTAATATATAAGATTATAATAGAAACTGGCCAAAAAGAAAAATAATTAACTTTAAATTTAATTAGTATTCGGAATTAATGTTTCAGTATCGGCAACAGTTATAAATTGGTGTAATATTGAGTTTAAGACGCAGGTGGAGGGTATCAAAAAAGATATTTCATAAAACATTAAATGTATTTCAGAAATTATCAAATGTATATCAGAAAATATCAATTGAATTTCAGAAAATATCTATTGAAATTCAGAATTAAAAAGTAGTTTACCTACGCTACAATCCCGAAAAGTTATTATTGTTTCTATTATTTGGACTTATTTGTTATGCACCGGAAAATAAACTATCAAGGGCGACCTTTTATTCGAAAGAAGATGAGTACTACATTTTTTAATCAGCTGCAATATAAACACCAGAATAGAATTTTGACCGATTTTAAAGTCATCATTTTGAAAAAAAAAAATTATATCGTCACCTAAAATGAAAAAGGCCGTAACTAACAAAAAGTTCAAAATTGACTTTTTGTATTGTAGTTACGGCCTTTTACTTAAAAACTACTATTTTACCATAAATTTGTTTTCATAAATAAAAATGCATCTTTATTTTTCAGCTTGATTCTAAAATTTGGGTATTAAGTTTGAAGTAGTTTTTGTTTTACGATGTTTTTTTGCTTCTTCTGTAAAAAAATAAAAATATTAGTTACGGCCTTTTGCATTTTAGGTCACGATATGTAGTTTTCAAGAAATATTACAAACCACGTGTAATACTTAAAAAAAATATATTTTTATATAGCGTTCTGACTATTTTTTTGAGACTCAATTGATATTTTCTGAAATTCAATTATAATGTTCTAAGTAAATTTAATAATTTCTGAAATACATTTGATGTTTTCTGAAATACATTTGATATTTTCTGAAATACATTTGGTAATTTCAGAAATATATTTTATGTTTTCTGAAATAAATTTGATGTTTTCTGAAATACATTAGACAACTGCTGAAATACATTTGCTGTTTTCTGAAATACATTTAAAATTTTCTGAAATACATTTGATGGTTTCTGAAATACATTTGATAATTTCTGAAATACATTTGATGTTTTCTGAAATACAGTTGATATTTTCTGAAATACATTTGATAATTGCTGAAATACATTTGATAATTTCGGAAATACATTTAATATTTTCTGAAATACATTTGATGCTTTCTGAAATACAATTGATATTTTCTGAAATTCAATTGATGCTTTCTGAAATACAATTGATTATTACTGAAAATCAATTGATGTTTTCTGAAATTCAATTGATACTTTCTGAAAGTCAATTGATGTTTTCTGACATACAATTGATACTTTCTGAAACACAATTGATATTTTCTGAAAATCAATTGATGCTTTCTGAAACACAATTGATACTTTCTGCAATTCAATTGATGTTTTCTGAAACACAATTGATACTTTCTGAAATTCAATTGATGTTTTCTGTAATACAATTGGAAAAGGTGTAGTAATTAAAAAAACACCTACGTTTATTTTCGACTTCTTCAGGGTTTTCTAGTATTTAGCTTTTTAAACTCACAGCACACCCAGCGGTTCTGCTTACTAAAAAAGTTCTGTCAATAGCAAATATACACTTGAATATTTAAAATTAACGAAAAAGATTTTGCTAAACAGACAGCGAACTCGGCGGTTCTGCTTACTAAAAAGTTCTGCCAGTAACAAATATATACTTGAATATTAAAAAAAAACAACCCTTAAGTTTGTGAACATGTTAAACTCACAGCACACCTAGCGGTCAATAGCTTGAATATTTAAAATTAACGAAAAAGATTTGTGATTTTGCTAAACAGACAGCGAACTCGGCGGTTCTGCTTACTAAATACACCAATACACTTACATATACCACACACCGTTTTTCCCTTACGCTGTTTTTGTGATTGTATTGTGAAATTGGATTTTATCCCCCCTGAGCGTATAGATGTTTTCACATTAAAAAGGGGGAAGAACTAATTTTTTTTTTTGGATAAAATTGGTCCAACTTGGTTTTTTATATAGATTTTTAATTTATTTATTAGCTACAATTTCGAAATCATATCATATCATATCATCATGGTTCTTGAGTCAATAGGTGAAAAATTAAATAAAAATAAAAGGTCCTAGAAAAAGTTTGGGGTGAGAACGCCAAACCCTTATAAGATTTTACTATAATGGCCTTACGCTTTGACGAGAAGAATAGCTTTTGCACTGTGTAATTTAAATAAACTATTGCTTAGTTCAAAAATGAATTCACTTAGATATGTTAACTTATTTATTAGTAAAAGATTTAATTCTCTTCTAAACTGGCTATTTACATTCAAATGTTGTTTAGGTTTAAAACAAAAACAAAACAAAAATTACAAAACTTAATTAATTGCAAACATGACATGATGTGGTGGCGGTGGTAAATGTTGGGCAGTCATTCAGTTATACTTGTATTTGTTGCTATTGACACTGTTATAACATCTGACTATGTGGTGGCTAGCTAGCTAGCTACGAGTATTGATGCTGTTTCGTTGTTCTGAGATGGGTACGATCTGTAATATTACTACTATAACTCGCTGTGGACTGCCTGTTTTACCTGCATATTGTTTATGTAGTTTATGATTATGCAAATTTAGATGAGAAGAAGTTGAAGAAAATAAAATTATACAAGAAAACGAAAAATATATTAACGTCCTTGGTTTAGTAGAGGCGTGCTTTTGCTTGTAAAATAAACAAATATAACCAAAAGAAATACAAACACATAAAACAAATGAACATAATATTAAATATAATAATAAAAAAATCAACAATAAATAAATAAATAGTTAAATCTTAAATAACAACAAAAGAAATCTTTATTTAATGTCTCTAATTTTGATTTTAATGACCAACCACCATCGCATCGCGCTGAAGATCTTTTTTATGGTGCCTTCTTTTTTCAAGGGCAATATGATTTTATTGTTTAGACATTTTTTTATATGTCAAAATTCTAAAATCTCAAAGATTAGCAGCATAATTAATTTAATCACTTGTTTATATTAAAAACAAGTGTTTTTTAACTCACGCGATCTGTGAAAGTTCTTGATCAAGTATATATACATATGTTCGTAATGATTTATGTACGATAATAGCTTTGACATAAAAATTAACATCTTTAATGAATTACAAAATGCAAACCAAACATGAATATACGTGTGTGTGTATATATATATACGAGGACGGTCCCAGAAGAACCCGACCTGGGGCCTTATTTTCGCAGTAGCAAGCGAATGTATTTTTATTTGAAAGAATGAATTTTTTAACTTTTGGCATTTTCTTATACGGTAACCAATAATATGTGAGAAAATTTCTGACTCTACGATTCGATAACGAGTGAAAATCCGAATGCAACCTTGCCAAGTTCAACTTTTTAGTAAAATAGTCGAAAAGAAGTTTTTCCCCAATCAAGTGAAAAAAGTTAGTGCAAAACACGATAGGGTTGTCTTTATATTTTGGGATTGGGTAACCCTAGTGCCGTCATCTAGCAACTGACGTTTCAATAGTAAAGTTTGACAAATTTTGACCACATACGTACTCACAACGTTTTGACGTACGAACGCTATTTGTCTTGTTTACAGTAACTTGAAAAATTCATGTCGCACAGTGGCGCCCGTAGAGCAAACGAGGTTGCAAAAATCAAAATTTTCATGTGCGCCGACGAAGTTTTGAATAAACCCATGTTATAGGAAACTTTTCAACGATTTCAAATATGCTACTCTTAATAATATCACATTTTTAGTTTAGAAGATATAACCGTTCAAAATTGACCGACTTTCGGTTTTCAAAAAAACACACAATTTTTAGTCAATTTGTTGCGATTTCAGGTGTAATATCACGAAAAATAGGTAACGAATCGCCTTATTTTTTGTTTGTATTGATTGATGTATTTATTAAATGTATAATGATAAAAAAAAATTAACTGTTTGCTTTGTGTTTCTCCTGGTAAATCACTATTTAAAAACTATCCGTTTTTTCACTATTTTTCAACTTTGACGGAAAATAAAAAAAATCTATATTTTTCTATATTTGCCATATTTGCAAAACATGTTTTTTTATTATTGCTTTACATAATTCAAAAGGTTTTATCTGCCCGTACGTGCCCGCTTGGCTTCTAGAGGTAAAAAAGGTTAAAAAGACATGGTTGCAGAAATTGTATGGCGTGCATCCCTTACATGTTTTGACTGACAGTAGTTTGATCTAATAGTTTGAAAATTGCATTTTAAGTCGGTTGTCTACCTGTGAGCCTCTGCCAAAGTCTACTACCAATATTCTGTTACAGACACAGGATGCACAAAAAACTACTCTTGAAATTCGCAGGTACGCACCTCACTTAAAAATTACTTTGGAGTACAAATGGTCAAGAACAATATTGACTTATGGTCCCTCCAGGTAGGCACAAATCTTATTTAGACACGAGCATAATATCAAAATTGCATAATTCAGCCTAAATCCATATGAATGCAGGGAACAGGTAAATTTTTAGGCGTGGTAGCATAAGCCTATATGTTGCAAAATAAGCATAATGCCTGAATTAGTCTACGACTGAAAGTTGGCGCAACAAGTACTGAAACCATGGCGTTAAACAATTTAAAATTATTTGAACTGTTTAGAAGGTCAACCACACCAAAGTTTTTCACGGAAGCTGCTTTAGAAGAACTTGATAACTTATACGGAAATATTGAGAGAAGCGAAATTATAAAAAATAATTTTTATCTGATATATGCAAATATTATGGCAAAATGGGTGAAATCTAATCGAACCATTCAGAACTTTAACTCCAAATACGAGGACTGGCTTAATGAAGACACCATCCTGGATATATTGGCAGTAGATAAACCCACCACATCAACCAGAGGAGCAAAAGGAAGGCCAAAAAAAAGTATTGAGGAGTGTTCAATTTTCACAAGAAAGAGGAAACTTGCCGATGCCACCAATGACTTGACCACGAAGCATTTATCGGACGCGCTGTCTATTAAATATACAAAGGATAGTGAAAGAGTTAGGTCGCAGATTACAAAATCTGTTGCTGATGCAAGCCCACTGTGACTTAAAAGCATTAAGGAAAGCATTCCCACCTCCACAAACGCTCACATTAAAAAGTATGGTTCCGAACAAGCCTTGGCATTGTTTATGGACTTACAACTTTCCAAAGAAAAATATGAGATACTACGGGCATCCTTGATGCGACACGGGGCTGACGTTTTACCAGGATACAAGCATATTACGCAAGCCAAAATAAATTCACGACCACTGCATACGGAGTTTACGGAAGTCTCTGTGAAAGCCAATCTGCAGGATCTCATTGGCCATACAGCAAAACGGTTGTTGGAGAGTCTTCCTGAAAATGAGGTGAAAATTCTTCCTGAGAAACTGACATTGATCAGCAAATGGGGCTGCGATGGATCATCCGGACAAAGCGTAGGATATCTTCCGATGACGCTACAATATCGGACGGAAACATGTTTATGGCATCTGTTGTTCCTTTGCAGCTAAAATCTGATGTTTCCCTACACTGGAAAAATCCACGTCCGTCATCAGTGCATTATTGCCGACCAATAATGTTTCAGTTTGCAAGGGAATCGGCAGAACTCATAAGGACCACGGTGAAGGGCATTGAAGAACAAATAAGCAAGATTAAGCCTACAAAGCTGCAAATTGGAGAAGGAAAATATATTGAATGCAATTACGAGTTCCACCTGAGCACGGTTGACGGAAAAGTCGTAAACGAACTGACAGGAACAAACTCAACATTGTCATGCCCGATTTGCAAAAAGAGTCAGAAGAACTTTGGTAATTTAAACGATTCTACAAACGAGGAGAATTACGAATATGGAATGTCACCATTGCACGCAAGGATAAGGTGTATGGAGTTCTTGCTAAAACTGGCGTATACCCTACCACAAGAGGAGGAAAACTTCGATGAAAATACATCAATAAAGGATAAGGAAAAGATCAGAAAGAAGCAAATACAGGATGCTTTTTTTAAACAAGTTGGACTAAAAGTAGACTGTCCCAAGCACGGATACGGTAACCCAAACGATGGAAACACTTCTAGGAGATTTTTTGAAAATGACGAGGCAGTAACTAGATTCACTGGAATTGACAATCAAATCGTGAAAAGATTGGGAACGATCTTGAATGTTTTAAACTGCAAACAAAATGTCAATTCTACAAAATATGGAGAATATGCATCGAAAACTGCATCTCTTTTAGCAGAAATGTATCCACAGAAGAAGTTGACCCCGACCGACCATAAAATATTGGCGCATGGCAAAGATATAATTGACTACCAGTCTTTGCCAATTGGAGAGCTTTCTGAAGAAGCACAGGAGTCTCTTAACAAATTTTATAAAAAAATATAGATTGCAGAACACATTCAAAGCATCAAGGGTAAGGCAAAATGACGACCTATTCAACAAGTTGGCAGCATCTTCCGATCCACTTATTTCTTCCCTGCGGCATGTGAAGTCACGAATAGAGTTAGAAAATAATTATAGTTTAGAAATGATTAGTCGTGATGAATTGTGATGAATATTTTACAGAAAATTGAAAAAATAAATTTAAAAAAGAAGTAATTTTTTTTTAATTTGTTGGGTAATAATTTAAAATATAAAACCCTAAAGAAAAAAATAAAAACAATCTAAAAATGTAAAAATAATTTTTTTAGTTACCATAAAATTGATTTTTCTACAAATTTTAACTTTGATAACCCATAAGTAGGCCCCTATAAAGCGTAGCACCCTTTCCAAACGCTCATTTCATAGGCTGAACAGTTATCTATCATATGCTGTTTAAACTGTTCAATTATGTTATTCGGTTCAAAAGATATGATTTTTGCAACGAAAAAACTCAAATGGCGCCACTGTGTGGCGGTCGAAAATGGAATTAAATCGCGAACATTCTCGTGCGATTATTTTTTACAATTATCGACGTAGATTAACTCAATAACAGTGCATCGATGAACTTAATTCGATTTTTGGCGATGAGCACCAACAACGACCAGTGTTTATCGATGGTTTACTGAATTCAGTCGCTCAACGACGAGTCTTGTTAAGGTTGTCACAAGTCGGTTGTTGTGCCGAAAAATATTGATTCTGTGCGTGAACTGATACTGCCAAGTTAGTCATGTAACTTAACGTGAGATTGAGGCAACCTTGGACATTAGAGGAACCGGCATATTGCATGAACATTTGCCTGTAAAAAAGATTTGTTCGTTTTGACAATTGCTCAAAAAAAAGGCTCGTGCCAATTGGTCGCAAGATCAATGATGATCGTGGAACTTCAAAATATGTGTATGCCATCGTGACAGGTGACGAATCGTGGAAATATGCGTATGAGCCGGAGAGTTAACAGCAGTTGACTGTATGGGTCTTCGAAGTCGAGCAAACCCCAATAAAAGTCGTTCGGGCTCGAAGCACTTCGAAGCAAATGGTCGCCTGTTTTTTCGGAAAAACTGGACCTGTCTCAGTCGTATCATTGGCGCAACGTAGAATGGTCAATTCTAAATGTCAGAAGTCGTTGGAGAGAAATAAGAAAAAAACAACCGCAGAAGACGTATCTTTCTCCACACGATAATGCGAGCTCGCATACAACGGCTCAGGCAAGAGACTTTTTGAACACCCAAAACGTCGATTTGATGAGTCAAAAAATTTCGAGGTCGACGTATGCAAAAGTATATTGATCCTCATGGAGGATATTTTGAAAAGCAATAAAGCCATTTGCAATGATAAATATTTATTTGTTTACTCTAATTCCGAGATATAAAAGGTGACCCTCGTATATATAATATATTTGGAAACAATATCAATTTTACAAATTTTAGGCTAAAAAACATAAAATAAACTTTGCCCGAAAGGAGATTCTTGCCAGCTTAATGAAAAAAACTTTTAGCCAAGAGTATTTTGCCGAATACTTTACAAGGAAAATCAAGTCTTACCAACTATGGGAATGTCCTATCTTTTTTTCCTTTGATTTTGATATGTGATTCTGGTTGGAATCAGAAAAGACGAATAAAAAACAAAGTTGAATCAATTTAATTAATACTTTATTTCTTTTTAATGATTACGTTTTTTACAATTTAAGAATAACCATATGTTTTTTGTTTACATTTTCTCTTTAAACTGTTACACTTATGCAGTGTTTTAAAACGCATTTAATTCCCTCTTTAACAATACTGAAACAATAAATTGTTTCGTAACAAGTAAGGAAATTAGAAATATGGACACTATCGAAATAAATTTCGGTATAGAATTGTTTCGTCCACGAATATGAAAGTTTGACCTTTGACAAAGAAAACACAAAAAATTTGAGAAACATTTTCTTTATTTCTCAACATAATCTTCTTTTAGGTCAATACACTTATCCCAGCGATATTCCAGAGCTTCGATACCCTGTTTATAATAAGAACTGTTTAGCTCCTTAAAATAGCCATGAACCGCAAATTACACTTCTTCATTGTTGGCATATCTTGTGCCACGGAGCTATTTTTCAATTTTGGAAATAGAATATAATCCGAGGAAGCTACATCTGGCGAATAAGGTGAATAAGCAATCTGGATTTTGGCCATCGCAATAGTGGATGTGTGAACTGGGACATTGTCTTGATGAAACAACACTTTCTTTTTCGATAAATACGGCGACACTATATTCTCATTTCAGTCCACTGTTTTGACTGTTCCTTTGTCGCAGGTGTGAAGTGATGGATCCATGTCATACATATGGTTACGAATCAATACAAATTTTCGGCGGCTTTATTGTGTTTTTTATTCTATTTTGAGTATACACAGCTTTCTCATCTCCACTTCTTGAAATTCCTATTGTTTCAGCTAGCTTACGCGCCTTCAGCTGACGATCTTGTCATATCATTTTGTGGATTTTCTTAACCGTTTCTGGCGTGGCCATCCCCATTTGACAACCACCACGGTGTTCATCTTGTCTGCTCGTTCGGCCTCGTTTAAACTCTGCAACATAATATTTTATAGTCGTAAACGAAAGAGCAGAGTCCCACAGAGTAGATTCTAACTCGGCTTTAATATTTATTCGACTGAGGCCTTTCAAATGAAATTATTAAATTACATAATTTTTTCTATGTTTAGAAATTACTGAGATTATTTACTTTTGTTGAGTTAAACAAAAAAAAAATACTAAACAACGTGGCACCTCGAAACTTAAAACATGTCTTTTTAAGGTTGGCACTTTTCACCAAAGAAATTTTTTTCAAGCTACTGCCGCCATCTATACGTCAGGTCGAGTTGTTCTGGGACCGCCTTCGTATGTGTAGAAGGATTATTTTCTGAATTTGGAAATTATTCTGTTTAAATCTATGATCCCTTATAGACAAGACAACAAAACTATATTATCAGAATCGTTTGCAGTGTGAATAATATGTTATTTGAAATTTCATAATATGGCGTTCACACATAAGTGTTTAATATGGAGTTCACACTTAAGTGTTTAGCGAAGTGTTTAGTGTTTATGCGATAAACAAGTCAAATTGAGATGTTTACTCATACATTTTTTCGTTTGGCTAAACATCTCAATTGAGATGTTTAAATCTTAAACACCTCAAAAACCGAAAATATGACAGAGTTGTATTTAACTTTGCGCATGTTCAGTGCAATATTACTCATGTTTGCCAAGTTGGCATCCTTGTTTTTTTAACATTACTATTAAAGTGGCATTGCAATCAAAAAAATACAATACAAAATACAATACAAAAATGAAAATAACGCATCTATATTGATAATTTCATCATTAATATAATTTAAGTAGTTGTCCACCAATTTAATGATATTACTTTTTATTAATTTTCAAAATTTTATAACTTTTCAATTGTTTTTTATTTTGGAAACAGCTGTTCAATTTGCTGAAATGTTTAACTTAAACACACTAAATCAAGTGTGAACGACTGTGTTTTGTTTTGCAAAACATGAGCTAAAACACCTCAAAATATCGTAGTGTGAACACCATATAACGAAGTGTTTAGTGTTTATGCGATAAACAAGTCAAATTGAGATGTTTACTCATACATTTTTTCGTTTGGCTAAACATCTCAATTGAGATGTTTAAATCTTAAACACCTCAAAAACCGAAAATATGACAGAGTTGTATTTAACTTTGCGCATGTTCAGTGCAATATTTCTCATTTTTGCCAAGTTGGCATCCTTGTTTTTTAACGTTACTATTAAAGTGGAATTACAATCAAAAAAATACAATACAAATTACAATACAAAAATTAAAGTAACGCATCTATATTGATAATTTCATCATTAATATAATTTAAGTAGTTGGCCGCCAATTTAATGATATTATTTTTATCAATTTTCAAAATTTTATAACTTTTCAATTGTTTTTTATTTTTGAAACAGCTGTTCAATCTGCTGAAATGTTTAACTTAAACACAGTAAATCAAGTGTGAACGACTGTGTTTTGTTTTGCAAAACATGAGCTAAAAAACCTCAAAATATCGAAGTGTGAACACCATATAATATTCTTATAATTATACTGCAATGTAAGTACAGGGCGGGCCTAAAGTTACCAAAGTGGATTTCATTTCTGGCCAACTGTTTAGCTGTAAAATTTAGACGTTGCCGATGATCTACGGGTTTTAATTCCTACACCAATTGCATCTTATGTGGGAATACCAGTAAATCTTTTTTTTAATGCGCCGTAGCAACGTATGAGACTTTCTAGCTGAGCAGAACGCCTTCTCGTAGATGTCCCTGGTGTTTCGTTAACACTTTGCTCCACACGTTCAATATTTTCTGCAGTGCGAATTAAACTTGGGCGTAATTCTGACGGTAAAAATGCGACGATATGCTCTTTGCATTAAAATAATTATTTAAATAATAAAAATCTATTATGCTGGTTCTTTGTTCAGTTGTGAATCTCTCCATTAATTATTCTCCAGGTGTTATTTATATAATCTGAAAAAAATATATATATACATATGTGACCTTCTCCGAGAAAAGGGACCTAGTGTGTCAAAAAACGGCTTGTGTAAAAACGGTGGATTTACCTAAAAGGGTGTAGAAACTTTAAATGCGTTTTTTTCTCAAAACTTAATTTTCACACACTAGGTCCCTTTTCTCGGAGAAGATCACATATATAAACGAAAAAGTGATTAAATTTTTAAACTACATGGTGACCCATGGCCAATGTATAACTTTGAATAATTTTTACAAATATCAAAATATTTTATCCTGTACCTCCTCTAGGGAACATAGGGCCATACCAAAGAGGCTAAGAAAATCTTTTAATATAAATGGTAAAGAGTGTCATGGATATCATTTCCGAAATATTCTTTGATTTTAGAACTAATTTGGGAAGCAGTAATTCTGGGATTCTGCTTTTCTGACGCCAAAATAATTTCGAGGACGTACTTTACTGAAGAGTGGCTTCCTTCTTTCTGCCTATAATCCGAGCTATTTAACGAAATTATTCTACCTCATTTCTAAGCTTTAGAATCTTGTCTCGTCAGCACCCATTTCTTTGATTTTGTGCCTCATCTCAAAATATAGTTTCCCCAAGAAACATAATTAAGACAAATCAACTTTATACAAACGAGTTTGTCGTTGCATATTTCTTTGGATTTCCCTAACTATAAATGTACGAATACTTTTTCTTTTACTTATAGTTGCCATACTGCTCTTTTTGCGTTGTAAACGACAAAAATTATGTAGAATCGTTCCGTAAGGTTTTTGAAAATCAAAAAAAATTACCAAGTTCGTAGTTCAAAATATTTTATTAAAATCTATATAATATTAATAGGCTAGGCGATTTTTTGTGACCGACGTTTTGTTCCACCGTTTTATTCCGATTGTGATCAAACGTATATTATTTGAAAGGTATTTCTTTTTAGCCGTTTTGCAGATTTTAAAATTTTTTCCTTTATTTTGAGTAAATTGCATTTAAAGTTGCCACTAACACATACATAAAATTACACATATGCTTGTGTGTTTTATTAAATTTGTTAATGTGTTTGTTAATAAGTTTGTTATCTTCATTCACAATAATAATAAACCATAAAAGTCTTGGTTTGTGAATTGGCTAAGTTGAAAAAATAAGCTTCATAGAAATTGCTCTCGAATTTCGAGCGCTGGAATCTGCTAGTTGTTATTAATATTTTAAATTTTCATTTTCAAGTGTACGGGCACTTTTTCTAGGACAATTTTTCTATATATATCAAGTAAGGGTATTGGTGAAATAATAGGTTAAAATAATACAATGACATAAATCATCTAAATTAGGACCCTCAAAAATTCTGTCATAAGAATCCATCTTGCCCTTTAAGAGTTCCAACTGTAAAAAATGACAAGCAAATGACAGTTGTGCTTCAATTTGGTTTTTGCCTTTTTATAACCATCAATGTGCTCACCCAGTATCGATGGGATGTGGCTGACATTTGCCGATGTGAAAGCGATTAATAGAAAAATGAAACTCAATATAAAATACTTTTCAAGTAAGGAATGCTTGTCAAGTACTTAATGTTCTCAAATTGACATCTCTACTTACTGAGTCACAGCTAAAATACAAATTATAAATATTTCTAATTTATTATTCAGTATAAATTTCAAAATATAACACGTACAATTATTCAAATTCGTGACAACCATTTTGCATTTCGCTTGTTAAAATGGTGTTAGGTAACATATTACAAATCGAAATAAAAAACAATTTCCGAATCTTAATCCAAATTTATTAAAAAAAACATTTTTTCGCTTAAATTATTCTTCCGATTTATCTGAAAATAAATTGTAATTTGTAAAATTGATTTTAAAATGATTTGGAAGTTTTAAAATGTGATCTACTTATTGTTTTTTCTTGGTTAACTATAAATCCAATTCCTTCAACCCATTTAACCGATATTGAAACTATCTTACTCTTCAAATTGGATACCCTTTTTACAGCATTAAGATCTAATAATATGTATGCAAAATATAATCATCATGGGTTTTTTTAAAATGTCTTATGGAAACTTCCATCAGCCAAAGGTTAAAAAAAGGCTATCGGCCTCTTTTAAAGAACTTAATATACGCAACTTACAACAGAATAATGATATGATGTTATCTTTATCTATAATGGACACCGATTCTTGAAAATCACCCTGTATAAAAACAGAGTGTGTAAGTGCAATATACCGAATGACTTACCTACTTGATCGACAAATTAAATAGCACACATTAGTTAAACTTAAAAATCCTTTTCCTTTTCTTTAAAAAACAAACAGTGAAATTAGTTAATTAGTTAATTTTACTAGTACTTTGTTCGATAACACTACGGAATAATAAAAAAACAATCTGCGGCATTTATTTTGTTAATGGTTTTTGTAAACACTTGTATTAGACATACATAGTATGCATTTACTGTTTTTGGTTTGACTCTGGTTCTCGCGATAAACCGCTATTTAAAAAATGAAGGAGGCTTTACCACATATTTTAGCATAACTCAAGAACGGTTATCCGATTTAGGTTAATAAAAAATATGAAAATCCATAGCTAAATTATCTCCAAGTTATCTCTACACTATTTTTTAATTAGGACAATAGTTTCGGCAATATTCATAAAGTTTTTGCGAAAAAAACATTTTTTTTATGTAAAATTTAAATATTTTTGTTGTTTTAAAATTCATAAAAAATCAAAATATCAAAATTGCTCTTTTTTAATCTTAGATTAAAAACATAGATAAGTTGCAGATAAAACAAGCCATATTTAATTAAAATCGATTAGCAAGCTTTGATTTAATTTACAATTTAGTGATGGCATCTCATTTTTATAAAAATTTCTAAATGAAATTTTTTATGGGATTTCCATCAAGAACAAACATTACTGCAGAAAAAGTTAACATCATGCCACTAAATGTCAAAATGATAATCAGTGTTACCCTAATTTACTGGATTACTGTAAAATTGTAATTGAAGTTTTAACTTGTTAAATGTATTATTATGATTTATTTCTTCATTCTGTGCTGAATACTAGAAAATTTTACTTTTATTTTATTTTTATTTTTATTAATATCCTTTATAATAACGATATAGAAACAAAAAAGATACATCCTGTTCATCTAATAATTAAAAAAAATAAAAAAAATTTTTCTGTAAGCTTTTTTGCGATGGTTTTGCTCCGGACAATCCCTTATTACAGTCCAATGTATTCTGCCAGTGTGGCGATCCCATCGACCTTGGTATCTTTCTTCCATTATCCTGATTTCCTCATATTAACTCTAAATGTGCGAAAATTTTGAGGCATTTTAGCAACCAATTCTGTATAGTCTGGTGTTTTATGATTCCCCAAAAAATGTTTGACTACTAAAACAAAGCTTAGCCATGCTTCAGATCCAATTTGTGTCATATGTGTTACAAATGCAGTGTCTTTTATAAGAGTACGGATTTGCGGTCCATCGAAGATGCTTGCTTTTAATTTTTCAATATTCAGGGCTGGAAATTTTTGACACACATATATAAAACAGTCACCGGTTTTATCAAGGGCTGAAGAGGTGGAAGAAGGATATTCTCTCGGCTTATCAGTGGTTCATGAATCACGTTTGCTCTTCCTACCTCCATACTTTCCCTCATAGGCCAGGCCTTTCTAATCCAATGTTCTGTTTTTGCGCGACTATCCCAAAGACATATGAAACAGGGATATCTAGTATACCCACCTTGCTGGCCTTACAAAAAATTCACCATCTTCAAGTCGACGCATACTGACCACTGATGTATTGCGTGCGAAATCTTTCTAAAACAATTTAAATATTTTGATATTCCTCCTTTATTTTGGTAGCATGACCGATTGGAGCTGAAGCAAATTTATTTCCATTGTGCAGCAATACACATTTCAGACTTCTTTTTGAGCTATCTATAAAAAGCCTCCAATTGTCAGGCTTATATTTGGGAAGGCTCATACAATTTAAGAGTCCAGAAACATTGTTCCAAAATACAAATAGGAGTATTTATTTTTAATAACGGCAGGGTATCAATGCTGCATTGATGACATTAATTTTCGACATCTTTCCAGTGTGAATTTGTAGCTTACGCCGCTCCACAGATCTTCGTTCGAGTTTAGATCCGGACATTCGACGGGCTATTGTACAAAATTGATTTTGTTGTCACTGAGCCATTTTTGTACAGGATTTTGCAGTATATTTAGAATCGTTATCTTGTACCTACTTCCATGTAAGAGGCAGTTTTTGGTCTACATAAGGCATCATAACATCTGCTAAAATGTTTTTTTATACTATTTGATCAATAATGCCCTCTATACGCGTAATTGGACCAACTCCACCCCAGGAAAAGCTTCCCCAAACTCATACACATTCTGTGTTTGGATTACGTCTCACATACCTTTTTCCATTTGATCCGAAACGATTCATTAGGTTTTTTTAATTAATCCTTGCAAATTTTAAACGTTGCGTTCTGTTTTTTTTAGAAACATGTGTTTTTCTTTTCTGGCAATCCGCCCAAACAAATTATTTTCACGTAGTCTGTTTTTAATTGTGCTTGTGGAAAAATTAATGTAAAATGTTTCCTAAATTTGTCCTCTAATTTTGGGTGCAGTCAAAAGGGGATCCGCACATTCGAACTATAGCATGGTCGGTTCTTTCGGTGATTTTTCTACGCCTTAGTTTTAGTTTTTCCATAGTGTTTGATAGCGTTATACACTTTCTTTCTGGAAAATTTCATGTTTCATGAGCTCTTTCGGTGTGCGTCAGTACAAATCTTAGAAAACTCGGAATTGAGTGCTTTGCTCGCCTTATCTTTGAAAAAAATATATATATTACAATATTTTTTATGTTGTCTCCTTAATTAATTTTGTTATCTTTAAAAATTAAAAATTGTACCAAAAATATATTTTTTTTTATTTTTGTGTAGAGATTTTTCATGTGTGCTATTTTAATTTTCCGCTCTCTTTTTCTATTTAAAATAACAACACTTTAAAGAAAATATAAATATAAAAATAATTACATGATAAAAACAAATTAACAAATTTTTGCATAATTTAATATTCTTTAGTAAACGAGGCTAATGGAGAGCTGTCTGAAAGCATTTCAATATCGAGAGACGTTCGGCAAGGTTGTATACTGTCCCCACTATTGTTTAATATATATTCCGAGAGGATCTTCCAGGAATCCATAAACAACATATCTAGGGGTATTTTTATAGGCGGTATATATAGAAATAATATTAGATATGCCGATGATACCACAGTACTGGTTGATAATGTCACTGATCTCCAAGATTTAATGAATAGGCTGGTTACATATATATGAAATATATAGTTTGAAAATAAATATTCGAAATATAAGTATGATTGTGAGCAAAAAAAAAAAATAACTACAGCACAGCTAACTTAAAAATACAAAACTTTTCCATCGAAAGGGTTCATAACTTTCAATATCTTGGAGTAATGATCAATGACCAATGGGACGAATCAAAAGAAATACCATTGTTACAATACGATTGTTAGGCTATGCGATTTCTTGTGACCGATGTTTTGTTCTACCGTTTTATCCCGATTTTGACCAAACGTATATTATTTGAAACGTATTTTTTAGCCGTTTTGCAGATTTACAGATTTTTAAATATTTTCCTTTGTTTTGAGTAAATTGCATTTAAAGTTGCTATTAACACATACATAAAGTTATACGACATATGCATGTGTGTTTTATTAAATTTATTAATGTATTTGTTAATGAGTATGTTATCTTCATTCACAATAATAATAAAACATAAAAGTGTTGGTTTGCGAATTGGCTAAGATGAAAAATAAAGCTGCCTAGAAATTGCACACAAATTTCGAGCGCTGGAATCTGCTAGTATGTATGTAATGGTATTGGGCGCCAACATTCGTATGACGAATTGGCAAATAAAGAAGAAAAAATAAACGAGCTATTTAAAATGTCGTTACTGTATATGAATAAAATTCGGTGTATTATAACCAATCATAATATATAATCCAATCATATAAAGCTGATTCCCGATCTTCACTTAAATCTATCTAAAAACAAAAATATAGCATAGGTTTTTTTCAAATTTGGTTTATATATGTTTTTGAGAAAATTAAGAGACTTTACTGAATATGGTCATGATGGGTCCATTTATTGACCTAGTCCACATATAAAAATAACATCAGATTTAAACTTTTCATATTTGCACGCCACAAATTAATAACAATATCAACAAAAATTAATTTATGCTTATTTTCTATACCTAGTTATTAGAAACGCATGGTATAGACAGTCAAGACCAACTATTATTTTCTTACTCGTTCTTATTAATTCTATGTTCAGACGCCAGTATGGATCTAAGATCTGAGTTAACAGAATAAAAAAACTAATTAAAAACATGCAAGAAAGCTAATCTCTGAGAAAATAATTCAATTGTTTTTAGTACCATTAATTTGAAGGCAAATCAGGCATGATAACCGTTTACAATATCATTAATGGAGTTGATAAAGAAGGCAAAATGTATTAAAAACAATCCACAGGCCGAAGGTAATAAAAGTAAAAATATTAGAAATATTAGCCCGACAGCTGTAAAATTAATGCGCAGTTGATTACTGATACGAGACCGTTAGAAAAGTGCTCGTAAAACACAAGTACCATACACAAGTCACTGAAAAAAGCACTGTGCACGACACATAGACAAAATACCAACTTTTTCTAACAAAAGATGAAAACCTCTAACGGCCCTCCAAAATAAAAATTTTAAGGTTTATTGCCTTTATCAAATTTTATAAACAAAAGAAGCAAAAATTCATAGAAAAAGTATTCGTACATTTGAAATATTAGTAGAAACAAAACTAAATTTACATTAAATATTCCTTATGTCAGTAACTTGGGATATACAACTTAAAATTTCCTCTTCAGTTATTTTACCCCACTCATCCGAAATGAAGTTTTTTACCATTTCCGTTGAAGCTATTTTATGCTGACGGATTCTCAGCATCAGTAAAACCTAGAAATGCTCTATAGGATTAAGATACGTTTTTACTATGACATTGGAAATGAATGACTTTCTTCGTATTACACGACCACGATAGTCAAATATTTTGCATACGCTATCTTCGTGGATATCTTTTTCGAAAGATACTTTGATTTTAAAACTAATTTGGGAAGCAGTAATTCAGGGATACAATTATATCAACTTGAACTTTTGCTCGCTACTACGCCAAAAGCGTATTTAAAAAAAAAAACGCTAAATTAGCACCTTTCATTTTTCATTTTCAGTGCTTTTAGAGCCTTTTAATAATATTGTACTTATTTGAATAACCTCCCTACAAATTTTAACTTTTTGGCCACAGAGACTCATAACTGATTCTCTGATTCTTCAGTAAAACAAAAATTGCACAAGATATAAAGGGTGTTTTTTTTTTTTGCTTAGATAGAACTTAAGAAAGGGTTAGCTGCCACTTTTTGATATTTATGATCAGTATACTCTGGCAAATCATCATGAAGATTCACGCTTGAACAATGCTACCAAATTATGTAAATTTACTTAAAAAATCAGTCATATGTTCGCCCAACTTATAGACGACTTCGTGATTCTTATGGCGTGCATAATCGTTCATCTGAGCAGGTAATCTGTCCACATGTGAGATGGATTTCATACCGAATACTCTCTAAATGATGCAATAACACCGACATGTTAAAGAAAATAGCGTACTGAAGAGAATATCGCCACTGTAAACGAATGTGTAGAAGAAGATCCAAATTTATCGATTCGTCGTCGGTCGCAGGAATTGGGACTCTGTCCGTCCACTACGTAGAAAATTTAGCGCAAAGATTTTGTCCTACAACCGTATGAGATCTAGCTGTTGCAGGAAATAAAGCCACGAGACCATCTATGTGAAAACTGACCCGATTTTTGTTAATAATAAAAAAATTTTGCATATGGAGTGAGACCAATCCACATTACTCCATTACATCCAGAAAAATGCACCATTTGGTGCGGTTGGCACGCTGGTGGCATCATCGAACTTTACTTCTTCTTCAAAAAAAAAAAAGGCGGACCATGATCAATGATTTTTTATTTGAAAATATGGATGACATTTATCCAGACGAGATGTGGTTTCAACAGGATGCCGCTACATGCCATACAGAGGGGCTACGTGAAGGCGCTGGTTTATGCTGACACACCAGCAACAATTTACGCATTGCAGGACAATATTTTTCATGTTAATCGCGAAATACAGCCAACAATGCTCCAAAAAGTGGCCCAAAATTGGACGTCCTCAATGTGCTTCGTCAAGAACAATTGCGGTGGCGATATGGCCGAAATCATAGTCAAATGTTAAATCTATGTATTGAGCTTTTGAATAGAAAATGTTTTTGATAA
Source organism: Cordilura impudica (assembly GCA_963682025.1). NCBI lineage: Eukaryota > Metazoa > Arthropoda > Insecta > Diptera > Scathophagidae > Cordilura > Cordilura impudica. The sequence continues at coordinate 82,338,758 of OY821517.1, forward strand.
AAATGTATTTTTTTGCGTTATTTTTTTACAATGTCAAGTTCTATCGGGCTTAAAAAAACACCCTTTACTGCTAACATTTTGCAAAACGTACTTTACATTCGTAGTTATCTTCTGTTTATTTAACAGCCTCTGTTAAGTATTTAATATTTTTGAAAAACGTATCTAACTTTCGTCGCTAACTTTACATTCTTTAATATATCGATAGATATATGTGAACACTGTTCTTTAAGGGGACTTTGGCCAATTGTAATGGTAGCACCACTGTTTATTTTAATACTGATAATTTACGACTATTTCTTATAAAGGGTCCGCCAAATAACTTTTTTTTTTTTTGAAAATGCTATAAAAAAACTGCTGAATATTATTTCAAATTTCTTTTTTTATTTGAAAGTACAATCCTTCCGCTTAATAATGGAAAATAATTTCATTCAAATGGCTGCCTCGGCTGGCCATGCAGTAGCCTACACGATCGGTCCAATTTTTAAGCACATTATCGATTGTGTGCAGCCTTTAAAGCGTCAATTGTCTCTGGCTTGTTGGCGTAAGACTTATCTTTGAGGGCACCCCACAAATAATAGTCCAACGGTGTCAAATCGCAGCTCCGAGGTGGCCAAACGACATCAGCTCTGCGGCTGATAATGCGATCTTCAAAAACAGGGCGCAAAACATCGAGTGTAGCTTCGGCTGTGTGGCACGTAGCGCCGTCCTGTTGAAACCAAATGTTGCCAATATCCTCCTCTTCAATTTTTGTGAACAACATGGCCCGATAACGATCGCCATTGACTGTAACGGCCACTCCTTGCTCATTTTCGAAAAAAATGGCCCAATTATGCCTCTGGACCAAAATCCGCACCAAACAGTGACTCGTTTTGGGTGTATCGGCTTTTCAATGTATGCGTGCGGGTTTTCTCTGCCCCAAATGCGACAATTTTGCTTGTTTACATACCCGCCAAGATCAAAATGAGCTTCATCTGAAAAGATGATTTTTTTTGGCAAAATCGGCATCTTCTGTAAGTCGATCGCAGGCCCACTTAGCGAAGCGAAAACGCATTGGATGGTCAGTTGGCTTCAACTCCTGAACCAATTGGACTTTGTATGGCGTCATACCAAGGTCTTTATGCAAAATTCTTCTCAATGATGCCTCCGAAATGTTCAATTCTTGAGAACGACGGTGAATTGATGTTGATGGCGCTTCACGCACACTTCCTGCCACAGCAGCAATATTCTCTGGAGTACGCACTGTTTTTGGCTTTTCACGCTTTGGTTTATCGATGAGGATGCCAGTTTCTTTCACTTTTTTCACAAGATAACGAACATACGGAGCTGACGGTGCTTCTCTTCTTCCAAAATCCGTACGCAATTTTCTCACACATTCTGCAACATTACCATGATTTTCAAAGTAATGTCGCAATATTTCCCAGCGTTGTTCAAGCGTATACACAACCATATTCGTTCAGCGGAAGGATAAAACTAATTACCTGTCAAATCAGACATGAGCTAAGTGTTACCATTCACGAAATAAGCACTAGTTGAAAAAAAAAAAAACGTTAGATGGCGGACCCTTTATTATTCTTGATACGTTGTTATATTCCCATCCTAAGTCCCGTTGACTTTTTGTTGACGAACAAATAAATCCAAGCACCAACAACTTATGTCTACATGGGTGGTTGCATCGGTAGTTTTCTTTTTCAAAGAAAACGACGTTAGTCGACATAAGTTGTTTTATCTGATGAAAAGTTGACATGGATTAGGGACCATATTAATAGTTTCCCAAAATATGTAAGTCACTGTGGAGAAAGACGATCAACCCGCCAATATTTACGCCCAGACCCTTCAATGAACAAAATGTATGAACTTTTTAAAGCAAAATGCGAGTCAGAAGGAAAAGCAATAGTGAAAAAAATGCCTACGTCAAAACATTTACAACCGAGTTTAATTTACACTTTTATATACCTAAGGCCAAACCTGTGTAAAACCTGTGATATGCTCGATATCTCAATAAAATCTGAAGAAGACCTAGAAAAATGCATAGCTATAAGACTGCAAAAAGATGAGCATATTAAACTTGCAGGCGAAGTACGAAACATATTAAATGACTGTAAAGGTAAAGTGAAAACTGATGAATCTTTATTAGTAGCTACTTTTGACCTAAAACGAACACTGGAGAAGTTTATTATTTAAGACAACTGCAAATGCTTAACTTTGGGATTCATGCTTATACAAAGGAAGAAGAAAACATCTAAATGAATATGTGGCCAGAACATTGTGGGGCTAGATGCTCTCAAGAAATTATGTCCTCACTGCACTACTTTCTTGAAGATTCCGTGCCAGACACCGTCAAATCTCTATGGTTTTTTAGCGACTGTTGCTCTGGTCAAAACAGAAACTGGAATGCTTTGCACTTTATGAAGTTTCTGGTTAATAAATCGCCATATCTAGAAACGATCAACATACACTATCTCGACAGTGGCCATACTTACTTGCCTAACGACTTCTCTTTTATAAGTCGAGAACAAAAAAAAGTGTGATATCTATACACCAGAAGATTGGATGAAGCTCGACCGTGACTGCATAAAGCAATAACCCTTTGAAGTACGAGATATGAAAAACAAGTTCCTTGATTTTGAAAGGACTCACAGGACTATTTAAAGAGTATCCAATTATATTAAGAGAAAGAGAAGGCGCGAAAATTTCGAAGATGCGAACGATAAAGTTTTATAAAGATTCAAGTTTAATCAATTACAATGATAATTACACGGAAACATATGAAATGGTTGATCTGAAACCAAATGATATGGATTCCGAAACTTTTTTTTTAAACCTGAAGAATTATACACCGGAAAAAGCCCCACAACCAGACTAATACCGTATCAAAAAATGCAAGATATTAGAAAAATTCTAAAATTCGTGTTTCCCATCCATCATCACTTTTACTTGACATTACCACATTCTCCTAGAAGAAGTGGCAATCAGGAAGCACTAGATGATGAAAACTTATTGCCTGCTGTGTTAGGTGATAATTAAGATGTGGTTTATGTTATGATGTCAAAGTACATTGTTTTTCCCTTACAACTACATTATTAATATATTTTTCAAATTTGTGTAATGCCATAGTGATCTAAGTAATTTGTTCTTCACAAAAATACGAATATTTGCTTTTTTAAAGAAACTATATAGATAAAACATGTTCCTAATATATTTCATACTCATCAGAAGTACATTTAACTAAAAAAAAATAATAAAAACCCCATAGGTATCCCAGAACACAGCGTAATGCGTTTCCTTAATTTTCTCAGACACTTACTTTTTTACCGTAGATCAGTCTGGCTCCAACGTCGTCATATGTCTTACGAAGAACATGCATCGACTTCAAAACATCCAGTACAGAGTAAGCTTCTTTGAGATCATCATTTTCTTCTTCTTCACTAGACGTCAGCCCTTCGTCCTGAATGACATCTGCGATAATTTCTTCATCGCTAAGCATTCCAATGTTATCGGAGTGGTATCAGGAGGTAAATATTATATTCGAACATGCGACAATATGATTTTCTCCCAGATTTCTTGTTTTATTTTTGGCTTTTCGATAACAAACACATTCTTGTACTCGCCAGTTCATTTGTGCATTTAACCGTTAAATTTTGTTTGAATTTTTTTTTTTTTTTTTGAACAAATGTATGACCCAATTGTGAGTGTAACGCAATTAAGCGGGATGCATTTAAAAGAAAAATATGTACACAAAGTAAATGGGTCAAGGAAAATGTTTCACTAAAGAATTACTTAAGCGTGAAACCTTCTTAAGCGGGAAGCATTTATTGGTGAAGTACTGTAATTGTTTTTGGAATCTGTCTCTGAACATGCACCGTTTCTCTCATACATTTGGTTGTACGCAATTTCATCCACATAAGGGGACATCTTTATTTTGACTGCAAAAGTTATGCCAACTTGATCGGTAAAATACAAAGTGGGCCTAGGTCAAGAATACAAACATAATTTAAACTAATTATAATCTAACTAACCACACCGTGGTGTAGGGCACATAAACTGAAAAACAAAAATGTATATTATAAAATTCAGTTGTTAATTGTAAACGGATCTATGATAAGCCATTTAATTTATGATAGTATAAAAAATTAAAATATAATTTGAAAACAACTTGGTTAACTCAGATAATCATTCGACCAAAGGTTGGTCACCAAATAGTGTATTCAATTATGTTAAATAACAGAGCACATGTGTTCGAGATTATAAACAAAAACATTACTTATTCTTTAAAACATATATGAGATATCATGCTGAGAGAGGGTCCATATGTTAAAATTATACATATGTTTGTATATGTATTTATCATACCAACGAATTTTTCCACTCATTAGTCTCAGTATACACTTCAAAAATTGTTGATACTGTTGTTTTGATTGTTAATACCATTCATACTCGTACAGTCTTGAGCATGTGTTAAACGAATGTGTTTAGATTTTTTTTTATTTTTTTGTACTTTCAAGCAATGCGAGGGAGAACTTTTGCCCATATTCCTAAAGAAAATTAGTTTAGTTTAAAACGTAACGCGAAACACAACGCAGTTATAAAGAACGAAAAATTTAAAAAAATTAATAAATTGTTAAAAAAAATATTGAAAATTATTAAAGTGAATTTAATAAATTAAATAAAATTAATTGAAATGCATAGCACAATACTGGATGAGGTTTGTACAAAAAAAAAATAAATTTTAATAAATGAACTTCTTTATGTTGAAATTGTGTTTGAGTGAGGTATTAAAGTTTGTATTCATCAGTACAGGGGGTATTACAATGGTAACCATAAAAGAAAATTGTTTACCCACGTAAAATTTTAATTAATTTATATTTTTTTTTTTTTTGGTTTTGATTTTTTTAATTTATCAAGAATTCTAAATTTAGTTAAACGACTAATTTGTATTTGTTTTTTTTTTTTATTTTTTAAGACTTTTCTAATTACACCTTTTTTAAAAAAAGACACAAAAACAGTTTTCCTCTTAACGAAACGAATCACACAATGTTTATTATTAGAGCAAGGAATCATCATCACCATAATGAATGAATGGATGAGTTTAATAAGACAAAAATATATAAATATGTACAATATTTCAATTAACACTTCTTGCATTTCATTTTTCTTTGCAAATGGATATAATGTGAATTGTTGGTCTTTTTGTTTAAAATGAAAATTGTAAACATTTAACAAAGAAACTTTCTGTAAATGTTTCGTATATGTTTTTTAATTGTTTTTTAAAACAATTTTCATTTGGAACCATTTCCTTATGATCAACATAGATATAAATACCTTTGTTTTATAATAATTTTTAATTCAAATTAAAATTCCTATTCGAAATTATTTTGTTGTTTTTTTAGTTTTAATAATTTTACGGAAAAACTTAATGGCAGTGAGAGGACATGATTTGATTACATGACATTTGCATAATAATATTGTAACATTCTATATACAATTTTATAGGTTTTTGTGGGCACTACTTTCGGGACTTATAAAATACAACAAAAAAATTAAAAAAATAAATAAAAATCATCCACTGTGTTCAAACGAAAAGGTGACTTGTTATTCCTTCAAATCAATCAATTCGGTTATCTCCTCAATCTATTAAAAAGGGTATCCTCGAATTGGTCTTTTAAGTTTATTTAATAACCAGAAGATACACGGTGCTAATCAGGCTAACAGGCGGGATATAAGTCGAATTGTGTGCGAAATGGTTTCGAAGAATCAATGCTAACTAGCAGATTCCAGCGCTCGAAATTCGAGTGCAATTTCTAGGAAGCTGTTTTTTCAACTTAGCCATTTCACAAACCAACACTTTTATGGTTTATTATTATTGTGAATGAAGATAACAAACTTATTAACAAACACATTAACAAATTTAATAAAACACACAAAGCATATGTGTAATTTTATGTGTTAGTAGCAACTTCAAATGCAATTTACTCAAAATAAAGAAAAAAAAATGTAAAAATCTGTAAATCTGAGAAACGGCTAAAAAGAAATTCCTTTCAAATAATATACGTTTGGTCAAAAACGGTATAAAACGGTAGAACAAAACATCGGGCACAAGAAATCGCCTAGCCTATTAATATTACAGGTGTGAGACGGTGCATTAATTCAGGCTTCTTTTTGCGAATAATATATGTACCTTGTTGACGATTTGGTCCAGTAGAAGGAAATCATAATGCTCCACACCACGATTAACGCAGAAAATTGTTTTTCTAACTTTGATTTATAAACGAATTTGACATGCATCACTTTTTATACGATATTCGTTTAACTGATCGGTTGTTTCAGGGTCGTAGCCATAAATTCAAGTCCCATCAGCCGTAAAAATGCATTTCATTACATTCTGGTAGCCAGAAAGCGTTGTTTAAGAGATATTAATGCGAACTCTTTTTAGTGTTTTTGAACCACTCGAGATTTGACGCATAACATATATTTTGAAATGGTATTGACTGATCCTTTTGAAATGCCAACAGTATCAGCAAGATCTATAATTATCATTTGACGATTATTCAGCAACAAATCTTTGATTTTCTTGACCTGGTGTTTATGAGTTGATGGTTTTTCTCCCTCGGGGCGTTCTTTGTCTTCAAAGCTTTCTCTGATTTCTTGGAACTGTTTTTTAGCATATTTAAACATTTTATTTTGTTCACCGAAGGCAACAAACGAAATTTAATGGAAATTCATTGTTCAATAAGATCAAACATTCTTCAAATCGCCAAATTCACTTTTAGTTGTTTACAAAATCAAGTGTCACTACTGCATCAATGAAGATATTGAAATAAAATTTGGCGCAGTTGTCAAAAACAGTACTACGAACATGCATAAAAACTATCTGTCAAAATTGATAACCCGCGAAGTTTGAATAGTAAAGTCACATTTTAGTTTGAGCACAGTAATATATCGTTTGAAGCTAATTAAAAATGATTTAACCTGATTTTAAATATGCGCATATTTGTATTTCGTTATGGGTGCATGTCTTAAATATTTTAATTCCGATTTTCATATATTTATTATCCGCATAAAACACAAGTTTTGTTGAATCTTGGGGTGACACCTTAATGTAAAAGAGGTTGCTTTAGAAAATCTAGCGTTAAAACCTAAACTGGATGGATTATTGAAAAAAACTGTTGGCAAACAGCATAATGTACATGTCTTAAACAGCATTATATAGATCTTAATAAACAAACCCATCAAAAAAAATGTTTTATTAAAACTCTTTCTTTCCTTATACATATGAGTTTGGAATCTCTCCGTGACTGTGCGTTACTTTGCGTGACTATTTTAAAATTAATCTTTGGCCACAACAAGTCTATGGAAAAAGTTTCAGATCGATCGGATGAGGGGAAGTGATGATTTAATCTCTCCGTGACTGTGCGTGACTATGCGTGACTGTGCGTGACTATGTCAAAGATAATCTTTTTTCACGGCAAGTCTATGATCGATCGGATAAGGGGAAATGGATTTTAAATCACTTCGTGACTGTGCATGACTATGCGTGACTGTGCGTGACTATGTCGAAGTTAATCTTTCTTTACAGCAAGTATATCGACCAAGTTTCAGATTGATTGGATGAGGGGAAATCCGTTTTAAATCTCTCCGTGACTGTGCGTGACCATGCGTGACTGTGCGTGACCATGCGTAACTTTGCGTGACCATGCGTGACTGTGCATGACTAAGTCAAAATTAATCTTTTTTCACAGCAAGTGTATGGACCATGTTTCAGATCGATCGGATGAGGAGAAATGACATGTAGATCACTCCGTGACTGTGCGTGACTATCGCAAAATTAATCTGTAGTCACAATAAGACTACCGGCCAAGTTTCAGATCAATTGGATAAGGTGGAATGGGGTTGCCCCTCGACAGACAGACAGACAGAGAGTATGAGTTAAACGAAAGAGTTTAATACGAGTAAGAACCCGGAGTTTTTATGCCCTAAGCCACTGTGGTGACGGTAATATGAGTTTGTGCCGATTTTTATAACTGGCAAATATATTTTATTATACAGACCGACTTAAAATCACTTTCTTAGCTGATTTAGCGATGCCCGTCCGTACGTCTGTCCGTCCACGTGTCCATGTAAACCTTGTAATCAAACTTCAGGTTGCAAATATGAATATAATTTGATTAAATTTAATATATAAGCTTTTATCGACCACAGGAGAATGCTATTGAAATTGGTGAAGATCGTTGCATTTTCCGACCTATCCCTTCTACAAATAACCCCTTTCAGATCGACTAAAACTGTAATAAAATCCATATTATTATATATATATATATATATATATATATATATAAAATTTGGTGTATGTGTGGTGACTATATAGCCACTAATTAGTGGTCCAATATTATACCCTTTAGGACCATTTTTAGTCATAGTCCCCATATAAAGCTGATTCCCGATCTTCGTTTAAATCTATTAAAAAACAAAATTATTCTACAGATTTTCTCATATTTGGTTTGTATATGTTTTTTGCAAAAAATAAGTGACTTTATCAAATTTGGCCAGGATCGGTCTATTTTTAGTCATAGTCCCCATATAAAGTTGATTCCCGATCTTCACTTAAATCTATCTATATTAAAATTTAGTTTACTTACGGGGTCTAAACGAGAGATTAACATTGATATTATAGATATTTTTATATCAGCAAACTTCAAATTCAATTGCGAAGAGAATTGTGTGACGTGTTGACCTCATATCAGTGTTACTGTTGATGTCATATCTTGTGTCATGATAATTATCATAACAACTATGTTATAACACGAGCTGTCACCTACACGTCATATTCATAAAAAAACGAAAAAAGCTTGACAAAACAAAATATATAAATATATATATATTTTTATATATTTCTATATTTTTTTTATTTATTAACACACAAAGAGCACAAAAGAACAACGTACAAAAATCGACTTTACTCGACAGCTGACTGAAAATAATGAGAAAATATAGATATAAGTACGTTTTCTACATCCAAGACATTAAGATTGACATATGTAGATATTTTTGTTCAATAATTCTGCCGACGTTATCTCTGATATTATATCCATGTTAATCTCTTGTGTAGACCCTGTGTTATGGTTTTGGGAAAAATGAGTGACTTTACTAAATATGGTCATGATCGGTCCATTCTTTAGCCTAGGCCCATATAAAAAAACATCAGATATTAACTTTTCCATCTCTGCACGAAAATTTGGTTTATGCTTATTTTCTATATCCAGTTTATGCCTCAGCAAAGTTCGATCAAAGATCGACTATAATATTCTTACCTGTTGTTGTTGTTATTCTCTGGTATATTTTAACGTTCACACAAAAAGAAAATATTTTTAATTGACACAATACTGGCTAGAAAAATTATCCGTGCACCTAAAATTAAAACTGTCATACTACGAAAAAAAATAATACAAAATTAACTAAGCTGAATTTTTTAAAATTTATTATTTTATGCAGGTAAAAAATTTTAAAAAAAGTACTCGTACATTTGAAATATTAATACAAAGAAACTAAATTTTGATTAAATACTCTATAGGATTAAGATCGGACGATTGGGTTGGTAATTTCAACTGATTTATATTATTGTAGAGGAACCACAGCTTAAAAAAAACTTTCCCATTTTGTTTTAAAATGTTTGTGTGACCAATTTACAAACCTCGTTACCTGTAATACAATCACAAACCATAATGCCACCTCTACAGTTTGTAACCGTAGGCAAAAAATTTTCTTTATTTAATGCAGTTCCACTTTTTGGCCAAATTAACTTTTCGTTAAATGCCGAAAATGCAAAACTTGTTTTCATCTGAAAATAAAATACGTTTGCGAAATTCTGGCACCTTGTTTACATACTTCTTGTATTTTAGAACTAATTTGGCTAACAGCAATTTCCAAAATTGTGTTTTACTGACGCTAAAATAGTTCGCGATCAATTAGTTTGGAGGGGTGACCAGAACGAGGTTTTGACAAAATAAAATTGGTGGATTTGTAGTTTTGAATCGGAGCTGTTTCACGGAAAGATTTACGGTATAAGATAATTTTTCTCTCATATCCACCGATTTCTTTGATTTTGGGACTCATCTCAAAATATAGTTTCCAAAAGAAATGTAATTAAGTCAGATTAACTTTATACAACCAAGTTTATTTTCTACTAAAATTAAACCGATGTAACAGCTGTACGTCGTTGCATAATTCGTGGTATTCTCCTAATTGTAAATACACGAATACTTTTTCTGGTACTTATACTCGTAGTTGCCGTACTGCGTTTTTTGCTTAGTAAACAAAAAATTTAAGTAGAAGTATTTTTTAAAACAAGAAAAATTCCCAATGTGTCCATGGTAAAAAGGTAGTAAATTTTAGTATTCAAGTGTACGGATAAATTTCTAGCAAGTGTATGCATGTTCTTTTTTTTAATTTTAATTTACTCGTATCAAACTAATTTCGAAATAATCTAACCCATAAAAACAAAGTTTTTATTAAAACTCTTACTTTCCTTATGAATATGAGTTTTGAATATCTCCGTGACTGTGTGTGACTTTGCGTGACTATTTTAAAATTAATCTTTGGCCACAACAAGTCTATGGACAAAGTTTCAGATCGATCGGATGAGGGGAAATGGGGTTTAAATCACTCCGTGACTGTGCGTGACTGTGCGTGACTATGCGTGACTATGTCAAAGTTAATCTTTTTTCACAGCAAGTCTATCGACCAAGCTTCATATCGATCGGATAAGGGGAAATGGGTTTTAAATCACTCCGTGACTGTGCCTGGCTATGCGTGACTGTGCGTGACTATGTCAAAGTGAATCTTTTTTCACAGCAAGTATATCAACCAAGTTTCAGGTTGATTGGATGAGGGGAAATCCTTTTTAAATCTCTCCGTGACTGTGCGTGACTATGCGTGACTGTGCGTGACTAAGTCAAAGTTAAACTTTTTTTACAGCAAGTGTATGGACTAAGTTTCAGATTGATTGGATGAGGGGAAATCCTTTTTAAATCTCTCCGTGGCTATGTGTGACTACCCCAAAATTAATCTGTAGTCACAACAAGACTATGGGCCAAGTTTTAGATCAATTGAATAAGGGGGAATGGGGTTGACCCACGACAGACAGCCAAACAGAGAGAGAGAGTATGAGTTAAAAGAAAGAGTTTAAAAACAACAAAATATGCGAAACCAAAACAGCAAATTTAAGTTCGTTAAATTCAACTAATTAAAAATTTTTTTTAATTTAACAAAGTTTTATCAAAAATTCTTTTATTTTACTGAAGTTATTGAAATTTTATGAAGCTTTGTCTCATTAATATAATATTTACCCCTATCCATGACTCGCTGATTCTGTAACACCGTAAGATGGCTCGATGGCATAAATTAAATTTATTTTTTTCCCCTAAAATATGATTACATTTTTCTGTGATTTTTACACATCAGATCCACTGTAAAACGCTAACTACTCTATGCAACAAAATGAAAATATTTTTATGACACTTGATAATCACATTATTTTTTTATAACTTTGTTATAAAAAACAAAAAATTTTAATTTAAATTACCCTTAAGTTATGCTAATATTATTTTTTGTATACTCAACGGTTTCAGAGATATTCAGATTAAAATTATGAAAAATATTTTTTACCCCTATCCATGACTCGCTGATTCTGTAACACCGTAAGATGGCTCGATGGCATAAATTAAATTTATTTTTTTCCCCTAAAATATGATTAAATTTTTCTGTGATTTTTACACATCAGATCCACTGTAAAACGCTAACTACTCTATGCAACAAAATGAAAATTTTTTTATGACATTTGATAATCACATTATTTTTTTATAACTTTGTTATAAAAAACAAAAAATTTTAATTTAAATTACCCTTAAGTTATGCTAATATTATTTTTTGTATACTCAACGGTTTCAGAGATATTCAGATTAAAATTATGAAAAATATTTTTTTTTTGGTGCAAAATTGAAATATTTTTATTTTTTAAGAATTCATAAAAATCGAAAATACCAAAACATGACATATTTTATTACTAAATCATAAAGCTGCATAATCCACAAATAAAACGAGCCATACAACCTAAAAATCTGTGGGTAAATGTTTATTTTAGTTTTGTTGTTTTTGTTAAATAAGTTTTACAAAGTTAAATAAATGATCTAAATATGATTTCGAATTTGTTTTGTCTACTGTGAACTTCAGGTTTTTAATAAGGAACCAAATAAAATCTCCCATCATATTTACGTTGCATAATTCGTGATAACATTGCTCCATGGGCTTAAGTTGTTGGTGAAATCGTTCACAATGCTCGTTGTTCAAGTTGTTCTTAAGCTTAACTCTTCAGAAATCCCAGAAAATTAAAAAAAAAAAGTTATCCCTAGAATTTTAAATTTCGACTGTTTTTGATGTTAGAGAACTATAACCCATCAAAAAACAAGTAAGAAAATTATAGTCGGTCTAGACCGACTATACGATACCCTATACCATGCGTTTAGAAACCCTATCTCTTAGGCCCAACTAACTGGACATTGAAAATAAGCAAAAACCAAATTTAAGTGGGATTTTTATTAATTTTTTTGGCTGCAGATATGAAAAAGTTCATATCGGATGCTATATCTATATGGGGACTAGGTCCAAAAATGGACCGATCCTGATCATGTTTGGAAAAGTCTCTTGTATTTTGCAAAAATATATACAAACCAAATCTGAGAAGAATCAGTGCAATATTTTTGTTTTTTAATAGATTTAAGTGAAGATCGGGAAGCAGCCCTATATGGGGCCAGAGGGATCATTTTTGGATTACTCATTAATGGACGTAATGAACGACCCAATTTGAGTAAGATCTATATCACAATTTGGATCTTATGGCAATTTATGTCGATTTCATAGGGGTAATTTTTATGGGGGCTAGGTCTGAACATGGACCGATTATCACCAATTTCAATAGCGTTCATCCCATGGCCGATAAAAGCTTATATACCAAATTTCATCAAAATATATTCATATTTGCGACCTGCAGTTTGATTACAAGGTTTACATGGACACACAGACGGACGGACGGACGGACGGACATTGTTAAATCAAATTAAAAAAGTGATTCTGATTCGAGCGGTATAATTAAAGATGGGTCTAGGTCAAATATTTTTGGTTGTTACAAACAGCAGCACAAAGTCATTATACCCAAACCACATAGTGGTATAGGGTATAAATATAGTGGTTATCTTTGTTTTTTTAATGTATTTATTTATTTTTTTTGTTCATGGTGTTATCAGTAGTTTTATAAAAAAGTCACTAAGCGGATTGTTGTAAATTTAAACGCTCATTTAAGTTTTACACTAACTGCATGTCAGTTGTTTGTTGAGAAAACAACAGTATTTATTTAAAAGTGTTACAAAGTAACTGATATAATTATTAACATTATAAAGCATACAATAAATTTCTATGAAATGCTTTAAAAACTTGAGTTCTTGAGGATTTTTTTTCTGCAGATTTTTATTTTGCTGCTTTAGTTTAAGATTTATGCCACGCATATTGGTTGGTGTATTGAATATTTAAACTCGAAGAATTTTTCGAAATATAATCAACATAAGCAAGTAAGACAGTTGTGATAGGTCAAGGCCTGAAAATTACTTGGGCCATATTTCAAACGGAACTCAAGATATTGATATAAATTTTAATATATACATATTTCGAATTAATATAAACTAGTGTTGTCCAGCGCTTGAAATTCGGGTGCAAATTCTAGGAAATGTTATTTTTTCACTCAGTTTTCTTCTTTCAATGTCTTTTTAATCTACATATATATAAAATTTATGAATATTTAAATCAGCCTAAAGCTATGCTAATCAATTTTAGCAATTCACAACTCAACACAGGACGTGTGATATACAATTTAAATTATGGGCATCAACAGGGTGTAACGAGTTATTATAAATATTTTATTTTATTTAATTTAATATATTTTGAAAACATACATACATAAATTTTATCATTCTCCGCTTCCATATGAGCTATAAATATGCCAATTTTCAAACTCCTCCGTGCCCGCATTTTGCTTACAAAAGGAATAAAAAAATTTTCCTTCACGTATTAATATATAAATTTTCTTTCTTTAACCGCCCAGCAAAAGAAGAAAAGTGCTTCAAATCAAACAATTTTATTTTTGCACACCTAAGTTTTAACTAGCGCCGATTTTCCACTTCTATAAGAAGTCATTTTGAAATAACTTTTACAAGTGTTAATAGAATATTATTACAAACAAATTTAAGCTCTTCCAAATAATGTGTTTGGTAAGGGAACTACATATTTTTTCACTCTATTAAAGTCACCAGTGTTTATGCCAAAAAATAATCACATCTAATTCAGTAGTTGTGATTATTCATTTTCTACATTTTGATTATCACTTTTTCTGCTCGGCAATTATTATTTTACAATTAAAACTTTTTAAAGGAAAAAAATTTCCCCCAAAATATTTTAATTTATCATGCGGTAATAAACAAGTAAACAAATTAAAATGTCGCTGTCGTGTGCTTTAGTTTAATTTTTAAATAATCTGTAATATTAATAGGCTAGGCGATTTCTTGTGACCGATGTTTTGTTCTACCGTTTTATCGCGATTTTGACCAAACGTATATTATTTGAAGGGTATTTCTTTTTAGCCGTTTTGCAGATTTACATATTTTTAAATTTTTTCCTTTATTTTGAGTAAATTGCATTGAAAGCTGCTACTAACACATACATAAAACTATTCAATGCTATGTGTGTGTTTATTAAATTTTTTAATGTGTTTGTAATAAAAATGTCTATAATTGATTAGCATACCTTTAGGGTCTTTATTTAATGAAAAAATAACATTTCCTAGAATTTGCACTCGAATTTCGAGGGCTTGAATCTGCTAGTTACATTTAAAGTTGCTACTAACACATACATAAAATTATGCAATGCTATGTGCGTGTTTATTAAATTTGTTAATGTGTTTGTAAGTTTGTTTTCTTCATTCACAATAATAATAAACCAATAAAACTGAGTTGGTTTGTGAATTGGTTGAGTTGAAAAAAAGTTGCATAGAATTTGCACTCGAATTTCGAGCGCTGGAATCTGCTAGTACTTATAAATTCGTAATGAGTCTTAAACCTATATTTTGATTATCATTGGGAGTTATAAAAGGAATGACAAAATTATATAAACTCTTTTATAACATTAAATTGAAAATGTTTAATTTTTTATTATATCAGAATTTTTGCTATTGTAAATCCGACTTTAGATATTGAATAATTTGGCTGACGAAATTTGATTGGAAATGTCATTTGATAAATCAGCTGTACAAACAAAAACATATTTATGTATATTCTAGTACATAGTTTACTTAAATATTTTCCTATAGCTTATTTACACCATTTCCAATTGTATTTCAGATAATATCAATTGACTTTCTGCAAATCAAATGTTTTTTTTTTTTTAGAAAATATTAATTCATTTTCAGAAATTATGAAATGTATTTGAAATAAGTAAGAGTGTTAAATTCGGCTGTGCCGAATCTTTGATACCCTCCAACTTCGCCTTAAACTTAATATTGCTATATTGGGTTCGGCTACCACTTTTAAACTGTTTCCGATATTGAAATTTTGGTTTTCATTTTGGCCAGTTTCTATTATAATTTTTTCTTATAAAAAAAATAATGATCGTGTCTTCTATAGAAAGAATTAATTTCTATCTGAAAAATGTTATAATTTTTCTCTTACCTGAGTAGAAACCCTAGTTCCCTATATACTTCGTAGAACAGCAATGAAATTATTATTTAACGCAGCCGGCGTTTAATACCCAAAGTTTGATCCCTATAAGAATGTTTTGAGACCTAAGAAGTCATACGATAATCCAAAAAAATTTCAAATGTTTTTCGCTAAAAATGTCCAGATATTAATATTAAAAACAACAAATTTTAAAATATTTTTATCTAAGTTAGTAATATATTAATTTAAGGATATATCTAATACAAAATAACAAAAAAAGTGAAACAATAAAAACAAAAATAGGTAAGAAATTAAAGTCGCTCTAGATAGACAAAAACTATGCCCTAACTATAAAGCTTATATACCAAATTTCATCTAAATATATATTTGTATAATTTCTACTGAATATGGGGTAAATCGGGCATTCTTATGCCAAGATAATTCCAAAAATATGAACACGCCTCTAAAAAAATGGTAAAAATTCAGTGTGTTTATTGTAAAAATTTTTTAGTATTAAGTTTATCCAATTGATATAAATAGTGCAATAAGTTCACATATTAATATAAACGTAGAACCCAGATGGGTTACTTGCTTTTGCTGGCATCTTTATTTTTACTGTATCTTAAAAATATATTCTTATAATTATTACCAGTTCACTAATCATACGATTGATTTTTCATAATTGCACTTATTATTCCTTCCACACCAGTATGCTGTGTGTATATATAAATTTGTCATTCCTTTGTAGTTAAAAAAAAAACCTTCGTTATCCCGTCTGTCCTACTGTGGAAATCACGATCGCGCCTTCAATAGGTGAGCTGGGTTACTCATTTTTAGAGAAAATGATTCATTGACATCCTGAGCAGGTTGCTATTTAAAATCAATCAAATCGGTTAAATATATCCCGAGATACTAATAAAAAAGTCTAGAAAAAATATGATTTTATGATTTTTTCTTTGTTGTTCTTATTATCGTTATTATTCTAAATTTTTTAATATGTGTATGGTAGCTGTAATTTCTTTTGTTGTTGTGGTCGTTGTGTTTTTAGCATTTGCTTAATGAGTGTGTATGTTTTGTTATACTGCACGTGTGAAAAGTTCCAAGTAATGCGGCTTATAGACAGCTTTTCGGCATCTCAGGCAATAAGAGAAACTAAATTATTGAAATTAAATATACTGCTAATAAAAACAAAAATTCTTGCATTTTTCCTCAAGCTTTTAATGGATCAACCAACTTAAAATAGTCATAGACGAATATTTGTTTTATTTAATTTAGCTGATTTCTTTTCTCGTTTACGCGTGACCCAGCAATGGAAAACCTACTCTAATAAGAGGAAAAAAGAAATTTTTGCAAATAGAAAAGAATTTCTTTCTATGTAAATACAACTATAAGAAATTATAATGAATACTGGTCAAACAAGAAAAACAAGTAATTATAAATTTAAAATGGTCATAATATTGACTTAAAGGTGGAGGGTATCAAAAATTCGGCACAGCCGATACTAACACTCTTACTTATTTTTCCGTTAAATCCGTTATTAAAATATGACTTGACAGATTTTTGCCTATTACCATTTCCGCTTCCTTATAATTAAGCTATGTTGGCATTTGACGTAATTTTTTTTTGTTTATGTGACCAACGTCAGCCTAGTACTACATATAATTATTTCCATTGTATACACTACGCCATTAGGCTATTTATTTTTAATTCTAATCACTCTCGCCAAAGTGCTCGTGTTGTACAAAACATATTTTGTTTATATAGACATACATACATGTATTCAAATTAGAATAAATGAATATTAATGAAAGCGAAATGAAAGGTATATAAACATAAATTATACTCGTACGTATGTACGTACATATATATGTATGTCTGTAGAATAAAACAAAAAACTGAAAGCATAAATTTTCACAACACAACTGCTTGTTGAAATTGTCAAATTCGATAATTCAATTAAAATTTATCACACAAAAATCTCTAGCAAAAATAAAAAACAGAGAATTACAAAACAATCTAAAGTCTATAAAAAGCCAAATACACCTGCATATGAAATGCCAAATTTTGAAAAGATCAACCATTGACCGCAGAATTTAAATTCGAAAAGCAATTACATCATTTAGAAATGTTCTAGAATAATTTGGCATTGGTAGAAGAAAGCTACGTCAGTTCTTTTTAAAATCGTAGATATTATAATTTGTTGCTAATTTCACTTTTCCTTAATGTCAACATTATGATAATACCAGTATGCCCTGTTGTGCTTCGCTACTGCGAGTACTTTTCGAGACTAATTGACATGTATGTTTCCATAATAAATTTTTCCTTTGAAGTTTGTATTGTGCAATTAAAACGTTTTATTTTATTTATTTTTATACCCTATACACCTTAGTGGCAGAGGGTATATAAAGGTTTGTCATTCCGTTTGCAACGCATCGAAATAAATTCCAGAGACCCCAAAAGTATATATTTTCTTGATCATTATAACAAGGGAATTTGTTTTAGCGATGACCGTCTGTCAATAATTATTATTTTATTATTTTATTTTATCAACAATTAAAAATTAAAAATTAACTAGAAATTAAAAATGAGAAATGAAAAATTAAAATTTAAAATTAAAATTTAAAAATTGAAAATTAAAAATCAAAAATTAAAAATTAAAAATTAAAAATTAAAAATTAAAAATTAAAAATTAAAAATTAAAAATTAAAAATTAAAAATTAAAAATTAAAAATTAAAAATTAAAAATTAAAAATTAAAAATTAAAAGTTAAAAATTAAAAATTAAAAATTAAAAATAAAAAATTAAAAATGGAACAAGTCTACTTTAGGGGCAACTCTCCGATTTTTTTATTTTTTTTTTTTTGGGGTAGGGGCTTTTGCGGTGATTCCAGGAATATATTTTTTTTCGTCGGTCGAGCCTATTTTCCGAGTTATGGACCTCCAAAGTTTTGACATGGACTTGTATATAACTCTGTTATTTACTATCGGATTTCACGAATATATATATCATTTGAAAGCTTATTTCAGTACCTTTCATTTGGTATTTTTAAATTTGAAATCCATTAACCCATTATGAACCTATTTCAAATTTTGTATTTTTCCAATAGAGTTTTTTTCTTAAAAACGGGATTATCTCGTAAACAGACATATATCATGTGTGGTTTTACGTTAACTGAATAAAAGCTGGGTCCAGTAGCTTCATTTTGATATATTTTTCGACCTCTTAACCCTTTCAGGACCGGATATATTAGCGATTTTATGTACACTTCTTAGTTTTTGGAAAATATTATTTGTTTTTTGTTCCTTTATTTTTCGTAAAACGAGAAAGTAGAATTTTTTATGTTTGTTGTGTATACATATGTATATATGTTTTTTGAGTGATCTCTTATTAAAAAGTAAAAAGTAAACATTTCGTAAAAGGGAAAATCAATAGTTTTCTTATTTTTATAATTAAGTATTGAAATCTGGCTTCGCATACTAAAGTTTTTCTGCGTGGCGGCCTGCGGCCGCGCTTAAGGGGTTTCTCCTCCAGTAGGACGCGGCAGGTGGCTTCGCTGAATAAAGTTTTCCAGCGTACGTCACAAGAATAAAAAAATTTATTTTCCCGGAAACACTAAAGTAAAGTATTGAAATCTGGCTTCGCATACTAAAGTTTTTCAGCGTGGCGGCCTGCGGCCGCGCTTAAGGGTTTTCTCCTCCAGTAGGACGCGGCAGGTGGCTTCGCTGAATAAAGTTTTCCAGCGTACGTCACAAGAATAAAAAAGTGTCTTTTCCCGGAAACACTAAAGTAAATCGCGCGATTTTTTAAAAAAAATTTCATATTCTGCAAATATATTTCTAATTGGTTAATTCCCATAAAAAATGATAGTATACCCGGTCCTGAAAGGGTTAAGAGGTCGAAAAATATATGAAAATGAAGGTACTGAACCCAGCTTTTATTCAGTTAACGTAAAACTATACATGAAATATGTCTGTTTACGAGATAATCCCGTTTTTAAGAAAAAACTCTATTGGAAAAATACAAAATTTGAAATAGGTTCATAATGGGTTAATGGATTTCAAATTTAAAAATACCAAATGAAAGGTACTGAAATAAGCTTTCAAATGATATATATATTGGTGAAATCCGATAGTAAATAGCAGAGTTATATACAAGTCCATGTCAAAACTTTGGAGGCCCATAACTCGGAAAATAGGCTCGACCGACGAAAAAAAAATATTTCCCTAGAACCGCAATAAAATGTTTTATAAGTGATGAGAATTTGGAACCGATCGGGGAGTTGCCCCTAAACTAGACTTAAGCCAAAATGAAAAATGAAAAATGAAAAATGAAAAATGAAAAATGAAAAATGAAAAATGAAAAATGAAAAATGAAAAATGAAAAATGAAAAATGAAAAATGAAAAATGAAAAATGAAAAATGAAAAATTAAAACTTAAAACTTAAAAATTAAAAATTAAAAATTAAAAATTAAAAATTAAAAATTAAAAATTAAAAATTAAAAATTAAAAATTAAAAATTAAAAATTAAAAATTAAAAATTAAAAATTAAAAATTAAAAATTAAAAATTAAAAATGAAAAATGAAAAATGAAAAATGAAAAATGAAAAATGAAAAATGAAAAATGAAAAATGAAAAATGAAAAATGAAAAATGAAAAATGAAAAATGAAAAATGAAAAATGAAAAATGAAAAATGAAAAATGAAAAATGAAAAATGAAAAATGAAAAATCAAAAATGAAAAATGAAAAATGAAAAATGAAAAATGAAAAATGAAAAGTGAAAAATGAAAAATGAAAAATGAAAAACGAAAAATGAAAAACGAAAAATGAAAAATTAAAAATGAAAAATGGAAAAGGAAAAATGAAAACTTAATAATGAAAAATGGAAAATGATTGTGTGGAGGGTATTAAATATTCGGCACAGCCGAATTTAACACTCTTACCTGTTTTTATTTGAATGATTGCTAATATGCAATCAGTCCAATTCTAAACAATGCTATTTCGGCACTTATTGGACCGATTCTGATGCTTTAAAATAGCAATCAGGATGTCAATGAATCATCTTCACTAAAACTGAGCAACCCGTCTGTCCTATTGAGGGCGTGATCGTGATTTCCACAGACAGACAGAAGGACATCGCTATATAAAATTCCTATTGTTATAACGATCGCGAATATATATGGAGTCCAGTTTTTTTTAAATGTTACAAATGGAGTGACAAATATATATATATACTAGGGTAATAACTTTTTGCAATTTTTGCAAATATCAAATTCTTCATCGCATAGCCCAATAGATCATGAAAAAATATTAAGATGTGATGTAGCGGTCGTTAAAAAAGTTCACGCACCAAATGCGATGAAGTTTTAAATTTTATAAGTATAAAAAAATAACATCTAATTGCAAAGTTTTTAGTATTTTCTTATAATTTCAATAATATAAAAAAATCGCACTATTTGGATGGAAGGCGCAATGTATATTGTAAACAATTAAATAATAATGTATGTATATTGTAAACAATAAAAAGAAATATTTAAAAAAAAATCTTTAAACAGTTTTAGAAATTGCATTCGGTGCGTGTACTTTTTTCACCAAAATGACCTCAAAAAATGATTTTTATTATCAGTGTAACATTGCCCATAGCGTGGTGCGATCAAGAAATTTTGTCAAAAAAAGTTATTACCCTAATATATACCCTCTGCACACTGGTGTGTAGGGCATAACATATAAAAAAAATTATATTAGGTCTAGATTAGGTTCAACGAATTGGATATAGAAAATAAGCATAAACAAAATTTGAGTGACATTAATACATAAGAATTTATTCAGCACAGAAATGAAAAAGTTCATATGCTAATATTATATAGAGACTAGTTAAAAAAATTGGACCGATCATGGTTTACTAAAGACATATATTTTTCGCAAATTTGAGAAAAATCTATGTAATTTGTTTGTTTTTTTTAAGATTTAAGATTTGCATGATATTCGCTTGATTAGCCGGTTGTTTCGGGGGTCGTAGGATTATATCATCGTCAACCTTAATAATATGTTTAATTCTAATCTGGATTGTCAGAAAATATTTTTTCAGAGATACTATTGAAAAGCCAACAGTATTAAGGCCAGTTTACACTATCACACTTTGTAATACGACATGTCAAAAAGTCGAGTACTATAAAAAAGTCGTATCATGTAAAAAGCTTATGTTATGAGATTGACAGTCTGTAGGATTTTATTTTCGAAGTCCGATGGTTATAGACACATTTCTAAAAAGTTGCCATTTTCATCGTACGAGAGTTGTTTTTTTGGTAATATTAAAAAAAAGGTAAACAAAAAAAAAAGAAAGTGGAAATAAAATATCAATTTCAAAATAAATTTCCTTGTTATTCTAAAAAGCCGTTTTCATAAGACTTGAGTGTGATGGTGTAAATGGCCAAAGTAAATAATGTCAGTACGACTTTATGACAGTCCGATGAATTTCATCGGATTTTTATTTCGAAAAATTATACGACTGAGTGGCATCGTGTAAATGGGCCTTTAGCAAGATCTTTAATTGTCAATCGTCAATTTATCAGAACCATATCTTTGATTTTCTTAACAAGTTGTTCATCAGTTGATGTTTTTTGTCTTCACACTTTCCCTGTCTTGTTGGAATTGTTTGTACCACTAGTAAACATTATTTTTCGAGACAGCCTGGTCACTGAAGGCCTTCTACAATATCCTTAACATTTCTGCAGCAGCAATTTCATGTCACAAATAAAATATAATAAAAATTCTTTGTTCAATTCGCTTTTAATTGTTTAAAAAACTAGCGACACTGACAAATGAAGATATTGACATAAAGTATGGCACAGATGTCAAAAACAACCCGAAAATAAAATCAATAAACCCGTGAAATTTAAATTGAAAAGCCACCTTTTCATTTAGACACGTATTATACGTGGTTACTTGGAATTAATTTTTTTAAAAAAATGTTTGAATCTTTTATGGAAAAATAAGTATCTTTTATTATATTTCGTTGCTGATTATCGATGCGAACTTTTTCCAAAAAGCGCTAAAAGGCTCTAAATTATAATGAAACTAAAAGCAATACTTATATGTTTGTAAAAAATAAAATTATTTTTATTAATTTTCAAAAAATCTATATTCCATTTGTAGATATGAGATGATTCAGTATTTAATGAAACCTTTGAAGTGTACAAAAAAAAAAAAACGTTATAAACTTTTCTTATTCCTATTAATAGTTAAATAAAAACGTGTATTTTCTAATTAAAACGACTTCAGCATTTGAGTACTGAAAATTCAATATCTACAACGAAACTTGATAAATTAAAAAACGGAAATTCATTGACTGAAATTTTGAAGTTATGTACTCCAATTCAAAATAAATCAGTTCTGTCTCTATTTATACCCTATACCACTATGTGGTTTGGGTATAATGACTGTGCTGCTGTTTGTAACTACCAAAAATATTTGACCTAGACCTTTTATTATACCGATCGAATCAGAATCACTTTTTGAGTCGATTTAACAATGTCCGTCCGTCCGTCTGTGTGTCCATGTAAAGCTTGTAAACAAACTGCAGGTCGCAAATATGAATATATTTCGATAAAATTTGGTATATAAGCTTTTGTCGGCCATAGGATGAACGCCACTGGTGAGAATCGGTCCATGTTCAGACCTAGCCCCCATACAAATGACCCCTATGAAATCGACTTAAATGGCCATAAGATCCAAATTATCGTATAAATCTTAGTCAAATTGGGTTTGTATGTGTTTATTACATGCATTAATCAGTAGTCCAAAAATGATCCCTATGGGACAACTCTTAGTCATAGCCCCCATATAAAGCTGCTTCCCGATCTTCACTTAAATCTATCAAAAAACAAAAATATTGCACTGATTCTTCTCAAATTTTTTTTGTATATATTTTTGCAAAATACAAGAGACTTTACCAAACATGGTCAGGATCGGTCCATTTTTGGGCCTAGTCCCCATATAGATATAACATCCGATATGAAGTTTTTCATATCTGCAGCCAAAAAAATTAATAAAAATCCTACTCAAATTTGGTTTATGCTTCTTTTTTATATCCAGTTAGTTGGGCCTGAGAGATAGGGTCTCTAAACGCATGGTATATGGTATCGTATAGTCGGTCTAGACCGACTATAATTTTCTTACTTGTTTTAAATTTGCTTAGTTTTAAATTGTTAAGATAATGTTCGTACTCTTCGACTTTATTTAACTATTACAAATTATCTATGATATTAGTAGGCTAAGCGATTTCTTTTGACCGATATAAAAAAAAATTTCTTTTTAGTTGTCCACCATATTTACAGACTTGCATCGTCTCGAACATTTTTTTGAATAAAATGCATTTAAAGTTGCTACTAACACATACATAAAACACATTTAAGTTTCAAATAAAAAAAACTATTCAATGCTGTGTGTGTGATTAATAAATTTGTGTAGAATTGTGAATTGTTCAGCATACCTTAAGGCTATTATAAATTTATTTATTAACAAACCCAGTTATATAAAATAAATTTTCCTAGAATTTGCACTCGAATTTCGAGGGCTGGGCTCTGCTAGTTGTATAAAATATATAACATCTCCAGAGATTTTTAAAATTACTTGTATGTTGTCTACGCTCAGTGTTTTAAAATTTGATGACAATTCAGCTCTTAGCTCGTATATAAGAGATTTTATGAACTCAATAAACTTTTGTATGATTTAATTATTTGTCCGATTCTTCAATATTATTGTCCAAATAGACCTTTTCAAATCTGTATATCCTAAATAGCAAATTTAATTATGTATAGGATCGATATCATCCTCGAAATAATCAAATTTAACTTTTTATTAACCGATATACATCAACAAATTTTATGTTGTCCGCATTTCGGGCTTCAAATGCCAGAGTCACTTTTTGTACTTCAGATCAAATTGAAGCAATGTAGTCTTTGAAATTATTGTACATATTTTTAACAGTGAAATCTCCAACGATTTTCCATTAACAACGTTAAAATGAGTTTTGAAGTCAAGCCACATATTTAGAATTGCTTTATAGCTCTTTCTATAGAAAGCCATCTAGTTGGTAATGCCATCGAAGTTTTTCTTAGCATATCGGATTCTTTGGTAATCATCTTATATATCTTGTTATATAGTATTATAGAACCAAAAAGTTTAAATTTGTACAATATTGTTTAACATGAACTGTTTGTTGCATATAAAAGGTGTTACAAGCACTGAAAAGGAAAAACGAAAGAGCGCCCATTTAGCGCTTATGAAAAAATGCGCTTTTTGTGTTGTTAAAAGGCGCTAAATCTAGCGCGAAAAGCGCTTAATTGACAACGCTGGTTGCATTCGAAAAAAAATGTAACTTCTCAAAACAATTTTACAGTATATTGTATGTATATCGATAAGTCAACGCACGTATTTGAATGCCGAAAGTGAAACTTCGACTGTGTCGAATCACTCATTTCCAAATCGAATTAAGTATGTAAGCGTATGAAATTAATGAATTAATCAAAGAAAATTTAAGAAAACACTGCGGCATAATCATATTTTGCTACCACACGTACATACGAGTATATAGTCGAAACAAAATGTTGTGAATCCCTGGCATATACGTTTCAGTTTTAATTATTTATTTTGAATTTGTTTATGTTGCTCGATAGTACAGTGACCCGCTTATTTTCTTATAAAAAACATGTCTACACAACTACTTATACTTTATATTTTATATAATACGGTTCATTTGGTTGTATCGACTCTAATCTACTTAAGTAATATGCTCACTAACGATAACTTGCGGACGAGTATTTAGTAAAACTTTATACCAAATAGTAATCAGAGCTTTTAAGTATATATTCGTTAAAAAATTTATTAAAACTTATTCAAATTGATTGAAGTATTTAATGCTGATTGTAATCATTACATTTAAAATCTGTCTTCCAAAAACTAAGTGACGACTAAATTAAAGAAGAACTATTTTTGATTTGCATATGTATCTACATTTTTAACCATTTTATGCTTTGTTGATTTACCATATGTTTGCTTGTTGAACCACAAATTCGAAACAAATTTTTTTGATGAAAGTTTCTCGGATAAATTAAATGGAGTAGAAAAACGAGCTTGTAAAGTTTTATTTCTTGGTGTAAAAACTTTTTAGGAAATAAGAAAAAGTGATGAATACGTTGAAGTAGTCCATGAATTTCTGGAAGCTTATGAAGAAATTGGATGCAGAATGTCTATTAAAATTCATTTTTTAAAATCCGATTAAAATTTTTTCCCAAACAATTTTGGCCATTTTGGTGATAAGCAAGGTGAAAGAAAAAAGTTTCGAAAATAAAAAGAAAGTCAGAAAGAAAGAATTCAGCAATCATTGTTAAACTTTAAAAATTTTAAGATATAAATGAGTATATATAAATACTAGCAGATTCCAGCACTCGAAATTCGAGTGCAATTTCTACGCAGCTTTATTTTTCAACTTAGCCAATTCACAAACCAACACTTTTATGGTTTATTATTACTGTGAATGAAGATAACAAACTCATTAGCAACCACATTAACAAATTTAATAAAACACACATAGCTATGTATAATTTTATGTATTTATTAGTAGCAACTTTAAATGCAATTTACTCAAAATAATGGAAAAAATTAAAAAATCTGTAAATCTGCAAAACTGCTAAAAAGAATACCTTTCAAACAATATATGTTTGGCCAAAATCGGGATAAAACGGTAAAACAAAACATCGGTCACAAGAAATCGCCTAGCCTATTAATATTATAGATAAGTTATGTACATATAAATTTGTATTAAAATAGTTTTAAATCAAAATTTAAATAGTTTCTTCCTTTCTGCTAAGAGCCTATTTTATAAACACCATGGATTATCATATATGTATATGCTTAAGGTTGTTCTCTTAAAAAAATAATAAATCTTTGTCAATAAAATTTCGATTTCAAAAAACGAGGAATCAATTTATTATTAAAGTTACTTGTCAATAAAAGTAAGAAAAAATATAAAGTATCTATAATATTAATAGGCAAGGCGATTTCTTGGGACCGATATAAAAATTATAGTTAATAACCGATTTGGATTAAACATATGTACTTCACTTGAAAGGTATTTCTTTTTAGCTCTCCGCCAGATTTACAGATTTGCACCGTCTGGAACATTTTTTTGGAGTAATGCTCATTTAAAGTTGCTACTAACACATACAAAAAATACATACTCTATGTGTGTTTATTATAAATATCAAAAACTCTGTGTTGAATTGTGAATTGGCTAAAATTGATTAGCATACCTTTAGGCTGCTTTAAAATTCTTTATTAACAAACCCATTTATACAAATATTTATAATGAAATTTAATGCATTTTTTTAAAAAGTGCTGAATTTGTGAATTGGTTAAATAAAATTATTTATTAAATGAAAAAAAAAATTTCCTAGAACTTGCACTCGAATTTCGAGGGTTGGGCTCTGCTAGTTAGAATATAAAGGCGCCAAAGTTGAAATAATTAAAGAAAAATTTTAGTTAGAAATATTTTGGATAATATTTTCACATGGGTTTTTTAAAAGTGTAAACATATGTATTTAATTAGAAAGCTTAGCCCCTCATCTTTTAAAAACTTTCAAAAACTTAAAATCGGTTCAAAACTGATTTCGTTAAAAATATTATAGTCTGTGAAGTGTTTGATATTATAAATAAGGTTATTATATTGTCGAACATTTTTTGTGTTCATTACTCTTATTAATATTTCAAATTTAAAATACCATTAGAGGTATATGTTCCTTTAAAGCTCTTGCAGCGATAATTTTGCAAGTTGTTGTTTTATTATTTCCAATTTATTTATTATTAAAAGCTTAGACATTATGTCACATAAATGGTGCAGTCGTAATATTTGTCGTATGTCGATTAGTTTTCAATAGCTATTAATAATAGTGAGAGGGTGTACCAAGATCGAGGCCACTAATAATATTATTTTATAACCTGTATTGTATTAATCACAAAAAAATGTGTAACATAAATTTTAAAAATTAATAAATTTAAAAATTATCACATTTAAACACATTATCGTTGTACCCTACATCACTCTATGGTTAGAGGTATGAGGTAGTATGAAATCCCAATTAAAAACTAGAGCAGCTTTTATCCAATCATGAAATTAGTTAGAGAAACAAGTTAAGTAATCGCTAACAAATCTATTTATGTAATGTATGCATTTAATATGGCAAATTCCTACTTAGAAGCTCTAGTTTTGTCGATTTTGAACGGTCTGCGTTACAAACCTCGTAAGAGAGAAGTGTAAGCTCAAGAAATAGAAAATTAAAATTTTAAACTACCAACAACCGATTTACTCGAGATGACTTTCAGAATCATTTTTATACCCTATACCACTATGTGGTTTGGGTATAATGACTTTGTGCTGTTGTTTGTAACTACCAAAAATACTTGACCTAGACCCATCTTTTATTATACCGATCGACTCAGAATCACTTTCTGAGTCGATTTAGCGTTGTCCGTCCGTCCGTCCGTCCGTCTGTGTGTCCATGTAAAGCTTGTAATCAAACTACAGGTCGCAAATATGAACAAATTTTGATCAAGTTTGGTATAAATTGATCCAAATTATCGCATAGATCTCAGTCAAATTGGGTTCGTATGTGTTTATTATATCCATTAATCAGTAGTCCAAATAAAATCCCTATAGGACAATTCTTAGTGATAGGCCCCATATAGATCTGCTTCCCGATCTTCACTTAAATCTATCAAAAAACAAAAATATTGCACAGATTTTTCTCAAATATGGTTTGTGTATATTTTTTCAAAATATAAGTGACTTTACCAAATATGGTCAGGATCGGTCCATTTTTAGACCTAGTCCCCATATAAATATAGCATCCGATATGAAATTTTTCATATCTGCAGCCAAAAAAATTAATAACAATGCCACTCAAATTTGGTTTATGCTTACTTTCTATATCAAATTAGTTGGCCCGAAGAGACAGGGTCTCTAAATCATGGTATAATTTTCTTACTTGTTATAATTAACGTCTTTCTGTTATCCTCACCCAGTATGGTTTGTATCTGATGATTTTTGGACCATACAAATCTTTGTCATGCTATTGAGACGTTTCACTTTTCGCAGAATATATTGGTTGTTATCATTGTAGATTTAAAATAACCTTTCACGAGGACCATATAGCATATCAACACTGGTACTGAAACAATGTTCTTCAACGCTATCGCGTCCATTGGCAAACCTTAAATCTACGGTACGTATGGGTACCTTTCCCTCGTGTTAGAAGATTGTCAGTGTGCAGCCAATCCCAAAAAAAGGGTGCAGCTAGCAACCCTGAAAATTACCCTTCCAATTGCAATTTTCTCTGCACTTTCAAATGCTTAACGATAAATGGTATGACTTTCGTAGAATTCGTTCGTGCAAGTAAGGTTGTTGTGCTGGATATTTCCAAGGTATTCATTCGGGTGTGGCACAGCGTACTCTTTTCAAAACTAATTGCTTTTGGTGTTGGTAACGATTTCTCCCGTTTTATATTGAATTTTCTCGAAGATCAAAGAGTTTCAGTTAACAGGGGTACGGCCAGGCACTGTTCTTTCTCCTTCACTGGTTTCTTATTTTTCTTAATTACCTTCAATGCTTAACTTTCAATCCTATCTACTCTTTTGCAGACGACAGCAGTATTGGGGGCGTGAGGCAATATATGAATGCCACACTCAATCAAGACCTTTTAACAATCTCTGAGTGGGGCCGAATGAATAGGATCGATTTTATGCTCGTAAGACCCAATGTAGTTTATTGACCCATACATGGGGCATGAAGTCATCATGGGTGGTATAGATATTGAAGAATCGGACGCTCTTAATGTTCTGGGCATGAAAATTTAATATGATGTTCGTTGGTATAAACACATTTTTCAATTGCCGAACGAAGCTTTCAAGCGCCTAGGTTTCCTAAATCGGTGTAAGAATTACTTCACCCCATCTGATCTCACTATTATACCACCTATATCCGACCAAAAATGGAATACAACTTTCATATAAAAGAGGACATTGGTGCTTATCAATGGCAGTAGGATAACCAACTCTATTGCCACATTGTAGCATCGTCGGAATGTTGGTTGTGTTACATAGACATTATAGATATATGTATACAATGGGAAGTGTTCTACGGAGATAAGTGAACTCATCCTCTCGCTCATCTTGTAGGTCACATCCATTTGCAGTCTATTGTCCAGTAGATTGCACAATGCATTACCGCGAAAATTCGTTTATTAGCCACACAAGCCGTCTGTGGAATAAACTTCCCGCAGAGGTCTTTCCTGTCACTTACAATATAGATAAATTTAAGTCAAATCTCCACCAATACTTACTCCCTCTTTATATATGTTGTAAAAAAACTAAAACTTTTATTTTTTAATACTAGCTCGAAATTCGAGTGCAATTTCTATGCAGCTTATTTTTCAACTTAGCCAATTCACAAACCAACACTTTAGGAGAAGATAACAAACTCATTAACAAATTAAATAAAACACACATAGCATATGTATAATTTTTTGTATCTTTAAATGCAATTTACTCAAAATAAAGGAAAAAATTAAAAAATCTGTAAATCTGCAAACTGGCTAAAAAGAAATACCTTTCAAATGATATACGTTTGGTCAAAATCGGGATAAAACGGTAGAACAAAACTTCAGTCACAAGAAATCGCCTAGCCTATTAATATTATAGATAAGCAATTTTTAAAAAAGGAAAAATATTAACATAAAATATCTTAACTTTAGAAAAGAATAACAGTATTTAAAAGAGTTCATTATGATGTTGACAAAACATTGGAAACTTTTACTATATAATAATTGAAAACTTTCGCCCCATTTTTGGTTTCAATATTTTGTTGGATATCCATTACTTTTTAGTTCTGCTTTACAACGCTGAGGCATGGAGTTAATTAATTTATTGAAATTTTTTGCCACTCTGAATAAACTGCCTTAAAAGATCTGTCTTGTTTGGGAACCAGGGGTAGAAATTCTTCGCGCATCAATGGATATCTCTGATATCAGTGCTTTCTTCACAGGATCAGCCTCAATTGCTTGTCGGGGTACAGGTCGAGCTAATTTTTTTAGTTTCCGATTGTTAGCATTTTTTGAAATTTTTTAACTCTCTCGCTATTAAATTATCCTGTCTTTTACTCGTTTTACGGGGTCTGCTCCTTAATGTTGAGTCATCTCACAAATTTTCTTTTGCTTAAGACCTGCAGTAAAATCATCTGTTATTCTGATTTTTAATGCTTCATAAACTTTATCTTACCATGATTTTTAACATGAGCTCGGTTCTGAAAACACAATAAATTTGGGGAGAAATTTCTTTATTTCTCAACATAATCTTCTTTTAGCTCAATACACTTTTCCCAGCGATATTCAATAGCTGCGATACCATGTTTATAATAACAAATGTCGAGTTCCTTAAAATAGCCATCAACTGCAGACTCCACCTCTTCATTGTTGGCAAATTTTTTTATCACTGTTTGATTTTTTCAAGTTTATCCGAGGAAGCTACATCTGGCGAATAAGTTGCGAGATTAAGCAATTCAAACTTAAATTCATGGATTTTGGCCATCGGAATAGTAGATGTGTGTACTGTCTTGATGAAGTAACACTTTCTTTTTCGCCAAATGTGGCCATTTTTCCTTAATTTCATCACTTAAACTCTGCAATAAGCTAGTATAATACTCGCCGTTGATTGTTTTTCCTTTCTGAGGATAATCAATAAAATTTATGTCCAAAAAGCAGACGGCATAACCTTGCCTGCAGATGGAACTGTCTTCGACTCCTTTGGACATTTTTCTCGCACGGGACAAGTCAATATTGAGAAACTCGTGCTTAACTGTGATCGTGCTGATCCAGTTAAACAGTTCCCACTCTTCCGTTACGATCTGATCAAATAAAACTTGTATATCCTTTTAAAGTTCTCCCTACAAATAAAAAATATTATATGTTGCATGGATGTTTAGATCGTTGTTTAGAACCGTATTTGTTGTTTTTTTTAATACGAAAAGACTGTTGATTGTTTTCAAATTTAAATGAGGCATCTAAAAAATATATTATATTTTAACCTTGAATCAAATGGATTTCAATGTTTTTTTCAATGAACATGATATAAAAATTATAATTTCCTTTACAAATAAGTCCATATTCATAATGTCATTAATAAACAGAAATGGAAAAATTTTAAAATTTCCACACGTACTAAGTAAGCATGAACAGAACGCGCAAATTAGTGCATTGCATTATTATATCGCAGCAAAGTTTGTCTGACCGTTTGTCTACATATATTAAATGATATGTTATCACAAAAGCCAGGGGAAACTGCGGCAATTAGAAAACAGACTATGAATATGATGTAATACTTTTATCTATTGCATAAGCCTGTCAGACCGAGCGTTTTGTTGTTCATTCAACCCCAACTTAAAATTAAGATTAGTTTTGAAATTGATGACACACGCCTTCATTTTAAATGAGACCTATTAACCTAGTTCTAATGTAAATGATGATGATGATTAGCTCCAACAAAAGATTTAATTTCAAATATTCGAATCAAAATGAATAACAAACAGCAAACACAATTTCAATTCTATTTGTCCACAAAGGTCAAAGAAATCACATTAACATTTTTATTACACTCATTCATCTAGATTAACGAAAATGGCTTTGTTGTCATTGAGGATTTTTTAACACCCGAAGAAGTTGATGAACTCTACAAGTCGGGTCGTGCTCTGTGTATGGAGGCTCCGCAGGCCAATCGTAAAACATTCAACACAATTGAAAGTCAAGATGCTCAAAATAAAGATGTATATTTTTTGGAATCTGGCGATAAAGTAAGATATTTTTTTGAAGATGGCGCCATTGGTGATAATGGTGAATTAGTGGTGGATCCTACAGTGGCTCTAAATAAAGTTGGTCATGCTTTGCACGTTGAACATCCCGTCTTCAATAAAATCAGTTTTAGCAATCGTATTAAGGAAATTTGTTGGCAATTAAATTTTAATCGACCTGCTGTATGCCAAAGCATGTATATCTATAAGAATCCACGACTTGGCGGTGAAGTTATACCACATCAGGATTCCTGGTTTTTATATACTGAACCAAACTCAGCCATAGGATTTTGGTTTGCTTTGGAAGATTGTACTTTACAAAACGGCTGTTTACAATTTATAAAGGGATCCCATAAGGGTGGTGTACATCGCAGATATATACGAAATCCCGATAAGAATTCGAAAGAATTAATAATTTATAACACAGCTGCTCCATTTTATCCACAGTCAAGCTTTACACCAATACAATGCAGTAAAGGTAAGCAGCAACCAAAATATTTATTTTATTTTAATTCCCAAAATGCGTTTTTCTTCTTCTTGCAGGCGCTTGCATTATTATCCATGGCAATGTCGTTCATAAAAGTGAATCTAATCGTTCGAATAAGAGTCGTCATGCCTATACTTTCCATGTTATTGAGACTGAAAATAATGTCAAATATTCTGAAGAAAATTGGTTGCAGGCACCCAAAGATAAACCTTTCCCTGTATTATTTGAAAGAAAGAACTGATAAGTATGTTTGTACCATCATAAACAGCTTTTCTGTTGTAAATTAAAGTCCAGAAAGATTTTTTTTTTATAAATAATGTAGTTTAATATTCTTAAGTATGAATGAATATGTATTAATGCAATAAATGTATTTTTTTTTTTTTAATAAAAGTTTTTGTTAATTAAAGCACAGTAATTTATGAAAATTTTATTCAATTCAATATCGTAATAAGGCATCTAGGCCAACTGTACTAGGGCGGTCGCAGAAAAGCCCGACCTGGCCTGAAAAGTGGCACCGTTATATAATTCAATACTTTCATTTTAAAGGGCTCAGTCCAACCAATAAGTCTGCTTCTTCGTTAACGACTATAAAATATTGGGTGTCAGTGTTTAAACGAAGCCGTACGAGCTGCCAGGACAAATAACGTAGTGGTCGACCAAGAGAGGTGGCCACACCAGAAATGGTTAAGAAATTCCACAAAATGGTATGGATGATCGTCGGCTGAAATGGTAGGCATTACAAAAACTGCTATAGATGGCATATTGATCGAAGATTTGGAGATGAGAAAGAGCTGTCTTCGAGACAATAGTCTCGTGAAGATGTTTCAATAGAATGTTCGTCGATGTTTCCTCGTTATAAAGCCGAGTTTTTGTGTCGATTCGTAACCATAGGTAAGACATGGGTCCACCACTTCATACCTGAGACAAAGGAACAGTCAAACCAGTGGACTGAAGTGGAAGAATCGTGTCCAAAGAAGGCGAAGACAGTTCCATCTGCAGGCAAGGTTAAGAAGTCTGTTTTTTGGGAGGCGCGTAGTATAATTTTTATTGATTTCTTTTTGAAGAAAAAATAAAAGGCCACGTTTGGCAAAAAAAAAGTAGTTTCATCAAGACAATGTACCAGATCACACATCCACTATTGCGGTGGACAAAATCTGCGAATTAAAGTTCGTTCAGTTGCTTCGATAAAGTTGCTTCATCGCGTACCTTATTTGCCAGATTTAGTTCCGTTGGATTATTTTCTATTTCCAAACTTGAAGAAATAGCTCGGTAGTAGGTGGAGTCTGCGGTTGATGGCTATTTTAAGGAGCTAGATAGTTCTTACTATAAACAGGGTATCGAAGTCATTGAATATTGCTGGGAAAAGTGTATCGAGCTAAAAGGCGATTATGTTGAGAAATAATCGTTGTTGTGTTTTCTTTGTCAGGTCGGGTTGTTCTAAGACCGCACTTGTATATGGGGGTTTCATGTCAAGTGCACCAACTTTTGAAACCGATATCTTCCGATCGGGATGAAATTTGCACCAAGGTTAGTCCTGTTGGATAGTAGTTTAGACACAATTTTTCAATAAGATCGGTCCAGATCTCTCTGAGTTAGAGGGATCAAAATTTGACATTTTGGCCAAACAGGTGTTTTTTCTCATCCATGTAACTTATTACCTATTGTTCTTAGAAAATTTTCTCCCAAATAGTTTAGATAGCTATTTCTTCAATATTTCGGAAAAAAAATACTTTAAAAAAAAAAAAATTTTAGACTTTGTTTTTGCTAAATAAAAGCATTTTTTGCTTTTTTTCAAAAAGGGCATTTTTTTTTTCATAAGAAAGCTTAGGATTTTTCCTTTAAGAGCTTTTTGGTTGCTTAGTGGGATGGGAGTTGGATATCTATCAAAATAAATGTTTTGTAACTCAAGACAACGGTTTTTCAATTTTTCAAAAATGCACTATTTTGAATTTTTTCCTATTTGTGTGTAAAACCTTACAAATAAAACTTATACTGAGACACTAGACAAATTAACCTTTCCGATGGTATGTAACATACCTTCATAACATAACAGAAAAGAATGGTTATCTGTAACCTGAAAGAGTTATTTCCAACATTTCAATCTGAATACGAGGATGTTAGAATTGGCTTCACGAATTTAACCCAAATGAGGCCAAAACATTGCGTTTTGGCAGAAAGCAGCGGAACTCATACAGTATGCGTTTGCATTTACCATGAAAACGTTAAACTGATGTTGAAGGAAATCAACTTAAAGTATTTAACAGATGATTCGGCAGAAGATTTACACGATTATCGCGATTGCCTTAAATTGACTATGTGTCCTAATGCAACAACTTCTTGCCACTTAGGTGAATGTACCAATTGCCCGAAAACCACATTCATCAAAGAAAATTTAATCAACTCTTTAGATCGAGAATATATAGAGGAGATCAAATTTGATTCTTGGATTCAGACTGACAGATGCATATTGAAAACAATCATTTTAAATGTGGATGATTTTGTGGAAGAAATATGTACAGGATTGCTAAACTTGAGAAACCATGACTTTTTAGTCAAAGAGCAATGGTCATTCTTCAAGGATTTGAAGATACATTTGAAGTTTGGTGAATTCGTTATTTCATATGATTTCGCAGAAAACTATAAATATGTTTTTTAGGATGTCATACAAGCATTCCACTTCAATAACGACCAAGCAACTATATTCACAGTAGTAATTTACTACATGAAAGATGAAAAACTGGAACACAAAAGTATGGCAATCATATCCGACGATTTAAAACATGATACCGTTGCAGTTTATGAGTACCAGAAGAGAATACTAAAATTTCCCAAATCTAAATTTACAGTAAAGAAGGTATACTACGTTTCGGACGGAGCTCGTCAACATTTTAAAAACAAAAGTAGCTTGGCGAATCTTATGGCCCATGAAAAAGATTTTGGAATGCGAGCTGAGTGGCATTTTCATCCTACTGCTCATGGTAAAGGAGCATGTGATGGTATTGGAGCAAACCATAAAAGAAATGCAGCGAAGTATAGCCTCCAGTGCTCTCATCAAGATCGCATCTTAGATGCGACTGCTTTATTCCATTGGACAAAGAATTATTGTAAAGAAACTAAAATAGTTTTTAGTAGCAAAGAGGATCATCAGTAAGCATTGAAAACACTGAAGAGCAGATTCGATGCTGCGGTAACAATCGATGGCACCGCTCAATACCATGCTTTTACCCCGCTTGTCGATGGAAGACTCAACTTGAAAAAGTTTTTTGCCTCTTTCAATTCGATTTCTTTCCAAAGACAACAAATAAACTAGCAGCGAAATCAACAGCTGAACCTAGTAACGCCAATTGACAAAAAAACGCAGTAAATAAAGGCGTCGAAAAAGCTGGATGAAAGACTGGGTATTTAAAAATTTACAAGACTTAAATACTTCAGCTACAATAAATTAAGTATAAAAATAATTATGATATGAATGGATCTAATGTAATTAAGATTAAATTTTATTAAATTATTTATCTTTTTATTTTTAATATTATTATTATTATTATACATTAATTTAATTATTATTAAAAATAAATAAAAAATAATAATTTTTCAATATTTCTATAGAAAAAAAGCGATTTTTTTTCGTGAGGTTAACATATTCTGGGTATTACAGTATCGAGGGTATAAAAGTTTACTTAGGTATGTTATATACCTTCGGAAAGTTTAGTTTGTCTAGTTTCTCAGTATAAGTTTTATTTGTAAGGTTTTAGACACAAATAGGAAAAAAAAAATTCAAAATAGTGCATTTGTGAAAAATTGAAAAACCGTTGTCTTGAGTTAAAAAACATTTATTTTGATAGATATCCCACTCCCATCACACTAAGCAACCAAAAAGCTCTTAAAGGAAAAATCCTAAGCTTTCTTATGAAAAAAAAAAAAAAAAAAAATGCCCTTTTTGAAAAAAAGGCAAAAAATGCTTTAATTTAGCAAAAAAAAAAATGTCTAAAAATTTTTTTTTTTTAACTATTTTTTTCCGAAATGTTGAAGAAATGGCTATCTAAACTCTTTGGGAGAAAATTTTCTAAGAACAATAGGTAATAAGTTAAATGGATGAGAAAAAACACGTGTTTGGCCAAAATGTCAAATTTTGATCCCCTCTAACTCAGAGAGATCTGGACCGCTCTTGTTGAAAAATTGTGTCTAACCTACTATCCAATCGGAAGACATCTGTTTCAAAAGTTGGTGCACTTGACATGAAATCCCCCATATATATATTAGGGATTTGGAATTCAAGACGTGCGGGTCGGGTTATCTAAAACTTTAGTGCGCAAAATTTGAGCCAAATCGGACAATGCTTTCTGGACGCGCATTGAGTTCAAAGTTCAAAGTTTTATGAATACATTCAATTTGTTTTATTTAAGAAGAAAATATTTATAGACTTTCATAAAGAGTCAATTTGACATCAAGGGTACGGGTTAATTTCAGAAAATAAGTCCAGAATATTATTTCTTAGAATCATTAAAATATTGTCAACAAGTTTTATCGCAATCCTTCCACAAATATATATTATTTCGATATTTTGTCTTAAAATAATGTAAATCTCTTTAAATTTGACATTTGACCTAAAAGAGGGACAGTTTATAATATTTCAATTTAACCTTAATTTACAAGATTTAGAACTTATATCAAGTAGTGTAATATTTTCACAAAAGATATTTGAAATATGAAAACACCGAAAAGTAGTAGCCTAAAAGTTGAAAAAGTACGAAAAATCACATTTTTCTTCAAATCCGCTGAAATAAAAACGCTGCCCTCGCCAAATTAAGAACAGGATACCTACATTATTTGGCATTTTTAATCACATATATTTTGTTAATAAGACCTTAAAATCCAATCATTGATTCGGAAAATTTCTTGAACAAAATTTTTGAAAAAGTAAAATTGGAGATTTTGAAATAGTGCTATAAATACGTACCTTTTTGACATTAATTTAAAACGGCATAGCAATAGATGAGATGCAAAATACTTTACATAAGATCATTTTGGGATCAGGAGAATGCAAAAATTTTGTTAATGTAAATTATTTCAAAGTCTTTAAAAATTTGAGTTCAATTTTCTTAATCAAGTGGTCTGCGGCGCATTCATTGCCTGGGGAACTTGATATAACTTGGCTGTTTTTGAACCGATAATAGATTTTGTTGTTCTATTAGAAAGATAATTTTCTCTTAATTATGGTTTATTAATTAATTTGATTGATACGCAATTATAAACATCAAAATTTTTGTGAAAAATGATTTTATTTTTTATAATTTTTACATGTAAATGCATATTTGAACTTTTAACTCAATGCGCGTCCAGAAAGCATTGCCCGATTTGGCTCAAATTTTGCGCATTAAAGTTTTAGATCTAGTGTCATAATAATCCGACCCGCACACCTCAAAATTCGACCAAAAATTTTTTTTTTTCATACAAACCGCTGTCACCCTACTATATATATATATATATATCGGCTAAAATCTGATCGATGGTCTCTTAAATTTCATATTTATCGTGCGCACATTTACTTTATGAGCCCATTTAGAAATTTCGTTTCAGATTTATCACAAAATAAAACCAAAAATCATGATTTTTCACCATTTTTCCCATATACAAAATATTTCAAATATTTAGCTTTTTATACCCTCCACTCCAGTGTGCAGAGGGTATATATAAGTTTGTCATTCCATTTGTAATAATTAGAAAAAAAATTTTGGACCCCATAAAATATATATATTTGTGATCCTTATAACAACCGGAGTTGATATAGCGATGTCCGTCTGTCCGTCTATGGAAATCACGATGACGGCATCAATCGGGCAGCTAGGGTGCTCGTTGACATAAAAAATGATTCATTAACATCCTGAAAAGTTTGCTATTTAAAATCGTCCAAATCAGTCGATTAGGGCCCGAGATTTGAATGAAGAACTAAAAAAAGTCTTAAAAGAACTAAAAAAAGTAAAAAAAAATATAATTTTCTATGTTGTTCTTGTCACGATTACGCCCTCAATAGTGCAGCTACAGTGATAATTTTTAGTGAGAATGATTCACCAAATTCATGGGAAGATTTCTATTTCAAAAATCATTAAAATCGGTGGAACAGGTCCAGGGAAATCTCTGAAAAAGTAAAAAAAATGAAAAATATGATGTTTCTATATTGTTCTTGTTATTCTAAATGTTGTGTTGTTGTCATAGCTGGACTTATTGTTTTTGTGGTCGTTGTGGTAATGATATAATAAAAACTAACCCTTTCTACATTTTTTTTTATTAACTCTGGTAGAAAAATTTAAAAGTTTCCATTGTTTTGGCACCACTAAAAAAATTTGTTAGATCATTTTTGTTATTACCACGAGCCTGCCTGCAAAATTTCAGATCGAATGGGTCACGGGAAAGGGGTTAAAATCGATCCAAAATTTTTTCGACAAGCAGACACTACGAGTTAATATAAAGGGAGTAAAAATTCACCAACATCTAAAGCAAATAATGCTAAAATACCTAGTTGTTATTAAAAAAAAAAACAATGTAAATTTAGCAAAAAAAAAATTTTATGTATAAATTTATTTAAAGAAATAATACAAATAATATACATATATTATATATATGTATGTATATCCATAACAACTGCATGTTAGAAATAAATCGGTATATTATTTTATTTACATAATTTTCTGCAATATTTTGTTGTGGGGAAAATACATTTCTTTTGCATTAACAGAGTGTCACTTCATTTTGCTCAGCTTGACTATGCCGCAGTAGATGGCGCCACAATTGTTGTTCTAATTAGCTTTGCAATAGTTACTTCTATTTTAACATGAATGTCAATATTTTCAACTAGATATCATACAGAACAATGTTAAGAGTATACACGGGCTGGTCTTTTATTTCATATGTTTTTTCATTATTCTTTTACAAATATGAACATAAGTTTGGCATGTTAACTTTTTGTTGTCTTTATAAAATAGAGTTACCGAGTTCATCAATGAGTTTTTTGCGTTCAAAACAGTTCTACATAGTTATATAGAACTATTATTCTGCTTTACCTACAAAATATCTGATTGCGATTACATCTAATTTTTAAAAATTGTTTATAATTACTAAAGCATTATTATTCACATAAATACAAAATTGCACTTTTTAAATTTTCCATTCAAATTTAAGAAAATATCAATTCTAAAAACTGGAATTAAAAATTTCCAATTATAAATTACAATTAATTGAATTTCAGAAAATCATATCAAAACGTCGGAAATTATAATTTTAAATTTAGAAGACATCAATTGCATCTTTAATATATAAATATTATTCCTTAAACACAAATTGAAATTCAAAAAAAAAAACACATTTTTTACATTTAAAAAAATATTGACATTCAGGAGAAATTAATAGCTTTTCAGTACCGTGATGCAGTAACTTCTTTTAACGATAGTCGAATAGTTAAAAAAAAAAAAATCGCGAAATTATCAGTAAAATTTTTAAACGATATTCGCTATTGTTAAAGTCAGCTGTTGTTGTTATCTAAACGACAACCATTTTTGTGTTGTTTATTCAATCGATAAAACTTAAATTTTTAGGTTGAAATGTCGTCATACATAAATAAAAATCATAAAATAGTGAAAATATGCTTTTATTAAAAAACTTTTTTATATAAATAAAAAAATTAAATAGCATATTCAATTCATAATTTCATTTTAAAATAAATAAACAGAAATATTAGTAAAAAATAAAGATATTAAACATAAACATAAAATCATCCTGTCAAACACGAAGTAATTTGTTTTTTTCTATTCTTTGTGTTTTTCGCTTATTTTAACAGAGATGCCACTCGTCTACAATTTAAATAAATAGAAAAATAGATTTGTCGACTGTCGTTAAGATGTATGTACTTAGACCCAGTTTTTAAGATATCAGTTAAACCTAGTTTTGTTAAACCCAGAATTTATTTATCAATTCCTTTATGAATTTGGACATGTCTGAAAAAATTAATTCTCGGTTTAACTAAACTAAGTTTAACTGACATCTCAAAAACTGGGCCTTAGTGAATCACTTAATCCTTAGTGCAAACAACAACAGCTGTCGATATATTTTGCGATTGTCCGATCGTTGAAATTTACAGTATCACACTACAGAAAACATTAATTTAAATTCAATGAATTTTAGAAAACGTCAAATGATATTTAAGAATTGAAGCAGCCAATGCAACAACCGGATAACTCCACTTTTTAAAATGTTGAGAAAATTAAAAAAAACTTTGTCAAAAATAAGAAACCAAAAGGATTGCAAAATATTTTTTAATTTTGAAAAGAAATAATCAAAACAAATTTGTTTAATTTAAAAACGTATTAAAAAGTTGTATTTTAAAGTTAAAAAAAAAAATTTTGCTTTTGGACTTGTCCTGTTTTTGCACCGATATTGGTAAAAATTAAAGGGGTCCTTCGTTGTCATCTTCATAGTCAGTGTTTTCAGCTTCTTGAATAGACTGCTGCGACATTAAATTATCATAAAAATGTATATCCGATGGAGGAACATACTTTTGTGCCAAGTTCTTAACATCGTCATAAATTTTCGGGTTGATGGCTAGATTAGTTGTGTATAAAAGTTTTGGCTCGAAGGGGTTATCCTGGAAGTTTGCTTTCATTGCTATATCGAATTTTGTTAATGGCCCACGGTGATTACAAGAAGCTGAAATACTTGCGACATTTTGTTCTTTTTTGTAGCAAAATCTTCGATATTTTGAAATGGTCCATTTAATATGATCTTTGTTCGTGACTGTTTTTTTTTTTTGTAAAACGGAGCCAAGCTCGTTTTAAAATCAAATATGTTCTCATTGCTCATTGATGTAACTTTAAATTTGTTGGAACACTTGTCCACTAAATTCTGCCAGTCTTTTGGCAGGTAAAGGCGTTCTACTCGACGTTTCTGTTTCTCTATAACGCCAAAAGAGCGATCGCAGGGCAAAAAACTGTGTCCTGGTTCTGGCAAGTGATGTTCAATAAGGCTTATAATATTGGACGAGAGTGTTGTTTTTATTTTGAGCACCGCAATTATCGGAAAATAAATATAATTTTCTCACAGTTTCACTCATAATGTGTTCAATAAAATGATGCAAAAAGCTGATTACTTCATTTGGACCTTTTTTCCCGATTGTCTCATCATACATGTACATGTAGCTTCTTTTAGTACTGCATTGAAAAATACAAAAATTAAACACCCATAACTGCCTTTTATAAAAGACATCACCCGATGGTATTAGCGGAAGTGGCAAATTTTGTTGGAAATCAAAAGTAAGGCACTCAACTGTCGGGTCTTGTAAGCAACTTTTTTCGCGTAGATCATCATAAAACGCCTTAGCCTTCTTTTCGTGTAGATCTTTCGCAATTTTGAGTGCACGTCTTTCTTCCTCAGAATCAGCTGCAGCTATTTTCTTTCATGGCTATCACACGTCTGGCAATTGTCTGATCTAGGTGATCCAAAAGAAAGCTTAAAATTTTTCGCAAAGTATTTCCTATAAAAATCGTATGTAACTGTTGGCTTTGAGTTACCATTTTCTTCAGCCATCAATGCAAAAGCGCTTGGCTCAGACTTTTCTAAGTAAAGAGTATACATTTTTCTTACATTTATATCGGAAGGTAAGTACTTCGATTCCTTATTTTGGCTGTAGTGAGAAGATCGTTTTGGGAAACTTTTAATATGGCTGTCAATATTTTGAACAACATCTTCTGGAATCTTATTTACTCTGTTTGCGTGACGACCTCTCATGTCAGAGGGCGCAGTTACTTTTTTCAACAAAAAGCTTGAGAGTCTTTCGATGCGACTTTTATGGACTCCGTGAACTGAACAAAATGCTTTTTTACATACCTCTATTTCATGTTTAATCCCACTCGCAGATCGACGCCTCTTAACTGCATTTTGCCTTATTAATCCACACAAATATGCGTCTTGTTTTTCTTTATTTCCCAGCTCATTAAATTCTTGAAAAACTTTGGCATACTGATTCTGACGTCCATAATCAAAACATTTTTTTCTGCAACTGCAAGGCTGGCCCATTGTTTTTGCTGCAACGGTATTACCCTTACGGTTTGTATACTTTTTGCCTTCTGCTCTCTTCCTTTTAGCTACGTTCCTTTTCCACGCGTTCTGATTGCGCACACGCTTTTTTCCTAAAGCCATACAAACCAACTTAAAACTTAAACATTTTAATGAATTTTTTCCCTTTTTGAACAGGTAAAGTATCAACACTACTCGATGTCTCCTCATCATCAGATCCATTTTTATATTCGGAACCCTATATGGAAAAATATGATTCACATGTATACTTGCACCGTATCCTAGCACCAAGAACCAACTGACACATTTTTCAAAACAGACCACTAGATGCTAAGCAAAAAGTACACAGTAGGCTGCGTCAGAGACGCGTTCTTAGTTGATCTCACACACAACATACTCCAGGGCAGTGGGGGACACATAGAGAACATTAAATAAAAGAGAATAAATATGTAACTACGCTCTCGTCTCTTTGCT
Source organism: Cordilura impudica (assembly GCA_963682025.1). NCBI lineage: Eukaryota > Metazoa > Arthropoda > Insecta > Diptera > Scathophagidae > Cordilura > Cordilura impudica. The sequence goes on from OY821517.1 coordinate 82,382,422, forward strand.
CACACCACACTCACACTTGTTTTGAAAAATTTGTGTTTTTTGATTGCCGGCAACTAAAAGTTGACATGTGGCTTAAGGCTTATTGTTTGGAAAGCGGTGCAAAAACAAGACAACTCAACTCCAGGAGATGTCGTGTTCTTGCTCCGTTTTGAAAACAAAACTCCAAAAGCGAGTTTCCGTATCCTAGAGTCAAGTTAGATGTATTTTTTGTGCACCGAACAACGCAGATTTTTTTTTTTATTTCTGCATTAAAAAACCTATTTCGCAAAAAAGTGGAGTTATCTTGTTGTTGCACTGGGTGCTTCAATTGCGAACATAAAAACTGTTACATAAATAAACGCAATTTGATGAGAATGTTATTTATATAGAAATTTTCACAATTTTTTTGGGATAAAAATTTGAAGTTTTTCAGAAAATAAAGATAACAAATTAGTTTATTTAAAATGTTTGGGACATTTGGTTTTTTGCGTTTGGCATCCCTAATTTGAATATTTATTATTATAAATTTATTCTCTATGTTTTCCAAATACGGCAATGTTTTAATTAAAAAGTTGAGAGAGCTTTTTTTTTGGTTATTATTTGTTACTCCATCCGACCTACATGACCGCAATGAAAAAATATTTCGCCAGTTAAAAGAAACTATACAGCCATCTCCAATTAGCACGATTTAATGCATATAGCCACCCTACACATCCAATACCTTTGCAATGGAGGTTAGGGCGAGCTATTTAATTAGCAAAAAACTAAATTAAAAGAGAAGTTATGTCATATAACCGGAAACGCATGCATATAGGTATATAACCAAAATGCATGCCGATCAGCAACCACGATGACCAAAAAGCAAACACCGAAATAAATCCGAAATAAGAGAAAAGATGAAAACCAACCCAAAGAATTTGCTGAAATAATTTGGTATTAAGTTTAACAAATTGTTTACTTTTTCATTTACATTTATTATCAAGACTCAAACCGAGGTGGAGGGTATCAAAGATTCGGCACAGCCGAATTTAACACTCTTACTTGTTTATCATTTACTTGAATCGAATTCATGCAAAATATATATATATATATATATATATATATATATAATAACTATGAAGCGGAATATTTTAAATATTTACTATTTTATAATGAAAAAATGGTAAAACTTTTTTATTTACGTAAATATTAGTGTTTGTAGAACGGCGCACAGTGGCTGAAATTTGTTTTTCATTGGCCAAAATTCTGTAACTTTTGAACCGATCAAAATATTTTAGTAATTCTTTTTCTAGTGGGTAGATATTTAGTTGAATTTGAGGCTGTTTTAATTTTATTAAAATTGATTGAGCACTTTTTAAAAAAACCGAGGTCAAAGTTGAACTTTTCATTTTTTTTAACTTTTAGCGTGAAATATGGGTTTTTTATTTTTTACTTATTAAAAAATGTCATATTTGGATTTTAATAATAATTACAAGCATTATTTGTAATAATGGGATTTTTTTAATGTTTACACTCAAAAAAATTTGTACACTCAAAAAAAAAAAGGTAAATTCACTGGAAATTTTGCTATTACTACTGAAAAATTAAAAATTTCTTCCTGTCAAAATTTCCACTTATCTAATAACTAGTCTTGATATTACTACAGAAAAATTTATCATTTTTTGCTGTCAAATTTGTTAATTTTTGCAAAATAAATCTGCTGAACATTAGAGCAATGATTCTGATTTTGATTTGAAAATTAGGGTTTTTATTTTTGAATCTTTCTTATTTTTTAAAACATTTCATACATATGTGTGTTGGTAATAAAACCTTTAAAAAAAACTGCAATAGATTTTAATAGCATTTGTAACAATGGGAGGTTCCGTTTATTATTGTTTATACTAATACTATGTTTTTCGTACTTATAACTATTATTGATGCAATTATAATAAATATTCATTTGATTCAAATATTGATTGCAAACATTCCATATTTTGTTCTGTGTTATTTCTCTTCTTTAGTAGTTTTTTGACTTCTTCATCTAAATCCCGATGTTTCACTTTCCATTTCGAATGCTGGAGATGATCGGATCTGACGTTGCTAATAATATATTAAATAGATCTTCATTTGTGGAGTTTCGTGAAATTTTTCTAATATTGTGCTCTCTATAAAATCTGTAATCCTTATTCCTTTTTCCTGAGCCTGCTCTGATAGATGTCCAAGTGGCACCAAATGATATTTAATGACATCTTCTGCATGATAAACAATTTTGTGAACTGTTTCACACATATTTCTCCATGGGTTCTTGGTAGTACATATATATTTTTGCAGTTTCCCTAGCATAATCTCCAAATTTTTTGGAGTCAATTTTTTCATTGCACGCAAGTACTTCTAGGGTTATTTTAAATCTGAGAATAAGGTTTAAATTCACTCCTGTTATTTCAGATGCTGATTTGAAAAGAATCTTCTTGCGGTATTGCCATCATATGTATTGCCTGACCCTTGTTTTGGCTGATCTATAATCAATCCAAATTTGCGATATTCATCTTGAACATGTTTCTTTTTTGAACTTCTTAACTCCTTGTTAGTTTCGTTGTTTCTTATTGATCCTGAAGAACCGAAATCCAAATCATAACTTATTTTTAGTATGTGTTCCATAAGTCGTATTCTTGCATGTATGTATTATCTAGTGTTTTTGTCGGGACTTGATTTAATTGGCTTGCAGCTGCTTGCATTATGATGCAGCTGGATGCAGCCTTCGTGTTAGTCAAAGTTAGTAACTGTAGAAGTGCTGCAATTTGCAATTTGATATCAGTAACTTCTTTGTTAATGGCATCATGAGTTTCTTTTTTGAATTCAATTTTGATTGGCCTGCAGTATTTCGTAGAAGATGGTGCCTCTTTTTTCCAAATATCTTTTGTTTGCGTTGTACTTGTCGCAGGCTCGGAATCTTCCAAAATCTTTTTCAATCGCAATATTTGAGCCTTTTTCAATCACACGCAATCTGAGCTGAATATATTGCTGTTAATTAATTGTTAATTTCGAATCCAGAAATAATGCTAATGCCTCCTCATATGTGAACTGTTGTGCACCATCGGAGCTGGTATACTTTTAAAAACCCGTTTTGTTCTCACTGGACTAGCTTTAACAACTTTTTCAATAATATCCAGTTCTGTCAATTATTTCTGTGATCGTAATTGATGTAGGAAAGATTATTTAATATTTATAGATCCAAATTCATAGCTAACATCTTTAAGTTTCCGCCTCTTAGATCTATCGCTGCAGTTGTCCAATGATTTGCGTGGTCTTAAAGCCTTATCTTGCTTTGTTGTTTCTGAAGCGACAGTAAGTTGGCCTCCCACCCAGTTTGCGCTTTTTATATAAAATTTTTGTTTATTGTAGCTAACTTCTTTGTAGCGTTTCTTTAGTGCTTTGACGAAATTAGACAATTGCTCTTGTATTTCGATGCTACACGAATTTAAGTTTAATTTTATATTAACGTAACTAAGAACATCTTCCTGGTTTTTGTTCCTAAAATACTCTGCGGCCAGTTCATTATAACTGAAGCTCTCCATATTTTTCTAAATATTTTTATTTGCAACTGTTATTGCTGAAATATATTATAGCAATTGAGTTTGTACTCAAATGTCACTTTCTTATAAGTCTTGTCATAAGCCATCATACTATGTTTGTAGGTAAAATAAAAAGGTAAGAAAATGACATTAGAGCATTACTACCTAAAATGATATATAAAAAACCCACTATACATATTAATTAAGTGCATCGTTAGGTAAAATAAAAAGGTATAAAAAGGTATGATAACAAACAAGTAAGAGTGTTAAATTCGGCTGTGCCGAATCTTTGATACCCTCCACCTCGGTTTGAGTATTGATGATACATGTAAACAAAATATTGGAAAAATATGCATGCATTTCCTATATGCATGCGTTTCCAGTTATATGACATAACTTCTCGTTTAATTTAGTTTTTGCTAATTAAATAGCTCGCCCTAACCTCCATTGCAAATGTAATGGCTGTGTAGGGTGGCTATATGCATTATATCGTGCTTTTTTGGCTTTTAACTGGCCAAATATTTCATCATTGCGGCCGTATAGGTCAGATGGAGTAACAAAATAATAACCGAAAAAAGCTCTCTCAACTTTTTTTTCAAAAAAATATTGCCATATTTGGAAAACATAGAGAATAAATTTCTAATAATAAATAATTAAATTAGGGATGGCAAACGCAAAAAACCAAATATCGCAAAAATTTTAAATAAAATAATTTGTTATCTTTATTTTCTGAAGAACTTCAAATATTCATCCAAAAAAAATTGAGAAAATTTATATATAAATAACATTCTCATCAAATTGCGTTTATTTATGTAACAATTTTTATGTTCGCAATTCTTAAATATCATTTGAGGTTTTATAAAATTCATTGAATTTAAATTAATGTTTTCTGTAGTCAGATTCTGTAAATTACAACGATCCGACAATGGCAAAATATATCGACAGCTATTGTTGTTTGCACTAAGGATTAAGTGATTCACTAAGTACATACATCTTAACGACAGTCGACAAATCTATTTTTCTATTTAAATTGTAAACGAGTGGCATCTCTGTCAAAATAAGCGAAAAACACAAAGAAGAATAGAAAAAAAAAATTACTTCGTGTTTGACAGGATGATTTTATGTTTATGTTTAATATCTCTATTTTTTTTACTAATATTTCTGTTTATTTATTTGAAAATGAAATAATGAATTGAATATGCTATTTAATTTTTTTATTTATATAAAAAAGTTTTTTAATAGAAGCAAAATATTTTCACTATTTTATGATTTTTATTTATGTATGACGACATTTCAACCTAAAAATTTAAGTTTTTATCGATTGAATAAACAACACAAAAATGGTTGTCGTTTAGATAACAACAACAGCTGACTTTAACAATAGCGAATATCGTTTAAAAATTTTACTGATAATTTTGCTTTTCTTTTTTTAACGATTCGACTATCGTTAAAATAAGTTACTGAAAAGCTATTAATTTCTCCTGAATGCCAATATTTTTTTTTAATGTAAACATTTTTTAAATGTAAACATATTTGGTGTTTTTTTTGGAATTTGATGCAATTGATGTCTTCTAAATTTAAAATTATTATTTCCGACGTTTTGATATGATTTTCTGAAATTCAATTAATATTTTCTAATTTACAATTGGAAATTTTAGTTCCAGTTTTTAGAATATTTTCTAAAATTTGAATGGAAAATTTAAAAAGTGCAATTTTGTATTTATGTGAATAATAATGCTTTCGTAATTATAAACAATTTTTAAAAATTAGATGTAATCGCAATCAGATATTTTGTAGGTAAAGCAGAATAATAATTCTATATAACTATGTAGATCTGTTTTGAAAACAAAAAACTCATTGATGAACTCTGTAACTCTATTTTGTGAAGACAACAAAAAGTTAGTATGCCAAACTTACATATGTTCATATTTGTAAAAGAATAATGAAAAAACGTATGAAATAATAAAAGACCAGCCCGTGTATACTCTTAACATTGTGCTGTTTTATATCTATTTGAAAATATTGACATTCATGTTAAAATAGAAATAACTATTGCAAAGCTAATTAGAACAAAAATTGTGGCGCCATCTACTGTGGCATAGTCACGCTGAGCAAAATGAAGTGACACTCTGTTAATGCAAAAGAAATGTATTTTCCCCACAACAAAATATTTCAGAATTTTATGTTAATAAAATAATATACCGATTTATTTCTAACATGCAGTTATTATTATATTCCATATATGTATATTATTTGTATTATTTAAAATGTGTATGTATGTATATGTAAATATTACACACAAAACATACAACATCAAACGTTATTTTTGTGTTTTTCTCTTTAAATAAATTAATATATAAAAATTTTTTTTGCTAAATTTACATTGTTTTTTTTTTTATTAACAACTAGGTACATATTTTAGCATTATTTGCTTTAGATGCTGGTAAATTTTAACTCCCTTTTTATACCCTCCACATCTCAGTGGCAGAGGGTATATATAGGTTTGTCATTCCGTTTGTAACGCATCGAAAAACTAATTTCCGACCCAATAAAGTATATATATTCTTGATCCTTATCACAGCTCGAGTCGATATAGCGATGTCCGTCTGTCCGTCTGTCCGTCTGTCCGTCTGTCCGTGTGTCTGTTGAAATCACGCTCATTCAAAAAAAAAAAGCATTTACTTAGGTCAGGTTACGAAAAAATTATTTGCCATAATTCCCACCAGGTTGGTATTGAAATCGGAGTAAATCGGGAGCCTCTGCGCTGAGAAATGAACAAAAGTTTATAGATACCTCTAAAAAAAACATGAAACCTAGTGTTTTCTTGTAATAGTTTAGTGGTTGAACATACAACAACATAAAAAAAGCCACAAAAAAAATGTGATTCATACATATTAACAATAACAAGAACACAACTACCATGAGCTATGTTAATAGTATTGCCACAAACCGAGGTGGAGGGTATCAAAGATTCGGCACAGCCGAATTTAACACTCTTACTTGTTATTAACTCGTAGTGTCTGCTTGTCGAAAAAATTTTGGATCGATTTTAACCCCTTTCCCGTGACCCAATCGATCAGAAACTTTGCAGGCAGGCTCGTGGCAATGACAGAAATGATCTAGTAAATTGTTTTAGTGATGCCAAAACAATGGAAACTTTTAAATTTTTCTACCAGAGTTGATTAAAAAATGTGCAAGGGTCAGTTTTTATTATATTATTACCACAACGACCACAAAAACAGCAAGTCCAGCTATGACAACAATACATCATTTAGAATAACAACAAGAACAATATAGGAACATCATATTTTTCATTTTTTTTTTACTTTTTCAGAGATTTCCCTGGACCTGTTCCACCGATTTTAAAGATTTTTGAAATAGAAATCTTCCCATGAATTTGTTGAATCATTCTCACTAAAAATGAAAACCTTAGCTATCCTATTGAGGGCGTGATCGTGACAAGAACAACATAGAAAATTATATTTTTTCAAGACTTTTTTTAGTTCTTTATTCAAATCTCGGGCCCTAATTGACCGATTTGGACGATTTCAAATAGCAAACTTCTCAGGATGTTAATGAATCAGTTTTTATGTCAACGAGCACCCTAGCTGCCCGATTGATGCCGTCATCGTGATTTCCACAGACGGACAGACGGACATTGCTATATCAACTCCGGTTGTTATAAGGATCACAAATATATATATTTTATGGGGTCCAAATTTTTTTTTCTAATTATTACAAACGGAATGACAAACTTATATATACCCTCTGCACACTGGAGTAGAGGGTATAAAAAAACATGTGAGTCCGATCACAGGGGAGGTGTGTAAACATCTAATAATTAAAGATTTTTTTTTATGTCACTTTTTTAAAATAAAACAGAAAGCGTCATCTATGTTTCACTTATAGCAAACAACTGCAGGGTTATACTTTATTATTTTCAATGAAAAACAACAACAACTTGTTGCGGATTTGCTTATCAATATACATATTGTTTGGTTTGATTATTGCCGTATATGCCGTATCATCAAATAAACAAGAGTGGATAGGATTTTTATAATGATAAAAAGTAAGTTTTGATTATCTTCATTCTCCCTTAACCGTGGGATTTGAGATTTACTTGGCTGTTGCATAAGAAAATTTTATTTTGGCTTGTTCAATCATTGTACATATATGCAAAATTTTACACATTTTTTTGTAGTTATGCGTTTAGCTCTACTCCAACTTAAAGGTTCCAAAGATAAATTGGCCAATCTACATAATGCTTCACACAAAATTCGAGAAGCTGTACAACAACATCAACCCCGTTTAATAGCGTTACCCGAGTGTTTTAATTCTCCGTATGGTACTAAATATTTTCGTGAATATGCCGAGAACATACCTAGTGGTGATACGTGTCAAAAACTTTCAAAGTTGGCTAAGGAAATGGGTGTCTATATAGTTGGTGGTACCATACCAGAATTAGGTGAAAATGATGAAATCTATAACACATGTACGGTATGGTCTCCACAGGGCGATTTAATAGCTAAACATCGTAAAATGCATTTATTTGATATTGATGTCAAGGGGGGCATACGCTTCATGGAGTCTGAAACTTTAACTGCCGGAAATGAATTCACAATAATTGAAATTGATGGTCATAAAATTGGTATTGGCATATGTTACGATATACGCTTTGAAGAAATGGCAAAAATCTATAGAAAGGCCGGTAAGTTAAATTCTCATTAAAGATTTTGATTTTGATAAATGTTTGATTTATTAAAGGATGCGAAATGTTGATATATCCTGCTGCTTTCAATATGACCACCGGACCTTTGCATTGGGAATTATTACAACGGTCTCGTGCTAATGACAATCAATTATATGTTGTTACTATATCTCCGGCCAGAGATGAAAAGTCAGAATATGTGGCTTATGGTCATTCCATGGTTGTGGATCCTTGGGCAAAAATTTTAGAAAGTGCCAAGGAGGGCGAAGAAACTGTTGTTGTTGACATAGGTATGTTATAATTTTTAAATCAAAATGAAATCAACAGCTAAGTTGGTGCAAAACTGATTTCTTCTTTAATCCTATAACTCATTTGGAATTGATATTCTCATTCTGTAATTGTAACAAATTTCTTTTGCACTAGAAAATTTCTATTGAAAATGCAAAAAACAAGAAGTAATTAAAAAATTCGTCATCTTTTCACAAGTTCTATTTTTAATTCAAGTGATATATTCTGAAAAAAAAAGATAAAAGGGGCCCTAAAAATAATGATCAGGTGTGTAACCGCCGCATTCGATATCGAGTAAAATCAATTGAAATTCCATATTATGTTTTATTATTTAAAGAAGACTGACAAACGTCAGACCTCGTTTCATTTTTATTCTTAACAAGATTCCATAATCCCTTAATTGCGAAAAATTAATATTATTCTTAGTAATTTTGGGAAATAAAATAATTTCGATAAAGAATTCTACCCCAAATCGGTAAAAAGTCAGGGCCGTAACAGTTATACCCTTTTATATAAGATATTGCTTTATCTTAAAAGGTATAACGGAGCAGAAATAATTTTTTTCGGTCCCTGTTAAAATACCTTAATTCTCTGATCATGCGCATTTTTTCTTAAACAATTATTCAGTTTCTTTGAATTTACTTAATCTTAAAATTCTCAATACATAAATTCTTTTATACTGCTATATTTCTTATTTACAAAAAAAAAACTTTATTTTAAATAAATATAAATCTATCAAATTGCACTGGTATTTCGCTTTTCAAGTATTCTCCAATTCATTAAAAAAAAATTTTTTCTACTTTTTAATATTTTCAGATTTCTCTATTGTTGAACAAGTTCGTCAACAAATTCCTATATACAAGCAAAGGCGAGTGAATTTGTATGATACTATTAAACAATGTTAATGTTAAAAGCAATTAATGAAATAAATTTGTTATGGGCTATAATTATAATCTTCCACATTAATCTTCAATAAAAAAACGTTATCAGGTAATAGCATATAATTTTATTTTAATAATAACATTTAATATTGCTTTAATTTTAATGGCTAGAAAGAGGGATATAAAATATTACAGATTAAATTATTATACAATAAAGTTAGTTTCCTATTAAAATCTTCATTTATTTGGAGTTCCCTTGTATTGGGTGCTATCTAGATTCGTATTGCTGGTGGTAGAAGAATTGTGTGATGGGTACGGTCGTTGAGCTTGGCCAAACAAAGCTTTGATAGCTTCATCTGTAGCCATCAGTGGTTGACTTATAAATTCTAAAGCTTGTACAGCATATTTTTCCGAATCGCATAGTGGTGACGTTGTTGCCGAAGATATAGTCAAATCGCCTTCTGGCATACCGACTCCAGAATGTAAGACCATTTGTTGTAATATATTCAAATTCTCGGCCGATAAAGTTATAACATCGGTAGCCGGCAAATTTAAATATCGTATTTTAGCTAAGAATTTTAAATTCTTTAACATGTCTAATTGCATTTGGCGCAGTTGATGAGTAGTGTGTAAAAGTCTCTTTGTAGATTCGTTAAGCATTTGATTTTTTTGTGTTAAATCCGCTTTCCAACGTGCCAATTCTTCTACCATAACACTACTAGCAAGAAATTTAGAACGCCATACTTCGCACTGTCCAGCCAAGAATTCAATTTGTTCAGTGTGAGTAGACAAATTATTGGCTGTATCGAGAAGAGCACGAGCCAACTGTAACTTGTCTTCGGTTAAAAGATTTACTCTGGTTAATAGATCTTCTCCAACGGAAGCGACTAATAAATTCTTTAATTCAGCATTAACTTGTGTCTGAAATTTAAATTGGCCTTGGAAATAGTCACGCTCTTCTTTAAGTTTCTGTAATTCTTCTCTTAAATGTTCCATTTCTGTAGAATCGTCACTTTCATCCATGTTCCCTTTATATTTTCTTTTGTCCACCTCAGTAGGTTCCTGCAGCTCTTGAGTTTTCATTGAAGACATTTGTGACACCAAGACACCAATATCCAAGTTATTACGATTTGATTTTGTTCCCGGTGTTACCGAACCACTTTTTTGTTGTGGCACTATGGGATTGACAGCTCCTGGATAAGGTTCAAATGGAATAAACTTAGGTGGTTTGACCTTTTTATGTTCCGGCAAATCATTCATGTTATTCACTCTTCTCGGTTTCATCATTACCAATTCTCCTTTGGGTAAGACAGGTTTTAGACTTCTTGTAATACATTCTGGCCGCCTATATAATGTATGCAATCCCGGTAAAGGCAAACCTTGATTTCCCTTAGCAGCTGCCGTATTTGAGTTTTTTCTTGAAACGTGCTTTACATCTTGTGTTCTTATCAATTCCTTTCTTTTGCTATCCTCATTTCCAATAGTGACCTTATTTTCTTCTGCTTTTTCTAATCGTTCAACTTTCTCTTGTAAATCTTCCTGTTCCATACCGTCACCGCTTGTACGACCTAGTTTTAGTATTTAAAGTCATATAATTAGTTTTTAAAAGATGATTATATTTTAAAATATTTACATTTCTCTAGTTCCATCAATGTTTCCTCCATTTCTTTAATCATTTTATATTTGCACAGTAATATAAAATGAAATTTTATAAATAAATATAAGGTACCGTCGTGTACAACTACAAAACAGTGTTGTGATTGATAATAAAGAAATTATTAGATTTTAAATATTACTGAGTCGCCCTGTGAAAGCTGAAGTATCAACAAACATGGTTTTCTTGATGAAAAATTTTCATGGAATCTTCAGAATAGCCTGGCGGGTGAAACTGTGAAGTTTGATTTTTGGTCTGTGGGCAGATGGACGTGGCAAACTCAAATTTAAATATACCACTAATGGCATCTACATATACATATGTATATGAAAACGGATGGACCGATTGTAATGAAATTTTCAGGAAATCTTCAGAATAGCCTGGTGGATGAAACTGTAAAGTCTGATACTTGATTTTTGGATTTAAACGCAATTATCTTCTGCAAGTTAAAAGTTGGGTTCCTTAGAAAAAAAATTGTCTTTTAGGGTCTTATAGACAAAATTCAGTCAATGAATTAAGGGAATTCATTTAATATAAATTCTAATATAATCATTTAATATAATAAGCTATGTAACAAATATTATGGAATAGATCCTTAGGATATTTATATTTATTTATAAAATATCTTTAGAGAAATTAAAAGTATTTTAATAAATAAATAATACAAAAAATTTGTTGATGTTTCCAACATTTTTATAATCCATTAATCTGGCATTCCTTTACGTATTCCTATTTACAAGTTGTAAACCAATTGGATACCCTTTTTAGTCCAATTATTATTATTATTATTAGAAATAAATCAATTCCTGCATAGGTTCGCATATGCTAGAGATTACTCGTCCCTGCTACGAACCACGGGATAAGCTCTGTTGCAGCATAAGCTGTATAAACTATGGTTTTGGAATAATTTATTATTATTAGTATTTAAATACAGTGGACCCTCGGTTAACGTACACAATTGGTTTCAGCATCTTGTTCGTTATGCAAAACGTTCGTTAAGCAAAACCATTATTCCCATATAAATCAATATAAAATAAAATAATGTGTTCCAGGTCGAAAAAATACACTCTAATATGTTTCAATTTGAACTTTTATTGAAAGAAAGTAACATAAAATACATCAAAACTTTTAAAGAACTGAAAAAATACAGCAAAATATTTTAAGTTCAGCTTTTATTGACAGAAAGTTATATGAAACGTGTAAAATTTTTTAAGGAACTGAATATGTATTGGACGGAAGGAGACAATCTGAAATGGAAAAAAAGAGTTTGGAAAAGAAAAATTTTTTTATAATGGGTACATGCATACCTAGTTTTTTTTTTAAGCAAAAAACTGTCTAGAGTCGTTTGTTTCTGACGTCGCTTCAAAATTTGTTGAAAATAAGAATGATTCTGTTGCACGTATAACCTCTGCTGATTGGGGTGATGCTTTTTAACATATGATGCCACAGACTCCCATGCTTTGAGCATTTCTCTGATTGCACTAGACGGTTGCTGTTCTTCTGTTATCTCCTCGTCTGATAAAGTCTGCTTCTCAGCATCTTGCTGTAAAGCACATTGCAATTCTACAAGCTCTTCGGTAGTCAGATCTTCACTGTGCTCTGCCACAAACTCAGCGATATCATTGCTATCCACCTCTAGCCCAATCTGGTTAGCCAAAAATATAATTTCGTTGGTTATTGGATCCGTAGATACTGCGTCAAGTCCTTTAAATGTGCATTCGGCAAAGCGTTCGGGCCAAAGTTTTTTCCAGGAAGATTCGAGTGTTTTTTAGTAACGCCTTTCCATGCCTTTTCAATAATTCTGAGACAGCCAACAATGTGGAAGTGATCTTCCCAAAACTCTTTTAGAGTGAGATTGGTTTTTTCAGTCACGTCAAAGCAATGCTGGAAAAGTTCTTTAGTGTATAGCTCCCTGAAATAACTTACTGATCCATGGGCTGAAGCAATGGGGTTGTATTAGGAGGCAAAAAGTGAATTTTGATGAATTTCAACTCTTCAATGAGATCATCTTGTAAACCTGGTGGATGTGAAGCGTTGTCCATAATAAGCAAGGCACGAAGAGGCAAATCCATCTCAATCAAATATTTCTGCACAGAATAGCCAAAAACTTTATTGATCCACTCAGTAAAAAGATCACGTGTCACCCAAGCTTTACTGTTGGACTTCCACATGACATTTAGCTCGCTCTTGTCGACATTATGCTTTTTGAAGGTACGTGGATCTTCTGAATGATAGACAAGAAGTGGTTTTATTCTCAAGTCGCCGCTTGCATTGGCACAAAAAAGCAGAGTAAGGCGGTCTTTCATTGACTTGTGACCGGGCATTGCTTTCTCCTCTGCTGTTATGTACGTTCGTTTGGGCATCTTTTTTTCAAAAAAGACCCGTTTCGTCTGCTGGGGCAAGTAACCCTCAGTATCCACAAGCTTCTTGAATTCGCCGACAAAACTCTCTGCTGGGCAATTCCATATGTGACGGAATGACATTTTAGCTGTAGAATTGAAGTTAAGGCTATTCTACAAAGCTATTTTGAATTGAAAATTCATTCTTCAGTTTGAAAATGATTGCTAATGATTAAGACATTTAAAAAAACTCAGAAAAAATTTGTACACTATTTTATTCTTTTATTTTTGAGTAATTTCTCATTGTGCGACGGAATGATATTTTTGCTACCATGACTATGACCTGGTATTAAAACCAGGGAACTTTCGTAAATTAAGAAGCAAGTCAGATTTTAAACTAATGCATATTTTACATATGATATATAAGCAATATAAAATTATAATTTAGAGCAACTGGCCTGTAATAGTATCGAATTTATTAACAGTCATTTGACGTGACGGAATGACTGTGACGGAATGACTGTGACGGAATGACTAAAGTTTCTTAAACATGTATTAAAAGAAAATTGAGTAAACAAATAAATTTTATATTTATTTTATTATTTAGAATGCTTGTAAGGAATTACATTATGTAACTTGGAACGTATTTTAATATATTTTTAAACTTACTTCATATGAATTTATTTTTTATGGAATTGCCCTGCTGCCTTACCGGCTGAGCTTTCTGCTTCACCATGTCTCATAACGCTATGAATACCAGTACTTTGTTTGAAATTCTCGAACCACCCCTTACTTGCTTTGAACTCTTCTCTGGCTGTTGATGTTCCTGGTGAATTTTCAATAAGATTGGTGAATATCGTTTTAGCCTTCTCACAAATTATATTCTGCGAAATTGTGTCACCTTGCATTTGCTTTTCGTTAATCCATATCAGAAGAAATCTTTCAACATCATCGAGAATTTGTGGTCGTTGCGAAGAAACTCTTGATACTCCCTTTGAAGCATTCACCACCTCAACCTTGTCCTTATTCTTGAGGATAGTAGAAATCGTTGATTTCGATAAGTTGAACATACATCCTAAATCATAGGTCGGCAAAGCGTAAAATGAGGTTGTGTGTGTGAGCGAACTACCCAGCAAACACGAAATCGAGCGTTTTAAGTTACCATTACCAATATAGAAAAGAAATTAACAACGAGATTGATATACAAACGGAACTTTTAATACTACCAAGCTGATTTATTTACACATACAAATTCTCTGTATTTATACTGTTATGACAATTTCTTATTAATAAAATGTGTTCTAAATTTGACGAACTTAACTTATAGCGTTGCTTGGAAGAAATGGATTTTAAGTCTGAAAAAATTTTTTCACAGAGGTAAATATAAGGAAAAAACGATAAACATTTTAAATAATTTTTTCTTTGTTCGGGAAATGCGAATTTATCCAAATTTATTTTTCGTAATTATTTATCAATTTGAAATGTTTGTTGGGGAAGTATTGCTGAAAAAAATAAAAATGCATCCGCCGCATGTGCATACATCGCTGTCTCAACGACGACTAAATGAAAGAGCATAAGTATATGTGTGATGTAGTCTCTGCACAATTGTGCTATGAAATGCCGACCACTGTCCTAAATGAACAACACCCAAACCTTGTTTATGTTTTTCAATGATCTTGAGTTTCATTTCAATAGTTATTTTGGCTCTTTTATTTTTCTCTTTCTCCGAATCTTTTTTTGAAGGCATTTACGTATGTTATTTTGCAACTTTTATAATAACAAAATTAAAAATAGAACATTTGTATGTTTCAACACGTCTTGTTACGCACACAGGTGATAAAATTATGCACAAAAATAAAACAAAATGTACAGTTATGAAACAAAAGCTAAACACAAAAATTTTACATGCAATTTTCGTTGGTCGTTATGCGATAGATACTACGTTCGTTAAGAGAAACTTTTTTGCCAAAAAAAAAATGTGTTCGTTATGCGAAAAGTGCGTTAACCGAGGGTCCACTGTACTTTTAAATGACATTTCATATTAATTAACAAACTAAAATACAACCGTGTATGAGATTTTTTTCTTACGTTACGATTGTCAAACAACTTTTCATTCGTTCTATGCTGTAAATAAAAAAATAAAATAAATAATAATTTAAGCACGTTTTAGAAATAGTATTTAAAGCTCTTTGTGATGAAGTCTAAAAATACAGTAGAAATAAAGAATAAATAATTTGCCTACATTAAGCCATACTTAGCGTATAATAAAAAAAAAACCACCCCCCACTAACACTACGGCAACAGCAACTGTTTAGTCAGATTAGTAGTAACAAAAACAAAAGCTAAAAGAAGGTGGTGGAGCCTTTGTAAAGATCTTCATAAAATATTGAGAA
Organism: Cordilura impudica; assembly: GCA_963682025.1. Lineage (NCBI taxonomy): Eukaryota > Metazoa > Arthropoda > Insecta > Diptera > Scathophagidae > Cordilura > Cordilura impudica. The sequence continues at coordinate 82,398,215 of OY821517.1, forward strand.
GAGCCATTTTGACGCCAATTCCATTGTCGTTATTGTTATTTGTCATTGATTATGACGACAAAGGCCACCACAAATGCTAAGATTGAAATCAATAAAGGAATAAATTTAGAAAGTAAAGAAAAAATTGATTTAATTGAACCTACTACGGGTAAATTATTTTTTGAACATAAAACTGAGTTGACATTTTGTAAACCCCACTTAATGCCCTTAAAATCACAAGCGCTTGAACGTTTAGAGGAAATGCAACGTGATACCGCTAAACAATTACAAGATAAACGTTTAAAGGGTTCAACCAAAAAAAATTAAAAAACAAGAAAAAGCGACGAAGCAGCAAAGCCGACACAGTTTTTTTTTTTTACATACAAAGCACATTTTTTTTAGTTAACATTTATAAATTCAACAATTTTAACAATGGCATATTTATTGTCATTTGCAATATGTTTGGCCTTATGTTTAGCTGGTTTTTCTTTATATCGTTATGGTAATATACAACGACAGCATATCATTGTAACATTATCAGTCCTGACAGCCTGGTGTTTTTCATTTTTAATTGTTTTTACTATACCACTTGATGTAACGTCAGTAAGTATATAGAAATTAATAAACTTTAAATAGGTATATCTTTAAAATTTTATACCGGTTTACAGACTCTCTATCGTCAATGTTTGCAAGAACACAATATCATAACTGCCATTTCCTCCTCATCTACTTTTTTGGCCTCGAATGACTCGGCTCTGGTTACGAATGCTCCTCAGAAACACACAGAATGTCAACAACCTTGGGGTATGATACCAGCAGCTGTTTTTCCAAACTTATGGCGTATTATCTATTGGTCCTCACAATTTCTTACCTGGTTAATTATGCCTTTAATGCAGTCATATCTTAAGGCTGGGGATTTTTCCATTAAAGGAAAGCTTAAGTCGGCCTTAATTGAAAATGCCATTTATTATGGTTCCTATTTGTTTATTTGTGGAATTTTACTGATATATATTGCGGCTAAAGGTGTTTCTTTGGATTGGCAAAAATTAAAAGCTATCGCTTCGTCGGCTTCAAACACATGGGGTCTTTTCTTGCTCGTGTTACTGCTGGGTAAGAAATGCAAACCAATTTTATATTTATATCAAAATGTCTGCTTTTAAAATCATTTAGTAGCTATACCTGAAATCTTATGTTAAATTTCTAAGCAGTTAAGCTTAAGTTTAATCGTAGGCCTATTATATTCTAGAAAGTCAAACTTAAAGTCCCATTGTAGGTATATTAATGTGTTTCACTCTGATCGCTCAGATAAAATAATAAAATTGTGGATCATGAATCCATAGACATATGAAAATATAGACCGGGAAACACAAACTAAAGAAATAGAAATTTTTAAATACATACATACAATAAAAATAATTTTAATAATGAACTAAGTGCAATACTACAGTGTAATGAAATAAATGATTTGAATGTTTATGTCTACAATTTTGATAGGTACCTGTTTAGAAAATATAATAAAAAAAATTAACTATTAAAAGAAAAATAAATTAAAGCAACAATAATAAATGGTTTAATAACGAATACTGAAAAGAGAGAAAGTTCTTAAATACCAGAAGGCAATTATTGAAAACACCATTGCTGCATGGAATAGTTATAAATTAACATGAAATACATATAAAGTTAAGATTGAAAACGAAAAAAATAATAATATTAACAATAAAATAACCAACACAAATAACCAGAAAGAAATGTGGAGCAAAATAAAAGAACTGGTACTAAGAAAACCCCGAAATGTGAAAAAAAAAACTATGATATTTCAGCAAATAGAATATAAGGACAATTTTGAAATATCCGAAAATTTTAATAATTATTTTGTAAATAGTATTAAGAAAATAAGAAACTCCATTGAAAATGTGCATTATAACAGTAACATATCTGTGATAGACTCAAAATTCAAATTTCGTGCAATATCTTTACAAGAACTAAAAATTATATGTAAAAATATGAAAAACCAACCAGACTACAATAAACTATCAAACAAAATAATCTTAGATAATTGGAACATAACAGGCAATATTATGCTCAATATTATAAATAAGTCGCTTAGAAATGGAGTTTTCCCTAACAACTGGAAGGAATCGATGATTACACCAATAGAAAAAGTTAAAAATACTACCAAATGTGAGGAATACCATCCAATTAACACATTAAAAACATGTGAAAAAATTATTGAAAAGATAGTTAAAAATCAATTGGATACTATATCGAACAACACAAGTTACTGTCAAAGTATCAATCTGGTTTTAGAAAGAGATATTCATGTGAAACAGCGGTTATGTTATTAATGGATCGAAATATAAGATGAGGAATAATAAAGTATTGGCTATTTTCCTAGACTTCAAGAGAGCGTTCGAAACAATTGATAGAAGTATCCTGCTGCAGAAACTTCATAGGTATGGTATTCAAGATAAAGAATTAGAATGGTTTAAATCATATTTAACTAACAAATTACAAAAGTTAATAATGTTAAATCTAATGCAATAGCGAATGATTTTGGAGTGCCCCAAGGCTCAATTTTAGGAGCTCTTTTATTTATTATTAAACAAATGCGAAATTGTTCTATATGCAGACGACACTCTGATTTTTACAGAAGCAGCAACTGAATAAATGTGTCATGAAAATTTAACAACGGATATGTCTAATATCAATAATTGGAATTTAAATAAATATGAACACTAACATAACATTTAAAATAAATAATGTAATAATAGAAAAAGTTAACAACATTAAATATCTGGGTTTCTTAATAGACAAAGACTTAAATTTCAAGGAACATCTTGAAAATATGTAAAAAAAAATAGGTAAAAAAATCGAATTTTTCAAACGAATAAGAAATAAACTATCAATTACAACTGCAATAAATATATATAATACAATAATTAAACCACATTTTGAATATGGATCAACTGTGTTATACACATGTTATTCAGAGCGGCAAATAAAAAGACTACAAAAACTACAAAATAAGGCGATGCGTACAATTTTGAAATGTAATCGATTTACCTCCATAAATCTTATGTTAGACACTCTGAAATGGCTGGATATACAACAAAGATTAGAATTAAATACAATAAATTTCATACAGAAAATGAAGAATGGAGATGCACCCGAATATTTGATCGAATAAATAAGGTACGTTGGTGATGTTCTGCCGTACAGCCTGAGGAATGCAACGAATTTCACGCTTCAACGAGCAGTTACTAATGATATGAAAAAAATCACTATATTATAAAGGATTAAGACTTTACAATATGATGCCAAATAGTATTAAAAATTAATAAAATGCAAATATTTGTAGAAGAAAACTTGTATTTTTTATAAGAAATATTAATATAAACCCGAGCTTATATATGTAATTTATTAAATGAAATGTCATGAAAAAGTATTCAAAATACTACTTAAAATTTAATGAATTATTCCAAAACCATAGTTCATGCAGCTTATGCTGCAACAGAGCTTATCCCGTGGTTCGTACATATGCGGACCTATGCAGGGGTGGATTTTTTCCTATAAAAAAATAAACTTTTGATCGAACAACTTAAAAAAAATGTGAATTTCGACTTTCAAATAATCCGTTCAATTACTGAAAAATTATATATTTTTATAATATCAAGAAAAAATTATGTTAACACATCTAATATGGCAATTGATTTCGTATACTTAATGAAATCTAAAAAGTGATTTCTCTATATCAAACATTACAAGAAAAAAAAATATCGTTTCAACACACAATGCAATATAGACATGTATGAGCACGATCGTTATATGCAAACAAATGTTATTATCGTTATCGTGAAGTACATGCCGAACGTGGAATTGGTTCTTATGTTCCCGCGGGCAGTTTTTAAAAAATTATATATATTTTTTTTCATTTAAACCTTGTAATATGGATCTGAAAATAAGAAGAAATTAAATTAAATTTTATTTTCAAAGGATTATTTTACAAAATCAAAAAAATTCGGAATTTTTCTTTCTAATTTTTAAACGAAAAAAATATTATATATAATCTCAATATCTTTTAAGTTTTTATTTATTATTTATTTATATAACAAAATTTATAATCATAATAAATTATGAGTATAAATATATTTATTTTATTAGGTACTAACGAAAGAGGTTTTTATTGCTGTTTGTGAATAAAAATAATTACTGCAATATCTTAAATATGTCCGAATAAACAATATTTATTTATTTACAAAATATTTTACCAAATTAAATTCATAAAATATAGTAAAACGGGCGCCAAAAGATAAAATGGACAATCATATTTATATATTTAAATTTTAATATTCAAAATACGATTCGAATATAAATCATAATTGTTAAAATTAATATGGAAAGTTGAAAAAAAAATAATTTTCAAAATTTATAAAAGAAAATAAACTTGCTATGAAATTTTGACCTAGACATTCTGAATGTTGTGTTGTAGCAGACTTCTTTTGATTCTAATGATGTTATTAATAGTTGCACAATCGAGTATCTCCTCAAGCGATTATACTATGCCCGATACCGGGCAAATTGTTAGCAAATGAATTTCTCAAGTATAACATTACAATTGAAACATCTTGGCGGATCAGTTTTTTCATAGTAGTTTTTTGAGTGAAATACACATTTACCCACCCTTATGCGGGCCAACATAATACATTAAGGCCTGGTTAAATTGCTGTTGTATCTAAGTCTGGTTGAAGACATATTCTGTAGACCTTGGGTTGCCCTAAACGGATTTGTTATGGCTTTAGAGAAACAGGGAGTTTCTGTTATCTGGGGTAAATTCAGTGCCTTTTTAGCATCGTAATCAGCTCTTTCATTAACTTCAATTTTAATGTGCGAGGGAATCCATAGAATGAAAATTGTTGAGTTCCATTCTACAACTGTAATATATCATCATAAACACCGTTGTGATTTTTAATTATGGCCTGGGTTGCACTTAGACTATCAGTACAAAGTAAGGTTGGATGTTTTAATAGCTACAATATCCGCCGTAAAAATCACCGTATGATCTGGTAATCGAGACTTTAATAGTTTCAAATTGTGTGGTTGATAATTGTTTAACTATGGCATAAGATGTTATACTATTGTTTTTTGTATTGTAAATCATATTTAGAGAAAAAGATGACAAATTTTGAGCGAACATTCTCTTGAAACACATTGGATTGTTTTTGATGAAATGACCCAAACCATCATCTGCCTGAACAAAATCATTAGAAAACCTGGGTGTTATTGGCTTCTGTGGTAACGAAATGTTTGATTTTGAGTTTGAGATATGGTTATTGCCCTGGATGTTACGTTGGCAACAGTTTTCTCCAAAAGAGTACGAAAATCTGTGAAATTAGCTTCAGCTCTCAATTTTTCTATCGGCGTTGTACGAAGCTGTTCTGAAGCAATTGTTTATGGCGGTATTAGTACATAGTTATACCATGCAAAATTGTTCCGATTGCCAAAGAACAACATATGTTAAGGGCTGTTTGTATATGAGCACCTTTATTCCTTGAACAAATGAGCTCCAGCAGGTTGTTAATTTTTAATTTAATTTAATTTTATTTCATTATTTTCCATTACAACAGATTTACAATCTTATAATTAAAGTAATGGGTTTTATCTATTTATTTATTCATTTAAATACAAAGAAAGCCTTCAAGGCCAGTTATACATGCATTATGAGATTAAATACCATGTCAAAATGACAAACAATAATAAGTATAAATGGGAAAAAAAGTAACTTAAAATTATGTTATAATAATTATTGGTATAAGAAATAAACGGCTCCCCAGCCACAAAAATATTACAGAAAATAATAATGATATATACATACATATTAATATACATATAAAGATCCTACTCCAGAGGCTCAAACAGTAAATTAAAAAATATTTGTTGTAGTAAAGAAATTTAAAAGTTTTTTTTATATAATTAGTTAGTATATGAAAATATTCTCAGAGTAACCGGCAAATTGTTCTAAATACGACATACCCATACATAAAAAGAACGTTCAAGTATCGATAGATGGATACGGGGTATCTCAATCTGTATGTTACGAGTAGAATGAAGAAAAGAAAAACTATCCACAAGACATATAGGTTTCCCTAATTTCAAAATCTTATAAAAATATATTAATAGTCAAAATTTAAGAAAATCATGAAATCTACAACTTAAAAATTGTGGTAGAAATTCAGACACTCGATCATGATCACGTATTCTGATATTAAATATATAACGGACAATCTTTCTAACTATGTTTTCCATACGAAATAAATTTCCAGACAATGTACCTGAATACACTTCTAAACAATAGTTTAACTGTGACATCAGTAGACCATGTGCTAAGCAATACCTTACATGTCTTGGTGTATATGCATTTAAGGAGTACAATTTTCTCAATGTAAAACATACTCTGAAAGACAATTAATATTTTTTTCAAAATTGAGATTGGAATCAATAACAATACCAAGACATTTAAGGGAATCAACATAATCAATTAAATGGCCATTAATAGAAATTCGAGGACTTACTAAATGTAGATTAGGTAAATGAAAGAGCATAGCTTTAGTTTTAGATGAATATATTTCAAGGTTATTAAATTATCAAAATAAGATAATTATTAATACGAGTTTCTATGCTATTGTTAATATTGGAATCAATGTTAAATAATAGAAAAATGTCATCAGCAAATGTATATGACTTGCACAAATTATTGTCCATTAGTAAAAGACAATCATTTACATAAGTCAGAAAAAGTATAGGTCCAAGCACTGATCCCTGAGGGACACCAGACGTAACAACACCAGTACTAGAAGTCAAGCCATCTAGAGATACAAACTGAGATCGATCATTTAAATAAGAATATATCAACCTACACGCTGCTTTAGAAAATTTAAATTTTTCCTGAGGATTCCTTATAAGCACATTATGATTAATGCGATCAAACGCCTTAGCAAGATCAAGAGATACCATAATTGCATTGCAATGTCTATCTAGTTGTTGTCTAACTGAATCAGTAAGGAAGTTGTGTTATGATTTCGACGAAATGCATACTGATTTGGATGAATCAATGAGAAACGCTCAAAATGGGATAAAATTTGTGATTTCATAATATTTTCAACGATTTTAGACATCGCAGGCAAAATGCTTATTGGTCTTAAATTATCACAGATATAACTATTATTCTTGGCTATCGGTACAACACGACTCAGTTTCCCTGCAATAGGAAATTTTGACGTTGTAAACATTGTATTAATTAGATGACGAATAAACCTCGATATCAACGGGAATATAATTTTTAAAAACTTAATAGGAACCATATCATAACCAACAGCATTTGACTTAATTGAGTTAACAGCAATGAAAATATCATAATCAGTAACTGTATCAAATGAAAACGAATTTGGACTTTCTATAAAATTGTCGAAATTGAAATCACCCATATGATTTGGATTAAAGTTATTAAGAAAGCTTTCTGCTATAGATTCAACATCAGCTCCTTCAAGTTCAGGTCTATCACGACCAACACAACCTAATTTTTTAATTTTGCTCCACATCTGCGAATTTTCAACACCAGTAAATAATCGCTTACCATAATGACAGATTTTGCTTTGTTTCTAAGTTTACAAAAATTCCTCCAGTTCTCATCAGATCGATTTCTAATATAAATACCATATGCAATATCCCTTTGTGTTCTAGCTCGGGTAATTTCTAGAATTTATCCAATTTATTTCATCCTAATAAGGTTTAGTTCTATACATGGGAACCAAAGCATGAAGATCATTAACTAAATTGCTTAAATTAAAAAGTTGTAAATCAACATCACTGCTATTGTAAATGGGGGATATATCAAATTGACCAACATATTGACAGAATTCATCATAATTAATTCGTCTATAATCTCTACGTTCACATAAGTTACTATGCAATTTAGGACAGATCTTAAGAGAGATGAAAATGAGACTATGATGTGATGAAAAAAATGGGAATTGTATCTGACCACTATGAGCAACTAAATGGGGTTGACTCAAAACAAAGTAATCTATCAAAGAAGCACTATTACTACGTACGAATATGTGTGTTGGTAGGCAATTGTGAATGCACGAAAGTCTACATCTAACATTTAATGAACGAAACTGGTTAGATCGTAAAGTATCAAAGAGATTGCAATTGAAGTCCCTCATAGTGACAATGTTCGAAAATCGATCGAATAAGTCACTATGAAGGTCTTCAAACACGTCAATATCACCATTGGGTAGATACACTACTCCAACTAATGTAGAATAACCATTGCCAAACACCTCAATAAAAAGGTATTCACAAACCCTGTACAACACACTACGGAAAACCGTTCTGTAACGTAGTTTATCAGAAATATATATACAGACACCTCCAGCGCTATGTTACTCTGGACGATCATTTCTGATAAGATTATAACCAGGTAAATTTAATGATTGTGACAAAATGTCAGATTTGAACCAAGTTTCAGATACTCCGATTAGATCAAGACAAGAATGTTTAAATACACTTTTGAATTCCTCGAGTTTAATATTTGAACTTGAGGGATGAATAAGTATATTATAAATACACAGTATAAATTTTTCTTAGGTTATAGGTTAACTGTTTGACATGACTGAAAAAAGCAAACCCAAATTTCATATTTGATTCGAAAGTTGAATATTAACGTCTCTAATAGTGGCCACTCCACATTAGTGAGATTATTTCTTTGTATATTTTGCCGTGTGTTTGGGATCATTTAAGTCGCACATTGTCTTCAGCGTAAGACAGCATATGGGTTTCAAAAATTTCAACAAAATATGTTTCCTTTATAATGCTGTACACTATTATATAAAAATGATCCCCATGTCACCATATTTAATTGTTTAAACTTGAGGTTGTATGCTGAGTTAGCAGGTCTTCTTATATCATCCTCCTCGATCTGAGTTAAACAAATTAATTTTGGTTTCGTCAGACCAAAGAATATTACGCCATATTTCGTTAGGCCAGTTGAAAAGTAGTCATCAAATTTTAACCTTTGTTGTATGTTCTTCTTAGACAACGTGGATACTTTTCTATTTGGCACAGCGTACAATGCTTCTATTCACTTTTTGGTTTTCTACCGCTTGTGTACCATTTAAGAGCATTTTCTACCATTGTTTTTGAAACTCCAGTATCTCTGATACCTTTCTATAAGAATTTCCAGCGTTAAACAAATCTTAACATATTGTCCAGTCACAGAGTCGCAGTGTTTAGATTTGGTTTGTAGATGAAAAAAATATATATTTAATTGAAATTTCTACGTTTTTACCTTTTCACATACATACTAACTACTAGCATATTCCAGCGCTCGAAATTCTAGTGTAATTTCTAGGCAACTTTATTTTTCAACTAAGCCAATTCACAAACCAACACTTTTTATGGTTTATTATAATTGTGAATGAATATAACAAACTCATTAAAAATTACATTAACAAATTTAATAAACACACACAGCATATGTATAATTTTATGCATGTGTTAGTAGCAACTTTAAATGCAATTTACTCCAAATAAAGGACATAATTTAAAAATCTGTAATTCTGGAAAACAGCTAAAAAGAAATACCTTGCAAATAATATACGTTTGGTCAAAATCGGGATAAAACGGTAGAACAAAACATCGGTCACAAGAAATCGCCTAGCCTATTAATATTATAGATTTAATTTCTTTTTATTGAAAAGATACGTTATCCTTATTAATTCGCAAAGCTGAAAACTAGTGATCTGATTTCTTGGCAAATGTGTGCAATTTTATAATGGAATCTATTTTTGTAATTTACAATAAGAATATTAATTCCTTTACCGCCAATTCCTTCATTTTACTTATTTTCTCATCTTATTTTGATCTTGCATATCGATGACCTTATTACTTTTCACACAACTGTAGTCCTCATATAAATGACCCCTATCAGATTAACTTAAATTGGCCTTAAATCCTAATTGTGATATAGATCTCAATCAAATTTGATTTATATGTGTTTATTACACCCATTAATTATTCATTCTATAAAACTTTTTTAGTCCAAAAAAATCTATCAAAAACAAAAAATCCATAGATTTACATCAAATTTGGATAATAAATAAGTGACTTTACTAAGTATAATCAAGATCGATCGGTCCATTTTTAGAACTATTTCCTATATAAAAATAGCATCCGATATGAACTTTTTAATATCGACAGGCAACAAATTTATAACAATGACACTCAAATTCTGTTATGCTTATTTTTATATTTTTTTAAAGATCATTTTTTTAAACTCATGGTATAGGCTATCTAGACCAGTGCTTCTCAAACTTTTTCATATTGCGGCTCCCTAAATTCCGAAACAAAAGTTTTATTCCATCATCTAATTTTTACGATATAATAATTTAATGAGAAGGATGTGATTGCATATTTTTACACAAATAATCAATATCGGGTGAAATTTCAGAAATACTAATTCGAAGGTTTTGTTCCAAAGAGCTCGTTGAAAGGCACGATCTATGTTTATTTTTAAGTACTAGTAATGAAGAAAAAGCTGTTTCACAAAGATACGTTGTCGCAAAAGGTATTAATTTTAGCAATGCCACTTTTGCGATAGTCGGATATTATTGCTGTCGCCTTATCCAAAATTCTGTACAACTTTTTTCGTTAAACTCTAATTCAAAAGAATTATCTGATCTAATTTCACTCAATTCTTCTTGAGCTACCCAAGAAATATGATCATATTTCAATGTTTTAGCAAATGGCATTCTTATCCAGTCGTATTTTCGTTCCTCGTTCATGTTTGGGAAATATTTAGCAAAAAATCTTTTAGATTCATCAATATGATTCAGTATTGTTTTTTTAATTGAATTTGATGTTGATATTTCATTGGTGCAAACAAACTCATTCAGACATGGGAACATTTCCATATTTCCTTCGTTAATAGAGTTTGACCATGAACAAAGTTTTTGTTGAAAAGCAATAAGTTTTGTATTCAAAACTAAAATATTGGTTTCTTTTCCCTGCAGAGAAAGATTTAATTCATTTATTTTAGCAAAAAAATCTGCTAAATATGATGCTAAACACATCCAACTTTCATCACTAAAGTGCGTAGCAAGATCTGGTTTTTTATCTAAAAGAAATAATCGTAACTCATCTTTAAGTTCTAAAATTCTATTTAAAACTTTTCCACGTGAAAGCCACCTTACTTCAGTATGATATAACAAAACCTCATGCACTGGTCCCATCTACTTACATAAAATATTAAACAATCTCGAGTTTAAAGCACGATTTTTTACAAAATTAACAATAGTTGTAATGTCACTCAAAATTTCACTGAGTTCGGAACACATTCGTCGAAAAACTAAATATTCTCTGTGTATTACGCAGTGAATATGTTGCGCATCTGGTGATACTTTTTGTACTTCTGCTTTGAATCCAGAAATTCTCCCAGTCATCGCTGCTGCACCATCTGTACACACTCTTACACATTTTGACCATTCAAGTTTATTCTCTGAAAAGAACTCATCTACTTTTACAAAAATATCAATACCTCTTGTTGAAGTTAATAGCTCCCGACAAAAAAGTTAATCGTCATGAATTCGGAAGTTATACTGATATCTTACAAAAACCATTAACTGTGCGTAATTTGTTATATCAGTAGATTCATCAATTTGTATCGTGAAGAAGTTGCTCTGTTTAATACGAGATATTAATTGGGTTTTAATATTATATCCCATGCTATCAATTCTTCTTTTCATAGTATCGTTTGAGATAGGAATAGACTTCAAAGGATTATCAATTTTTTCACTGTATATAGTTTCACAAATTTTAATTGCTGCTGGTAATATAAGATCTTCTCCTATCGTATAAGGTTTTTTGTTTTTTGCAATTAATAGGGCAACTTCGAAAGATGCTTTTAGCAGGTCATCATTAAGTTTTGTATATTTTGTAAGAGAACCAGTTTGTTCCTTTTTATCTGCTGGCTTCCTTTGAAAAAATTCGAGTGGCTTACTTTGATATTCTGGGTGCTAAGTAGTTAAATGACGCAGTAGTTTTCCTGGCCTCATACTATCGTTTGATAGTTGGGTGAAACAAATTACACACATAGGTCTTTCTTTATTATTAAATGTTGACGAAATAAATCCATATTTCAAATAATCAGTATTATATTTACGATTTTTCAATTGAGATGCATTATCTGCGGCGACTTTTCTCTTATTACCAGTTGTTAATCTCGATGTTGAAGTAGAAAATCGTGGTAAAGATGATAATTCTAGCACTGATCCAGACCGACTATAAATTTCTTACTAGTGTTTTTTTTTTTTAATCTTTTAAACAAAAATTTTTCTAGAATATTTAAAAAAAAATTTTTTTTATTATTTCGCTTGTTCGATCAATAAAAATATTTTTAAATATATTTTGCAGGTTATGCCCTAGTCGAAGTACCTCGTTCGTTATGGAATAATGCCAAACCCGGCTTTACCCTACAATATGCCTATTTTAAAGCAGCAAAGTTAAGTGCCGATAAAGCTGAAGCTGAAGAAAATGTTGACGATGTTCTGGAATCGTTGGAAGGCATGAGTAGATCAGTACCCAATAATCATGAATTACGGACCTGCGTAGAAACAATTTTACGTAAAGTTCCCATTGAACTACAGGAGCGAGCAGCTCGCAATTATACCAGAGGTGGCAATGGTGGTGGAACTTCTACCATAGTTCCATCAGAAAAAGCATTAGTTCGTATACACAGGCAAGTGATTAAATCGCTGCAAACATTGCAACGTACCGAGTCGTTGTGGAGTGTTCAGGTGGAAACAGTATTTCGTTTGGAAGATGTTGCTAAGAATATACATTCCGTAGAGCGTCGATTTAAATCAGAATTTCCACCACAGCGTTCACAGATTGGCAGAATCTTATATTCTCCAGTTTTACACTGGTACTGGTCTTGTTTGATCAGAGGCCCTGTATTGAAAACACTATGTGTTATTACAGCAATTATGTCTGGCATGGTTGTATGGAGTGAATTGACATTTTTCCAGATACGGCCAGTTTTATCGATTTTCGCAAATGTTATAAATGTGGCAAAACATAGTTATGATTTCTTTACCATCGAAGTATTTTCGATGGTGGTTTTGTGTTATCTCTTCTATTGTACCTACTCAACGATATTGCGTATACGATTTTTAAATCTCTATTATTTGGCACCGCATCATCAGACAAATGAGCATAGTTTGATATTTAGTGGCATGCTATTGTGTCGCCTTACACCACCTATGTGTTTGAATTTTCTTGGACTCATACACATGGATTCCCACATTATAAAGGAACGTGTTCTGGAAACTTACTACACGCAAATTATGGGTCATATGGATGTGATAGGCATCATCTCGAATGGCTTCAATATTTACTTCCCCATGTGCATGTTGGTGTTCTGTTTGACAACCTGGTTTAGTTTGGGTTCCCGGGCCTTAAATGCTCTGGGATTTCAACAGTTCTTACAAAATGAAACAATAGCCACTGAATTGGTACAAGAGGGCAAAGATTTAATAGCACGTGAAAGAAGAAGGCGTCAGCGGGCCGAGGATGCTATGCATAGAAGAAGAGAATTTCCCCGAAATGATGCTATGTCAACAAATGATTATATAAATAAATATCGTAATTTAAGTGCAAATAATGGACAAAGTACTTTATCAGCTTCAAAAACACGGGCGCCACCCAATATACCGTCAGATGATTTAATACGTCACGGCGACAATCTACACTATGATACTCTGCCACGATCTCTGTCTGATGAAATTAATGATCGTTTCGGCGTCAGTACTCAAGCTCAAGTTGCTTTTAAGGGATCCTCAATAAATACCAATCATTATCGTTTAGAATTCGATGATGAAGATGAAACCTCAAATCGCATAGAACCTCCTCGTGGCTTATTCGATGATGTGTAAGCCAAATACATGCAATGCAGTGCAATCAGTATGCATAATTTCTCTCTATGCTCTCTATCAATTAGTCACAATATAAAAACGTTAAATCTAGATAATATATAATATATACATATATATATATATAAAACAAATCTCACTCATGATTACACCGTACTCTGAAGCTTACAATACTAATCGGCCTTATAGTTTTTGTGATTGCTGCTGTTGTCGCTAATGTACTATGATTTTGTAAATGCTTTAGATGTTTTAATATCTAACTATAATTTGCAAAAGTGTAAGTATTGTGTTATTTTTATTTATTTTATTTTTTTTTTACAAATTTAATTTTTACTTAATATTTTTACTTAACATTCATTATGTTGTCATAATTTGCACATCCGAAATGTTGTTTATATAGACATTAGTATATTTATAGACGAATAATTTGAGTATTAAACTAATATGTGTGCAAAATATTTGAAATAAATGAGAAAACGTATAAATATACAAAAAAATTAAATAAAACGAGTCTATATACTGCTAGAGTTCAATGTCAAAATCTAAATATAACGGTATATTTTCTCTCTCGGATCCATAAAATATGACATGTTACAAATAGTGTTCGATGTATTTAACTGAGAATAGGGCCTTAAAATCGTGGCTATTAAAAGATTAAAATATCAACACTAATATATCAGTGGTCTTATAAGGTATAGAATTTTAGCAGAAATTCTCAAAAACATAAACTAGCCAATGCGATTTGTTGTACAAAATTGATAAGATTCTGTTAAGTTACTAACCGTTTTATACTCTATACTACACTTGTGCTCTCATAATTAAGTCACTAGTATGCTACTCGACATTATTGTCCAAAATACGTAAACCCTTTTCTTTTAATTCTAATATATTTTTTTTTTATTATTCTTATATGTTGGCCATCAATTTACAGTGAAATTAAAAATTACAAAAATTTGGTTCTTTTCAAAAAAATTAAAAACTTGGAAGTTAGCCAAAAAGAGCTGCTCACATAATAAAGTCATCTGAAAAAAAATGGTTGAAATTGTAGAAATTAGTAATAAATTTTGTCGAGAGTCCCATTTTTTCATTAGCTTACCTCAATGTTTAGTAGGATAACCCTTTTGCTTCAATACTGTGGAGCATCGCTTTGGCATGCTGGCTACAAGAGAAGCGCACTGGCCTGAAGTGATTTTGTGCCACTCCTCTTGGATAACTTTCCATAACATATCCTTATTTGCCGGTTTTCGTGCTGCAATGGCTCGTTTTATTATGCCCCATAAGTTCTCGATAGGGTTTAAGTCCGGACTCTGCGGCGGCCATTCCAGAAGCTTGATGGACTGTGTTGCCAACCACGACTTAACCAGTTTCGAACAATGCTTCGGGTCATTGTAGTGTTGGAAAATCCACGCAAGCGGCAAATTGTCAGCCTATTCGGTGGCCAAATTTTCCTTTAGTATATTCCTATACATTTCGCCATTCATTATACCGTCAATCTTGACTATAGGACCCACACCGAATGCGGTAAAGCAACCCCACACCATGACTGATGAGCCACCGTGTTTCACAGTTTTTTTTATGTATATTGGATCCAATTCCTTGATTGAAGGGCGTCGCACATATGGTCTACCATCATTTCCAAAAACATTAAACTTGGATTCGTCGCTCCAAACAATTAAATTCCAAAAATGTAGGCCTTTAGCAAGATGGTCAGTCGCAAGTCGGAGCCGCTTCGTAGTGTTCTTCAAGGAAACCAACGGTTTCTTCCTGGCCATTCGTCCATGCGAATTGTTTTCTTGCAAACGTCGTCTTATGGTTTGCGACGAAACATTTACGCCATAATCCGTTTTCATTTTAGCTCTGATTTGCGACGAAGTTAAAAAAGGATCAGTTTTACTCAGGTTTGCAATGCATCTGTCATCATTTAAAGTCGTTTTTCTCGGTTTTTGGCGCGGAATATTTTCAAAAGTTTCTTATTTTTTGTAATGCGTAATGGCATTTGTAATTTTACCACGAGGAAAGTTCAAAATATCCACTACTTTTGCAATATTTTTGTATCTTTGGAAACAATCCCATATTATTTTTCGTTCAGCCGAATTCGAATTTTTTTTTGTTTACCCATAGCGTTTCAGCTGATGTTATTTGTTTTAAATTTATTTGTTTTTAATTTATTTATTATTTAAACCGCAAAAAAAATCTTCAAAACACTAATTTGCTCACGATACTCGTGGTGACTTAATTATGTGAGCACAGCGCATATGACCTTCTTGACGTTTTCCACATTTTTCGGGAAAATACCCAAATTTTTAAATTTGCTTCAATCAGTGTAAACAACTGCTAGCATAGCAGGGTTCCACAAAATAGTAAGGTTAGAATCGGAAGAAATAGGTTTAAGAGAAAAACTACAAAAACTTCTCATTGCACACCCATGATTTAATTATGTGAGCACAAGTGTATGTGGTCAAAGTATAATGAGTTTGTACTGATATCTTACCAAGATCCACATTTTGTTATACCGTCAGTGTGTCCATGTCATTCTTGTAATCAAGGTCGCAAATATGATTATATTTTGATGACAATTCTATATAAGCTGTTGTCGACCATAGTGCGTTCGCTATTGAAATTGGTGAAATTTGCTGCATGTTCAGACCTCCCATTACAAATATCCCCTATGAGATCGATTCAAATTCCACTAAAATTCAGGTTATTATAAAGATCTCGGCCAAATTTGGTGTATACATATATGTTTATTATACTCATCAATAGTCCACAAATAAACCCTATATGTCATTCTTAATCATGGTCGCTATATAAAGCTGCTTCACAGTCTTCTCTTAAATGTATCAAAAAGCAATCACATGGCATAGATTTTTCTCAAATTTGGTTTGACTACTACATAAAATCATTATCGATCTAGTGCCCATATAAATATAGCACCCAACAACTCGAGGGCAACAAATTCATAACAATACCGCTTAAATTTTGTTGATACTTATATCCTATATCCAATTAGTTGCACAAACTTATGGTGTAGTTGGTCTACATCTGATATTATATTTCTTACTTATTTATTTCCATAAAACAAAGTTTTTATTAAAACTCCTTCTTGCCTTATGCATATGAGTTTCGAATCTCTCCGTGACTGTGTGTGACTTTGCATGACTATTTTAAAATTAATATTTGGCCACAATAAGTCTATGGACAAAGTTTCAGATCGATCGGATGAGGGGAAGTGAGGTTTTATTCTCTCCGTGACTGTGCGTGACTATGCGTGACTGTGCGTGACTATGTCAAAAGATAATCTTTTTCACAGCAAGTCTATCGACCAAGTTTCAGATCGATCGGATAAGGGGAGATGGGTTTTAAATCACTGCGTGATTTTGCGTGACTGTGCGTGACTATGTCGAAGTTCCTCTTTCTTTACAGCTAATATATCGACCAAGTTTCAGATTGATTGAATGAGAGGAGATCCGTTTTAAATCTTTCCGAGACTGGCGCGTGGCCATGCGTGACTGTGCGTGACTAAGTCAAAGTTAGTTAATCTTTTTTCACAGCAAGTGTATGGACCAAGTTTCAGATCGATCGGATGAGGGGGAATAGCATTTAGATCTCTCCATGACTATGCGTGACTATCCAAAATTAATCTCTAGTCACAACAAGACTATGGGCCAAGTTTCATATCAATTGGATAAGGGGTAATGGGGTTGCCCTACCACAGACAGACAGGCAGAGAGTATGAATTAAAAGAAAGAGTTTAAAAACACTTTAATTTGTTTAAAAAAAACAATTATTGTATTCATTTTATTTTAAGCAGGCCACACACTGTCAACAAATCGTTTTGATCGGTCGAAAGTCGTTTTGGCACACACTTGTCGATCGGTTGAAAATTTTAATTGCACGTTTTTCGCCGGCAAGTGAAGATGGAACGCGGAGAGAAAATAATAGCCATATATGGTATTTATTTATGTGAAAGAAGAAGTGAGGAGAGGAAGAGGAAAAAATATCGCTCAGTTTGGATGCAGGAGTGGTTAAAAAGGCGAGATGAGTTTTCGCACATAAATTTATTAAATGGAGTGGAATTATCTGCTCCTGCAGTGCACAAAAATTTTCTAAGAATGAACACAGAAACATATGAGGAATTACTTACCCTTGTAATGCGAAGAGAAAATCGTCAACTACGCCACACACACGCAACCGATCGCAAGAAAGACAAAAATGTTTGTCAATTTTCGATTTGTATGCAAACCACGCTACACACATGACAATCTGTCGAAATTTCGACCGATCGAAACGATTTGTTGACAGTGTGTGGTCTGCTTTAGTTTTTTGTTTCAATTTTATTTTCCTGATTTTAACTTTGTGTTAAATTCCAATTTTTTAATTTTAATAAAAATATATGAATTCATTAAGAAATACTTACAGTTATTAAGATTAAATAAAGCCTTTGAAAAATAGAGTTTATATGCAAACTATATTTAGTTTGTATTAAGTTAAATTTAAATAAGGTTCAATACGTTTAAATATCGATTTATTGTTGATCATTACAAGGATACTATAATAATCACAATGTGTGATAACTAGCTGTCTTAGTTGTTCAACTAATTGTACGAGAGCGGGTCAATAAGTCCGTCAACACTGCTCTGTAATCAAGTTTGTCTTTGTCAGTCAATCAAAGAACATATGAATGTCGCCTTTGCTTAAAATTGACATTAAATGTAATCGTGTGGCAACTTCATATGTGCAACCGCACTACAGATGTGTTTTTACGTCATATTATAAGGTTGGATAAAACACATCGGTGCAGTGTAAACAATTAAATTTTCCGGACGAACCGGCACACAGTTGCTCAGAATAGTTTTTCGATAGCCAAAACTCTGTAGGTTTTGATCCAATTGAGCTATAAGAAAATAATTTAGGTTTTGGTCAACGAATTAAATTCTTGGCCACTGTGCAGTCAAAGTGGACTTATCGGCCAACAAGGCGATAATTATACCCTAAACCACTATGTGGTTTGGGTATAATAATTTTGTGCTGCTGTTTGTAACTACCAAAAATATTTCACCTAGACCCATCTTTAATTGTACGGATCGACTCAAAATCACTTTCTGAGTCGATTTAGCGATGTCCGTCCGTCTGTGTGTCCATATAAACGTTGTAATCAAACTACAGGTCTCCAATATGAACATATTTTAATGAAATTTGGTATATAAGCTTTTCTTAGCCGCAGGATGAACGCTATTGAAATTGGTGAAATTCGGTTCATGTTCAGACCTAGCCCCCATACAAATGACCCCTATGAAATTGACTTAAATTGCCACAAAATCCAAATTATCATATAGAACTTGGTCAAATTAGGTTTGTGTGTATTTATTACATACATTTATCAGTTGTCAAAAAATAAATCGCATCGGGCAATTCTTCGTCATAGCCCCCATATAAAGCTGCTTCCCGATTTTCACTGAAATCTATCAAAAACAAAAATATTGCACAGATTTTCCTCGAATTTGGTTTGTAAATATTTTTTCAAAATATTAGTGACTTTACCAAATATGGTCAAGATCGGTCCATTTTTCGACCTAGTCCCCATATAAATATAACATCCGATATGGACTTTTTGCAGCCAAAAAAAATTAATAACAATGTAACTCAAATTTGTTTTATGTTTATGTTCTATATCCACTTAGTTGGACCGAAGTGATAGGGTCTCCAAACCATGGTATAGGATATCCTACAGTCGGTCTAGACCGACTATAATTCTCTTACTTGTTTTTTTTTAATGTTCGCGGCATATTTCACAAAATAGAAAAATAATAAACAGTTAATGTTATGCCAACTTATTGGGCCGATTCAACGACGGTAAAAAAACGAACACATGTGGTTACGAATTCTTCCTACCTCGTACACTAGTGACGTATTTTTTATTTCCAAACCTAAAGAAATGGTCCAATGATGAAATCATTGATCAAACATTGATTGATTATCTAGAGCAGTCGTATTATATGGTAGGTTTAAAATAAATTGGAGAAACGTTGGACAAAGTGTATTAAGCTAGAAGCCTACAAAAAAGAATTGTCTGTTTTCAAAAAGTCACAGATTTTTTTGATCCACCCTCGTATGAAAATCAAAAAAATTTGATTTTTCGCAACATATGAGCGCATGTTGTACAACTTCGCAATCGTGGTTCTACAGAGTATTCAATTTCAATTTCGACACGAACTTATAAAATTTCAACACGAATCTTCTTTCTTAGACTTTAATTATCGTGATTCTGGAAAACGTATTTGTTGCAATCATGGCTCAGAAAATATAAAACTTCAACACGAATCTTGAAGTTATTAGAAAGTATTAAACTTCAACACGAATCACGGTCCAGTAAGCATGAGTTTCAACGGGAATAATGGTTCTGAAAAACCTTAAATTATATTCTCAATTATGAAAATTATAAAATTTCATTATTTATCAATGTTCTTGAAAGCATTGAGGCATTTGTGTTGAAGACGAAACATGTTTCTGAAAGAACTTTTTTTTCGAAATAGCATTAGAAAGTTTTAAATTTCACCACCATTCGTAGGTCTGAAAAAATTGTTAAATTTGTAGCAATTGTGGCTCTAGAAATTATTTGAATTTCAACAATCTTTTTTTTTTTTTTTTTTGCAAATAATAACGCTCGTTGGGGTATCAAATCTATTCGTTTCACATTCGTTAAGAAAATAAGAAAACTATTAATTTTGTTAAATTTATTCAAGAATTTCTAAAAAAGATATTTCAGATAGCGAGTATAAAGACAATTTTACCGGAAGGTAAGAAAGGCAATACACAAAAAAAAAGGGATTTTACAATTAAATTACATAATGAATTTTTGAAATTTTTGTTATACAGACGGATAACATTCATATACAATGATAATACGCGCATTAATACGAAAAATTAAATTAATGAAATATATAAACTCGTACAAATAACGAGTCTTGATATTAAAACATTTTTGTTGGTTTTTCTTTACTCATCACCACCACCCTCTTCATCTTCGTCAAATTCGCCCTCTTCGTCGGCAGTAGCTTCTTGATACTGCTGATACTCTGACACCAAATCGTTCATATTACTTTCAGCTTCTGTGAATTCCATTTCATCCATTCCTTCACCAGTATACCAATGCAAGAAAGCTTTACGCCTAAACATAGCAGTAAATTGTTCGGAAACACGTTTGAACAGTTCCTGAATAGCAGTAGAATTGCCTATAAATGTAGCAGACATCTTAAGACCTCTCGGTGGTATATCACAAACGGCCGTCTTGCAATTATTGGGTATCCATTCGACGAAGAAACTACTATTTTTATTTTGGATATTTAACATTTGTTCATCGACTTCTTTCATAGACATACGACCACGAAAGATGGCAGCTACTGTTAAATATCGGCCATGTCGAGGATCACATGCAGCCATCATGTTTTTGGCATCGAACATTTGTTGTGTTAGCTCAGGTACGGTAAGGGCACGATATTGTTGGGAACCACGTGAAGTAAGTGGAGCAAAACCAGGCATAAAGAAGTGCAAGCGTGGGAAGGGCACCATATTCACAGCCAGTTTTCTTAAATCTGCATTTAATTGACCGGGAAAACGTAAGCATGTGGTAACTCCAGACATTGTGGCCGATACCAGATGATTAAGATCACCATATGTGGGTGTAGTGAGTTTTAACGTTCTAAAACAGATGTCGTATAAAGCTTCATTGTCTATACAATACGTCTCATCGGTGTTTTCCACTAATTGATGAACACTTAGAGTAGCATTATATGGTTCTACGACAGTATCAGATACTTTGGGTGAGGGTACAACCGAAAATGTATTCATAATACGATCTGGATATTCTTCACGAATTTTCGAAATCAACAGAGTACCCATACCCGAACCAGTTCCACCGCCCAAGGAATGTGTTAATTGGAATCCCTAAAAAAATCGAATCATATTGAAATTTTTAATGTATTTTCTTTTTAAATATCTTCCTTCGATGAGTTTACCTGTAAACAATCGCATCCCTCCGACTCTTTGCGTACCACATCCAACACAGAATCGACCAATTCGGCTCCTTCTGTATAATGTCCTTTAGCCCAATTATTACCGGCTCCCGATTGACCAAACACAAAATTATCTGGCCTAAAAATTTGTCCAAATGCTCCCGATCTTACTGAATCCATTGTTCCCGGTTCAAGATCTACCAATATAGCACGCGGTACATATTTTGCTCCCGTGGCTTCATTGTAATAGACATTTATGCGTTCCAATTGTAAATCACTATCACCATAATATGTTCCGGTGGCATCTATGCAATGTTCATCGGATATCACCTCCCAGAATTTACCACCGATTTGGTTACCACATTGACCGGCTTGTATGTGTACGATTTCGCGCATTTTCTTTTAATTTATTTTAAAATCTAGATTATTTTCCGAAGTTCTTCAAAAGATAAATTTCGATTTTTTTTATTTGTTTTAATTTGCCTTTGGTTTTTTGCGCGCAGTTCCCTAGTTTGCAAATTTTTTTGTTATCAAACTTAATTTTTGTTATTGTAGAAATTGTCCTCCTGTTCGCTTGATTAAAAAATTCTTTCAAAATAGGTACGGTTTGAAAAAAAAACTGAAATAATTTTGAACTTATTTGAGTTTTCTATGTAAACTTTCTATGATCGAAATATTTCTATGAGAAGTTATTTCAAAACAAAGTGCGTATCATTCTGGAAATCACTCTGTCTGCTTATCAAACATATCTTGAGGATCGCAGACATGTTTCGCTATTTAGCTTTGACATTGTAGCTAGGTCTACAACCTATTTCGATTCCCGGAAAATGATAATATTTTTTCGCCATCCTCGGAATTCCCGAATTATTTTTGTGTTTTCGAAAATATTTCAGCATTAAGTTTTTAATTAAAAATAGAAATTTTATTTTTGTTATGTGGGCGATGAAATAGTTTCAAGTAGTAGTATTATAGGTTAAAAGAAAATGTTTTTTAAAATCATATATGTAAGTACAATTCAGATTTATACAATTAAAAATATAATTTCACAAATAAAAGATTAAGCAACTAAGAAGTTATAGTCGGTCTAGACCAAAGGATATACTGTACAATAAATTGAGAAAATGGATCTTTGTTTCAACTATACTGGACATAGAAAATAAGAATAAACCCAATTTGAGTAGCATTGTTATGAATTTGCTGCCTTTAGATATGAAATATATCATTTCAGATGCTGTTTTTATATAGGGGACAAATGCGAAAATTGGACCAAGCATGATCATACCTGTGGTCGATGAAATCTTAAATGGGAAATTTCATCAAAATATATTTATGTATATTTGCGACCTATAGTTTGATTACAGACTGGAACTGACTCTGAGTCGATCGGTATAATAAAAAAAATGAGTCTAGGCTAAGCATTTTTGGTAGTTACAAATATTATAAATTGATCACAGACTGGTATAGGGTATAAAAACATAAATACAAATACAATACGAGGGCAGTTTGAAAAACCCGTGACTTTGAACTTTAATTTCTATCTGTTAGCAACCTACTGTAAAATTTTGAGATCGCTATGTTATTTAGTTTAGTGGTTTCGCAGCCATTGAAAGCAAACAACCTAGAGAATTTTTACAAAAATGGAAAAAGTGAATTTCGAGTGTCCATATAATTATTTTTTGCAGAAAACAACCATCACCACAGCCAAGGAAAGGCTTGATAAATGCTATGGGGACTCTGCACCATCAACTGTAGTGGTTGAGAAGTGGTCTACTTAATTCCATTGTCGCCCAAAAAGAGGTCGTAAATCCAGAAATTGTCAATAAAATCCATGGAATGATGTTGGACGATTGGAAAATGAAAGTACGTGAGTTAGCAGAGGCTGTAAGCTGTAGCCATCTCAACTTAGCTGGTACATCTATAATATTAATAGGCTAGGCGATTTCTTGTTACCGATGTTTTGTTCTACCGTTTTATCCCGATTTTGACCAAACGTATATTAATTAAAAGGTATTTCTTTTTAGCTGTTCATCAGATTTTTAATTTTTTATCTTTATTTTGAGTAAACTGCATTTACAGATTCTACTAACACACACATAAAATTATATGTGTGTGTGTTTATTAAATTTGTTAATGCGTTTGTTAATGAGTTTGTTTTCTTCATTCACAATAATAATAAACCAAAAAAGTGTTGGTTTGTGAATTGGTTAAGTTGAAAAATATAGTTGCCTAGAAATTGCACTCGAATTTCGAGCGCTGGAATCTGCTAGTCATATTAATTATACTTGTATATTTGGAGATGGGTGTCGCGATTGCTCACAATCGGCTATAAGCGCAACCGAGTGACACTTGTACCGTTTGGTAACCGTGGTTGAAATATGGATCCATCACAACACACCAGAGACCAAGGAACAGTCAAAGCAGTCAGATTGGAGTCGAGTTAAGAGGCTATCACTGAAATAAACACTTTGAGAAAACCTATTATTTGAAAGGAATAAAAAAAGAAATACATTGGACTAAATGCATTGAGATAAACGGAGATAAATAAAAGGCATTTTCCCCAAAAAAAAAATATTTAGTATTCAAAAAGTTACTGATTTATCAAACCGTCCTCGTAATTTAGATAAATATTTTAAGAGATTATAGTAAATTTATATTATTTTCAATGAAATATTATTAAAAAAAAAAAGAAAAAAATAACGCATTGATACATTTATAACACTGTGCGACAGCCAAAATCGGGATGGAATGAAACCACCAGGGAAAGTTGTATCGGTAAAAAAAAAAAGTTATACGTGTCCCGGCGTTTCGCTGGAACAAATTTAGAAAAATTAAGAATTACAATAACTTTAATCTCAACACAATCAATAGTTTCGCAGTTATTAATAAATTTATGAAGAAAAAAAATAATTTTTTGCCTAAAAAATTCAAATTTTGTATTTTTAAAAATCATGCAAAATCTAAAAAAGGGGAAAGGTGTCAAGTCTTATTACTTTGGCGTAAAGTCACATAACCTGTGCACAAAATGAGATATGGATCATCGATGGGAACGTTTTGCTTTTATTCACAATTAAGTGAAGGTATCTATCTCATTTTGAAGTAAAGGCTTCTCATGATTATGATTCACATATTCAGATTGATTTCAGATGCGTCCATTCATAAATACCTGTCAGTTAAATATGGAACAATACGTAGTATATATATACGTATATATGTATATGTATACGTAGTATATATAGGTGTTCATTGTCGTTTTATGTCATTCAACAAGTATCTACGAACGCGAAAAGTATGGTTTATTAAAAGTAACGAAAAGGTTATAAAAGTATAAAATCGAAATGAGTGCAAATTGTCCAGAAAATCTCAATTTATTTTGTTACGTTTGTGGCAAAAGAGCTTTTTCAACAAATACTGCATTACTCACTGAGCAAGTGGAGCGTGCTTTTAAACTTTATTTTGATACCGAAATAATTCGCGGCGTGGGCCACAGGCAAAATTTGTAAAACGTGCTACAAAGCTCTTAACATGTGGATCCAAGGGAAACGCAGTTCACTTTTTTTTTGGTGTACCAATGATTTGGACTGATCCAGGGGAGCACAATTCCGACAACTGTTATGCTTGTGCAAACAAAATACATGAAGTAAATCGTAAAGGCCTTGAAGCAAGAGTTTACATCTCTGTTAAAAGTGCACAAACACCTCTTCCGCATTCGGATGACATACCAATTCCGCCGCTTCCAAGTCCTGACAGAGAAACTTAATTTTCTATTGCAACAAAGGATCAATCGGATTTCACCTATGAACCAATACCACATGATCACATGTGGCGGTTCAGTTGTGATCTGAAAGTCGTGGCGATGCTAAGTGGTCTCCAAGGAGGCTATACGAAAAACATGTGTTTCTTGTGTCTGTGGGATACCCGATTTAAAGGAAACCAATACGAAACGAATGACTGGCTTGCTCGAGATCCAACGGAGAAAGGACACAACTGCGTTAATAATAAATAATATATAATAAATATTATCCAAATTCATTGAAACATAAAATCAATAGTATTGTAAAAATGAGATACCTTTACTTAATTGTGAATAAAAGCGAAACGCGTACATCGATTTTCGTGATCTATATCTCATTTTGTTCATAGGTTATGTGACTTTACGTGAAAGTAATAGGTCTTGATACTTTTTTCCGTTTTGGGTTTTTTATGAATTAAAAAAAAAAATTATTTTTAGGCTACAAATATTTTTTTTCTTCATACATTTATAACAGCGAAACTGTTGCTTATGTAGCGAAACGTTACATTAACAGATTAAAGGAATTGTAATTCTTAATTTTTGTTGAAAAATTATATATTGTTGACCTTTTAATTTGTTTTGGTATTAAATTGTTCGGCATGAGGTCATTACGATATAAAAAAATTTTTATAAGAAAATTGTAATGATTTTTTTATATGTATATAATAAATTTTAATATTTTATTTTTACAATATTTCGACCAACTTTGTTGGTCATCCTCAGGGAAATCTATAACACAAAAAACAATATAAATAACACAAAAGCACAAAAATAGTAAACAAAAATTGTTTTAACAAAAATAAAAAATAATTAAATTTTTCTTCAAAATAATTATGTATAATTAGTATTCATTTTTGTCAAACTAATATTTACTTAAACTTTTTATGTTGTCTTATTGCGTGTCGATATATTTGAGCACATTTCTCAGTGTCGGTCTTGTTATTTAGTCTCGTTTCAGAAGGGTACATCAATAATATGCAGCATTTCTAAAGTAAACCTTCTCCCATTGTTAGTCTCTTCTTTTAATATTTCAACATTGTCAAAATTTGGAGTATGTCCAGTTATTGCACAGTGGGAAGCAGGTGCTGTTTTTTGCTCTAATGGTTTTCCTTTTAATCTTATATCTGATTTATGTGATGATAGTCTAGTTTTTAATTTTGTCCTCGTCGTACCAATATATATATACCTTCTGGCATACGCTGGACTTGTCCCCATTACAACTAATCTTATATACTAAATTCGATTTTTCATCATCTTTGTTTATCCTAGATTTTGTTGTGCTAAAAAGTTTGTTAAATGTATTGTGTGTTTTAAATGCTAAATTGTACTTTTCTTTGTCATAAATATTGGAATTTTGGAACGTAAGTAATTGATTTATAAATTCTTCTTTGTTCCTCATTATCCGTCCTAGGTCTTTTATTGTTCACAAGTTTTATAAAGTCATTAATAGTTTTCTTTGGGAAATCATTCATTATTAAAATATTCTTGATCTTATCTATATTTGATTTATGAAAATCTTTGTCACTAATATCTAAAACTCTACTAATAAAATTTAAGTAAAAAACACAACTGGGACGAACGACGAATTTTTCGTTCCGAATATTCGTCGTCAGAAATAACATTTGTATATATGAAAATGCACACAATCAGTGCGTCGAACGAAATACATAGTGCTTAACAAACTCTGCGATAGGTTTATTTCTATTTCTAACGCCGACGAACGACGAATAAATTGGTGTAGAGTGACCGTATTTTATTGTAGTTTTTCAAATATTTTAGTAAATAGTCATTTTTGTCTTTAAGAATTGGTTTACATTTTATTTATAACTTATAAGATAAATAAAATCTATTTTTAATTATATAATTTTCTTTTACATAGTTTTTTGTTAATATTTATTCTTTTTCGTTTAGTGCTTCTTTTTTTAAAATATGGTCACACTATCAGCTACAAATGTAAACAAAAATGAAATAAAATTAATTTATTAAAAAAAATTTATGTAATTTTTTCAGAATTAAAAAATTAAACGCTACCGTACAAAAATTAAGGCTTTTACCATCGTGAACATGATGTTTTCAATTGGAATAACTCGTACCAGGTTAAAAATTCTTTTATTCATATTTTTCCAATATTTATTTATTTACATTAGGGTTATGACTTTTTTTATTTTTTTTTTTTTTGCAAATATCAAATTTTACATGCCCTAGCCAAAAAGGCTTTTAAAAAATATTAAGAAACGTAATCTTACTTCTTCGCTGCTCTCAAAAAAGTTTCCGCACCAAACGCATTGAAATTTGGTCTATATTTTTTTATTTGATTTAAAATATTTCTTCTACGTTTTAAAGACCTTTGTGTATTTTAGGTGCGATGCCCCGAATGGTTTGAAATTTTCACCACTTATAACACATTTTGTTGCGATTCTAGCAAAATATTTTTTTTCGACGGTCGAGATATTTTCGAGTTATGGACCTCCAAAGTTTGGACATTGACTTGTATATAACTTTTTAGTATCGGAATTGAGTAATATTTACATACAATATCATTTTGAAGCTCACATGAGTGCCTTTTATTTGGTATTTTTAAATTTAAAATCCAAAACTTGTCATTATCTCATAAAACAATCTCTGCAATGTTGATATCTACAACAACTGAAGAAAAAAAATCTAGATCCACTAGCTTCATTTCGATGTATATATTGACTTATTAACCCTTTCCCTTGATAACTTTCAAAACTATACCACCAATAAGCAATGCTCGGTGGAATTCTAGAACAATTTTGGCAATATTAGCATTTATCCTAATTCCAAAATACCGAGCAGAACGATATAAAATATGTCAATTTATATGTGGTGCATGGTACGACGTATGGTTTTCAGACTATTGTTTCCGCGAACACAATTTTGAATTATTAAATTTAAAAAAGGTAATGAGTGTTTTATAAGGCATGGGATTATGCAGAAGTCGTAAATAATAAATCAGCAGCGTAGTAAAATTTGCGCAGAACGTGCTATAAAAGTTGTTCAGGAGATTTTCCTTTCTGCAAAAATAGTCGCACTTTAAATCTTAAATTTATATCACACAATATTCCAATAAATAAATAATCATACCTCGTATCAAAATCTACATTGTTTAAATAATTTTTTTACTATGTATATATTAAATTAATAAAAACTATAAAAATAGAAATAAAAAAAATTCAGTGAGTTTCTTGAAATTGCATTTGGTGCGGAAGGTTTTTCCGGCAAAATGACCTGCAAACACGATTTTTATTATTAGTTTAGTATTGCCTATCACGTGGTGATAATTAAAAATTTTGTAATAAATTAGTCATAACCCTAATGTACATATTATAAATTAAAAACAATTTCAAATGACGTTACAGCTGTTATGTGAATTCATCGTAATTGTATTTCATTCGACGAATTTATGCAACGAATTGTTGCCGACAAATTCGTCGACCTGTGCGAAATTCGTCATTCGTCCCAGTTGTGTTTCCACCTTTATTGCTGTGTTAATAATTATTCGTTTTGGGTGTTACGAGTAAAAGTGTGTTAATCTGCTTTACGATGTTGGCTTCTGGTACCAGTCTAGTTTTAGTAAGGTCCCCTTTCTTAATATTATTGAATCAAGATAAGGTTATTTTCCATCAATTTCTTCTTCCACTTTATTTGACCGATATAACTTGGAAAGTCGACTCTCTATTTTGTTCGGAAAGTGTCCTTTTATTGTTAGTAAATTATTTAAGCATTCTTGCACATTTCAAATTCTTATTAGTTATCAATTATTGAATATTTTATTTTTTCTCTTATTTAATTTAACTTTCTTAAAGTTCAGATGTTTTTTGTTGGATATTTTATTTTAGTAGTTTTTAATCAGGAAGTGAAAAATCAGTAGAATTTCTGGGAATTTTTTTCCGACGTTTGCCGAAATACCGAAAGTTGTTGCACACATTATTTAGTATAGATGAGTTTGGAAACCCATAGAAGGGAATTTTCGAGTCATACCGAAACATAGCAAATATTACAAAAATACTTATACTCGTCGATATCGATATGAAACTAGGCGTGGGTGGCTTTTTTCATGCTTTTATTTAAATCTCGCTTTGTCTGCCAGTTTGTTTGAAGCGGTATTTTGTAATTAAATTTTCACTAACTTCTTTTTCACATTTTTTCCACTTTTTGAGATGCGCTATAGCACTCAGGGTTCACTGAGCACCTTTTCGAACTTGGGGATGCGCCAGAATTTCCTTTATGTAGATTGGAAGGTTTTAACGCCAAGTCCTTGAAAAGGCTATTTGTACAGAATTATAAATATATTCGCTTCACTTTCTCATTAGACTTCAAAATTGTCACAAGTGTTTAAATAAGAACCAACCACATTTCGTGAAGGACTGTGCTAATGTAATTTTCATGAAACATTTCCTATCAGAAATTCAAATAATGCCTTTATTAAATGCAATTTTAAACAAATACATATGTATATAAGTTTGTATATGGAAGATGAATGAAATAAATATCTTAAAGTGATCTTAGTGGACTAAGGTGTACTACAGAGGCTATCAGATGAATAATTTAACATTCTATAGCCAATGCACTCAGATGATTTGGAAGTTTCATTTTTGGCACAACAATTCAAATAACAATGATTTGACGTTCGATAACAATCACATTCAGCCAAGTAAGGCAAAGATTGATATCAAACTGATGCCCTTTTCAAACTAATGGTACTGGCAATAATATCGGTGGGTCGAAAATCGGGATCAGCAAATGTTTCGTGATTCATACAGCGTGTGCCACCCAAACAGGTGCATGAGCAAATCGAAACAGTTTCTTCAAATTCGGTCATATAATTGGAACTATTCAATAATTTGCCTTGCATATTGTAACTGTGTTCGGTATCAAAAGTAACTGGCTGATTAGCAGCGATTTGATTTTGGGCATCCTGTTCGTCACGTTTCGCATCTTCTGCTTGCCTAAAAAGTTTACATTATTGGGAAATGTTAAAATTTTTAAATTGAATACGACGACGACATCCTTAACTTACATTGTCATAAATCGCAATACCAACAAGTTGATACTAGCAGCCACTACCGCTAAACCAAAGAGAATGAATACCAAACTCAGGGCAACATAGCCCGGCTTATTCATTAAGGCCTGATCATTTTGTAGGGCCACATAATCACCAAATCCGATAGTTGTTAGTGTTACGAAGCAATAATAGAAACTATCAAAATAACTCCAGCCTTCATAGCGTGAAAATACCGCAGCTCCCGTGGTAATAATTATCGAAGATAACATTCCTGTGGCCAACATCAGATTCATTTCAGTGGCTTCTGTGTGTGAGCATTGCATGTAGCGTTTGGCTCTTCTAATAATTACCGAAGCAAATTTATTTAAACGTTCACCAATCGACTGAAACATAACTAAGCCCAAGGGTATGCCAACCTGCAAGAATTTTAGTTTTTTTTTTTTTTCAAATATTCATATTTAAGCTCCATATCAATTAAATATGTATGTACCATATTTTACTTAAATAAATAATTGGGTTAATCGAACCATATTTGGACATGAGACTCTTAACTGAAACCCATGATTATGGCATCATATTGTCTTACCATTGCATATGCCATACAAAAAGCTTTTCCTCCAATAGTCACCGGCGTTGAATGGCCATAACCGATCATGGCCAATACAACGGTGGCAAAATAAAAGGCTCCCGCAAATTTCCATTGTGGACCGGCTTTATGGGGTTTATTTTCGATAATAACAATTTCCATCATACGAAAATCTTCTGTCGATACATTATATTTTTTGACGAAATTATTTTTGACAGCTTGCAGAAAATCCCAACGTTTCGATTCGAAATCCGATTCCAAACTATCGAATACGGCAGCACCAATCAGTAAATAGGTAAAAGTACAAACCACCAACGATAGCGTCCTAACATTTTGACGCTTCATGCTGCACTGTATCACTAACTCAACAATATAATCACGAAAGGATTCAATAAGCATTCAATAGCTTTTGTTATTAAACTTGAATGTCAAGATCAGGGACAACATGGAATTTCACATGGAATATACAATATGGATTTGCATGGACGTAATAAAACTTGTTAAAATTTTGGTGGTTTGTTATTGCAAAAAAATAATAGTAAAATAATCAATATGTCCTTAAGTTGTTTAGTTGAGTGAGTTGTTTATGTATAAAAATGACATTTCAGTTGTCTTGTGTTATCCTTAAGAGTGTAATGCGCATAATCCTTAAATGTCAGAAAAACGAATTATAGTAACGTTAAACATTGCCAGGCTAAATAAAATAAAAGGAAATTTTAAAAGGACCTAATACAACCTTTACTACCGCTATTTGTATTTGTACATATTCACAACGAGTAAAATAGCTCGTAAACGTCAAACGAAAAGGTCAGAAAACTCCTCGAAAAATCTATAAGTTGAAAATTTTCACAAATATACAAAAAAAAAAATACATATTGTATTAATTTAATCAATTTATAATTTATATTTTAGTTTCGCGAAAAAAAATTTGAAAGCATGTCACCAAATCCTCACTCACCTCTGCCACCAGCTACCATGTCATCTGGTGACTTCGGCAATCCATTGCGTAAATTCAAACTAGTATTTCTGGGAGAACAGAGTGTTGGAAAAACTTCCCTAATCACTCGCTTTATGTACGATAGTTTTGATAACACTTATCAAGCTACCATAGGTATAGATTTCCTATCCAAAACTATGTACTTGGAAGATCGTACGGTACGCTTACAACTATGGGATACAGCAGGTCAAGAACGTTTTCGTTCTTTGATCCCTTCATATATACGTGACTCTACCGTGGCCGTCGTTGTTTACGATATTACTAACACTAATTCATTTTATCAAACCTCTAAATGGATTGATGATGTACGCACAGAAAGGGGTAGTGATGTCATAATTATGTTGGTTGGCAATAAAACAGATTTGGCTGATAAACGTTTGGTGTCTACCGAGGAGGGAGAACGTAAAGCCAAGGAGCTAAATGTTATGTTTATTGAGACCAGTGCCAAATCCGGTTATAATGTCAAGCTATTATTTCGACGTGTGGCCGCAGCTTTACCCGGCATGGACACCTCGGCCGATAGTAAACAATCTGAAACTATGCAGGATATACAATTGGGTCAACAAAATGAACAAAAAGATCCTGAAGGTGGTTGTGCTTGTTAAGTTTAAAACAGCTACTAAGACAAAAAATATTACAAAAATAAAATTAATTTGCTGTGTTGAAGAAATGTTTACAGAAAATTGAACATTTAAAGAAATATTAATTCAGCAAATTTTAGTTTTATGAAAAGTTGGGCGGAAATCTTTCTTGGAAAAGGTTGTTCTTTTTTTTATCACTAATGCTTACTTAATATTAATTACAATTTTAAAATTCATATGTAATATCTGCAGTAGATAAAAAGAGTTGTACTTAAATAAGCTTTTAAGTTGTAATTTAAAGCTTTCTTAATGCATTAAGAGCACGCATAAGCATGCATTCCTTAACAAATTTAAACATAATTTCAAATCAAATAACGAATAAAGAAATTAGCAAATTAAAATAAATAATAATATCGCATTTACTTTACTTTTAAATTTCTATATCAATAAATTCAATAATATCTTTATCTATAATATGGTTGGTCCGTTTGTTTGTAACGAATGATCTCCAGAACTATAAGAGTTAAGATAGCCTAGCCACCATATATGTATGTATTATGATCAGTTCGAGCTCTTCTGCGAATTTGGTTTATTTTTGACCCGATAAGTTTGTATGGGACGTGGCACCTCCCACACAAAGTAAGTATTTATTATAAAATTATAATAAAATCAATCTTGAAATTAAAGTAAAGATATTTCAATTGTTTTATTATGAATTTCTAAAGGTCATTTGTTTTTAATGTATATACAAATTTTGAATTTATTTGGATAGTTGTCTCAAAATTGTGGGGTTTCGTCGTCTGGGCGCGGCACCTACCATACAAAGTATATATTTATCATCACGTATCTAGAGTACTATAACAAATTTTGCATGAGCTCATTGTTTAGAAATGTGCATAGTCGTCCCAAATATTGGGGGATTGGACAACAGAACGTGGCAAATCCATACTTTATTTAATATCAGCTATGTAGAGACCATATATTACAGATTCATAGCGAAAATATTTTTGTTTATGTTACTGTATATTTTAAATCCCAAAAAAATATTTAATAAAGGAGACCAGGGCGAAGTAACGTTCAACGCGAACCGCTAGGATTATCTTTTTCAAATATTCATATATATCTTATTATCTTTATGTACTTTCATATAAAATCTATTGTCAGTATCTATGTCATCGGTTCAGGCCTAAACTATAAGACTAATCTTAACCATATTCACTTCATGATGTTGATTGGCGCTCCAGGATATTTGAAATTTTTATTTAGTGTCTGATTTGGCTCATATTCACAGTGTATATGGGATTGTAATGATATAGGTATGGACCCATTAGGTGGCTCTGGTGTCGGCGTAAATAATTCCATAAAAATATACTAGGAATGTGTAATTTTTACAAAGTTGCCCCTTTTTTGCTATAAGGATTTGCGGTATTAGCATTAAGAAAAATATCCATTAAATCAATAAATTAATCTGGAAAATTTCTATAATAGTGGAGTTGTGCTAATCGATAAATATCTTAGTTAAGGTCCCACTGTTATGTAGCAAACCAAGTTTGATTTGCTCAAAAAAATATAGTGAACAAATATTTTTTAGTGTTATTATTATTATTATTCTTTCTTTATTAGTATTCATAATACTTTAAAATTTCTCATTAAAAATTAATAATTAAAATACATAGATATTTAAAAAATAATTTCATTGTTTCTAACAAAAATTACACATTTTCTTTTAAATAGATTTTTATTTCTTTCTATCTTTGTATCATCTTCTAGATCATTAAAAAATTTCAGTCCCTTATTGCGAACGAATTTCAATACATCATAATTTCAAATTTTTATAAGCCAAACAAATCGAATGAAATGAATCTGAGAGTGGAGTATTATTATATTTTTTTTTTTATTTTCAACAACCGCCAATATTTCATTTTTAATTTTTACAATTATTAAAATAAAATTATAAACATTTACATTAAATTAAACTTTTATGAAATGTATATGGATCCTATAAAAATCGATACAAAAAAAAAAAAAAAAAAAATACGTTTTCAAAAGCAACAATCCGAACACTGACATTGTCAACATACATATGTATACATAAACATGTTTAAACTGATGGCAACACACATGATAAAAAAGAAATAGCGTCAAACGACGACATTTTACGATTTTTCTGTATTCTGTGAAATTACAATTTCTTAAATAAACAATAAAGTTATTTTATAAAAAAAAAAAAAAACAGTAATTGCTTTATGTAAGTAGAAAATTTAAACAAATATAACAAAAAAAATTATCGATAGAAAACTAAAAAAACAAAAGAATCTCAACAAAACATCTTCAATCAGCAACATTGTTGTAATAGTTAAAGTAGAATAAAGTAGAGTTGAAAATTTGGTGTTGATGTCGTCGATGTTGTTGGTATGCCATGGTACATTAGAAGAAAGATAAAAACGAAACCTAAATCCCGCAACTACAACATGGCCATGGAGTGGACTCGGGATAAGACTTTAGCTTTGATACAGGAGTATCGTAAACGTAGGGGTTTGTGGGATATGACCCATGAAGATTATCGTAAAAAGGATGTTAAACAAAAATTACTGGTGGAAGTCGCCGACACTTTGGGTGGCAATATACCCATGATGGAGGTAGAAAAAAAATTCCATACCCTGCGTACACAATATCATCGTGAAATCAATCGTATGAAACGAAAAGAACCCTACAACTCGAAGTGGTTTGGTTTTAAATATTTGCAATTTTTAAGTTCTCCTAAGGCATGTCGTTCCAATAAGGGTCGCATTAAGGCCGAGATTACAGACGAAGGCACTGTAACTACAAAATACATAATACGAGAAGCCATAACGCCGGTCAATCATGATACAAGTGTAGGATCGGGTAATGATAATGAAGAATTCGTCACTTTACAACGCAGATCCACAGCGATAACGTATGAAACTGTACCGGCCAGCGCAGGTGCTTCAACGACATCAAATCGTTCACATGAATTGGAAAAGCTAATTGAGGAAACTACGAAAGATGTAGAAGAAATAGATGATGCCAAATCGAAAATGACTATTAAAGTCAGCTTACCCATGGAACATCACACTCATCATTCGAACGCCTACTCAGGAGGTGACTTGCAAATTACCAATGTGGAAAGTGAACATCCAGACTTACATCATATCGATGATGTAGAAGCCAATATGGATGAAATGCCAATGCAACATGCAACATCCGATGATGAATTAAACTATCAAACAAACACATCAAATCATGGTGTAACCTCCGTGTCTACAGTCAGTGCTGGGCATACACAGTCATCAACGGTGCATACAATACCAGCACGTATAATAAAAATTCAAAGAAGAGATACACAAGATAATGGCGGCGATTACTATGAACAACAAATTCATACACCTCAACATCATCACCATCATACTCATCATTCTCAGCAGCATCAACAACATCATATACAAAATGTATCACCGATATCCGGGAACGGTTCAACATCAAAACGTGTTTATTATGATCATTCGGGACATCATACAACTACCATATTAACAGCCCATCCTCCACAGCAACAATCTGGTGTCTCGATAATGAATGCATCATCATCAGTAGCATCATCACCGACCAATTCAAAAATACATCTACGTAATAATTTAGTTGCTGTCGCCGCTGGAACACCAACCCCACTAACCTCGTCGGCGATTAATTCATCATCAGCTACTGCGTTGCGCGATGAGTTTATAACATTTGGTGAATATGTTGCTAATGAAATGCGTGAAATCAAAAGTCGCGAAATACTGCTGACATTGAAACATAAAATAAATACTGCTTTATTTGAGGCCAATATGCAAGAGTTGCAAAAGTAAAAACAAACTTTAATTTAAGATTCTTTTAAAAATAACTACATATAACTTTAATTTATTAACTTGTTCCAAAAATATTTAGAATAGTTTTTCATTCGTAGTAAATTTTTAGAAAACTGCAGAAATCGAAAAAAATAATATCAGTATTGGAGGAGGGAGTACACAATGCATATTAGTTAGAGGGGATCTATAATATTAATACGCCTAGCCTATTTCTTGTGACCGATGTTTTGTTCTACCGTTTTATCCCGATTTTGATCAAACGTATATTATTTGAAAGGTATTTCTTTTATGCCGTTTCTCAGATTTACAGATTTTTAAATTTTTTCCGTTATTTTGAGTAAATTGCATTTAAAGTTGCTACTAACACATGCATAAAATTATACATACTAGCAGAGCCCAGCTGTTGGCTTACTTCTTTCTTTCATGTATTTTGTTGAAATTTATTTATATATATTGTTCTTTGTGAAAATTGTTTTTAAGTTTTCAAAAAGAAAATTATTTTGTCACTCTAAGAATTTTATTCAAGCAATAAACATCCAATAATTATTTTTGTAAATTGTGCGGTTTTTCTGTTTCAAATCGAAATATAAAAATACAAAAGTTTGTGGGCCATTCAGAGAAAGCAACAGGAATACCACAATTCAATGGACAAAATATTTTGTTTCATTCATAGATGATTACAAACATTTTTCTATGGTCAGTCCATTCAAGAAAAATCTTTTGTTGTCCAGAAATTTAAAGAATTTGAAGCACTTGCGAATGCAGAAATTGGAAATAAAATTTCAAAGTTAACTATAGATCAAGGTCCTGAATATAAATCTAAAGAAATGATAACGTTTTGTAAAGAAAAAGGTATACATCCCAAACGATTAGGACATATTGGCCACGAAGGCTTGAAGGACTTGAAACACTTTAATATGGTTACTGGTTTATCACACATAGACGATTTTAATTTCTGTGATGAGTGTTAAAAGCAAACAATGCCGTGAACCATTTTCGGGAACACGTGTTCGTGCTACAAGGCCCTTAGAACATATACTTTCGGATGTGTGTGGACCAATTAGTCCGACTGCTTGGGATGGTTCCAAATAAACAAAGTACATGAAAGAAAGAAGTAAGCCAACACCAGCCCTCGAAATTCGAGTGCAAATTCTAGGAAATTTTATTAATTCATTTAATAAATAATTTTATAAGAGCCTAAAGGTATGCTAATCATTTTAGTCAATTAACAATTCAATATTTTTTAAATAAAATATATTAAATTTCATTATAAGTATTTGTTGAACACACTGAAGTTATATAAATGCGTTAGTTAATAAAGGAGCCTAAAGGTATGCTTATCAATTTTAGCCAGTTCAAAATTCAACACAGAGCTTTTGATATTTACAATAAACACGCATACAGTATGTTTTATGTATGTGTTAGTAGCAACTTTAATTGAACATTACTCCAAAACAATGTTCCAGACGGCGAAAATCTATAAATCTGGTGGACAGATAAAAAGAACTACCTTTCAAATGAGGTATATTTGGTCCAAATCGGTTGGTAAATAAAATTTTTACATCGGTCACAAGAAATCGTCTTGCCTATTAATATTATAGATGCTATGTGTGTTTTATTAAATTTGTTAATGAGTTTGTTATCTTCATTCACAATAATAATAAACCATTAAAGTGTTGGTTTGTGAATTGGTTAAGTTGAAAAATAAAGCTGCCTAGAAATTGCACTCGAATTTCGAGCGCTGGAATCTGCTAGCTATTATTATTTCTAGGTAATTTTATAAACGGCCTCACATTTGTAGTGATTGAAAACTTAGGATTGAAAATGTATAGGCAGACTCAAATTTGGAGGCAATGAAAACTAATATATTTTAGGATTCGATTTAAAACTTCATTCAGGTTGGTCTCATTCCTAAAAAAATCAACAACTCTGCAAATTCCTACTTAAATTGCTGACCCCACCTAATTGATAACTGTTGTATTTCTTCTCTTAGATTGTATATCAAATGTTTTTTTGTTATTGGAATCAGTTTGATATAGAAAATGATCATATCGATGAAAAATTAAGCCATTATATACTTTTGAGACATATACTGAATTATAAAGAAAACATTTAAATTAAGATTCACATAATTTTGTATTTTCCCTAAATGTTTGTTTCGCATGAAATTTTTGGTGAAGCATTTTTTTGCGACACTAATTTTTTTTTTAGCAAAAACAATGCTTTAATTTATCAACGACATTATTGAGGATAGAAAAATATTTGTACCTATATTATGTTGTTATTCAATTCGAATTAAGTTTTTCTATTGTCCTGTGTCTTATTTGCTTAAATATATACATTTCAACATTAGACTATTATCTAGATTTTATTTATTAGTTAATTTATAATTTAAATTCAAATTTTGTTCAGCTTTAATAAACAGTTCAAGGCTTGTTAAATCTCTCGTTATTTCGTTACTTTAAATTTGATTTACAAACAATTTTGTATTGCTTGTTTTGTACTATTAAATATTTATTAAATTTGATTTTATTTTTTAATTTCTAAATTTAAATTTTAATAAAAAAAAATTAATATACGAAAATAAAATTAAAATAAGTGTTAATTTAATAGAAAAAAATATACTGCAAATGAAAATATATTGCCGCAATAAAACGGTTACATGTAACGGTAAAATGTAAAAAGTTTTAAATGTAATAAAAACAAATTTTTAATAAATGTATTAATTATAAATAATCAATTTATTTTTCTCTTCGTATTGAATTATTTCGGACCAAATTAAACCATACCAGGAAATATTTTTGACTTTATATTTAGTAAAATTTGTAAAATTTTTTTGTACTATTTATTTTAAAAATAAACATCACGATTATGACTTCTAATTAATGGTGCGACTTCCTAAATAACGTGGATCACTTAGTTGAGGAATTGGTGCTAGTTTATTGTCAATTCCATAAAATTTGCCATTTAAAATTTTACGTCTTACTATCCGTTTTCTGAAAAAAGAAAAATTAATAAATCTTTCTATATTCCTCGATTTTCAAATGATCTTACTCCATTTCTTTTTTATAATCCATATATAAACGAATTCGTGTACCATTTTCAGGGACGTTATCCAAAAATTGATTCCAACGACATGATAAATAATCATTGGTATGCAACGATAGCACTTCATCTAAATGATCAAATTGATCACTAAATAATGGCAGAATTTTATACTTCTCTTGTTCATACGAAACTTTATGCTTGACACTTTCAAGATCCGAACTTTTTTCTTTAGAACTTAAAGTGGGTAAATCGGCCTTTCGTAATGATTCAATAACAATTTTCTGAGGTAAACTCAGATTGACTTCACAAATCATTATTGTACTGTTTTACTTTATATTAATGCTTTTAAAATCTGGATAACAATTTATAAGTACTTTTTGAATTTCTATAATTTTCTTTTTAAAAAAAAATAGACAACGTAGAAAAACTACTGTTAACAGATGATCCAACATCAAATATACATCAATTTCTTAAAAACCAATGTCTTGAAAAGACTTTAAATTTCGATTTGAAACAAAAAAAAAAAAATGAAGTATTTCTGCTTCATTCTTTTCTTTTTTTTTTTTTTTGAAAATACATCAGATATGCATTTTGTTGAGGTCTAGTTAGCCACACGTAACCGTAACCAAACGTGCCAACTGATTTTTCTGCTCCATGAAAAACAGAGCAGAACTCAACTGTCACGTAACCGGAACGTCCCAATCTGTTTAAAATAGATTTTCGGTACGTTTGTACGTGACATTTGTGAACAGCTGATAAAGTTTGGTTAATTTTACACAGCAACATACTGGTTCGTTTTTTACGTTCTATATTTGCAGTAAATGCCAACGTTACATTTACGGTACGGATACATTTTAACAAGGCCTTAAAGGCCTAGTCAGCCACACGTAACCGTAGCCAAACGTGCCAGCTGTTTTTTTCTGTTACATGAAAGGCATATAGAGCACTTACCCAACTCAACTGTCACGTACCGGAACGTCCCAATCTGTTGAAAATAGATTTTTGCTATGTTTGTACGTGACATTTGTAAACAGCTGATAAAGTTTGGTTAATTTTACATTTGTGAACAGCTGATAAAGTTTGGTTAATTTTACACAGCAACATGCTGGTTCGTTTTTTACGTTTTATAATTGCACTAAATGCCAACGTTACATTTACGGTACGGATAAACAACGTGTGGCTAACTAGGCCTTTAAGTTTTGTGATCAGAAATGCTACACTGGTTTATTACTGAATTCGCTTAAAATTTTTTTACATTATTGCCATACTAAAACATTTTTTACTCCAGTGGCAATCAACCGTGTAAGTTATGTGAATGTGAACATGACAAAGACAAGATAATTTTCTTAAATTCGCGTTGAAATAATGTTTAATAAATCGAAAATTTTACATTAAACAATTGTGAAAGGTCTTAGCTTCATAAATCTATTAAGTTATAACAGTTAAAGGTGAATTAAAGCCTAAAACAGTAATTGAAAAAACGTTTTTTGAAGCAAAGCATACATATCCATTAATTAAGGAAAAAAACGGATGCTCAATTTAGCAACTGTGTGAATTAGTATGATAGTTGCGAAAAAATTCAGTCACTTT
The DNA here is from genome assembly GCA_963682025.1 of Cordilura impudica. Classification (NCBI taxonomy): domain Eukaryota; kingdom Metazoa; phylum Arthropoda; class Insecta; order Diptera; family Scathophagidae; genus Cordilura; species Cordilura impudica. Next base: position 82,439,675 of record OY821517.1, read on the forward strand.
TTATTCATACGGCAGTAAACACAAACAAAAAGTACACGCGTTTTCGCATATTAAATTGAGGTTAAGTCAATAGAAATACCAAAAAAAAAGTTCTAAATTAATAAAAAATTAACAAAGGTGATAACGAAATTACGAAGATAGCAAAACACGTGTATTATAAGTACCATAATTAAAAGTGAAAAAAATGTTTAAAAAAGGCATGAGGAAGCTTTGAAATAAATGCAATAAACCGATAAATACCGAGAATCATGTTAAGTATCCCTCATTGTTCCCAAGAGGCATGGTTGTGACAGATAGTATTCAGTTTTGGACTACCTTTATAACCAACACTGTTTCTGTCCGTTTCTCTTTGTTCCTTTTTTTCTTAAATGTTCGTTTTTGTTATAACAAATTCGCCGTAAATTGATGATAGCCTTCGTTAAAGTCGGTGTAAAAATGTGTGTAAATGAATTTCGTTGAAGTTTCGTTAGCACATCGTGAAAATTCTTGAAAAGTTTTGGTGAATAATTGAAAAATTTGTTAAATAAATTGCACAAATGCAAAAAAAGGTTTAAAAAAATCTTAAGCTAGTAAAGTGCTATACATTTCCTATAAAATAATATCGAAAAAATGAAAAAATTCCTTTGAAAATGTGAAAAATGAAAGGCTTTGAAAACCTGATTTTTGTGTGATATGAAGAAAAAATATTTTTGACGTCGCCAATCGAACCATTACGAATAAATAAATTGTGCTTTTTTTTTTACCAACAATTATATTAAAAAATTGTTGAAATTTTAGTGAAAAAAGAAAATTTAATAATTTTTGTGATAGAATTTTTTAGAAATTTCAAATTAATTATAACGCCTTTTTTTTGCAACACGCCCCTTTGATGATGAAAAAAAGAAGACTTTTTCTTTCAATTCCTTTTAAGTTCGAATTTCATTGCATATCTCTTTGTGTCGTTGTTTAGTCGTGAGTAAGTTTTAAAGTGTATGACGACTAGAACTGTATGCTGGTTTGTGTGTATGAGTTCCCCTTATTATTCATTTAAAGAAAAATTTTATATATTTTTTGTCGTCTTCTACTTTGGTTTTCGTTCATTAATTTATTTGCAATAGTGAAAAATATAAAATTCTTTTTAATTTGTTAAACATTGTTACGTCTATATTTGTTTGTATTTTATTTATCATTATTCAGGACGTAAGCCATGGTTGCTGCATTTTTTGTTTTTCCATTACTTTACTCATTTTGACAGCAGCGCATATCATTAGGGGAAATTAACAGTAGTGGTGGTGCATATGCACATAAATATGTATGTTCATATGTTAGGTTGTGCGTTTGTGTGTTAGCTAATGAAAAGAAGAAAGGACAAAAGTCAATACAGGGTTGCATAGTGCACTATCATTACTTTCTACAAACAATTTTAATTGTCAAGTAATTTTTGTTATATACATTCATATAAAACTATACATACGACAAATATTATTGTTAGTTTATTAATCATTTAAGTATAGATTAATTGTATATAAAATTGGTTGGCTCACTGTATAAATTTGAAATAATATATTTAGGAAATATACTTATGCTTCAGTTGTGCAATATAAATTTTCTTTTGGAGGAAAATTTTAGTTTGTTTAAGGTATTAATAATGCAGCCATGCATTCTTCATTATTACATTACCATTCTGAGTTAACTTAAATAAGATAATCGCAGATATTTTGTGCTAGTGTAGGATTTTACAAAACTATATTATATACATATATGCGTCGTATTAAGGAACAAACTTGTGAACTATTTGCAATTATAAAAGGAAAGCCTTTGTTACGGATAATACTAAAAGAGAATTGGGACACTTCTCGTCGACACTTAAGTGCACTAAGGGAAAATATAGATTATCACATTATGACGAAGCTTTTCATAGATGTAGTATTGACCATTGTTTCATAATTTTTTATCAGGTTCTTCGTAGGCGAAATGATTTTTGTTTAATTATCGGCAACATTAATAAGTTTGTGACATACATATATATATGTGTATATATATGTATATATATATATTTAATAATAATTTAATTTTCGTTAGCAGTGCATCAAATATTAGCATTGCTATAAAAATAAATTCGATTTAATGAGATTAAAAAAACAATACTATACATATAAATAAAAATAATAAAATATACATAAATTACTTTAACTCAAATATTGTGAAGTGTTTAAGAAAATATTTTTTTTTTGTTAATATTGCACAGTCTCTAATACACATAGGTATTTGTTTTAATATTTAAACTGAAATTATTATGCTAGAGTTTAAAAGATTTTTTTTATAGAAAAAGTGTGAACAAAGAAAACGAAAAAATAAAGAAACGAAAAGAAAACAAATAAATCTAGAATATCTAACAAAAGTGAATAAATATTTGTACAAAAACAACAACAATTTCAAAATTATAGAAAATGAATAAAGATGATCAAAATCAAAAATTAAATAAGAAAACGACTGGGACAACTTCAAAGAATAAGAATACAGCAACAACTGCAGTAGAAACTAAACAGCAGCAAAAACAAAAAATTAAAAAGAACAATATCAATAACAGCAACAACAACAATAATAATAACAATAGTTTAAAATTGGCTGCAGCTACAGCAGTAGCTGCCACAATTGCAACCATTGCGACCAACAATAATAATCAACAAACTCAAAATCCTGCTGCCGCTTCTGGCAGCAACAATAAAAAGTCCTCTAAACAGGGCAATGCTGCAGCAGGACGTCAAATCAATTCCTCAAATCTTTCCGCCTCCGCATTTTCCTCTTCCGCCATCAATTCAAATTCCTCAAATACAATTAAACCAGCTACCGATTTGGATAACGGTGGTTTAACAGCTGCCAATTCTATTGCATCGTTAGCTGCTGCAACGAACTTAGCTACTGCAGCTAGGTTGAAAAACACCAACAACAACAACAACCAAACTAATTCAAAAATTAAACTAAAAGTTAACAATACCAACACCAACAATTCCGCCAACACCTCCGTTGCAGTCAACACTGCCCATGGCAACAAGATGCCAAAAATTTCCGCATCAAATTCAACCGTCGCATCTGTATCATCAGCCACAACAGTATCAACCCCATCTAGCATGCAAAACTCATCAATTGGTGTAGATATTGATATGGCAGCCTTTAATTTAACACCATCTCCAGCAGTAACGGCAACGGCTACTGGTACTGTACCCACAATTACCTCAAGTAAGTCAACTACCGCAAATACAGCCATTGGCGGAGGTATTTCTTTAAAATCGAAGAAATCATCTTCAACAGCTGCCGCCGCTGCTGCTGCAGCAATCGCCTTACAGCAGCAAGCTTCAGCGGTATCATCAGGGAAATCTGCCTTATCACATGCAAAATCTGGGTCCTCGTCAAAAGATGCTCATTTAAAATTCACCTCCGCGTTACCGCTTCTGGTTGGTTCAGCGGCTGCAGCTGCTGCTGCAGCTAAGGGAGCCGGTGCCTCAAGTGTTGGTGCCCAAGCAGCTGCTGCGGCTGCTGCCGCCCTTAAACAAAAACTAAAAAGTGCTGCTGCTGCATCATCAGTTGTTGCTGCAGCTGCTGCAAGTAATTCCCGCTCAAATTCAACATCGACATCGTCGAATTCGTCATCACTGTCATCATCAGTTGGAATTGTCAATGCAATTTCAAATGCCCTGCAGAACATCATAACCAGCGATAATTCCGATACAGATACGGAACTTTATCCACCACCGGTAACGGATCTTTCCGAATCCGATGAAGAATCAGTTTCAGAGGTAGGTGAACATATATTGTTTATATTTACTTTTTTTTTTCTTTTTTCTTTTTGTTACTTACATTTTATTGTTAATTCAAAACACAATTTTCTTCGATAAATTTTCTGTATTTAACTAAAAATCAAGCATTGAAAAGCAAAAAAAAAAAAGTCCCAAGTTTTAATTATGATTATATGATTATGTATTTTTATTTTGTATAACATACACCACTCTGTATAATTAATTACATTGTGCTGATGTTTGTAACTAAAAAAAAAAATAATTGGCCTAGATCCACCTTTTATAATATCGAACATTTATGCAAACTTCAGGTCGCAAATACAAACATATTTGTTACATAATTTGTGATCGGTTTTAAGTAGATCACTTTTGAAATAATCACTAGATCTATGATACCTTTCAAAAGCATGTTTCCGAGTGAAAAATTTTGTTAGATTTGATGCAAAAGAAATTGGACTTCTTGCCACAATATTTTTCGTTTGAATCCCTTCCGAAGAGAACACCATTCATTTACATATAGGATGGTGCTATGTAGCACGCATGGTACAGTTTACATAATTTGGATATAGTTTTTTATGTTCCATTGCTCGAAAAAAGATTGGTTGGTTTTCATTGTTCTTATTGCATCTCAGAAATTGGACAAAATTTCAACTACCCTGTCTGCACATAGCGTCCCTTATAAGGCACAATGTGCATTATATATATTTCTAACTACTTATGTAATTTTAAAATTTAATACCCTGTCCACTACACTTGAAAAAAATGGATCGAAAGCATTTTTGTTGACAAAGCCAGTCTCTCGATATTAACTTAAACATACAAATGAGATATATTTTACCTAAAGAAGCGAGGCGTTGATTGAATGAATATACTAGCATCATATCCAATATGAACTTTGACATATACATTTAAATAACTCTTGCCAAAATTCGTGGTAATGGGTATTTTATAATTGATCTAGATCGACTAACGCTTTTTTTGTTATTTGAAAAAAATTTAAATTTTCGTTATTTAATTTTTTAGTAATTTCAGTTCTTTATTTGTTTGATTAGATCAGTTGGCATTTACTTACTGTAGCCTTCAAAGAAAAAAATTATTTTTTGATCGAATACATTAATACAAAGTTCACAGATTTTTTATTATAAAAATAATAGAAATAAAATTTATGCAAACAACTTCGCCTTCGGTGTGTTTTCTATTTAAAATTTTAATTCTAGAAAAATTTTAAATTCTTCCATTGACAATTTTGTGTAGAGCGACCCCTCCATTTATAATATGCAAACACAACAATCGTTATTTGTGTCTTAAAACGGAAATCCAAATTGTATCTTTTAAATGAATTCCTATTATGTATAAGCTTGTTTCTGAGTAGCAGTCACGTCGGTTCATCCATCATTAATTCATTCACACATTCATAGAGAGAAGCATCATCACAGCTATAACAATACAGTTATTCATTATTGTGTGTGTGTGTGTGTTTCTCTTGTTGTTGTTGATAATTGTCTTTTTTAGTGCAATTCGTCGGATGCAAGTTTTAAAAATTCTGCATTTATTTTGAAAGTAACACTAAAAATATTATTTTTTTTTTTAATAGAAATAATGCTAGAAAGCCAATAATCTAGTGAATTATTTAATTTTTTCTTTATAACTTTCCTTTTTATGTTACTATATTACTCAAATACGCTGTTCTAAATTATTATGTTTAATTATTCATACGTAAATATGACATACATATACATAGCTATTCAATAGACAATAGTCAGAAAATGTTATCAAACCGAAAAAGTATGAAACCTTATCACTATTTAGTGTACAGAGTTGGTTAAATCAATCGATTGAAATATCTCGAAATATGAAATTTCATTATTAAAAAAAGAAAAATTATAAAAAAAAAAATATTTTATATTTAAATTAAGCTAGTAAGCCTATATATTTATAATGTAAATAAAAGGGGTTTTTTCATATTACATTTTTCCCAACGTTCCGTCAATTTTTTGTTGACTTTTTCAAGGGGCGTAGTAGTAACATGATATTTTCTTATTACATTAAATGTAAATTTACACACAACATAAAAGAAAAAATACAAAAAATTAACGAAACGTTGGGAAAAATATAATAAGAAACAAGTAAGAAAATTATAGTCGGTCTACCCCATACGATGGTTTAGAAACCCTATCTCTTCGGCCCAACTAACTGGATATAGAAAATAAGCAAAAACCAAATTTGAGTGGCATTGTTATTAATTTTTTTGGCTGCAGATATGAAAAAGTTCATATTATATTATATGTGGACTAGGTCAAAAAATGGACCGATCCTGACCATATTTGGTAAAGTCACTTATATTTTGAAGAAGCTCTATATGGGGCCTGTGACTAAGAATTGTCCAATAGGGATTATTTTTGGACTACTGATTAATGGATACAATAAACACATACAAACCCAATTTTACTAAGATCTATATGATAATTTGGATCTTATGGCAATTTATGACGATTTCATAGGGGTCATTTGTATGGGGACTAGGTCTGAACATGGACCGATTTTCACCAATTTCAATAGCGTTCATCGCGGGCATCGTTAAATCGAATCAGATAGTGATTCTGATTCGATCGGTATAATAAAAGATGGGTCTAGGTCAAATATTTTTGGTAGTTACAAAAAGCAGCACAAAGTCATTATACCCAAACCACATAGTGGTATAGGGTATAAAAAACCCTTTTATTTAGATTAAAAATTATATACCTAGGCCTTACTAGTTTAATTTAAATATAAATTATCTATTTTTTTTAATCAAACAAAAAAAAAAAACAATTTCATTATTCAATTATAATTTTAAAATATAAAAAAGAGATAAAAGTAATTTATCAGTAATTTAAACCAATTTTTTGCAATTTGTGCAAAGCAATACTTGCACAAGAGAATATAATGGAAATGTTTATGTAAAATGCTTTAAAAAATTAGTTTTTCTTATGTTTATCTTTTTTAGGTACCTATAATAAAAATACATGCAAATCTTAAATGGGGGTATATAGACCGCGCAGGTTAAGATTCTCCAGTTTATAAATAACTCGTGAACAAACACAAAAAAAAATCATTTTTCGCTACTCTAAACAGAATAAAACAAAATACGGCCAACTGAATAGAATAAACGTACGCCCGTATTCATAATCAAATTCTAGCAGTTGGCTAACTTTTTTCATACGAAAATTTCAAAATTTGTGTGAAAAAAAGTTAGCCAACTGCTAGAATTTGATTATGAATACAGGCGCTAGTCTTTAGCTTAGGTTAGTTTTACATAAGACGTAATTGTAAAAAAATACAAAGTTAATAGGTATTTTATTTTTAATAATTAGTTTTTATCAGTTAAAATAAGGTTCACAAAGAAAAACTTTGTTTTTTATGCATTTATTAAAGATGGTCGGTTTAACAAAAATTTAAATTTACATTTTACTTCTAAATTTTACCAAAAATTTTTTTTAACAAAAACTATTTTGACGATTAGGGCTTTTAACCATAGAAAATCATCCTTATTTTTTTTGTACACTAACGTCATTTTTCGTCGAGTTGCTATAAAAAATATCGTGGGCAAAAAAGTGTTGACCAAAATTGATTTAATTTTTATATTTAGGTAATTTTTAATTAATATTAAAAGAAATTCAAATAATTTCATTATTGTTTCAACTTAAAATTGAGATCAAAACAAACAATAAAAATATGAATAAACTCGAAAAAAGATCTCGCGTCGTCGTTTTGACGAAGGATGACGGTGCAGGGTTATAAAATCAAGCAATCATCAAAATCTGTACTTTAAAATGTATTTATTTAGCGGAAATTTGTTTTGCCATTCTTTTTTCATTGAAGTTCTGAAGAATGTTAATTTACTATTAAACATAAGAAATTAAAATATTTTGTTTTTAGTCGGAATAGAATGATTTAAAAATTCAAAAATTGTACATTCTGTTTTCTTAAATTTAACCTTTAAATATGGAGGTGAAATTTTGGGACATACATAGTCAGTGACGTGGTGGTAAATTTTAACCCTTTTAATTTTACTAAAAAATATTAATAAAAAACATTTCTTCATAATAATTTGTTTTTAAAAATAAGCTAACACATTTTTCATTAAAAAAAATTAATTAATTTTTTTGAAAATTTAATTGAAAATTAATTTATTTAATTTTTTTTTGTATTAATTTCAACGACATATGCACTATATTTCACAAACCATTTCCACAGTTGAAGGTTAAGGCTCTCAGTGTTTTACGAAACAATAGATAAGTTTTAGAATTATATCGTGAGATAGTTATAAGTATTCTTTAATAACAAAATAGATGTTCTCAGATTTTGAATGCACTTTTTTATTACATTTATTTTTTTTATTACATTTTTCCTCGTTCTTTGTGTGGCTATGTGTATGATTTCTCTTAATCAAACAGTTAAATGTTTGATCGCAAATTTAACGAAGGGAGATTCCTTAATTTTACGAAACACTTGTCAAATATTGAAGGTTATATCATGAGACATAGGTTTTCTAAAAAGATTCGTGTTTGCCATTTTTGAAAAGAGAAAAAATAAGAGAATTACCGAAAAAGAATAAGGAAAAATTTTATAAAAAATAAATATTGGCAGGCTATAAAGCAATCAAACAACGTGTTTTCGTGTTTTTCCACATTTTATTTAGCATTTTATTCTTTTGTTCGTTTTTTTTTTTTAACAAAATAAACATTTTTGCTTATATTTAATGGTTTTCTGGTTTACACATTTTCAGTGATGTTTAACAAAAATGAATACAACAACAACGATGATGAAAAAGAAGGGGAATGTAAAAAATGGCAAATACACTTTTTGTTGTTGCTGTTTTTACAATAACAAAACACACAAATAAAACAAAAGTAAAAAAAAGAAACTAAAACAAAAAGTTATTTCACTTTAATACAACAGCAACAACACCAAAACAATAATATATGAAAAATTCAAACAAAATACGAACGGATGACTTGGAACAGACGGCTGACTCTTTGTTAAATTTGTTTTTGCATGAAGACTTTAATTTAAATTTGTATTTGATACATAAACATATTTTAGGTTCATTCGTTTGCATGGTACTTTTGATTATTTTAATTAAAAAAAAAAAAAAAACGAAGGGCACAACTTGGTGTTGATTATAAAGTTGAATATTTTTTACAATGAGGGTATTCCCTTTGATTTAAGTTACTGATATATTCTAGTTTTTTCGACGTCCGTCCTGTAGGATACAAAAAAAAAAAAAAAAACGAAACCGATTCGATGCGTTCGAATGTTTCTTATTTTCGTATGTTTTACGACAAACCGGCTTTTATGTGTCGGTTAACCGGTTTTGATATATCAAATTAAATTATTTACAAAATGTTGGTATAATAAAAATTATAGAAAAGATATTGTATACAAAAGGAAATTTAATTACACAAAAATATTTTTACATTATACAGGTTGAAGTAATTCAAGACTAAATTTGGAGGATTTGTTTCTCTTGGGACAAAATATACAATATTTAATAGACAATAGAGACAATAGATCAGTAACAATAATGATAACGGTCAAATTTACCTTTAAAAAAACTAAATGCTTGCGAGACGAGGAATTGCTTAAGGAATTTTGTTAGCTTTATTTCCCCCAACCTTTCAAAACATTTTAAGTTCTTTTAAAGAAATTGAACTTTTGCAGTTCATAGGTCCATCAAGCTACTTAGCAATCTATTCTCGTATACCGACATTACAGACAAATACATACATACCTAGACGAATAAACAGAAAATTAAACATTTATCGTAACGCATCATAGTCATTGCCATTATATGTAGATGTTGATGAGAATGTCAGAAATTCCAAATTTTTTTGTTTAGCATTCTTTTTCGACGGCAGCGACCTTAAAAAAATTTAATATTTTTTATTTATTCAGTAGAGGTAAATTTTATTTATAAACACAGCAACGTTTATTTTTAATTTACTTACAAATACTAAAGCATTTACTATTACAACTACCAGCAAACATGTTTTTATTAACCTGTTAACTGCGTATGAAAACAAAAATTGTTAGTCTTAAAAATGAATAAAAATAAATGATGCTTAGTGAAGTTGTAGGTACATACATATGTATTTCATGCAATAATTTTTTATTATCGAACTAGAGGACCCCTGCTGCTCCGCAGCATTATATTATATTATATTAATTTTTATAATATAATACCAAAATTTGCCAAGAGAAGTTAACGTACAGTAATGCCAAAATATGCCAAGATAAGTTTAACGTACAGTAAAAGTAAAGTTGATTCTCCACGCATAACTTTCCTCAAACCCAACGAATTTAAGAAGTTAATAGCTCAAAAGAAGGAGCTTGATCCACTGAGTGTTCCTAGACCTATGTCAACAGCCTACGTTAATTAGAACTCTAGTTATAGAGTTTTGAGAGAAGAAAAATATTGAAAAAAATCTTGAATGCAAAGTTTATTCATAAATTCTTTTAATATATAAGATGTATAGTAAGTTAATATCTTGTTCAGTATTGTTATATAATGCGTTTTTTGGTCTAGAAGGCTTTTGTGTTACAATATGGATAAATAAATAGTTACCAACGTTTAAATGTTGGCTTTTTACCTTTTCTATGCCAATCAACCTATCCCAGGCCTATTATATTTTACGATTAAAATTCGCTCAAAAATGTATTTGAAACTGAAAGAGAAAATATATGCGAAGTTTTATGCAAACATTAAGGCTGACGTCTAGAGTGCGCTCTACAAGCTACAATAGGATATGGCGCTACAATGCGCTACAAACCACTGCTTTTGTGTTCTTATGCGTTTGCTCAAAAGATGTCAGTGTGAGAGCATAGAGAGAAGCTAGTGTAAGCTTCAAAGGGGTTATGTAATGGTTTGTAGCATGTTATAGGTACATAGCTTTTTTATTACTCTTTGTGTTGTTCCAGGGAATTAAGACAGGGCTTTTTAGCCTGGTTTTTACTTCAATTCTCTTTTCAAGATGCTACTCAAATGCCTGTGCATTTACATTGTGCGTTTTTGGTTGCAACTATTGATTTTTTTGACGTTTTTTCTGGCAATTTTCAATTTTAAAATGTAAATTGATGAAGAAAAAAAATTTAAAAAAATTTACCGTAATCGGTATATTATTATGCGAGCGTGTTTTATGTTTTTAATCATTTTTATTGTTTTTTTTTTTTAATTTCCAATTTTTTTTACATTAAACGATTGTTTATTGTTTCGTCCCAAAGCACGGGACGGGTAAAACTTCTGTTTTGAATTTTTCTATATCACTTTCCATTTTAATTTCAGATTTTGTATTAATATAATATTGTTAATATTACAATAACATAATAACATCTTGAAGAAGTGAGAATTTTTCTATATGTTATGAGTTTTCTATATCAATTTCCATTTTAAATTGATATTTTTTATATTAATTTATCGTTAATAGCAAAATAACATAAAATGCACAATTAAAAAATGTATTAAAAATATGTAAAACTTAAATGAAGAAAACAACGCAAACGAACAAAACAAAGAGAAATACAAAGCTATACCATGCAACAAACCATTACACAACTGGAATGGAATGCTTGTGATCTATCCAAACAAACGTAAATGCTACATCTAATAAAAATCTTCATCCGAAGATTTCAATAGTGATCTTTCTTAAAAGCGATCAAGGCTTATGTTACAAATATGTATGTTTGAATTTGCGGCCCTTTTTTTAAAGTACCCTATTTTAAAAAAGTACCTTTTTTAAAGTACTTTTTTTAAATTACCCCTTTTTTATGTATCCTTTTTTAAAAAGGTACCCTTCAAGTCGTCTAAAATATATTTTGTTCAAAGTTTCCATTGTATTGTCACTCAGTGTATATAAATGTGAAAGTCTGTGTGTTTGAAGTTTGTAGTAGGCCACACCTTTGGGCAGATCTGTTTGAAATTTTCACAGCTTCTAATCCCTGGTTTCACTTTGTCATATAAACTGACAACAAACAATTGCCTCAACCGACAACTCGTAATTTTCTATTAATTACGTTTGCATTTCATTATATAAACTAATAAAAAATCTGGCTGTCAAACAAAAACAAAATACCAACATGTTGTCAATTTCATTTTAGATGTCAATTGTTGTCAGGGGGCATTCAAATGACAAGACATCACAACCCGTTTTCATACAACTGACAATAATTGACAACATTTGGCATTGGAAATGAAATTGTGCGAACCAGGTATTAGAATGATAACTAGACAAACTCCTCTAAAGTGGCTTTATATATTTATTAATATGATGCTAATTATGTCTATTTATGTATGTATGTATGATTATAACTCATTACATCATGTTATATTTATTTAAAATAAATTATATAAATCAAAAGTATAGAAAAATCAAAAAACACGACTGAAATGGGTTAACAAAAATATGAATGCGTAAAATGAAAATAAATTAAAAATTTTGCTTATGAAAAACTATGAGTTTGTTGTAGCAAAAATTAGAAATTTGTTGCTAAATGTATAAAAACACATACCAACTAGACACACAAACAAATTAAAATCGCACTCAACTCAATTATCATGTTGTTTTCATATTTCATTTGTCTCTTTGCAATTATCAATGAATTATATTTATTTTTGTTTTGCTTATTTTTAATGAAATTAAAAATATGTATTTTTTTTGCTTTATCATTTAAAAATTTACGGTTTGGATATTCGAAAAATGATTTTAACATGTTCGTAGTTGGTTTTGTTTTATTCTGTGACTATATTTATTTAAGCGTCTAGACTAGATTAATGTCTAAAAATTTATTTCACACTTTTTCTATTACAACTTGTTAGGAATTTATTAATTCAGGGATTGCTTTCACAAATTTTTGTTCTAATTTAACAACTTAAATTATCTTTATTTATACTTTAAATATAGTTAAAGTGAAAATTTCGAACTTATAATAACGTGATATAAATATTTATAATCAGTCAAAGCAGAATTAGTCGCACGTTTTACGTAAACGTTCCGAATCAGCTGATCCGATAACAAAAGCAAAAGTGTATAGAAATGAACACTCATACATACACGTAGCCATACGATGCGGATCGTTCTATAGAATTTCTCTCCGTTTTTATTTGACAGCTTAAACAAATGAATACAAACAAAGCAGAAACAAAATGAAAGCATCAAACAAATAAAAAAATTAAAAAAAAAGAAAAATTAGCCTTCGCAGTTTTTATTTTTTGTGCTATTTTTTTTTTATTTATTTATTTTTAAGATGAATTTTTACAATCGAAACAAAACATAGGTGCATAGAATAATTTTTCTATATTTTCTTGTCCATTTTTTCCCCAACAATTCGATGGTATTTCATTTTCAAAAACACCGTACCATGCTAAAATGTATTTCGGGGTTTTTCGTAAATATCTTGCAGTTGGATTTTGACTTAAAAATGCTAATATACATACATATTATGAGGGCGGATCAATAAGTCCGTGACTTTTAGAATGAAACACACTTTTTTGTGCAAAAAAAAAAAATATTTTTCAACATAATCTCCTTTAGCTCAATACACTTATTCCAACGTTTCTCCAATTTTCGTATCCCTTCCAAAAAATAGGATTTTTCGAGGTCCACAAAATAGGCATTTGGTTGATCAATAATTTCATCGTTGGAGCTAAATATCTTTGCAAATAGGAAATAGTCACTAGGGGCTAAACCCGGAGAATATGGCGGATGAGGTACCAATTCGAATAGCGGTTAAACAACTCCAAACAATCCTTTGAAGTTTTTTGATATGTTCCTAATGACCAGTGATTGTAATTACTTATTGTGATATTAAGCTTCCTATGGTCGTCCTAAGCAGGAATAATTAAAACAAATATGCTGTAATTTTATTTTCTGTCTGCGACGTTTCGACACTATTGTTGGTGTCCTCATCAGGCGTCTAATTTTATTTAATTAAAACAAATATGCTGTAATTTTATTTTCTGCCTGCGACATTTCGACACTATGGTTGGTGTCCTCATCAGGCGTCTAATTTTATTTATTTTATTTTCTGTCTGCGACGTTTGAAGTTGTCACACGATTACGTTTATGGTCAATTGAGAGCAAACGCGGCACCCATCTAGCAGACAGCTTTCTTAACCCAACTGGTCATTTACAATCGAAACCACACTGCCATATGAAATGCCTATGTCATCAACAATCTCACGCACTTTCACTCTTCGATCGGCCAACACCATATCGTGTTTTTTTTTTCGACATTTTGGCCGTCCAGAACGTTCAGCGTCGTTTGTTTTTGTGCGACCACAACGAAAGTCAGTAAATCACTTTTTTATCATTGAAATCGATGGTGCAGAGTCCCTATAGTATTTATCAAGCTTTTCCTTGGTTTGATTGATGGTTTTTTTTTCGCAAAAAATAATGTTTAATGAGCACTCGAAATTCACTTTTTTTCATTAAAAAAAACCACGAGGTTGTATGTTTTGAACAGCTGTTAAACCCAAAGTAAATGACTGAACTTGCTCAAAATTTTTTAGTAGTCTATAAACAGGTGGTACTTGATGGGAACAGTGTTGCATTTCATATGACTACGAGGAAGTTCGAAAAGTCACAGACTTATTAAGTTCTTAGTTTTCTGACTTTTATATTCGACAATTTTGCATTTCTTTCAATTATTAAATTATTTGTACCTATTAAACAGAATAACGGTATTATATATCGGTTTTTGATCTGGCTAATATGAATATTTGATCGGCTGATTTCTTTAAAATATCGAATTTATTTGTTTTCTATTGAAACAAGGATTCTTTAAAATTTTAAATTGTTAGCTGTTATGAATATTGTTTCATGTAATTTTATAAATTTCCAAACAATAGTTGTTTCATATTAAAGAATATGTAATTAAACAAATTTAAAAAAGAACAGAAAAAAAAAATTCAAAATATGTATTTTAATACCGTAAACTAGTTAAATTCAATAAAAAAAAAATACGAAATTACTATGTACTTTTTGAATAAAAAAATAAAATTTAATTTTTTTTAATTATTTCTATACTCTCCACATCATTGTGCAGAGGGTATATGTATATCTTTTTGTCAATCCGTTTGTAACTCTTCCAAATAAATAAATTATTGACCCTTATTAAAGGGGAAATACATCGGGCGATATCTGTCGTGTCTGTTGAAAATATTCTCCCATCCGTAATAGGTCGAGTTGGTCGCAATAGTGGGCTGAAAACGTTCGTCATAATCTGCAGTAGTTTAGTATTGCATTTGGATCCTATAGACAAAAAGGCGAGAAATGAGGTACGATAAAATTTCATATAAACAACTAATAGTGAAATCTTTAATATTAATAGGCTAGGCGATTTCATGTGGCTAATGCTGTGATTCTTAACCGGTGCTCCGCAAGATTGTCGCAGGTGCTCCGCGAAACGAAAGCTAAACTCATATAGTATAAAAAAATATACATATAAATTTATTAGAACAAACTTTCAAATATATGTATATGCGGTATGTACTTAGTTATGAACAAAAATTTAAATCAAGCAGGCTGCATTTCAAATATATGTACATATATGCGGTATGTACTTAGTTCAAACAAAAATTTAAATCGAGCAGGCCGCATTTCAAATATACAAAGTACATGCAGTAGTACTTAGTTATAAACAAAAATTTAAATCAAGTAGGCTGCACAAAAAAATTCTGATCAAATAATATGAAATATTTTAGTGTTGTGTTGGACGTAAACCAATGTGTTTTCAATAATTATTTGATTAAATTTGTGCCAAAAAAGTGAAAAAATTTATTTCAGTAAGTATATTACGTTATAATTGTAAATTAACATAAATTTAAAATAAAAAATTAAATAAATATGTGTACATACATATTTATTGTATTTATTTATTTAAATAAACTTAATATCGATCTCCTATGTTTTCATAAACTTAATTTTCTTATTCTGCATTAAACACTTTCGAAAAATACCTCTATTTACGCGTATATATATATATGTATGTACTTATTCTTATTCCCAATTTATTTAGCCATGGACAAGTTCTTGAAACGAAAATGTAATTCTGAGAAAAATATTAATGATGGACCAAGTACAAGTCGGAGTAGTATTAATAGTGGTAATACAGAAGATGTGTCAACATGTAATAAAATAAGGAAGACTTATAGACAGTATTCTGACGAATACATCAGTTTGGGATTTACATGGACCGGTGAAAAGGAGTGTCCAATTCCTAAATGTGTTGTATGCGGTGTAGAACTGTCCAATAGTGCTATGTTTCCGGCTAAATTAAACCGACACCTTACTACTACCCATGCTAATCTTGTTTCAAAAAATAAGGATTACTTTAAAAGGTTATTGGGCATGCAAGATAAGCAAGCAAAACAATTTAAATGTGCTATGACAATATCTGATAAGGCGCAAATTGCATCATACAAGGTAGCCGAGTTAATTGCATTGAAACTAAAACCACATACTATAGCAGAAAGTCTAATTTTACCGTCATGTTGTGAAATAGTCAAAATCATGTTTGGAGAGGATGCAATAAATGAGATTATGAAAATTCCCCTATCTAATGATACAATAAAAAAAAGAATAAAAGACATGTCACTTGATATCGAGGAAACGGTTAATAATAAGCTTTCAAAGAAATTTTTTGCTTTGCAAATAGACGAATCTGTTGATATTAGCAGTAAAGCTCAATTACTTGCATTCGTTCGGTTCATTGATGAAAATGAAATAGTTAATCAATTTCTTTGCTGCAGAGAGCTTACAGGACATACAAAAGGAAAAGATATCTTTAATTGTATTACTACATATTTAGAAAAATACCAAATATCCTGGGATTTCTGCGTTGGAATTTGTACAGATGGATGTCCATCAATGGCAGGATCTATTAAAGGAAGTGTTACACTTGTGAAGGAAAATAATCCAAATATCATATCTACACACTGTTTTTTACATCGGGAAGTTTTAGTTTCAAAAACATTGCCAAACACTTTAAAATATGTTTTGGATGAAGTGGTACAAATAGTAAATTATATTAAATCAAGGCCTCTGCAGGAACGCATTTTTAAACAGCTTTGTATATCTATGGATGCTAAGTATGAAAGTTTGCTATTGCACACTGAAATAAGATGGTTGTCTCGCGGCAAAGTCCTATGTCGTTTATTAGAGCTCAAAGATGAATTGTTGTGTTATTTCCGAAATGCCGCTGTGGATAAATTTGCAAAAAATTTTGAAAATGATATTTGGTGTGCTAAATTGGCATATTTAGCTGATATTTTTAAATACTTAAATTCAGTTAATACAAGTATTCAAGGTAAAAATGAGAATATTTTAACAGCCACGGATAAAATACTGGGATTCAATAAAAAAATATTGCATTGGAAAAATCGAATAATAAAAAACAATACGCTTGATATGTTTCCTTCAATTCAAACTAAAAATGTCGCAGATATTATTCCTGCCGTAATAGAACATCTAACAATATTGGAAGAAAAAATCGAATGTTACTTCCCATCCCTTAAATTAGAATCCTATGACTGGATACGAAATCCGTTTGGGACATTTGAATTTTCTAATTTGGAACTGTCTTTACAAGAAGAAGAAGAAATTATTTCCTTGTCTACAGATCGATCTCTGAAGATGGAGTTCACAAAATTGTCTAATGAACATTTTTGGATTTCCGTCCAAGATGAATACCCATCTTTATCTAAGAAGGCAATCGCAATATTATTACAATTTGCTACATCATATCTCTGCGAACTTGGATTCTCAACATTAACAAATATAAAAACTAAAAAACGAGAAAGACTTCTCGATTTAGAAGAGGAAATGAGGGTAGCAATATCTTTTATTAGACCCAACATTGGCGAAATATGTAAAACTCACCAGGCTCAAATATCCCATTGAATTTGTATTATATTTTAAGTCATTTTGAATTTGTAACAATTTAGTTTTGTTAAATATATTGAATATATTTTATTTTTTGTATATTGTAGTTATTTGAGTTGAATAAATAAAAAAATAAAATACAAATTACTAGAATCAATGTTATTTGGTAAGGTGCTCCGTGAAGGTTTCATGTAATTAGAAGTGCTCCGTGAGCTCGAAAAGGTTAAGAACCACTGGGCTAATGTTTTGTTCTACCGTTTTATCCCGATTTTGACCAAACGTATATTATTTGAAAGTTATTTCTTTTTGGACGCTTTGCAGATTTACAGATTTTTAATTTTTTTCCTTTATTTTGAGTAAATTGCATTTAAAGTTGCTACTAACACATACATAAAATTATACAATGCTATGTGTGTGTTTATTATATTTGTTAATGTATTTGTAAAAAAATGAGTGGTTTTTTGTGTTTTTTTTTTGTAAATTGGCTATAAGTGATTAGCATACTTTCAGGGTCTTTATTTAATGAAAAAATAAAATTTCCTAGAATTTGCGCTCGAATTTCGAGGGCTGGAATCTACTAGTATGTACATATATTTATAAGTAACAGAAAGTATGCATATAGATATGTATCAGCAATGCATACACATTTTTGTTTGTTTTACATGTGAAAAAACAACAACAAGATAAAAATGTGTATGCATTGTTAATAAACAAACAAACAACAAGTAAGAAAATTATAGTCGGTCTAGACCGACTATACGATACCCTATCCATGCGTTTAGAGACGCTATCTCTTAGACCCAATTAACTGGATATAGAAAATAAGCTTAAACAAAATTTTAGTGGGATTTTTTATTAATTTTTTTGACTGCAGATATGAAAAAATTCATATCGGATGCTATATCTATATGGGGACTAGGCCATGTTTGGTAAAGTCTCTTGTATTTTGCAAAAATAAATATACAAACAAAATTTGCGAAGAATCAGTGCAATATATTTGTTTTTTTGATAGATTTAAGTGAAGATCGGGAAGCAGCTCTATATGGGATCTATGACTAAGAGTTGTCCCATAGGGATCATTTTTGGACTACTCATTAATGGATGTAATAAACGCATATAAACCCAATTTGACTAAGATCTATATAACAATTTGGATCTTATGGCAATTTATGTCGATTTCATAGGGGTCATTTGTATGGGGTCTAGGTCTGAACATGGACCGATTCTCACCAATTTCAATAGCGTTCCTCCTATGGCCGATAGAAGCTTATATACCAAATTTCATCAAAATATATTCATATTTGCGACCTGCAGTTTGATTACAAGGTTTACATGGACACACAGACGGACGGACATTGTTAAATCGAATCAGGTAGTGATTCTGATTCTATCGGTATAATTAAAGATGGGTCTAGGTCAAATATTTTTGGTAGTTACAAACAGCAGCACAAAGTCATTATACCCAAATCACATAGTGGTATAGGGTATAAAAATGTAATTCTATGTGTTTACATTTATGCTCATTGCATTTAATATTTTTTTTTTCAATTAAAAAAGCAGGAAAATACTTAAATTTTTTTAAAATTACTTTATTAATTTTAAACGTCATTGTTAAAAATCTAGTCATTTTCTCTTTTAGTGTTCACAACCTTGGTTATAATATTGTGTTTAAAACACGAGTGTAGGGTATCAAATATTCGAAATACTCTTACTTGTTTTTTTTTTGTTCTGTATAACAAAATGTTTCCAGTTTTGGGGATATTTCCAAAGGAAAGCCTTCTTGTCAAGATCATATGAATGCTATGATTACTTGTGTCTACGACAGCACCAAATGTTCAAAGTACGTTAAGTTTTCGTAGCATTACGTTAACGTTTGAGATGAAATCCTTCTGCTTGTATTTTTTTTTAAATCTATTTTTCATAAAAAATCTGTTTTTTTTATTAATTTTTCATATAAAATCAGTTTTATTAACCTTGGTACTTCTAAATATTTATAAGAAAAGTAGTGTTCGTTAGTATACCTTTTTTAACAAATTAAATTTAAATGATTCTTGAATTTTCTGAAGCAAACAAACTCCATTGGTTTAAAAACTCTAGTAATTCTAACAATTATTTAAAATTTAATTTATCTATATTTTTGTTGTTTTTTTTTCTTCTTAACTCTACTACGTGTTGTTCACACCTTTTAGCTTTCTTTTTATCAGTTTATTGCCATACACAATTTTTTTTTTGCAAAATAATCATCTTACTACAACTTTTCTTCTTGTTTAACATTGCGTTTTTTTTCGGTTCTCATGCGCATTCGTTTTCTCCTAAAAAAATACAACACAAACATAAATTATTGCCAAAAAGAATTAAAAACAACAACAGCCACAAAAATTGGCATTTTCGGGTTAAACAGCAAAAGTGGTGGTGAAACAAACAACGAAAATATATTTATCAGAAAAAAAAAAAATAATAAATAAAAACACTGCTCCTCAAAAAGACAAGACTAAATAACAACAACAATTTTTACCTTGTTTACGTACAATGACCATTTTTATGACAATTACTCGTATATTCAATGGTTATTTTTTTGTTTAAATAAATAACAACACAAAATAAATTTAAATACTCAAAACAACGATTCAAGTCCATCTTTTTAGAGAAAGAAAATGAAGAAGCAAAAACCTGAGGTGTGTTTTTGCTTCTTCATTTTTTAAGTTGAGAATATTATAAATAATCATCGTCTTTTAACCCTACAAAATAAAAGCTATTAAAATAAAAACAACAACTACAACAATATTTCGTTCATTACACCCTATAAACTTTTTTCATTTTAATACATACACAGAATACTACGTTTTAATACACACAATTTACAATAAATATATATTTTTTTGATGTATGCCAAAAAAAGTAATGAAAATACCTACAATCATTTTAATTAAATATTAAATAAATATATTTTTTTTCAATATACGTAATAGTCAATGTTGCCCACTCTTGGACGAAGAACAACATCATAAGCTTTGAAGAAATGGGTAGAAAACGCAGCTTGAAAAAAAAACAGATATGAACTAAAAAGCACCAACAAAAAGTATGAAAAGCACATAATAGCAACACTGGTTATAGTAGATTGTAAAGTATTTCCATTTTAGTCATCACCAGATATTAATTTTAACTGGAAATGAGATGTTCAAGTAAAACTGTTCAGACGCGATATTTCTTAAATTCTGTAAGATGTAAATTTTTGTAGCATTTTAACATAGACGGAGAAAAAATCCATATTTTCTTTCTCTCCGCACACTGAACTTTTAAAAATGTACCTAAATGTATTTTACAAGTCAATCATTTTTAATATTTTTTACCGACCATTTTGATTCAGTGTTCGGTCATTGTGTTTGGAGTTTGGTCAAACAAATTATTTGTATTTAGACAAAAATAGCTACATACATATGTTTACTATTTTAATAAATAGGTACATAATACAAAACGTTTTGTTATTATTATTAAATCGTTATTAACATTTTGTATACTCTATTTCCATACCACACTTCGTATCAGAAGAACAATAATTATTATGAAGGATAAACAAAATGTATACATACGTACATAAATACATACATATGTATGTGGATATTTTTGTTCGGCCGAGACGAAACTTTTTGTGGATAACAGGGTTTGACTTAAATAATATATAATAAAAAAATGTATAATAAATTTTTATTCAAATAAAACTTTCAGCAATCGGATTCGGCAGAATAATGTAGATTAACCCATTTCCGACCATTACTTTAAAGCGTTACATTCTTGTTAGTTCCGTTAGGAAAATTCGAAAGTTTCGGAATTTTCCCCTTTTTATTTTTTGAAAATGGAAAATTCAAACAATGGCCAAATGTAATATAAAAAAATAGAAGCAAATACTATAAATAGTATTTGTTTAAAAAATATGCAAATTAATAACACTAGCCAACAAGGTTTTGGACTGGAGCAACTAAATATCTTTCCTAGGGTAATTTGATGGGCTGAATACGAAACTGTAATTGGGTGTTCTCTATCACGTCAGGTTTTCGGGATACAAAAAAAAAAAAACAGTTTTTATTCGTTATTTACATAAACAATCATTAGTTTATTTAAAAATCAACGAATTTTCAAAAGTAAATGGCGTTATTTGAACGTCGTTTGTATTTTGTTGGTTCGGTTTCACGTATTATGCTGAGTACACACGATGGAACATCAACAGGAACATCGTCATGTTCCACTTAATGTTCCATCGGTGTAGCAATGTTTCCTGTCAAAATCCATGTTTCAATTTTGGTTCCTCAAATATCAAATTATTTTGATATTTTATGTTTCCAAACTCAATGTTCCATCGTCTGTATCGATGTTTACTGTGTGTTTGCTCTCTTATTTCATTGAGAGCAGTCGTGCTGTAATGTTGTTTTGTATATCGGAGTAAAGACAATAAAAGAGAGACGAAAATTACGAAAATTTAACATAATGAAAATTTGAAGAATTTTATAAATAATAATGAATAGTGATAATGAAAACTAGCAGATTCCAGCCCTCGAAATTCGAGTGCATATTCTAGGATATTTTTTCATTAAATAAAGACCCTAAAGGTATGCTAATCAATTATAGCCAATTCACAAATCAACACAAAAAAAAAACTAATTTTTATTACAAACACATTAACAAATTTGATAAACACACACATAGCATTGTATAATTTTATGTATGTATTAGTAGCAACTTCAAATGCAATTTACTCAAAATAAAGGAAAAAATTTAAAAATCTGTAAATCTGCAAAACGGCTAAAAAGATATACCTTTCAAATAATATACGTTTGGTCAAAATCGGGATAAAACAGTAGAACAAAGCATCGGTCACAAGAAATCGCCTAGCCTATTAATATTATAGATATGAGGAATTTTATAAATTAATATAAAAATTTATAAATTATATAAAATTTTATAGCTAAATATAACATTTATTTTCATCCGCGTATATTTGTTTAGTAGTACATATATTCAATAAGCACACAGAACTGATGTTTCGTTTTTGGTTCCATCGTCTGTATTAAAAAATGGAAACATGTTTTTTTTCGTATGTTTCTCTTAATGTTCCATCATGTGTACACAGCATTAGAGTCCAGCAATATTCTCCCAGTATGCTTTTATCCCAAAATCCTTGATAATTTCTTTCAATTTTCATTAAATTTTGGTGAGCACGCTCCCCTTGCTCGTCGCTCACCGCACCTAGGTGAAAAAATCTAAATGCGAATGAAGAAAATGCATTTTGAGTGACATTAGTGCACCCAATTCGTGATAATTTTTCAATAATTCAGCAACAATTTGTCTGTAGTTTTCACTCTTATTGTTTCCAAGAAAACTGTCCACGATTCACTTGAAAGATTTCCAGGCTGCATATTCTTTCTCCAATAAAAATTGTGAAAAATTGTCATCATTCAATAGCTTCCTGATCTGAGGGCCAACAAATATGCCTTCTTTGATTTTAGCATATGATATTTTAGGAAAAACCGCTAACAAATATTTAAATGCTGCACCATCTTTGTCCAGAGCCTTGACAAAGTTCTTAAAAAGGCCCAAACGTCATTTGGATCAATTAATGGTTTATTTGAAATGTTTTGTTTTCCTGCTGAATACTCAGTTCTTTTTGGCCACTCTGTTCTGACGTAATGATGACCTGTAGCGCTGCTATCCCACAGACAAAGGAAACAACAATATTTTGTGAAACCTCCTTGCATACCAGTCAACAAACCAATGACCTGAAACAGATTAATTTACAGTTATTTACGATGGTCTATACTATATATACAAAGGAATTTAAATCACACACCTTAAGGTCATCACAGATCTTCCATTTATGGTCGTTATATTTGAGTAATGTCAAAATTTCAGTCATTGATTCGTAATTTTCCTTTGTATTAATGGCATGAGTAATTGGTATGGATGGCTTTTCATTCCCATTATGCAAAAGAAGAGCCTTTAAACTGTATTTAGCCATCAATAAATAAATTCATTCAGTTTTGTCATATGGCTGGTTCATGTTTTGAAATGAACCATCAACATCAGTACAGTATAGAATAGTGTTTCTTTTCAAAATATGCAGCCAATTCCAAGCTTCTATCTCTATAGATTGTTACTTTTGTCCCAACTGCAAGATGTTTCCACTGCTGTATGCGTTAAGCTAGTAATTCTGCGTTATTTGCTTCGTTAAATGTAAATCCCGAATTAGATCATTCAGCTCAGCTTGAGTCACTAAATGGCGTTCATCATCAGCCTCATACAAACTACTACTGCTACTAGTGAACGATGTTTCGGACTCATTGCTCGTAGCACTGGGAATGACTGGTAATGTATTATTTGGTGGACGTTGAAATTGTTTGGAAACCGATGGGACATTCGCGTAAGGAATATTTTTTCGATGTTTCATATTGAATCCAGCAACTTTTGTTAAACAGAAATAACAATCGGTTTTGTGGTTACTTGATTCTCTCCAAAGTACTGGAATTGAAAAATCGAAATAGATCTTCTTGCCATTTGACCACTTGTAAAAACAGTTCTGCAACTATTGCAAAACATTGTCGGTTTGTCCAAGTTTCTGACAGCAAAACCAAAATAAATGAAATATGCATATTTTAATAAGTCTGATATTGCATATCCTTTTTTTCCAAACAAATATTCACCACAAACAAAGCAAAAATAGCTTGAATCAGCAACACACATTTTTCCTGACATGCTTAAACGCTACTGTTATGAAGATTTAGAAAGAATATTCTGTCAAATTGATAATTGTGAAATTGTAGTTTCAGTATTGACTGTTTTACAGTATTGCCAGCATGCGATAAAAAATGAACAAGACGTGCCAGATTCGAATTCAGCGCACACAGATTAGTTAAAAAAATGCTTCGTTAAATTTGTAGACCAGTGTAATTGCTGATGTTTATTAAATTTTTGAACACTTAAAAGTTAAACAGGAAAAAATTTCGCAATATGTGTTTTTATACATATATATGTATGTAACTATATGGTATATTTCTGTAACTTTTTTTTAAAAGCAGGGATCAATAAAAATAGTTATTATGTATTATAGGGCTTTTTTGGTCAATTTTATTAAATGTAAAATAAAAATTCTTTATTTCATTATTTCCCGACGTTTCGTTGAGTTTTTGTCAACATCTTCAGGGGCATTTTATTTTGAATATGAATTTTTAACTTATAACATTAATAAAAAAATTATTGGTGTATTTTGACATCACAAATTGATTGGTTTTAAAACACAGTATATATAAATAAACAAATAAGTAAACTATTGAAAAACTAAAACATTTATATCACAGAATTTAACTTTAGTATCACAGTGCAAATGAATATATCTATATATATCTATATATTCATATATCTATATATCTATCTATATATATCTATAGATGTTGACAAAAACTCAACGAAACGTCGGGAAATAATGAAATAAAGAATTTTTATTTTACATTTAATAAAATTGACCAAAAAAGCCCTACATACACTCTATAATACATAAAACAAATAAGTTTGGTCTAAAATCAATATTCAAGTATACAACTATTACTTTCTAAAATTTTGATTGTTTTTCGCGCAGAAATGTAAGTTATATTATGATTTTTATCTACATATGTCGAAAAAAATTTTGAGAAAATTCAATTCAATTGAAAAAATACCTTATTTTCTGGAGGAAAAAATAAAAATAGAAAAAATAACTGATATATTATTTTCTATTTTTACAAATATAAAAATTAAAAAATTAACTTTAAATTTCTAACTCAATCATAACAAATCTGTGGTTTTCTGGAATAACCGCGTATGTCCATTTTTGTCAGTTTTGAGTTAACGATGCCAAATAAATTAATTTTTAACGCTCTTTTACATGTGTTCAATTTAAAAAAAAAATATTGGCCATTTCTGAGTTTTTTGTTTAAATAACGACGTAACTTAAATGTTTATTAAATTAATTTGCAGCACTAACGACGTATGTCAACCTACGTTTAATCGCTGACAAATTATTTTCTTAGCTAACGACACATAGCGACATACGTTGTTATTAATGAAAAAAATGCAAAATAATTTTGGATTAGTTTTCAGTTTATAGCCACTTATAAAAACTTTTGTGTTTATTTCTGTTATTTTTTGTCGCTATTATTCTTGATACGTTGTTATATTCTCATCCTAAGTCCCGTTAACTTTTTGTTGACGAACAAAAAAATCCATTTTTCAAGCAGCAACAACTTATGTCTACATGGGTGGTTACATTGGTAGTTTTCTTTTTCAAAGAAAACGACGTTTGCCGACATAAGTTGTTTTATCTGCATACACTTTAAGTGTAATTTACTTATAGTTTTTTTTGTCCTTCTCTAGGATCTTTTCCTCTGAAGATTTTTGACTCAAAATTTTATATAAAGTATTTATTGCCCATTTCTACAGGACTGTTAAATAAAAAGCTCTAAAATCTATATCGAGCCCATAATTTCACATATAACGTTTTTTGGCTCCCCTGAACATTTTGATTTTATGACATACGCGGTTATTCTAGAAAACCACAGAAATGTCTGTTAGTTTTGCTGGAAAAAATACAAATCAAAATAAAAGTTATTTCTGCTCGGAAAAAAAAAAACAAATAGAAAAAACTATGTGAGTCCGATCACAGGGCAGATGTGTAAACATCTAATAAAGATTTTTTTAAGTTGGAAGTACTTGTGCTTTCAGTATATATTTTTTTTTCAATTTAGTGATACATTTAGCCTAGTTTAATTAGCTGTTATACTTCAATATTGTTATATTTGTGATTGTCTAATACTTTTTGAATTAGTTTATATTGTGAATTTTTTTTGTATTGATTATATTACAAAAGGTAGAACTGTTACGATCCCTGCTAAAATGACATGACTAAAGGTTGATAAGGTTCGAAAAGTGTACAAAGCGTATGTCGACAAAAGTTCACCAACTTTTAACTTTTTCACACCTTGCAGGCTTTATCCATCTAATCAGCTGTTGTTTAAAGTAAAAGTGAAAAAAAAGTTCTGAAAATATGAATGAAAATCTAAAAGAAAAAAATAAATAATAATCTTACCAATAAAAACAAAGTTTTTATTAAAACTCTTTCTTTGCTTATGCATATGAGTTTTGAATCTCTCTATGACTTTGCATGACTATTTTAAAATTAATCTTTGGTCACAACAAGACTATGTACAAAGTTTCAGATCGATCGGATGAGGGGAAATGGGGCTTAAATCACTCCGTGACTGTGATTGACTGTGTGTGACTATCTTGAAATTAATCTTTGGCCACAACAAGTCTATGGACAATGTTTCAGATCGATCGGATGAAGGGAAGTGAGGTTTAAATCTCTGCGTGACTGTGCGTGACTATGTCAAAGTTAATTTTTTTCATAGCATGTCTAGCGACCCAGTTTCAGATCGATCGGATGAGGGGAAATGGGTTTTAAATCACTCCGTGACTGTGCGTGACTACCCCAAAATTAATCTAGGCACAACAAGACTGTGGGCCAAGTTTCAGATCAATTGGATAAGGGGAATGGGGTTGACCCACGACAGACAGACAGACAGAGAGTACGAGTTAAAAGAAAGAGTTTAAAAAGTAAATATTGAGTGTAGAAAGAGCAAAATAGTTCGAGAAAGATAAATTAAATAAGTTTATAAAGCGTGCTATATAACTTGCCGTGTATAAAGCGCAAAACTTTATAACGCTCAAATGACGTTGCCTTCGAAATGCGTGGTGTTTGCTTCCATCTTATGCCATTTTTATACCCTATACCACTATGTGGTTGGGTATAATGACTTTGTGCTGCTGTTTGTAACTACCAAAAATGTTTGACCTAGACCCATCTTTTATTAGCGCAAACGACGGTGCAGATGCTTCTGTTGGTCTTGGTACTATCTAAAATGAAAAATATATATATAATCATTCTTCTTTTGACCTTTAGAATTCTTAATTCTTACCTTGACATCAAATTCCTCCATTGCATTCCGTATCCTTGGATATGCAGTTATGCGAGTATTCAGGGCACGGTCTTCAATGTTGGGTAATGCCAAGTGCTTAGTAAGCATAAGGAGGAATGAGCGCCGTCTGTCACTTCTCTTCACTGGCTTCATCTCGTTGAATATTATGAATGCAGCTAATGCAGCGATGTTTAGCATATTGTAAAACATGTCAATCGGCCAGCGCTTTGTTGAGCGCTTGCATATATACGTACCAATCATCTGGTCCATAGTATCAACGCCGGATTTGTTGGCATTGTAATCAAGAATGGCTAAGGGCTTCTTCTTTTCAATTTCCATGTTCACATCGCAAGTGTAATGTTGTGTAGATAGAAAAATTACTGATTTATTCTTCCTGGGCACATATGAGCATAGTGCTATATCGCCTTCGTTGAACCCAAACAATGTGCTGTTGATTGGCCGCGTACGATTTTTATGTAACTCCCGTGGCACAAATGTTTTGTTAGAGCGTACTGTTCCAACACATGCAGTTTTCTTTCTCATCAAAATACACGCCAAGTTCAATGTACTGAAGAAATTGTCAGCATAAATTGTGCGGCCAGAATCCAAATATATATCCGCAAGAGCAAGTACAACGTTCTGCCCTTGATTTATTTCACGCTCCTGGTCAGGCAATTTACCAGAATAAATCATTCCTTTGACAGGATAGAATGATTTTGAGTCACACAACCACCATACCTTTATACCATACTTGGCTGGCTTCGACGGAATATATTGTGTGAAGCGGGTATAGCCTCTGTATGGGAATAACTGCTCATCAACTGTCAGTGAATCATGCGGAGTGTAAGCTGCTGCTAAGTTAGACTGCAACATTTGCCAAATATCAATTGCCGCAGTTTTGCTATTGATTAGTCGCTGCTGTCGCGTATTTCCATTAGTATTAGAAGGTAATAAAACAAATGTTAAATTCGAAGAACTCGTTTAAAATGTGTTCAAACAATAAAACAGCTAAAAAGAAGCCAAAATAAAGTTTGTCTTAATGATTTCTTGTAATTTCAGTACAAGGTCCCTAGGGACATACATAAATTGCCATAAGATCCAAATTGTCGTATAGATCTTAGTCAAATTGGGTTTTGCATGTGTTTATTACATCCATTAATGAGTAGTCCAAAAACGATCCCTATGGGACAACTCTTAGTCGTAGGCCCCATATAGAGCTGCTTCCCGATCTTCACTTAAATCTATAAAAAAAAACAAAAATATTGCACTGATTCATCTCAAATTTTGTTTGTATATATTTTTGCAAAATACAAGAGACTTTACCAACCATGGTCAGGATCGGTCCATTTTTGGACCTAGTCCCCATATAGATATAGCATCCGATATGAACTTTTTCATATCTGCAGCCAAAAAAATTAATAAAAACGCCACTCAAATTTGGTTTATGCTTATTTTCTATATCCAATTAGTTGGGCCTAAGAGATAGGGTCTCTAAACGCATGGTATAGGGTATCGTATAGTCGGTCTAGACCGACTATAATTTTCTTACTTGTTTAAATTGCCAAATGAATGAAGTGCCTTTCTGTGAAAACTTAATTTAGAAATTGTTGTATTTTTTTCCTTTATATAAACTTAAAAGTTTCTGTTCGAAAAATGAATTGTGGAGGGAAATGGATTAAGCCTAATATCGGCTTTAGTAATCAATAACACACAATCAAGTAACATTTTCGTTAACACTTGACTGTTATTTAAGCGTTTCACTAAGGAACGTCATATCTACAGCTGAATAAAATTGACAATTAAGTGTATAACTAATTGAAGTATAAATTCTTTTAAAAAAGCAGTAATTCGGAAATATTCATTTTGATTTTTACATACATATATAAATTAACAATGGATAATAATTTATTAGAAATTAAACCCTCCAATATACACAGCTTAATTATAAATTTAATATAAATGATGTATGTGTGTTTGTGTGTATTTAACCCATACATATTTGCACTAAATTTTGTTTATTTTCTGGTAAAAAGGTCAAGCACTTCAGATTGTTGAAAAAATTAATAAAACACAGAAAGAAACAAACATTTAATCAATTAAAGTATGATTCATAATGTAATTCTTTGATTTCCCAATTTAAATGCCGAGTAGATTAACATTCATATATACATACTCGCATACATCCACACTATATGATGACTGCATAACGATATTACTAGAAAAACAAAATAAATTATGTTAAAACATGTACAAAACTTGAAAATAAACCAGAAATCTATTATTTTTTAAATTGAAAAAAAAAAAAAAAAAAAAAAAAAGTGCAAAAGAAAGAACAAAAAAATATGTGTAGTGCATGTGATTTTTCGTTTTATTTTTCGTACTGTGTGTGTAAAACCAATAATAACTACAACTCATTTTGTTGTTGACGCCGAATTTCTACAAACATTTATTATTTGCTTGTCGTTTGCTGTCTGCTTTTACTCCACCATTTATAAGAACGAGTACGACGAACACAGGTGTTGCCAGAAAATTGTGTGCTCTTCTGGCCATAGTAGATGTTAAAAGCAGTTAAAAAGTTGTATCCAATTTAGGAATTTTTAAAATTTGAAGAACCAATTAATTAGAAAAATTATACATTTCAAATCTTTTCTTGCTATTGTTTTTATTTTCAAAAAACAAAAGTAAAATTTTAAAAGCTTGAAACACTTTAATTCACATAAAAAATTTCATTGTATAAAATACAATGTCTAAATTTATTTTAAATACTTCGAGTTTGAATTTTTGTTAAGTTAAATACCTTTTTACAAATGTATTGTAATAATAACTTACTAGCAAATTCCAGCACTCGAAATTCGAGTGCAATTTCTAGGCAACTTTATTTTTCAACTGAGCCAATTCACAAACCAACGCTTTTATGGTTTATTATTATTGTGAATGAAGATAACAAACTCATTAAAAACACATTAATAGTGCGTTTACATCTGAGGAAAATCTAGTAGATTTTTGTTGAAATCTATTTCAAAATCTATACCGTTTACATCTAACTTCTTTGACATTTAGTTAGATTTTGTTTCCACAACAATAAACAGCTGATTAAAATAAACATAAAACTAGAAGTACCAAAAATATTCAAAACAATAGGAAAAATGGAAAATTCTAAAAAGGAACAGATTTTATTGTTATATCACGCATTCAAAATGAAAAAAGCACAAGCTAAAATGCAAATTTTGCGAAAAAAACAACATCAGTATTTGTTAAATGCATTGTTTGAACAGCAAAAACAAATACATTTTTCAAAATTATTATATAGCAGATTGGAGTGGGCACACGTAAGTATAAAAAGTTATAACTTTTCAATTACTAAATATTTGTTTATTATAGATTCGTCACGGTTCGTTTTGGGAGCGAGACGTTCCTCTGATGACGGAAAAAGATTTCATCGAAAACTTTAGGATGAGCCGCCAAACATTTCAGTTGCTTTGTTCAAAATTGACTGAAATGAAAAAAATCGATACAAAGTTTAGGAAATGCATCCCCTTCAAAAACGAGTTGCCATTGCCCTTTACTGCCTGAAGTCATCTTCCGAATATGCGTCCATAGCCCACATGTTTGGAGTATCCAAAGCAAGTGTATGCCTCATTTTGCAAAAATTTTGTATTGAGGCCTGGAGTGCCCTTTCTGAGGAATATTTGCCCCCAAATTTTATCAATGATGCAAAAATAAAGGAATGTGTTGACGGGTTTAAGAAACTTGGATTTCCTCAGTGTTTTGGTGCAATAGGTGTATTATCGAAACTTTGATAACCGACATTAATCTAAAGATTTTGTGTTAAATTTTTGCCTTCTTTTCTTGCTTTACTGCTGTAGATGGATGTCATTTTGAAGTTCATCCCCCTTTTTCTGAGACTTGTGACTATTACAATTATAAGGGTTGGTACTCAACTATTTTGCTTGCTGTGGTTGACTACAGATATAGATTTTTATATATCAACGTCGGATGTCCAGGTCGATGTAATGATTCCACTATATTTGAGAGGTCTTTATTTAGAAAAAAGTTGGAGGACCCTATATTTCAGCAGCAAGCTGCAATTTACAACAGTGTAAAAGTTCCGGTTTTGTTAATAGGCGATTCTGCATTTCGGTTATCTAAATGCATGATGAAACCTTATCCTTTTCATGCAAATGCATCCGAAAAACAAAAAAAGTTTAATTACACTTTATCAAAATGTCGCAGGGTGGTCGAAAATGCTTTTGGACATTTAAAAGCTAGATTTCGCCGTCTTGGAAAGGGCATAGATAACAAAATTGATAATGTAAATAATTTAATAAAATGTTGCTGTGTTCTACACAACTTTTTAAACAACCATAATGAGGTTATTAATGATACCTGGCAAAGTAATACCCTTGATATTGGTACCACTACAGATCAACCAAATAGCGAAGAGTATACTTATGACTATAACCCTAAAGGAGAAGAAATAAGAAACGCTATTGCAAACCTTTTAATGGAATAGTTTTATTTAAACATAAAATAAACAAAATTAAATACATTTTAAAATTAAATAAAATTTTTTAATTATAAAGAGAACATTTTTATTTTACTTATTTAAAAACGCTTTTAAAATTTCGTTCCTCTCCTTCTCAATAGCTAACATTTCCTCCTGAATTTTTAGGATTTTTGCTTCGGACTCCTCATGCTTTTCCAACTGTTTCTGAATGATTTCAGTTGACTTGTCCATTCTTTTTAATACTTCATTTTGAAAATTTAATTTAGTTTTCTTTTTGGGGGTTTCTGTTGGAGTACCTACAGATTCCTGTGTTGTTGAGTCCATTGAATACTCCTCTAAGACCTCTACTTCGAACTCTTCTACAGAGTACGAAGTATTTAATGATTGTGGCGTTTCTGCTTAAAAACCAAAAATTAATCGTTAGTCAACTGAAAAAGTGAATATACATTGAGTTTTATAAATTACAAAAAAATTGTTTACCTATACTTTCGTCCATTATCATTTCGATTGAATTGGATTTAAATCCACCCAGAATTGAGTGAACTCTCTCGAAAAAAAACCCAACTCGATGGGGAGCCACCAGAAGGACCTATTTTTCGCTTTTCGTCTCTGAAAAAATTAATTTTTTTAATGAAACAATATTGTTAAGTAAACTTGAATACTATATTTACCTATATTTATTGGTTAGATTATGTATTTTGATCCTTATTTCGTCGGATGTGAAAGAAAAGCCACTACTTGACATAGCAAGCGTAATTTCTTCGAAGATGTGGCTATTTCTTCTACATCCTCGGAACTCATCTATGTGGTCTCCCCAAAGAGTTATCAGGAGAGCCTCCTCATCAGAGTGCCATGCTGTTTTTTTCTTGTATACACGTTTTCTGAAAAATAAGTATTATGTTAATGAATTATCATCTTCCTATTAATATTAGCTAACACTTACCGCTTATTTAAATTTTTATTTGTTTCCGCGTTATTCATTTTATTAATTTCTATATTTTATATTACTATTTAATATGTGATTCCCTTTTTTATTCAACTTGTTTGCTTTTGTTTTTGTTTTTAAATGTCAAATTTTCAGTCACTGCGTTGTAATTTTCTACTACAATATTAAAAAAACACAGTAGTATCATTTGGTAGTGCCCTAGTTTGACAAGAATCTACTAGATTTTCCACAAATCTAGTAACGAGCTAGATTGTGTTTTGTATGGGAAATCCAGTAAAAATGAACTAGATTGTGCTCGAAATCTCGTATGTACTAGATTTTCCTCTGATGTAAACGCACTATAAACAGATTTAATAAAACACATATAGCATATGTATAATTTTATGTATGTGTTAGTAGCAACTTTAAATGCAATTTACTCAAATTAAAGGAAAAAATTTAAAAATCTGTAAATCTGGTGAACATCAAAAAAGAAATACCTTTCAAATAATAAATGTTTGGTCAAAATTGGGATAAAACGGTAGAACAAAACATTGGTAACAAAAAATCGCCTAGCCTATTAATATTATAGATTTTTTTTTTATTGTGTGCACAAAGTGGATTCAAAAGACAAAGATACAAAATTTTTCATTTTCGTTTTTTGATTTTTTCTAAATATGAATTCGTTAACATCATTTTTGACAACCGGATTACAGATTATTCGAAAATTGTTTTATTGTTTTTCTATTATATGTAGTGTAATGTAATCGAGGTAGTGAGTATTTCATTTCAAGTGAATAGAGACCATTAATTTATCACTTTATGAAATACTTGTAAACCCATAAAAAATCTAAAGTGCAGTCCAATTCAGAAGTTCATGTATCAGTTAATAATAATACCTAAAATACTCGGACATACATTACTTAATTAAGGTAATTAGTTTTAGACAATTTTATTGTTATTTTGAATGAAACTGCTAGTGGAAAATACTCGTTCGCTAAAAGTGGACGTTGGACAACTTATCAAAAGGCAGTTTAAAAATTTTTCAACTTTCCGGTTCTTGTGATGGGTTTGTCAAGATATCGGTATATCGAAAATGGAATGTACTGCGTTATAGCATAAGGGCATAACGCAGTACATTCCATTTGATAAATTATAGGTAAAATTGATAAATTGTTAGTATTTTGTAAAGTAGTACTTTTATCCATTTATGGGCCTTCTGGGCTCGATTATACAAACGAAACAAAAGACTTGAATTGCATTGAAAGCCCTCGATATAATGATGAATGTTTTTGTACAACGGTTGTACCTTAGTTGTTTGCGCAAAAATTTAAGTAAAATTTTTTCATTAAAAACCTGTTAATCGTTACAAAAACTCAGACTTGTCGAATTATATGAAAATATAAAATTTTCAGAACCTGTGTGTTGTTAACATGTAAAAAACTGATAAACCAGTTACCGCTTTCGCTTTTTAAATACTCTAGTACAATTTACAAAACAACGGATTTTCCACCCCTGTTCCATATGTTTTGTCGTTCTCTTTCTATAGAATAACTTTTTCATACACACAGTTATTTATTTCTCCTTTGTTTATTTGAAATTCTCTTCTTTCTCTTCCTATACACATATGTATTTGAATGAATGAATGTCATATATGGTTTTTCAATGTAGTGGTCAAAGAGTGTTAGCCGCTTTAATTTTAAAGTTTATTTTTGCGAATAAAATAAGTTTTTATTGTTTTTTTCTGCTGTATACGTGTAGGTACATAGTTTATTAAATTGTATGTCTTATTTGTGTTTGGTGGTGATAAATTTTCTTCCTTAATGGGTTTGAGCTGTAATTTAAAAACTTAAAATAAATGGTGGTTAATAATTCAGTTTGTAATACTACAGTGATTAACAATACAATGGAAACTTTTGACAAAATATGTATATTTTTGACAATTTGAACGTGAACGGCCATTGCCAAAAAATTGGATCATAAAATTAAAAACTTATTAATTTAAAGAATTGTATTTTATTTATTTAAAAAAGAAAAAAAAAATAACATAAAATTGCTAAACTTCAGAAAAAATCACAAAATTTTTAATTTTTTATTTTTGTGCTGTTGACAAAACATTGGAAACCCTTAATATCAATAATTGAAAATTTTCCCTCTTTTTTTCTATATTTTGTTGGGTATCCATTATTTAGTACTGTTTCATAACACCGAAGATGGAGTTAATTAATTTGTTGCTGATATTCATTGAAATTTTTTGCCACTCTGAATTTTGAATTAAGTGCCTTCTATGAGATCTGTCTTATTTGTGTAATTTCGTGTCCGTATTTTTCGATCTACAATTTGCCAAAAAAACCTAACTGCATTAGATTGTAGCAATTCGGTTACATCTTGGGAGGTGTGTTTTGGGCCATTGTCACGTTGGAACTTCCAGACGAGGGGTATTATATCCTCCACGTACATTATGCAACAAGCAAAAATTCCTTTAATAACCACTATATTTGTTTTATCGGCTATAGTCACG
Source organism: Cordilura impudica (assembly GCA_963682025.1). Lineage (NCBI taxonomy): Eukaryota > Metazoa > Arthropoda > Insecta > Diptera > Scathophagidae > Cordilura > Cordilura impudica. The sequence continues at coordinate 82,475,321 of OY821517.1, forward strand.
TTACTGCAAAAATCTCATTATTTAAAATTCTATGGTAAGGATTTTTTAAAAACAAATTTTCTAAAATATGAGATTTTTGAAGAGGCTGATCCATTACATCTTGTCATATATTTGGAACGACGTATTCGATTTTGTTATGCAATACGTCAAAATTACGCCAGCTTTAAATTGTCCTTATACCTTTTGTTTTTGATGTAGCCATTAGTTTTGGAATTATTGAGGCACAAGTGGAAAAAAATTGTTTTTTTTTTCAAAAAATTATAAAATTTTTTAATTCAAAAAATTCCTAAAAAATAAAAAGCAACAAATATTTACCAATTTTAGTACTTTATCTTAAAGCTTTATCATGTAATAGAAAAAAAATCTTGTTTCATGAAATTCCATGGATAATCCATGAAAGTACATAGTTTTAACATTTTTTTATCGCAAATTTGGGGACTAGTCTAGTTTAGGGGCGACACCCGGATTCTTTTTATTTTTTTAAGGGGTTAAGGGTTTTCAAGGTGATTTAGGAGAAATGATTTTTTTTCGGCGGCCCATATTTCACGAGATATGGACCGCCAAAGTTTTGAATTGATTTGTATATAACTTTTTTATTTATTTACTTTTTTTTTTTTGGAAAATAGCCCATTATTTATTATACTATTATTCTACTATTATTTATCCGTCCTATTTGAAAATTTAAAAAAAAAATAAAAAATAAAAAATCGACGGAAGTAAAAATGAGAACTTATTTGTAAAAAAAAAAAAAAAAACTTAAAAGTGTAGGTAAAATGCCCAATATACAGTCGCTCACAGCTTATTTGATGCAGATAAATTTTATATGTTTAAAAATATATATTTAAAAATTTTGTTCTGAAAATACAAAAACGACGTATGTGGTTTAGTTAATAATTATGCGTTATTTATATTTACAAAAAAAAAAAAAAAATATTTGCTTTAAGTTCTCTAGAAACTCAAAATACGAAATAAGGTACAAAATTCAGGTCACGACTTAAATGATGCAATTTTAAAAAACATTAAATAAAAAAGGATTTACGGTAATTTTAAAATTTTTTTCAATAGCTTAGTATTTAGTAGGATATCCTTTATTATCTATAACCGCTTGAAGCCTTTTCGGCATAGAGTCCACTAGCTTTTTTTTTTAATCTGGATCTATTTTGTCCCACTCTTTTTGCAACACCTTTTTAAAGTTAGATTTGTTATGGATATCGTATTTTCGAACATTTGTCTTCAGTATTGACCACAAATTTTCAATCACATTTAAGTTAAGTGATTGTGCTGGAGTTTGAACTATAAGCGGGCATTTCCATATCAACCAAGTCTGTACTAATGGTGATTTGTGCTTAGGGTCATTATCTTGGTAGAAGCGAAAGGCTTCCTCAATTTGCAATTTCGTCGCTCTTTGAATTAGATTTTCTTGCAGAAGCTTCAAGTACATGTTTTTAACCATATTCCCTACGATAAAGGCCAAGTTACCTACTCCATTTGAAGACATGCATCCCCAAACCATAGCATTTTCACCACCGTGTTTCATAGTGTCACGTAAATTGTGAGGTTTCAGCTCAGTATTAACTTTGCGCCAAATGTAGGGCCTTCCATCTGGTCCTTCATCAACTTACTTCATCAACAAAAATTACAGTTCTCCAAAATGCTGGACTCTTCTTTAAATAGTCACGCGCAAACTGCAGCCATTTTACTCTATTGCTTTCATTTATAAATGGGTTGTTTCGAGGAATTCGGCCATTAAAATCAGCGTTCCTCAATATTCTGTGAATTGTTTCAGGATGACACGTCTTTCCCAAATATTTTTCGGCCATGTCAGCTTCGGAGCGCTTGTTGCTGGATTTTTACGAATTTATTGCACTACCCACTTAGAATCACTTTCAGTAAAAATTTTATTTTGAGCTTGTCTACCCTTGTTTTCAACACGATTCTCACCTATTTAAATAGCGTTTTATATGCTGAACTGTTGAAGAGCTTAAATTAACCATTTCAGCAATTTTCCGTGGAGTGTGCCCATTCTTATAGTGCTTTAATACTAACTCACGCATTTCATTGGATGTACGCGGTACCATGGTTGAAAAAATTCACTTATTTTTATTTTTTTAATGCGTATCAGTCAACAACACAATTAGGAATGATTGTAGATAATAATTTTAAAATCTTATTCCGAAAACAACAACAAGGATAACGGTAAAATTAACTGCATCATTTAAGCTGTGACATGAGTTTTGTACCTTATTTTGCTTTTTTTAGTTTCTTGAGAGTACAAAGCACATTTTTGTTTTTGTTTTTTTGTTAAATAAAATTACAACACTATAATATACTAAACCACATTCTTTGTTTTTATATCTTTAAAACAAAATTTTTTAATATATAACGGTTTTTGAAAAAAACTTATCTGCATCAAATAAGCTGTGAGTGACTGTATCTGGTCCTGAACATTGTATAGATCATTTTATGAGATAATGCCACGTTTTCCAAAAAACTAAAAAAAATTGAAAACTTCAATAGGTTCATAACGGGTTAATGGATTTTGAACCCGAACCCCATACCAAACTTAACAGTCTTTTTCCCTTCGGTCGACGTACAAATATTCTTTCATCATGGCCTATTAAATTATACTTGAAAAAAGAACAGTATGCTAACACCGTGTTTACCAGTTTATGTATTCTTTAGCAAAATTTATGCGATTCAGAAGATTTTTCTCTGATATCAGTGGTTTCTCCACAGGACGATAACAACCAAGATTAGCCTTAGTTGCTCGTCAGGAAAAGTTCGAGCACATATTTTTTGTTTCAGATTGTTATTGACCTCTTTAGGCAGTATTTTTTTTTTTTGACATTTTTTAAACTCTTACAATTAAATTATCCTGACCTTGACTCGTTTTACGGTGCCTGCCGCCTAAATGTTGAGTCGTTCACAATATTTCTCGATAATTTTTGAAATTATGGATTTAATCAGAGAATATTTTACACAAGTTTTCTTTTGCTTTAGACCAGCAGTAAAATCATCTATTATTCTGGTTGAGAGAAAACGTCAAAAATTATAAATATTTAAATAACGGTTAAGATTTTATACATTTTTCTTTCATACCATCTTCTATTTTTATGGTTTTAATCAACTCTGGCGCAGAAGCTTAAAAGTTTCCATTGTAAAGTCATCAGATAAAAGACATACTTTTTTTCGTTTATCTATTTTTTATCTTTTTTTAATTGTATTTTTTGTAACAAGTTTGTAATCTATAGAGAACATACCAAGGAATGATTTCGCAAAAAAAAAAAAACATAATTTTAGGACTTATTAAAAAACGAAATTAACAAATTTAGAATTTTGTAAAAGTTTGCAATGCATTGACACCCACTGTATATTTACAACAAACAACAAATTTACAAGTGGACTTTAAAATTGTATTTAAACTGAAAAATATTAATTAATAAAAGCAAAGAATTGATGTTGCAGCGGCGCTGTTTCATCAATCAATGTCAAATTTCTTTAAAAAAATAACGCTTTTAACGCTTTATCTTTCAAACTTTCATATTTAACCTATAAAAATTGCGTTCTTCTAAAATATATTTATTGTTTTTTTTTTTTTAATTTAATAAATTTTTACTCGGCCTTTTATTAGCTACATAAGTTTTTGTATTATTCATTATGTTATTTGTTTGTATTTCTTTTTGTTTAAAATATAATTTTTCCAAAATGTTTTGTTTTTCTGTTAAAATTTTATTTTATTCTTTCTTTTTTCCGTTCTTTTTGTAGATCCTTTTGGCATGCTTGTGTCTAAGGCCAGATTTATTGGTAAGTTGGGTCGTTTTTATGCATTTTTTAAGTTATTGATTGTTCTTTTAATTTCTCCTAATTTAATTTTATATTTTCTAAATTATTTTCTTATTTAGCTAAAACTAATACGCTTTTTCTAAAATTTGAATATACATATACATATATACATATATATGTATGTATATGTATATGTAAAAATGCATAAAATAGTAGCTGTATACATACATGTTTTTGTTTTTAACTTCTAAATTGTTTTTTAAATTACTAAATTTATAAAAAAAAATATAATAAATCATAACTTGGAAAGTAGCTTTTTGTAATTGAAACTACTTCAAACTACCAATGTAACTACTACTACTACAAAAATAAAAACTACTACTACTACAACATAAAATTGTTTTGCTGGCCTTAGAGACAACATGATAATGTTTACGTTTAATTTTGTTGCATTAACAACATTTTAAGTTTATTTATTATTAATTCAATTTTATATATTTTGCTTAATTAATTCTTCAAAGTAGGATATATAGTTTTTTTTTTTTGTTTTTGTAAGACAAGTGTCCTTTTTTTGTTTCCTAATAATATTAAGCAGTTTTCTTATTTATTTAAGGATGACATACCTGAATCTGATCCCGATTCTTGTGGTCATGATGCTGAAGGTCATGATGAAGAAGATGATGGCGATGATGAGGATGAAGATGAAGAAGATGATGACGAAGAGGACGATGAGGATGACAACGAGGACGATGATGATGACGACGAAGACGATGAGGAGGATGAAGAGGAAGAAATCGATGACGAAGATGAGGATGAAGAAATTCCAGATCCTACTGAAGTCAGTGGCGATTTCTTACTCGATGCCAACAACGATCGTAGCAATCGTAATCTGAATGCCCTCTTTGAAGCTGCTGGTATGTTTGTGATGATTATATTTAAATTAGAGCCGAACTTCATTGGATTATTATTCTATTTATTATTTGTAGCCAACGAAAAAGCACCTGTTTTACGTCATGCCACACATGCCATCGATGAGACTAAACAAGCTCTAACGAAAATGCGTGGTGCTAGCAGTGATAAAACGTAAGCATATTTTTAATACTTAAAGACTTTTCTTAAAATTTTAATATTGTAAATAATTTCCGATGTTGTTTCTCTATAGTATGAATTAAATTTAATAAGGGTCCCAAACTTCACGCAAGATTTGAATTAAATGGGAACAGGTTATTTTTTTTTTATTGAATCAAAAAATACACAGGATAGGGTAAAGTATGGAACAATACATCGATCTTTGCTGGCACATACGCACTCTTTTGTTGAAATTTGACCATTTTACATAAACATAGCTGAAATTTCGTTTACACAAGAGTGATTGAGGGTTTATTGGCATATTTATTTGATTTCAAACAACCCCATAAAATGAAGTACAATTCTGTTAAATCACACGACCAAGGGATCCAAATCTGATCACCGTATGGAGAGAGTTTAGGACCGGAAAGTGTCTCATGCATTAATTGAATCGTTTGAATCAAATGTCGCCCACATTAATATCATCCAATTTAGGCAGAAATAATTCTATTATCAAGTCGCGGTATCGAGCACCAGTAACATTAACTGCCTTCAATGATGCATGCATCCCAAAATTCGCACCAAACAGTGACACGAAAAACGAATGCATCCAAATGCGATACTTTTGCCATCAAGGCGAAAATGCGTTTCAGGATGATTTTGTTCGAAAAATCAGCATCCACTTGATATTCAGTAATCCATTCAACGAACTCTCGTCGCTGTGCATGTTCATTAGGCTTTATTTAGTTATTGTGTCAATTGAACTTTATAAGAGTGGAGACTAAGATCTTCAATTATACGCTGTATAGAGATTCTTGAAATTTTCAATTCTTGTCCACGATGCTGAACTGATGATGTTCCTTCACTCTCACCAATACTTACGCATTGCTTCGACATTGCCATTTGAACGGCTTGTTTTTAGCATCATCAATTAATCCATTGTGCCTAAATTTTTCAATTACTTTCTTTGTAGTTAACTAAGTTACATCAATATTCCGACTATATTTTTTTACGGAATTTTCGAACTGTAGCCGCCAAACTTTTCTTGAAATATTGCTCAATAATGAAAATGCATTGTTCTATAATTTTTTACTAAACCTAAACTGTCAGCTGTCAAACTGTCTTTCTTTTTGTTGCCAACACTTCACTGCACTAATGGCGGTCAAATCGTCTGTGAATTATGGGACGCTCTTTTTGTATTTATACAATATATATGTACATATAGTATGTAAACTAATCTTCCTGCGTATGGTTAGCTGTTGAAATTACTATTACGCTTATTATCTGGTTTCATTTAGATTTTTTTTTTTACATAATTGTTAAGCCTTAAAAATACCCTCCCTCTCTTCAGTTGTCGACTGATGACTTCTGAATTGGTATTTCTAACGGGGCGAAGTTCAACAGTTTTCAAAACGAGCAAATAATTATTTAACGTTTCCGTTGTTTATTTTAATATACTTCTAGCATGTTCTCACGTACTTTAATTGCTGCATGCAATGATAACGATGTCAATACTGTTCGTAGTCTATTGGGTAAAGGGAATGTAAACATTAACGAATCTACCGATGATGGTGAATCCTTGCTTTCTATGGCTTGCTCAGCTGGTTATTATGAATTGGCACAGGTAATTGGCAATTCAAAAGAATAATTTCCGAAATATGTTTTACTTATAATTATTTTTCATTGTTTTTTTTTTTTTTTATCTTTAGGTTCTCTTAGCCATGTCTGCAGCTCAAGTAGAAGACAAGGGCCAGAAAGATTGTACTCCTTTAATGGAGGCAGCTTCTGCTGGTCATTTAGAGATTGTTAAGCTATTGATAAGTCACAATGCAGATGTTAATGCTCATTGTGCTACAGGAAATACCCCGCTTATGTTTGCCTGTGCTGGTGGTCATGTGGAGGTGGTCAAAGAACTTCTGAAGCATGGTGCCAATGTAGAAGAACAAAACGAAAATGGACATACACCCTTAATGGAGGCAGCATCTGCTGGTCATGTAGAAGTGGCTAAGGTACGTTTTTATGCATGTCGTTTAATATCAAACCCCCTCTTTTTTTATAATCCGAAAGAGCTAATGGCAAATGATGAAAATCCGAGATTAGAGACTTTAAAATATTTTAGATTTCTTTACTTAAACTGTTTTAAAGATTGAGTTACTGATCTGGTTTAAATAGAGAATCATACAAAATATCAATTAAAAGTCAATGATACTGTTTGATCTTATTTGATGCCTATTTTAGGATTACGTAGTAATATTTATAGGGTTCTTTAGGAATTCAAATAAATTTAGTCATCCTTATATTTCTTTCTCCGATGTATAAGTGACAAATAGTATTTATCATGCTCTGTATTATGCGATTATTTTAGGTTTTATTGGAACATGGTGCCGGCATCAATACTCATTCGAATGAATTTAAAGAAAGCGCTCTTACTTTGGCTTGTTACAAAGGCCATTTGAATATGGTACGTTTTCTTTTGCAAGCAGGCGCTGATCAAGAACATAAAACCGATGAAATGCATACTGCCTTAATGGAAGCTTCTATGGATGGTCATGTTGAAGTAGCCAGACTCCTCTTGGATTCTGGAGCTCAAGTTAATATGCCTACCGATTCATTTGAATCCCCTCTAACACTTGCAGCCTGTGGCGGTCACGTTGAGTTGGCAACTTTGTTAATTGAACGTGGTGCCAATATCGAAGAAGTAAACGATGAAGGTTATACACCCTTAATGGAGGCAGCCCGGGAGGGACATGAGGAAATGGTTGCCCTATTGCTGAGCAAAGGAGCCAATATTAATGCTACTACGGAAGAGACTCAAGAAACCGCATTAACATTAGCTTGTTGTGGTGGTTTTAGTGAAGTGGCCGAATATTTGATTAAACATGGAGCCAATTTAGAGTTAGGAGCATCTACCCCCCTTATGGAAGCCGCACAAGAAGGTCACACTGATTTAGTGCGTTTCCTATTGGAAAACAAAGCCAATGTACATGCCGAAACACAAACGGGAGATACTGCTCTAACGCATGCTTGTGAAAATGGTCATACCGATGCAGCTGAAGTTCTATTAAGCTACGGAGCTGAATTGGAACATGAGTCCGAGGGTGGTCGTACCCCTTTGATGAAAGCCTGTCGTGCTGGCCATTTGTGTACCGTTAAGTTTCTCATTTCTAAAGGGGCGGATGTAAACAAACAGACCAGTAGTAATGATCACACCCCACTATCGTTAGCCTGCGCTGGCGGTCATCAGGCGGTGGTCGAATATCTACTTAAGAGTGGTTCAGATCCTTTCCACAAGTTGAAAGATAACAGTACCATGTTAATAGAAGCAGCCAAGGGTGGTCACACTCGAGTCGTTGAGCTGCTATTCAAGTACCCCCACTTTATACAAAATCATCAAAATGAATTGCAATCAGCAGCCGCTGCTGCCGCTGCAGCAAATGCTGCTGCCGCAGTTGGTATCAATAATACCACAGCCTCAAATGCTGCTGCCAATCAATTGCATTTGATTAATTTACAACAGCAAAAACAACTGCAGCAACAGCATAAGCAATTGCAACAACAACTGCAATTACAACTACAGCAATTGAGTGCTCCGCCAGGTTTGCATGAAGTTCCCGATACTGTACGAGCTTCAAATCAACAAATTTTCCATCAACAACCATATTCCACTAGCAATGCAGCCGCTTTGGTCGAGGCCACCAATGAGTATTTAGAGGAACAACTACAATTGGCTCCGGCTACAAACGCTACGACAGCGGCTTGCAATGAAGAATATGCTGCCATTGATATTAATTCCTTGAGTGCTCAGCAAAAAGAGGCATTAATAGCCAAGTCAAGACTTTTTCACTTACAAGCTGGCTTTGGTAATGTTGGTGGTGGTGCTGTGAACGTAGCCAACAACAATGAACAAGTTGCTACCAACCTTAACAATCAGCAGCAACAGCAGCAGCAGCAGCTACCACATGGTAAACATTTTGATTTGGATATGTCACATATAATGCCTCTAACCCCACCACCCCAAAAACAACCACCAGCACCTCCGGTCGTACAACAGCAACAACAACAACAACAACAACAACAAATAAGTCAATCTCAACCTTCAACACAGCAGCAGGCGCCGCAACAACTACAACAAGCTCCTCCTCCAACCCAACAACAACAGATTAAAGTTAAAGGTAATCAACGTAAAAATCGTCAACAGCCACCACAACCGTTTGAAGTTAGTTTACCAACAACAATCACTGCCAATGCCAGCAACAACAACAACAGCAATGAGCAACAACAATTGCAATTACAACAACAGCAACAGCAGCAAATGCCGGACATTGAACGCTCTCAACCATTGGGTGATGACGGTTTGGGCAACAAGCAGCAAACACAGCCTACACAACAACAACAACAACAGCAGCAGCTGCAATTTTCCTGTTTTAATGATGATTCTCGTTTCGTAAGACGCCGTGTATTAAGGCAGGACTTTAATAAGGTTTGTTATTCGAAGTCGTAGTGTTTGTTGAAAATGTTTAAATAACGTCTTCCTTCTATTTATTTTTTTCATAACAATTATAGATGTCTACCGATCAAAAAAATATTCCTGCTACTCTGTTGCCTTCGACATATTTGGAAATGGCTAATTCTGTCAACAATCAAACGCAAAATGTTGGTGATGGTGCCGATGCTATAACGTTGAATCAGAATTTATTAGCAGGTTGGTTTAGAAATATTAAGTAAATTTTTTTAACAAATAAAAGTTTTTGTTTTTATATTAAAAAAAAAAAAATTGTTTAAATTATTTACAATTCAAAATTGTCTTCTTTCAGTTGCTGCTCCCACTATCGGTGATGGTTCAGAAATGCAGCCAGTTATAATAGCTAGCCCAGAGCCATTAAATTTTGCCCCCAACCAGGCATTGATGATGCAAGAACTCTTTGATCCAAATAATCCACAAACACCGCTTACGTTAGCTACCACCCTACCGCAAGGAACACAATTTGTTTTGGGTCCAGCACAGCCACCTCAGCAGCAGCAGCTACCTCAGCAACAACAACAGCCCCAGCAACAACGTATGGTAGTCGGTAAAACAACACAAAAAGCTGGAGGTATAATAACGCCTTCTGAAGTGTCACAAAGTACTGCTATCAGTGATAGACCTAAAGCAAAGCCGGTGTCCAAAAAGGATGGTAAAATATTGCGTAAAACGACAACACAATCAACAGCTGCCACACCCATACAACAACCATTGTTTAGACAAAATCAAATGGTATCCATCTACAATAACTTGGTAAGCTATATAGAATTAGTTATTGCTTTTTCTAAATAATTGTAGAACATATAATTTCCTAAATATGATCTTGTTCGGGCCATTTTTTGAGCTACACCGAAAAAAAAAATACATGCCTTATGTGACATACATTATACGAAAAACTTCGTTATTTCGCAAAACGAAGGGATGGTGTAGTTGTATACATACGAAACCTTTCTTACGAAAGAACGATGTATATGCTACAAAATAATTTTTTAAATTACAGACAAGTAAACTTCACAAAAGTTTTTAAGTTTTTAAAAACAGTACATATTTCAAAGCACCTATAATAGAATTAGAAAAAAAATCAAGAAAACTTTAAAATACGTAATTAATATAATTTTAGCTAAGTTAAAAAAAACTTGATGTCACTATAAAAAGGTAACATATTGAAGACCGTATTTTGATCAGGTGTCGGTAGTAATTTTTACTTGTTGGGAGTGAGAGTCGCTTTTTTCCGTCGACTACGACTGCTAAAATTATTAAATTTAAAAACCCTACTCGACCAAAAGTTATTAAATTAAATAAAAATTACACATTTTTCGGATCAGGACCAAATTATCGCCGCAGATGAGGTCAGAACCAAATTGTCTCCCCACCTAACCCTAATTAAAAATAAAACCAGAACATTATTTTAATAATACAAACGAATTACATAAAACATTTTTTTTTTTTTTTGAAATTTTTATAACATGTACATTATCCCACCACATTAAATTTGCAAGATAATTTTTAAGTTGTTCTGCCTTTATTCCTTTCATCTGTTTTAGTGGGTATTGTTGTTCCCCCAATAGAATTCTCTCGCCTGAGTATGTACTCCAGTCACAGGGTCTACAAAATATAATGAATGATTACCGGTCCTGAGCTGCACTATTGTTAGATGGATGTTTAGATAACCTCGCCACAAATCAGAATGCATACCGGATCCGTTAAAATGACATTATATATTATTGACAATAAAGTCATTGCATTCCTATGGTTTACAACACACATATAACCTATATAAAGGGTCCGCCAAATAACTTTTTTTTTTTTGAAAATGCTATAAAAAAAAAAAAAAAAAATACTGAATATTATCTCAAATTTCTTTTTTTATTTGAAAGTACAATCCTTCCGGTTAATAATGGAAAACAATTTCATTCAAATGGCTGCCTCGGCTGGCCATGCAGTAGCCTACACGATCGGTCCAATTTTTAAGCACATTATCGATTGTGTGCAGCTGTATTTCACCAATGGCTTCACGAATATTGTCCTTTAAAGCGTCAATTGTCTCTGGATTGTTGGCGTAACACTTATCTTTGAGGGCACCACACAAATAATTGTCCAACGGTGTCAAATCGCAGCTCCGAGGTGATCTTCAAAAAAAGGGCGCAAAACATCGAGTGTAGCTTCGGCTGTGTGGCACGTGGCAAAAATTCGTTCAACATGGCCCGATAACGATCGCCATTGACTGTAACGGCCACTACTTGCTCATTTTCGAAGAAAAATGGCCCAATTATGCCTCTGGACCAAAATCCGCACCAAACAGTGACTCGTTTTGGGTGTATCGGCTTTTCAATGTATGCGTGCGGGTTTTCTGTGCCCCAAATGCGACAATTTTGCTTATTTACATACCCGTCAAGATCAGAATGAGCTTCATCTGAAAAGATGATTTTTTTTTTTGGCAAAATCGGCATCTTCTGTAAGTCGATCGCAGGTCCACTTAGCGAAGCGAAAACGCATTGGATGGTCAGTTGGCTTCAACTCCTGAAGCAATTGGACTTTGTATGGCGTCATACCAAGGTCTTTATGCAAAATTCGTCTCAATGATGCCTCCGAAATGTTCAATTCTTGAGAACGACGGTGAATTGATGTTGATGGCGCTTCACGCACACTTTCTGCCACAGCAGCAATATTCTCGGGTGTACGCACTGTTTTTGGCTTTTCACGCTTTGGTTTATCGATGAGGATGCCAGTTTCTTTCACTTTTTTTACAAGATAATGAACATACGGAGCTGACGGAGCTTCTCTTCTTCCAAAATCCGTACGCAATTTTCGCACACATTCTGCCACATTACCATGATTTTCAAAGTAATGTCACAATATTTCCCAGCGTTGTTCAAGCGTATACACAACCATATTCGTTCAGCGGAAGGATAAAATAAATTATCTGTCAAATCAGACATGAGCTAAGTGTTACCATTCACAAAATAAGCACTAGTTGAAAAAAAAAAAAAAAGTTAGATGGCGGACCCTTTATATATAACCTTTATAACTAAAGCAAAAGAAAGACTTCTTGAAGTCGAAATTCGCATGGAAAAGTTACAGGTACCCGAAATTCATAAATTGGAGATAGTTGAAATTAAATTTTTGAACCGATCCGAATCATCTTCCTCTAATGATGATTTAAATTTCGAAGCTTCTTTAGATAGACTTGAACGATTAAAAGCACAGCGAAGACGTTTAAGTTAACAAAAAGAAAATAAACCAGTAGACATGAAAAATCTAAATTTAAAGAAGAGTTTTTAAAACAATTAAACGGAACATTCATTAAAATTGAATGTGGAAGAAGCAATCACAGTTTAATCAGAAATTATTCGCGATGCAGCTAGAATTGTGAATGCAATGCCTCAGACACAAAAAAGTGTTGAAGATTATTTTCAGCTTTTAAAATTTTTGAATCAGAGCATCGATAAAAGAGAATTTGGCTGAAGCAATTATTTTTCTGAGAGCTGGGGCCAAATCACCGCATTCGTTATCGTGTAAAATCCATATTTTGGTTTATTATTTAAAGAAGACGGACAAACATCAGTCCTCGTTTCACTTTTACTATTAATTAGGAGCCATAATTCGTTAACTGTGACATAGTAAATTATTTTTAGTATTTTATTTTGGAAAATAAAAAATAATTTCGATAACGAATGTGGTGATTTAGCCTCTGTATTATAAAAAAATCTAATTTTATTTGTATTTTTTGTGTGTTTGTTTAAATGAATATGTATATTTTTAAACCTTTTTATACCCTCCACGCAGAGATCATTCCGTTTGTAACGCATCGAAATAATCTCCGGAGACCCCAAAACCATATATTTTCTTGATTATTATAACAAGGGAAGTTGATTTAGCGATGACCGTCTGTCCGTCTATCTGTGGAAATCACGGTCACGCCGTCAATATCTAAGCTAGACCTTTCGTTTTTGTATAAAATCGTTTATTAACATCAAAAAGTAGTTGCTATTTAAAATCGTCAAAATCGGTTAAAGGCGTCACGAGTTATGAATGAAACTTTGAAAAAACTCTTGAAAAAATAAAATTTTTCAGTGTGTTTGTTGTTTTTTAAGATTTGTTGTATATGTTGCAATTTTTCTTATTGTTGAAGTCATTGCAATTAAAACATTATCCACTCGCGATCGAAAAAAAAAAAACGAAATGAAGTCATAAACAACATATAAAATTTCTCTGTTTTCTATTTTATTACCATCTTTTTATTTTTATTTTTTTATTTTAGATTTTTTTTAATAAATTTGGTTGAAACAATTGTTGCCGTTATTATAGGGGTGTTTTAGATTTTTCCGATCGCAAGTGGATAATGTTTTAATTTTTATATGTACGCGTTCAAGAACATGTTCTGTTTTTTTTGGCAGTACACGTGCAAGAAAACGAACTTAAAATAAAGCTACAGTCGAATCTGTGTGGTTTATGTGTGTACGAAACAAAAAATACTTGATAGAATAATGTTCGTGTAGATAACGAAATATTGATTGTATTGGGCACCGTACAAAATTTAGAAACACACATACATAATTGATATGAAAATAAAAATATGTGTTTGTTGGTCTGAGCTATGTTTGTTTACATATATGTGCAAGTTTTTTATTCAGTGTGTTTTTTTCTTAACTCTGATTAAACAAGTATTACCACATATTTTTTTTATCGTTAAAATTAAAAATTAAATGTTAAGAATTAATAAAAATTAAAAATAAAAAATTAAAAATGAAAATTAAATATTTAGAATTAAAATTAAAAAATTAAAAAAGAAAAATTAGAAATTAGAAATTAGAAATGAAAAATTAAAAATGAAATGAATTAAAAAATGAAAATTAAAAATTGAAAATTCAAATTTGAAATTAAAAATTAAAGGTTAAAAGTTGAAAATTAAAAAGTAAAAATTAAAAATAAAAAAAAAAATATTAAAAAAAATAAAATAAATTAAAATTATAATTGAAAAATAAAAAATTAAAAATTAAAAATTATAAATTATAAATTATAAATTATCAATTATAAATTATCAATTATAAATTATAAATTATAAATTATAAATTATAAATTATAAATTATAAATTATAAATTATAAATTATAAATTATAAATTATAAATTATAAATTATAAATTATAAATTATAAATTATAAATTATAAATTATAAATTATAAATTATAAATTATAAATTATAAATTATAAATTATAAATTATAAATTATAAATTATAAATTATAAATTATAAATTATAAATTATAAATTATAAATTATAAATTATAAATTATAAATTATAAATTATAAATTATAAATTATAAATTATAAATTATAAATTTTAAATTATAAATTATAAATTATAAATTATAAATTATAAATTATAAATTATAAATTATAAATTATAAATTATGAATTATAAATTATAAATTATAAATTATAAATTATAAATTATAAATTATAAATTATAAATTATAAATTATAAATTATAAATTATAAATTATAAATTATAAATTATAAATTATAAATTATAAATTATAAATTATAAATTATAAATTATAAATTATAAATAATTATAAATTATAAATTATAAATTATAAATTATAAATTATAAATTATAAATTATTTATAAATTATAAATTATAAATTATAAATTATAAATTATAAATTATAAATTATAAATTATAAATTATAAATTATAAATTATAAATTATAAATTATAAATTATAAATTATAAATTATAAATTATAAATTATAAATTATAAATTATAAATTATAAATTATAAATTATAAATTATAAATTATAAATTATAAATTATAAATTATAAATTATAAATTATTAATTATAAATTATAAATTATAAATTATAAATTATAAATTATAAATTATAAATTATAAATTATAAATTATAAATTATAAATTATAAATTATAAATTATAAATTATAAATTATAAATTATAAATTATAAATTATAAATTATAAATTATAAATTATAAATTATAAATTATAAATTATAAATTATAAATTATAAATTATAAATTATAAATTATAAATTATAAATTATAAATTATAAATTATAAATTATAAATTATAAATTATAAATTATAAATTATAAATTATAAATTATAAATTATAAATTATAAATTATAAATTATAAATTATAAATTATAAATTATAAATTATAAATTATAAATTATAAATTATAAATTATAAATTATAAATTATAAATTATAAATTATAAATTATAAATTATAAATTATAAATTATAAATTATAAATTATAAATTATAAATTATAAATTATAAATTATAAATTATAAATTATAAATTATAAATTATAAATTATAAATTATAAATTATAAATTATAAATTATAAATTATAAATTATAAATTATAAATTATAAATTATAAATAATAAATTATAAATTATAAATTATAAATTATAAATTATAAACTATAAATTATAAATTATAAATTATAAATTATAAATTATAAATTATAAATTATAAATTATAAATTATGAATTATAAATTATAAATTATGAATTATAAATTATAAATAATTATAAATTATAAATTATAAATTATAAATTATAAAGTATAAATTATAAATTATTGGTGGTTGGGGGTAAAAGGCGGACAATGAATGACACACTCAATCAAGAACTGTTAACAATCTCCGAGTGGGGTAAAGCGAATAAGGTTGATTTTAATGCGCTGAGACTCACTGTTGTATGTTGACCCATAGGGCCAAGGATTCAACAATGCCATCTTATATACATATTGGTGGTATAGGTATTGAGGAATCGGATACTCTTGATGTTCTAGACATGAGAATTCAATGTGATGTTCGTTGGAACAAGCATTTTTTTCATGTTCGAAAGAAGCGGTCAAGTGTCTTGGTTTTCTAAAATGGTGCAAAACTTACTTCACTCCTTCTGATCTCCTTAAAATCTATACCACTTACATCCGACCGAAAATGGAATACAACTCCCATATATGGGCAGGAGCGTCAAAGTCTATTTTGGAGCTACTGGACCGTGTGTGTGAAAATATTTCCCCATTGTTCCCCTTTTTTGAATATTTTCACCATATGACTTCAAAAGGATAATAATATAATTTTTTTGCGATTTACGAGGGCTCGACTTTGAGACCTTTCGATTGATGTATAAGATCAGGTTAATTCAGAATATTTAAAAAAACATACACTTTTCGAAAAAAGTGCAAATAAATTGCGACAGTTTTTGTCAGAAAAGGAAACGGCATAAGCTTTCTTCTTCTCTACCACGCATGGAAAGCAAATTTAGAATGAGAATTCAAAATACCATCAGCATCAGACATCTTCGTGGTTAGATATTTGGTGTAGACCCGCGCTTTTATATGCGATAAGTCACAATATGGAATCCTTGATAAAAATTGAACATATTGTTGGAATCGCAGTCTGCAAATATTTACTCGATTATTTTATTTATTTATCAATTTGGAAATATGACTAATATCAGTATAAATATATACAATCGTATATTTTACGAAACAAATAGGAATGAAATTGTTTTTCGTAAAATGTGGCATGATTTTTTTCGGTGTAGTCAGTCACCATCTAATAATAACTACATCCGATATGAACCTCAGCATATTTAAGAAAAAATCAGGTTATTTATTTTGGTTTAAAATTAGTTTTAATAATCTGTGTTTAAATGAATTTTTATCAATATTTTCTATGGCAAGATAACATTAACAAATTCTTTCCAGATCTCAGTGCAGGAATTGAAAGATAGTTACTAATACTATTCTTATTATTGTTGTTTTTATTTAATTCAGCCCATGTTGATAACAAATGAAACTACACCCAGTCTCCAAACACAGCAAGCCATTATGAATCATATGGTATTTGCGGCTCAGCAACATCAACAACAACAACAGCAGCAACAAATTGCTTTAGATGTCGTTAATAATGCTCAAGTATCACAACAACAGCAACAACAACAGCAGGGTGTTATTGCATTAAGTAATTCTCCAGCATCACCATTAGCCTCTCCTTCCTCTGGAGCTACAGCCTTGTATAATACCCAGCAACAGCAACAGTTGCAACAACTTATGGAAATACAATCGGCTGAACAAATACAACAACAGCAACAACAACAACAACAGCAACAACACCATCAGATGCTGCCACAAGGAGAAAATGAACAAACAGCGCAAGAGATACAAGAAGCTCTAGATGCAGCACTCTCCGACTCCAAATTGGCTGTTACGGACTCTTTGAATGCCCTAAGCAAGGCTAATGCTGTTGCTGCCGCTGCAGCGGTAGCTAAAGCTTGTGGCCTAAATTCAGCTGAACAACAGGAGTGCTTAAAGAAACTGCAAGAGGGATGGCAAATTGTGGATTTACGTCAACGAATATTCCACAAACAACCAAAATCCCCAACCGAAACACCTCCTGATAAGCAAATTATCGATATTACTAATATGGAAAATGAGTTGGAAGCACAGGAGACCGAAGCCAATAATGAAATGAAAAATTTAGCTACACTTTGTACAGCTGCGGCTCAAGCTGCTGCAGTAAATGTCACCCCCGGCGGAGATGGTGAAGAAACTAAAACGGATTTCAAAAACATCAGTAGTAGTGGTGGTGGTGGTCAAATGACGAAGAAACAACGTAAGTTATCCAAAAGAGAAAAATTGTCACAACAAGAGGCTTTAGAGTTATGCCAATTGCAAGAGCAGAAACAACAGCAACAGCAAGAAGAAGAAGAAATCGAAGAGATAAGACGTAATTCTATGGATGATAATTCTCTAGCTTCGGAAGAATGTCCACCTGAAGATGATAATAATTCCGATATCGAGCTACAAGAAGAAGATTCTAACAAATCCATGCAAGAATTAGATGAATCGTCACAACTGCGCTCACCAACAAGAGGCATCAAGCCCATCTCACAGCGTTTAGAGAATTTAATTCTGTCGAATGCTCCGATTAAGCCCGGAGATTTGTCTCAAGCCTTTACCGATTTGCGACAAGAGATTGGAGCAGATGTCTTAACTGTATTCCCGCAAAATATGAACTTGAAATTTACAGGCACCACCGCATTAAGTAATGCTCTGCAACAACATTTGGCTGCAGTTAAACAACAAATTGGCGATGTAACTCACGATACTGGCGATGGTCTAATGATGCAACAAGAGGCGATTGATTCCAATAACTCCCAAAGTGGTGAATTAGTGTATCCATCATCAATGGATGCCGAAGCTTTGGAACAATTTGCTAATGCGGCAGCCCAGGCAGCAAATAATAATGACGGCACCGTCGCTGTAGCTTCGGACAGTATTCAGGAACAGCAGCATGTTGGAGGTGGTGGTGATCAGACAGAAGAAATGTATGATATTGAAGTTGAAATGGATGAATTTTTCCATGTAATACACAATGTTCATGATCCGGCTTTACAAGTAAGTTTCAGAAACTTTTGGAGGCATCTTTTATATTCTTTATAAATTATATTTACAGTTCAAAAAAAAAAAAAAAAAAACGATCTTTAAAATTACACATGCCGAAATTCTAAAAAAAAAATTTTTTTTGCTTTATTTAAGGCAACTACATCGCTAATATTTTTTATACAGAAATTGTTGAGGCCATTTCCAGAGAACAATTTTATCCTTGCCTTTTCAGAAAGTACTTTTAATTTTTATTATTTTTTTCAGAGAAAATGTAAAAGTTATTTTTAATTATTATTTATCGAGCAGAAATAAAAATTATATTGTTATTTTTATTTTCTTTTTCGAGCAGAAATAATAATTTTTTTATTTTTATTTTTTTCGAGCAGAAATAAAAGTTTATCTCCGATTTTTATTTTTTCGAGCAAAAATAATTTTTTTTTTCGAGCAGAAATAAAAGTTTTTTTTCGATTTATATTTTTCGGTCAGAAATAAAAATAATTTTTTAGACCAGAAATAAAAGAGACAAGTAAATGTCGGAGAACTGATTCAAGTATACAATTTGATCCTTGTCTTTTAGAAAATACTTTTATACTTTTTATAATTTTTATTTTTTCGGGCAGAAATAAGAGTTTTTTTATTTTTATTTTTTTGAGCAGAAGTAAAAGATTGCTTCCGATTTTTATTTTTTTTTTTCGGGCAAAAAAAAAATTATTCTTTGATTTTAATTTTTTCGAGCAAAAATAAAAGTTATTATTGGACTTTTATTTTTTCGAGCCGATATAAAATTTATTATTCGACTTTTATTTTTTCGGGCAGATATAAAAATAATTTTTTTGATCAGAAATAAAACGAACATTTTCGATTTTTATTTTTTCGGGCAGAAATAAGTTATTTTTTTATTTTTTCGAGCAGCAATATTTTTGACAGATATTTTCAGTCAATCAATTATTTAATTACATGATGGTAAATTAATTTACAAATAGAATGTAATAAAAACTTGTTTTTTTATTTTTATTTTTTCGGGCAGAATAAAATAAAAATTATTTTTTGATTTTTATGTTCTGATCAGATATAAATTATATTTTTTTTGTTTTTTTTTTATCTAGCAGAAATAAAAGTTAATTTTAGATTTTTATTTTTTCGAGCAGAATTAATTTTTGTTTTTTCGAACAGAAATAAAATCTTGTTTTCGATATTTATTTTTTTCGAGCAGATATAAAAGTTATATATAATATCTATTTTTTGATCAGAAAAATAAGTTTTTCTCGATTTTTATTATTTCGTGCAATAATAACAATTTTTTGATTTTTATTTTTTTGAGCAACCACCGCAAAAAAAAAAAATGAGAGAAAAATAAAATCAAAGAAGCTAGCTCACTTTTTTAGATTTTATATTTTTGCTTGAAAAAATTAAACTCAACTAAGAATATGATGACGATGTGTAGAACCTCCCACCTACATATTATTTCTCACCAAATTTTTGTCTTGGTTTTCATGAAATATTTTAGGAATTTGCCACCAATTTAAATTGTGGTGAATTGGCTGATTTCGGCATAAATTCCATTTGCAAAGCACGCTGGAATAATAATTGGGCGTTGACTCCTAAATGGACTAGTCAAGATCATTTGATAAGTGCTGCCGCTGCGGCTCATCATCAACAACAGCAACAGGGTCTTTTGGCTACCAGCGAAGAACACCAACAGCAACAGGAACAACAGAGACAAGCAAATCAACTATTGTTGGATTATCAATTGCAACAACAGTTACAGCAAAGATTTGCTGATGCCGATGAAATGCAAATGCAGGTTAGTAACTTTCAATAATAGTGGAGTTGTACTTAAAAAAATAATTGTCAAAATTTTAATATGAAAATTAATAACCACAACTACTACTGAACTCATTTGTAGTTTATTTTGTAAGAAACGCTAATGAATTTAACAAGGATTTGTTAATAGAGCATAAAACTTAAATTGGAAAATATTTAATTATTTTTAACAAATTACTGATAAGCTCTTATACATCTGTGACAAATCCTCTACACGGAAAAAAGTTCTTGCTATATTTTGCGTAAAAAAAAATTTCGGAGAATATGCGATAGTTACTTATATATTACGAAATAAATTATATTATAAGAGATTGATAATTTTCGAAATTTTAAATAAGACATTTTATAAATCAGCTTTAAATTCTACAGAATTTATTTACTTTGTTTTAATATATTTTTTAAATATTTTAATTAAGCCAAAATCAGGAATGAATGTCTTCTTGATTTTGAAGTGTGAAATTCTATTATTGGTGGTTGGAATGTTTTAAAAAGAAATTTTGTACCTGCGGTGTTTTTTAAATTCCAAAACGCGTTTTATATTTTTGATTTTTTCTGCAATTTTAAAATTTTATTCTGTAGTTCAAAAAATAAATTTTTAGTACGAGGGCGGGTCCAGAACAACACGACCTGACAAAGAAAACCCAACAAATTTGGGGAAAATATTCTTTATTTCTCAACATAATCTCCATTTAGCTCGATACACTTTTTCCAAAGATATCAACAGAGGCGATACCCTGTTTATAGTAAGAACTGTTTAGTTCCTTAAAAGGCATCCACCGCAGGTTCCACCTCTTCATTGATGGCAAATCTTTTACCACCGAGCTATTTTTTCAAGTTTAGAAATAGAAAATAATCCAAGAGAGCTAAATCTTGCAAATAAAGTGGTTAATGAAGCTATTCGAACTTTAATACATGTATTTTGACCATCGCAATAGTGGATGTGTGAACTGGTGCATTGTCTTGATGAAACAACACTTTCTGTTTCGTAAAATGCAGCCTTTTTTTCCTTAATTTCATCCTTTAAACGCTGCAATAAGTTGGCATAATACTCGCTGCTGATAGTTTTTCATTTTTTTAAGATAATCAATAAAAATTATCCCACGCGCATCAAAAAAAAAAAAACGGACGCCATAACCTTTCCTGTCCATGGAACTGTCTTCGCATATTTTGGACTCAATTCTCCCATTTTAGTCCATTGTTTTGTCTGCTCCTTTGTTTAAGGTTTAAAGTGGTAGATTCATGGTTACGAATCGACGCAAAAACTCGGCTTTATTGCGGTGAAACATTGCCAAATACTATTGAAACATCTTTACGACACTGTTTTTGTTCTCTTGTGAACAAATGCGGCATTTTTGCGGACAACTTTATCCTCTCCAAATTTTAGGTCCATATGCTAATATGTAACATAGCTTATCATTTCAGCTAGCTCACGCACCTTCCGCTGACGATCATCGAATACCATTTCGTGGATTTTCTTAACCGTTTCCGGCAAGGCCACCTTAATTGATCGACCACTACGGTATTTGTCTTGACAGCTCGTATGGTTTCGTTTAAACTCTACCACCCAATGTTTTATAGTCGTAAACGAGGGAGCAGACAACCCTAGAGTAGAATCTAGCTCGGCTTTAATGTTGGTTGGACTGAGACCTTTCAATTTTTTCCATGTTTACTTTTGATGGCTTAAAAAAAATACTAAACAACGTGAAATTTTTCATACGAAATTTTTCGTAGAACGTTTTAACCCTGTAGCTTCTGTCATTTCCATTGCTAATTTAAGTCTTCTATTAAAAAGTCTCTAAATTGGGTATTCAAGGGTTAAAATGTTCTGAGAATATATTGTAAAAACTACATAATCATATCGCACCTGTACCTCTAACTAAACCAGTGCTTCTCAAAATTTTTCATATTGCGGCTCCCTAAATTCCGAAACAAAAGTTTATTTTTAAGTACTAGTAATGAAGAAAAAGCTGTTCACAAAGATACGTTGTCGCAAAAGGTATTAATTTTAGCAATGCCACTTTTTGATAGTCTTGCTGTCGTCTTATCCAAAATTCTGTACAACTTTTTTCGTTAAACTCTAATTCAAAAGAATTATCTGATCTAATTTCAATCAATTCTTCTTGAGCTACCCAAGAAATATGATCATATTTCAATGTTTTTGCAAATCCAGTCGTATTTTCGTTCCTCGTTCATGTTTGGGAAATATTTAGCAAAAAATCTTTTAGATTCATCAATATGATTCAGTATTGTTTTTTTTTAATTGAATTTGATATTGATATTTCATTGGTGCAAACAAACTCATTCAGACATGGGAACATTTCCATATTTCCTTCGTTAATAGAGTTTGACCATGAACAAAGTTTTTGTTGAAAAGCAATAAGTTTTGTATTCAAAACTAAAATATTGGTTTCTTTTCCCTGCTGAGAAAGATTTAATTCATTTATTTTAGCAAAAAAATCTGCTAAATATGATGCTAAACACATCCAACTTTCATCACTAAAGTGCGTAGCAAGATCTGGTTTTTTATCTAAAAGAAATAATCGTAACTCATCTTTAAGTTCTAAAATTTTATTTAAAACTTTTCCACGTGAAAGCCACCTTACTTCAGTATGATATAACAAAACCTCATGCACTGATCCCATCTCCTTACATAAAATATTAAACAATCTCGAGTTTACAGCACGATTTTTTACAAAATTAACAATAGTTGTAATGTCACTCAAAATTTCACTGAGTTCGGAACACATTCGTCGAAAAACTAAATGTTCTCTGTGTATTTCGCAGTGAATATGTTGCGCATCTGGTGATACTTTTTGTACTTCTGCTTTGAATCCAGAAATTCTCCCAGTCATCGCTGCTGCACCATCTGTACACACTCCTACACATTTTGACCATTCAAGTTTATTCTCTGAAAAGAACTCATCTACTTTTACAAAAATATCAATACCCCTTGTTGAAGTTAATAGCTCCCGACAAAAAAGTAAATCGTCATGAATTTGGAAGTTATACTGATATCTTACAAAAACCATTAACTGCGCGTAATTTGTTATATCAGTAGATTCATCAATTTGTATCGCGAAGAAGTTGCTCTGTTTAATACGAGATATTAATTGGGTTTTAATATTATATCCCATGCTATCAATTCTTCTTTTCATAGTATCGTTTGAGATAGGAATAGACTTCAAAGGATTAGCATTTTTTTCACTGTATATAGTTTCACAAATTTTAATTGCTGCTGGTAATATAAGATCTTATCCTATCGTATAAGGTTTTTTGTTTTTTGCAATTAATAGGGCAACTTCGAAAGATGCTTTTAGCAGGTCATCATTAAGTTTTGTATATTCTGTAAGAGAACCAGTTTGTTCCTTTTTATCTGCTGCCTTTCTTTGAAAAAATTCCAGTGGCCTACTTTGATATTCTGGGTGCAAAGTAGTTAAATGACGCAGTAGTTTTCCTGGCCTCATACTATCGTTTGATAGTTGGGTGAAACAAATTACACACATAGGTCTTTCTTGATTATTAAATGTTGACGAAATAAATCCATATTTCAAATAATCAGTATTATATTTACGATTTTTCAATTGAGGTGTATTATCTGCGGCGACTTTTCTCTTATTACCAGTTGTTAATCTCGATGTTGAAGTAGAAGTTCCTGGTAAAGATGATAATTCTACTGGTTCTTGTAGATGTTCAGATGTAAGTTCTATTAATTCATGTACACTTTCATAATTTTCTCGCTCTTTAGGTATTTTTATTAGCCACTTATCCATTTTCATACCCGTACTAAAATCGTTAAAATTTTAAGAAAATAATAGTTAAATTTATCACCTAATTAAAAGAAATAATAATAATTACCTTGAATATAGAAAGAAATATAATTATTTTATAATATTTAATTATACTTTTTTTTTGCTTTAATATATTCACTTTTTTAACTTTTTTAATATTACATAAAAAAAAAAAACTACAAAAATCGTCAATGTTGAAAGCACATCACTAAATGAAGATAAAATTTAAAAATGTGCTTCTTTTTGCAAACTAACTAAGCCTACTGCGGAAATAAATTTTTCAATTTAATAAAATTCTAGGAAGTTAAAAAATATGCTTCTGTGTAGCTAAGCCTACTACGAAATCTAATTTTATAAAATTTAACAAAGTTTAAAAATATGCTTCTGTGTAACTAAGCCAACTGTGAAATTTAATTTGAACAAATTTTACGATTTTAAATTTAGGAATACACCATTTTCAAAGAAATTTATGAAATAAATAAAAAATATTTTAAAGACTAAATACATAAATGTAGAAATACTTAAATGTTTTGCGGCTCCTTTAAAAAAGTTCTACGGCCCTCTAGGGGGCCGCGGCTCACAGTTTGAGAAGCACTGCTCTAAACTGAGTCAACTCAAAATTTTTCAAATTTCATTTTTTGCAAGAAAACGATACACAGTGGTCATATCTATCCACTGTAAAAATCTTACATCGATTTTTCTAGTCTTTCGCAAAAAAAAAAAAAATACAGTTGTAACCCTCTTTGTGTTATAAGAGTAGCTTCTTTAGAATCCACTAAAAATGCATATTTTGAGTTCCACCCAAAAGAATTGTTTTTTTTTTCTCTTGATCACTGAAAAAATCGCAAAAACAACTACTATTGTACACTTATTATTCGCAATTCTTTACAATGAAACAACTGCTTTTAAATTTTATAGTAAATATTAAAAAAACCCCATTTTTTGCCTCTACTGAAAATTTGTTAATTTTGAGTTGACTCACTTTAGAGGTACAGGTGCGATATGTGAGATGTAAAACCTTGAAAGAAACTAAATTGAAAATTATCATGTCGAATAAAAAAAAACTCAATGAATTTGCATTCTAGATATTCAAACGCGAAATTAGGTTCAGAGGAACACTACTCTTTTCGACTCATTTCATGTAGAGTTGAGCAGAAAATTTAAAATTTTAAAAAGTCCATAAAATTAGCCTTTCCCTCAATAACCATATACAATCGTCCGGCGTATGAATTATCTAAAAAATAGTGTTGGACAGTGTTTTTTAATTCAAATTGGATAAATCCAATAGATTTAACATAAGATTTGTCAATTATGCTGGTTCTAACTTTGGTCGATTTAAAATTCAAAAAAATTTTTATTGATCGATCAAGCGATCAAGTTTAAAAATTCTTCAATTAATCGATCAAAGTGAAATTTCAGAATATTCCAGAATATTTTTTTTATTTATTAAAAAATTAAAAAACAATTCACACAAATAAACATAAAAACTTAAAATAAATTGAGATCGTATTTTATATTTTTATATGTATAATGAGAAATTTCATAATATTTCAATATTTTTTTATTCATAAAATTAAGAAACAAATTAAAAAAAAATCCATAAAAACCAAGTTTTCATTATACTCCCTTTATTTGTAAATTAATTTACCATCATGTAATTAAATAATTGATTGATTGAAAATATTTACAGTAACTCACAGATCAGGGATGGAATATAGCAATTTCGATTTGGTATCAAAAATGATTTTAAATTGTACTTTTTTGACCATCAAGGTACTTTTTTTTTATTTAATTTAAAAAAAAAAAATAATAATAATTATAAACAAAACAGGTACATAAAAATTCATTAAATTCATTATTTTAAAAACACAAAATAAAAAAAATTAAATAAAGTAAAAAAAAAAATATACATAAAATTATATATAAAAAGGAACACAAATATTTTTTTCGAGATCAAAAAATTATGTTTTTAAGATAAAGATGTAAAAAAAATATTACTAACATCTTTAAAGTAAAGATATTGTACGACTTTAAAATTTAAAGTTTAATTCAATTTAAACTATTTTTTATACATTTTTTAATACCATGTTGTTAGAAATTTTAAAATTATAACAACAAGCATTTGCTGATTTTAACAAGTCTTTGGTTTGAATAAGATTTGATACTGTTCGAACATGAAGCCGGTTTCTTTCTTTTGTTTTTATAAGATTTTGATAAGAAAAAATCCTCTCCACGTTTGCAGAGGAATGAGGTATCGACAAAATTCCACGAACAAACATCTTTTCATCTAATTCATTTTTAATTTCAGACACTTTTGACCAGAAACCACACATATTTTCTTTTATTAATGGTTTTAATTCATCGAAATCGGCCAATGCTCTATATTGTGAGTTAATGTTCTCAAAATTTTTGCTTTCATTGGAAAACATTTTGATCAAAAAAGGCACAATGCTGTTGATTTTTCCTGACAAAACATTTTCGGGTGAAAATTTACTAAACCAACTTAGGATCTCGTCATCAAAATTTACTTTTGTCTTTAAAACTTCACAAAATTTTATATAGAAACTTTTTGCATTTTGTTTAAATTGATTTACAACACTACTGTCGATTTGATTTTCGATTATGTATAAATCAACTTCAGTGCCACAAAATATATCGTTCAATCGAATATGATTCTCATTTAGGTTTAGTTTTGAAATTCTAGAGTTGTCTAAAAAACTCTTTTTAACCCTCCGATGAGTGACAGTTCTGAACTTCACGGCCGTGTGAAAAGGTCCCTACGGACCTTTTTTTGTAAATCATTTTTTTTTTATTTTCATATAAAAAATTTTTTTTTGATTTTTTTTTTGTTTTTATTGTTTATAACTAAATTCTACATACAAAAATAATTTTTTCAATTTTTTTTAATTTTTTTTTGCTTGAATTTTCTTAAGACTATTATAAAAAAGTTTAAAAATTATTGTTGTTGAGCGTGTACTTCTTGTCCTCCGCCCTGTGCGCAAGTGTTGCAGCGATGTAAAAGTGTGCTATGTTCTCCGCAAACAGCGTTGCCGCAGCCGAAGCAGTATGCCCGCGTTTTCCGCTGCCGCCCGTACTCAGAACGGCAAAGGCGACATGACGGTCTACTTGACCTAGCCGCAAACGACGGTGCATTGCCTTCCATCGGTCTTGGTAATACCTGAAATGAAAAGAAAAATAAAAAACAAATATATATTCTATTCTTGAATTTGAAGATGTTTTTCTTACCCTGACATCGAATGCTTCCATCGCATTGCGTATCCTTGGATATGAGGTTATATGGTTGTTCAGGGCACGTTCTTCGATATTTGGTGTGGCCAATTGTTTCGTTAGCAGTAACAAGAACGACCGCCGTCTGTCACTCCTTTTTATAGGCTTCATTTCGTTGTAAATCGTAAAAGCAGCCAATGCAGCGACGTCCAGCATATTATAAAACATGGCCAACGGCCATCGTTGTGTTGCTCTTTTGCAGCTGTAAGTGCCTAGCATCTGATCCATGGTATCAACGCCGCATTTGTTGGCGTTGTAATCTAATATGGCATAGGGCTTCCGCTTCTCGGTTTGCTCGTCAACGAGGCAGGTGTAGTGCATTGTGGAGAGCACGTTCACCACTTTATTTTTTTTCGGCACCTATGAGCATAACGCTATATCCCCTTCGTTGAACCCAAATAATGTACTATTGATGGTGCGCTTCGGGTTCTTCTTGAACTCCTGTGGAATGAATGTTTTGTTGTAGCGCACTGTACCAACATATGCGGTCTTCCTCCTCAACAAAATACGCGCCAACAATTTCAGCAACGTCCAAATTACTTGCATCTGCCATATTTATATTTTTGTTTCTATCACACACGATTTTACTCTTCGCTGTCTAAACTTTGACTGATTTGGTTTACGAAACTACAACTTCTTTTATACTCTTTCGTACGTCTACCTAAACTCAAAGACATTAGGGATGATGATAAAAACAAAAAATTCTAAGAAAAAATTCTAAGAACAAAAATACTAAGAACAAAAAATACTAAGAACAAAATACTAAGAACAAAAAATTCCAAGAACAAAATACTAAGAACAAAAAATTCGAAGAACAAAATACTAAGAACAAAAAATTATAAGAACTGGTTTATTGCAAGTAGTATAAAATTAGAATATTGTGCCTTTCCTTGAAAGCAATAAAGTTCATGTCTTCGAATTTTTCTTAGAATTTTTTTTTTATCATCATCCCTAATGTCTTTGAGTTTAGGTCTTTGTGTCCACAACAAGTAAATTATGTGTTGAAACAATAAACAAAATTATAATGATGCCCAAAAACATGCATTTATTGGAAGGGGGTGTGGTTGGGGGGGTTGTAGTGGCCGAAGTAGGAGTAATTTCAGTTTGAAAAGTTTAATAAAGTTTCGTGCAATTTGGCGAAATAAAAATATTAATCTTGGCAAAAAAATATGCATACGAGCATCTTCTGACTGCATTTCAACATTCACTGCATTAACAATTTTAAGAACATATTGAAGGAATAAAAATGTCATTTAATATATTGGATTTGCAAATCCTAACATTATAAACTTTATTCTCTCATTTTTTGAATCAGCATCAAATATATCAAAATAATATTGTAAGGGTTCCCACTGTTCTAGAATTAGATTAACTACTTCTTGTCTTGAAAGCCATCTTGTAGCGTATTTAAAGATTATATGTATTTCGGCTCCAAAGTATTCCTGGAATTTAATGAATTCTTCTCTTCTGCTCTCACTGTTACAAAAATGAAAATTTATTTCTTTTATAAACTTATCAAATTCCTCAGGAATTCCAAATTTAGAGGCAGCTGATGAAACCAAATTTAAAATGTGACATATGCATCCATTGGAAAATAAATGAGGAATAAAATTTTTAAATTTGGATTGCACACCATTTGAAGAACCCATCATTACAGCACAAGTATCTGTGGTCATACCGACCATATTTTTTAAGGGTATGTTATTTTCCTTTAATACATGCAGTGTGCTATTGAAGATTCCATTAGATGTGCTGTCTTCAATTTGTACCAAACTCAAAAAACGGTCACGAGATATTCCATCGAAAATTCGTATTACAATTGCAACGTTTTTGGAAATACTGCAATCAGTACTTTCGTCGATTACTAACGAAAAGTAATGGTTGTTACAAAAGCTTTGTATGTCTTTAGAATTTTCAGGGCCAAGCAAGTTTGTCACAATTTCTTTACCTTTTCTTCTGTGTATGTTAAATTTCTTAGCAATCTGGGAATCATGAACTCCTTCCTTTATAATAAAATTTAGATGATCGAGTACCGTGAATGCAAGGTTATGCTCTGCAACAAAAGCACTCAGCATTATTTCTAATTTTTTTTGCAGATTCCGTTATTGTACATTTTGTGGAACTTGTTAAGAAATTGTCAATTTTGGGTGTTGTTTTGGCGGTATTAACTTTCTTTTTGTGATTTTCGCTCAGGTCATGACGATTTAAATGTGTTAAGCCTCCAGTAATATAAGAATTACAAACAGTACATTTTTTTCCGGTTTCATCCTTTTTCAACCATGTAAACTTTTTTGCCCAATCATCTCTAAATGGAACTAAATATGGCTTGTTTGACTTGCTGGTTTAAGAAAAAAAAAATTAGAATTAAGTTTAATTTATTTTAAAACCCATTGCAAAACTTACCCAGGTTCATCATATTCCATGATTAAGGTAAATAGAATTAATTGTTAAAAACTATTTTATTTATTGAATCACCACAGTTAATTGCTGACTTTTTTAGTATTTATCGAGAACAAACAAATCTTCCGATTTTTTTTGGCGTAAAGAAGAAAAAACAATGATTAATCAGAATTAAAGCATCACCGTGCTGTTCGGCGTTATTTTCTTTTCATGTAAAATGTTAGGAGAAAAATGTTACTTTGCTGATTGCGTTTGGCATTTGTTTTGGGAAAAACCAAATTTTATAAAACAGCTGATATTTGTTAGACCATCATCACATAAATGAATGAAGTGTTGCCAGTGTGGTTAAATTTAAAAGAGTTTCTCAACGAGTTACCATATTTCAATAAGTAGAAAATGGGGGAAAAATTAATGCAAGAAAAAAATTTGAATAAAAAAATTTGTTAAAATTCGTTCAATTTTGAAAATGTATCAAATGAGTCGCGGGCGTATCAACGTATTTTTCAACATAAAATAGTGTCAAAAAAAGTACAATTGTATCAACAATTCCATCCCTGTCACAGATTAGTGCGTGTGAGAGAATATTTTTACAACAATGCAATTAAAAAAAATTTTTTTTTGCATTTTATTCTTTGTTCTCCTCTTCGTACAACAAGATAAAAACAAAATTCAAAAATATTATCACAGAAGAAAAAATATAGCAACAACAAAACCACTTGCAAAATTGACGTCACATCTTATTTCGTGTGTTTGAATTAACCGTTAATTTTTTATTTTTTATTTACAATCTGTTTAAACAACAATAGCAAATTTTATAATTTTAAAGTATCATAACATAAGTTGAACTCTACTAGTCCAGCAAAAATATTTAGAGATTATTTTCCAAAACGTAAATCGAGGATATGGTGCCTTTTCAGTCTTTTAATTTCCTCATTTTCATCTAATAAACTTATTGCTAATGGGTTAATATGATTGCTAAAACTTTTAACATATCTTGAACTATATCTGTTAATTTCATCTTTAACTGTGGGAATGTTCAAGTCTTTGTGAATTTTTTTGTTAGTTACGAACCACGGAGCATTTATTATTGATCTTAGTGTTTTAGCCTGATATCTTTGAAGGATTTCGATGTTAGAATTACTAGCTGTTCCCCCAAACTGTATTCCGTAAGTCCAAATCGGTTTTAATAACGTTTTATAGAGCAAGATCTTATTTGCCACCTTTAATTCAGACTTAGGATTGAGTAGCCAATACGTCTTGTTTTTATTCTTTTTGCCTTTATATGATTTTTCCAAGTAAGGCGCTGATCGAGATGAAGACAAAGATATTTCACTTTCGTTTGTTTTAGAATAAGAGTACGATTTAGAGTTAATGTTGGACAGTCTCCTTTTCTAAAAGTGAATGTTATATGGGTATTCACCTTAATATTCCATTTATTTAACCATGATTCAATATCATTGAGTTGATTCTGGATCGTTTCAGATGCAATAGAAGGAACTTCATTTGTTGAACGGTAATGTTAGGACGTACAGGCATATATGACGTGAAAATAGTATAAAGGACAGGTCCTAGAACACTGCCTTGCGGAATTCCTGCTTTTATAGGGCATATATTAACCGTATTTGAGAGTAATATATGACTTCAATTGACTCGTAATATGTTTTTTACCTGCTTAATGTGCTATTAGAAATTATATCTGTTATTATTTTGGTGGCTATCGAGATGGGTCGACGCACTTCAATTGAAAGGCGTGAAATCGTGATTACACACTTTAAAGAGGGCAAAACCCAAAAGGAAATCTCTGAAATAGTTGATTTGAGCCCTTCAACAGTCCAATGTATTATACAGCGCCTCGTACGCGAGAAACGGATTGCAGATAAGCGCAAAAATGCTCCTAATAAGATATTTAATGAAGCTGATGAAAGGTGGATTGTAAGAAAAGTTAAGCAGGATCCAAAAAATAAGTGCATCCTATTTAGCTGAGGAAGCGGAAAAGTACATTGGAAAAGAAGCAACCCTGAAACCGTCCGCAGAATTCTTCGGAACAATGATTTTCACGGTCGAACGGCTTTTATAAGCGCAAAGAATAAAAAAGGTTAGAATACAGTTCGCAACGGAGCACCTTGGAAAGCCAGACTCGTTCTGGGGTAGCGTTATTTTCTCTGATGAGGGTAAATATAACCTATTTGGGTCTGACGGAAAGGTTTGCGTGTGGAGGAAACCAAATACGGAGCTCCAACCTCATGTTAAGATCATGTGATGGTTTGAGGGTGCATTGAAGGGATTATAGACAAAATTCAATACCTAAATATTTTTAAGGCAAATTTACTTCAGAGTGCGGAAAAATTGGGCATAAGTGAGAATTTCAGCTTCTATCAAGACAATGACCCAAAGCACAAGTCGGGTGTAGTCCAAACATGGTTGATTTGGAATGGCCCACATGTGCTCCAAACGCCACCCCAATCACCAGACATTAATGTAATTGAAAATTTATAGCATCTGCTTGATACAAAAAATCAGACTTTATAACATATCCAACGTAAAAGACCTAAAATAGGCCCTAAAAACTGAATGGTATAAGATTTCCCCAGAAAAATTGGTTTTTGAATTTATAAATAAATAAAAAAAAAATTGGTTTCTTCGATGAATTCTCGTTTAAGAAGTGTGATAAAGCAAAAAGGTTACCCCACCAAGTATTAATTCACCATTTTTTCATTTTTAAATAAGAATTGTTTTTAAGAGTAGTATATATACGAACTAAGCTGTGACTTTGATTTTGTATAATTTTTGTTTTTGTTATATTTTTTCCTTTTTTGAAACTTTTTTCAAATATTGTTTTTGTCTTGTTACACGAAGAAGAGTACAAAGAATAAAGGGCAAAAAATTTTTTTTGTTAAATTGCATTGTTTTTTTTTTCATAAGAAGTAAAAATATTGTCTCAAACGAAAGTAGCTGTTAGTCAACTGTGTCAAAAATTAAAAAAAAATTTTTTTCTTTGTTAGATAATTTTTGTCGTTTCAGCTCGATTCGATCACGGAAAAAGGGTGTAAAAAGACACTATGAGTTGATATAAAGGGAGTAAAAAGAAGCTTAGTATACATTGAGATCATATTTTATATATTTGTTTCATTTAAATGCAGTTCAGAATAGTTTTCTATATTTTGTAAAATAATTGATTTAAAATAAAATATAATTTATTTTTTTAAGCGATTTTTGTTTTTTGGTTTTCTTTATATTTGATTTAGAGATAACTTTTCAGAAAATTAAGGAACAAGTCCAAATATATCTGTGGTCACAAGCGATAACCGCCTAAGTCGACTTAAGACTGATTTGAGTTATGTATGCTATCATATTCTACTAGAAATGCTTTATATTTACGTGAAATCCCAATTTCTCTAGCGCTGTTTAATAAAAAGTTATTAATGAAAACATACTGACCTAAGTCGAAATGAAGCCCCCCCATTACATTTATATAAAAAGTTATTTTTCTCAAAAGCATGATTTTCGACTTAGGCGGTTAATGCTTGTGACCACAGATACATGTATACTAAATGTAACACTCAATTTTTTCTTATTCATAAATATTGATAATTTTTCAGAAATGAAACATTTTTTTTTTCTTTTAAAAGCTATTCGATTGATCCTATTAATCGACACAAACTGATCGGATTATTTGTTTGATAATCATCATTTTGAAAATGGTCGATATTTTTTTTTTTTTTTTTTATCGATTAACCGATTAATCCTTAACCGGTGGACAACCCTATTCAACATATTTTAATTTCATTCAATTAGTTAAATAATTTTATACAAATTCTAAATTATAACAATAACAATTATATAAATTTGGTTTAATTTTAAGCAACAACAACATCAGCAAACTACACTGTCTTTGATACCGTTCTCACCGGAAGATGCTGCTGCCGCTTCTGCTGCAGCAGCTGCTCAGCAACAACTACAACCACTGCCTACATCTACGCAGGCGGCAGGTACTGTAGCTGAATATCAATTTCAGCAGCAACAACAACAACAGCAGCAGCAACATACACAACATCTTGGTTTAGATCAAGAACTAAAACAGCACATACAACAACTGCAACAGCAACAGCAAACCAATGTACGCTTATTGAAAGCTGTAGCAGCAGCTGCTGCTAATCAACAACAACAGCAACAACAACAACAACAGCAGCAAACCGCCAATCAACAAAACACCACACAACAACAACAAACTGTTACAAATACAAATAATAATTTTGTATTCAGTGTTGATGATAGTGGCGGTGTCGGTACTGCCGTGCCCGATAAATCGGCACAATCTCTCCAACTTTTATTCCAATTACCACCAACTGTTCAGCAGCAACAACAACAACAACAAGATGATGTAGCTGCTTCAGCTCAGCAATTACAAAATTTGAAATTACATCATCAGGAACTGCAGGACCAGCAAAAGCAACAGCAACAACAATTGAAGTTATTACAGCAACAAGAACAACAAATACTTCAAGATCTATCTCAAACTACCGAAGAAAGTCTAATGCAACAGCAACAAGCACATCAGCAACAACAACAACAACAGCAGCAACAGCAGCAGCAACAACAACAACAGACCACTTTGGAGCAGGTGGCTCAGAATAACCTATTGTTGCAGCAACAAGCCGCCTTAGCTCAACAGGTACTCAACCAACAGGTTTTGAAACAAAAACAACAACAATTGTTATTGCAACAACAACAATC
Organism: Cordilura impudica; assembly: GCA_963682025.1. Classification (NCBI taxonomy): domain Eukaryota; kingdom Metazoa; phylum Arthropoda; class Insecta; order Diptera; family Scathophagidae; genus Cordilura; species Cordilura impudica. The sequence continues at coordinate 82,510,157 of OY821517.1, forward strand.
AGCTCAGGTTTGTAATCACTTATTATTTCGAAAAATTTCCCTCCATGTTTTGAAATAATTAATGAACTTTTGTTACCCATTTTCTTCCAGGTTCAAGTTGCTACTCAAACTCAACCTTCTGTAGTTGCATCTCATGGCAATGCCGCACAAGTTCAAGCATCACGTGGTGTTAATCAGTTTTGTCCTACACTTTCTACCATGGCTGCCGCTGTTGATGTCGGCTTGGGTAGTGTTTGTGCTCTGACACCACAGCAGCAACAACTCCAGCAGACACAGCAATATGCAGCAGGCTATGCTTGTGGTGTTCTTTCTATGGCTCAGGATCAGACACAGCTACCAGCCCCTTTAAGTGCAGCTTTAAATCAAATTACAGGCAATTCTGCGGTAGCACCACCTCAAGCATCAACTAGTTCTGGCAGTAGTAAAATGCCCGGTGGTATTGCCAAGAAGGTTATCGATAAACAGTCACGCAAAGAACGCAATCGCTATTCATTGTTACGTTCAGCTGCTGGTAGTCAATGTAAGTTCTATTTTATTTAATATTTAAGGGCCCAAAAATTGTTCTTAAAAAAAAAAAATGACAAAGTCGTCCTCAGATATCCTTAGAGCTATTTTCTAATTTAAAAATTAAATCAAATTAATATAAGGTGTGTTACTGCTCATAACTAAACTATCGCAAATTCACCCAGTTATCCAAACATGCCCCCAATAGTGGTCCGTATTTTTGTATTTTTTCTCTCTTATTTGTTTATTTATTGTTACAGAAATCTTTATAACTCTTACTACTTTTATTAAACAATTACATGATTCTTTTTCGCCTTTGTTAACTCTCATAACATACAAATATCAACACTTACTCTCCTTAGTGATGGGTATTTATGGTATTTTAGGAACCAACGCACAGTGCTTTGTACCCCCCCCCCAAAAAAAAAAAAAAAAATTTTTTTTTTCACAAAAATAGTTTGTCAAGTTAGGACATCTACACCGCCTCTTTTTTGATGTATAAAAATCTATACGCGCACGGAGGTAAATTTCTATTTTACAATACAATCACAAAAACAGCGTAACATGTGAGCGTAAGACAAAACCGTTATGACTTATGATTGTATTGGTGAAAAAATTATGATATGTAATAACCTGATCGAAAATGGAATATGAAAAATTATAAATGAAAAATTAAAAATAAATAAAAAATTAAAAATGAAAAATAAAAAATTAGAAATTAAAAATAAAAAATTATAAATGAAAAATAAAAAATAAAAATAAAAATTAAAACTAAAAATTAAAAAATATAAATTAAAAATTAAAAATTAAAATTTAAAAATTAAAAATTAATAATTAAAAATTAAAAATTAAAAAATAAAAATTAAAAATTAAAAATTAAAAATTAAAAATTAAAATTTAAAATTTAAAAATTAATAATTAAAAATTAAAAATTAAAAATTAAAAATTAAAAATTAAAAATTAAAAAATAAAAATTAAAATTAAAATAAAAAAGAAAAAAGAAAAATAAAAAATGAAAAATAAAAAATAAAAACTGCAATACAGTACACGTGCAAGAAAACAAAAAATATGTGATAGAAAAATGTTCATGTAGATAACGAAATATTAAAACGAAACATAGTCATGATGTATTCGGCACTGTACAAAATTTAGAAACACACATAATTGATATGAAAATAAAAGTATGTGGTTTTTGGTCGGAGCTATGTTTGTTTATATATGTATATGTACGAGCTTTTTATTCAGTGTGTGTTTTTTTCTGAACTCTGCTTTTAGACCCATCGCTGATTTTTTTAAACTATATATTTCGTTATGAATAAAGATAAACAACAGTAAAATAACTAGCTTTTCCGAAAAACTAGAGCAGACTGTGAAAATATTAAAGAATTCAGCAATGTATTTATTTTGACCAAGTACTGAAATCACACGTGCACAAAACTAACACACAATGAAAACAACGGGGAAGCCCTAGTTTTGTTTTTATTTTTAAAGGCATTGCCATATTGAAGTTATATAAATAAAAAAAAATTGCCATGTTTACTTTCCGTTAAAGTAACTAAAATTAAACATAAAGAAAAAATAAGCAGGAGTACTTATTTTTTCGATCATATATGTATTTTGTATATTTTGGGTCTAGTATTTTTCCCTTTGGTTAACATTCTTTCATTATGGCCTCTTAAATTAAACTTGGACTCATATGCAAAGAGAAAAGCATTCCCATTTCGTCGTGACCACTTCATGTGTTCTTTAACAAAATTTATGGAGCCAGACTATTTTTCACCGATATCAGCCTTAATTGTTAGTCGGGAAACTGTTCGAGCACATATTTTTAGTTTCAGATTGTTAAAGATCTATTTGGGTAGCATTTTTTGACATTTTTTAAACTCGCTTGCTATTAAATTATTCTGTCTTTGACTCGTTTTACAGGGCCTGTCACCTAAATATTGAGTCACCGTACCTCTTTCAAGATATTCCTTGATACTTTTAGAAATTGTGGATTTATTCATGGAATTTTCTAAAATCATCTATTATTCTGGTTTTTAACTCTTCGCAAAACTTAATTCTTGCCATTATTTTATAATGAAGAATTATAAGATCAAAACATTGAAAAATACAATATTTAAAAAACAGTTGAAAGAAAACGTCAAAAACTATAAATATTTAAATAACGGTTAAGATTTTATACATTTTCTTTCATACCATCTTCTATTTTTATTGTTTTAATCAACTCTGGTGTAGAAGCTTAAAAGTTTCCATTGTTTTGTCATCGATAAAAAAATACTTTTTTTCGTTTATCTTTCGATGAGAGCACACCAAAAATGGATTTCGCAAAAAAATTACAATTTTAGGACTTAACGAAAAATTATAGAAATACAAAATTGTATATGTCGTTTAAAATTTGAAAATCCTGTAAATAGACAAGAAAACAGGCTACTTATCATAGGATTAAAAAAATTATCACTTTCTTTATATAGTAATTTTGATATTACTGGCAATAAAATAATACAAGTATATAAATTATAACTTTCTGCGAAATGATATGTTATGTTACTTGAAAATAAAAAAAAATGTACATCTTTATTTAGTTGAGGTATTTAAGTATGATCCAACAGTGCCATTTTTATTAAGTTTATAGAGAACTTTCTTTTCTTATTTCGGTCTATGAAACAAAGCACTGTGCAACGTCTCAAGTATCATGTCTCTATAGCCATTTGTGAGAAGAAACAAAAACTATATAAAAAAAATTCCGAAAATTCATTATTTGTAAAATGGGATGTAAATTAAAAAGTCAGTAAGTCATACAACTCTTTTTCTCAGCAACATTATTTCTTTTCCTTTTTCTTTCAACATACTCATATATATATAGAGATATATTTTATTTGTAATGCCCTTTTAAATTATTATAGCAAATGCTGCTGCTCAACAACAATATCAACAAACAGTTGCGACAACCACTGCTTTAGATAAAACCATTGATGTTGATTCAGAAACTGATTCGAATCATGATACTGCTCTAACTCTTGCCTGTGCTGGTGGCCATGAAGAATTAGTCGAGTTGCTAATAAATCGTGGTGCGAATATAGAACATCGTGATAAAAAGGGCTTTACACCACTAATTCTGGCAGCGACTGCGGGTCATGAAAAAGTCGTTGATATTCTACTCAAACATGGCGCCGACTTGGAAGCCCAATCGGAGCGTACTAAGGATACCCCCTTGTCATTAGCATGTTCGGGAGGTCGCTACGAAGTCGTTGAGCTATTGTTAAGTGTAGGAGCTAACAAGGAACATCGTAATGTTTCTGATTATACGCCCTTGAGTTTGGCCGCCAGTGGTGGATATGTGAATATTATCAAGTTGTTGTTAAGTAATGGTGCTGAGATTAATTCACGTACAGGTAGTAAATTGGGTATATCTCCTCTAATGCTAGCGGCCATGAATGGTCATACCGCCGCGGTAAAGTTATTACTGGATCAGGGTTCCGATATTAATGCCCAGATTGAAACGAACCGTAATACGGCTTTAACTTTAGCCTGTTTCCAGGGTAGACATGAGGTGGTTAGTTTATTATTAGATCGTAAAGCAAATGTTGAACATCGTGCTAAAACCGGTTTAACTCCATTAATGGAGGCAGCTTCGGGCGGTTACATAGACGTTGGTCGAGTTCTCTTGGATAAAGGGGCAGATGTTAATGCCGCCCCCGTGCCTACCTCAAGGGATACTGCTTTAACTATAGCTGCCGATAAGGGTCATTTGAAATTTGTAGAATTGTTGCTGGCGCGAGGAGCAGCGGTTGAGGTGAAGAATAAAAAGGGAAATTCTCCCTTATGGTTGGCCGCTCATGGTGGTCATTTGAGTGTTGTAGAAATTCTATATGCTCATAGTGCCGATATTGATTCACAAGATAATCGTCGTGTCTCCTGTTTAATGGCTGCTTTCCGCAAAGGTCATACCAAGGCCGTTCGCTGGATGGTTCAATATGTTACACAATTTCCTTCAGATCAAGAAATGAATCGTTTTATTAGCACCATCAGCGATAAAGAACTTTCCGAGAAGTGCTTTGGTTGCATGATGTTAATAAGGGCTGCCAAGGAGGCACAAGCCGTTAAGGCCAATAAAAATGCCTCGATATTATTGGAAGAACTAGATATGGAACGGACCAGAGAAGAAAGTAGACGAGCTGCTGCTGCACGTCGCCGTGAACGTAAGAAGAAGAAGAAAATGGAAAAGAAAGAAGAGAAGCGTCGGCAACAGCAGGAGGCCACTGGTGGTAGTGGTTCAACAAGCAACCAACAAGATCAGGATGATAGAGATTCCGATAAAGATGAAGATTCCGAGCATGAAGATAATAATGCAGCCGATGAGGAAGATGATCAACAAATACCACAAAACTATCGCGAAGAAGGTGATTCTGGCATAGATCAAGGTTCATGTTCTAGTACTGACATTAAAGCGGCTTCCGCGGGTATTCTGCAAAATAATGATAAAGCCATCAATGGCGGAGGTAAAAATAAAAACAAAAGGAAGAACAAACAACAGAATACACGAAATAGTAGTCCCGTGATGGAGGAGCCACCAATACAGGCACCACCAGCTGCCAAACAACAACAGCAACAAAATAAAAAGAAAGAGGAAGCCGCCACAGTTTCCAAATCTAACGCTAACGGACAGAAAAAGAATCCAGAACAAAATACCTTAGCTGCAAAAATCAACCAGCCTAGCAATGCTACAAATGCTACCAACAAGAAATCTGACAACCATCACAAGAAGGAGGAAATGCTTCTTCACACTAACCAGACTTCTTTAAATGCTACAAGTGCAACCACTACAGCAACAACCAACATAACTAAAAAGAAGGATTCAAACAAACAAAAAGAAAAGGAAAACTTAGCACCCAAAGATTTAACAGCCGCAGGAACGGCTAATCAACAACACAACAAGCTACAACATACCACCCAGCATACACAACATCCAAACCCACAACCAAATAAAACGGAAACGATTAGCGGAAATCGTAAATCGTTAATTTTTTCAGCTTCTAAATCGGCCGAAGAAAATAATAAACGTGACTTGGAATCGATAACCTCGACTACATTGAGTTCAACCAATACAGCTAAACAACATGCACCACACGTCCCACCCAAGCGAGGAGAAGATGGTTGGAAAGAGGTGGTACGTAAAAGTTCTACACAACAGTCGTCTACTTCTGCAAATGCGACCGGAAGTTCTTCCTTGACTACGACGACAACAAGCAACAGCAAGGAATCATCGTCAGCCTCCTCCCACAACTTATCAGTTTCTTCTTCATCTTCTTCCTCGTCAACAACGATAACAGTGCCAGGAGTTTCGACTACAACTACCGTTACGTCGACAATGCCAGAAATGACTTGTAAAAAGGTGCAAGTACCCGTCAATGCCATTTCTCGGGTTATCGGAAGAGCTGGCAGTAACATTAATGCCATACGAGCTACCACCGGGGCTCACATTGAAGTAGAGAAACAAGGCAAAAATCAATCGGAACGAAGCATAACCATAAAGGGACTTACAGAAGCCACCAAACAGGCTCATATGTTGATATTGGCATTAATCAAAGATCCCGATGTGGATATTTTACAAATGTTGCCACGCATCAATACCACCATTAAGGCAAATGTATTACCACCACCAGCACCGGTCACATCATCAGCCACATCCAATATTTCCACTATGCACGTCGGTACATGGGATAACAAAACGGCTTTTCATGGCTCAACATCCGGCGGAGGAGGATTAAGTAACATGTCATCTGGATCCTCGACCACTTCATCAGCCTCCTCTACACCAGGCGGTTCAAATTTGCCAGCTAAGACTGGAGGACTTTTAGCAAAAAGTAGCAGCAAAACTCAAGGAGGTGGAGGTAACGCAACACCCGGTAATAAATCCGCACAAGGGCGTGCTCAACCCTCTAAACCTTTCTATGCTCAACAAGCCGTAACATCTGGTAGAGGTGTAGCCGGAGGAATTACTGCAAGTAGTAACAATCAGTTGAAACACAAAGAACTAAGCAATAAGTCCATGAATGGTAGTGCTGTAGGAGGATTCAATAGCAATCAAAAATCATCAACGGCACAACAAAATAAAATGACTGCCTCCAATTTTGGAACCGGAGTTAATACTCAAACATTTGCGGCTAAATTGTTAACTGGTGCAGGCACCGCCTCAGCATTAACGGGCAATAATGTGTCGCCTGCTAAAAAATCAGAATTGGGCACTTTACGATCTGGTATTACCGCTCCCTATGGACGGGGCAAACCCGTACCCAGCTCTACTATACCCTCTTTAGGTGGAGGAGGAGCGGCAGGAGGAATAACACAAAACTCCAATACTTTATCGGGACCCATAGGAACGTTTGATGTAGCTGAAGCTGCAGCTGCAGTTGCAGCCGCCAATGCAGCAGCCCAGGCCAACAACCATAATGCAAACGCATCATCTACTACGGCAAGATCCGTAACACCTATAGGACCACCAAATAAACAGAGAGCTCCTACACCTACCCAACTACAACATGTGGCGGGACATAAAGTAAATAATGCAATACAACCACCATCACACCAGTCACAAACTCTTCAGCTTCAACAGCAGCAACAACAAAATCTACACATTAATACCGGCAATCTAGGTGAAAACGTTAATGCTGCCGCCTCCCTAGCTACTCCCGGTAGTTTTGGCTCTCAATTGGCTGCTAAAATAAGCAGTGAATATTCTCTATTCAATGACTATCATCAGTCACAATGGGGTACTGCACCAGATAATTCACAGATTTACACTAATCCCAATACATTGGTAAATGATAATTTACCTCAAGCAGATGCCTCAAAGGCTCCTGGTTACAATCGTAACATATTGAGTTCTCCCGTCGGTAGTTCAAAGGCTTCTAACTCTAGTACCCCACCTGGTGGTATTAATTCCAGTACTTTAAATATGACAACCCAACAAACATTGACTATATTGCCAGAAACCGGAGTAGCACCTTTAGGTTCTTCGGCTAAACAGGCCGCACGATCTCCGGCTAGTATTTCAGGGACAGGAAATGAAAATAAGCCTGCCACAGCTGTAAATGCAAGTCAAGCGGCACAACAAGAACCAACAGCTATGTCGCCTGGAGTGATTAAACCGCCCGGAACTATTGGACAATCATCAACTGTTAATTCAACACAACAACAACAACAACAGCATCAGTCATCGCAAAATGTTGGCAATACCGCTGTGCCACAACCACCACCTAGTGGTTTGGCTATACAAAGACCACAGACAAGTGGCCAGCATAGAGTAAATATTCCCAACAGCAACAATTCGCAACAGAGCCCACCTTCGGCTCAACCATCACAGTCCAATGCGACAGACAATTCGGCTAATTCTTTGAATTTCGGTCCCATCGGTGGACATTCGAATTCAGCGCGTAACAATACCAACAATCCTGTAGGTGAACAAAGTCGTTACTACGATCCTACCACTCAAATGAATATGGCCGCTCAAATGGGTTTCCAGATGGATCCTAGCTTAATGCAACAGCATGCTTTTAATTCGGCAAACTCAAGACTCAATCCAAGAGCCTCAGTATTCGGTCAACAACAACAACAGCAACAGCTGGGCAATAAATCACAACCTTCACAACAACAGATGGTCCAGGGAGCGTCAATGTATCATCAGCAACAACAAAATCAACAACAACAACAACCGCCTAATCAACAGAATCAACAGCAACAACAACAAGGAGTAGGAGGAGCTAATGCATTCAATGCAGCACCTGGCAAACCACTCAATCCAGGCCTAGCACCCCAAAGGCCTCAATCGCAACCCCAAGCTGGGCATTCGCAACAAAATCAACGTTGGTATGGTTCTGATTACACAGGCGGTTATGTTCCACCCTCCACCAGAGATATTCTCAATTTGGAAAATGGTTCAGCTAGTGGTCTTGCTGGTGCAGCTGGAACTAATTCACCGGCTGCCATGTCCCCCAATCAGAGTGGCAATGCCAATAATCCAGCTGGTATTTTACAAACACCACCCCAAATGCAAATGCAACAGTCGGCTGACGATATGCGTAAAATGCCCAGACCTATTGGTACTGAACGCGCTTCTTGGAAATACAATTACCCGATTATGGCCAACATGGGTATGGGTGTAGGCGGTTTAGGCGGAACGGTGGGTCATGCTACAATGGACGACACTTTGGCTGCTATGACAGCTGCAGCTGCTGCCGCTGGTATGCCGGCCGGTCCAATGCCGCCATGGCTAATGGGAGCGGCCGACAAACAAGCGGCTGCTACTGCTGTACAACAACAACAACAACAGCAGCAACAACAACAACAGCAGCAACAACATTCTAATTGGATGAAACAACAATATCGTTTTTACGGTCAAGCTGCTGGTGCAGCACCGGGTGGTGCTGGTACTATGTCCGGTTTAACTGGTATCGGTGGTCCAGCCGATTACCACCATCAACAAGATCAATTCCATGTAAGTATTTTCTATTGTGGTCGAGTGCTATTTTTACTTACACTCTTCATCCAAATGCAAATATATTTTTGTACATCGTCTCAAATCTTAGAAATAATGTAACACTATTTCCCCTTTAACTTTTCAGATGGCTTTGGATTATCATACTATGCCACCACCAAATTTAAATCAAAATCAACCTATGAATTTAATACCCACATATAACTATCCCCATTTCTTGGGTCATGTTGGTGGTAACGATATGTCTCATATGCCTGAAAAGATCGAACTATGGGATCATCATGATAAACATGTAAGTTCTAATTTAACCCGAGTAAAAAAAAAAAAAAAATATGAAACTAATTTGAATTAAAAAAAAAAAAAAAATACAAAAAAACATGTTCAATAATAAAATTGTTTATACAGTGGCTCCACAAAATATTCGCTCTCATAAAATGTAACCTTTATATCTATACGTTTAAAAAAATTATTACTTTCCAACTATAGTTTATAATAATTAAATTTGAAAGTAATCGATATATGTACATATTATTTTCAACTCCAAGAAGTATTCACTCATTATGATTATGAGACAAATTAAATTATAAAAAATATTAAAAGAGTTAATTTTTCAGCAAATTATAGAAAGCATTTGAATTTTTAATTGTTACTGAAAGTTTATTAAGAGACGAAAGCAATGCGAAGCAAACAACGTGAAACAAAGCTTCAGAAAAGATCATAGAAAAATTGCTGGGAAATCGACCAATAAGGCCAGGGAAAAATATAAATTTTTAGTAATTTTAGGTCAAAAATAACAAAAATAAACTTTACCCAGAAGGAGATTATTGGCAGCTTTATGGAAAAACGTACTGATTTAGCCAACTATGGGAACGTATTTTTTTTCGTATGATTGTAAGTCACACTTTCAAATTCTTAAATTTTTGACAGTTAATTTTATTTAGTTTGTGTAAAAAGAATTTATTATTGGTTCAAAGTGAAAAATCTATTTGTGTGAAAAAAATTGAAGTTGAAGAAAAATGAAATAATAAAAAAAATAAATAATAAAGTTATAGTGCGTTTACATCAAGTAAAATCTAGTATATAAGAGATTTCGAGCGAAATCTAGCTCATTTTTACTAGATTTCCCATACAAAACAAAATCTAGCTCGTTATTAGATATGTGCAAAATCTCACAAAGTCTTGTCAAACTTGGCCACTACCAAATGATACTACTGTGTTTTTTTAATATTGTAGTAGAAAATTACAACGCAGTGACTGAAATTTAACATTTAAAAACAAAACAAACAAGTTAAATAAAAAGGAAATAAAATATTAATTATTAACAAAAAAATGACGAATATATAATAAAAAAATATTTAGTAATTGAAAGGTTATAACTTTTATACAGTGGCCATTCCAATCTGCTAAATAATAATTGTGGAAAATGAATTTGTTTTTGTTGTTCAAACAATACATTTAACAAATGCTGATAATTTTTTTTTACAAAATTTCTATTTCAGTTTGTGCTTTTTTCATTTTTGATGCATAATATAATTATAAAATCTGTTCCTTTTAAGAATTTTCCATATTTCCATTTTCCTATTGTTTTGTTTATTTTTCGTATTTCTAGTTTATATGTTTTATTTTAATCAGCTGTTTATTGTTGTGGAAACAAAACCTCACAAAATGTCAAAGTTAGATGTAAACGGTATAGATTTTGAAATAGATTTCAACTAAAATCTACTAGATTTTCCGCAGATGTAAACGCTCTATAAATGAATAATATTAATTTTTCACAGCGAAGCAAAGAATGAAAAGAAATGTCACATAATAACCTGCAGCTAACTTCGTGTTTATAATTACGAATGGCACAACAAAACGAATTGCCGTATACAAGCAATACCTCTCTTCTCTCCCCTCTCTCCTACAAACTCAAAAATTGCCTTGTGTGAACTGGGACTAAGAGGATGATTAAACAAAGTTGAACCCATTTTTATTTATGTTATTTCTTTTAATGTTTTACTTATTTTAAAATTTAGAATAAACAATTACAATTATGAAGTGTTGCAAAAACAGCTATTGTTAGATGCCTTGTCACGTCGAAATTAAAACATTTTCAAGTTGAAAATAATTCATATGATTTTCTAAATGTATTTTAAACATGCAATGTTTAACCCTAGAACACTAGTGTTAGTCGATTCGACTACCCACAATTTTACGCAAGGATTTACCTTTTTCTTTTCAATCTGAAATATTTGCCGAGTATAAACCGATGTTTGCTTTCCCATGGTGAGAATATTTGCTTTTACACCTTTTTAGTTATAATTAATTAGTACAAATCAACTTAAAATGATTTTTAGTAAAGTAAAACACGTGATCAGTACAAATTTTTCAGAAAAAGTTTAGGTTCTTCCCCGAAATATAAAAAGCATAGTTAAGTGTTACTTTTTTTGACGCGTAAAATCGGATGCATTTTCACTTTCGATAGTGTGCAATATTCCCACTTGATTTGATTTCATGTTTTATAGTAGTCAATTTCTAAATCGTATAGTAGTACGAGGGGTGTCCCAGAACTAAAAAAATTATTTTTCTTTCTCAACATAGCCCCTTTTTAGCGCGATAGACTTTTACCAGCGATGTTCAATTGCTTCGATACCTTGTTTATAGAAAGAACCATCGAACTCTGCAAAATAACCATCAACTCCAGACTACCTCTTGCTTTGTAACAAATCGTCTTCCACCAAGTCATTTTTTCAAGTTTGGAAGTAGAAAATAATCTGAGGGTCTAAATCTGGTGAATAGGGTGCGTGAGGAAGCAATCCAAACTTTAATTCATTAATTTTAGCCATGGCAATAGCAGATGTGTGAACCGGTGCATTGTCTTAATGAAACAACACTTTCTTCGTCAAATGCGGACGTTTTCCTTGATTTCTTCACTCAAACGCTGTAACAGGTTTGCATAATATGGTTGATGGTTTTTCCTTTTTGAAGATAATCAATGAAAATTATCCCACGCGCATCCCAAAAAACGGACGCCATAACTTTTCCAGCCGACAAAGTTGTTTTTGATTCTTCGGAGCCGATTCTCCCCTATGGGTCCATTGTTTCGACTGCTCTTTTATTTCAGGAGTGAAATGATGAACCCATGTTTCATCCATAGTTATAAATCGACGCAAAAACTCGGCCTTACTTTTGCGAAACATCGCCAAACAGTTCATCGAAACATCCTCACGACGTTGTTTTTGGTCGATTGTGAGTAAACGCGGCACCCATCGTGCGCACAGCTTTTTCAATTCCAAATTTTCAGTCAATATGCGATGGTCAGCAATTTTTGAGATGCCTGCCAAATCACCTACCTCGCGCACTTTCAATCGACGGGGTCGTCCAGTATGATTTTGTGAATTTTCTTAACCACTTCTGGTGTGATGACCTCATTTGGTCGACCACTGCGGGGTTCATCTTGATAGCTCGTATGGCCTCTTTTAAACTTTGCAACCCAATATTTCACAGTTGCAAATGACGGAGCAGACTCCCCTAGAGTAGAATCCAGTTCACTTGTGATATCGGTTCAACTGAGACCTTTTAAATAAAAATATTGAATGACATAACGATGACCAATTTTCGCCATATTAAAAATTTATTGGAAACGTCCACTATTAATGGCCCCTAATCAAAAAGAAAAAAAGAAAATAAATTTAATTTCACAGTTAAGCTTTAAAAGGTAAAGGCTTTCAGCCATGGTTATATTTTTTTCTTTGTTTTTGTTTTTTCTTTGTTAGGCTAGGTAGTTCTGGGACACCCCCCGTAAACTCTGTAATATTACTTTTTATTGTAAGTCAATAATAACTTTGTTATAAGACAATTTAAAGGTTTAAAATTGCTGTTTACTTTTTTTTTGACGCTCAACAGTATATGTGAACACCCTGTCGTATACTAAAATCTGCAAAATTTTAAATAAAAGCAAAATATTTGTTCTTTTATAGCCAATAGCCTCGATACCCTGTTTATAGCAAGAACTGTTTAGCTTCTTAAAATAGCCATTCTTAAATAGCCACAGACTATCTCTTCAATGTTGGCAACCCTTTTGCTACAGAGACATTTTTCAAGTTTGGAAATAGAAAGTTATGAGAGGGAGATAAATCTGGCGATAAGGTGCGTAATGAAGCAATTCGAACTTTATTTCATGTATTCTGACCATCGCAATAGTGGATGTGTGAACTGGTGCATTATCTTGATGAAAAACACTTTCTTTTTCGCCAAATGCGGCCTTTTCCCCCCTTAATTTCAACAGTTAAATACTGCAATAAGTTAGCTTGATACTCGCCGTTGATTTTTTTTTTTTTTTTTGAAGACAACCAATAAAAATTATCCTACGGTCATTCAAAAAAAAAAAAAAAAAAATAGAGGCCATACCCTTACTGCAGATGGAACTGTCTTCGCCTACTTTGGACACGATTCTCTCATTTCAGTCCACACTTTTGACTGTTCTATTATCTCAGATGGACCCATGTCTCATCCGTGGTTACGAATCGACGCAAAAACGCGGCTTTATTGCGGTGAAACACTATTGAAACATCTTTTCAGTACGCTGGTATTGTTCTATTGTGAGCAAACGCGGCATCCTTCTTGCGGACAGCTTTCTCATCTCCAAATTTTCGGTCAATATGCTATGTGTAGCACCTTGTTGAAGTGATATCATTTTAGCTAGCTCACGCACCTTCAGCCGACTATCATTCTGTACGGCTTCGTTTAAACTCTGTCACTCAATATTTTTTAGTCGAAAACGGAGGAACAGATTCCTCCAAAAGAGCATCTAGCTCGTCTTTATTATTGGTTGGACTGAGACCTTTCAAATTAAAGTATTCAATTACATAACGGTGACCAATTTTTTCCATGTTGAAATCGTTTACTCTTGATGGCTCAAAAAAAAAAAAAAAATAAACAACGTGGCGCCACTTTTCACCAAAGTAAATTTTTTAAACTACTGCCGTCACACAGTGGCGCCATTTGAGTTTTTTCGTTGCAAAAATCATATCTTTTGAACCGAATAACATAATTGAACAGTTTAAACAGCATATAATAAATAACTGTTCAGCCTATGAAATGAGCGTTTGGAAAGGGTGCTACGCTTTGTAGGGGCCTACTTATGGGTTATCAAATTTAAAATTTGTAGAAAAATCAATTTTATGGTAACTAAAAAAAATTATTTTTACATTTTTAGATTGTTTTTATTTTTTTTTCTTTAGGGTTTTATGTTTTAAATTATTACTCAACAAATTAAAAAAAAAATTACTTCTTTTTTAAATTTATTTTTTCAATTTTCTGTAAAATATTCATCACAATTCGTAAGAGAAGGTATATCTAAAATACTAATCATTTCTAAACTATAATTATTTTCTAACTCTATTCGTGACTTCACATGCCGCAGGGAAGAAATAAGTGGATCGGAAGATGCTGCCAACATGTTGAAGAGGTCCTCATTTTGCCTTACCCTTGATGCTTTGAATGTGTTCTGCAATCTATATTTTTTATAAAATTTGTTAAGAGACTCCTGTGCTTCTTCAGAAAGCTCTCCAATTGGAAAAGACTGGTACTCAATTATATCTTTGCCATGCGCCAATATTTTATGGACGGTCGGGGTCAACTTCTTCTGTGGATACATTCCTGCAAAAGAGATGCAGTTTTCGATGCATATTCTCCATATTTTGTAGAATTGACATTTTCTTTGCAGTTTATAACATTCAAGATCGTTCCCAATCTTTTCACGATTTGATTGTCAATTCCAGTGATTCTAGTTACTGCCTCATCATTTTCAAAAAATCTCCTAGAAGTGTTTCCATCGTTTGAGTTACCGTATCCGTGCTTGGGACAGTCTACTTTTAGTCCAACTTGTTTTAAAAAAGCATCCTGTATTTGCTTCTTTCTGATCTTTTCCTTATCCTTTATTGATGTAATTTCATCGAAGTTTTCCTCCTCTTGTGGTAGGGTATACGCCAGTTTTAGCAATAACTCCATACACCTTATCCTTGCGTGCAATGGTGACATTCCATATTCGTAATTCTCCTCGTTTGTAGAATTTTTTAAATTACCAAAGTTCTTCTGACTCTTTTTGCAAATCGGGCATGACAATGTTGAGGTTGTTTCTGTCAGTTCGTTTACGACTTTTCCGTCAATCATGGTCAGTTGGAACTCGTAATTGCATTCAATATATTTTCCCTCTACAATTTGCAACTTTGTAGGCTTAATCTTGCTTATTTGTTCTTCAATGTCCTTCACCGTGGTCCTTATGAGTTCTGCCGATTCCCTTGCAAACTGAAACATTATTGGTCGGCAATAATGCACTGATGACGGACGTGGATTTTTCCAGTGTAGGGAAACATCAGATTTTAGCCGCAAAGGAACAACAGATGCCATAAACATATTTCCGTCCGATATTGTAGCGTCATCGGAAGATATCCTTTGCTTATAAACGCTTTGTCCGGATGATCCATCGCAGCCCCATTTCTCAGGAAGAATTTTCACCTCATTTTCAGGAAGACTCTCCAACAACCGTTTTGCTGTATGGCCCATGAGATCCTGCAGATTGGCTTTCACAGAGACTTCCGTAAACTCCGTATGCAGTGGTCGTGAATTTTTTTTGGCTTGCGTAATATGCTTGTATCTTGGTAAAACGTCAGCCCCGTGTCGCATCAAGGATGCCTGTAGTATCTCATATTTTTCTTTGGAAAGTTGTAAGTCCATAAACAAGGCAAAGGCTTCTTCGGAACCATACTTTTTAATGTGTGCGTTTGTGGCCGTGGGAATGCTTTCCTTAATCCTTTTTAGTCGCAGTGGGCTTGCATCAGCAACAGATTTTGTAATCTGCGACCCAACTCTTTCACTATCCTTTGTATATTTAATAGACAGCGCGTCCGATAAATGCTTCGTGGTCAAGTCATTGGTGGCATCGGCAAGTTTCCTCTTTCTTGTAAAATTGAACACTCCTCAATACTTTTTTTTGGCCTTCCTTTTGCTCCTCTGGTTGATGTGGTGGGTTTATCTTCTGCCAATATATCCAGGATGGTGTCTTCATTAAGCCAGTCCTCGTATTTGGAGTTGAAGTTCAGAATGGTTCGATTAGATTTCACCCATTTAGCCTTAATATTTGCATATATCAGATAAAAATTATTTTTTATAATTTCGCTTCTCTCAATATTTCCGTATAAGTTATCAAGTTCTTCTAAAGCAGCTTCCGTGAAAAACTTTGGTGTGGTTGACCTTCTAAACAGTTCAAATAATTTTAAATTGTTTAACGCCATGGTTTCAGTACTTGTTGCGCCAACTTTCAGTCGTAGACTAATCCAGGCATTATGCTTATTTTGCTATATATAGGCTTATGCTACCATGCCTAAAAATTTACCTGTTCCCTGCATACATATGGATTTAGGCTGAATTATGCAATTTTGATATTATGCTCGTGTCTAAATAAGATTTGTGCCTACCTGGAGGGACCATAAGTCAATATTGTTCTTGACCATTTGTACTCCGAAGTAATTTTTAAGTGAGGTGCGTACCTGCGAATTTCAATGAATAGTTTTTTGTGCATCCTGTGTCTGTAACAGAATATTGGGAGTAGATTTTGGCAGAGGCTCACAGGTAGACAACCGACTTAAAATGCAATTTTCAAACTATTAGATCAAACTATTGTCAGTCAAAACATGTAAGGGATACACGCCATACAATTTCTGCAACCATGTCTTTTTAACCTTTTTTACCTCTAGAAGCCAAACGGGCTCGTACGGGCAGATAAAACCTTTTGAATTATGTAAAGAAATAATCAAAGAACATGTTTTGCAAATATGGCAAATATAAAAAAATATAGATTTTTTTTTTATTTTCCGTCAAAGTTGAAAAATAGTGAAAAAACGGATAGTTTTTAAATAGTGATTTACCAGGAGAAACACAAAGCAAACAGTTAATTTTTTTTTATCATTATACATTTAATAAATACATCAATCAATACAAACAAAAAATAAGGCGATTCGTTACCTATTTTTCGTAATATTACACCTGAAATCGCAACAAATTGACTAAAAATTGTGTGTTTTTTTGAAAACCGAAAGTCGGTCAACTTTGAACGGTTATATCTTCTAAACTAAAAATGTGATATTATTAAGAGTAGTAGCATATTTGAAATCGTTGAAAAGTTTCCTATAACATGGGTTTATTCAAAACTTCGTCGGCGCACATGAAAATTTTGATTTTTGCAACCTCGTTTGCTCTACGGACGCCACTGTGTGTCATCTAAATGTCAGGCCGGGTTGTTCTGGGACCGCCTCATATACATATAACAAATTAAACTACCCAGTCAGAAAGCGGCTAATTTTGAAACTTAATAACATTTGTGTTTCGTACCTGTATAAATATGAGCCGTTGATGAAGTTAAAAAATTTTTTTTTTAAATAAAAACTTGTTCATAACCAGATCTAACGTTACAAATCATCTTTTGTGTTGGACTGGGTTTAATAAAATCTTAATTAATATTTCTAAAATTATATTGTTTTATATTTTTTTGCAGACCTGGGGCAGTAATTGGAGCAATTGATGATGCAGACAAAAAATTAGCCAGTGAATGTAAATTTAACATTGAGCAGCAAAATTAAAAATAAAAAACTTTTGAAATCATTAAGATACTGATATTGCTGCTTAACAAAACCAAGGAGCTATATAAAAAAATTATCTATCTCTCTAAACTACTATATTTTTTGATTTGGGAAAAGATAAAAAAAAACTTGCAAAAATAATAATAATAATATTTATAAAATATTAAGAATATTACTCTCTCGTTCTACTGCAAAACTACAACAAGATTAATAAATTAATATTTTTTGGATTAAGCTTAAAAAAATTTCGAAATGAATTTGAAGAAGTTAAAGAAATGTTGTACGCCAGAGATAATATGGATGATTATAAAAAAAAAATGGAAACTAATTTAACGCAAATACCTGTTAAATGTTGAATTAATGAATGAGTTTATAAGTTTTTTTTAAAGAGTTTTTTCTTTTTTCCTTTTTTTTATATTACATTGTACGCTTGAAGTCTTGAATAATTTAATACATTTTTTACATATATTTTCGTTGCTTATGTTTATTTATTTTTTTTTTTTTTTAATAAAAAAAAAAAGAAAAAAAACATAATTTTTTTAAATATTTGAATATTAATGAAACAAAAACTATTACTTATTGTTATCGAAAAACAAAAACCATTAATGGAAAACAAATATATGAAATTTGAGAATAAATCTTCGATTAACAAAAAAAAAAAAAAACTCTCATATTATATGGAAATTTACATACATTGTTAGTCTGTAAGCAGCTACAAATAAAAAAAAAAACATAATTGTTTTTGAAATATATATTATATAAAATAGCTACTACTTACTACAAACACTTTGAAATATTTAATAAATATATACATATATAATAAAAAGCATGAAATATAAATTAAATAAAAAACCATTACAGAAAAAAATTTAAAAAAAAATTTAAATAAACAACCGAATCTTGTTATTTATCAATATTAAACATCATTTATCCATATATTTTTTTAATTTGTTCTTTTCTTACTTTAAGCTTTACGTATTATAAAACTGGATTTACAAACAAAATCACCCTCTAAAACAGATATAGTTATTATGTTTATGCATAATAATAAATAAAACTGCATAAAAAAGGGAGAAATTTGAATTATTGATTGCAATGGGAAAAAGGATTTTATGTTTCAAAAACAATAAGATAAATCCTTAAAAAGAACTCTGCTTATCTTTAAAAATTCTAACAAAAACCTACACATTAAAAAATAAAAATAATTATTTAAGAAAAAAATAAGAAAAATTTGGCATGCAAAACAAAAACAAAACAACAAAAAATGCACAGTTTTTTTTAAACTAAAAATATTAAAACAAAAAAAATCTTAAACTTATTAGAATCTAAAATAAAACATTAAATATTTCAACAAAGCTTGCTTTAAACTAAAAACCATTTAAAAAGAAAAAAAAAATATAAATTTTACCTAAATCCTTAAAAATTTAAATATAAAAAATATTTTCACTCAAATACGAACCCCTCCCCCCACCCCTTCCCCTTTTAAAGGTAGTAATTCTTTAATATTTCGTTTAAACAAAAAAACAACATACATGTAGGTCTTTATAAGCTTAAAGATTTTCTTTTAAAAATAACAAAATTTTTCTGATTCTATAAATATACATATTTTTTTTATATATTCTTTTATTTAACAATTAATTATTATTTTAACTCCCTTACATACATTCATTGAAAAAAAAACTTACATACCTACATTTATCTTTTATTATTAATATTATTACAACAACATATAGCATGAATCCAGCATAATTCATTATTATTACAAATAATATAAATATATATATAAAAAAAAAAAAAACAAACAAACACAACTTTACTTATAAACAAGAAAATACGAAAAAATATTTAAAATATACTTTATTGAAATACTAAAAAAAATGTTGCTGTTTTTATTTAAAAAAAAAAAATTTTATTTGAAAAAAAAAAAACCATTTAATATCAATTTGATTGATTGGTTATAACAAAATACACTAACAGATTCCAATATTGTAATGAAGGAATGGCCAAACCTAGCGTTGAAACTATCCATCAGCCAAAAAAAAGTCCTCTAAGGTTTGGTAAGCAAAACTTTGAATCTTTCTTTTTAAATAATTGGTGGTTTTAGCCTAAAAATAAAATAAGAATCTACTCACCTTCTTAGAATCTGATATAATTTGGCACAATTGTGGACCTCTAGCTCTAACAGTTCCTGAAATATGGTGACGAGAAAAGTAAAAATATAATTTAAAAAAAACGATTGGTCTAGAACAATTGTGTTTATCTTCAAATCTTGTTAGCCAAACTTCTAAAACCATCATTTCATTATTCATATCGAATTTCTCCAAAATTTATATTTCAATAAATAAAACAAAAAGTTTATACGTAAACATAAAAAACTTCAGTTCTTGCTCTAATTTCAACATTGAGAATAATTTTTATTTATATATTTATTTATTTATTTTTTTTTTATTGGAATTATTAGCAATATATTAAAACAAAATTAATTTTTATACAATCACTGATGAAGGCTAAATGCCAAAAACTGATCTGATGAAAATATTCACAGAGTAATAATGATTTTTTTTCTTTTAAAAAATATGTACTTTCTCTTCTTTATCACATACAATTTTAGTATTTCTTTTGATCATTTCTGAAACTCTGTGAATAATTTTTAATTCTAATTGCAGAAAAACAATTCATAATTTCTGGCATATTTCCCAATTGTATGGTGTGAAAAATTAAGCTCAAATGGTTTTCTTTTCGTATGTAATAGAAATTATTCAGATTTCAACACCACATATCGAGTTTAGTTAACCAATAAGTGTTGTAAAACATTTAAACAAAGGAATCGTTTTAACCACATAATTACTTGAAGTCATAATGTCCAAATAACATAAGCCACCCTCAACATTTAATGCTAGCGCCCATCCGATAACAGGTAAAGTAAAATTTGTTCTTTACTTAAATTTGGGGATTGAAGAATTTGGTTTAAAAATAAATTTTTAGTCAAACTACAAAGAGTGATGAGAATGTTTAATGTTTACTCATTTTTCCCTGAAACAATTCAGAATTGAATACACTGTTCAACAGCCAGAAATGCGTAGAAACTAGTCGGGTGTACTTGGGGTAATGGGGGGCGTTCCGTCTGAATCCGCAGCCCGTTATGTTCTGCACGTCTGGATTTTTTTTTTGATTGACATAAACTAAGATTTTTTTTATTTTTTTAACCATATTTTTAATTATTTTTAAAATATTTTTTCTTGAATAATTACACTGTACAACCAACCGAAAATTGTTTTACAGTGTAATGAATTTTTCTGATAGAAAATCATTCTATAAAAAAAAAAAACAACAATCATTGTTGCTATAAAAACACAATAAATAAGAAATTTACTTTAAATTTAAATGATAATAGAAGTTTAATGTTAAATACTGTACCACAGTCCGAAGATTGTGTACAGTGTAATTATTATACTGGATGGTTTTCGGCCCTTTTTTTTTTTTTTTTTTTTTTTTTTTTTTTGCTAAAACACAATAAATCTGGCACAGTGTGCTCTGCCACGTCTGGAATTATTTTATAGACAGCAAGATTTTAAAAATTAAAAAAGCAGTTCATATTTTTTAAATGAAAATTATTTTTTTTTTTTAATTATATTTTTTTAAAAGATGTAATATTTTATTTGACCTGTCGTTTGTTAATTAAAAAAAAATTATTTAATCGAGCTCAAGGTCGACCTTGAAATAAATAATTTTTTTTTATATATTTTTAAATTATTTTTTTTCTATTTTATATTTTCGGCACATTTCGGCGTTTTTTTTTGTTTTTCGGAATTTGAAACACAATAAATCTGGTGCAGTTTGCTTTGCTGCCTCTGGAATTTTTTACTGACATATAATATTTTAAAATTAAATATTAAGTTCTATTAAAAAAGGAATATTTTTTTAAATTCTTAAGTCAAAATTTTTTATCATTTATTTTTCATTTTATTTTAATATTAAAAAAAAAAATATATATATTTTTAAAATTATTGTTGTTAACTATTTTTTGTTTTGAGTGTTCTTCTGGAACAATAATTCTGATCAAGTTTGTTCTGCTACTTCGGGAATTTTTTATAGACGTGAAAAATTTAAAAATTAAAAATGGTTTTTTTTTGTTTTAATATTTTCTTTTAAAAAAAAATATTTTTTTAAACTTTTCTTAAATAATTTATATTTTGGTGATTTTTCGTCGTTTGTTATTGTTATTCGGGGTTTCTCTGAAATATAATAAACTGATTCCATACATATGGAATTTTTTTATTGCCATAAAAGTTTTAAAAATTTAGAAAATAATTAATATTTTTAAAAAAGACACATATATTCATTTTATTTTTTTAACTTAAGATATCTTAATGATTCAAAAAAAAAAAAAAAAAAAAATCCTTAAATATATTAAATAATTAATATTTTAAAAAAGATAGATATTTTAATTTTTATTTTTTTAACTTAAGATTTTTTAATGATTAAAAAAAAATTCCTTAAAAATATTAAATATTTGGTTCTTTTAATTTTGAAATTAATTAACTTGTAAGAAAACTTTGATATTTATATGAAAAAAGTAACAAGAATTTCTAACTTTCACTTTTTTCACACAAGTTGAAAACAAAACATACTCTTTTGGTAAAAAAAAGTACTTTTCGTTTAAGTTTAAGTACGATTCCAAGTATAAAAAAATACTCTTTTAGTAAAAAAGTACTGTTGGTTTAAGTATCAGTACCATTCCAAGATTTAATTTTTCACACCTGCTTCAGATTTATTATATTTAATCAGAAAATCCCCTAAAACAAAATAAAAAACATTTTTTTTATACCCTTCACACCACTATCAGTTTGTCATTCCGTTTGTAACTCATCGAGAAGTGCATTTTTGACTCCATGAAGCATACATATGCTTGATCCTTATTACTCGAGTCGATAAAGCGAGTTCTGTTTGTCTGTTGAAATAAACCATTTACCTGGGTAAACTTAGGATAACATTGTTTGTCATTATTTCAGCAGGTTGGCATGCAACATGGGGTAAATGGGGCATCATTGTGCCAAGATATGACCATAAATATAGTGACACCTCTAAAAAATTAAAAATTCAGTGTTTGTTGTAATAATTAAGTACTAAATTTATCAAATTGTTTCCCTTTTCAAATATTTTGTTTACATATGTTAAAAATAGGGCAATTAATCCAGTTATTAATGAAAACGTAAAATCCAGGTGGGGAGTATGAAAGATGCGGCATAGCCGAATTTAACACTTGATTTATAAATAAAAATTAAAAAATCAAAAAAAAAAGAAGAAATATATATACGAGTATATGTATATAAAAATAAAATAATAAATTATTTACAAAAGTAAATAGTAATGTAGGTAGTCACGTCAGGCATATCCTGAATTTTGTCAATTTTTGAAATATCCTAGTTCAGGACCTGCCGGACGTGATTACCAACAAAATGCCGTCCGCCGAATTTCGATACGACATCAGGTTCTCAAGAAAAACGCTCTGGGAGGTGAGGATAAAAAATAGAAACATAAACAAGTACGGAAAAGTTAGAAAACGGTTAAGCTACAGCACTTTTAAACAAGTAAGAAAATTATAGTCGGTCTAGCCCGACTATACGATACCCTATACCATGCGTTTAGAGACCCTATCTCTTAGACCCAACTAAAATAAGCATAAACAAAATTTGAGTGGGATTTTTATTAATTTTTTTGGCTGCAGATATGAAAAAGTTCATATCGGATGCTATATCTATATGGGGACTAGGCCCAAAAACGGACCGATCCTGGCCATGTTTGGTAAAGTCTTGTATTTTGCAAAAATATATGCAAACAAAATTTGAGAAGAATCAGTGTAATATTTTTGTTTTTTGATAGATTTAAGTGATGGATCTATGACTAAGAGTTGTCCCATAGGGATCATTTTTGGACTACTCATTAATGGATGTAATAAACGCATATAAACCCAATTTGACTAAGATATATATGACAATTTGGATCTTATGGCAATTTATGTCGATTACAAGGTTTACATGGACGGACGAACATCGAACATCGTTAAATCGAATCAGATAGTGGTTCTGATTCGATCGGTATAATAAAAGATGGGTCTAGGTCAAATATTTTTGGTAGTTACAAACAGCAGCACAAAGTCATTATACCCAAACCACATAGTGGTATAGGGTATAAAAACGTTATTTTTGTGGGATTGAAAGGTAGGACATACCATAAATTTATATTTATAAATAATTTTTGAAAATATATTTAAAACAAATATTTATTTTAAAAATTACTTTTTATTAAATAATTTATATTTATATAATATTTACACTGCCGCTCACTTGATTAGGTTCACACTTTTTCTTAGATTCAAATTAATTTTTTTTGAAAAATAAAGAAAATAGTTAAGCTACTGTTATTAATTTTAACGTATTTCATTTTAAATTATTTAAAAGAAAAAAATTCCAGAAACAATAAATAACTTATTTTTAATATTATTTTTTTCTAAATAATTAGTTTTGGAAGGTAATTTTTATGGCTCATTGGAATAGGTTCAACATAATTAAATCAATAAAACCAAGAAAAATAAATTCATATGCAACTTTATTATTTTAAAAGCTTTGTAGTAATATTGTTATAAAGTTTTAATAATGGGTATAACCTT
Organism: Cordilura impudica; assembly: GCA_963682025.1. Taxonomy (NCBI): domain Eukaryota; kingdom Metazoa; phylum Arthropoda; class Insecta; order Diptera; family Scathophagidae; genus Cordilura; species Cordilura impudica. The sequence goes on from OY821517.1 coordinate 82,534,449, forward strand.
TATTCGATATTACTTCAAAAATACGATTTGGAAGGGAGTTATACAATTTTTCAATAATTGGCAAAGAAATTTCAGCCCAAGCTTTCTTAATTCCTTCAATTAAGGTTTCTTTGGTTTCATATTGTCTGCCCGACTCATACACCTTACGAGAAAGCAATCCCCAGACATTTTCTATAATGTTAAGGTCAGGAGAGTACGGTGGCCACTCCAAAGTATTGACATTCTGGCCGCCAATCCATTCTTTTACCACCCTTGCAGTGTGGATGGGGGCATTATCTTGTTGGAATGTCCACGGAATAGGTCCAAAGACTGTAGAAAAATGTGGAAAAGCCTTTAGAAGTACACCTTTGTAGCTATTCGCGTTCATTCTTGAGGAAAGAAATTGAAGGTCACATGTCCCATAGTACGAAATTGCTCCCCACACCATCACACTACCCTCGCAGCTATGCAGACGACTCAAATACCGTTCTTCTTTTCGCAAATCGTGGAAATAATAATTATAACCATCTGGACCCTCCAAATTGAACTTTTTCTCATCCGAAAAAACAATACGCTGCCACTCCTTTTTGTAGGACATGTATTCACGGGCAAAATGAAGTCGTTTTGCCCTACGAATGACATTAAGAGGTGTTTTTTTTTTTTATTTTTAGTCTTTTTAAATGCTTAGCACTTCGTATAACACGTTTTACTGTAGCCAGGCTTGCTGTTACGCCTGTTTTTTCTTTGATTTTCGCGGCAGAATCAGTGGAATTGGAGGCAGCTCTTATGATGGCTCTTCTATCTTTTTTTGTTGTGGCTCTATTTGTGCGTCCTTTCATGTTTTTGCCATAACCGGATTGATGTCTTACAAAACTGCTGACAACATTTTGACTTTGTCCAATTTTTTTTTTTGCAATATTTCTATGACTTAGGCCGCATTCCACAAATGCTTTAATTTTGCCTTTTTCTTCTTCTGTTAATGGCTTGCTGCGACCCATTTTAAAATTTTATTGTATAAAAATATTGCAAATACTAAGAATCACAAAAATTACGACAGATTTTATCTGCTTTCTAACGTAAACTGAATTTATTCTTTATGAACCTAATCAAATGAGCTAAAATTTAAACATATTTTTCTTGTCTTTTTTCATGAATGCTTAAAATAAAAGTAACGGTTATTTACACCGTTAGTTTTTCTTCTCTTATTTATGAGTAAACAAAAGATCTCTTAATTTTAGATTAAATAAATCGCTCACTTAAGTTACTTTTTAAGAGAAATAAAAATAAATTTGCAAAAAATGATGAACCTAATCAAGTGAGCGGCAGTGTATATATATATATATATATATAGATATATTGGCAATTCCATATGTGACGGAATGACATTTTGAGTTGTAGAATTGAAGTTAAGGCTATTTCACAAAGCTATTTTCAATTGAAAATTCATTCTTCAGTTTGAAAATGATTGTTAATGATTAAGAGATTTAAAAAAAAATCGGAAACAATTTTTTCACTATTTTATTCTTTTATTTTTGAGTAATTTCTCATTGTGTGACGGAATGACATTTTTGCTACCAAGACTCTGTCCTGGTATTAAAAAAAAATTTTTTTTCATCAAAGTTGACATTTTTATGGAATTGCCCATATAATAATTTATATACTTATCTATAATAACGGGTGATTTTTTTGAGGTTAGGATTTTCATGCATTAGTATTTGACAGATCACGTGGGATTTCAGACATGGTGTCAAAGAGAAAGATGCTCAGTATGCTTTGACATTTCATCATGAATAGACTTACTAACGAGCAACGCTTGCAAATCATTGAATTTTATTACCAAAATCAGTGTTCGGTTCGAAATGTGTTTCGCGCTTTACGTCCGATTTATGGTCTACATAATCGACCAAGTGAGCAAACAATTAATGCGATTGTGACCAAGTTTCGCACTCAGTTTACTTTATTGGACATTAAACCAACCACACGAATGCGTACAGTGCGTACAGAAGAGAATATTGCGTCTGTTTCTGAGAGTGTTACTGAAGACCGTGAAATGTCGATTCGTCGCCGTTCGCAGCAATTGGGTTTGTGTTATTCGACCACATGGAAGATTTTACGCAAAGATCTTGGTGTAAAACCGTATAAAATACAGCTCGTGCAAGAACTGAAGCCGAACGATCTGCCACAACGTCTAATTTTCAGTGAATGGGCCCTAGAAAAGTTGGCAGAAAATCCGCTTTTTTATCGACAAATTTTGTTCAGCGATGAGGCTCATTTCTGGTTGAATGGCTTCGTAAATAAGCAAAATTGCCGTATTTGGAGTGAAGAGCAACCAGAAGCCGTTCAAGAACTGCCCATGCATCCCGAAAAATGCACTGTTTGGTGTGGTTTGTACGCTGGTGGAATCATTGGACCGTATTTTTTCAAAGATGCTGTTGGACGCAACGTTACGGTGAATGGCGGTCGCTATCGTTCGATGCTAACAAACTTTTTGTTGCCAAAAATGGAAGAACTGAACTTGGTTGACATGTGGTTTCAACAAGATGGCGCTACATGCCACACAGCTCGCGATTCTATGGCCATTTTGAGGGAAAACTTCGGAGAACAATTCATCTCAAGAAATGGACCGGTAAGTTGGCCACGAAGATCATGCGATTTGACGCCTTTAGACTATTTTTTGTGGGGCTACGTCAAGTCTAAAGTCTACAGAAATAAGCCAGCAACTATTCCAGCTTTGGAAGACAACATTTCCGAAGAAATTCGGGCTATTCCGGCCGAAATGCTCGAAAAAGTTGCCCAAAATTGGACTTTCCGAATGGACCACCTAAGACGCAGCCGCGGTCAACATTTAAATGAAATTATCTTCAAAAAGTAAATGTCATGGACCAATCTAACGTTTCAAATAAAGAACCGATGAGATTTTGCAAATTTTATGCGTTTTTTTTTTTTAAAAAGTTATCAAGCTCTTAAAAAATCACCCGTTATTAATAGGCTAGGCAATTTCTTGTGACCGTTGTTTTGTTCTACCGTTTTATCCCGATTTTGACCAAACGTATATTATTTGAAAGGTATTTTTTTTTTAGTCGTTCTGCAGATTTTAAAATGTTTTCCTTTATTTTGAGTAAATTGCAATTAAAGTTGCTACTAACACATACATAAAATTATACAATGCTATCCCACCAAACCAAATGTTCCGATTTCGTAAAGAATACGTAACGACTGTCGGCAAAATCTTCCGACTTCGGAATCGAAATATTATCGATATCGTAACGATTTTCATATGGAAGGGTTGACATGACTTCGCAACGATATGTAGGTACGATTTCGTTTCGACATTTTTTAACGATTTCGTTAAAACAAAAACGTCCGATTTCGCAACCGAAATATTAGCGACTTCGTAACTATATGTAGGTACAAAATCTCAACGACATGGATGCACGATTGAGTTTAGACTTTCTTAACGATTGCGTAAAGAATTTTCTTCAACTTTTTTAAAAAAATTATTTTCATTCATTTTATTAATTCATTTAAAAAATAACATAGTATAATAATATAAAAAAATAATACAAGATAATATAATAATAATTCTTAACTTTCCTTAGTTGCTTTTTTAATAATTTTTGTTGTCGGTCCTTTGTGCTATTAAAATATTTCTTTATGTTGTCCACTATTTTTTCGTAGTTTGTCTGGCTATAATTGTTAATGCACGAATCTGAAAAAATTTTAAAAATTTAGTATTTGCTATTTACTTTTATTGTGTGGTTACAACGTACCTTTAATAATAAATTTAGTATCCTTCACGGCAATGTTTTTGTTGACGCTTGTCCATGAAAATTTAGATGCAAAACTCTCATTGCCGAATATTCCTTTTAAATTTTCAAAAGTAAATTTCTTTACGTCGTCCTTCGTCTGCTTACTAAACTTTGTGATCTATTCAAAAGAAATAAAATAAAATTAATATAAGCTTATTTTTGTCTACAGCAAAAAGAAGATGAACTTACTAATTCTAATGCCATATCGTCGTCGTCCACTAAACTTTTTTTCAAAGGCCAACAAATCTTCTGTATTTTCAAATGGAAATTTGGGTAGTTTCTTAAACATATTATTTTGAGCCTCCAATGTCTTTAAGCTGTGTTCCATTGTCCGTTTTAGAGCAATAAACTCTTCTGTAAAATGCTGATACATTTTGAGGTTGTCTTCGCGAAGTTTGATTGGTATTTTGTTTGTTCTGATCTATTAATAATTTATTTTGGACCACCACTTGTTGTAACAAATCTTGTATACCTATTACTTTGAGAGCTACAAGTTAACACAACTTTCAGAATAAATAAAAAGTTTTGTTATCTTACCTGGTACCTGTTGTTCTCTACATTGTTTGCTGTGGGTAGCTCCGTATAAACTAGAATTTCGTTATCTGGAAGTTAAGAGAATATAATGATTAGTTAATATTATAATTGATATTCAAGGCAATACTTTACTGTAATTAAATGTGTGCTCGGAAACAGATTCTAAATGAAAATGCAAGTATTTACAATCAATGTTTGTAAATTTGAATTTAATTTCACTATCCGAAAGCAGCAAACATTTGGTGTTCAATATCTTCGAAATAAAGTTTTCGTTTACAAGACTTTGAACTTCTTTAGCAATAACATTAATTTCTTCACCTTCTAAAACAATTTTCGTAATGAAATATATTTTGTTGTTGACACAGCAACAATTATCTGGGGACGAACTGATAGTTTAAATCTTTCGCAAATTACGGGTTTCAAATTGTTTCCATTAAAGCGTTCTTTTAAAAGTGGATATTTTTTGCCAACAGTTCTTTTTTTAATCATTTAACTTTTTTCAATTATTCTATTTGATATTTGCGATAGAACGCAAGATCCTTTCTTCGCAAATTTTCTAATATTATAAATGTAATTCTCATACTTGAATGCGCTAAAGTTGTTTAATATGTTTCTTTAAAACAATCTAAACACTTTTCACTGTTTTGTACTTACATATTTATAACTCAGAATTTTATATTTTTTCAAAAAGATTTATTTCGACAAACTTTAATTATAATTTATAAATAAATATAAAAAAGGAACTAACCGAGAAAATTTTCCAACGCTTTATATCAATTCAGACAAACTACCGACATGTCTTAACGAATTCGTTAAGATAAGGCTAAGTTCAGACAAACTACGGAAATGTCTTAACGAATTCGTTCAGATAAGGCTAAGTTCAGATAAACTACCGAAATGTCTTAACGAATACGTTACGAGATGTCGGTAGTTTAGAAAAAGTCGGAACATTTGGTTTGGTGGGATGTGTGTGTTTACTAAATTTGTTAATGTGTTTGTAATAAAAATGAGTTTTTTTTTGTGTTGATTTGTGAATTGGCTATAATTGATTAGCATATCTTTAGGGTCTTTATTCAATGAAAAAAAAAAATTGGCTAGGATTTGCACTCGAATTTCGAGGGCTGGAATCTGCTAGTATATATAAATATACATATATGTATAACGTTAAAATAATTAAAATGTTTTAAAAAGTGAACTGCATTTTTAATTTTTAATATTTTATGTCAATGAAGAAGCAAAGTAAAATGGGATTCAGAATCAGCGATTGCCACACTACACTTCTCTTGTCACTGCTTGTTTCCATAGGTATTCGTTTGCAGAACAGTGATATCATTATTTTTCATATTTATAATTAAAAAAATTTAAATTATATTTAGAACATGCTGTGTATTACACATACCCATGAAAGCGAAACCAATACGAATTTTTTAGTGTTAAAAAACATTGGCACATTTTTATCTAGTTAGTGATTCAGGCTCGAGATTAAGATGCTTTGGCTTCTATAAATAAAAATTATATATTTGAATATATCATTAATTTCATAGAATCGTCATGAACTTATTTAACTTTGAAATTAATAACATGTTTTAATTTTATACATATTTTTTTTTTTGTTTAAAGAGAAATATAATTACCATCTCGTATATTTCTATATACATATGTACACGAGTTGTGTTCTAAAATACGGTTGGATGAATAGCAATATTGTTTTGTATTTTAACCCTACAGTGCGTAATGATGCACATAAGAGTCAATCAACCACTTGTTTCTTCTAGTGTTATTTTTATCGAACAGTACCGACAGGAACAATGGGGTAACAAAGTGTTACAAAATCATTTGTTTTCTTTTTTAAAATTTACATTTTACAATTTTTACATTAATTTTTACGCATTGAGGGACTAAAAAAGTTTTCAAAATTAATTTCCTTTAATTTAATTTAATTTTTTTTAGCTTAAAACTTACATGTATGTCTATGAATTCATCATGAAATTCGGAAACCTAATTTTGTATTTCCCTTTAAAAATTAAAAAAAAAAAAAAAACAAATTTATTTATTAGCTGCAAGCAATGTTTATTATTTAAAAACGCTAGAATATAAACTATACATAAAAAAAATATAACAATGACTTACAGTATAGAAAATGAAAAACAGTCAAAGTAGATGTTTCACTAGCTAAAGAAAACATACAATTCATATACATAAATATTTATTATGGATTATGGTCGTAATCCATACTATAATCTACAAAAGATTAATTTTACATTCGTAAAAATAATTCAAAAAGTACTATAACTCATAAACATAACGAGATATGTCATCATCAACAACCCATAAACACTTTTTTTTATAAGTATCTTATATAAAATTATTTAAAAATTATTATCTCTTAAATAAAAAAAAAAAGAAGAAATATTAATTCTATAAAGTAATAAACGAATATAAAATCTTTAAGAATGCCACTTATTTAAATAAATAAAAAAATATATAATAAATAAATAATTATATGCAACAGTTAAAGAAATATTATATAAATAAATATGCGTATACCACGATATATTATTACAAATATTCTTTATTATTAAACGATATTAAATAGAAAGAAAAAACAAAACAAAATAATTATAATAATATATTGATGATGATTTTGATAATTATTATTATTATATTATTGACAACAAAAAATATGCCGTATTTGATTATAAGATAATATATAACCCTCAAAAAAGAAACACCCCCTTTATTAAAATGATTTAAATTGCATTATAAATTATTAATATTAAATGGGAAATATTAAGAAATTGTATTAGAAGTGAAATACGTCAAAATTTAATTGCAATTTCTAAATAAAACTAAAAAAAAAAATACAAAACAAATTTAATTCATTAGTAATAATAATAACAATAAATGAAACACTAAATAATTCATTAAATAAATATAATAAACAAATGCTAATATATACGGAGAACAAAACAATTATTGTTTTTTATTGAGAGGCGAGCTTGTAGATCAGAATCAAGGGAAGTGATATCAGACTGATTGATTCACACGATCCAGTGAGCCTAACTCTGAACTGCTTCCCTAAAATGTAGGATCGTTTTAAGACAAACGAATTCAAAAGAAGAGTTTGTGAACTAACAATAGGTGTTGTCATAACACGTTTCGTTTATTTGAGTGGTTTTTTTTTTTTACAAATTTGTTCATAAAAAAGAAATTCCATTTAAATCGGGCCAGTAATTTCCGAGATTTGGAAAGAAAAAAATGTCAAAGTTGTTTCATTTGATGTGTTAAAATTTCTAACGAACAACACCATATCTTTTTTGCTATTTTTTGACAGCGTCAAAAATAATCAGCCCAATTCTCAATAACAATTCCCTGGGAATTTTTTCCCTATTCCCTGCTCCCCTATTCTTAATAAAATCTCCCCGCGAATTTTTTCTCTTTTCCCTTAGCCTTATTCTAAAAGAACTTCGAAAATGTGAAACTTTTCCCCGCGAAAAAAGTAGCTATTCTGAATGTCAATAAAAGGCAGAATAATTTGGGAATAATTCCGCCAAAAATTGCGAGGGAGTGCTGCGAAAAATGTAAGTATTTAATATTTTTATGAAAAAAAGAAAAATTTTGTATAATAATATTATTATGGCATTACTGTTGCTTTCAGGTCAAAAGGAACAAACAAAAAACAAATTCATGTTCTTTTAAACACAATGCAAGCCAACCCTGATGTTGCATGCTTTGCTCCGTCTTGTCCTGCTGCTGCTCTTCTGCTTCAGCTACCATCAGAAACGTTGCACTGAACATTTTTTGTATTTATTTTTAATTTATTAAAGATTTAAAAAAAGTTTTACTTTTAATTTCCACAAAAATTTTTAAATTTGTAAACAAAACAAAACAACTGAAGCAAAACAGCTGTCTTCTAATAATCGAAATTCTCTCTCCCATATTATTCGTCTCCCCGCCTGTTTAGAATAGGAGGATTTATTCTCGGAAAAAATGAATTCCCCGGGAACTCATTTCCCTGGGAATATTTAGAATTGGGCTGAATACATATGGCGTGAGATAAAAAAAAGTCTAAACATAAAATATAATATAATACATATGGCGTGAGATAAAAAAAAGTCTAAACATAAAATATAATCAGCCCAATTCTAAATAACTCTGACAAAGTTCCAAGGCTTTCACTGTTACAGTACTTCAGATATATGACATTGTATATTTACTCTGTATGGGAGGTACCACGCCCACTGATCGGTTCCGCCCCTTTTTTTCGACTACTAACGTTGATAACTTATGAACTCACACACTGTCTCCAGCCTTTATCTATTACAGTACTCTAGATATATGACATTTAATATTTACTTTGTATGGTGGTTACCACGCCCATTGGTCCGAACACGCCCATTTTTTCCGCAACTCTTCGAATTATTCAAATATGTACATGCACATAGTTTCAGAACTCTTACTGTTGTAGTACTCTAGATATTATATGTTAAAAATTCACTTTGTATGGGAGGTGCCACGCCCACTTGAAAAAAAATATAGCCTATTTCTCCTTCCGGATAGGCAGTTACCTACTGTAAAAATTTCAAGACGATCGGTCCAGTGGTGTAGTTTCCAATAAACCACAAACAAACACACAAAAATACACAACTCCATTTTTATACCCTATACCACTATGTGGTTTGGGCATAATGACTTTGTGCTGCTGCTTGTAACTACCAAAAATATTTGACCTAGACCCATCTTTTATTATACCGATCGAATCAGAATCACTATCTGATTCGATTTAACGATGTCCGTCCGTCCGTCCGTCTGTGTGTCCATGTAAACCTTTTCATCAAACTGCAGGTCGCAAATATGAATGTATTTTGATGAAATTTGGTATATAAGCTTATATCGGCCATATGATGAACGCTATTGAAATTGGTGAGAATCGGTCCATGTTCAGACCTAGCCCACATACAAATGACCCCTATGAAATCGACATAAATTGCCATAAGATCCAAATTGTCATAAGATCTTAGTCAAATTGGGTTTATATGCGTTTATTACATCCATTAATGAGTAGTCCAAAAATAATCCCTATGGAACAACTCATAGTCATTGGCCCCATATAGAGCTGCTTCCCGATCTTCACTTAAATCGATCAAAAAACAAAAATATTGCACTGATTCTTTTCAAAATTTGTTTGCTTATATTTTTGCAAAATACAAGAGACTTTACCAAACATGGCCAGGATCGGTCCATTTTTGGGCCTAGTCCCCATATAGATGTAGCATCCGATATGAACTTTTTCATATCTGAAGCCAAAAAAATTAATAAAAATCCCACTCAAATTTGGTTTATGCTTATTTTCTATATCTAGTTAGTTGGGTCTAAGAGATAGGGTCTCTAAACGCATGGTATACGGTATGGTATAGTCGGTCTAGACCGACTATAATTTTCTCACTTGTTTTTTGATAGATTTAAGTGAAAATGGGGAAGCAGCTCTATATGGGGCCTATGGTTAAGATTTGTCCTATAGGGATTATTTTTGGACTACTGATTAACGGATATAATACACACATACCAACCCAATTAGACTGAGATCTATATGATAACTTGGATCTTATGTCAATTTATGTCGATTTCATAGGGATCATTTGTATGGGGACTGGGTCTGAACATGGACCGAATTTCACCAATTTCAATAGCGTTCATCCCATGGCCGATAAAACTCATATACCAAATTTCATCAAAATATATTCATATTTGCGACCTGCAGTTTGATTACAAGGTTTACATGGACACACAGACGAAGGACGGACGGACGGACATCGCTAAATCGACTCCGAAAGTGATTCTGAGTCGATTGGTATAATTAAAGATGGTCTAGGTCAAAAATTTTTGGTAGTAACAAACAGCAGTACAAAGTCATTATACCTAAACCACATGGTGGTATAGGGTATAAAAATCACAATCGTGTTCTGGCAATTGTTTTAAAAATGTTAGTTCGGTATTCTGCTAGACTATTTATTTTTACTAGCAGACTCCAGCGCTCAAAATTCGAGTGCAATTTCTAGGCAGCTTTATTTTTCAACTTAGCCAATTCACAAACCAACACTTTTACGATTTGTTATTATTGTGAATGAAGATGACAAACTCATTAACAAATTTAATAAAACACACATAGCATATGTATAATTTTATGTATGTGTTAGTATGCCATTAACTCAAAATAAAGGAAATAATTTAAAAATCTGTAAATCTGCAAAACGGCTAAAAAGAAATACCTATCAAATAATATACGTTTGGTCAAAATCGGGATAAAACGGTAGAACAAAACATCGGTCACAAGAAATCGCTAGCCTATTAATATTATAGATTTGTAATTGTTGATTTCGGCCAGTACATTCCGAGATACATATCATATTGTTTTTATACTCTATACCACTGTGTTCAGGGCATAATGAGTTTGTACAATGTTTGTAACTATTTGACCTATATCCGCCATATATTATACCGTTTGACTCCGAATCACTTTCTGAGTCGTTTTGATCTAACCCCTATCAGACCGACTAAGATTATCGTAACATCCAGATTATCATATATAAATCGATAAAATTTTGTGTGTGTATATTATACCCATTTTTAATCCCGATCTTCACTTAAATCTGTATAAAGCATAGATTTCCTTAAAATGTGGTTTGTTTTTTTTTTTTTTTTTTTTTTTTTTGGAAAATTGACTACTATGCACTTTAATTTATGCACGCCACAAACTAATAACAATACAATTTGGCTTGTGCTTTTCTATATCCAGTATTTTGGACGAAAAAGAATTTTAATATTATTGAACAGATAAGGCTGGAATCCACTGTAAAGATTGAATTTAAATTTCTCTTTCTTTTACTAAAATTGTCAGATTACCGAAAGCAATTTTTCGAGAAATTTGTCAGATCCAAAGCAAAATTGTACGAGTATTTAACAACAAATATGGAAAAGTTTAAATTTAAAAGGCTGAGCTGATTTCCCGCAAAAACGATGCTATACTTACCGAGTAAATTACAAATAAAGGGGTAAAGCCTTATGACGTCCAACTTATCTCCTATAAATTTTTATTTAAACCAGATAATTGAATCTATTACTTTTTATTTATTAAGGCTTAAAGCGTTTTTGTTTTTAAACATTTAGCAAAAATCTACCAATCATTTAAATACATTTCTTATTATCAAGTATAAAATTACAATCGAAAAAACACAAACTACGTTAAACGTTAAAGTAAATGAGAAATGTCATCAGAAAGAACACTTTAAGCTTAAACATAAGGTTCAATATTGAATTCAACCACCGAACAGGGATTTGTCAATTCAAAAGCCTGTAAGACAGAGGGATGTAAAACACCAATTTTACCAATGGCGACATTGTTAAACATAACATGAGCACAACGGCCTGGGAAATAAGAAGGGTCTGTAAAGAAAACACAAAAGCAATAAATAGAAGCTAACTAACATCGACTTTTAACATACCTTCTGTGGCCTGTAAATAATAACCCTTAGCTAAATTACTATCAGCAGATTTCCAGGAAATTTCCAAAAGTTGCATAACACGATCTAATAGCCCATGAACGACTTCAAAACCAGCATTTTTATTACAATTAACAGCACATAAACGTCGTTCATTACGAGCTCCTACCTCTGCATCATCATCGGCCACTACAATATCACTAATTTCAAAAAGTTTCAAAGGTAAGGGCATTTTACGATTGGCTGCTAAAGTTTTTAAAAGACCCGGTATTAAAGTTGTCCTAACAACTTGGAATTCTAGAGTTTTTGGATTCGAAATATGTACGGCCGACATTTCATCAATAGATTTATTTAATTTGCGTGCCACATCATCACGAGAACATAAAGTGAATGTTAAAGCTTCAGTAAAACCAGCCTGAGCTATTTGTTCTCTTAATTGTTCAGTCAATTTATTTAAAGGATATTGTTTAGCAATATGCATAAAGCTGGGTAAAGATTTCCGTATGTTATTATAACCGTAAGCAATGGCCACATCTTCATATATATCACAAGCATGTATAATGTCATGTCTAGTTGGTGGTATTAATACCTCAATAGTATCATTATTTTCATTACATTTAGATTCCAAATACATGCGAGTCAACATGTCAGCAATATCTTTGGGAGTCTCAGTGATACCAACAACACCATTAGCCTTCTGCGCGGATATGCATTCTTGTCTCAACGCCAATTCTGGATAAGTGACAGTAGTGCCATCCGGTTGAACAACATCACAAGGCTCTATAGTGAATTTCTCCGAACAATGTGATGAAAACATGCAAACTATAGTATCCAAAACAACTTTGGCTTTTGTTAAGTCTGTAGCCGTACATTCAATGAAAACATTTTTCGTTTTTAAAGAAATCTTTGAGTGATCACCATTTATGACGGGTGGCAAAGATAAAACTACACCGTTCGCATCATAAATTACAGGATATACCTCCGATTCGCGTATAATTGGTAAATACTGTTTGAGTTGAGCATGATTACTATAAAATTCCATTAATTCATGGCCATTCATTGATGTTGTTTGATTGAGAGGAATAAAATTGATTTTTTCTGGTGAACGGGCTTCATATGTAAAGGGTCCCTGTACCGTGTCCAAATCATGGGTACCAATTGCTACCAAAGTACGTTTACGACAAATGTTTTGATGTAATTTATCTTGCAAATCAATGAAAGAATCATAGGCCGCCTGGTCAAACTTTATATCACGTAAAACGGCGGCTACAGCATAAGGACGAATAAGAGCTGTTTCTGGTAAAATTTTCATCACTTGGCGTTTGCCATTCTTGGGTTCAATAAGTTTGAACTTTGGAGGCTTTAATCTGGAAGGTAAGGGAAATAAAATTAGCTAAACTTTAAAGGATTTTTCAGTAAAATATATATATATATTGTCGATATATACTTGTTAAACTTACTTTCCTTGGAACACCAATAAACTGGTTACCAAACCTTCCACACACAACAAATCATAACGATTAGCTGGTATATCAATTCTATAAATAACTTCCTCAGAGGCATCAGCAACTCCGGCAGCATCATCCCCTTGCTCTTTGGTTAACATTTGCTTCTCAGTGGTCACTTCATCCAGCTCCAAGCCAAATGCAAAACATAATTGTTGAAACTCATCATCAGCTAAAGACAACACGAAATCAAAAGTATACAAATCAATTTCTAGCTCATAAATAGCATTTACTCACTGTATTTTTTGCCCAAAGACTGAAACAATAAATCACGTTTTACTCCAATAGTAGGCATTATATATTTAATTTATAATATCCTTTAATTAAAGCTTGTGAAAAAATTAACCGCAGACCAAAATTTGCACACGCGTTAGTAATTTATTTTTTTGACAATTCTAACAATTCAGTGTTGCTTATTTTAGGCACCTAAACATTAACAGCTGTTTATTTAGTAACATTAAAAAATACAACTTTGAGTGTCAAAAATTATGTTAGTGCGCGTTTATTTCCAACAAGATGTCGTTTCGTGAGTGTAAATTATTTTTAAAAAATTAAGTGGTTTCTAGTGCGGTTTCAATTTAAAATTTATAAAAATATGAAAATTCGGAAAAGGCTTTACAAAGTTTAAGTGTTAGTTCATGGAGGCCTGATGGATTAGTGCTATATTTTCGGGATAGAAAATTTTGCAAAAAGTGTGGCAAAAAATTTTCCAAGTTGTTGCTTCTACAGAGTTGTTCTAAGAGAGCATGCCTGTTTTAAGAATTTTTGTAACGGATGGTTGAAAATTTAAAAATTTAAATTTTGCGTTCAGCATTCACTCTGAGGTGATAACGTGGAAATTTTTTTTAGAGTTGATTCCGGAAACAGGAAATCAAACGATTGAAATCGTAGTGGTACCGGAAAACGGAAAAAAAAATTTGTTTGTTTCCACAAAGTACTGCCAGTTGTGAATTTTTATTGCAATTGGAATTTTTTTGAAACGGAAATGGTATTAATGCTAAATAAACGGAAATCATAATGCAATAAATAGTTAATATTTGAGCATAAAATTATTGTGAACTAAAAAAATAAAAATAAAAAATATGGAAATTAAATATTTCTGAGAAAAAGAAAATAATTCCAAAAAATTTTAAAAATGCTTTCGGGTACAGGAAATCAAATGAAATCGAATTATAAAACGGAAAAAAATATTTGTGCTGAATGCAATATGATATTTAAAACGGATGTAGTAATGTATAAACGGGAGTCGCGAGTTTTCGTAAACAAATACATAATGCAATAGTTAATTTATAAAAAAATATAAATATGTTGAAGAAAAATATAGAAATAAAATAGTGAAAAAAATAAATAAAAATATGTATGCAAAAAGCAAAAAAGGTGTAAAATGTCAATATAAATCAAAAATATAATATAAAAAATATATATTTAAATAAATATATGAAGCAAAAAAAAAAAAAATAAAAATAGTGTATAATGTCGATATAAATCAATAATATAATTTATAAAGTGTTAAATAAAAAATATATTAAAATAGTGTTAATTTTCATTAAGGAATGCAACAAATCAATATCGCTCTCTTATATCTCATTCGCATTGGCCACGAAGCAATACAAACAGTTAAGTTTACACATTAAATTTTTCATTATATTGGATTTTGCATAAACTACATAAATGTCTATTTTTTGTTATGGTAATTTTTTTATATTCTTCGAATACATGTGAATTAGGGTGGATCGATATAGCGAATGTGCAATTTCAGACAAATTAGAGCGCATCGCCAAATAAGAGTGCCAAATAAGGCCGCGTCGAATCTTTGATATCCTCCACAAGGGTTTTACGTTTACGTTAATATATAGACTTATTGCAGTAGTTATTACAAATATGTATAAACAAAATATTTTAAGAAGCAACAATTTGATAATATGATAAAATTATACTAAATTATTACAACAAACTCACTGACTTTAAACATTTTTTAGAGGTGTCTTCATATTTTTGGACATATCTCGGCGCAATGATGTCTGATTTATCATAACTTTATTTAGGTAAATGGTTTATATTGTGAGTGAGCGTGATTTCAACAGACGGACAGATGGATGGAAGGACATCGCTATATAACCTCGAGTTTGTTATAAGGATCAAGAATATATATACTTTATGGGGTCTCAAATGCATTTTTCGATGCGTTACAGACGGAATGACAAACTGATATATTCGCTCTGCACAGTGGTGGGGAGTGTATAAAAAGCATACTATATAAATAAAGTCAGTGGCTTAAATTTAAAATTTGTTCATAATTATATAGATATGATGTCTTATTGTAAAAAACTTTAGAATCCGTCCGTCTGTGTGTCCATGCAAACCTTGTAATCAAACTACAGGTCGCAAATATGAATACATATTGATGAAATTTGGTATGGCTTCTATCGGCCATAGGATGAACGCTTTTCAAATTGGTGAAATCTTATTAATCGGTGCATTTTCAGAATTAGTCCCTATGAGAACGACTTAAATTGCCATAAGATCAAAATTATCATATAGATCCCAGTTAAAATGGGTTTGTGTGTGTTTATTACATCCATTAATCAGTAGTCCAAAAATAATCCCTATAGGACAATTCTTAGCCATAGCCCCGATTTAAAGCTGCTTCCCGATCTTCACTTAAACCTATAAAAACAAAAATATTGCACAGATTTTTCTCAAATTTGGTTTGTATATGTTTTTGTAAAAAATAAGTGACTTTACTTAATATGGTCAGGATCAGTCTATTTTTTGACCTATGTAAATATAGCATCCTATATGAACTTTTTCAGATCTGCAGGCAAAAAATTAATAAAAACTCCACTCAGATTTGGTTTATGCTTATTTTCTATACCCAAATACTCGTAGTTGGACCTAAGACCGATTTTCTAAACTCATGGTATAGGATATCGCATAGTCGGTCTAGACCGACTTTTATTTCCATATTTGTTATACCCTATACCACTACGTGGCTTGGGTATAATGACTTTGTGCTGCTGTTTGTAACTACCAAAAATATTTGACCTAGACCCATCTTTTATTATACCGATCGACTCAGAATCACTTACTGAGTCGTTTTAGCGATGTCCGTCCATCCGTCCGTCCGTCTGTGTGTCCATGTAAAGCTTGTAATCAAACTATAGGTCGCAAATATAAATATATTTTGATGGAATTTGGTATGTAAGCTTCTATCGGCCATAGGATGAACGCTATTGAAATTGGTGAAATTCGGCCTATGTTGAGACCTAGTGCCCATACAAATGACCCCTATGAAATCGACATAAATTGCCATAAGATACAAATTATCATATAGATCTCAGTAAAATTGGGTTTGTATGTGTTTATTATATTTATTCATTTTGAGAAATCAAATTTTAAATTATACTAGCAGATTCGTGCGCTCGAAATTCGAGTGCAATTTCCAGGCAGCTTTATTTTTCAACTTCGCCAATTCACAAACAAACACTTTTACGGTTTGTTATTATTGTGAATGAAGACAAAAATCTTATTAACAAACACATTAACAAATTTAATAAAACACACACATAGCATATGTGTAATTTTATGTATGTGCTAGTAGCAACTTTAAATGCAATTTGCTCTAAATAAAGGAAAACATTTACAAATCTGTAAATTTGCAAAACGGCTAAAAAAAATATCTTTCAAAAAATATACATTTGGTCAAAATCAGTATAAAACGGTACAACATAACATCGGTCACAAGAAATCGCCTATCCTTTTAATATTATAGATTTAATAAATTCAAATTAAATAATAAATTCATGTAATATGTATGTGATGCTATTCTATTCTGTTATGTAATTTGAGCTAGTGGATCGTTCATCTGAGCTGTCGTCTGTAGTAGATTTGTCAATTTCTTAAACATTAGGAGATGCAACACTTTTTTTTTTGGAAAAATAGGGATTCAGTGAAGTTTGTTTTGCTGATTTAATTTTTTTCTTTTTCTTTAGGCTTCTTTCTGCTGAAGAGTCGTTATCGGAAAATATGCCCATAGATTCTTTAAAAAGAAGAGAAAGCTTTTTACATTATTTTGTTGTGTTAAAATACGTGGACTTTCACCGTGCGTAGTGAATTTACAGAACCTTCAAGCATAACTATTAGTTCTTCAGTTGAAATTTCTTCTTTGTTACATTTAAGGATTTCTGCACATCTTCATAGTGTATTTCATCTATCCCTACTTCACGCGCAAGAAGGACAATTTCGTTTTGAATCTCTTGAGTGGGGATTTTCGAAGATGGGAATATATTCTGTCCATAGTTTTTTCCACACTCCATTCTTTGCAGTATTCTTTAATTCATTCCAAGACTTTTTAATATTTTCAATAGCATCATTTAATATAATGCTTCCAAAATTCTTCAAAGTCTAGTTGGTTTTTACCATCAATAGACTCAAGCAGATTCTTGAAGACTCGCCGCAAATGGTAAACTTTGAAATTAGCAATTGTATCCAAAACCATTGGTTTCAATAGCGGAGAAAACCACTTTTATGTTAAGTTTATGACTCGCAATATTTTGCTCAGAAATAATTTTTGTCACTGCTATTGAAAAAAATTATTTAGCCAGTCTCCAAAAAGGTGTGCCGTCATCCAACCTTTTTTATTTGATCGCCAGATAAGAAGTAAAGGAACTTTGATTTGTCGATGCCTTTAAAAGCACGAGGATTTTCGGAATGACATACTATATTAGTAGAGGCTTTAGCTTGTGATCACCTGCAGCATTCCCTTCAACCAACATCTGATGCTGATTTTTCTTCTTTTGAAATGAATGTTCTCGCTGGCATTCTTTACAAAAAAGGACTGTTTCAACAATTTTCTTAAATTCTTCAGGATAAATTTCTGCCGCCTGAACATCCGCACTGACTGTTTCCCCCATGTTTTTTAAATTATGGAACAAATTCCGTTTCTTAAAGCGATCAAACCAGCATTTGCTAGTTAACAACGGTTCAAAGTGAGAGCTTTCTCCATTTTTTGATAGTAAATTCATCGTTGCACTTGATGGTCTATGCAAACACTAAGCTTCATTCCATATATTCCATAATTTCACTCCCTTGTCGCGAAAAATGCTTTGCTGTTAAAAATGTCATTCGTTGTAAACTAGGTCTAATTTTATCTTTGTTGTCTTTTATTGTACCCACAGTTGAAGTAGCAAAGCCTAAAGTTTTTGCTACGAGGGCGGATCAATAAGTCCTTGACTTTTAGAATTAAACACAGTTTTTTTTTGCAAAAAAAAAAAAAAAATTATTTTTCAACATAATCTCCTTCTAGCTCAATACACTTAGTCCAGCGTTTCTCCAATTTTTGTATCCCTTCCAAAAAATAGTATTTTTCGAGATTCATAAAATAGGCATTTTTGATCAATAATTTCATCGTTGGAGCTAAATCTCTTTCCACCGAGCCATTTCTTTAGGTTAGGAAATAGGAAATAGTCACCGGGGGCTAAATTCGGAGAATATGGCGGATGTGGTACCAATTCGTAGTCCAATTCATGGAATTTTGCCATTGAGACACGATTACGTTTATGGTCAATTGAGAGCAAACGCGGCACCCATCTTATAGACAGGTTTCTTAAACCCAACTGATCATTTAAAATCGAAACCACACTGCCATATGAAATGCTTATGGCATCAACAATCTCACGCATTTTTACTCTTCGATCAGCCAACACCATATCGTGAATTTTTCCGACATTTTCGGGTGTATTGACCTCAATTGGCCGTCCAGAACGTTCAACGTCATTTGTATTTGTGCGACCACAACGAAAGTCAGTTTACCACTTTTTTACCATTGAAATCAATGGTGCAGAGTCCACATAATGAGCACTCACTTTTTTCCATTAAGAAATGAAAACACGAGGTTGTATGTTTTGATCAGCTGTTAAACGCAAAGTAAATGACGGAACTTGTTCAAAATTTTACAGTAGTCTACTAACAGGTGGTAATTCGTGGGAGAAGTGTTGCATTTCATACAACTACGATTTCACTCGTATTTCATTATTTTTTTTTTCGCCCGCATCGTCTTAAAACATCAAGTTAAACTTCTAACGTTATGGCGTTACGTACCATTTTTGTAAATTTCACTCTATTAATACTACCAGTTCGTTTACCAGCCATTTTAGAGTACAAAATTAATACACTTTTTTCTTGAACAAATAAAAACTTGTACTAAAAAACGAAATGTAGTTCTAGAAACCTTCTTATGCTTATTTCTACTAAATTTTCTACTAAAAAATTTTTTATTAAAGACTACTTACTGATTTACTCAATTTAAAAATATTTTATTTGTGAAAATATATTAAAATACTGAATTCATACTAAATAATTTTTCTCAATGTCTTTTGATTCACAAAATAAATATTAAATTTGCGTGTGTGAAAAATATATTACAATACTGTCCGTAAAATTGAATTTTTCATCGGTATAACGAATTCTGTTCCTATATAAGTCATGTCCAAAACTTCGAAATTTCGTTCAACGAGCGTCCGAAAAGCGGGGGATCACTGTAAATCATCCCGCCACTGCACCCTAATGGGAATATATATAATATTTTCCCCCCACACCACCTCCGCACAGTGGACCATTTGACGAGAAGGCGGTCAAAAATCTATAACTTTTGATTGGATCGGAATTTTGATATGCGGTTTTTTTTTGTTTGGTAGGTGAGACTTTAGCCTTTAAGTTTTGCTATAAAACGTAATTCTCGACCGAAAATAAAAAAAGTTACGGAGGGTTTAAGATACATTTTCATTTGTAGTTGAATTTTAGTACAAAAGTGAAGTGTTAAAAGGTAAAAAAAGGTTTTTTTTTAATATAATGTCTTATTTTTTCAGTTAATTTTACAACTAACACTTTTTAACAATTTTTTAAGTTAATTTTTTCAGAAAATGCCAAACTTTGGCCCCCGTAAACTTTTTAGTCCTAATGTGCACAAGGGCTATAGGTTGTTTTTTTTTTTTTTGAAAGATCCCGAGTTAAAATATAATTTATTAAGCAGCGAACGTAAAAGTTATCTTATATTGGTTCAAGTTAGAGAAGTTTCAATGAAAAAATCGTATGTTTTTGTTTTAGTTAAATTTTTATACCCTATACCACTATGTGGTTTGGGTATAATGACTTTGTGCTGCTGTTTGTAACAACCAAAAATATTTGACCTACACCCATCTTTAATTATACCGACCGAATCAGAATCACTATCTGATTCGATTTAACGATGTCCGTCCGTCTGTGTATGCATGTAAAGCTTGTAATCAAACTGCAGGTCGCAAATATGAATATATTTTGACGAAATATGGTATTTGATCTTTTATCGGCCATGGGATGAACGCTATTGAAATTGGTGAGAATCGGTCCATGTTCAGACCTAGCCCCCATACAAATGACCCCTATGAAATCAACATATATTGCCATAAGATCCAAATTATCATACAAATCTTAGTCAAATTGGGTTTGTGTGTATATATTACATCCATTAATCAGTAGTCCAAAAATGATCCCTATTGGACAACTCTTAGTCATAGGCCCCATATAGAGCTGCTTCCCGATCTTCACTTAAATCTATCAAAAAACAGAAATATTGCACTGATTCTTTTCAAATTGTGTTTGTATATATTTTTGCAAAATACAAGAGACTTTACCAAACATGGTCAGGATCGGTCCATTTTTGGGCCTAGTCCCCATATAGATATAGCATCCGATATGAACTTTTTCATATCTGCAGCCGAAAAACTTAATAAAAATCCCACTCAAATTTGGTTTATGCTTATTTTCTATATCCATTTAGTTGGGCCTGAGAGATAAGGTCTCTAAACGCATGGTATAGGGTATCGTATAGTCGGTATAGACCGACTATAATTTTCTTACTTGTTTTTTATTGTCTTTTTAAATATTTCTATATCAATTTTTATGGTAAATTTATGAAATATAATAATTTTTATTGTAAATTTACAAAATATATAAATTTTTAAATCAAAAAATTTTTTAACTATATAAAAAAAAAGTGTAACTTATTGTTAGTGTAATGAAAAAGTACTTTAAATCAACCAATTTTAGTAAAAATTTCTTCTAAATAGCCTTGATTTACATCATCTAGAATTGTTTAGCTTCTTCGTCTAATTCAATAGAGGTAGTTTTCCATTTTTGACGAATGTTGGACATATATTGATATGAAGTGAAAATAGTGATAAGGTCTTCATTAGTATAACATCTGGACATTTTCCTTGTGTTGTGCTCGCGAAAGAATCTGTAGTCTTTGTTCCTTTTTTCTTACGCTTCTTCAGATAGATCTCCTATTGTTAGCATATTGTTTTGAATTATTTGTTCCCCATGGTACAAAATTTTATGAACTGTGGATGGCATATATCTCCAAGAGTATTTTTCATTATAAAGTATAGCTGTTTTATTGGCGTACTCTCCAAATTTTTTTTGCATTTATCTTCTGCTGCATGCTAGAACTTGTAATATGATTTTGAATCGTCTTATTAATTCATGATCTACACCTGTGATAGATGCAGTATTTCCACCATTTGTGTTTCCTTCCCCTTGTTTTGGTTGGTCGATTACGAGGCCTAGCTCTAGATATTTTTGTTGAATTTGTTTTTTTTTTTTGCTTTCTTTTTCTTCATTTTCTTTGTTTTTTCTCACTGTTTCTCCTAACGGACCAAATTCCAAATCATAACCCAATTTAAGAATATGCTCCATGAAACGTATTCTAGCATGAAGAGGGGACATTCCAAATTCGTAGGCGTCCTTAAAACTATCGTCTTCTGGTGGGGGTTGGCTTAATTGACTTGATGTCTTTTGGCATATAATGCAGTTTGACGTTGACTTTGTTCCAGTTAAAGCTTGTGCAACTTTTCCATCAATCATTGTGAGACACATTTTAAAATGTACTTCAATGTCTTGGTCATCAAAGGTGAAGCATACCTGCTCATATCTTAAAGGGCTATGTCGCAATAGTTTTTTTTTTACCATTTACCTGTTATTTAAATTGTTTCCCATTTTGTCAGGTATTTAAACTAATAACTCTAATTCAGACTATTAATGTTTTTGAAAGATACCTATGTAAATGTACCTGTAACAATTAAGCGCATATATCTCAACCCTTTTTTATAAGTATATAACAACTCCTGACAACTCTACCGACACGCAAAGAAATACACCGCTGTGCACCGGTACGACCAACTTTTGTATTCATAACACTCAGACGGACGGACGGACATCGTTTAATCGACTCAGAAAGTGTTTTTGAGTCGATCCGTATAATAAAAGATTTATAAAGGTCCAATATTTTTAGCAGTTACAAACATCACCTCAAACTTAATATATCCTAACCGCATAGTGGACAACTTTTGTATTCATAAATTTTGCAGCAAATATCTAACCTTGGGTCAGAAAAATTATTCTGGTGCACACGGGCGGAAACTGGCGGGTGTATAATGGGGTATAGGAGTATAGGGGAGGGTTCGGACTATAGAAGAGTGCAAGATTTATTCTGACTGCTTTTGACTGGCAGGAGTTATGCTCTATTAAGTAGGAGATTTTCGGAAAATTTGGACCTTTTTTTTAAATTTCAGAATGACTCAGTGAAATCATATTTTAAACATTAATAGTATGGAAGCCATAAAATTATACAAAATTTATTTCACTTCAAAATCTTTTAAATCAAAAAAGTTACAGTCATTCAAAAATAAAAATTTACAAAGAAATTTTTAATTTTAGCAAAATACTGAGAAAGCCCATTGTCGAAGACCCTGTTCGCTGTGATATAGTTGAGATAGAATTGCAATTTTTTGGCTCCCGAGGATTACTAGTATTTACTTTCAAATGAGTAACATAACTTTAAAATCGGTAACAAAAAAAAAATGATTTTTGGCCGCCTTCTCAAAATATGGTCCACTGTGCACCGTACAGAGGGTGTATATCAGTTTGTCATTCCCCATAAAGTATATATATTCTAGATCCTTATTACAAACTCGAGTCGATATAGAGATTTCCGTCTGTCCGTCTGTCGAAATCACGCTCATTCACAAAATAAACCATATACCCAGGGTAAAGTTATGATAATATTGTTTGTCATTATTTCGTCATCATTGTGCCGAGATACGCCCAAAAAAACGAGGATACCCTAAAAAAATGTTAAAAATTCGGTGTGTTTGTTGTAATAATTTAGTATTAAGTTTATTAAGTTATCAAATTGTTGTCTTTTAAAATATTTTGTTTACATTTGTTATAAATACTTAGTACAATAAGTCCAGATATTAATGTAAACGGAAAACCGATGTTGAGGGTGCCAAGGATTCGGCACAGAAAGAGTTCTTGTTTATATTAAATATTTCTAAATTGAATTATTTACATATTTTTAATATTGAAGATATTTCTTCAATATCTCTTTGTTAATATTGAGATATATGCCAATCGATATTGTATTGTTTGCATTCCTTAGAAAAAATTTGTCAAAAAAAAAATAAATAAATAAATAAAAGAAGAAAAGCAGAAGATTGCATACCAAAAGGTGAGTGCTAAATTTAATTGTAAATTTTACAAATTTAAAATTGTTAATATAATTGTTAATTTTACAAATTTTTAAATTTATTCAAGACCGAAAATTTTGATATGAAACAAAATTTAGTTAGAAGATCTAATAAAAATATATTTTATTTCGAATCTTTTATTATCTCTACAACACAGAATGAGAAAGTAGTTACATTTATGTACACGATTCTTAAACAAAAATTTTCTTCAACATTTTTGTGTGGTCCTTGTCTTTTTTTATACTTAATAGTTTTTTTTAAATATCAAATTAAGTTATTAAAACGTAAATACTGATGATTGTCCATTTTGTGGTTGCATAAAATTCAATACTTTTTCAATACTTACTACCAGACCTCACAAAGTCAAAATGTTACAATGTGACACTTGTTACATGATTCAAAACATAATGAAATATTTACAATAACTCATAGATATGCAATAGTTAGATGACGATATACGATTACCACAGTAAGTGTAAAATGTCAACACAATTGAGAAAAAAAAAGTCTAATGTACAATATCAATTTCTAAACAATAGAAAGTGAAAAAAGGACAATCAAAGAAAGGAAATCTTGTAAAACAAGATACAAATCTGTAGTAGCTCAATATATAATTTTTCAAATTTAACAATTTCACTTTTAAAGTAAACATATCAATTACCTTTGGGAAAAGAATCAAAAAACATATCTAATACGTACATACATACATACGTGTATGCTGATTGTTGCAGGTAGTGATCGAGTAGAGAAAATAAATGTTTCTTAGAAACAATTTTTTCGTAGATCACAATTAAAAAGGATCACTATATTTTTAGAATATTTAATCTTATGAAAATGTTTTCGTTTAATTAAAAATTCAATTTGCCACATATTGTGTTGCCAAAAAAATAAAGAACTAAAGATTTCTAAAGCAAAAATTATTTTGATAAGGGTTGCATAGAGTAAAAGTCAAGTGAATGACAGTGTAAGTCTTAAAGACAAGTTGTTGACATATTTTAAGGATTTATGAGAGTTTTATGCATAAATCCACATGTTTCTAATAACAAGAAACACTTGACTTATACACAAATAATTAATTGTATAGAGTTTTCAACAAATCTTCAGCACACCTATGGGAAAACTGCTACTATGTAAATGGTTTTAAGATTCTCTAAAATTTGTTAAAGTAGTTGCCCAATATTTTAATTAATGTTATTTTAACAAGTGTCTGTCTTCTTAAAAATGGTGTGACTTTTTCACACGTTTTTTTCTCTTTTTGGAAATCTCACGTTATTTTCGTAACCTTTATCGGCTTAACGGAACTGCTCTAGTTTTAAAATCAACGCCTACTAACGGAAATACATGAGCCAAAATATAAAAAAAATAAATGTTTAACATCAATAAATATTTGCCGATTTTTAACTCAAAACATGTAAACATTACATTGCTCATCAGGATAATTACGAGTGTATTGAAAAATTTTTGTGAAAATCAAAATCGATAATTACAAAGTAACAACTTGTCGGCCTTTTGATGGACAAGTAACGATAAAAAGAAATCATCTTATTGGGTACAGTTACATAAATATATTGAAAACTTAGAACCTTGAAATAATAAATTAAATAAGTGAACAGGCTCGAGGTTTGTGTTTATAATATTTTATTTTTATTTTATTTTATTTTATTTTCAATATTTCGCCTACCATCGCCAAGCATCATCAGGAAATCTATACGAAAACAATAATAACAATACAAATAAATTTATTTCATCACTGTAACACAATACTGGTATAACACGACAAAAACAATAAACTTGCAAAACAACGAGTAAAAATAATCCAAAAATTATTTTATAACTTTATGGTCTAACTTCTAACATTGCACTAAATGATCTAATTGGTTTTATTTATTATGTACATATAACTCTTAGACAAATTTTCTATATCGGTTCGGTATTCATTTTCTTTTCTTGTTCGACTTTGTTGATGTGTAACATTTCCAATGTAAATCTTCGTTTATATAAATATTTCCTCTCGTTGCAAAATTTCTACGTCAAAATCTGGTGTATGTCCTGTCATTGCACAATGGACCGCAAGTGCTGTTTTTTGTGTTGATGAATTATCTTTACATCTTATATCTGATCCTGTGTCCTGCTAATCTAGTTTTAAGCTGCATAAGTTAGTGTTGTCCTCCAGGCATTTTATTTTGTAGATAAGATTTGATTTATCCAAGTCGACAATCTTACTTTTTGTATTTGAAAAAAGTTGTTTGAAAGTGTTATTTGTATTTGGAGCTATTTTATATTTTTCTTTGTTATAAATATCGGAGTTTTGAATACGCTAAGAGATTTTTGGTACATAGGTCATTGATTTATATATTCCATTAGACAGTTCGAATCTAATTCTCTTTACGAACGGTCGTGTAAATAATTAAAGCGCTTAGAGTACAACTATTTAAAAATAACAAAAAGTGTATATTTTTGTTTTTGCAATTGCCTATTATTGATATCATTTGAACTCACGTGGTAGTCAATTCAGCTTAAAACAGGAATACAAATGTAGCGATGGCCCGAGGGGCCAAATCTTCATCAAAAAGAAAGCTCCTTGCGAACAAGAAGATGACAAAACTTCCTCCGGGTTTTATTAACCCGAACATCGCGTCAACTTCCAGCAACAGATTTAGCCTGCTTGCTGGCCTCAATGATATG
Source organism: Cordilura impudica (assembly GCA_963682025.1). NCBI lineage: Eukaryota > Metazoa > Arthropoda > Insecta > Diptera > Scathophagidae > Cordilura > Cordilura impudica. The sequence continues at coordinate 82,561,025 of OY821517.1, forward strand.
GACGTAACTCCTTCATCAAATATTAACGATAGTAAACAACACAAACCTCAACCTATAGTTGTAGAAGCCAACGCCTCATTTGCAGAAATACGAAAACTACTTGGTAAAGATTGTATTTTCAAACGTACTTCAATTGGTACCAAAATTTTTGCTCCAACTAAAGAATTCTACGAATGCTACAAGCAAATTCTTAAAGAGAGTAAAATGGAGTTTCATTCATATGGCTCCAAAGATAATAGGTTATACACAACCTTTCTACACGGTTTACTCCGTCTAAACTCTGAGGACATCACCGAAGAGTTAAAAAACTACAACCTATCCCCTTCTTCCGTGACTGAAATAGTCACCAAATTCAGTTCGAACAACAATGCTGTTTACAAAGTTCAATTTGTTCGTAAAAATTTTAACCCAACTGCCTTAAAAATTGTAAGGACAATTTCCAATATCATAATTTCTTGGAAAAAATACAAATCTAGATCCAGAAATAAACCAACTCAATGCTGGAACTGCTTAATGTATGGCCATGGCGGTGAACATTGCCATCGAAGTGATGCGTGTATGATATGTGCAGGCAACATCATACAAGTGTGTGTCCATTTAACACAAATGAAAAAAGACCAGCTGTTTTTACATGCTTTAATTGCAAAAAACATGGAAAAGAGAGAACTGATCACTCTGCAAACGACATCAACTGTCCGTTACGTTCTCTCTATTTGGAAACTAGAACAAGAGTAACTTCCAAAAGTCATAACAGCAGGCAACAACAAAATATTTCATTTCAATCAAAGGTTGATTTCCCAAATTTAAGTAACAACAACACAAATTGTAATAATAACATCAATAATAACAGCAAAGCTACATATGATAACCAGTTGAAAACAAACAACGATTTATTTAGCATCGATGAGCTTTTTGATATTTTCACTACAGCTATGGATGATTTGCAAAGGTGCACTTCAAAAGTACAACAAATCAAAGTTGTAATGTCAATGGTAAAATACGCCCACGGATTATACTAATAATTTAAACGAATTCAAAATGCTTCACTTGAATGCTAATGGCATTTCAAACTTTTCTAAATTAAAACAATTTGAGATACTAATTGAACGAGAAAATATTAAAATAGCGTCTTTGAATGAAACATTTTTTTCAGAAAATCATAGACCCTACTTTAAAAATTATTATTTATATAGAAGTGACAGAACAGATGCAAGAGGAGGAGGAGTAGCTCTGTTAATTCATAAATCTGTCGCTCATAAAAACCTCTTTATATCAAACACCTCATCAATCGAAAACATCTCAATTGAAGTTATTATAAACAATAGACCTATTATTGTATCTTCGTTATATTCACCAAGATATACCCATAACTTCTGTGCTGATATCTTGAACCTAACACCTTCCACCAAAGAATACATAGTTTTTGGTGACCTAAATGCCAAACATTGTTCATGGAATTTTCGTTCAAATAATACTGCAGGAATCGCACTCCACAATCTACAGCAATCAAACAATTTTTTTATACACTATCCTAATAGTCCAACCCTATTCCCCCATCCACACAATCGCGAAGCATCCACAGTCGATATTATTTTAAGCAATACCGCTTTAAATATAGACGTAAAAACAATGGATTACGAAATACCATCAGACCATCGCCCCATTATGTGTACACTTAAAAGATCAATGGCCTTGCAGGTTGACCTCAATTATTATGATTATAGTGCAACCAACTGGAACATTTATATGAATTTTTTAGACAATAAAATGACGTTAAATTCGGATATATACAATACCAAGGTAGTAATTGGTTAGGAAATACAAAAATTTATAAATGTAGTTTTCGAAGCAAGGGATGCGTCTACACCTAAAATAACTCCAAAATAATTACACATTACCAGAAAGTACTGTGAAATATATTAAACTAAGACGAAGCTTTAAAATAAAAAACCAACGATCTTCAAATATAGCCGAGCAAACTTTTTATAATCAATGTACTAAGTTTCTAAGTAACATGATTGATAAAAGTATTAATTCGGAGCGCAATAAGAAATGGTCTCAATTATTATCCAATTTAAAATCAGGTGATGAATCATTACGGAGAATAAGCAGGAACTTGCGAGGAAAAGGAAAAAATCAAATCTCTCACCTTGAGGTTGGAAATACAAGGATAACATCTGATAAGGACAAGGCTGAAGTCCTGGCAAATACATTTGTCAAAGCAAATAACCTCACTTCGAATTACAACCACTCAGCGGATATAGTAATAAATACAACAGTAAATAATTTTAAGAAGGAAAATCCCAGTTCTGTCAGCAATTTATACATCTCTAGAAGAAGTAATGAATATTGTCTCATCAATAAAACCCTCAAAGTCTCCTGGTTTTGACAATGTTCCCAACCTGCTCTTAAAGAAACTACCACTCAAAGCTCTAAAATTACCAAACCATTTCAAAAACGCTAAGGTTATAGTTATCAACAAACCTAGTAAGCCAAAAAATAACCCAAATAGCTATAGACCTATTAGTTTATTAAGTAACTTAGGTAAAATATTTGAAAAAATACTTAGTGAATTTGTAACGACCAATTCTATTGTTCCTAAAGAACAATTTGGATTTAAAAAAGGGCATAGCACTACTCACCAAATAAACAGAATTAAAAATCAAATAATCAGCAATAAAAACAATAAACGTTCAACGGGCCTAATATTGTTGGATATCGAAAAAGCGTTTGACACCGTTTGGCATAATGGCCTAGTATTTAAACTTCTTGATGCAAATGTACCAAAATATTTATGCAAACTTATTTCAGATTTCATTCACGGCAGAAGCTTTAAAGTTGCGATTAATAATGAAACATCATCTCCAAAAACCATTACCACAGGGTTACCTCAAGGATCAGTCTTGTCGCCATTGCTTTACTCGATATATACATCCGATTTCAAAGTCCCGAAATATATGAAAATTGCTTACTACGCAGATGATACTGCGTTAATTTCTTCAAACAAACTTACAAGTGCACTCCTGAAGAAAATGGAAAAGGGACTTGTAAATTGCAGTAAATATTTTCACAAATGGAAAATCGAAATTAATCCAAACAAGACCCAAGCAATTATTTTTCCGTTCAACAAATCTCCCAAAAGATTGGCAAGACGTCATCTTCATATTGGAAATAATACCATAAATGTACTTAATCATGTCAATTATCTCGGAGTTGTCTTGGAAAAAAAAGCTTACTTTTAAACAACATATTATGGCTACGTGCCAAAAAGCTATAAAATCATTTAAAGCATTATGGCCACTACTAAATAGAAGGTCATTTCTAAACCCCAAAAACAAAAATATCCTATTCAAAAGTGTTATAAGGCCAATATTAACATACGCGTGTCCTATTTGGAGTGACGCTGCCAACTGCCACCTAAAACGCTTACAAATTATACAAAACAAATGTCTTAAAATGATAAATAAAATGCCCTGGAGGTATCCTACAAATTTTCTTCATGAAGAAACAGGTTATGAAAAAATTATCGATTTCATAACAAGGATTAACAATAATTACTTTGCCAAAATTGAAAATTCCTCTTACCCACTGATAAGAGAATGTAGAGAAATAACGTAAAATTAAAAAGAAATCACCAAATTGAAAATTATATGCTTATAGAGGTCTATTATTTCTAATAAACCTTCTATAAGCATATAAATATTTTCAGATAGTATTTGAATTTATTAAATCATATAAAGGTTTTTTTCCCTCCCATTTTCCTTTAAAAATCATTAAAAAATAAAATAAAAACTATTTAACGTCTTTAGATCCTATATATTATTTGTTGCAATATCTATATGTAAAGATAAGATCTCATATGTAAATATCAAATTTGTTAAAATATGTAAATAAATGAAGAATATATAATTGAAAAATTTGAAATCTATTCCATTAGAGTCTTCTGGTGTTAGGTTAGGTTAGGTGGAAAAAGAGGAGCCATGTATACACATAGCTTATATTCGTTGTACCCGGATATACACGTAAGCCAGAAAGTCGGCTTGTTGTGCGCTCTACATCCTCGTGCTCATCCGGTAATCTACTCCTTATTTAACTTAGGAATTCGGTCTCGACAGCAAATCTCCTGAGTGTTTTCCAGCGTAACCCCCTAAGAGCCGCTAGGCCTGGTATGATGTTGTTGGATAAATCTCTGACCCTTGTTCCCGCAAATGCAGGACAGTAACAAAGGTAGTGTTCTAGGGTCTCGTCATCCTCTCCACAAGCTCTGCATGTGGCCGATTCTGCCCGTCCTATACGGTATAGATGAGCCCTCAGTTCAGAGTGTCCAGTGAGGATGCCAATAATCCTACTCAGTTCCCTTCTATTTAGACTAAGGATTGCCTTAGTCTTCGAAGTGTTCGGAGAGCCCCATAGTATCTTCGTAGCCTTACCCACGTCAGTTTCCTCCCAAATTGAAGTATGTGAACTGGTTGCCCACTCCGATAGTTTCAATTTGAGAGCCTGGGAAGGTATTGGGTTTTCCAAATTGACTCCCTCCAGGAAAGTACCCTTCCTGGCCAGTTCGTCTGCAATCTCGTTTCACATTATACCACTGTGTGCTGGGATCCAAATGATTTCAAGTCTTTCTCTTGTAGTGAAGTTTGCAATTTCCTCCTTACATCTGAGGACAGTCCTTGATCTAGTTTTGTCCGAGGATATCGCCCTGATAGCCGCTAGACTGTCCGAAAATATTTTCACGTCTCCGGGGCCCGTGCGTCAATAGATCTTATGCATTCCGTTATCGCGACCACTTCGGCCTGAAAGACGGAGTTGTGGTCCGGAATGCGTAGGTATATGCCATTGGAACGGTCTTTATCATAGAAACCTATGCCAGTCCTACCATGCAGACTAGATCCGTCTGTATAGAAGTGTGACCCTGGAAGGTTTTGTAGAATATTTCCATTCAACCAGCTTTCCCTGTCAGGTATTCTTATATTGCAGGGTGTGTTTTTCGACACTTCCGCGATTCTATCACAGCTAAAATCCACTGTGTCGAATTCCGGTATCTGGTCCAATATTTTTTGGTGTCTGGTCATATGGTCGATGATGTATTCCCCTGTTACCCTAAGTCGTAACATGGCCAGAGCTGCCTCATATTTAATTCTAATCTCGAATTGTCTCTAAAGCCCTCTTAGATGTAGTCCGTATTGCACCGCTGGTGTTGGTCTTTGTTTATTATTCTTATTTCTATAAATTAGTAATGTGTTTCGGAAACGAGTTTTTTTCTTAAAATATCATTTATTTCATGTAAATTTTCCCTATGGAATTGTTTGTCACTGATTGTTAACACTCCTTTAATAAAATTACTTGCAGTATTCATGATTATACTCTTTGGATGGCACGAAAAATAATTAATAATTCTTCCCGAAGAAGTTGGTTTTTGATAGCAGTCAACTTTAATCTGATTTCCTCTCCTCATAACCATAGTATCCAAATACGGCAACTGCCCGTGATTTTCTTCCTCGATTGTAAATTTAATTCGGTGGTGAAATTTATTTAATTGATTAAGTGTTTCTACAATGTCGCTATTGAAAAGATTTCTTTTTAATTTTTAAGTATTTAGAAAGGCATCTCTTCGAATCATGTACATATATTTATTTTTATTCATCGTATTGCTCGTATGAAGCATTGTGACGATGTTTACTTAAATCTCCTTTAAAACATGCAAATAATATATCACACCCGATATGTGCTTTGACATACCGCTAGCCAAGAAAATCAGAGCATTCTTATGCCTGGTTTTCACTATGTCATATAAACTGAGAACAAAAAGTTGCCTCAACTAACATCTCGTAATTTTCTTTTAACAACAAATCTTATCTATAATATTATTAGGCTAGACGATTTCTTGTGACTAGGCGATTTCTTGTGTTCTACCGTTTTATGCCGATTTTGACCAAACGTATATTATTTGAAAGGTATTTCTTTTTAGCCGACTTGCAGATTTACAGATTTTTAAATTTTTTCCTTCATTTTCAGTAAATTCCATTAAAGTTGCTACTAACACATACATAAAATTATACAATGCTATGTTTGTGTCTAAATATTAAATTTGTTAATGTGTTTGTAATAAAAATGAGTTTGTTTTTTGTGTTGATTTGTGAATTAGCTATAATTGATTAGCATACTTTTAGGGTCTTTATTTAATGAAAAAATAAAATTTCCTAGAATTTGCGCTCGAATTTCGAGGGCTGGAATCAGCTAGTAAACTTAAAAACCCGGCTGTCAAACAAAAACAAATTACCAACATGTTCTCAATTTAATTTTAGATGTCAAATGTCGCCAGGGGTTGCATATTACATCCCGCTTTCATACAACTTACAATAATTGACTGCAATTGACATTGAAAATGACATAGTGAAAACAAGGCATTACTTAAATTAGGTATTTATTTTCTATGTCCATTAATGACTTCTCCCACTATGGTTTTAATTTCCCGAAATTAGTGCTGTAAGGTATCATATATTATGGCTAGACCTACCAGTTTTCTATACACATACAAAAACTTAAAAATATTTTATAAAAGTTTATTGTGAAGCAAAATACTGAAGTTTTGAAGGGTCTGAACATAAACATCGATATAAATATCTGTTAAAATTTTTAACAGAGAAGGTAAATGTTAACCTTTTCTGTTAAGTACTTAACTTGAGCAAACAAAAAGGTTTATTTAAGTAAAAAAACGAATATCTAAATACATATTTTATAAAAGTTTATTGTGAAGCAAAATACTGAAGTTTGAAGGGTGTGAACATAAATATCGATATAAATATCTGTTAAAATTTTTAACAGCAAACAAAAATGTCTATAGAAGTAAAAATATTTTAATAATTAAATTTAGACTATAAACAGATATCTGACAAATAATAAATTTGTTTTATACTTATTTTATAATCTATATATATAAAATTCATTTTCTGTTTGTTTGTTTGTTTATTTGTTTGTTTGTTTGTTTGTTTGACCGCTATACAAATTTTTATTTTTCAACGGATTTTCCTGAAATTTTGTACACACAATCTCTATACCCCAGGAAAGGTCGCCATATACTTTTTACCGGCCACGCCTATTTTTACGCCCACTTTTTATGTAAAATTCATTTTCTGTTTTATTCATATTTGTTCACTATACAAATTTTTATTTGTTAACAGATTTCTCTGAAATTCGGTACACACGATCCCTGTACTCCAGCTAAGGTCACCATATACTTTTTATCGACCACGCCTACTTTTACGCCCACTTTTTATATACAATTCATTTTCTGCTTTTTGGTATATATGTTCGCTATACAAATTATTAATTTTCAACGGATTTCTCTGAATTTTGCTACACACGATCTCCGTACTACACGAAACGTTGCCATATGACTCTTACCGGCCACGCCTACTTTAACGCCCACTTTTTGTATACAATTCATTTTGTTTTTTGGTATATTTGTTCGCTACACAAATTTTTATTTTTCAACCGATTTCTCTGAAATTTGGTACACACGATCTCTCTGCTCCAGGGAAGGTCGACATATTCTTCGTACCGGTCACGCCTACTATGACGCCCACTTTTTGTATACAATTCACATTCTGTTTTTTGGTACATTTGTTCGCTACACAATTTTTTTTAAACGGATTTCTCTGAAATTTTCTATACACGATCTCTGTACTCCAGAGAGGTCGCCATATGATTCTTGCCGTCCACGCCTACTTCTACGCCCACTTTTTATACAAAATTAATTTTCTGTTTTTTGATATATTTCTTCACTATAGAAATTTTTATTTTTCAAGGGATGTCTAAAATTTGGTCACACTATCTCTGTACTACAGGGAAGGTCACCATATGCTTCTTACAGTACGTGCCTACTTTGCGCCAACTTCTATGTATATAAAACTTAATTTTTTCCTTTTATTTGTTTCTTTATTTGATTGCTATACAAACTTTTATTTTTCAATGGCTTTCTCCGAAATTTAGTACATATTCCAGGGAAGGTCGCCATATGATTTTTACCGACCACGTCTACTTTTACGCCCAATTTTCATATAAAATTCATATTTTGTTGTGTGGTATATTTCTTCCCTATACAAATTTGTACTTTTCAACGGATTTCTCTGAAATTTGGTTTACAGGGAAATAACTACACGGTGAACAAATTCCCCAAACTTAAAAAAAAGGTACCCAAAAGAAATGAACAAATTCCCCATTTTTTTTAATCGAAATAAAAAATGAACTTACTCCCCAAATTCATTCTTAAATTTTTACATATTTTTATTTAATGAATTTTGTTAAATATTTATTTTAGTGAACATTTGCATACTGCTCTCATTATATGTCCTACAATAGATGCATTTAAAATGAGTATTCTTCTCAATAGCATCATTTCGTTACGCGGAAGCTACGCGCACGGGGAATACAGCTTAGCTAGAATATCGGAATGATCTGAAAAATATATTTTGACAATTAAAATAAGTTGGCAACAGCTGCGCGGCAGCACAGGTGTGGCTGCCAAACGCGCGGAAGCGGCGTGCGGCGCGCGGACGCGAAGGATGCTGACGCGACGCGCTCTCGGAACACAGCTCAGCTAAAATATCGCAATGCTCTAAAAAATATGTTTTAGGAATTAAAATAAGTTAACGAGAACTAAGCGGCAGCACGGGTAGTAGCTGCGAGGAAGCGGCGCGAGGCGCGCGGACACGGACGCGACGCGCTCGCGGAACACAGCTCAGCTAAAATATCGCAATGATCTGAAAAATATATTTTGGCGATTAAAATAAGTTGCCAAAAGCGCGGAAGCGGAGCTCGCGGAACACAGCTTAGTGAAATGTCGTATGATAAATTTTATCTACGTGGAACAATTACCTATTGATCAAAATAGGCCACACATATACTATAAGCAGTTACTTAAAGAAACCTTGCGACACAATATTAAACGTCGCATTAGCTTTTCATTTCTGAAACTTAAATTTGACGTCTCTGCTCAATGATGATCACTTATTGAATGAAGTAATTCAATTTTTAAAAGTTCTGATTCCTTTAATTTGCGAACCATTCCGTTTTGATGTTTATAAATAAACTGAAAAAAAAAAACTTAAAGCGGTTTCGCAGCTTATTTTTGAAGCATTTTTGCTTATAAAAATCTTCTAAATTAAAAAATCAAAAAATTTTTAATTGAAATAAAAAATGAGTTTACTGTCCATAAAAACTTTTGGGGAGAAAGTTAATTTTATTGCGGAATTTGTTAATTGGGAACTAAGTACTCAGCGCCTGGTAAGCATAGTGAACCATTTTTCAAGTCAAATGCCTTTTTATCCCGGGCAAGACCGGGTAAAAGTAGCTAGTTTGATATAAAAATAATAATAATCGCTAAAACGGTTATTTCGCCCCGACCTGAATCCGGGTTGTCACATATCAGGTGAAAGCCCCCATGGGAGTAGATTCTAATGGCATACCATCTATATTGAATTGTTTCTCAGGAAAAAAGATATAAAGGCTGCAAATAAAAAAAAAACTAATATTTCTTATAAGTATCATTTTCAAGTTGCCAAAATGGTTATTTTTTACCGACCTGAATCCAGGTTGTCATACATCAGCTGATATATGACTTTCACCTGATATATGACAACCTTGTTTGACAGCCGGAATTTTTGTTAGTTTATAGGATGTAATGCAGACGTAATTAATAGAAAATTACGAGATGTTAATTGAGGCAATTGTTTGTTGTCATAAGAAGGGAACTTTTTAAAACTAGTTATAGGTACATAAAGTGCCCGTTGGGAACTGATGAAATGTACATTTTAAAGAAAATGTACTAAGAAAAGGCACTTTTTTAAACTCTCTGTCTGTCTGTCTGTGTGTCTGCCATGGCGCAGCCCCATCCCCCCTCATCCAATTGATCTGAAACTTGGCCCATAGTCTTGTTATGACTATAGAATAATTTTGGGGTAGTCACGCACAGTCACGGAGTGATTTAAAACCCATTTAACCTTATCCGATCGATCTGAACCTTGGTCGATAGACTTGCGTTAAAAAAAGATTAACTTTGACTTAGTCACGTACAGTCACGCATAGTCAGGCACAGTCACGGAAAGATTGAGACCCCACTTCCCCTCATCCGATCTATCTGAAACTTGGTACACAGATTTGTTGTCACCAAATATTAACTTAAAGATAGTCACGCCCAGTCACTGAGTGATTTGACCCCATTTCCCCTCATCCAATTAATCTCAAAATTGGTCCATAGACTTGTTGTCACCAAAGATTAATTTTAAAATAGTCACGCAAAGTCACACACAGTCACGGAGAGATTCAAAACTCATATTCATAAGGAAAGAAAGAGTTTTAATAAAAACTTTGTTTTTATGGGTTAGATTATTTAAGAAAAGGTACTTTTTAAAGAAAAGGTACTTGTTAAAGAAAATGTGCTTTTTAAAGAAAGGTAGAGAAGAGATACTTTTTGACGAAGAGGTACTTTTAAAAAAATGGTACTTTTTAAATAAGATGTTGCTTTTAGGGAAAAGGTTCTTTTGTGAGAAAAATATTTTTTAAGAAATGATTATTTTTAAGGAAATTTATTTTTTTAAGAAAAGGGTTTTTTTAAGAAAAGGGTTTGTTTTGTAAGAAAAGGTACTTCAAAAAAACATACTGCCAAAAGTAAATTTTCTTAAAAAAGAACATTTTCTTAAAAACTTTTTTAGAAAAGTATCTTTTCTTTAAATTTTACTTTTTTTAATAGCTCCTTTTTTTGAAAAGTTCGTTTTATTTAAAACTTACCTCTTTTAAAAAGGTCCTTTTTTAAAAGGTAAGGAAAGATAGTTTTTAAGAAAATATACTTTTTAAGAAAATTTACTTCTTGTTTTTTACACAAATTCCATTTTTATGTAATTTTCTTAGAATACGGTACATTGTAAGGAAGGCCGTTTAAAAAAAAAACGTACATTATAAAGAAAGGTGCTTTGTTAAGAAAAGGTACTTTTTAAAGAATAGGCATTTTTTAAGAAAAGGCACTTTTTGAGAAAAAGTACTCTTTAAGTAAAGATACTTTTTGAAAAATAATTTTTTAAGAAAATGTACTTTTTAAAAAAAGGGTAATTTTTTAAAGAAGTAATTTTCTAAATGGGAAAATTTTTTTAAAATGTACTTGTTTTAAAAAGGGTACTTTTTAAAAGGTACTTTTTTAAAAAAAGGATGTTTATTTTAGAAACGGGTAATTTAAAAAAAAGATACTTATTCATAAATGGTACTTTTTTTTAAAAACAGGCCACTTTTTTCGAAAGGGTAATTTTTAAAGAATGGCACTTTTTAAAGGTACTTTTAAAGAATTAAGGTATTTTTAAAAGAAAAAGGGTACTGTTTAAAGAAAAAGATTTTCTTCTTCAAAAAAAGGGCAAATTAAAAAAAAACATGTAATAGTATTAAATTCGGCTCTGCCGAATCTTCGACACCCTCCACCTATGTCCTGACACATTATTATAACCAATGTTGTCAACACATAGAGATCAAAAAGGCTAGATTTTACATTTTCATGTCTAGATTTTTTGCAATGATGTTTAAAATTAATAAGAAAATTACAAAAAATTTAGTAATTTTTGTGCTATCTTATATGTATATTAAAAGAATTTATGAATAAACTTTGCATTCAAGATTTTTTTCAATATTTTTCTTCTCTCTGTAACTAGAGTTCTAATTAACGTAGGCTGTTGACATAGCTCCTTCAAGCTCCTTATTTTGAGCTATTAACTGCTTAAATTCGTTGGGGTTGAGGAAAGTTATGCGTGGAGAATCAACTTTACTTTTACTGTACGTTAACTTATCTTGGCATATTTTGGCATTACTGTACGTTAACTTCTCTTGACAAATTTTGGTATTATATTATAAAAATTAATATAATATAATATAATGCTGCGGAGCAGCAGGGGTCCTCTAGTTTTAATTGAAAGCAATCATTATATGTAATCAGCATAAATGTAAATACATACAAATTATATTTTTGTTTGTTTGTTTATTAGCGAAGCATACACATTATTTTTGCTGTTGTTGTTTACATGTACAACAAAAAACAACATAAGCAATAAGCAATCAAAAATGTGTATGCATCGCTTATACGTATCGATATGCACATTTTCTCTTACGTATAACCATTTCTCACTATTTATACCCTATACCACTATGTGGTTTGGGTATAATGACTTTGTGCTGCTGTTTGTAACAACCAAAAATATTTGACCTAGACCCATCTTTAATTATACCGATCGAATCAGAATCACTTTCTGAGTTGATTTAACAATGTCCGTCCGTCCGTCCGTCTGTGTGTCCATGTAAAGCTTGTAATCAAACTGCAGGTCGCAAATATAAATGTATTTTGATGAAATTTGGTACATAAGCTTTTATCGGCCATGGGATGAACGCTATTGAAATTGGTGAGAATCGGTCCATGTTCAGACCTAGCCCCTATACAAATTACCCATATGAAATCGACATAAATTGCCATAAGATCCAAATTGTCATATAGATCTTACTCAAATTGGGTTTGTATGCGTTCATTACATCCATTAATGAGTAGTCCAAAAATGATCCCTTTGACCCCATATAGAGCTGCTTCCCGATCTTCACTTAAATCTATTAAAAAACAAAAATATTGCACTGATTCTTCTCAAATTTTGTTTGTATATATTTTTGCAAAATACAAGAGACTTTACCAAACATGATCAGGATCGGTCCATTTTTGGACCAAGTCCCTATATAGATATAGCATCCGATATGAACTTTTTCATATCTGCAGCCAAAAAAATTAATAAAAATCCCACTCAAATTTGGTTTTTGCTTATTTTCTATGTCCAGTTAGTTGGGCCTAAGAGATAGGGTCTCTAAACGCATGGTATAGGGTATCGTATAGTCGGTCTAGACCTACTATAATTTTCTTACTTGTTTTTGTTTATTGTATGAAATTTTATCGGAGTATCTTTTTTGCCTTTTCATACGTCATTCCTCGGCTATTGGGCCTAGAGACTCCAAATGCAATATCAAACTGCTGCAGATTATGATGAACATTTTAAGTCTAAGTAGTACAACCTACTACTATTGCGAACAGGAGAATGTTTTCAACAGACAGACAAACAGACAGACAGGCGAACATCGCTAGATCGAATTCTTCTTTTATAAGGATCAAGAATATATATAGTTTTAGGGGTCTTTGGATTTTTATACCCTATACCACTTTGTGGTTTGGGTATAATGACTTTGTGCTGTTGTTTGTAACTACCAAAAATCTTTTATTATACCGATCGAAACAGAATCACTATCTGATTCGATTTAACGATGTCCGTTCGTCCGTCCGTCTGTGTGTCCATGTAAGCCTTGTAATCAAACTGCAGGTCGTAAATATGAATAAATTTTGATGAAATTTTGTATATAAGCTTCTATCGGCCATAGGATGAACGCTATTGAAATCGGTGAGAATCGGTCCATGTTCAGACCTAGCCCCCATACAAATGACCCCTATGAAATCGACATATATAAATTGCCATAAGATCCAAATTGTCATATAGATCTTACTCAAATTGGGTTTGTATGCATTTTTTACATCCATTAATCCCATATAGAGCTGCTTCCCGATCTTCACTTAAATCTATCAAAAAAGAAAAATATTGCACTGATTCTTCTCAAATTTGGTTTGTATATATTTTTGCAAAATACAAGAGACTTTACCAAACATGATCAGGATCGGTCCATTTTTGACCCAATTCCAATATGAACTTTTTCATATCAGCAGCCAAAAAAATTAATAAAAATCCCACTCAAATTTCTAGACCGACTATAATTTTCTTACTTGTTTTTCGATGAGTTACAAACGGATTGACAAACGGATATATACGCTCTGCACAGTGATGTGGGTAATTTTTTTAAAAAACGGGACTTAAAAAAAAATTCAGAAAAGGCTGCTTTTTTAAAAAAAGTGTACTTTTTTTTGTAATTTTTTAAAAAAGTGTACTTTTTTTGTAATAATAAAAAAAGTGTACTTTTTCGTATTTTTTTAAAAAAAGTTTTCTTGTTTGTAATTTTTAAAAAAAGTGTACTTCTTTGTAATTGTTTAAAAAAAAGTACTTTTTTGTAATTAAAAAAAAAGTGTTCTTTTTTGTAAATTTTAAAAAAGGGTACTTTTTATAAAAAAAGGTACTTTTTATAAAAAGGGGTACTTTAAAAAAAAAGGTAATTTAAGAAAGGGTAATTTTTAAAAAAAAAAGTACTTTTTAAAAAAAGAGCACTTTTGTAAAAAAGGGAACTTTTAAAAAATATTAATTTAAAAAAGTGTACTTTTTTAAAAAAGGGTAATATATAAAAAATGGTACTTTTAAAAAGGGTATTTTTTTTAAATAAGTTAAAATTTAAAAAAAAATTCCTTTTTTATAAAAGTACTTTTTAAAAAGATTTTACTTCTTTTTGAAAAAGGTACTTTTTTAGGAAACATATTTTTTCTTCTAATTTTTCAAAAGTTTTTCACATATTCATTTATATCTTCGTGACCCATTGAATGTTAATAGACGATTTTGTGCAAAAACGAAGAGTTTAGCTTAGTTATTGAGAATGCGTTCGTGATTTTCACCGAGAAACGGACAAACGGTCATCGCTAAATTAACTTTCCTTGTTATAAGTATAAAGAATATGTATGGTTTTGGGATCTCCGAAATCTATTTCGCTGAGTTGGGTATAAAAATGTTGCATAGAGATTTCTGGTTAGTATATGTTTTTACGAAAAATAAGTGAATTTACTAAATATGGTCATGATCACTCTATTTTTGGACGTAGTCCACATATTAAAATAGCATCTGATATGAATTTTATCATATCTGCGGAATAAAAATTCAAAATAAAATGCCAATCAAATTTGGTTTTGCTTATTTTCAAATTAATTTGATCTAAGACCCTTAATTAAATTCAAGATATAGGGTATCGTAGAAGCGATCGGTTGTACATTGGAATTTATAAATAATTTACATACATATTTGCTTTATAATAAATCAAATTGAAAAAAAAACTAACAAGTATTCCCATACAAATCTGAATTTTTGTACAATACTCGAATAACATTTAAATTTATAATCATTAATAAAACATTTAAGGCGTTAAACTATAATTAAAAGACAATCAGCTAGGAATATTTAATAATTTGTTTACATATTCCTTAATGCTCACATAATAACTTAATCAACTGCAGCAATCCTTGCTTAAGAACAATACAAACAAAAAAAAAATTCCAAGAATTGATTTCAAATTAGCCGGCCACTATAAAAAGCAACATTATACGCGTGGTTATGGCACGCCCTCCTATTGAAATGAAATAAAAAATTAGAACAAAAAAATAAATCGTATGAAAATCAAAGGGAATACATATGGACTTAATCGTACACATATACGAGTATACTTTCAGCAACGAAGGATAAAAATAATAATTCAATAAAAAAGAGCGTTATACATTTATCACGTGTATGCACTTTACACATTATAGACATGTTCATAAACGAAAGGGTTTACGCTGCTTTCTAGACAATTAAAGGATGAATTTTTACATTTTGCTCTAGATTGTATTTGTATCGTCTGTACAAATGTTGAATTATTCTTTATTTTTGAAATTAAACAATAGAAATAGAGTTTAACGTATGTGTTTGTTTACTTGGCTGGACAATAATCAATCTTTTTTTTATAGTTTTTTTTTTCTTTAAGGGTTAAGCAAACACAAAACCATGATGCTTGAGTTAGAAATGGTATTGGCTTAGGTAAATACTCGTACATTTTTGAAATAAAAAAGGATAATAGATAATATTTTATATTTTTTTAATTCATATTGAATACTCTTCATAGCTAAAGGCGTTTTTGAAAGATATTTGTGATTAATCCTTTTTTTAGAACGTAGGTAAAGCTATAATTATTAGTGTTTTTTTATGCAGATGAATTAAATTTTTGAAATAGATGCCAAGAAGATGTGATAAATTTCTTAAATTGATCAATACTATGCAAAAATAATCTCAAAACAACAACATATTGTCAAGTAAAAAATCTTAAGGTAATTAAAATCTTAATTATGATATAAACGTTTATTATCAACATCGCCACATATTATGCCAAAAAAAAAAAAAATATAACCTTGTAGGGATTCCAAAGTATTTACAAAACAATTTAAAAAAAAACTAAAAACCACCATCTGTTTATTTAAAGAAACTCAAAACTTAAGAAGCACAAATTACGAAAACAAAAAATAATTATGTCCAAAATATACATGGAAAAAGTGGCAAGAACGAAAAATGAAAAAACGAAAAATCGGAAGTAAAAACTATGAGAAAAAAATAATTTTTTGAAGGACCTCCAACAATTAAGGTTATTTAAGAAAGAAGCTTTGTTTGTATTTAGAAGCATAAGAGGTATGGGCGCATGAGCCAAACAACAACCACAAATACTTATTAAGCCTTTTATGATTAAGTGGCTCGATTCGATAGAGACACACTTTAAGTCTTTTTAATGTCCATGAAATCAAAAAAAAAAAAAAAAAGTAATAAAAACTTGACAAACAACAAGGCGCGTGTGTGTGGTCGGTAAGCCAAGTTAATGAAGTGTTAAAATAAAAAAAAAAGTATTGTGACATAAAACAAAACTAACTGCAAATAACAGTTAATAGGCAAGGTGTATTAGTATGCATTAATTCAAACGAATTAAGTTTAATTTTTTTATTGTTCGTCACAGGGCTGCGGATCGATGATCAGAGCTACCGACTCGGACTCCACAATATAACAATTGTGTTTCAGAAAACATCAATTGTGTTTCAGAAATTATCAATTGTATTTCAGAAAACATCAATTGAATTTCAGAAAACATTAGTAATACCGTATCAGATCCGTATCCGTACGTGTTTATTTTTGCACGCTCTTGCGTTTTTCATTGTTAATTTATATTAAACTAGCTGGACCCGGCAAACGTTGTTTTGCCCTCAATGAATTTTTTATTTTAGTTAGAATCTGTATATACCTATATAAAATGTTTGACGAATATCTCCAGATAATAAAATGAGAGCTCCACCAAAAAGTCTTTCATTGCCTTTCAAATCTTTTAAAGTTGAATGTAATGCTTCTAAGGAATGTGTGTGAGCCATGTTACATTCATCCCAAATAATAATACTGCATTTTTGCAGAACTTTTGCCATACCGGAATGTTTTTTGATATTGTTTGTACGTTTAACGGTGATTTGAGTGCTGAATGAGCTGTACGACCACCATGCAATAATGTAGCGGCTTTTTCCTTCCTTTTTGGTTAGAATATTTATATATAAAACCGTTTGTGAATTTTCTAACTTATAAAATTTATATAAATTTGACAACTCATTATTTTGCGAACGACAGCGCGATCTACCGGGTCCAATAAAAAAATGTTTGGCATCATCTAACATACATATATGTATGTACATTAGTACGTACCGACCATACAGGCAGCTGAAAAAAAGTGCTCCGTACGCCCCCTGTTATGAAGTGTATTTTCAAAACATTTTCAAAAAAAAAATTTTTTTTTTTTATGCCGACTGTAAAGGTCGCGGTTTTACGTTTTTCTTTATATCTTCTGCGTTTACAGTCGCATCTTAAAGTGTGATATATTGATGTTTTCGTCTCGAGGAGACAAATTTTTTCGCTTCAAAATCATCGACCTTAATTACCTCCTTCCAGTACTTACCCCTTACATCTCAGTTGCTACCACCCTAATGTGCCACCCTAATTATAAAAAAATTAAAGCTCGCAAAAATCACGAAACTTTTGCTAAGAAAGTATTTCGGTAATTCCAGCAGAATAGTCTTAAAAATGCTTCTGTTTGTTTTCGCCGAATGTAGGGGTAAACTTTTTTAACTTTTCATTATATCTTCGGTATTTACAGTCGGACATTGAAGTGTGATATATCTATGGTTTTGTATTGAAGAGATTAATTTTTTTTCTCAAAAGTCATTAACCACAAGTACCCCCTTCTCTTACTTACGCATCGTATTTCAACTTTTACAGCAACAAATAAAAAATTGTAAGATAAAATTAAATTATGCAAATTTTAATCTTTCATGTTTTGACGTGATTCAAGTTGCCTGTATTTTTGGCGACTGTCAAGTTTAGAAAAAATGCGTTGGTCATCGGTGACCGCCATAGCGGATTCATGTACTACATGTACGAAACGCTCGGTGTTTTGAAAATGGCATGGATAAGCTGCAAAAATAATTTAGTTTGAAAAGAAAACTATTAAGTTAAGTTATTTTCCGTATTCTTACCTGGTAATTCGATTATTTCGTTTGAAGAGAGAAAGTCTTCCAGCTGATCTTGAGTATAGAACTGCAAGCATGGAGGCTCAGTCAAGTGGAATTTATTCCAATTGATCATATCGACGTATGAGTCACTCTCAAAGTTGATAAAATTATCTACTTCTGTACCAAACATTTGACGAATGCATGTCGTTACTTCATTGCGGGCAGATAGAATCTTCTCATAACCATCTGAACGTACTAGCGGATCTTGGTCTGTCATCATCGAAACCAAAACGTTCTCGGGATAGAAAAAGTACGCATTATTTGCGATGAACGGACGGAGGACCTGTTGAACATCTATCAGCAAATGGCGGATCCAAGATATATATTGGAAAACGTGGCGACTTCCGTGAATTGCCAGTGGTTGGCTTTTCACCAGAAACCAGAATAGCGCATACACTTTCATAACGAACTCAGCTAGTTTTTTCAATGTCATCGAAGGTTACGTACACGTTACATAATATCGGAGGATTCGAGAGGCAGTTGTTAGCCAGCGCGCTGTACTGATAGCTCCGGGCTTCTCGCTTGCTAATTTCTCATCGCAGTCTCCGGTATGAACGGCTCGTACCATACCATATAAATAAAGTTGGTCGCCTCGAACATTCCATCCATCTATGTTTGCTGGCATTTCTCCCATTGTAATGCGCCCGAAATTTCTGTTGACCTGACCAATTGTAATAAGCAAAAAATTATCCGAATTATTAACTAATTAAATGCTAACAATTGCATTAACGTATATATATCTCAAGCAAGTCTACTTAAAAACTATTTTTATATCAAACTTACAGAATAGTGTGTGCAATTTTGAATGCCTTCTCCGATACTTCCTGGCCATATTCCAGGGCCTTTCTGTTTCCCAAGCAATGATCTCAACAGGGCAATGAATGGTAATTCGTTGAAATGAAAAAGGCACACGAACCATTGCAGCGGTCTCTGTAAATGTATTTCCATTCTTGGAATGACTCCATTTTTGTAGCCAGTATTTGTGGGTGTTCCATCGCAACTTATTGCAACTAAGTCATCGATATTGAAATTTTCATCACTCAAATAGTTCACGATGCTCCTCCGGATTCCCAAAGCAGTGCTGTCAGTGGGTGTAGAATAGCCAATGAATTTGGAGTCTGGCTCTTTAACAAGCGTAATGTGTTCTTCTTTTACAACAACATTTCGCGTCACATTTGCTTCAGTCACTCTTTTCAAAGTTGGCTCTTTCTTGCCATCGAAAGAGATGCACGTTAAGCGTTCATGCCGCAGCTATTGCTTCTTTACGGAACTTTATACGTTCTCTTTGTACTTTGCCTTTGTCGATGATGATCCCGTCAAAGAACTCACATATATTTTCTGCTGTTTCTGCTGATAGCTCTTCTCTGGCTTTTGCAGTAATCGACAATCTTAGATCCTTTATTAACATCGTCACGAGCAATGCACCGTACCGAACTGAGGTGTCACTGCGATCCAAAGCTGCACTAAAATTACGCAATGAAATGTCCGCAACTGGAAATTTTTTTTAAAACATCTGTGAGAAATCGCCAAAATTTTCTACAAATTCCAGATCTTCATCGCTGTCGAACTCGCTAGGCACCGCATTCGTTGATCCAACAATTGATGAAATTTGTACACAGTCACCGTTCATCGACATCGTATCAAAAACATCATCTAAAGACAGCAATGTGGACCGCACTGATCGATGAAGGAATCCTTTGCAGAGTCTGGTATTTTATCAGAAGCGGTGCAATTGCAGGGAATACTCCTTTCAATGCCGCACTTACAACGCGAAATCAAGAACAAACTATTCCACTTACTTACATCGTACTTCGATGCATTTTAACTATTTTATAGTAATCGCTTAGAAGCTTGTCCAAATGTTTACGAACAGTTGTCACCGAAAAAATTGGAATTTCTGCGCGCTCCCACAAAAGCCTAATTCTTCTAAAAACCTTTTGTTTAAAAGCACCGAACTTTCGATTTGGATCGCTGTTATGATGCAGGTACAAAAAGTAATTAATAACATCGCACTTCATCGGTAATTTAGTGGTATTTAAATCACTAATACTAAAAGACATTTTTTATGAATTTTTATTCAAATTTAAATATATATTGATGCTTCAATGAGCTACGCTTTATAACTGAATTATTTGACTAATTTAATAAAACATAGACGCAATTACAACAGTTATGTCATGGGTAAAACGATTTGCAGTAGTAAAACAATGTAAGAGAGTAGTAAACATTGTAAATACCGAAGATACAATGAAAAGTTAAAAAAGTTTACCCCTACATTCGGCGAAAACAAACAGAAGCATTTTTAAGACTGTTCTGCTGGAATTACCGAAAAACTTTCTTAGCAAAAGTTTCGTGTTTTTTTGTGAGCTTTAATTTTCTGTAATTAGGGTGGCACATTAGGGTGGTAGCAGCTGAGATGTAAGGGGTAAGTACTAGAAGGGGGTAATTAAGGTCGATGGTTTTGAAGCGAAAAAATTTCCTCGAGACGAAAACATCAATATATCACACTTTAAGATGCGACTGTAAACGCAGAAGTTGTAAAGTAAAACGTAAAACCGCGACCTCTACAGTCGGCATAAAAAAAAATTTTTTTTTTGATAATGTTTTTTCGGTACGCCCTAATGTACATTCTTAGTTTCATTAAAATCGCACCATAAATAAGAATATTCGAAATAACTTTACCCTAGCGCCACCTATTGGGTCCATTTATACATACAAAAATTTCTTATGACGAAAGATACATAAATTCTGAATTGCAGTCAAAACGCGCTGAAAATAAGAATTTTGTTTATAACTTGACCCCAACGCCAGCTAGAGGGTTAAAACTAAAAAATAAACACAGAAGAGCTCTTAGGTGTAAATCCTACCTCGACAGCTCTTATGGTTCCGGAGATCATTCGTTACAAACAAATGCACCAACGTTTTTATATATATAGATATATCAATTTATTTTCATATACAATTTTTGCAAACACATTAACAAATTTAATAAACACACACACCTCATTGTACTTTAAATGTATTTTACTCCCAAAAAATTTGAAAATCTGTAAACCTGCTGGGCAGCTAAAATGAGGTATGCTTGGTCAAAGTCGAAGTAAAACTGACAAAGTTACATCGATCACAAAAATCGCCTTGCCTATTCACATTATAGATAAGCTCACCTTACATCAATAGTTAAGCAATTAAATAACTTAACTTTCACCTTAACAAAAACAGAAATGCAAGCTGGTCAAAAATATTTTGGTTCAAAAACATTTTGGTTCAAAAATATTTTGGAGAAGCTATTAAAGGTAACCGAACTCTTGCTGATTTATCTTATAATGGAGAAATTATAAAAGCCAATGAAACCAAGGCAAATACAATAGCAGATTTTTTCGAAAATGCCCTCATCCTTACAATATAACTGCAATTCACCACTAGATGAAAAAGTAGCATTCTACATAGAAAAATTAAATTCTAGCAACGACAACAACATCAATCAAAATTCGAAATAAAAGAGATAGTACAGATTCTTAAAAATAATAAAACCCCCTGGGGGATTAGCAGTAGAATTTTGAAAAACAGGCCTGATCCAATTTTTAAAACTCTCAACAACATTTATAATTACTGTCTGCAAAATGGCTATTTTCCATCCGCTTTTAAAAAAGCGAAAGTTATTCCTATTCACAAAAAGAGCAAAGATTCTCAGTATTCTAGTTATCGCCCATTTAGTATTCTAACATTATTAGACAAAGTTTTCGAAAAAATTATTCAAAAACGACTGTTACTATTTACAAATACAAATAACGTGTTAAATAGAGAACAGTTTGAATTTCGCAAAGAGCATTCAACAGAACATCAATTCCAAAGAGTGGTTAACATATATTCAAACAAGAAGAAGAGAACAAGTACGGGTATTGTTTTTCTTGATATCGAAAAAACCTTCGACCCTATTTCGCATTTATTAAGAATTTTATTTTAAAGTACCCCAAAATAAATTAAAATAAAATTCTTAATAAATGCGAAATTAATCCTAAGCTCTCTTTGTTGTGTCTTATTTCTGACACAGGGACTTAAATCCCTGTTTTAATGATGTTTTTGCTCTTTTAAGAATGTGCCAGAGCTGGGAAAATTTAAGCCTCCTCAAATGAAATTCCGATGTAAACTTTCAAAACGCCGATACACGTGTCTTTTTTTGTCTCCTCTATCAAAATTTATAGGCCGGACCTGTAATTTTTTTTGTGTTGTACAGTGTTATACAAGAATTTAAAAATTATACACAACCTTAGACCACGACACTCTACGTCACACAGTGGCTGAAAATTGTTTTTCATTGCCCAAAATTCTGTAACTTTTGAACCAATCAAAATATTTTAGTAACTCTTTTTCTAATTTCTTTTTAATAATAATTACAAGCATTTTTTGTAATAACGGGATTTTCTTTAAAAAATTTTTACACTAAAAAAAAAAAAAAAAAAATGGAAAATCAACTGGAAATTTTGCTATTACTACTGAAAAACTAAGAATTTTTTGCTGTCAAATTTGCAAATTTGTTTACACTCAAAGAATATTTCCACTTAAAAAAACGTTAGTAATCTATAATATTAATAGGCAAGGCGATTTCTGTGATCGATGTAAGTTTCACAGTTTTACCCCGATTTTGACAAAAAAATTATCATTTGAAGGTATTTCTTTTTAGCTGTTACCCAGGTTTACAGATTTTCATCGTCTGGAATATTTTTTTGGAGTTATGATCGTTTAAAGTTGCTACTAACACATACATAAAATTATACATTGCTATGAGTGTGTTTATTAAATTTGTTAATGTGTTTGTGTTAATGTGTTGAGTTTGTTTTCTTCATTTAAAATGAGTTGAATTGTGAAGCATACCTTTAGGGTCTTTATTAAATGAAAAAATAAAATTTCCTAGAATTTGCACTCGAATTTTTAGTGCTGGATTCTGCTAGTATTATCTAATAGTCTTGCTATTACTTCAGAAATATTTTTCATTTTGCTGTCAAATTTGTTAATTTTTGCAAAATAAATCTGCTGAACATTAGCGCAATGATTCTGATTTTGATATGAAGATAAGGGTTTTTATTTTTTGAATCTTTCTTATTTATTAAAACATTTCATACACCTTTAAAAAATCTGCAATAGATTTAAATAGCATTTGTACCAATGGGATGTTCTGTTTATTATTTTTTTTTTTTACTAATACTATGTTTTTCGTACTTATAATTATTACTAATTCGATTTTAAATATTGATTGCAAATATTCCATATTTTGTTCTGTGTTATTTCTGTTCTTTAGTAGTTTTTTGACTTCATAATCTAAATCCCGATGTTCCACTTTCCATTGATTTCGAATACTGGAGATGAACGGATCTGACGTTGCCAATAATATATTAAATAGATCTTCATTTGTGGAATTTCGTGAAATTTTTCTAGTATTGTGCTCTTTATAAAATCTGTAATCCTTAATCATTTTTTCCTGAGCCTCCTCCGATAGATCTACATGTGGCACCAAATGCATGATAAACAATTATGTGAACTGTTGCGGACACATTTTTCCATGAATACTTGGTTGTATATATTTTTGCAGTTTCGTTAGCATAATCTCCAAATTTTTTGGAGTCAATTTCTTCATTGCACGCAAGTACTTCTAGGATTATTTTAAATTTGAAAATAAGGTTTAAATCCATTCCTATTATTTCAGATGCTGTTTCTGGATTTGAAAAGAATCTTCAATCTTCTTTCTGCCATCATTTGTATTGCCTGACCCTTGTTTTAGCTGATCTATAATCAATCCAAATTTGCGATATTCATCTTGAACATGTTTCTTTTTTGAACTTCTTAATTTCTTGTTGGTTTCGTTGTTTCTTGTTGATCCTGAAGAACCGAAATCCAAATCATAACTTTTTTTTAGTATGTGTTCCATAAGTCGTATTCTTGCATGTAGTGGTGATAATCCAAATTCATATGTATCTGTATTATCTAGAGATTTTGTCGGGACTTGATTTAATTGGCTTGAGGTTGCTTGGCATATGATGCAGCTGGATGCAGCCTTCGTGTTAGTTAAAGCCCGGCCTACTATTCCATCTATCATTGTCAGCATTAATTGGTAGCTTACTTCAATATGATGTCAATATAACTGTAATTTTAATGGCTGTAGTGTTGCAATTTGGGCCTTGATATCAGTAACTCCTTTTTTAATGGCATCACGAGCTTCTTTTTTGAATTTAAATTTGATTGGCCTGCAGTATTTCGTAGAAGATGGTGTCTCATTTTTCCAAATATCTTTTGTTTGCGTTTTACTAGTCGCAGGCTCTGAATCTTCCAAAATGACTTTATAAGCCATAAAATACATAAAGCACAAATTTAGCAAACCATTGTATACTTACATATAGGGCTGGTTAAATTACCGTAATTTGAATTTTTATTTGAGTAATTTCATTAAAATAAAAAAAGTTTCTACCCGCGGATCGTCATGGGTACAAAAGTATACATAGGGTTAAAAAGGACACTTTCATCTTTCTGTGGGTGGTATACGTTTATTGTTCCCTTTTGTTCCCTAGAAGTTCTATATTGAAATTTGATATAAATATAGTAGTTTAATAAATATTTCAGAACAGCCCTAATATTAAACGTAGGAGTGTGACCACTTACAGCAAGTAATGACTGCAATCCTACCAACCTTGTAAAGAAGACAGCAGGTCATTATCGACGATAACTTGCGAGTAGTAACCATTTATTTTTGATAAAATAAACAAAAAAAAATCACCTTTTTCTAAAATTAAAAAACAGTTGGGTTTGACACCATGCCACGCCCACAATTAGCTATAGTTTAATCTAATTTTTTGGCTACATTAATTTGGATATATTTTGCAAAATTTTAAAAATCGGTGACAAAAAAAAATTGGACTTATGGCCAATGAAATCAAAATTTCAGCCACAGTGCGTCACGCCTACATAGCCATTTTAGTCATAAGACTGTAGACAGCTTGTAGAAGATTTGACCCAGTCTTTTAATGAAAAATATAAGTTGTCAAACTTTGATTCAATAAGAAGTTTGCCGACATGAATTCTGATAATGTATCTACTATAAGAATAACATAATTTTAATTATAATTTCTTATACATATTTTTTTTATACCCTCCACTCCAGTGTGCAGAGGGTATATATAAGTGTGTCATTCCGTTTGTAATAATTTGAAAAAAAATTCTGGACCTCATAAAATATATATATTTGTGATCATTATAACAAGCGGACTTTATATAGCGATGTCCGTCTGTCCGTCTGTGGAAATCACGATGACAACTTCAATCGGGCAGCTAGGGTGCTCGTTTGCATAAAAAATGATTCAAAAAATTGCTATTTAAAATCGTTCAAATCGCTTGAATAGGACTCGAGATCTGAATAAAGAACTAAAAAAGTCTTGACAAAATATGATTTTCTATGTTGTTCTTGTCACGATCGCGGCCACAATAAGACAGCTAGGCTGATCATTTTTAGTGAGAATGATTCACCAGGATCATAGGAAGACTTCTGTTTCAAAAATCATTTAAATCGGTGGAACAAGTCCAGGGAAATCTCTGAGAAAGTAAAAAAAATGAAAAATATGATGTTTCTATATTGTTCTTGTTGTTATTCTAAATGTTGTATTGTTGTCATAGCTGGACTTGTTGTTTTTGTGGTCGTTGTGGTATGGTAATAATATTATAAAAACTAAGCCTTTGTACATTTTTTTTATCAACTCTCGTAGAAAAATTTTAAAGTTTCCATTGTTTTGGCATCACTAAAAAAATTTGTTAGATCATTTTGGTCATCGCCGCGAGCCTGTCTGCAAAGTTTCAGATCGATTGGGTCACGGGAAAGTGGCTAAAAATCAATCCAAAATTTTTTCGACAAGCAGACACTACGAGTTAATACAAAGGGAGTAAAAATTCACCAACATCTAAATAAATAATGTTAACTTGTTTTTAATAATAAAAAAAAAAAAACAATATAAATTTACCAAACAAAATTTTATGTATTGATTTATTTAAAGAAAAACACGAAAATAACTTTAGATATTGTATTTTGTGTGTGTAATATTAACATATATGTATGTACATACAATACATATGGGGGGTTTCATGTCAAGTGCACCAACTTTTGAAACCGATGTCTTCCGATCGGGATGAAATTTGCACCAAGGTTAGTCCTATTGGATAGTAGTTTAGACACAATTTTTCAATAAGATCGGTCCAGATCTCTGTGAGTTAGAGGGGATCAAAATTTGACATTTTGGCCAAACAGGTGTTTTTTCTCATCCATGTAACTTATTACCTATTGTTCTTAGAAAATTTCCTCCCAAATAGTTTAGATAGCTATTTCTTCAATATTTCGGAAAAAAATACTTAAAAAAAAAAAAAAAATTTGTAGACTTTTTTTTTCGCTAAATTAAAGCATTTTTTGCCTTTATTTTCAAAAAGGGCATTTTTTTTTTTTTTTTTTCATAAGAAAGCTTAGGATTTTTCCTTTAAGAGCTTTTTGGTCGCTTAGTGGGATGGGAGTGGGATATCTATCAAAATAAGTGTTTTGTAACTCAAGACAACGGTTTTTCAATTTTTCACAAATGCACTATTTGGAATTTTTTCCTATTTGTGTGAAAAACCTTACAAATAAAACTTATACTGAGAAACTTGACAAATTAACCTTTCCGAAGGTATGTAACATACCTTCATAACAACAGAAGGGAATGGTTATCTGTAACCTGAAAGAGTTATTTGCAACATTTCAATCTGAACACGAGGATGTTAGAATTGGCTTCACGAAATTAACCCAAATGAGGCCAAAAAATTGCGTTTTGGCAGAAAGCAGTGGAACTCACACAGTATGCGTTTGCATTTACCATGAAAATGTTAAACTGATGTTGAAGGAAATCAACTTAAAGTATTTAACAGATGATTCGGCAGACGATTTACACGATCACCGCGATTGCCTTACATTGACTATGTGTCCTAATGCAACAACTTCTAGCCACTTAGGTGAATGTACCAATTGCCCGAAAACCACATTCATCAAAGAAAATTTAATCAACTCTTTGGATCAAGAATATATAGAGGAGGTCCAATTTGATTCTTGGATTCAGACTGACAGATACACATTGAAAACAATCATTTTAAATGTGGATGATTTTGTGGAAGAAATGTGTACAGGATTGCTAAACTTGAGAAACCATGACTTTTTAGTCAAAGAGCAATGGTCATTCTTCAAGGATTTGAATACATTTGAAGTCTGGTGAATTCGTTATTTCATATGATTTCGCAGAAAACTATAAATATGTTCATCAGGATGCCATACAAGCATTCCACTTCAATAACGACCAAGCAACTATATTCACAGTAGTTATTTACTACATGAAAGATGAAAAACTGGAACACAAAAGTATGGCAATCATATCCGACGATTTAAAACATGATACCGTTGCAGTTTATGAGTACCAGAAGAGAATACTAAAATTTCTAAAATCTAAATTTACAGTAAAGAAGGTATACTACGTTTCGGACGGAGCTCGTCAACATTTTAAAAACAAAAGTAGCTTGGCAAATCTTATGGCCCATGAAAAAGATTTTAGAATGCCAGCTGAGTGGCATTTTCATCCTACTGCTCATGGTAAAGGAGCATGTGATGGTATTGCAGCAAACTTTAAAAGAAATGCAGCGAAGTATAGCCTCCAGTGCTCTCATCAAGATCGCATCTTAGATGCGACTGCTTTATTCCATTTGGCAAAGAGTTATTGTAAAGAAACTAAAATAGTTTTTAGTAGCAAAGAGGATCATCAGGAAACATTGACACTGAAGAGGAGATTCGATGCTGCGGTAACAATCGATGGCACCGCTCCATACCATGCTTTTATACCGCTTGTCGATGGAAGACTCAAGTTGAAAAAGTTTTCTGCCTCTTTTCAATGCGATTTCTTTGCAAAGACAACAAATAAACCAGCAGCGAAATCAACAGCTGAACCTAGTAACGCCAAGAAAGGATTGACAAAAAAACGCAGTAAATAAAGGCGACAAAAAAGCTGAATGAAAGACTGGGTATTTAAAAATTTACAAGACTTAAATACTTCATCAGCTACAATAAATTAAGTATAAAAATAGTTATGATATAAATGGATCTAATGCAATTAAGATTAAATTTTAATAAATTATTTATCTTTTTATTTTTAATATTATTATTATTATACATTAATTTAATTATTATTAAAAATAAATAAAAATAATAATTTTTCAACATTTCTATAGAAAAAAAGCGATTTTTTTCATGAGGTTAACATATTCTGGGTATTACAGTATCGAGGGTATAAAATTTTAGTTAGGTATGTTATATACCTTCGGAAAGTTTAGTTTGTCTAGTTTCTCAGTATAAGTTTTATTTGTAAGGTTTTAGACATAAATAGGAAAAAATTCAAAATAGTGCATTTGTGAAAAATTGAAAAACCGTTGTCTTGAGTTACAAACCATTTATTTTGATAGATATTCCCACTAAGCGACCAAAAAGCTCTTAAAGGAAAAATCCTAAGCTTTCTTATGAAAAAAAAAAAAAAAAGGCCCTTTTTGAAAATAAAGGCAAAAAATGCTTTAATTTAGCAAAAAAAAAAAGTCTAAAAATTTTTTTTTTTTTTTTTTTTAAAGTATTTTTTTCCGAAATATTGAAGAAATAGCTATCTAAACTATTTGGGAGAATGAGAAAAAACACCTGTTTGGCCAAAATGTCAAATTTTGATCCCCTCTAACTCAGAGAGATCTGGACCGATCTTGTTGCAAATTTCATCCCGATCGGAAGACATCGGTTTCAAAAGTTGGTGCAGTTGACATGAAAGCCCCCATATATTAAATAATAAAATAATATACATATTTCTAT
The DNA here is from genome assembly GCA_963682025.1 of Cordilura impudica. NCBI lineage: Eukaryota > Metazoa > Arthropoda > Insecta > Diptera > Scathophagidae > Cordilura > Cordilura impudica. Next base: position 82,590,262 of record OY821517.1, read on the forward strand.
ACATTTATATTCATAACAACCGCATGTTAGAAATAAATCGGTATATTATTTTATTTAGATAAAATTCTCCAATATGTATTTTGTTTTAGGGAAAATACATTTCTTTTGCTTTGACAGAGTGTCACTTCATTTTGCTCAGTGTTACTATGTCACAGTAGATGGCGCCTCAATTTTTGTTCTAATTAGCTTTGCAATCGTTGTTTCTATTTTAACATGAATGTCAACATTTTCAATTAGATATCAAACACAACAATGTTAAGAGTATACACAGGGCTGGTCTCTTATTTCATAGGGTTTTCCATTATTATTTTACAAATATGACCATAAGTTTGGCATATTAACTTTTTGTTGTGTTTACAAAATAGAGTTACCGAGTTCATCAATGAGTTTTTTTTTGCTTTCAAAACAGTTCTACATAGTTATATAAAATTATTATTCTGCTTTACATGCAAAATATCTGATTGAGATTACATCTAATTTTGAAAAATTGTTTTTAATTACTAAAGCATTATTATTCACATAAATACAAAATTGCACTTTTTAAATTTTCCATTCAAATTTAAGAAAATATCAATTCTAAAAATTGGAATTCAAATTTCCAATTATAAATTAGAAAATATCAATTGAATTTCAGAAAATCATATTAAAATGTCGGAAATAATAACTTGAAATTTAGAAGACATCAATTGAATTTTTAAAATATAAATTTTATTCTTTAAACACAAATTGAAATGCAGAAAACACCAAATATGTTTACATATAAAAAATCAACTGAAATTAAAAAAATAAATATTGCGATTGAGGAGACATTAATAGCATTTCCGGATAAGAAAATATTAAGTTAAATTCAATGAAGTTAAGAAAACCTCAAATGATATTTAAGAATTGCGAACATAATAATTGTTATATAAATAAAGCGCAATTTGATGAGAATGTAATTTTTATTTATTTTTCACAATTTTTTTATTTTATTTAAAATTTTTGGGACATTTCGTTTTTTGCGTTTGGAATCCCTAATTTGAACCAGTGTAAAAGCAAAAACATTAAAGTTATTTGGAGTCAATAAATGAAAATATATTTTATTAATATAATTTAATTCAAAATCAAAAGTTGGCATCACTGGGTTAGATTTTGTATTGTATTGTGTAAATAGTGAAAATTCCCCTTTAGTATGTAAAAAAAAATTTTTTATTTTCCAAATATGTCAATATTTTAACACAAAAAAAATTGAGAGAGCTTTTTTTTTTTTGGTTATTATTTTGTAACTCGATCCGACCTATACGGTCGCAATGTAGAATTATTTGGCCAGTTAAAAGAAACTATACAGCCATATCCAATTAGCACCATTTAATGCGTACAGCCACCCTACACAACCTTCGCAATGGAGGTTAGGTCGAGCTATTTAATTTGCAAAAACTTAAACTAAATTAATTAACTAATTATGTCATATAACCGGAAACGCATGCATATAGTTATATAACCTAAATGCATGCCGATCAGCAACCACGATGACCAAAAAGCAAACACCGAAACATGTTTTCTTTTATCAGAAATAATAGAAAAGACGAAAACGATCCTTCCTCGTTGGAACGCGAATTACTAACGTGAGAGAGCTTTATATACCCGCTCTTGGAATAAACAAAAATCCAGATCAAACCAAAGAATTTGCTGAAATAATTTGGTATTACGTTTAACAAATTATTTACTTTATCAAATATTTTGCTTACATTTATTATCAATACTCAAACCGAGGTATCAAAGATTCGGCATAGCCGAATTTAACACTCTTACTTGTTTGCATTTCAAAGGTCTTACAACACCACAATTTTTTCCTTAAACTGTGATATATGTACATATTCTAGCTTTTATTATTTAAATATACTTTGATATCTATGATGCAATACATTTTGTCATAACAAGGAAATATAAAAAAATAAAAAATTTATATTTTTAGGAGTCGAAGTCGGATTCGACGGAAAAAATAGACTCCGACTCCGACTTCCAACAAGTCAAAATTACTCCGACTCCGACTGCACGACTCCGACTCCGCAGCCCTGGTTTAAACTGTGTAGCTCTGTGGTAGCTACTCAGTGATAACGCAATACAAATTTCTTAGTGGTTGGTCGGCAGGGAATCAAGTGAAGATTTAACTAAATGATTTAAAACGACTTAAAGTAATCCCTTGCCAAACAATTTAATTTTATGATTAAAGCCAATAACGATTATTTAATGCAACAAAATACCACTATTAAATACGAATACATCACATGCAACACAACAACAACAACAACAGTAAAAAGGAAAACACAAAACCTAAATCAACCAAAAAAAAAAAAAACAAATAGCAATCATTGTTATCATTGCAAATTTTAGACGAATATAAAAGTGGACAAGATCACAAACTGCTGGTAGAAGAAGAATTCCTCAGATATTTTAGCACACTTGTACTTTTAAACAATTCTGTTTTGTTTTTGTGTTTTTTTTTTCGGCTGAAGAGGAAGTGGCAAATTACATTTAATTTTATCAGTGAATAAAATGTAATCAAGCGAAAACTAAACAAAATTTTCGAGGTCGTACGTTCATTCATTCGTTCTTTTCAAAAGATATTATCGTTGATATAGAGAAAGAAAGAAGCGTGGGTATAATAAGTATAAAAACTGTTTCATTTTTTTTTTTTTAATTTTAAATTTTAAACAGTAATGCTCCCTAAGAAGTGGTAGTCGTGGTAAATGTGGAGGAGACTCTTCTCCGTTGGATGGAATTCACAGGTTAAATGAATTTGTGAAAATACATGCAACAAATTTTGTTGTTAACTTTAATTTGATCATTACTTTTTTTTGGTGATTATGTTCAGGTGTAGAATTGTTTTACAAGGAAATTTTCTTTAAAAAAAAGCAACAATGCCCTTTATATGTTAAATTTTTTAATAGTTTTATCTTAACTTTTCTGCGGAATGTTGTATATACTGGAACAATTTAAGTATGTCAATGTTCTGAGTTTAATAGTTGAAACTCAAATCGTTGTAGTTGATTGCTTTAAGCAATGGTTGGTGATCATTTATCTATGATCTTGTTGGACATTTGGCGAAATTTAGGTGTTTCTATAGAAATCATGATAACGATCTAAAGTAGTAAAAAATTCGTATCATAGACACCAAGTTATGTCTCAATCGTCATTTATCTATTGAATTATCTCATTATTGCTCGTGCTGTTAATCCAAAAACCGTACGCGAAAAGTAACATTTAGCGATTTTCACAAAACAGTCTTTATCAAAGTCTCTTGAATTTCTTTATCACACAATCGTTGTTATAAATCCAAATATAATCAATCTACCACAATGTAGTTTACGTAGAATAAAAATACAAATTTCATTGTTAAAAACTTGATAATTGTTTTTGAACATTTCTGGAGTACTTGAGCGTATTGTGAAACACTTTCCATTGAAGAGTACTCTAATTCATGAAAACAAAACAAAGTACTACGATCAATGAATTCCTTTCAACAGTTGGGATACGAACAAATTGCAATGAAACAATGATTCATACAATCGGAATGTGTTCTTGTAGAAAAACCCCTTATTCTTTCTTAGTTTTTTTTCTCTCTTGTAAATACAATTGTTAGAGCGATTAAAGTGTTACAATTACCAAGATTGTAAAATTAGACATTTGTAAAAGAAATAAACGTAGCAAAGAAAAGAAGGGTTATGCGAGTAGTTAGTTTCAATGCGAGTAATTGATAGCGCTGAATTTGTGGCGATTTTAAGGTTTATTTGTTTGCAACTTTTTTTAATACCCTATGCCACTATGTGGTCAGGGTATAATGAGTTTGTGCCGACGTTTGTAAGTGCCAAATATATTGGACATTTATTATACCGATCAACTCAGAATCATTTTCTGAGTCTATTTAACGATGTCCGTCCGTCTGTCCGTCTGTCCAAACATTGCAATCAAAATACAGGTCGCAAATATGAATATATTTTGACGAAATTTTGTATGTAAGCTTTTATCGACCATAGCAAGAACGCTATTGAAGTCGTTGAGACTCGGTGCTTGTTCAGACCTAGTCCTCTTACAAATGATACCTATGAGATCGACTTAATTGCCATTAGATCCAAATTATCATATAGATCTCGGTCAAATTTGTTTTTGTGTGTGTTTATTACATCTACTAATCTGTAGTCCAAAAATAAATCCTATAGGGCAATTCTTAGTGATAGCCCCTATATAAAGCTGCTTCCCGATCTTCACTTAAATCATCAAAAAACAAAAATATTACACAGATTTTTCTCAAATTTGGTTTGAACATACATGGTACTTTACCAAATATGATTAGGATCGGTCCATTTTTCGAACTAGTCCGTAAATATATATAGCGTTCGATATCATCTTTTTGATGTCTGCAGGCAAACAAATTAATAGCAACTAGCAGATCACAGCCCTCGAAATTCGAGTGCAAATTCTAGGAAATTTTAATTTGTAATTTAATAAAGACCCTAATCAATTTTAGCCAATTCACAATTCAACACTTTTCGGTTATTGTCGTTTTTGTTTTATGTCCAATTATAGGTTTATGTCCAAAATTATTTTTCAATTCAATACAATTATTGTTGTGAATGAAGAAAACAAACTCACAAGCACATTTACAAATTTAATAAACACATACGTAGCATTGTATAATTGTATGTATGTGTTGGTAGCAGAGTTCAGAAAAAAAACACACACTGAATAAAAAACTCGTACATATATGTAAACAAACATAGCTCAGACCAACAAACACATATTTTTATTTTGATTTCAATTATGTGTGTTTAAAAATTTTGTACGGTGCCGAACGCAATCATGACTGTGTTTCGTTTTAATATTTTCCTTTTATTTTTGGACGGGATTCGGGCGGAATCGATGGAACAGTCCTTAAGAATATTGATGGAAACACACTTTCTTACCGAAGAATATGGGCCGAATAGGGACCCTAAAATTGGTACCAATGTGTCCCGTCGAACTGGAACCAACGTGGAACAGCAGACGGGACCCGAAGGGGAACAATATGAAGGGCCTAATGAGGAAGGCAATACAAAGCTTTGCCCCCTTTAAGGCAGCAGGCCCAGATGAAATCTTTCCTGCTCTATTACAAAAGAGCGGGGACTTGATTGGCAGTAGTCTGTCTGGCATATTATCTGCTTGCCTAAAACTTGCGTACACCCCCCAGATCATGGCAGGAGGCCAAAGTGGTCTTCATACCAAAGCCGGGAAAGGAAAGCTACGCGAACCCTAAGGACTATCGACCGATAAGTCTTACATCCTTCCTACTGAAAACCATGGAGCGAATAGTCGATAACATGGTTAAATCTTAAATCCCAAATGAGCTGTTGAAGTTCAAACAACACGCTTATTTAAAGGGACGCTCAGTAGAAACTGCGCTTCATGAAGTAGTTCACCACATAGAAAGATCTTTTGATCTAAAAATCTTCACTCTAGCCATATTCATTGATATAGAAGGAGCTTTTAACAATGTATCAACAAATACAGTACTCCACTCCCTAGAACGATTCGACATCGACCGGGATATCAAAGCCTGGATCTGTCACATGCTAGGGAATAGATGGATAAGTTGCGAGGTTGGTGGCATTAAAATAAGAGACAAGGTTTGCTGTGGGACACCTCAAGGGGGAATTCTATCCCCCTTCTCTGGGTGACCACTATAAACAGTCTTCTAAGGATTCTAACCAATAAGGGTTTCCAACCTGTCTGCTACGCAGACGATGTAGCGATACTGTTAAGGGGGAAAGATCCTGGAAATTTATGTAGGAGGGCATGGGATGCACTCGAAATAGCATACGATTGGGCACAACCAAGGGGATTAAATGTGAACCCGGAAAAGACTGAAATATGCCTCTTTACTAGGAAGACGAGAATAGTCGAATTCGATGAACCCCACTTCCAGGGCAAAACGATTAGAATCACACAAACGGTGAAATACCTTGGGGTGATTCTCGACAAAAAGCTCACTTGGAAGGACCATATTGAGAGCAAAGTCGCGAAGGCTCATCGGATATGGGTCATTTGCAGAAGAGCTATAAGTTCAAAATGGGGTTTAAACCCGAGGATGACTCATTGGCTTTACACAAGCGTCGTTAGACCAATTCTAACCTACGCATCCGTAGTCACATGGACATCAATGAACAGAAAATGCTATATTAAACCATTCCAAAAAATACAACGCCTCTGCTGCATAGGAATCAGCGGCGTAATACGGACTACATCTACGAGGGCTTTAGAGACGATTCTATCTATACACCCGATCGAGATTAGAATTAAATATGAGGCAGCTCTGGCCATGTTACGACTAAGAGTAACAGGGGAATACATCATTGACCATATGACCAGACACCAAAAAATATTGGACCAGATACCGGAATTCCACACAGTGGATTTTAGCTGTGATAGAATCGCGGAAGTGTCGACAAACACACCCTGCAGTATAAGAATACCTGACAGGGAAAGCTGGTTGAATGGAAATATTGTACAAAACCTTCCAGGGTCACACTTCTACACAGACGGATCTAGTCTGCATGGTAGGACTGGCATAGGTTTCTATGATAAAGACCGTTCGAATGGCATATACCTACGCATTCCGGATCACAACTCCGTCTTTCAGGCCGAAGTGGTCGCGATAACGGAATGCATAAGATCTATTGACGCACGGGCCCCGGAGACGTGAAAATATTTTCGGACAGTCTAGCGACTATCAGGGCGATATCCTCGGACAAAACTAGATCAAGGACTGTCCTCAGATGTAAGGAGGAAATTGCAAACATCACTACAAGAGAAAGACTTGAAATCATTTGGATCCCAGGACACAGTGGTATAATGGGAAACGAGATTGCAGATGAACTGGCCAGGAAGGGTTCTTTCCTGGAGGGTGTCAATTTGGAAAACCCAATACCTTTCCAGGCTCTCAAATTGAAACTATCGGAGTGGGCAACTAATTCACATACTTCAATTTGGGAGGAAACTGACGTGGGTAAGGCTACGAAGATACTATGGGGCTCTCCAAACACTTCGAAGACTAAGGAAATCCTTAGTCTAAATAGAAAGGAACTGAGTAGGATTATTGGCATCCTCACTGGACACTCTGAACTGAGGGCTCATCTATACCGTAAAGGACGGGCAGAATCGGCCACATGCAGAGCTTGTGGAGAGGATGACGAGACCCTAGAACACTACCTTTGTTACTGTCCTGCATTTGCCGGAACAAGGGTCAGAAATTTATCCAACGAAATCATACCAGGCCTAGCGGCTCTTAGGGGGATACGCTGAAAAGCACTCAGGAGATTTGCTATCGAGACCGAACTCCTAAGTTAAATAAGGAGTAGATTAACGGATGAACACGAGGATGTAGAGCGCACAACAAGCCGACTTTCTGGCTTAAGTGTATATCCGGGTAAAACGGATATGAGCTATGTGTATACATGGCTTCTCTTTTTTTTTTCAACCAACCTAATATTTTGTTATGTACACGAACATGTTTCAATCGCGTATTTTTTGTTTCGAACACACATAAACTACACAGGTTCGAGTGTAGCTTTATTTTAAGTTCGTATTCTTGCACGTGTATTGCTAAAGAAAAGAACATGTTCTTGAACGAGTACATCGGAAAAATCTGATACACCCCTATAAAATCGACAATAATTGTTTCAACCAAATTTATTAAAAAAATCTAAAATAATTCATTAGCAGTTATAAAAAGATAACCGTTTTTAACCCATAAAGTGTCTGTGGTCACAAGCGATAACCGCCTAAGTCGACTTAAGAACGATTTGAGTTATGTATGCTATTATATTCTACTAACAACGCTTTATTGTTACGTGTAATCCCCATCTCTCTAACACTATTTTTTTTTAAAGTTATTAATGAAAACGTACTGACCTAAGTCGTAATGAAGCGCCATTACATTTATATAAAAAGTTAATGCTTGTGACCACAGATATATTCCTGATTCTTATTAGAACTCGAGTCGATATAGCGATGATTGTGTGTCTGTTTGTCTGTTGAAATCACGTCATTCATAAAATAAACCATTTATCTCGGTTAACTTAGGATTGTATTGTTTTTCATTATTTCGAGCAGGTTGATCGGGCAACATTTTGCCAAGATATGTCCTAAAATATGAAGATGAAATTATTCAATGGATGCGCAGTGTCTAAATTCTGGTTATGAATATGGCTGTCAATCTCAGCGAATGTTTTTTCAAAAAAATTTTATAATTTATATTTTCAATCATTTTCATCTTGTTCAGAGAAGAATTAAAAAAATAAGAATAAACAAAACTTACTCGATTTGAAGGTCACAGTGAAAGTTTTTATTTGCTCTTTCGATTTGAGATCTCGGTGCCGATGATTATACCCTATACCACTCTGTGATCAGGGTATAATGCGTCTGTCTACCAAAAATATTGGATCTCGACCGATTACTTATTATACCGATCGACTCACAATCATTTTCTGAGTCTTTTTGCTATTTCCGTCCACCCGTCTGCCTGTGTGTCGTTTTAAATCTTGTCATCAAGGTTTATAAGCTTTTATCGGCCATAGGACGATCGCTATTTCATGTTAAGACCTGCCATAAAATCAGATTATCATATAGATCTCGGTCAAATTTTGCTTCTGCATGTGTATTACACCCATTAATCAATAGTCTAGGACCATTCGTAGCCATAAAGCTGCTTCCCGATATTCACTTAAATCTATAAAAATAATTGTATCATACACTATTCACAAATTTAGTTTGTATACGTTTATTTTTACGAAAAATAAGGGAATTTAATAAATATGGTCATGATCGGAACGGCTCTATCTGTCACACCGCGTACGAAACAACCGATTTATAGAAACAATGATATCCAGACCGAGGGTGGAAAATTCGATTGTGTATTATAGTAAAACCTCCAAAGCTTTTGGTCATGTGTGAAAACAGTTAAATTTTATGGCGTTTAAAGTTTTAATTTTTTCGGCAATTCTGTATTGAACAAGACTCAAAATTGTTCTTTTGAACTAAATTCTGAGCTCGGATGTCTCCAACAGAATTTTAAGGGGAATTTTTTCATGGAATGTTCTATGAAGATGTCCTGCAGAAAATTTTACTAGGATGTGTCGAAGACGATAACGTCATCCGGTCATGCCAAATCACTGAAAATATGAATTTTTAATTATCACGTGCAGCCCAGTCCCTTAACATTGTTAGGTACATTTTTCTATATAAATATTTTTACAGCTAATTTAATATTTTAATGGGTTTTTATACCCTATACCACCATGTGGTTTGGGTATAATGACTTTGTGCTGCTGTTTGTAATACCAAAAACATTTGACCTAGACCCATCTTTTATTATACCAATCTACTCAGAATAACTTTCAGAGTCGGTTTAGCGATGTCCGTCCATCCGTCTGTCCGTCCTTCCGCCCGTCTGTAAGTCCATGTAAAATTTGTAATCAAACTACAGGCCGCAAATATGAATATGTGTTGATGAAATTTAGTATATAAACTTTTACCGGCCACAGGATGAACGCTATTGAAATTGGTGAAATTTGGTCCATGTTCAGACCTAGTCCCCATACAAATGACCCCTATGAAATCGACATAAATTACTATAAGATCCAAATTATCATATAGATCTCAGTCAAATTGGGTTTGTATGTGTTTATTATATCCACTAATCAGTAGTCCAAAAATAATCCCTATAGGACAATTCTTAGTCCCCATATAGAGCTGTTTCCCGATCTTCACTTTCTCTTCATTTCTCAAATAACAAAAATATTGCACAGATTTTTCTCAAATTTTGTTCGTATATATATATTCAAAATATAAGTGAATTTACTAAATATGGTCAGGATCGGTCCATACTTCGACCTATTCCCCATATAAATATAGCATCGGATATGAACTTTTTCATATCTGCAGCCAAAAATAATAATAACAATGCCACTCAAATTTGGTTTATGCTTATATTCTATATCTAATTAGTTGGACCTAAGAGATAGGGTCTCTAAACGCATGGTATATGGTATCGTAAAGTCGTCCAATTTTCTTACTTGTTTTTATTTGATATTTTAACCCCTCATCTCATATTTTCCTGGTAATTTTTCTTTTCTTTTTTAAATTGGCAAAAGTTGAAATTAAGGATTATAATCTTCCGCTTTTTAATTTGTTTATTTTGCAGTTTTAATTTTTATGTAGGTTTCGAAACTATGATTGTTTTCAATAACGATTTAATTATTCGTTTATTTTATTCATCACTATCTGAATCATATCCAACAAGGATCCTTCATCTTCTTCATTATGTTTTGCCTGAATATGTGCTTACCTCACCAACGTATTTCTCCTAGTTAGAATCCTGGCGAATTTTTCCTTTATATCTGCAATTTTTCATATTTAGAGTGTTTCACACACCTCGTAAGCTTCTATAAAAACTCTATTGAAATACCCTTTTCTTTTTTTTTTCTTGGGACAAACTTACCATTTTTCACTTTTTTCACCGTTTTTATTTTAAAATGAAATGCGATTGACGCTTTTGTCGAAAAACTAATGTGAATATCAAAATTCTATCTTCATATTTGGATTAAATTCCCCATAATATGATTAAAACTTCCTCTAGCATTGAAAATGTGAGCTAGGTAAATAGAAGTTCGCAGTTATGTTTTTATTTTATAAGTGAAATGAGTAAATTACAGTTTTTCCATTTCTTCTTAGGTGCAAAATACGGATTTTACATACTGCACCTACTCGCGCTATATGATTTATAACCTTATAGCGGAAATCTATCTACAGATAAATTTTCTTTGCAAGAGGGGAACAAGAGATCTAGTAAATAAAATAATTTTATTTCCATCTTTGTTTAAGTTAATACTACGACTAGTCTATATAGACTAACTAATACGAGGGCGGATCAATAAGTCCGTTACTTTTCGAACTTCCCCCGTAGTTATATGAAATGCAACACTGCTCCCATCAAGTACCACCTGTTAATACTGTAAAATTTTGAGCAAGTTCCGTCATTTACTTTGCGTTTAACAGCTGTTCAAAACATACAAACTCGTGTTTTTTTTTTTTAAATGGAAAAAAGTGAATTTCGAGTGCTCATTAAACATTATTTTTTGAGAAAAAAAATCTGTCAATCAAACCAAGGAAAAGCTTAATAAATACTCTGTGGACTCTGCGTGATCGATTTCAATGGTAAAAAAGTGCTTTACTGACTTTCATTGTGGTCGCACAAATTCAAATGACGCTGAACGTTCTGGATGGCCAATTAAGGTCAATACACACGAAAATGTCGAAAAAATCCGCGATATGGTGTTGGCCGATCGAAGAGTAAAAGTGCATTTCATATGGCAGTGTGGTTTAGATTTTAAATAATCAGTTGGGTTTAAGAAAGCTGTCTGCAAGATGGGAGCCGTGTTTACTCTCAATTGACCATAAACGTAATCGTGTCTCAATGGCAAAATTCTATGAATTGGGCTACGAATTGGTACCTCATCTGCCATATTGTCCGGATTTAGCACCCCAGTGACTATTTTTCGTATTTCCAAACCTAAAGAAATAGCTCGGTGGAAAGGGTTTTAGCTCCAACGATGAAATTATTGATCAAAAATGCCTATTTTATGGACCTCGAAAAATCCTATTTTTTGGAAGGGATACAAAAATTGGAGAAACGTTGGACGAAGTGTATTGAGCTAAAAGGAGATTATGCTGACAAATAATTTTTTTTTTTTTTTGCAAAAAACTGTGTTTCATTCTAAAAGTCACGGACTTATTGATGGGCCCTCGTAGTTTAGTTCTAATTACAATATTTAATAAGGGTTAAAGATATAGAAGTTTTATTAATAAACTCAATCCGGGTTGAATCGACCTATCAGGTCATGGGGTAGCGATTAAGCCTTCTTGCTAGACCCGCAATATTAAGTAACTCGCGAATTGCATTATTGGGATGACTCAGTAGCCTCAGTCTATAAGCCTCAGCATTACGCTTTAATTCTTCATTAATGGTGCTTATTTTTAAGTCACGATGAATTTCGGCATTTCTAACGATTGAATTTTTTGCACATCCCCATACTTGGATTCCATAGGTCCAGACTGGTTTCAGCAGCTGCTTGTACAGCATAATTTTGTTGTGTATAGACAGTTTGGAGTTTCTACCTATAAGCCAACTTATATTTTTGTATTTTATCTCTAGTTCATCTTTTTTCTTTTTGACGTGTTCCTTTCAACCTTTCAACGTCATACCAATATATTTGGCAGAGATTACAAATGTATGTTACAATTGTATGTTGTCAATAACAAGTGGTATGTAATTTGTTTGTTTGTTTTTTAAGTTAATATGTGATGATTTACAGCTATTCAATTTAATGCCCCATCTCTCTTTCCACAGTTGAACCTCATCTAAAGCTTTTTGTAGTTGTTCGGTTGCAATTAAGTTGTTCCGTGGTGTTGATAATATGACAGTGTCACATTTAATATATACACAATTACTATTTACTGGCATATCATATGTATATGAAAGGTACAAAATAGGGCCTAGAATACTACCCTGTGGTACACCTGATTTGATAGGGTGAAGACTGGAATACTCATCTTCATGCGTTACTCGAGAGAATCTGTCTCTCAAATATGTTTAGGCAACAACATATCTAGCTTTCAAATTAGTCCATCATGCCAAACACCATCGAATGCTTTTGCAACATCTAAGAATACGGCTGAACATACCATTTTTTTCTAGAGAGATTTCTATCGAATGGGTTATTCTTTGTATTTGTTCTATTGTCTAGTGTTTCTCACGAAATCCAAATTGGTGACAAGGTATCAGTCCTTTATTAGGAATTATAGATTTTAATCTTTTACTTATTAATTTCACGAACATTTTACCCATTAGTGGCAATAACGATATTGGTCTATAAGAGGTTACTTCATCTGGATTTTTTTCCGGTTTCAAAATCATAATGATTTCAGCCACCTTCCATATACTTGGAAAATAGGTCAGTTTTATAGCTGCATTAAAAGCTGTTAATAGTTTGGAAACTGCTTTATGTGGCAAGTTTTTTAAGAGGTCAGCTGTTATTAAGTTATACCCCACGGGTGCTCTAGAATTGGGTTTTGACAAAAAATTTACCACAAAAAGTGAGTATGGGATTTGAAAACACTATATTTTTGTTTAAAAAAAACGTATTTTTAAAAAAAATCATATGTAGGACGAATTTAAAAGTTATGACCATTTAAAGTTTTTGGTTTATAAAAATTGGGCGCCATTTGAAATCTCTTATATAAACAACTACTAAAATAAATATTTTTCAAAAATTGAAAATTAAAAATAATACTGTAGTAAAAGCAAGCAATTTTCAATTAAATAATTTTCAATTAAAAAAATTTTTGTTAGGTAGAAAATATTCTTCGGAGATGAAATCTGCATGAAAGTGTCTCCCCATTTAAACTTATTAAATTGATACACACATTTAAATTTTTTTTTATTTATTATACCCTCCACTCCAGTGTGCAGAGGGTATATATAAGTTTGTCATTCCGTTTGTAATAATTAGAAAAAAAATTTTGGACCCCATAAAATATATATATTTGTGATCCTTCTAACAACCGGAGTTGATATAGCGATGTCCATCTGTCCGTCTGTCCGTCTGTGGAAATCACGATGACGGCATCAATCGGGCAGCCAGGGTGCTCGTTGACATAAAAAATGATTCATTAAAATCCTGAAAAGTTTGCTATTTAAAATCGTCCAAATCGGTCGGTTAGGGACCGAGATTTGAATGAAGAACTAAAAAAAGTCTTGAAAAAATATAATTTTTTATGTTGTTCTTGTCACGATCACGCCCTGAATAGTGCAGCCACAGTGATTATTTTTAGTGAGAATAATTCACCAAATTCATGGGAAGATTTCTATTTCAAAAATCATTAAAATTGGTGGAACAGGTCCAGGGAAATCTCTGAAAAAGTAAAAAAAAATTAAAAATATGATGTTTGTTTTTGTGGTCGTTGTGGTAATAATATAATAAAAACTAACCCTTTGTACATTTTTTTATTAACACTGGTAGAAAAATTTAAAAGTTTCCATTGTTTTTGCATCACTCTAAAAATTTGTTAGATCATTTCTGTTATTACCACGAGCAAAATTTCAGATCGAATGGCTCACGGGAAATTGGTTAAAATCGATCCAAAATTTTTTCGACAAGCAGACACTACGAGTTAATATAAAGGGAGTAAAAATTCACCAACGTCTAAAGCAAATAATGCTAAAATACCTAGTTGTTAATAAAAAAAAACAATGTAAATATAGCAAAAAAAAAATGTTATGTATAAATTTATATAAACATATTAAATAATACAAATAATATACATATATTATATATGTATATGTATATCCATAACAACTGCATGTTAGAAATAAATCGGTATATTATTTTATTTACATAAAATTCTGCAATATTTTGTTGTGGGGAAAATACATTTCTTTTGCATTAACAGAGTGTCACTTCATTTTGCTCAGCGTGACTATGCCACAGTAGATGGCGCCACAATTTTTGTTTGTTATAATTAGCTTTGCAATAGTTATTTCTATTTTAACATGAATGTTAATATTTTCAACTGGATATCATACAGAACAATGTTAAGAGTATACACGGGCTGGTCTTTTCATTATTCTTTTACAAATATGAACATAAGTTTGGCATATTAACTTTTTGTTGTCTTTACAAAATAGAGTTACCGAGTTCATCAATGAGTTTTTTGCTTTCAAAACAGTTCTACATAGTTATATAGAATTATTATTCTGCTTTACCTACAAAATATCTGATTGCGATTACATCTAATTTTTAAAAATTGTTTATAATTACTAAAGCATTATTATTCACATAAATACAAAATTGCACTTTTTAAATTTTCCATTCAAATTTAAGAAAATATCAATTCTAAAAACTGGAATTAAAAATTTCCAATTATAAATTACAATTAATTGAGTTTCAGAAAATCATATCAAAACGTCGGAAATTATAATTTTAAATTTAGAAGACATCAATTGCATCTTTAATATATAAATTTTATTCGTTAAACACAAATTGAAATTCCAAAAAAAAACACCAAATACATATGTTTACATTTAAAAAATTTTTACATTTAAAAAAATATTGACATTCAGGAGAAATTAATAGCTTTTCAGTACCGTGATTCAGTAACTTCTTTTAACAATACTCGAATCGTTAAAAAAAGAAAATTGCAAAATTATCAGTAAAATTTTTAAACGATATTCGCTATTGTTAAAGTCAACTGTTGTTGTTATCTAAACGACAACCATTTTTGTGTTGTTTATTCAATCGATAAAAACTAAAAT
Source organism: Cordilura impudica (assembly GCA_963682025.1). Lineage (NCBI taxonomy): Eukaryota > Metazoa > Arthropoda > Insecta > Diptera > Scathophagidae > Cordilura > Cordilura impudica. Next base: position 82,605,647 of record OY821517.1, read on the forward strand.
TTTTAGGTTGAAATGTCGTCATACATAAATAAAAATCATAAAATAGTGAAAATATTTTGCTTTAATTAAAAAACTTTTTTATATAAATAAAAAAATTAAATAGCATATTCAATTCATTATTTCATTTTCAAATAAATACACAGAAATATTAGTAAAAAAATAAAGATATTAAACATAAACATAAAATCATCCTGTCAAACACGAAGTAATTTGTTTTTTTTCTATTCTTCTTTGTGTTTTTCGCTTATTTTGACAGAGATGCCACTCGTTTACAATTTAAATTTGGCATCCCTAATTTGAATATTTATTATAAATTTATTCTCTATGTTTTCCAAATATGGCAATATTTTAATAAAAAAATTGAGAGAGTTTTTTTTGGTTATTATTTTGTTACTCCATCCGACCTATATGGCCGCAATGAAGAAATATTTGGCCAGTTAAAAGAAACTATACAGCCATCTCCAATTACACGATTTAATGCATATAGCCACCCTACACAACCATTACCTTTGCAATGGAGGTTAGGGCAAGCTATTTAATTAGCAAAAACTAAATTAAACGAGAAGTTATGTCATATAACCGGAAACGCATGCATATAGGTATATAACCTAAATGCATGCCGATCATTTTTCATTTACATTTATTATCAAGACTCAAACCGAGGTGGAGGGTATCAAAGATTCGGCAAAGCCGAATTTAACACTCTTACTTGTTTTTTATTTTATTTTATTTTATTTTATTTTATTTTATTTTATTTTATTTTATTAATTAGTCATTTATTGTTCGGTTTAAGATCATGTATATATTTTTCTAATGAAAGAAAGATAATAATTTTTGTAATGTAAGAGAAATATTAGAAAAAAATTGAAGACAGCGCTAGATGGAGTAGCTACTTTTGAACAAAGCGACTTGTTCATCGTCAGCATCCTTCTGCCTATTACTTCAACTCATGCTTAATCAACTATTTAAATCAACATTTGAAAGAAAAGAACATGAGAAATGTTTTTCTTTTTATATACGAGAGTTTGTACGAACAAGCTGAGCTTTTCCAATTTTGAGCTTTCTCTACATTAACATAACATTAACATATTTTATTTTATTTTATTTTATTTTATTTAAAATACACTGTACATATAACAAAATTTAAAAATGATTCGAATTATACTCATAAACTGCTCTTTGTACCCATTTTCCGTAATGTGGATCACTAGTTGTTCGTTTAAACCTGTTCCAAACCATCTTGAAGCCTGAGTGAACAGATTCGGAAGCCTGTTCACTCCTAGGTCCTAATCCGGTGTCTGCTTTAGTACAAATATCCAGTTTATGGTGAAATTCTGCATGCACTTTGGGAGTTACTGACAATTTTTGGTTAGTCAGTGAACAAAGTTGAAGGTAATTATTTTTAAATGTTTCAATATATTGCGCTGCATTTTCATCTACTGTTTTACCAAAAAATGAGCTTACCACAATATTGAAACTGTCGAAAACCTCAGCAAAGAGTAAAAACTTTAATGGTAGATTTTCTTCAAGAAATTACACCTCTTTTTTTAGAGTTTTCTTGAAGAATTACCATTAAAAGTTGCATGGTGGAACTCTTTTTGAACATTACAAAACTTAGCCCATTCAAGTGAGATTTCTGGAAACATTCTTTATAAACACTCGAAGACTATTCAAAAAAAAAAAAAAGCATCTAAATCTCTACAAACAAACACCTAATAATAGGTGCAGCTCAGGTGGTGGAAATTTGTCCAAAACTAATGTTTCATCTAGCTCAGCAGATATAATTGGATTGTTTACATATCTTGGCATCTTCTTGATGCTTACCACTTTCACACTAGCCTTCATAATTTTTACGAATACTTCCAAACGTCCTTAGTTTTCCACACATTTGTAAGCGATTTTTTTGCACTTCGCATCAACAACACGGAAAGCTGAATGCGTGGCTCATTAGGCCCAAAACTATATTACCCAATTTTAAATCGTTTGCAAATACTATATTATTTGGTAAAATAAACAACTTTTTAACGCCAGTATCAAGAAACTCTGATTTTGATTGTTGATTTTTAGTATCTTTATAAATATTTAAACAAATTTTTAAAAAACCTCCACCGCCATCACCACCAACTTCAAACTGAAGAACTTCATTTTGATAGCATCTTTCTTGCTTTATTTTGTTTATAAATCCTTCTACATGCAACAGTGGTTGGGCGTTTTATAATTCCGAGCTTTTTGTCATTTTTTTTACAAAATCAAAATCTTCGGATTTAAAATATTCGTATTGACTTTTTTGGAGCTTATTATTAATATTTGTTTCAATAGATTTATTTCCTAAATTTTTTTTAAAAGGGATGAAATTTTTAATGTATTTTTATTACTAAAATTTTGTGCAGATTTCAAAACTGAAATATCGTATGCTGCTAATTGTTTACCAACTTCAAAATTTTCAGAAGTGCTAGCAAGAGAGACTTTTAGAGGACGTTTTCCACGATTATTCTCTAAAGATACTTTTAATGAGCTATTGCTAGTGATTCTTCTGTTATCGTTTTAGAGGATATTAATTCTAGCATTTTTGCTCCAGTCATACTTAGAACGTGTCTAAATTTAGTTTGTTTATTGCATTTGTGGGATTTTCCTCTAAACAATGGGCTTAAGCAGCTAGCGCAAAGCACCGCCTTTTTTTTGGAGTTGGTGAAAGTGTTTTAGAAGGTCTTCCTACTTTCTGTTTGCATTTGAGCAAATGTAACACATACAATCTTTACCTCTGATAGAAGCCTTAGGGCGTTCAACATTATTGTAGTTAAAAATTTTATATGACATTGCAGAAGATTTTTTTTTTCTTTTAAGGATTAGTTTGTGACAATAAACACATATATATGTAGGAAACATTGAATTTGATAAGTTAAAGTTAGGAATAAAGAACTCTGCTATATCTTGTGAAATTTGAAGAGATATCGTACGGAGTTTTTTGTTTTGCCCATAGAAATAGCGCATAACATTTTTCTGTATTTTTCGTGAGAATTCATTTTTTTATATACTCAAGCATAGACATAAATTAATAGGCTAGTCGATTTCTTGTGACCGATGTTTTGTTCTACCATTTTTATCTCGATTTTGACCAAACGTATATTATTTGAAAGGTATATCTTTTTAACCATTTTGCAGATTTACAGATGTTTAAATTTTTTCCGTTATTTTGAGTAAATTGTATTTAAAGTTGCTACTAGCACATACATAAAATTATACATATGCTATGTGTGTTTTATTAAATTTTTTAATGTGTTTGTTATCTTCATTCACAATAATAATAAACCATAAAAGTGTTGGCTTGTGAATTGGCTAAGTTGAAAAATAAAGCTGCCTAGAAATTGCACTCGAATTACGAGAACTGGAATCTGCTAGTAAACATAAAACTACATATGCTTAAATAAACTCAATTTTATCGGAACTTTTTAGTGAAACAGTAAAATACCAGATCAAGTTGAATTCAGATTATATTGTAGTACAAAATTATGGATTTGAATCTTTCGATCCAAAATAAAAAAAAATTAGCAGTACGCGAAAACTGATTTAAGAAGGCGTAATTGCTTTAAAAGTGAACTAAATTAAACTCAACAATTCTTTTTTCGTATTTGCTAATTTTTTGTGTACTTAAATAGTCATGTGTGATCATAACGTGTCTAGCTAGGCATTTTTTTAATTAAAAACTTTAAAATAGCATAACTTTTGGTTTCGTTGTGGAATTTTTTTAAGGAAATTTTTTTTTGGAAGGAAATTTAACGTACTATAAAACCTACTATGTTCTTTTTAAAAATATTTATTTTAGTAGATGTTTTTATAAGAGATTTCAAATGGCGCCCAATTTTTATAAACCAAAAACTTTAAATGGTCATAACTTTTCAATTCGTCCTAGAATTTTTTTAAAAATGCGTTTTTTTAATCATAAATGTAGAGTTTTCAAACCCCATACTCACTTTTTGTGGGAATTTTTTTTGTCAAAACCCAATTCTAGGCACCCGTGACTCAGGTGACCTCTTAGACTTAAGTGCTTTGATTTTTTTTTTTTTAATTCAGTGAATGTTACTGTTGTAATATTTTCTGCAAATAAGTTAACCTTCTGAATATTCGTTCTCTCCCATGTTCCATCGTTTTGCCTTAGGGCTTATTTTATTTGAGTGGGTTGTTTAACTAGCTTTCTAGTCGGTTTTATTGTCGTATGTTAGGTTTAATAGATAATGGTTAAGATTAATAAAATAATAAAATGATTTTACATATAGCACAAGCCATAAATTTAATGAAAAATAACATGATCTATAAAAAACTGCAACACGTGTATATATAATAATTCTATAATTATTTCATTATAATTATATAGAGTTTTGAACACTTTTAGTTTTATTGGAGAACAGTCAGTTAAATTTTTTTTTTTTCCAAACTATGATTAATTTCCTTATATATTTTTTTAAACCAGCCACATCCTTCCGTTTAATACCTCAGCAAAACACAATTTTGTAGGTACGAGTATAAAATTAAAACGGTTTCGTTTTAGTTTATTTCTTTTTTTTTTTTATAAGTGCGAATAGCATAATGTTCTCACACATTTCATGCTGTGTTTTCTGAGAGTTTTTAAATCGGAAGTTGCATAAAAATGATCATCACCATGATCTGATCTTTGTATTTATATAGTCTCCATGATGATTATTCAATAGTAACAATAAATGTAAAATTTTGTTGTTATTTTTTCATAAAAAAGAATCCTTTTTTTGAAATCTTATTAAAAATTAATGTTACCTTTTTTTTATTAATCATTATTCTTATATTTTTTTTATATGAATTCTTATGTGGCTTCCGTACCGTACCACCTGTTATACGAACATCGACAAGAACACTTCAATTTTTTTTTTAAACCCTTATGCTGTAACAAGGATTCTTTTGGATGTTCACTCTCAAATGAAGAAGATTTTCTCAAGTGATTGTCTGAGTTACACAATAGTTTTCTTTGTTTTCCATCTTCTCATTAAAACAATACAATCTAAAATCATATTTAAATGGGTGTTTTTATTGGTTTTATAACCAAATGTTACTTTCGTTTTAAGATTTTCGTTTTTCTTAATATGCATGAAATAAGTTTTCACTTTTTTCCTTTTTTTTTAATATTTCAAATTTATTTCTCGCTATCACAACAGTATCAAATTAATGAGTCAATTGATCATTTCTAACTGACATTTATGATTGTTACTTCCGATTTGGGATGTTAATATGTTTCCTTCCATATATCGATATGAGTCAAAAGAAATAGGAAGATAAAATAATATTAAATATTAAATAATAATAAAAAATTTTTATTAAATTTTAGTTAAGCTTTTATTATGGAAATAAATCATAGTTTCATTATTTATAAATGGAAGGGTGACACGAATAATTTAAAAAAATTTAACAGGAGTAAATGGTTTAACAAGTCGATTAAACCAGATTCATTTTCTTTAAGGCGGAAGAAAGATAAAAAAAATTTAAAGCTGAAAACTTTGTGAATAATATTACAAGGTTATCCAAATTAGTTGCCTATTTTTAATGTAATAGAGAGATTTAAATATGCTCGATTAATCGAATAAATAAACATATTTTATTTACTCGAAAAATTTAAAATTTTTTATTGGTATATATATACGGGGGTAGTCCCAGAACACCCCTACCTGGCAAAGGAAACACAAAAAATTTGGGAAAAATGCTGCATGTATGAAAAACTGCCATTTCTCCGAAGCCTACTAAAACGCAATCGGTTATAAAGATATTCTGGTTTCTGGTTACTAATTATTTTGTGTAAAAAAAGACATTTTATTTCTAATAAGTAAATTTGCTTTGAGTATGGTGAAATTGATCGAACCTTGTGAGAAACACGTTCTAAGATACCATTCAATTTTCTACTGCGTCTTCGATTTTTTCTTTCTTGCTGCTAATGTAACTGTACGTCATCAGCATAAATTCTTATATAGAAGTTAATTAACTGTTTAGGTAGATCAGTAGCATAAATTGAGAAAAGGAGGGGACCAAGGATAGAACCCTGTGGAACACCTCTTACCACAGGAAGCAACGTCGACGCAATTTTATTAGTAAGAGGTCATAAGTGCAATAGAAGTTGGTGAAAAGTGCTTCATGTTCTTAAGCTTTTGTAGCAAAACTGTGTCATCCACCATATCGAAAACTTTTGAATGGTCTAACAGCACTAACATTACCACATGGCCATTATCAATTTCTCTCCTTATATCTTCTGTTACATCAGCTAGAGCTGTAATACAGCTGTGTTTGGCATGAAAACCAGATTGACGGTCAGTAAACAGGTTATTATCGTTTATGTTGGACGTTATTTGACAATGAAGCAGCCGTTCAAATGCCTTCGACAGATATGGTAATATAGCTATGGGTCGATATTCAGTTGCCGACTTTGGTACAGGTAAGATCCTAGCTTGTTTCCATCGTTAAGGAAAAACCCTCATTATTTTGTTAAAAATTTACCTGATATACGGCAAAATGAAGGGAAGTAGCATTTTGAGAAAAGTAGGCTGATTACCATCAATTCCTATTGCATTAAACTTTATATATGAACAGCTCTTAAGTACATCCAAGGCACTAACGCAGTCAAATGAAAAAAGGATTTGTGGGGCATAATTAGGGGTATAGTTGTCATAATATGAGTGATCAGCTTGAGGCATTGGAATATTAATAAAAATCTCGTTAATTTCATTAGTGTTTTATATGAAATTTTCTTCTATGCCCTTCCTCTTGCCAACCCCAATTTCTCTAATAGTTTTCCATGTTTTTTTTGTATCAATTGATGTTGAAAACTTTTCAGCATAGTATGTGGCCTTAGCTTTCCTTATGCTTTTATTGACGATTTTTCTAGTTGTGCGATGAAGTGCGTTTGTTTAAACCGCTTCCATCGGAAAAAAGGCTTTATTACGATTTACTATAGCTTTTTTGAGTTCCGTTGTAAACTATGTGTTTGTGCTTATTGTCTTTACTTTGATCGGAACAATGATATTATATAAAGCTGAGACATGGTATTCCAAGAAGGCCAGCTGATCATCTACCGACAACATAAAGTATATCGAGTTAAAAACGATTTGGCAACACGTTTCCTCCAAGTGAGTGAAATTTATATTTTGAAGTCTCTAAATTCCATTGTTTTGCTGGGTACTTGTAAAGGAATATCATAGGTTATAAAGATTAGGTCGTGCTTAGAAAAACTAGGTGCAGACAATTGGTCATACATCAGTGTGTTTGCTTCATCAGAGGCGAAGTATAAATCGAGTAATGATTTGTTAGTGGTAGTGAAGTGTGTTGGTATATGCGTGTTCACGGGAGTAAGACCAAGAGATTTCATATTTTTGACCATACTACTGTTTTCCAACAGGTTTGAATTATAGTCCCCAGTTAAAATAATACTAGCAGATTCCAGCGCTCGAAATTCGAGTGCAATTTCTAGGCATCTTTATTTTTCAACTTAGCCAATCCACAAACCAACACTTTATTGGTTTATTATTGTGAATGAAGATACCAAACTCATTAACAAACACATTAACAATTTTAATATACACACACATAGCACAATAATAATTTTATGTATGTGTTAGTAGCAACTTTAAATGCAATTTACTAAAAATAAAGGAAAAAATTAAAAAATCTGTAAATCTGGTGAACAGCTAAAAAGGAATACCTTTCAAATTATATACGTTTGATCAAAATCGGGATAAAACGGTAGAACGAACCATCGGTAACAAAAAATCGCCTAGCCTATTAATATTATAGATTATCATAAAAAGGTATAAAATCTTTCACCAATATTTCATAGAAATGCCCAAGGTCTATATTACGATTTGGTCCGTAGACACTACCAATAAGAATCTTGCCTCCAACAGCACATAATTCTAAAAATAAATGTTCCACTTCATCATTTTCATTACCAATTCTGCATACTAATTAATCCACTTCTGACATAAATGCCTACTCCTCCGTACCCGTCTAATGATATCAAAGTATTTGTGATTGATTCGTAAAACCAGGTTTCGGACACACATACAACATCCGTACCAGAATTTTCAAAAATGTATCGAAACTTGTCAATTTTCCTTGCTAGACTTTGTGCGTTTATGTGGCAAATTTTAAGACCATTTTTTTTTTTTGATTAGCCAGTATTTTAACCATATTTGCAGTACCGTTTTTGGAAAATCTATAGTATTAATAGACTAGGCGATTTCTTTTGATCGATGTTTTATTCTACCGTTTTATCCCGATTTTGACCAAACGTACATTATTTGAAAGGTATTTCTCTTTAGCTGTTCACCAGATTTTCAAATTTTTAAATTTTTTCCTTTATTTTGAGTAAATTGCATTTAAAGTTGCTGCTAACATATACATAAAATTATACAATGATATGTGTGTGTTTATTAAATTTGTTAATGTATTTGTTAATGAGTTTGTTGTTTGTCTTGATTTGAAAATTGGCTATAATTGATTAGCATATCTGTAGGGTCTTTATTTAATGAAAAAATAAAATTTCATAGAATTTGCACTCGAATTTCGAGGCCTGGAATTTGCTAGTGTTATATTATTACATAACAAAGTCATACGGATCATTAAAGAAATACCTCTCAACAGCAACGCTCAATTGTACACAATAATTAATTTTCGGTTTTAATAAGAAAATAGTTGATTCATATAAGTAAAGTTTAATTAAACATATGTTTAAATTAAAAATTAAATAATTAATAAAATAATAATTAACATAGTCTCCTTTTTGCTTGATACGCTTTTCTGAACGATATACCCTGTTTATAGTAAAAACTGTCTAGATTCTTAAAATAGCCATCATCCGCAGACACCATTGATTGTTGGGAAATCTTTTACCACCGAGCCATTTTTTTTAAGTTTGGAAATAGAAAATATTCCGGGGAAGCAAAATCTGCCGAATAAGGTCCGTCGTGAAGCAATTCGAACTTTAATTCATGGATTTTGGCCATCGCAATAGTGAATGTGTGAATGTGTGCTGCATTGTCTTGATGAAAAAAAACTTGCTTTTACGCCAAATGCGGCCAACAAGTTCCTTTGACGGTTCCTTTGTCTTAGGTATTAAGTGGAGGACCCATGTATTATCCATGGTTACGGATCGACGAAAAACTCGATTTTATTGTCGTGAAACATCTCCAAACTCTTTATCGAAACATCTTCACCATGCTGTTTTTGTTCTATTGTGAGCAAACGCGGCACCCATCTGGCGGACAGCTTTCTCATCTCCAAATGTTTGGTGAATATGCGATGTATAGCACTTTTTGAAATGCCTAGTATTTTAGCTAGCTCACGCACTTTCAGCCGTTTCTGGCGTGGACACTTGAATTGGCGCTCGTCGTAAGCAAGAAGCAGACTCCACCAGAGTAGATTCTAGCTCGGCTTCAAATTAAAATATTGAATTGCATAACGGTGGCCGATATATGTTTTATAAGGTTGCCACTTTTCACCAAAGTAATTTTTCAAACTACTGCCGCCATCTATACGTCAGTCGGGTTGTTCTGGAACCGCCCTCGTATGTTAATGCTATTTTTTTTATTAGGGTTTGTATTTTTTATTGTATTTTTAGTAAATACGATATTTTTTTCAATACCCCATAGAAAAGATTTAAAATCATATTTCAAAAAAATCACTTAGATTCAAATTGATTCAGACAAAATCGTGAAATCCAGATAGAAAATACTTTCCAAATCGTGTGGGACAACTCCGATAGGCAGGCATCGCAACTAATTGTACCCTACCGAGTTTAACTATCTTGAGGTCATCTAACGTTTTTTTTTTCAACTAGTGCTTATTTCGTGAATGGTAACACTTAACTCATGTCTGATTTGACAGATAATTAGTTTTATCCTTCCGCTGAACGAATATGGTTGTGTATACGCTTGAACAACGCTGGGAAATATTGCGACATTACTTTGAAAATCATGGTAATGTTGCAGAATGTGTGCGAAAATTGCGTACGGATTTTGGAAGAAGAGAAGCACCGTCAGCTCCGTATGTTCGTTATCTTGTGAAAAAAGTGAAAGAAACTGAGGGTGCCAAAGCGTGAAAAGCCAAAAACAGTGCGTACAGAATATTGCTGCTGTGGCAGAAGGTGTGCGTGAAGCGCCATCAACATCAATTCACCGTCGTTCTCAAGAATTGAACATTTCGGAGGCATCATTGAGACGAATTTTGCATAAAGACCTTGATATGACGCCATACAAAGTCCAATTGGTTCAGGAGTTGAAGCCAACTGACCATCCAATGCGTTTTCGCTTCGCTAACTGGGCCTGCGATCGACTTACAGAAGATGCCGATTTTGCCAAAAAAAAAAAATCATCTTTTCAGATGAAGCTCATTTTGATCTTGGCAGGTATGTAAACAAGCAAAATTGTCGCATTTGGGGCACAGAAAACCCGCACGCATACATTGAAAAGCCGATACACCCAAAACGAGTCACTGTTTGGTGCGGATTTTGGTCCAGAGGCATAACTGGGCCATTTTTCTTCGAAAATGAGCAAGGAGTGGCCGTTACAGTCAATAGCGATCGTTATCGGGCCATGTTGAACGAATTTTTGTTCACAAAAATTGAAGAGGAGGATATTGGCAACTTTTGGTTTCAACAGGACGGCGCTACCAATTAAAATGGGACCGGCAGTACTTGAATCTAGCAACTCGATGACGTGGAAAAAATGGGACTTTTTCATCAGTTTCCCCCGTTGCGGATGTGGACACGCCTTAATTGCTCTCTGTATTGGCAGAAGTTTAAATTTTTTCTTTTATATTTCAAGCAGATGCACCAGAATTTGGTGCTTCACTTATAATTGACCTGAAACCTTTCTGGTTTTTCAAAAATTGGTGATTGTTTTATAATCTTGGCCAATTTTATTTAAATTTTGTCGGCCAGAATAATTTTCTTGCTGAAATGTGAGAGATTTACTAATTTCATCTTGTGTCAAGGTTTACCCAACCCATTTTTATACCCTATACCACTATGTGGTTTGGGTATAATGACTTTGTGCTGCTGTTTGTAACAACCAAAAATATTTGACCTAGACCCATCTTTAATTATACCGATCGAATCAGAATCATTTTTTGAGTTGATTTAACAATGTCCGTCCGTCCGTCCGTCCGTCCGTCCGTCCGTCCGTCCGTCTGTGTGTCCATGTAAAGCTTGTAATCAAACCGCAGGTCGCAAATATGAATATATTTTGATGAAATTTGGTATATAAGCTTTTATCGGCCATGGCCATCGCTATTGAAATTGGTGAGAATCGGTCCATGTTCAGACCTAGCCCCCATACAAATTACCCCTATGAAATCGACATAAATTGCCATAAGATCCAAATTGTCATATAGATCTTACTCAAATTGGGTTTATATGCGTTCATTACATCCATTAATGAGTAGTCCAAAAATGATCCCTTTGGCCCCATATAGGGCTGCTTCCCGATCTTCACTTAAATCTATTAAAAAACAAAAATATTGCACTGATTCTTCTCAGATTTGGTTTGTATATATTTTTGCAAAATACAGGAGACTTTTCCAAACATGATCAGGATCGGTCCATTTTTGGACCTAGTCCCCATATAGATATAGCATCCGATATCAACTTTTTCATATCTGCAGCCAAAAAAATTAATAAAAATCCCACTCAAATTTGGTTTTTGCTTATTTTCTATGTCCAGTTAGTTGGGCCTAAGAGATAGGGTTTCTAAACGCATGGTATAGGGTATCGTATAGTCGGTCTAGACCGACTATAATTTTCTTACTTGTTTTTTTCAAATCAACAAAAAAAATTAGTATCACCGAGAAGTCAATAGCAGCAATTAACTAAAAACACAATTTCAATTTTTCAAGCACTTCACACTTTGAGAGTTAAAAGCAAATGGATGGGGACAACCTCATTTCGCACCGTAAATAGTTGTAAAATGCAAAAATTTAATTTACTGTTTTAAATTGTTTTATTTTCATTTCATTGTTGCCAAATGAGATTCAGAAACACAAAAGAATATTAAAGAAAAAATCATCGAAATACAACCACACAACCACTACATAACAAGTAAGGCAATTATAGTTGGTCTAGACCGGCTCTACGATACCCTATACCATGGGTTTAGAGACCTCTTACGCCCAATAAGCATAAGCCAAATTTGAGTGGCATTTTTATTAATTTTTTTTGGCTGCAGATATGAAAAAGTTCATATCGGATGCTATATCTATATGGGGACTAGGTCCAAAAATGGACCGACCATGGTTGGTAAAGTCTCTTGTATTTTGCAAAAATATATACAATCAAAATTTGAGATGAATCAGTGCAATATTTTTGTTTTTTTTTATAGATTTAAGTGAAGATCGGGAAGTAGCTCTATATGGGGCCTATGACTAAGAGTTGTCCCATAGGAATCGTTTTTGGACTACTCATTAATGGATGTAATAAACACATGCAAACCCAATTTGACTAAGATCTATACGACAATTTGGATCTTATGGCAATTTATGTCGATTTCATTGGGGTCATTTGTATGGGGGCTAGGTCTGAACATGGACCGAATTTCACCAACGTTCATCCTGCGGCTAATAAAGCCTTATATACCAAATTTCATTAAAATGTGTTCATATTTGCGACCTGTAGTTTGATTACAAGGTTTACATGGACACACAGACGGACGGGCGGACGGACGGGCATCGTTAAATCGACTCAAAAAGTGATTCTGATTCGATCGGTATAGTAAAAGATGGGTCTAGATCAAATATTTTTGGTAGTTACAAACAGCAGCACAAAGTCATTATACCCAAACCACATAGTGGTATAGGGTATAAAAATGTGACACTTTTTTAAATGGGGACTGTATATGAACTTTTGAAAACATTAAAAAAAATTAATTTTTCAATGATATAATTTATTTAAATTACAGTGATGAGTCACTGATCAAACAAATGGCCATTTTGAGAACCTTGGCAACTACTATTATTTCGAAGAAATAAAAAAAAAGTTGGAGATAGTTTGGACAAGTGCATTGCGCTAGAAGATACTATGTTGTTCTCAGAAAGTCGTGATCGTGATTGCCATAGTCAGGAAAGTTATGAATTAAGAATATTTGGTTACCCCCAGAAACTTTATGATGTCTGCAAACGATATTTCAATGCGTTATAAACTGCCACAGTGGTGGCAAAGGTTCCAGAATCTATCTGAGAGATTTATTGATACTAAAAATATTAATCAATCTTAAAGCAATCTTCACACTTCACATGCATATGTTTCATGCTTACATGCTTACAAGATCGAATAATAAATATCGATTTGAAGTCATTACAATAATTTGAAACCTTTTTTTTTGGACAACAATATTAAAGGCGCCTTAAGGATTTAAAAATTACAAAATGTTTAACAACAAATATCACAAGTATACCTTTTGATAGAAATCAATGATTCAACCTTAACTCATTGTAGGCAGATTGACTTATGGGAACCCAACAGTGTCACACAATATGTTGGCAAAACATTGAAAAACATTGATTTTTAGATTGATCACACTACTTAGAACAAAAAACAAGAGCATTAATATTTTGCCCTTTCCAAAACTATTGATTAAAGATAAAACATTTTGCAACTCGTTATGTAGGACAGACATCAAAGTCTGACAAAGCGGCTTTAAGAAATCGTATGGGTGTTGTTGATCGGATATTTTGTTGTGTTGAGAAAGAAGACGATGAAAATAAGGTGCAACAATGACACAGTAGGTAGTTTCAATGACATTTCAAATCTCGTCCTAGTTTTTGAATGTTTTTTCTTTAAATATCCTATGTTGTTATCTTTGTGTATAGTCTTTCCTGTTCTTATTTTAATTTCATCAAATTTATCTTGTTGTAATTTTCTTTTTTTTCAAAATGTTATAAATGTTTGGAATATAATTACAATTTAGTTTAAATTTTTAAATTTATTCTGAGAATTAAGGAATATTTATTAATGTAGTGATGGTAATCGGTTTAATTAAGAATTTTGTAAATAATACGAAATCTAGAAGAAGTGATTGCAACCAAATACTTTGATTGGGGGTTTTCTGTGTACTAATTTTTCGGTTATTCGACCAATTGTTTGCAATTGACAAGAGAAAGGAAGTTTATAAAGCAACGTTTTCATCTCTAAAAGAACCAGCAAAATTCGCTAATAAAGGGTGATCCATTTCGAGGTTCCCTACTTTTTTAAAGAAAAAAAACAGAAAGTTAAATTTTAATGGGGAATGTTTATTATCATTTGAAAGAACATTCTTTGGCATTTATTTTTTGAAGATTATGTCTATCAAATGTTGGCCGCGGCTACGTCTCAGATGGTCCATCCGTTGAGTCCAATTTTCGATGACTCGTTCCAGCATTTCGACTGCTAACTGGCGAATGACACGCGTGATGTTTTGCTCTAAGGCCTGAATCGATGCGGGATTGTCCGCATAAACTTTAGACTTTACATATCCCCACAGGAAAAAGTCTAACGGTGTGATATCACACGATCTTGGTGGCCAATCGACCGGCCCAAAACGTGAAATTATCTGTTCACCGAAGTGTTCTCTCAATAAATCCATTGATTGATGCGCTGTGTGGCAAGTGGCACCGTCTGGTCGAAAACAAATGTCGCCGAGATCACGAGCTTCAATTTCAGGCATCAAATAGTCGGTTATCATGGCCCGATAATGGTCGCCATTTACGGTTACGTTCTCAAAAAATATGGACCGATGCTTCCACCGGCCCACAAACCACACCAAACCGTTGTTTTTCCGGATGAAGTGGCAGCTCTTGAATCTCTTCAGGTTGCTCTTCGTCCCAAATGCGGCAATTTTGCTTGTTTACATACCCATTGAGCAAGAAATGGGCCTCATCACAGACCAAAATTTGGCTCGAAAACGTCGGATCTTCTTGGAACTTTTCAAGAGCCCATAGAGCGATGCGAGTCGGTTGGTAAGGTCGGGGGGCTTCAGTTCTTGCACAAGTCGTATTTTGTATGCTTTCAATTTAAGATCTCGACGTAAAATGCGCCAAGTTGTTCCATACGTCAGTCCGAGTTGCTGCGAACGGCGCCGAATCGACTCTCCACGGTTTTCGTGTACACTCTCAGCTACGGCCGCTATATTTTCTTCACTGCGTGCTGGACGTGGTCTATTCGGTCGAATATTATCCAATAATGAATGCTGGGTCTCAAGGTGGGTGATGGTGTTGCCAATAGTACGCTCAGTAGGCCGATTATGTTGACCATAAGTTGAGCGAAGTACACGAATCACATTCTTCACAGAACGTGAATTTTCGTAATAAAGTTGAACGATTTGTAAACGTTGTTCAGGCGTAAGTCTTTCCATGATGAAATGCCAAACAATACTAAACAAAAATAACATGACAGCATGACACGACTCACACGTGATCTGTCGAAAAAGGCTATTGAAAAAAGTATCTCTACTTGGAGCACCCGGTAGATGTTGTTTTTTAAGCCCGATAGAACTTGAAATTGTAGAAAATAACACAATACATGGATCAATGTCATCCATATTTTCAAACAAAAATCATTAACCGTGGTGCGGTAATGATCTCTATTTTCCGTAATGGCTTCATTTTTGAAGAAATATAGTCCGCACCAAACGGTGCCTTCTTCTGGATGTAGTGGACACTGTAGGATCTGTTGTGGATTAGTCTCACTCCGTATGCGGCAATTTTGTTTATTAATAAACCCGTTAGACCGAAAATGAGCCTCATCGCTGAACACAATTTTGCGATAAAACATCGGGTCAGTTTCCAACTGATCTAGAGCACAATAGGCGAAAGAACGACGCATATGATGGTCTCGTGGCTTTATTTCCTGCACCAGTTGGATCTTATACGGTTGTAGGCTAAAATGTTTGTGCCAAATTTTCCACGTAATGGAAGGACAGAACAGCAGTTCCTGTAATCGATGACGAATCGATAAATTTGGACCTTCTTCTACACTTTCGTTTACAACGGCAATATTCTCTTCAGTACGTACATTCCTCCGACGTGTTGCTGTTATTGCATCGTTTAGAGAGTGTGTAGTATGAAATCTATCCACAGTTCGATGTATGATTTGCTCAGATTATGTGCGCCATAAAAATCACGAAGTCGTCTATAAGTTGAGCGAATCGACGATTTATTTTCAAAGTATATTTGGTTAATTTGGTAGCGATATTTAAGCGTGAATTTTTCATGATGATTTGCCAGAGTATACTTATAATAAATGTCAAAAAGTGAGCACAATATGACAGTTCGTTTGACAGCTAACCCTTTCATAAGCTCTATCATAGCAATAAGAAAAACACCCTTCATTAAAACATTTAAATCCATTAATATATCTGTAGTCCATGACTCTCCCTCTCTCCAAGATAAATCAGTGGAACGATCAAAAGTGTCGCGAGGTATAAAGAGTATAAAAAAGAGACTTTAACTTTTTCTTAGAGACTTTAACCCTGATAAGATTTCAATTAAAACAATTTAAAAAATGTAGCTTTAATGATAGCTTTAAGTGAAGATTGGGAATCTGGTTCTTACGACAATTTTAGTCCGTCTGATATGGGTTATTTGTATGTTGGCTAGGTCTGAACATGCAGCTTTTTTCACCAATTTCAATAGCGTTGTTTCATCAATACAATGCACCAGTTCACACATGCATGATTGCGATAGTCAAAGTCCTTGAATTAAAGTTCGGACTGCTTCATCAGGCATCTTATTTGCAGACGTGAAAAAATGGCTCGTTCGTAAAAGATTTGCCAACAATGAAGAGATGGAGTAAGGAACTAAACAGTTCTTACTACCAACAGGGTATCGAAGCTATTGAATATCGCTGTCAGGTTGGGATTTCCCTTATTGTAAATATACTAATTTTTTCTGCCACTTTTCTTGGTTAAAAGTTCGTTATTCAAAATATCTTTTTAAAAACCTTCAAGTGTATGGATACTTTTTCTAGCAAGGGTATTCATAATTGCGACCTCTAGTTTGATTACAAGGTTTACATGGACATACAGACGGACGGACGGACGGATGGACATCGCCAAGTCGGCTCAGAAAATGAATCTGAGTCGATCGGTCAGATGGTTTTGGTAGTTACAATCAATGAGCACAAACCCATAACACAAACTGACCACTTAGTGGTGTAGAGGATATACAAATATGATTTAAATACAACAAAGCCTTTAAAATCTCAAATATTTATGGCCAAACTTTGTGTGAATATCCTGCCTCAATAAATTGATACCATCCATCCATAGACAATATTTACATAAGAAAATGTAAACATTGTTTGCAAAACAATAAATTCAACTTTGTTTGAAGAAAGAAAAAAAAACATGAAACAAAATCAACAGTGTTTATTGTTTTTTTTACGATATGAGTAACAAATAAACATGAATTTTTCCACCAATAATAGCATAATTGACTTTAATGAATATTAAACTTGACAATATATTTGCTTTTATTTTTTGGCGGGGATAGCTCACCAATATGTACAAACCCTGCTAGGCTACAAGCGCTTCAAAGAAAGAACCACCCACTAAAATTGTAAAAAGTGTAGCAAAAACAGTTGCATTCAACACGCACCTCTTCCATTTCTTTTTTCAGTCCATAAACAATGTTGAAATAATTTCATTTTCATTTTTCAAAAATCGTATTTCGATCAGAGATGAGTGAAGTGTTAAGTGGTAATAAAATAAAATAACATACAAATTAAATGTATTGAAAATGAACAGACTGAACCATATTTTGCAGTTAGTTTTTGACATCACTTTCACGTCCCAAAGGGACTTGTTAAATGCTTATTTAAAATTTAAAGATTTCTTTTTTTTTTTTTTAATCAGCTATCTTTAACGAAGATATGTCAGGTACATATACCGTAATAAAAAACAGCTAAGAGAATTTTTTTCGTTATTGGCGAATTTTTAACACCCTACAAACTATAGTTCAGACAATAAAATGGGATAAACTTCCCAGCAAAACCTTGGTAATGATTGGTCATTACCATTTGCATTACATAGTAATGTTAACCCCCTATCGTTTTAATTATTTCAAAGCTAAATGTAAAGGCTTCCTGATAGTGATTTATGTTAACACTTGCTGGTAACGACTACTGTTTCTAATATTAAAAACTATAAATAATGGATTAAATTTGTATTAAATTAAAAAAAGCATTAATTTTCTTTTTTGTTAATATTTAAGAAAAAAAAAATATTAAAATATTATTGGTGAAAATTATGTAATTCTGAAATTAAAATAAACGGAAATTTTAGTACATTTTAGGTTGTATAACCTTTCTTCCGACTCTTCGTCTTCTTTGGAATATATAAATAATATTTCAATCCACAGAGTCCAAGGGATATGTGAAGAAAAGGATTTTGCTTGGAATTTCTCCTCATTTACGATATTTAGATATTAGGTCTCTTAAGGAAGTTTTTTTTTCAAATCTCCAAATTCTTCGATACATTCTGATAAATGAATCAATTTCTCTTTTCGCTGCAACAGATAAAATAATTCTGTACGAACAATGAAGTAAAAGAAAATGATCGTAAATTTCTTCCTTTAAGACGACTATGCCTGTGTATAATGTGGACTGTCTGAACTCAGTTGCGTTCAAATTCACGTGGAATATGTGAACTGAATGAACGTAGTACCTCAAAAGCTGATGCTACTGCAGATTTGAGATGTTTAGTAAAAAAAAATATATAAAGAAGGACTGCAAAAATTATGAAATTAGTGCTTTTTCTATCGATATCACTGCTATTGGGAGTGAATTATTCCGGCGCAGTAAGATTGTGTTAGTATAGTAAAACCTTCAAAGCAACTCAAAGCGGAATATGAATTCTTATAACTCAAGAGATTTGTGAGAATTTTTTTCAGATTTGTTGATGAGGTTATGAACCATTTTTTTAAAATTTTTCTCTAGCGCTTTATTTTCACAGAACCAGTAAAGTCCATAAGTAAATGCATATGTAATGTGTCACAAATGTAGTCAGTTTTGTTTAGATTCCTGCCAAAATTAGTGCATTAATGCGTAAATCAATATCTGTACGTAAAATGTTGACTGGTACTTTATTGCGATTTTTACTAATATGAGGTCGCTGATTTCAAATCTGCACTTGGTTCTTTTCTATCAGCTCGACTTTTCGCGATATACCGTTATGTCCAAAATTATGTTATGTCAGTTAAAAAAAATTTCGTCAACAATATTATCTTTAAAGTTTTAAATTTGCCCAGTAGTTTCAGAGATATCGTGGAAGTTTTGAGAAAAAAGAACAATTTTCCAAAAAAAAATTTTTTTGCTTTTTAAAAATTCGTAAAAAATAAAAATGAGATCACAGGTTTGGTCTAAAAGCATTTGGTTAAACATATTTCGAATGAAATGAGCTTTATTTCATTGCAATCGGTGCACAACTTTTGATTTTGTTTACAATTTACTGAGAAAACTCAATTGATAAAAATCGCGATTCCATAAGATTTTAAGATTTTATAAGATTTTCTTAAATTATAATTTAAGTGAACAAGTTTTTCGTTGATTAAGAACTGAAAAATCCAAAACTGGAAGAAGTGTAAAGTCCTATTACTCTCACGTGAAGTAACGTAACCCATAAAAAAACAAGTAAGAAAATTAAAGTCGGTCTAGCCCGACTATACGATACCCTATACCATGGCTTAGAGACCCTATCTCTTCGGTCCAACTAATTGGATATAGCAAATAAGCATAAACCAAATTTGAGTGGCATTTTTATTAATTTTTATGGCTGCAGATATGAAAAAGTTCATATCGGATGATATGTCTATATGGGGACTAGGTCCAAAATAGGACCGATCCTGACCATATTTGGTAAAGTCACTTACACTTTGAAAAAATATATACAAACCAAATTTGAGAAAAATCTGTGCAATATTTTTGTTTTTTGATAGATTTAATTGAAGATCGGGAAGCAGCTCTATATGGGGCCTATGACTAACAATTTCCTATAGGCATAATTTTTGGACTACTCATTAGTGGATGTAATAAACGCATATAAACCACATTTTGACTAAGATTTGTATGATAATTTGGATCTTATGGCAATATATGTTGATTTCATAGGGGTCATTTGTATGGGGGCTAGGTCTGAACATGGACCGATTCTCACCAATTTCAATAGCGTTCATCTCATGGCCGATAAAAGATTAAATACCAAATTTCATCAAAATATATTCATATTTGCGATCTGTAGTTTGATTACAAAGTTTGCATGGACACACAGACGGACGGACGGACGGACGGACATTGCTATTTCGACTCAAAAAGTGATTCTGAGTCGATCGGTATAATTAAAGATGGGTCTAGGACGAATAATTTTGGTTGTTACAAACAGCAGCACAAAGTCATTATACCCAAACCACATAGTGGTATAGGGTATAATTATAGCCGGTCTAGACCGACTATACGATACCCTATACCATGTGTTTACAGACCCTATCTCTCAGGCCCAACTAACTGGATATATAAAATAAGCATAAACCAAATTTGATTGAAATTTTTATTAATTTTTTCGGCTGCAGATATGAAAAAGTTCATATCGGATGCTATATCTATATGGGGACTAGGCACAAAAATGGACCGATCCTGACCATGTTTGGTAGAGTCTCTTGTATTTTGCAAAAATATATACAAACAAAATTTGAGAAGAATCAGTGCAATATTTTTGTTTTTCGATAGATTTAAGTGAAGATCGGGAAGCGGCTCTATATAGGGCCTATGACTAAGAGTTGTCCAATAGGGATCATTTTTGGACTACTGATTAGTGGATGTAATATATACATATAAACCCATTTTGACTAAGATTTGTATGATAATTTGGATCTTATGGCAATATATGTTGATTTCATGGGGGTAATTTGTATGGGGGCTAGGTCTGAACATGGACCGATTCTCACCAATTTCAATAGCGTTCATCTCATGGCCGATAAAAGATTAAATACCAAATTTCATCAAAATATATTCATATTTGCGACCTGCAGTTTGATTACAAGCTTTACATGGACAGACAGACGGACGGACGGACGGACGGACATCGTTAAATGGAATCAGATAGTGATTCTGATTCGATCGGTATAATTAAAGATGGGTGTAGGTCAAATATTTTTGGTTGTTACAAACAGCACATAGTGGTATAGGGTATAATGAGACATAGATCATAAAAATCGATGAACGCGTTTCGCTTTTATTTACAATTAAGTGAAGGTACCTCGCATTTCCAGCAGTTTGGTTGTAATATGAGCATTAAGGTGCCTACCTACACAGTCATTTGGATTGTTTCCCTGAAAATCTTGGAGACTTCAGTGAAGAACAAGGTGTACGTTTCCATAAAGATATTCGTATTATAGATGAGCGGTACCAGGATCATTGGGATATCGATATGATGGCAGACTATTGTTGGAGCATTAAAAATAAACAAGATAATTTAAATAATTTTCGATGAGTTGTAATTATATTATAATATTTATGTATTAAAAATTTTTCTTTTGCCTTAAAATCCAGGATTTTAAATTCTCTTTTATTGGATTTTAAATTCTCTTTTTATTATAGTTGATCGAAAAAATCTGACTTAATATCTGAAATCAGTGGCCTAAAAACAACTACTATAACACACTTATTGCATAAATAGAACAGCAGCAAACACACACATATTTAAAGATGTTATTTTTGTATGGAAATCGTGATTTTTATCAATTGAATTTTTTCAGTAAATTCTGAACAAAATCAAAAGTTGTGCACCGATTACAATGAAATAAACCTCATTTCATTCGAAATATGTTTAACTAAATGCTATTAGAGCAAACCTGTGATCTATGTCACATTTTTATTTTTTACGAATTTTTAAAAAACAAAAAAATTTTTTTTTCTGAAAATTGTTTTTTTTTTCAAAACTTCAACTACGAAAATTTCAAACGCTTTTGTCACAAAGAGTTGTTCGAAATTTCAATCAACGATCTAGAAGAGGGGCGCAAATCTCTATGAACGTTTTACAAGGAATAATAATGTCTCACAAGGCGTGGAAAAGAGTCAACAATTGTTAACTGTGGCTTTTTCGAGCGCTCAAATATTTTGATTACAGAAAATGTTTACCTCCAAGACGATGAGGAATGGCTTATTCTAAAGAACCATTTTGAGCAGAAGGAAGAAGAAACTGAAGATAAAGTATCCTCACCATATGCTTCTACAAGCAATTGATGTGCCTTAGCTGCAGATTTCTTCAAATTAAAAGGTTCCCTCTAATGATTCTTATTCGGCTCAAAATTCGACAATTTCACATGAAAAAAATATATGATTATCTGAAAATTTTAACATAAGTTACTAGTGGCGCGATCTTTTGTCAAGCGCCACGAACTAATTTGTACACCTGATAATTTTTTAATTTCTTATCTTTAGTTTTATCTATTTGAAATATAATTAAATAATAAACTTATGGTTTTTATCGTATTTATCGTTTTAATTACATGTAAACTTGGATCGATTTAAATCGATTTCAGTGACCAATAACTGACCTCGAAAAAATCTGAAAAAATTCTCAAAAATCTTTTGGGCTATAGGAATTCCCATTTCGCTTTAAAAGTAGCGAAGATAAAAAACAAAAACTTTTTTGGTAAAACGCGCTAGTGGGTACAGTCGCGTTTTATGGTATTTTAATGTTCTTAATTATATCCTGTACCACTTTATGGTCAGGGTATGAATTTGTGCTGATGTTTGTAACTACCAAAAATATTTGACTATACAGATCGACTCAGAATCACTTTCCGAGTCGATTTAGCGATGTCTGTCTGTCCATCCGTCTGTGGGTCTGTGTACACCTTGCAATCAAACTACAATTATAAATATATTTTGATGAAATTTGGTGTTT
Source organism: Cordilura impudica (assembly GCA_963682025.1). Lineage (NCBI taxonomy): Eukaryota > Metazoa > Arthropoda > Insecta > Diptera > Scathophagidae > Cordilura > Cordilura impudica. The sequence continues at coordinate 82,628,584 of OY821517.1, forward strand.
AATCTTTTATCGGCCATTGGACAAATGCTATTGAAATTTGATGAAAATCGGAGCATGTTCAGACCTAGTCCCCATGCAAGTGACCCCTATGAGATCGACTTAAATTGCCATAAGACCCAAATTATCTTATAGATCTCGGTAAAATTTGGTTTGTGTCTGTTCCAAAATTAAACTTTGTAGGACAATTCTTAGTCGTAGCCCCCATATAATGCTGCTGCCCGATTTTTCAAATCTATCAAAAAAACAAAAATGTTGCACAAATTTTGCTCAAATTTGGTTTGTATATGTTTTTCGAAAAAACATATTTCCACCAAATATAGATCTGTCCATTTTTCGAGCTACTCCCCATATAAATATAAGTACCATCCGATATGAACTTCTTAATATCTGCTGGCAAACAAATTAATAACAATGCCATTAAAATTTGTTTTATGCTAATTTTCTATATCAAATTAGTTGGGCCTATAGTCGGTCTGGACCGACTATAAGTTTCTTACTTGTTTTATTATACTAAATAAGTCGAAAATACCAGTTCAGTTTATCTCTGAGCTAAACTTTCTATTTGGATGTTCTCTATAAAATTTCATGGGAATTTTTTTAACTCTCTTTCAGTCATTTTTATTATAAGGTCTAAAATGATTCGTGAACATGGTCATGTGTTATTTTTACTAGTATGCGCCAATTAAATATAAGTTCGTACGAAAGTTGCTCGATTAAAAAAAAAAAAACAAAATAAAATTAAATTCTTTTCATTTAAAAATAATCATAGAGAACATCGAAACACAAAAAATTGTTTACTGTTTTTTGCCCAATTTCATACAGTCGGGACAAAAAAAAAAAATAAAACTTAAAAATTCCTTAAAGTGAAACTGTACCAGCTCAGCGCCAAATCTTTTGAGAGTTCTACTAGGTTTCAGCATTAGAATTTTCCAAGGCCAATTCCAAACACCGGAATTTACAATTAGTTCAACTTATATTTTGTAATACTGGTTATTCTGAATGACTTAAAATTTATATGAAAAATATGTGTTATGGATTTTGGAAATCATAAGCCTTAATTGAATGTTGTTTAGGCTGCACAATTCCTAGATCTTCGAGTAAACATTTTAATATATAATTTAGAACGAAAAGTGTTTTGAAATCTGGGGACTACAAGCATTATTATGTTAAGTTGGTCAATAGATTTTAATTCATTTTGATAAGTAGCTTAGGCCGAGGCCACGCAATGAGCGGCAAAGCGGCGAGCGGCAGAGCGGTGAGCGGCAGAGCGGCGAGTTTGAGCGGCAAGTGGCTTATTACTGAGTGTCATTTCTGAGCGGTTAGTTGTCAAAATGCCATTGTCAGTGTTATTATTTATTATTTATATAAAAAGTTTTTATAATAAAAGCAAAATATTTTCACTATTTTATGATATTTATTTATGTATGACTACATTTCCACCTTTTTCATTTTTTATCGATTGAAAAACAACACAAAAATGGTTGTCTTAAGATAACAACAACAGCTGACTTTAACAATAGCGAATATCGTTTAAAAATTTTACTGAATACCAAAATCGATAATTTTGTTTTCTTTCTCTAACGATTCGATTATCGTTAAAAAGAAGTTACTGAATCGCGCTACAGATTGACAAAACAAAGAAAAGCCATTTTTTTTTGCCATTTTTATTCTTTGCCGCTCAGAAAACAACTAAAAATTAGAACAAGTTCTATTCCTGAGCGGCGCCGCTTAGCCGCTTAAAAATGCCGCTAACTTGCTGCTCATTGCGTGGCCACTTCAGTAGTATTTCATATGGTTAAATTTTTTGCCGCTCACCGCTCTGCCGCTCGCCGCTTTGCCGCTCATTGCGTGGCATCGGCCTTAATCTGATACCATTACTAGATTATAAAAAAATTACAAAAATTCTCAAAATAAAATTGAGAATAGTGGAATTTAAAAACAAAATCACAATTTACATCTTAATTACAGTATTATTTGCAATATGTCTGTAAAATCACGTGAAATCTAAAGTGTGCGAAGTTAGCCCCCCATTTTTGGAAATAAAATTTTCTGAAGATTTTTCTGAATTGTTCTAGGATTGTTCTACAATGTTCCAAAACGATGAGTTTCTAAAATATAATTTGTACCGGTAAATGGAAAAAAACAGAATTTTAAACTTCGCCCCCCCACTTTTGGAAAAAAAAAATTTGGCGGTTGTTTCAGGTTGTTCTACTTGTTCTAAACATTGTTCCAAAATAGATAAGTATGTCGCAAAACATAACGTACGCAAATGAGAACGAAAAACATTTTTTCCGCGATATCAACGTTATTAAACAATATCAATATTTTTATGCAACACGGAAGTTAACATGCAGATTCCAAAATTTCTTTCATACAAGCTATCCTGAATGGCACCCTCACATCGCTCTGAAAATTGGATATGTTATAGAGAGGATGTAAAATTAAGGGACCCGTATATTTGGGGTTGATTAAAATAGTGTTGAGGGTGCCATTCGGATACCTTGTATGAAGGAAATTTTGGAATCTATACGTTAACTTTCGCGTTGCATAAAATATTGTACATATAATGGGGTTTCTTATGCCGTTTTCTTTTCTGACAAAAAATGTCGCATTTTATTTGCACTTTTTCCGAAAAGTATATTTTTTTATATATTCTAAATTAAGAGCAACCTTATGTTATACATCAATCGAAAGGTCTCAAAGGGCAGTGTTCACAAAATGCAAAAAAATTGATTATTATCGTCTTTTAAGTCATAGGGTGAAAATATTCAAAAAAGGGGAACAATGGGGAATAATCTCACACTATGACCTGAAAAAAGTCAATGGCTGGAGTTTTTTGTGATTTACGAGGGCTCGACTTTGAGACCTTTCGATTGATAAGATAAGGTTGCTCTTAATTCAGAATATATAAATAAATACACTTTTCGAAAAAAGTGCAAATAAAGTGCGACATTTTTTTTAGAAAAGAAAATGGCATTAGTCTAATGGACTTCATATAAAAAAATTGTTGCTTACATTGGATTTTTAATTTTTATACCCTCCACTCCAGTGTGCAGAGGGTATATATAAGTTTGTCATTCCGATCGTAATAATTAGAAAAAAAACTTTGGACCCCATAAAATATATATATTTGTGATCCTTATAATAACCGGAGTTGATATAGCGATGCCCGTCTGCCCGTCTGTGGAAATCACGATGACGGCATCAATCGGGCAGCTAGGGTGCTCGTTGATATAAAAAATGATTCACTAACATCCTGAAAAGTTTGCTATTTAAAATCGTCCAAATCAGTCGAGCAGAGCCCGAGATTTGAATGAAGAACTAAAAAAAGTCTTGAAAAATATAATTTTCTATGTTGTTCTTGTCACGATCACGCCCTGAATAGTGCAGCTACAGTGATCATTTTTAGTGAGAATGATTCACCAAATTCATGGGAAGATTTCTATTTCAAAAATCATTAAAATCGGTGGAACAGGTCCAGGGAAATCTCTGAAAAATTAAAAAAAAAAAATGAAAAATATAATGTTTCTATATTGTTCTTATTGTTATTCTAAATGTTGTGTTGTTGTCATAGCTGGACTTGTTGCCTTTGTGGTCGTTGTGGTAATAATATAATAAAAACTAACCCTTTGTACATATTATTATTAACTCTGGTAGAAAAATTTAAAAGTTTCCATTGTTTTGGCATCACTCTAAAAATTTGTTAGATCATTTCTGTTATTACCACGAGCCTGCCTGCAAAATTTCAGATCGAATGGCTCATGGGAAATTGGTTAAAATCGATCCAAAATTTGTTCGACAAGCAGACACTACGAGTTAATATAAAGGGAGTAAAAATTCACCAACATCTGAAGCAAATAATGCTAAAATACCTAGTTGTTAATAAAAAAAAAAACAATGTAAATTTAGCAAACAATAATTTTGTGTATAAATTTATTTATAAATTTATATAAACATATTAAATAATACAAATAATATACATATATTCTATATATGTATATCCATAATAACTGCATGTTAGAAATAAATCGGTATATTATTTTATTTACATAAAATTCTGCAATATTTTGTTGTGGGGAAAATACATTTCTTTTGCATTAACAGAGTGTCACTTCATTTTGCTCAGCGTGACTATGCCACAGTAGATGGCGCCACAATTTTTGTTTGTTATAATTAGCTTTGCAATAGTTATTTCTATTTTAACATGAATGTTAATATTTTCAACTGGATATCATACAGAACAATGTTAAGAGTATACACGGGCTGGTCTTTTCATTATTCTTTTACAAATATGAACATAAGTTTGGCATATTAACTTTTTGTTGTCTTTACAAAATAGAGTTACCGAGTTCATCAATGAGTTTTTTGCTTTCAAAACAGTTCCACATAGTTATATAGAATTATTATTCTGCTTTACCTACAAAATATCTGATTGCGATTACATCTAATTTTTAAAAATTGTTTATAATTACTAAAGCATTATTATTCACATAAATACAAAATTGCACTTTTTAAATTTTCCATTCAAATTTAAGAAAATATCAATTCTAAAAACTGGAATTAAAAATTTCCAATTAAAATTACAATTAATTGAATTTCAGAAAATCATATCAAAACGTCGGAAATTATAATTTTAAATTTAGAAGACATCAATTGCATCTTTAATATATAAATTTTATTGGTTAAACACAAATTGAAATTCAAAAAAAAAAAAAAACACCAAATACCTACATGTGTTTGCATTTAAAAAATTTTTACATTTAAAAAAAAATATTGACATTCAGGAGATTCAGAAACTTCTTTTAACTATAGTCGAATCGTTAAAAAAAAGAAAATAGCAAAATTATCAGTAAAATTTTTAAACGATATTCGCTATTGTTAAAGTCAGCTGTTGTTGTTATCTAAACGACAACCATTTTTGTGTTGTTTATTCAATCGATAAAAACTTAAATTTTTAGGTTGAAATGTCGTCATACATAAATAAAAATCATAAAATAGTGAAAATATTTTGCTTTAATTAAAAAAACTTTTTTATATAAATAAAAAAATTAAATAACATATTCAATTCATTATTTCATTTTCAAATAAACACACAGAAATATTAGCAAAAAAATAAAGATATTAAACATCAACATAAAATCATCCTGTCAAACACGAAGTAATTTGTTTTTTTCTATTCTTCTTTGTGTTTTTCGCTTATTTTGACAGAGATGCCACTCGTTTACAATTTAAATAAATAGAAAAATAGATTTGTCGACTGTCGTTAAGATGTCTATACTTAGTGAATCACTTAATCCTTAGTGCAAACAACAATAGCTGTCGATATATTTTGCGATTGTCGGATCGTTGAAATTTACAGTATCACACTACAGAAAACATTAATTTAAATTCAATGAATTTTAGAAAACGTCAAATGATATTTAATAATTGCTAACATAAAAATTGTTACATAAATAAATGCAATTTGATGAGAATGTTATTTATATATAAATTTTCACAATTTTTTTTGGATGAAAATTTGAAGTTTTTCAGAAAATAAAGAGAACAAATTATTTTATTTAAAATGTTTGGGACATTTGGTTTTTGCGTTTGGCATCCCTAATTTGAATATTTATTATTATAAATTTATTCTCTGTTTTCCAAATATGGCAATATTTTAATAAAAAAATTGAGAGAGTTTTTTTTTTGGTTATTATTTTATTACTCCATCCGACCTATATGGCCGCAATGAAGAAATATTTGGCCAGTTAAAAGAAACTACACAGCCATCTCCAATTAGCACGATTTAATGCATATAGCCACCCTACACAACCATTACCTTTGCAATGGAGGTTAGGGCGAGCTATTTAATTAGCAAAAACTAAATTAAACGAGAAGTTATGTCATATAACCGGAAACGCATGCATATAGAAAACGCATTATGCATATTCCAATATTTTTCTTACATTTATTATCAATACTCACACCGAGGTGGAGGGTATCAAAGATTCGGCACAGCCGAATTTAACATTCTTACTTGTTTTTTATGTTAACTTTTCTACATCATAGAGAGTTGAAATTTCGGAAGAAACAGATAATGATTCGATAAACCGGCGTCTTTCGATCGATAACCCATTCTCCATTCTCCGCGTGCTTTGTATTTTAAACGAGCCACGTATTTTAAACGAGGTCTTGTCACCTGATTATCGCTATATGATAAATGCATTAGGACAGCCTCCTATACCAAGCGATGCGATTTTAAAAAAATTGGCGATAAAATAAGCGACAGTGAACACTCGATTGGCCCAAAGTATATTTATACGATTTTACATGAGAATCGATAATGTACTTGGGACAAGATTCTCGCATTTCACAACGTCGAAGTTCATAATAACTCGAAGTTGGATGATTCGGAATAAGATTCATGTCTGAAAGATCGAAACTCGAAAGGGGAAATTACTTCCAGCATGAATATTCCCTACAGGACTTGGGTCATTATGACTCCAGAGAAGCTACGGTATACTGATCGAGTATTATCCGAAATAAATTATACCGTTTTAGCTCGAAAAATTTGGACGGATCTTGCAAAGAATGCTGAAGTACTTTTTCAGGAATGATTGTCAAACAATCGACGCCGATACGAGATGTCACAATGGAGTGCTCAGTACAACATTTCGACGAATCCGGATTCGTTGTACATTAAATTGAAATGGTTAAATTTTTACTTAGCGTTCTTAACCACCAAAAAGCGGGAAAAATGTTTTAAGTTAAATGATCCCGCTAAATGTGGAATAATGTGTCAGGTTAGTTTTGCGGTTCCTCAACTTTTCGAATGTCGTAGTTTAGACAAACTGGCATTTCACGGCCCACTTGAATCTCACATCACGTTATATAAATTAATTAAATTTATTGTGAATTTATTATGATTGGGACATGTTTTGTCTTTTACGATTTTATTCAAATTAAAAATATATTTTCCAAAAACGTCTTTTATGACAAAATCAAAAATACTTAAAAATAATAATGTTGATAATTCCCTAGCCAATTATGTCATTTCACCAACAACTATTGTGTTAACTAGTACAGTGTTAACTATCCCCTCACTCAAGTGATGGCCGTCCTCGGTCTTATTTAGAACAGTTTCAGCAGCAGACTTTAACTTGAGTCAATCTCATTGAAATAATGTAGGCTCCCATATTCATCACATACACCAATTGTGTTCTTAGAATTTTTCCATGATTATAACCTACTGATAATGTCATCTTTGATAAATTCAATACAGTAGGTACTATTTACAACCAGATATTCTTAATTATCTTCTTTAGCATTTGTAAAGGTTTGGATAACTGGACTGTTGAATAATTTCTTAAAAAATGGTAAGCTGGATATATGCCGATTTTCTTGGATGATATTTTTTAATAATCCGTTATGGTGGACGATGAATTAACAGTTATGGAGTGAGTATGTGCCAAAGGATAGTTGGATAATCTTTTCGAAGTGTAGAGGCCGATTTTCTTATATTATGTTCAATGTTCTGAGTACTTAATTATAAATTACAAACATTAACATTAATGAAATAAAAACAGAAACAAAAACTAGAACAACAAACATTGAAAACATCTGAGTTAAACTAAAACTTGCTTAGTGTGTAAACAAATAAGAACATGAAGAAAAACAAAAACAATTCAATAATACATACTTTCATTAAATATAAAATACTAATATTCGTGTATTGTTCGTTAACAATTTCAAATCAGATCGTTTTAAAATAGTTGGACTCACAAAATTGGTTTTTACCAATGTTACTGGCAGTATTAGTTTTTGCAACTGTATTTAAATATTTCAATTCCTCATTAATAGGATTTAGGAAAAACTAGTGTCAATTTTTTCTTTTTTGTACTCACAATAGATATGTTAATCTAGAAAATAGGAAGATTCGCTGAATTTCAGAAATCTATGGCATTACAGATAAGAAGCATTCATCACAAAATAGATCATCGTAGATTGTTCTTATGGACTACCCTCCCTTTAATGAGAATGGTCGTACCCATATCAGCTTCTACCCGAGCTTCCTCATATAATGGGGTCAACTTATTCCCTAACCTCCGATTGTTTTTCACGAAAACTTTTTCTCCTACTTCAAAAACTCTATTTTGACGCTTTGCATTAAAATGTTCCAGTTGTTTAGCCTGTGCATTTCTAATACGCTCCATTATTTTCTGCCTGAATCCAGGTGAGACAGAATGAATAGTATCTATTGGTCTTTCATTGGTTACGGAATGGATTGTCCTATTATACTATATAGTCGCTTGCAAAATTAGGTCAGCTGTGTCATTAATCTTCCTCTCAAACTTTAAACATCTTGCTATTTCTGCAAGAGTGCTATGAAACCTCTCAACTTGCCCGTTCGATGTACTGTGCAATGGAGGGGAGTTAACAATTTGGACATTAAATCGGTTCTCCAAAATCGTTCTAATTGTTTCGGAATTGAAAGACTTTTCATTATCGCAATATATGATTCTAGTTTCAGGAAAAAGGTTCATTAGCTGTAGAATAGAATCCTTCACATCTACAATTGTCCGTGACTGTATCGGTTGAACAACAGCAAATTTTGAAAATTTATCCACACAGGTTAAAAAAAATTCTTATCGGTAGAATAAATATCAATATGGAGAATTTCACCAGTGTAAGAAGGTATGACAGTTTCTCCTATAATATGTTTTTCCGGGTGTCGTTTATACTTAGCTTTTGAACAAGTATTGCAATTTGTGACTATCTCATTGCATAATTTTGTCATTTTTGGGAAGTAATAATCTAATAGTATTTGCTTAACATTTTCTTGCGACGCTCTATGAGCCCGATTATGTTCTGTCACCACAATTTCTCGTTGCTCATTTTTGTCGAAAATGTCTAAAACAAATTTATTTGAATATCGAAATTTTGTTGCAGGAAAAAGTTTAACCAAATCATGCTGAATGTGAGCTAAAACAGATAGTTCGCAATGTATAGCATTTACTACACCCGTATGTATCACGTCTTGGATTTTTGACAGTAGTGCGTCCTTAACAGAAAACTGCACAATGTGTCTGGTTTTATTCCCAAAGAGTATAAAATTGCGGGTAGTAGGGAATTCAGCTTCCTCGATAATGATCTGATTTCGAAAACAGTTTACTGGTTGGTCTGTGCTTTCTATAGTATAAGTAAGTGACTCCTCACTATGAACTGTAGCTAAATCGGAACGATTGTCATCCTCCGTTACATGTATGTGTTGTCGAGACAATGCATCTGCAACATAATTTTCTTTTCCAGGTTTGTAAAGTATATTTGCATTGTGCTCATCGACAAAAGCTTTCCAACGTTTTATTTTCGCATTCGGATTTCGATCTGAAACTGCGAATGTCAGGGGTTGGTGGTCTGTGAAAATATTGAGAGTCTTCACACCGTATAGATAATGTCGGAGAGACTTTAAAGCCCAAACAATAGCTAGAAGTTCTCTCTCATTTGTAGCGAAATTTAATTCCTTCTCTGTCAATACTCTCGAAATCATTGTTATAGGCCTTCCGTCTTGCGACAAAACGGCACCAAGACCATGAGATGATGCATCAGTTGTAAGATCAAACGGCTTACCAAAGTCAGGGTACATCAACATTACGTCCTCTGTAGTTAAAATGTCTTTTAATTTACGGAAAGCTCTTAATTTATCTTCTTGGAGATTAACTAAAATTTTTTTAGATTGGGTAGCGCGTATTTTGCCGTTCTCGCCTTTTAAAATATCTGTTAATGGTTTTGCTATTTTAGCAAAGTCCTTTATAAAACACCGATAATAGCTCGCTAGACCAAGAAAAGATCTGATGGCAAACAATGTGGTGGGTACGGGGTAATTTTTAATTGTATCGACTTTGGTTGAAGATGTTTTAATACCTCCCGTTGACACAGTAAATCCAAGGTATTCAACTTCTGTTTTAAAAAAAATTGATTTTTCAACTGAGACCCTCATGTTCGCTTCGAGCAGGCTCTTAAGAACGCAGTCGATATGATTGACATGATCTTCCTTAGTCTCTGAAAAGATAATAACGTCATCCACATAGACGTAACAAGTTTTACCGATTTGTTCCCTGAGAACATCGTCTATTGCCCTTTGAAACATGCTCGGGGCATTTTTTAACCCAAATGGTAGTCGGCAAAACTCATACTTGCCGTTGTTGACGGAAAAGGCAGTTTTTTCTCTGTCCCTCTCGGCAAGTTCTATCTGATGAAATCCTGATTTTAAATCTAATGTGGTAAAATAATTTGCTTTGCCTAAATTGGACAATATCACTGTTATATTGGGAACAGGATATTTATCATCAATTGTTTTGTTGTTGAGCTTCCGAAAGTCTATTACAAGACGTTTCTTCTTGTTGCCCAAATGATCCACTCCTTTCTTGTCAACAACCCAGACCGGACTGTTATAAGGTGACCTGGAAGGTCGAATAATACCGTCAGCCAAGAGCTGTTTTATTTCAGCATTAACAAAGTCAGCTACACCCATTGGGTATGGGTATAGTTTTGAGTAAACGGGACTTTCATCCTCCATTTTAATGGTAGCAACGATATTGGTGTTGTAAGGCAGAGCTTCATTAGGGTCAGCAAATGCCTTTATTCTATTCCTCATCATCCTCTGAAAGTTTATTTTTACCGGGAAAGGTACATCCAACTTCTCAATATCTATGAAATTAACGTCTTTGCATTCGAAAAAATCTATTTTTTCATATCCAGAGTTATGAACAATTTCCCCTTCTTTTAAATCAATTTTTGCGTTGACTTTTTTAAGTAAGTCCAATCCAATAATTCCATCAAATGTGGATAAGGATTTTAAAATAAAAAACGTTGTATTTTCACCAAATAAGTTTATGTAACATTTTAGTTTCACAGAGTCTTGGCCGTGAATTGAGTGAACCAAAAATTGTTTATTGACAGGTATCACACCTTTTAGTCCTGCTAATGACTTTATATAATTTTTAGAAGCTCCAGTGTCAATTAAAAGTTTAATAGTCCTTCCTGCTACGGTTCGCTTTATGAATGGTAGCAGGGAGTTGCCCCTAAAAAATTAACATAGTCAGTAGATTCGACTACTTCATCAGCTATATCTTGAGATTCTATTTCAGCTGAATCACTATACTGGTTTCCTTTCTGAATTCCCTGTAAATGAGTTTCTTGACTAATATTGTAAATTTTCTGAAATTTGGGTCCTGTATTCCTGTCAGATACTGCCTGACGCTTAAAAGGTTGTCCCTGTGACCAGTTCGGTTTAAAAGTATTAGTGGGCTGTCTACATTGAGACGATGTTGGATCTATGTCCATAGGTACGGGGTGGCAATCATTGTAAGTCCGTGAATTGGGAATCTGTTTGACGTAATGTGGGTTCTTTTGACGGTATGAGTAACCGTGGGCAGAATATCTTTGATCGTCAGATGTTTTCAAGATATTTGAAGTTCGACCTTTTTTTTCCTCATTTCTATTGGCATACGTCGTCGCAAAAACATATCTTTCATGATTTGCTTCAACTTCTTGAGCCAATGCGAGGGCAGTAGGAAGATCGCATGCACGGGCTGAAAAAAGGACATCGCATAATGGCTTTTTAAGACCGGATATGAAAACACGAAGCGCATCTTGCCTATATTTATCATTAATAATCAACGCTAATGGTTTATCATGTGTCATTAGTGTTTTATTGGTCAGTAACGAAAGTTTCTGTTCAACTTCATCGTAAAATTGAACTACTGTTTGATTGCCTTGTCTCAGCGTGCTGAGCTCTTGTTCAATTAGATAGATTGGGCGTTTGTCAGCATAGGTAACGTCAAGTCGGGCTATAATAGCAGAAAAATTCAAGACTGTATTAAATGATGCTAATACCGCATCTGCTGGACCCTTAATCTTGTTCCTTATTATTGCTATGGCCTGGTAATGTTTCGAACTACCATCGTAATTCTCAAACACTTTATATGCAGTATTTGCTGCCTGTCTCCATGACACATAATTGTCAATTTTTCCTTCAAATTCAGGCAATGATTTTACAACGTCCAGTGATTCGTTGCAAGCTATTGAGGAAATGATCTTAGCTTCCTCATATGTTTTTATTTCTGTTTTCCCAATTGAGAGATAAGTTATTTGTTTTGAAAGTTCTTCAATTTTTCTTTCAAATTCTACTTTCTGTGCTTGTGTCGCTACACGCACTGCAGATTCTAATATTCTGGAAATTTCATCTACATTCATTTTTCTGCCTTTGTCTCCTTTATTAATGTTTAGATCCCGAAATAAATTAATTAAATTTTCCTCATTCATACAAACTGAAGACACAAATTGACACTTTTTAAAGAAAAAAAAATTCAAAGATTTTCTCTAATTTTTGATGAGGTTTGAAAATCTCTATACAAATTGAAAACACAAGTTGACACTTCTGAAGAAAAAAAAATTTTAAAATTTTCAATAATTTTTGATGAGATTTGAAAATTTATATTAATGAACAATACACTTACATTCCTTTTGTAGATTTGTTCATCTATTTAAACTAATTCTCTTCCTTCTCGTTTGTAGTTGCAGGTAGTGTATTCAATATAAATGATCTTGATCTTATTTCCTCCTTTAATTTCCAGTTTGTAGAAATGGATATCTTCCTTCAGTTTTACTTTGTTGAGATATAACTTTCGGCTTTAGTTTGTAAAGAGTTTAATTCAGTTTAATTTCGAGTTTGTAGATGTAAATCTTCCTTTGGTTTTCTTTATCGTCACTGATTGGTTGTTTGAGTTATCCTTTTGTAAGATATAACTTTGGGGTTTTTCCCGTTGGGCGCCAATTAATTAAATTTATTGTGAATTTATTATGATTGGGACATGTTTTGTCTTTTACGATTTTATTCAAATTAAAAATATATTTTCCAAAAACGTCTTTTATGACAAAATCAAAAATACTTAAAAATAATAATGTTGATAATTCCCTAGCCAATTATGTCATTTCACCAACAACTATTGTGTTAACTAGTACAGTGTTAACTTATACAAGCATTTGTTACAAACTAAATGAAAACTCTAACATACCAACTCCTTCTTATATTGAATAATATTAAAATAACAAAATTCCCTAAAACTTCAACAGCAAGTGCAGGAGTATTTTTTTATATACGAGTATTTTAATATCTTCTGTATTTTTATTGACAGTCACGCAATATAACTTCACTTCATATATTTTTGTCTGTGAGAAAAGTTTTGGTATAAATTAGCATTAAGCCATGTACGAGTATTTTGTTATACTTTTTTCTGATCAAGTGCTATTCTACAAAAACAGGGGTCAGAACTTAAGCACGTGCCTCCATTAAAAATATAGGCCAATGGATAAAACTATAATCCAGTATGAACGAGTATGTATTTATACGAAGTCATTATTAAAAATTGGCAGTACAAAAATATTCGAATATATACATATATACATATGTACCACCAATAACTCTATGTATTTTTTAGAATATATCATCGTGCACTTGCTAGAAAATATATATCTATACCTAATTAAAACTGTCGTACTAAAAATTAGAAAATTTTACTAAGCTAAATTATTTTTTTTAAATACACTTTTAAGCTATTCATTACTTTTTTTTTTATATAATATTTAAGGTTTGTTGCCGTTAACAAATTTCATTCAGATAAAACCTGTAAAGAAAAGAAAAAATTCATAAGAAAAAGTATTCGAACAGTTAAAATATTAATACAAAAAAACTAAATTTACATTAAATATTTCTTAAGTTAGTAACTTTTAGAATATCCTTTGCCCTTTAGGATCTCTGTGAGCCGATTTAGCATCGACTTAACAAACTTTAAAGTAGCCCCTTTACTAATTTTACCCCACACCTCCAAAATGAGACTTTTTGATAATTCCTTTTATGCTGACTGATTCTGCGCTCCAGCAAATTCCACAATTTCTCAAAAGGATTAAGATTGGGTAATTGGGATGGTGACTTCAACTGATTTTTAGTATTGTAGAGCAACCACAACTTGTGATTGTGTGCAATACCCTTTGGATCATTATTCTGTTGGAACCAAAAATCTTCACCAAGGTTTAGTTGTTGTGCACTTTGTTTTAAATTTTCTTCTAAAATGTTTATTTTGAAACCGGGCAAACCGAATGATCACACGGAAAGCTACCGTCCTATTAGTTTACATAGTAGTGTAGGAAAAAAATATATGAAAAAAATGTTAAAGAAAAATTATGTTTATCTATAGATGAAAATATCATTATTCCCAAAGAATAGTTTGGTTTTCCCCCTATTTCACAACACACCAAATAATAAGAATTACAAACTTTGTTAAGGGTGAATTCGTTAACAAAACGTCAACTGCTATGGTAATTTTAGATGGTGAAAAAGCATTTGATACTATATGGTATAATGGACTAATATCTATGATATTATTAAGGAAGCTGATTTCTTGCGACCGATGTAATTTTATTAATTAATAACCGATTTTGACCAAAAATACTCCATTTGAAAGTTATTTATTTTTAGCTGTCCACCAGATTTACAGATTTGCACCGTCTAGAACATTTTTTTTTATTAATGCATACTGTTTGTATGTTTATTATAAATATTAACAAATATATATGATGAAATTGAATACATTTATGCTCTTATAAAATTATTTATGAATGAATGAAATGAAAACATAAAATTTTCTAGATTTTGCTCTCGAACTTCCAGTACTGGGCTCTGCTAGTATAAATTAATATCATATGGTTTTCCCCATTATCGAATGAAAATTGTACAATATTTCTTATCAAAACGGTGATTTATTGTTTTTATAAATACCACAAGGCTCTGTCTATGGACCTTTGTTATACACACAGAAAAAAAATTCGCCAACCGAATTGTTCTAAAATTTAACGGCTGAATTTTCGATAGTATCACCAGAAATTTTATGCCAAATAACCATTTGCTATGTATTATGATAAAATATTTATTTGTGAAGACAATAGAATGGTAATTGCAATCAACTCAAAATTCGGTTGTTAACTTCAGGAAAAAAGGAAAAAACAGCTTTCTTTTGAGCAAAAAAGGGCCTTTTCGATTTAGCAAAAAAAAGGTAAAAATTTTTTTTTTTCGAAAGATTGAATAAATAGCTATCTACACTAGTCGGGACAAATTTTGGTATTAACAATATCTAACAAGTTACATGGATGTGAAAAAACATTTGTTTGGCCAATAGGAAGGAGTAACCTTGGTGCAAATTTCATCCCGATCGGAAGACATCGGTTTCAAAAGTCGGGTCACTTGTCATGAAACCCCCCATATATATATCGATAAAATTTGGTGTATGTGTGCCCATTATACTCACTAATCAGTAGTCGAAAAATTAACCTTGTAGGCCCATTTTTAGTTATAGTCCTCATGTAGAGCTGATTCCCGATCTTCACAAAAACAAAAATATTTTATAGATTTTTTTCAAATATTATTTATATGTGTTTTTGAGAAAATTAATTGACTTTACCAAATATGATTATGATCAGTCCATTTTTCGACCTAGGCTCCATATAAAAATAACATAAGATATGAACGCCACAAATCAATAACGATAGCTCTAACATTTGTTATCTATTTTTTTATTTTTTATATCCAAAGTTGGACCCAAGACTCTTTCTCGAATCGCATGGTATATAGTATCGTATAGTCTGTCTAGACCGACGTGTTTCTTCCAATTATTTGAATTCTCATTTCTTCTTCGCTTGTGAAAAACAGAAATCAGAAAATTTTTAAATATTCAACTACTTGTTCCTATTCTTTAATGAAATCGAATCAGATCTTTTACATAGATCTTTTACTGGTATCAAAATCCTGTATACTTAGTAATCCCTACCATATACTATGGACATACATATTTAATACTAAAGATAAATGTTGTATGATACATGCGAAGTGTTTGTCAATTATTTCTACTATGGAAATTTTGATAGATAACCACAATTCTATGTTTATTTTTAAGTACCATGTACTTCAGATCTGCATATGTTGTACTTAATATTTATCGTTGTACTGGAAGAGAATTATAGTACTTGTCAAGTATCGTAGTACACGTCATTTACATTGGAACACTCTGTAATACTGATAAATAATATTTACGTACTTCGTATAGATTATTTTGTAGACAGGAATTTTTGTATTTCGGATTTTTGGCAAGTATTATGGAGCTTGTCGTGTGTAATAATTATTTATTTATTTATTCAGTTATATAATATTAAGCCATTCTGGCCAAAAATATATATTACATAGTAATAGTATCCTGAGATCTAAATTTGCAATAGTGAATACCTTAATAGAAATAAATTCATGAAATAGCTTACTTATTTATTTTATTTTATTTATTGGCTCCCAAGCCATAATGAAAAACAAGTAACAACAAATAGAAATAATTAAAGTGTTAGTAATAAGGTCCAATACAGCAATAACTTAATCATTGTAGATGTTGTTGTAATGCAAACCACAGTTATGAGAACAAAGACATCGATTAAAAATTAACTAGTCACATAAATTACATAGCAAAATGTTCCAATAATTTCATCGGAAAACATTATTAATTAGAATGCGAGAAAAATCATAAGTGGTAGGGCAATCTGTTCCAACATCGTGAAACTGAGACTATATATGAACTCTCAAACATAGATTCATTAATCCTAGGAAAACAAATTTGAGGATTCCTTGTTGATCAATATGATTGCATTAATAAAGGTATATCAGTACCAATCTTAATGATCCTACGAAAAAGTATTAAATTACAATATCTAGTAAAATCCTTTAAAGAACATCCCAGAAAACGATTCACGTAACCCTAAATTTGGCACGACGCTGAACTCTATATACATATATCACTATAGTATTTACAAAACGTTTTAAGCGATTCAAATTTACACCAATAGTACAAGATATAATCTTGAAAGCATATAGCACCTGCGGTAATAAAATTGCATGAGCTAGTCACAACCGTATATTAAAAGGAAAATAGATATTAATAGAGTAAATTCTACGCAAGGTACCCCAAATCATGCCAGGTAATGCATCAATATGAGATTTAAAACAGAGTTTACTGTCTAGAATAACACCAAAGCATTTGTGTTGATTCACAAAATCAATTTCATTATCCCCTAAAAAAACATTGAGATCACGCCGAAAGCGATTTGTAGGTCCAAACATCATAGTTTTAGTTTTAGAGAAGTTAATAGTTAGGGAACTTACTATAGCCCATTGCAAGACACAGTCAAGACAAACATTAATATCATGCTCCAATACATCACAAAAGTCCATAGTGCCATTTAAAAGTAAGAAAACATCATCAGCATACAAAAACGTTCTACAGATCCTAGAATTAGTCAACTCAGATAGGTAATTAATATAAAAAATGAATAGTAAAAGATCCAAAACAGATCCCTGAGGGACTCCAGAAGTACATACAAACTGTGATAGATCTGCCACTCAAGTAAGAAAAAATAACCTTACATACAGACTTATAAAACTTGTATTCATCGCTTAGTTTAAGAATCATTCTATAATAATTGATAGAGAGTTGAATGCTTTAGAGAGGCCTAGAGATGTTACAACACTTAGCTTGCCACTATTAACATTCTCACGTATGCTGTCTGTAAGCTTTAGAACCAAAGATGTAGTGTTATAACCTTTACGAAAAGCATACTGCAATTCGTATACCCTTCTGGAGACACATTGCAACATCTGGTTCTTGAGAAACTGTTCAACAAATATTAAAGTAAATATTTGACATACTTGGCATGTATGTTTAAAATAAATTGTTTTATATGCAATATAAATAATTTAAATACAGAGCATGAAATGTAAATTTTTATAAACTAAATTTTTTAATTTGTTAGAATATTTGCATTTCCCATGACTATCGAAAAAGACCACCATTGCGATCGAATTCTAAGAATACGAAACTCAACGATGCAAACATTCCCATATTTCACTTGTTATATACATTTAATATTAAAATCTTTAGCCAATTTAAAGGCGTTGATTTTCTAACCAACCTTAATGAGACTCTTTTTTTATTCAAAAAACGATAGAGAATCTTAAACTAGAAGTCAAGGAGAAGTTATACTGGTTAGCCCCCTCTATAAGTCAAACTATAAGAACAATAAAACGGCAGCTCGACAAGTAGCAGCACACCCCAAAAATTTTTAATACAATAGAAAAGAACAAAAGCTGATAACCGACAAATTTGCGACAATATACCTCAACATTTACAAACGTTCGCAACATGATACACAAGAACATCAGAAAAACTACCGATCTATTGATTAAATGACAACCCTGTAGGCATGAACGATTAACAATCTTTATGACTATCTTCAAAAAAAAAAAAAAAAAAAATACACCACAATGACAAAACTCACTCTCACAAATGCTCGAATTGACGAAGAAGACAAACACAAAACATTTGACAATAAGATAAAAATGTCACACAACAAACCGCACTAAACTGAATAAACAACAAATTTATTGGTTTTAACAACTAACCTTAAACCAAGGAATACTCCTGCCAAATACATTATCTACTTGTGTTTCAATATTTACAAGCCTGACCATTGTTTGAAACTCACCCTCACTTGTTGTGGAATTGTTTCGTTCGTACGTCTTACAATGCATTTTTAATACAAATAACTTACAATATGCAGCTTGTAGTGTTGCCCTTATTCCATAAAAGAAAACAAAGTTCAGAATATTTAAATTGCCTCATAATATTTGTTAAGGATCAGGTATTTACTTTTAGTTAAAGAATCTGCGAAACAAGTTTCATAAGTGTTTTTTTAAATCTGGTTTTTTCAAAAGATAATGAGAAGTTCATTTATGATAATTATAATTATAATAATATAATATAATTATTTATTATATATTATATTATATAATTATATTATATTATATAATTATAATTAATATAATATAATTATAATTATATTATAATTATATAATTATAATTAATTATAATTATATAATTATAATTATAATTATAATATAATTATAATTATTATAATTATCAAAGAGAATTCAACTTTCTAAATAAATTTTTATATAATCTTTTTATCTTACAAAAAGAATGTGAAATTAAATCTAATCCCAAATCGTTTTGGTCTTATGTTAAATCTAAAAACAAGTTTCAGATATTCCAACTATCATAAAATATGATGGCTCTGTTTCTAAATCTGGTAGTGATGTTGTAAATCTGTTTGCCAATTTTTTCAGCTCAAATTTTGATTATTCAATGATTCATACAGCTAGATACTCATATTCATTTGACATTGGTATCATTGAAGTCTCTGTTGATGATGTTTTTAATTATTTATTTAATTAAAAAATAATTTTAAATTAGATTCAGATGGTTTATGTACAATTTTTTGAAAAAGTGTGCATTTTCTATCGCGTTTGCACTTAAATATATTTTTAATTTATCATTAAAAGAAGGAATTTTCATTGACAAGTGAAAATCAACGACCATTACTCCAGTTTTTAAAAATAGTAATATATTATATGGTAAAATATTCTATTAGTTATCCTCCTTGCTTGATATATATAACTTACAAAATGATTTATATAATCTTCATAATTGGTGTTTGGTTAATAATCTGGTTTTAAATCTTTCAAAATGTCGTCATGTCTCTTTTTCTAGATCTCGCAATCCGATAACGCCTTGTTTTAGTTTGGGTGGTCACAATTCAACTACTGTTGACATAGTGACTGATCTGGGAGTTGTTTTTGACTCTACAATGTCTTTCATTCCCCATATAAATTATATTGTACCGAAAGCTTATAAAATTCTTGCATTTATTAGGAGAAATTGCTCTGATTTTTCTGATCCTAATACATTAAAATTGATCTACACATCTTATGTTAGATCAAAATTAGAGTATGCTGCCATCGTGTGGAGTCCACATTGTGGGAAAAACATCTCTCGCATTGAGCAAGTGCAACAGCGTGTATTTCTTAAATACGCTCTCTCGTCAATTAATTTTGTTGATCCCTTACCATTATATGAAGCTAAAGGCTTGCATCTTGGTCTTGAGACTTTAGAATATAGGCGTAGATTTCAAAGCTTATTGTTTATATTTGATTTTATTAATTGTGGTATTGATTGTCATGACTTGCTCTCGTAAATATCTTTTTATGTCTCTCCTAGAATGTTACGTCATAATCATCATATATTTAGGGCCATTATTACAACTTGCCGTTAGTTAAAGGCAGGATTTTGTCTGCCCGATAAATAGCTTTGTATTATTACAACTTTAATTTTTTATTGTTATTACTATTAATAATAATAATACTTAATGGATAAAAAAGTAATAAATAAAGGTTTTATAATGTAAAGCCATTTATCGGTCCGACAAAATCCTGCCTTTAACTAACGGCAAGTTGTAATAATGGCCCTTAATGTATCATACCATCGTACTAATTATGCAATAAACAGTATGTTAAATCGTGCTTGTAACGATCTCAATAACATAAATGCAATGGCCGTTAAAAAAAAATCGCACTATTGAATTTTGCACTTCAAAATAAAGCTGTTTCTCTTTGAGTTATTAAATTTATAAAATCAGACATATTTATTTAATTTGTGTAATAATTTTTAATTAAGTTATAGTCTGTAAGGAACTCTTGTATTCCATTGACTGAATAAATGAAATGAAATGAAATGAAATGAAATGAAATGAAATGAAATGAAATGAAATGAAAAGTAATGAAATGAAATGAAATGAAATGAAATGTAATGAAATGAAATGAAATGAAATGAAATGAAATGAAATGAAATGAAATGAAATGAAATGAAATGAAATGAAATGAAATGAAATGAAATGAAATGAAATGAAATGAAATGAAAATGTAAACTGTGTCTAGTATTATCAAATAAGATTTAAAGCAGGGACTGTTTAGTTTCCAATATCTCGTTTTTATTACTCAAAGACCGATTTCCATACAACTTATGACTTAATGTAAAGGGAACTTCTATTTTAAACAGGGACCGAAAATAACAGTTATTTTGAATTTTTTTTTAACAAAAACAAAAGCATATAAAATTAAATGTTATCTAGTCTTTCCCAAAATGTTTTGGAAAGAGTAGAAATATTTTCAACCAATACAAAAAAAAAACGTAAAAAATGTAAAAAAAAATAAAAAATTTTTTGCATTTAACCTAAATGCCAATTAAAAATTCCAAGGAAGTACACTTTTTTGGTATTTCTAAATTTTTTTGCCTGGTTGTTTATTATGTTGGATCGAGAAATAACCTTTTTTCTGCTCGACAAAATCAAAATCAAACAAGAGTATTAAATACAGGTGTACTGATTCTTTAAACCCCCCACATCTGTTATAAACACAATATAACCAAGGTGAACACTGAGGGATAAAAAAAGGTTAAGTTTCACTTAAAATGATGTTTAAAACTGAGAAGATTATTAACAAACATTTTAGGTATTTTCGTGTTTTTATACCCTATACCCAGGCGCGGATCCAGGAAACTAAAACAAATGAAGCCGAAGAACAATTCAAAATAATTTTTGAAAAAGCAGAAGCTATTTGCGTTGGAATGGAAATTCCAATTGAGAAGTCGCGATATGAAAGAAATCATCTAATTAAAGATGTGCAAGAGTACTATCGCGTTGTGGGTTACATTCCCCTAATAGAAACTATTTTATCAGATTTAAAAACACGTTTTTCGAAAGACGTTCTTAATTTATTTAATATCACTAAACTACTACCCTATAATATAGTAAATATCTCATTTTCAGATATTAAACTTTTAATACCACAACTGGTAGATGATCTAATTATATTTCATAAAACAGATAAAAATCTTTTATTAGCAAAAGTTGAAGCTGAAATTCTTCACTGGCAACAAAAATGGAAAATTTCTAAAGATCTTGCAAATAATGTGTTAAATTGTTTAGAAAGCTGTGATAAAGACATTTATCCAAAGTTAAGGATAATATTCCAAATTTTTGCTTCGATGCCTGTCAGTAATGCTACTGCTGAAAAATCTTTTTCCACTCTTCGTCGTATTAAAACATGGGTTAGGTCGACAATGACGGAGAACAGGCTAAATGGATTAGCTATGATGCATATCCATCAAAATATTGATATTAATCCAAACGATGTTTTAGACAAATTTGCCTCACAACGAAATCACAAATTATTTATTTGATGAAAATATATTTTTGGCAATATATGTATTTTTATTTTTTTACTATAAGACCTATTATTTTAATTTGATTTCGTTGTATATTTATCGACCTTTTTCTATTTTATATTTTAGTTTGTTTCTTTAGCGTTCTCTAAATCAGGCTTTCAAGGTCAAGTACTTATATAAATAAAAGATTATTTATTTCATTGTTTTACTCCGACGTTTCGTTGGTATTTTTTCCAACTTCCTCAGGGAGAATATTTTATTAGATAGATAATCCTTTTTTCAGATTTACATTATTTTTATAGAAAAATATCACAGGTTTTTTATCAACGACACAAAACACTTATATGTATAATTTAATAAAAATAATCGTAAAAATACAAAAGAAAAATATCACAGTAATAATTCTTAATTATGCTACAATCACAGTTGAGTTAAAAGTTTAAGTTTAAGTTTTGCAATATATGTATATATGTATTTTTAATTTTTATTGAAAGCCTAGCTTACTAATTTTATGTATGGATTTAATTTTTAGTTCTTGTTGAGTTTTTGTTTATTTATTTATTATTATTTTTTTTTTAATTTAAATAAATTGAAATTAATTGATTTATTCAATGTACAATTTTGTCATATTACGGAAAAATATGGCAAAATATTCCAAATCAGTTAAAAATATAAATTTAACAATCGGTAATGGGTTTTGCAGCGCAAAGGGTTAAAGATTCGAAATGTTTAAAAATTTAAAATTTGTTTTTAAATAGTCATAATTATTGACGATTCTGAAATGAAATAGATCTCTCAATTTTTAGATATATCATGTCAACTTTTTGTGGATTTAGCACTTTTTACTTTACAGAATTTCAAAAAAATCTTAAAATGCTTGGTTTAACACTGTCAAAAGTTGAATTAATTTATATAATGACGTTGAGAATGTTCAAGGACCTACGATGGATAATGTACAACATTTACGTGTTAAAAAAAGGATTTGGAGACGTTTAAAAAGATTCTGTAACGAAAGAAATAAAAATCGTAATGCTTTATCTAAAATTCGCTTGACCGATAAGCAATTTATTTTCAAAATCGAAACCAAAATTATTTAAAAAACGATGTATCTTATAATCTTACTAAATTATGACAATTAATTTCTCTTTTAGTTTTATTTTAAAACTTTTACTTAACACTAATTTGGAATATTTTTTCAATACTTTTATGCAATTTCTTAATGTAAAAAATAATTATTTAAACTGTTGTGTTTTTTATATTTTTTTTATTGACCAATTTGAATTATATTAAAATAACTTAAATCAAATTATTAATAATTTTTTTTTGCAATATATAAATTTTTAGTTTTTATGAGAAGACTAATTATTTGCGTTTTCTAATTTTTTTGTAAAGACTAATTAATTTTAATTGTTGCACAGAATTCATTTTTATTTCTTTTTAATTTTGTTTTTTTATGTTATTTTTTATAATAAACTGTTAAAGCAAATTTTAAAATTTTTTTGTTTCATTTAAAATTTTGTCTATAAATAATGAACTTATGTAAAACACCTAAACAAAAAATATGATTTTCAAATAAAAAAAAAATAAAATCAAAAAAGTTCCCCCCCCCAAAAGCTTGAGCTGGATCCGCGCCTGCCTATACCACTATGTGGTTTGGGTATAATGACTGTGCTGCTGTTTGTAACAACCAAAAATATTTGACCTAGACCCATCTTTAATTATACCGATCGAATCAGAATCACTTTTTGAGTTGATTTAACAATGTCCGTCCGTCCGTCCGTCTGTGTGTCCATGTAAACCTTGTATTTTGATGAAATTTGGTATATAAGCTTTTATCGGCCATGGGATGAACGCTATTGAAATTGGTGAGAATCGGTCCATGTTCAGACCTAGCCCCCATACAAATTACCCCTATGAAATCGACATAAATTGCCATAAGATCCAAATTGTCATATAGATCTTACTCAAATTGGGTTTGTATGCGTTCATTACATCCATTAATGAGTAGTCCAAAAATGATCCCTTTGGCCCCATATAGACTGCTTCCCGATCTTCACTTAAATCTATTAAGAACAAAAATATTGCACTGATTCTTCTCAAATTTTGTTTGTATATATTTTTGCAAAATACAAGAGACTTTACCAAACATGATCAGGATTGGTCCATTTTTGGACCTCGTCCCCATATAGATATAGCATCCGATATGAACTTTTTCATATCTGCAGCCAAAAAAATTAATAAAAATCCGACTCAAATTTGGTTTTTGATTATTTTCTATGTCCAGTTAGTTGGGCCTAAGAGATAGGGTTTCTAAACGCATGGTATAGGGTATCGTATAGTCGGTCTAGACCGACTATAATTTTCTTACCTGTTTTTAATTGAGAGCTATTTAAAGAGAGTAAGAGTATAACCATCTTGTTATTCTCTTACTCTCATCGATAAACCATTCGTCCACATGTACAAAAAAAAAACAACAAGCAAAGAGAAGTATGTATACATCGCTGATACATATTTTTTTTTAGTTTTTTATATGATATATTATCGGAATATACTAACATTTTCGTACGTCATTCATCGGCTATTGGGCTCCAAATTCAATACTAAACTACTCGAATTAATGACAAACTATATAATCCTAATTTTGTGAATGAGCGTGATTTCAATAGACAGACAGACAGATGGGTATCGCTACATCGCACATTGGTCATATTTTGGATTTTTTGGCATTAAGTCCAAAAAAAAGTTGTCCAATTTGACATTTTTTATTATTTGGGGAAAAACGCGAACTAAGCCGAGAAACAAAAAAATTTGATCTAGCTGCTTTTATAGTGAAGTTATAGCCTTTCAAAGTCGCCATTTGCATTAAGCATGTGTTTTTGTATTTGTTGCAGACAAAAATTGCCTAAGTTTGAGTTACTTTTTTGAGACTGCTAATTTTTTTCCAATATTTTTTTTGTGTTTTTTTGTATGCAGACCGCTACAAATTTTTTACCGGATTTTAAAATTGTTCATCAAAAACTCATGTAAAAACGACCAGATCGGGCAATATCTTCAGAAGGTACCCGATGTCGTTAATTTTCATGCTTTTCGAAAGTTTCATGTGTAGTTTCCAAAGACGACTACGTTTGATGTATGTAAAATGTATTTTATATCATGCTTTTAACGAAAAGCGGAAACGTCAAAGGAAGCAAAACAAAACAATGTATTTGAAGCTTGATTACCGTTATTGACATAGTATTTTGAATAGTGCAAGCGACGTTTTTTCTATTTTGAAAAATTTTGTAATTTGTTTTCAAACTGGAAAAATATCCCTGGTTACCTATGATGCCCACAGTGCACAAAATGCTTGTGCATACAAAGCAAATAATGGAAATTGCAGAGCTTCCCTTAAGAGTTTTAAGTGAGGAGGCTTCTGAGTCGCGCCATAGACTGTACAAATCAGACAGACTGAATCACGCAAGAAAAGATAATCGTCAACACAACCTTGCAGATGTTTTCCATCGCGCATTAGATTCTTCTGATCCATTAATATCAAGTATCTATTTAAGTAAGAGAGCTTGCCACAAAAATAAACAAACACTCCCACAGGAAGTATTGTCACTATTAATGAACACAACTGATGACAAAAACTCTGAAATAAAATTGGAATCTGATTCTGAATCTGAATCAGAAGACTATAAAGACTTTGAATAGTAATAAATAAAAATGTGCTGATATTAAAATTCATTTGTTTTACTTATAAGCATTTAAGTTCCTCTTTTTCAATTGTATAGAAATTTATCAGCTTTTTAAAAAAATGACCCCACATTAGGTCCGCCATTTTGTTTTTTTAAAAATCTGACTTGAAATTTGAAATCAGCGACCCCAAAAACCCCCTTAGTCTCATTCCTAAAGAAATTCAAGCAGTTTTAAAAAAAAATTCCGCCATTTTGGGTCCGCCGTTTTGTTTTTCAAAAATCTGACTTCAAACTTGAAATCAGCGACCCCAAAAACCCCCTTAGTCTCATTCCTAAAGAAATTCAAGCAGCTTAAAAAATGTCCGCCATTTTGGGTCCGCCATTTTGGTTTTCAAAAATCTGACTTCAAATTTGAAATCAGCGACCCCAAAAACAATAGGAGTGTAAGTTTTATGCACATTGGATGCTTCCTTCATATTAATCCACGATTATGACCAATGTGCATCGGCTCGAGTTATTATAAGGATCAAGAATCGCAAATAATTTTTTCGAACGTTACAAACGGAATGACAAACTGATATGTATATCTACTCTGCTCAGTGGTGTGGAAGGTATACAAATAATTTTTTTTTTGTTACTTTTATGATATAACAGTTAATGTCCCTGATTTGCAACTAATGAAGAAAATAAGCTTCTTAGACTCACGCTCTTTGAGTTAAATTAAATTTTCTATGAACGTTCTGTCTGACTAAATTTAAAATATACAAATTTTAGACGTTTCCTAAAATATGACAACGCAAAAAGTTCAAAAAATCATAGTTCACTGTAGCGGTCTAGTATGATTTCGTCTTCAAATATTGAAAACCTATAATTCGAATCGAGGTGACATTTAAGAGGAATTGAGTCATTCTTTATATTGACAAGCAACAACATTTTTTTTGCGAAAGGTCAAAGGTTGTTTATAACATGATCAAAATTTTGAAATGTAATATCTTAAAAATAGATTTATTGAAAATATAAAAAAAAAATATATATATATTTTGTGGCTCATTATGTTCTCCACACTAAATTTAGTGAATAAGCTTTAATACTTTCCCGATTTACAGTTGGTGTCATCCAAACTGGGACAAGGCATAAGTATTTTTTCAACTAAAAGAATATGGTATAAAAAAATTAAAAACAACTATTTTTTTTATTGTGTATTTTAAGAGCTTTTGATTAAAATAAAGAAACATGAAATCCATACTGTAGAAATATAAAAAAAATATAATTTAGAATTATACAAAAAGAAACCTGAGCAAACCAAACTAGGAAAACATATTTTAAGACTTAGAATAACTTGCTTCAAGCTAATTTTAATACTGTGTGTGCATTAATTTATTTTTGATGAACATCTCAAGTTGTATTTGCATTGATTGCAATATTCATGACTGATATTCTGTCATACTTCTAGTAGAGACTTTTTGAGATCTGCTTTTTTTTGGAAATGGTGTTAGTTTTAAGCCGTTGTCCCAAACAATCTCATGAATTCTCAATTCTATTAATATCAGGGCTTTGAATAGGCATTTCTATAACGTGTGGATAATTGTCCACAACTACCAATCATCACCAAGACTAAGTCTTTCAACCAAACTGTCCAATTTTTTTTCAAAATATTTCAATATACCTTTTGATACATAATTTAATCAATAAAATAGGGAACGCCAGGTGCTGTTGCGGACAATAAACTCCAACCCATTACTGAGCCTCATCCTTGTTTTAAAGCTCGTTTTTATATTTTTAGGCAAGAGCGCTTCATTTGGCTTTCTCTATATGAAGGGTCTTCCATCCGACCAGAATACGTTAAAATAAAATAAAACCTTTTGTTAGCACGGAGATCCCGTAGTCTGTGATCTTTAGGGAACTGAAAACGTTTATTTTAATAGCCTTACGAATAAAAGGTTTTTCTGCATCTTCTTCCTCCAAAATTTTCTTTATGTTATATATATCGGATGATGGAAACACTGTCTCTTTTTCTCAAATCTGTTTCATCTATTTCTGCCAACTTTGGAGCTCTTGGAAAAGGATTATTTTTGATTTTTTTTACTAAATAAAGCTCATCAGCTTCAGAAAATATTTTAGTTGTTGTTTTTTTTCATCTGTTTGTAAGATCTTGTTTTTAACATAAGGAACCAGTTTGGTTTGCGGCTAATACAAGTGTGAAATAAATTTGTTTTAAATAGACGAGTTTGGTTTACACCTACTGTACAATTAAAACCGTTAATTTGGGTAGAAATTATTTTAATAAATTTTATTTTACAATTTTATGTTTGGTTTACTATTCGTTTTTAAAACTTGTACAATTAAAATATTGAAAAATTGATTGGGAATAGAGATCCAACAAATATCTATATATTAATACGTGAAGATAAAATTTTAGTTCCCTTTTTAAGCAATATGCGGGCACGCAGGAGTTTGAAAATTTGTTATAGTTATAGTTCATATGGAGGAGAAGCTGAGAATGATAATGATTTGTGTTTAATCTGTCTTAAAAATATATTAAGTTAAATAAAAATAAAATATTTCTAATAATTCGTTACACCCTGTTATATGACACGCCCTGTGTTGAATTGTGAATTGCTTAAATTGATTAGCATACCTTTAGGCTCATTTAAATATTTATAAATTTTTAAATTGAATGAAAAAATAATATTTTCTAGAATTTTCACTCGAATTTCCAGTGCTGGGCTATACTAGTTTTGTATAAACGGTTGATTCTACCTAAATTTCATTACATAAAAATATATAAAACTAGAGGATCGCTTCGAACTTTGTTTCGCCCTAGCCCATATATCTTAATAGTTCTTGCGTGAGTTTAAAACAATCCGTTTATTTAAAAAACAATTTAATTAATAATATTTCAACTCCACATAGATTATATGAATATCACGGGAAATATCACGCCTATTTATTCCTCTACTGTTCACACTAATAATCTATTTACTCAGACAAAGTTTCGACGCTCTGACTGTCAAAGTTCTTTCTAAATGTTTTTTCAAATTGGAGCTGCTACGCCCAATGGTACGATCCCGCCCAATTTTGCTTCGACTACTTGGATTCGTAACTTATCAAGTAGCAGAAAGTTTCAGAGATTGCGCTGTCACAGCACTCCAGCTATTTGAAGATGAATATTTTTCTTGTGTACGAGGTGTCCTTCCCACTAATCTGCTTCCGCCAGTTTTCGGTGCGATTACTTGAGTCCATAATATATGGACTTACAAAAATTTTCACGACTGTTGCTATCATAGTATTTTAGATATTTAATAATAAATATTAACTTTGAATGGGAAGTGTCACCCACATCCACTGACCTGATTACGCATATTGTTAGCATGAGTCTATGGACTCACATGCACTTTAAAGGCTCTCATTTTCATAGAACTCCAGACATTTGACTTTGGAAGTATTGAAAGTTAAACACTCTTCATATCCGATCGAAAAACATAAGGTTTAAATCTTAGCTCGCTACCTTTAATGGTTCCGGAGATCCTTCGAAACAAACAAATGCATGAACGTTTTTATATAAAAAGATTAAAATTGCAAATATACTTTTATTGTACAAAATTTTATGTTTCACAATAAGTTTTATTATTAATTCAGGAACTCACTAATGAAATATTAAGCGTGAAAGTGTGGAAAAGAGTATCAGCAACAATATAAACATATATATATTTTTTGTTAAATTTAAAAAATATAAATTTTTGACATATATTTTCCCAAACTGAAGATATTTTGAATATAGCTTTTCACATTTCAAAAAAATCCATGTTTTATATTTAACCTCAATTAAACTTGTGGGCAAACTAGTCGTACTTTGAAAGGTAACCGTAATTATGTTGACCCACCTTTCTCAGTTTTTAATGAGTTTTTCACTTTCCAAACCATATTTGATGACTATAAAAGCCGCAGGGCTAAGCTTCTAAAAATTTCTTAGTTGAGTAAGGTCAAATATTTGTGCCAATTTAAATGATTTCTGACGGATTGAGGGAAACCCGTTCGTTGATTGTGAATGGATGGTCCCAATAACAGAACTTGTTCGACTCTAAATAGGGGAAGGAAAGTTGTAAAATCGATATATCTCAGAACATAACACATGACTTTAACATTTTTGACCTAAGCCCTTCACAAAAACATAACAAACATGTTACTGCAACATTCTCTATAAACATCATAACATTTTGTATATACACATACTTAACTTTCGTAGTTATATTCAATATTCTGTAAATTTAACACTCTCTGTTAAGCATTTAACATTTTTTAAGAACTATTTAGCAGTTTATATAGAAACTAATAATACTAATAATACTAAATATAGTCCTAAGATGGAGTATGTTATAAATATATATTTACATATAAAGGAGATATGAATTTATTTATCCTAATTTTTTTTTAATAAACCACTAAGTGGCAACACTGGTATCTTTGCAATTTTATGTAAACGAGTTGTGACATTTGCTTAACGAACGCCTTTCGGTTACACCTGCGCGTCTGATTAAGGTCTTCTTCATATCGTATGTGTCTGTGTGCTTGTGTCTTTTATATCCTTTAATGCGATAAACTTATTGTAAATATGCATGTACATTTTCTTACATTTACATACACACAACTACATATTATCCTCGATTATGGTAGATGCACCAGTATAACAAACTACATATAATATAAAAAATAAATAAAGGGTTATTGGCGTATCCGATACGCGTAAAATTGACGATTTGTTTTTTTTTTAACATCTAAAATTATAATTTTTATTGTTGAGCGTAATGAATTATGCATATTTAAACCACCAGTGGTTGTGATTTGTGGTTTGGCGTCGAATGTTTTACTTTATTTGTTAAGATAATAAAGTTCTTACAAATTAAAGATGGTTAATTTATGACCCATGTTTAGGCAGTATTTTCAGACTTTTCCAGAGATGCCTAAAAAAGCTTTTGATGTGTAAACATCTATTTCACAATGATTGTATTGGTGAAAAATGACGATATATAATAAGCTGTTTGAAAATGAAAAATAAAAAATGAAAAATAAAAATGAAAAATGAAACATAAATATTAAAAATGAAAAACGAAAAATGAAAAATAAAAAATGTAAAATAATAAATGAAAAATAAAAAATAAAAAATTAAAAATGAAAAATGAAAAATAAAAAGTGAAATTGAAAAATGAAAAATCAAAAATGAAAAATGAAAATCGAGAAATAAAAAATTAAAATGAAAAATGAAAAATAAAAAATGAAAAATGAAAAAAAAAAATGAAAAATAAAAAATTAAAAATAAAAAATGAAAAATTAAAAATAAAAAATTAAAAATGAAAAATGAAAAATAAAAATAAAAAATGAAAAATTAAAAAAAAAAAATAAAGAATTAAAAATAAAAAATGGAAAATGAATAATAAAAAATGAAAAATAAAAAATGAAACGAAAAATTAAAAATTAAAAATAAAAAATGAAAAAAAATTAAAAATAAAAATGAAAATTGAAAAATAAAAAAATAAAAATAAATAATGAAAAATAAAAAATTAAAAATGAAAAATAAAATATTAAAAATGAAAAATAAAAACAAAGAATGAAAAATTAAAAATAAAAAATAAAAAATGAAAAATAAAAAATGAAAAAAAATGAAACGAAAAATAAAAATAAAAAATTAAAAAAATTAAAAATCAGCATGAAAAATTAAAAATAATAAAGGAAAAAATAAAAATGAAAAATAAAAAATAAAAAATGAAAAACGAGGAATGAAAAAGAAGTAAGAAAATTATAGTCGGTCTATAGCGACTATATGATACCCTATACCATGTACAACTAATTAGATATAGAAAAAAAGCACAAACTAAATTTGAGTGGCATTGTCATTAATATTTTTTGGCTGCAGATATGAAAAAGTTCATATCGGGTGCGATATATATATGGGAACTAGGTCGAAAAATGGACCGACCCTGACCATATTTGGCAAAGTCACTTATATTTTGAAAAAATGTATACAAAACAAATTTGAGAAAAATCTGTGCAATATTTTTGTTTTTTGATAGATTTAAGTAAAGATCGGGAAGCAGCTCTATACGGGGCCTATGACTAAGAATTGTCCTAAAGGGATTATTTTTGGACTACTGACTAATGGATAGAACATGCACATAAAAACCCAATTTGACAGAGATCTATATGATAATTTGGATCTGATGGCAATTTATGTCGATTTCATAGGGGACATTTGTATGGGGACTAGGTCTGAACATGGACCGAATTTCACCAATTTCAACAGCGTTCATCATATGGTCGATAGAAGCTTACATACAAAATTTCATCAAAATATATTCATATTTGCGACCTGTAGTTTGATTACAAGCTTTACATGGACACACAGACGGACGGACGGACGGTATAATAAAAGATGGGTCTAGGACAACTATTTTTGGTAGTTACAAACAGCAACACACAGTCATTATACCCAAACCACATAGTGGTATAGGGTATAATGAAAAATGAAAAAGTGAAAAATGAAAAATAAAAAATGAAAAATGAAAAATTTAAAGTTAAAAATGAAAAATGAAAAAAGAAAAATGAAAAATAAAAAACGAAAAATTAAAAATTAGCCGGTTAAAATAATAAATAATAATAAATATTTTTCTATTAGCAGAGACCCTGCAGTTGATTGCTATAAGTGATACATAGATGACGCTTTCTGTTTGTTTTTAAAAAAGTGCGATAAAAAATCTTTAATTACTACTATAGATGTTTACACATCTCCCCTGTGATCGGACTCACATGATTTTTTTTATTTAGAAAATAACATATATTTCAGAAACTAAAAACGCCATATTATTTGTGAATTAAGAAATTTTGTGCGTGGACTGATGTTTGTAACATTCTAAATGACATAACCAAGACTTGTCATCTCAAAATTATTTTCTAAAACGTTTTAACTATAACCGGCCACCCGTCTAATTAGGAAAATAAGCTTTCATCAACTGAATGACAGTTGCTTTTTAAATCGCTATATATGTTCGGACAAATGTTCCCCTTAACTTATATTACCCAAAGATCCAGTTAATCATATATAAATAGGTAAAATGTACATAAAATATGTAGCATAATTTTGAAGCATAGTCCACATACGAGTATAAAAGAGCTTCTGTCAAAATTGATTATTGGTATTTTTTAATTTCAAATGACCTTACTAAATATAAACTAGATCGGACCATTTTTGGACTTGATTCCAG
The DNA here is from genome assembly GCA_963682025.1 of Cordilura impudica. Lineage (NCBI taxonomy): Eukaryota > Metazoa > Arthropoda > Insecta > Diptera > Scathophagidae > Cordilura > Cordilura impudica. The sequence continues at coordinate 82,661,704 of OY821517.1, forward strand.
TGTAATAATCACATCCGGTGTGAACATTAAAATATTTTCTGTAATAAATCTGACAATCTCACGTTTGGTCATTAAAATCCGAACAAGCATTACAAATTAAAAACGAAATAAAAATATTTAATTAAAGTTTTACACTGCTCCATAGCGGTTTGCTTTCCGGATTTTTTCACCATTTCGTTCATTGACCATTCATTCTTTTTTTAATTTTGAATTTGAATTCATTAGTGTTGGTTTAGGATAGCGTGACGCTACTGAATCGGGCAAGAAATGATTTTTATCATTTTTATGATATTTATCAACAAATTTTCAAAGTGCCAGAATACATTTTTCATCGTAAACTTGAGCATTTACTGCCAGTCCTTCTTTGAAAAACAAAGGTTCGCTTATACCACGTTTACTAATGACTATCCATAACAAAACCCTTCCTGAAAATTTTGACTTATATATAAATATTTTAATTTTTCGGGTGCATCGTGACTGGAAGACTCAAAGTAGTATTTGGACTGCCATTCGTTGCCTTCAAGAGGGAAATAATACTCGTCATACATCACACATATGTATATAGTTTGACGATGTTCAAAAGTAGTTTTGGAAAAGATTTCATAATCTGGTTTTGATGATTTTTTTTTCCATTTTTCTGTTGTAAATGAATTTTTAAAATAAATTTGGTTTAAACAATTGTTGTCGTTATACGCGTTCAAGAATATGTTCTGTTTTTTCTAGCAGTGCACGTGCAAGAACAGGAACTTAAAATAAAGATACACTAGAATATGTGTGGTTTATGTGTGTTCGAAATAAAAAATACGTGATAGAAACATGTTCGTGTACATAACGAAATATTAAAGCGAAATACAGTCATGTTGTGTTCGGCACCGTACAAAAATTAGAAACACACATAATTGATATCAAAATAAAAATTTCTGTTTGTTGGTCTGAGCTATGTTTGTTTACATATATGTAATCTGTTTTTTATTCAGTGTGTGTTTTTTCTGAACTCTGGTTATGATACATTTTTTTGGTATTGACCATTCAAGTCATCAAAAATATATTGCGTTAAAAGTTTCCATTGTATTATCACTCACTGTATTTTAATCATTATGTCTTTTTACAACAATCTCCGAACATTTAACTTAACTAATTGCTATACTAAAGTCCCGCCTAAAAACAAAAAAGACCACCACGAGAAGAACTCTTTAAACTAAACCGCTAAATTCTGCTTAATCACGCGCAAAACAATTACAATTCCATTACAATCATAAACAAGTCAGAAATGTTGCAACCTCTAACAAATGCTTTTGTTAAATAATCTCTCTCTATATCTCTCTCTTTCTCTTTCTCTAAGAAAGAACAGGAACAACATCAATATAAAAAATTGTAACTTTTTAATAAAATCATAAATTTGTTCTTTGGTGGTGGGCACGCTTATTATGCGTGCAATCATTATTGATTTTGAGTCCGGTTTACAATCGAACATTATGAAATGATGACGTACATGGAAATAGACAACCATAAAGCGCCGGCGCTAGCGGATTTATTGAACGCGCCGATATAAAAACCTACTAAAACAAAATATAAGAAAATAAAGGGCGTCTGCACAATAGTACCGTAACAATTAGACAAATTTTGCCAAGTTGTTAGGTGAAACGAACGAGTATGTACCTACATTTGTTTAAAGTCATAAACAAGATTTTTCATAGTGATATTAGAGGGCCAAAATAGTAATGAATGTTATTGCTGCAATGACCGTAACAAATTTTTTGTTTCATACTTCAACTAGTTAAGCAAAAAAAGAAAAAAAATGAAAATTCAAACATCGGCATGACCATCGAACAAGATCAATGATGATTGCTGCTCATTCTCTGGGACAATCTTGTAAGCGGCAAAATTTTTAATCACAAAGTAGTTGTTATCTCTTTACTCTTTGGACAAATATTGTTGATTATGAATGTTCTCTTTTTTCAAACACTGTTGTGTTGTTTATGATGCGATTATGATAAGATGAGGCCGGAAAGATCAGTTAAGACCTTGGATGAGATGTGCTGACAAATTTTGATGAGTATTTAAGAAGCATGCTGTGTTCTTGTTTAGAGTTGTTAAACAAACTTTCTTAGTTACGCTTATTCATTAAAATTTACTCTTGTTAGTCGTTTTTTTTTTGTTTTTGTAAAGGATTTTGCAAATTCTTAACATGATTGGTCACTTAGATAATATTTTTAATCTTGTTATTAATTTTGGTTATTCACAATTTTTTTTTTTTTTTTTTGTAAATATGCCAGAGTTGTAAAATATACAAATTTGTTGCTATTTCCGCCTCCATTTGTTTTGGGTATCTTAAACAATTATAATTCTTTTTGTATTGTTCCGGTTTTATTTTTGCCTGATTGTGGTTTAACTTGTAACCCATAATTATGGTGTTTTGTTTGGGCTGCTATCTTAGCTTAGAATATTTCGATCTTACCTTAGAAGTTTTTACCTAAATTGTTGGAAAACTTATTAAATTCGTGGATAATCGTAATCATATTTTAAATAACTTTTAGTTCGTTTAAGATTAGAAGTGAAACTTATGGTGTAGGTCATCATATTAATTTTCCTTTCAATTATTATGGTAAATATACGTGTACCTTCTGGTAGGTGGCTCAGGCACCTCCTTAACGTATTTTGATCAATTCCAACGCTTAAGAAGCCGTGTGGCATATCGTTAAATAAATATAAAAATTTAGGAATATATGAGTTATTAGAACAGTTTCAAAACTTATTCCAAAAAAAAAAAATTATAAAGAACAAGTATGATAATTGTAGTTGGTCTAGCCCGACTATTCTACATCCGGAACCATGAATTTAGAGAGAGGATCTTAGATAAAACTTTGCTGAGGAATTAACTGAATATAGAAAATGAGTACAATCCAAATTTTAGTGCTATTATTATTAACTACCAATTCCCAGCCCTCGTAATTCGAGTGTAAATTCTAGGAAATTTTTGTTTTTCATTAAATAAAGACCGTAAAGGTATGCTAATCAATTTTAGCCAATTCACAATTCAACACTTTTTAAATATCGATTATTGTCGTTATTGGTTTATGTCCAAAATTATTTTTCAATTCAACACAATTATTGTTGCGAATGAAGAAAATAAACTCACACATAGCATTGTATAATTTTAGGTATGTGTTAGCAGCAACTTTAAATGCATATTACTGGAAATAAAATTTTAAAATCTGTAAATATGGTGGATAGCTAAAAAGAAATACCTCTCAAAAAAGATACGTTTGGTCAAAAGCGGGAGAAAACTGTTGAACAAATCATCGGTCACAAGAAATCACTTTACCTATTAATATTATAATTTGTGGCGGGCAGATATGAAAAAATTCTTATCTGTTGTTATATTTATATGGGGGCTAGATCAAGAAGTGGACCGATCATAAATTCACTTACTTTTCTCAAAAGCATATACAAACAAAATATTTTAAAAATCTATGCAATAAATTTGGAGTTTGATAGATTTAAATGAAGATCGGGATTCAGCCGTATAGGGGGACTATGACTAAAAATGGTTTATTTTTAGGGTTTTGATTAATGGATATAATGGACACACATATACCAATTTTTGTCGATCGATCGATTTTTATGGATCTTACGACAATTTAAATCAGTCGCCGATTTTCACGAATTTCAATATGAAATCATATATGTAGGTTGATAACATGGTTTTCATGCACATACAGATGGACAGACGGGCTTCACTAAATCGACTCAGAAAGTGATTCTGTTCTTTAATAGTTGTGAGATTCTAATATTTTCCCTAAAGAATAATCGCAATTCTGACAAATCTTAAGACAAGTTTATAAAAAATTATTTCCCGTAGAATTGACAACAAAATTCACTAGGTGTGGTAATCCTTTAAAATAATATATATATATGTATACTCTTTAACTCTCATGTTATTGGCCGGAGCTTAGGCCAGTGGAGAGATATTGGGCACTTGTGAAAAAGGAGTTGAAGAGCACAAAAGAGGTATCCCAAAACGTATGAGATTTTAAATAGAGACTCCAAAAAGGTGACAGAAAGCACTACAAAATACCTAATGGCAGGGTTTCCGGAAAAGGTAAATAAGTTCATGGAACTATAAAAATTATCTTTTTTTTTTTGTAAGCCTTAATATAATTTCAATTAAATAAGAAAGCAATCAAAACCCTAGGTTCAGTGGTTTTCTTATTATTACATTTTATAAGCCGCACAAGCCATATAAACTTCCCGCTGAGATTTATAGATAACATTAAAATTATTACTTCCTCTTTCCTACTACCCATAACATATTTCCCTGATATCAACACAGTGCACTGCAATAATAGGAGACATCGCCTGAGTGTTGATCAATATAAAAAATTTGATTTTTGAGCACTCCAAACATCGAAAAATATAATGGTATATAAGGGTTTTTATTCAAAAAGTCCTAATTGCTTAAATAAATTTTTTGAGAAGATCGAAGAAATTCAATATATTAATTAGATCCAAAAATATTTATCGATCGGCTTACTACAACATCTATTAATAAATAGCTTATCCTAATAATTACACTAAGCAACAACAAAAATAACAACAAAAACATTAAAAAAACAAAAATTTTAAATTAAATTACTTTTTTTTTTTGTACTCAACAGATTCACAGTTATTCAGAATGAAATGAGAGAAAAAAGATTTTTCGTTCTAAATTTAGATTTTTTTTATTTTTTTTTTAATTTATAAAAAATCTAAAATGGCAAAACATGACATTTTTATTGCTAAATAAAAGTTATGGGTAAATGTTGATTTTATTCTTAATAAAGTGAAGGTATTCAAATATCGGTAAGTACTCGTACATCTATAATACGAGTATTAGCAGGCTAGGCGATTTCTTGTTACCGATGTTTTGTTCTACCGTTTTCTTTCGATTTTGACCAAACGTACATTATTTGAAAGATATTTCTTTTTAGCTGTTCATCAGATTTGCAGATTTTTAATTTTTTTCCTTTATTTTGAGTAAATTGCATTTAAAGTTGCTACTAACAGATACGTAAAATTATACATATGCTATGTCTGTGTTTATTAAATTTGTTAATGTGTTTCTTAATGAGTTTGTTATCTTCATTCACAATAATAATAAACCAAAAAGTGTTTGTGAATTGGCTAAGTTGAGAAATATAGTTGCTTAGATATTGCACTCGAATTTCGAGCGCTGGAATCTTCTAGTATGTATAATTGTATTATTTTTTTACCCTATACCACTATGTGGTCAGGGTATAATGTCTTTGCGCTGTTGTTTGTAATTACCAAAATATTTGACCTAGACCTATCATTTATTATACCGATCGACTCAGAATCACCTTCTGTGTCGATTAAGCTCTGTCTGTCCGTCCGTCTGTCTATTTGTCCATGTAAACTTTGTAATCAAACTACAAGTCGCAAATATGAATATATTTTGATGAAATTTAGTATATATATCGGTCATGGGATTAACGCTATTGTAATTAGTGAAAATCGGTTTATGTTCAGACCTGGTCCCTATACAAATGACCACTATTAGATCGACTTAAATTGCCATAAGATCTTAATTATCACATAGATCTCGGTCAAATTGGGTTTGCGTATGTTTATTACATATATTTATCAGTATTCCAAAAATAAACCCTATAGGACAATCTTTAGTCATAGCGCCCATATGAAAATGATTCCCGATATCTATAATATTAATAGGCTTGGCGATTTCTTGTGACCGATGTTTGGTTCTTCCGTTTTATCCCAATTTTCAACAAGCGTATATTATTTTAAAGGTATTTATTTTTAGCCGATTAGCAGATTTACAGATTTTTAAATTTTTTCCTTTGTTTTGAGTAAATTGCTTTTAAAGTTGCAACTAACACATACATTAAATTATGGAATGCTATGTGCGTGTTTATTAAATTTGTTAATGTGTTTGTAATAAAAATGAGTTTGTTTTTTTTGTGTTGATTTGTGAATTGGCTGTAATTGATTAGCATATCCTTAGGGTCTTTATTTAAAGAAAAAATAAAATTTCCTAGAATTTGCACTCGAATTTCGAGAGCTGGAATCTGCTAGTTGACTTAAATCTATAAAAAAAAATTGTAGATTTTACTAAAGTTTGGTTTGTATAAGTTTTTTCAAAAAATAAGTGACCTTACTCTAATATGGTTAGAATCGGTCCATTTTTCAACCTAGTCCCCATATAATTATAGCATCCGATATGAACTTTTTCATATCCGAAGGCAAACAAATTAATAACAATGCCACTCAAATTTGGTTAATGCTTATTTCCTACATCTAATTAGTTGGACCTAAGAGATAGGGTCTCCAAACGCATAGTACAGGATATCGTATCGTCGGTTAGATCGACTATAATTTTCTTACTTGTTTTTTTTTTTTGTTAAGTTAAGCTAATTTCAGGCATACAAATATATAATTTCTGGTATAAAATAAGTCTCTAAAAATACATTTTTAATATTCGCATTTGGACTTTTTCCCGTCTAACCTTGGCGAAGTCAGCAACGAGCATGGTGAACGATTTCACCAACAACTTAAACCCATGGATCAACGTTATCAGAGATTATGGAACGAAAATATGATGGGAGATTTTATTTGGTTCCTTATAAGAGAATCAAACCCTAAAGTCCATAGTAGACAAAATAAAAGTCGATATCATTTTTAAATTCTTTCTTTTAACTTATACTCTCTCTCTGTCTGTCTGTCTGTCGTGGGTCAACCCCATTCCCGCTTATCCAATTGATCTGAAACTTGTTGTGAAAAAAGATTAATTTTGGGGTAGTCACGCACATTCACGGAGTGAATAAAATGTCATTTCCCCTCATCCAATCTATCTGAAACTTGGTCCATAAACTTGCTGTGAAAAAAAGATTAACTTTGACTTATGCCGTTTTCTTTTCTGACAAAAAATGTCGCCCCTTTTTTTGACCTTCTTTGGAAAAGTGTATTTTTTTATATATTCTGAATTAAGAGCAACCTTATATTATATATCAATCGAAAGGTCTCAAAGTTTTGTGTTTATAAATGCAAAAAAAAAATTTATTTTTATACTCTTGGAAGTCATAGGGTGAAAATATTCTTAAAAGGGGAACAATGGGGAAACATTCTCACACTATGAGCTGAAAGAAGTCAATGGCTGGAATTTTTTGTGATTTACGAGGGGTCGAATTTGAGACCTTTCGATTGATGTATAAGATAAGGTTGCTCTTAATTCAGAATATATAAAAAAGTACACTTTTCAAAAAAAGGGCAAAAAAGGGCGACATTTTTTGTCAGAAAAGAAAACGGCATTAGTCATGCACAGTCACGCACAGTCACGGAGATACTTAAAACGGGATTTCGCCTCATCCAATCATTCTGAAACTTGGTCGGTATACTTGCTGTAAAGAAATATTAACTTCGACATAGTCACGCAGAGTCACGCATAGTCACGCACAGTCACGGAGTGACTTGAAACACATTTCCACTTATCCTATCGGTCTGAAACTTGGTCGATAGGCTTGCTGTGAAAAAGGATTAACTTTGACATAGTCACGCACAGTCACGGATAGATTTAATCCTCACTTCCCCTCATCCGATCGATTGAAACTTTGTTCATAGACATAAGACAGTCCCTCACAGTCACGGAGGTATTCAAAACTCATGTGCATAAGAAAAGAAAGAATTTTAATAAAAACCTTGTTTTTATACCCTTCACTCCAGTGTGCAGAGGGTATATATAAGTTTGTCATTCCGTTTGTAATAATTAGAAAAAAAATTTTGGACCCCATAAAATATATATATTTGTGATCCTTATAACAACCGGAGTTGATATAGCGATGTCCGTCTGTGGAAATCACGATGACGGCATCAGTCGGCAGCTAGGGTGCTCGTTGACATAAAAAATGATTCATTAACATCCTGAAAAGTTTGCTATTTAAAATCGTCCAAATCGGTCGATTAGGGCCCGAGATTTGAATGAAGAACTTAAAAAAGCCGTGAAAAAATATAATTTTCTATGTTGTTCTTGTCACGATCACGCCCTCAATAGGACAGCTAGGGTGATCATTTTTAGAGAGAATGATTCACCAAATTCATGGAAAGATTTCTATTTCAAAAATCAATGAAATCGGTGGAACAGGTCCAGGGAAATCTCTGAAAAAGTAAAAAAAAAATGAAAAACATGATGTTTCTATATTGTTCTTGTTGTTATTCTAAATGTTGCATTCTTGTCATAGCTAGACTTGTTGTTTTTGTGGTCGTTGTGGTAATAATATAATAAAACAAACCCTTTGTGAATTTGTTTATCAACTCTGGTAGAAAAATTTAAAAGTTTCCATTGTTTTGGCATCACTAAAAAAATTTGTTTTAGATCATTTCTATTATTACCACGAGCCTGCCTGCAAAATTTCAAATCGAATGGGAAAGGGGTTAAAATCGATCCAAAATTTTTTCGACAAGCAGACACTACGAGTTAATATAAAGGGAGTAAAAATTCACCAACATCTAAAGCAAATACCGCTAAAAACCTAGTTGTTAATAAAAAAAAAACAATGTAAATTTAGCAAAAAAAATTTTAATGTATTAATTTATTTAAAGAGAAAAACACAAAAATAACGTTTGATGTTGTATTTTTTGTGTGTAATATTTACATATACATACATACAAAATTAATACAAATAATATACATATATTCTATATATGTATATCCATAACAACTGCATGTTAGGAATAAATCGGTATATTATTTTATTTACATAAAATTCTGCAATATTTTGTTGTGGGGAATATACATTTCTTTTGCATTAACAGAGTGTCACTTCATTTTGCTCAGCGTGACTATGCCACAGTAGATGGCGCCACAATTTTTGTTTGTTCTAATTAGCTTTGCAATAGTTATTTTTATTTTAACATGAATGTTAATATTTTCAACTAGATATCATACAGAACAATGTTGTTCTGCTGGTCTTTTATTTCATACGTTTTTTCATTATTCTTTTACAAATATGAACATAAGTTTGGCATGTTAACTTTTTGTTGTCTTTATAAAATAGAGTTACCGAGTTCATCAATGAGTTTTTTGCTTTACATAGTTACATAGAACTATTATTCTGCTTTACCTACAAAATATCTGATTGCGATTACATCTAATTTTTAAAAATTGTTTATAATTACTAAAGCATTATTATTCACATAAATACAAAATTGCACTTTTTAAATTTTCCATTCAAATTTAAGAAAATATCAATTCTAAAAACTGGAACTAAAATTTCCAATTGTAAATTAGAAAATATTAATTGAATTTCAGAAAATCATATCAAAACGTCGCAAATAATAATTTTAAATTTAGAAGACATCAATTGCATCTTTAATATATAAATTTTATTCGTTAAACACAAATTGAAATTCCAAAAAAAAAACATCAAATATGTTTACATTTAAAAAATGTTTACATTTAAAAAAAATATTGCCATTCAGGAGAAATTAATAACTTTTCAGTACGGCGATTCAGTAACTTCTTTAACGATAGTCGAATCGTTAAAAAAAGGAAATAGCAAAATTATCAGTAAAATTTTTAAACGATATTCGCTATTGTTAAAGTCAGCTGTTGTTGTTATCTAAACGACAACCATGTTTGTGTTGATTATTTAATCGATAAAAACTTAAATTTTTAGGTTGAAATGTCGTCATACATAAACAAAAATCATAAAATAGTGAAAATATTTTGCTTTTATTAAAAAGCTTTTTTATATAAATAAAAAAATTAAATAGCATATTCAATTCATTATTTCATTTTCAAATAAATAAACAGAAATATTAGTAAAAAAATAAAGATATTAAACATAAAACATCCGGTCAAAGACGAAGTAATTTGTTTTTTTCTATTCTGTGTGTTTTTCGCTTATTTTGACAGAGATGCCACTCGTTTACAATTTAAATAAATAGAAAAATAGATTTGTCGACTGTCGTTAAGATGTATGTACTAAGTGAATCACTTAATCCTTAGTGCAAACAACAATAGCTGTCGATATATTTTGCGATTGTCGGATCGTTGAAATTTACAGCATCGGACTACAGAAAACATTAATTCAAATTCAATGAATTTTAGAAAACCTCAAATGATATTGAAGAATTGCTAACATAAAAATTGTTACATAAATAAACGCAATTTGATGAGAATGTTATTTATACATAAATTTTCACAATTTTTTTTGGATGAAAATTTGAAGTTTTCAGAAAATAAAGATAACAAATTATTTTATTTAAAATGTTTGGGACATTTGGTTTTTTGCGTTTGATTATTTGGTTATTATTATAAATTTATTCTCTATGTTTTCCAAATATGGCAATATTTTAATAAAAAAATTGAGAGAGTTTTTTTTTTGGTTATTATTTTGTTACTTCATCCGACCTATATGGCCGCAATGAAGAAATATTTGGCCAGTTAAAAGAAACTATACAGCCATCTCTAATTAGCACGATTTAATGCATATAGCCACCCTACACAACCATTACCTTTGCAATGGAGGTTAGGGCGAGCTATTTAATTAGCAAAAACTAAATTAAACGAGAAGTTATGTCATATAACTGGAAACGCATGCATATAGGTATATAACCAAAATGCATGCCGATCAGCAACCACGATGACCAAAAAGCAAACACCGAAATAAATCCGAAATAGTAGAAAAGACGAAAACCAACCCAAAGAATTTGCTGAAATAATTTGGTATTAAGTTTAACAAAATGTTTACTTTTTCATTTACATTCATTATCAAGACTCAAACCAAGGTGGAGGGTATCAAAGATTCGGCACAGCCGAATTTAACACTCTTACTTGTTATGGGTTAGATTTTAATTTAGTAAAACTTGTGTAATAAAAACAACTATACTAAATAAAAATCGCAATTTTTGTCAAACCAGGTACCTTAACTTTATTAAGAATAAAATCAACATTTACACATAGATTTTCGTGGTATATGGCTCATTTTATTTGTGGTGTATATGCTTTCAAAACATAAAAAATTTTCAATTTTGCGCAAAATGTTTTTCATAATTTCAGTCTGAGGTAATTTAAGTTAATTTTTTTTATTATGTTTTTATAACAAAATTGGTCCCGTTTTTCTAAAGTTATGATAATATCGGTTAAGCACCCTCTACAAATATCCGAAATTTTAGAAAAAAAATTAAAAAAACTTATAATTTTAAAATTCGATTATAGTGATTATCTGTGTTAATTTTTCTTGTAGTGTAATTATTGTTTAAAATTAAAAAGAATGTCATACACAACAGTTATAGCTGAGAAAATTTTGCAACATAAAATTAATTTAATTCCCAGTTGCAGATAACAATGTTTAAATATAAATCTTTGATATGAAAATATTTCAATGCTATCACGGCAAACGTCAGTCGAAATGATTACTTTTTTTTAAAGTAGAAAGTCATCTACAAATCATTATAAATTTTATTGCGATGATTTAACCTGATTTAAATTCAGCATATACAAATGTTTTTAAAAATGTCAAAATATTGTGATATCCAGAAAGAACATAAGAAATTTACTAAATTTCCCATGATTACTAAATACAGAATCAGAATCTTTGAATCATACAAAATAAGGCCAACTGTTTATAATGAAGTCTTACAAAAATCTTACATCTTAAATGTTAAAAAATTAGAAATTGCATTGCAAAAATTTTATAAATTAACAACAATTTATAAGCACGAAAATAAAGTAAGTTTACAACAACTACATAAGCTTCGAAACGCGCAAATAACCAATCAGCACAGCTTTAAAGCAATTCCCACCACACTCAGACATTAAACAGCTCATTGGTTGTGAGTGAACACAATCAACATAATACTCGTACATGATGCAGTACATCAAATATCAAAACATGAAAAAAGAAAAAAAATCAAACAGACGGATTAAAGAGCACGTGCTGGCTCGTTGAGATATATAAAAGACTATAAATGTTATGGGAATAAATTCCAACACATTAAAAGGCGCTGAGAATGATTGTAAGAAGAACAAAAAACAAAACAACAACAAGCAAGAAGGCAATGAAGCCGGACAAAAGCAATAAGGACACAAATACTCGCAAACAAACACACAGACATACCCACACATATATGTAGCAATAAGTAGCATGAGTTTGTGGCCAGCCCTTCTATAGCATAGGAATGCAAAGGAAAGCAATAGCAGAAATGAAAGGTTTACCTGTATTTGTTTACCTGCTGTGGTAGATTTCTGTAAGTTACCACAGCCCAGCAGAGGTATAAATACCGGCAACAGGATTATGATTGAAACAGAAACTCATTTGAGTTGTAAGGAATAACGTCGCATTTTAATCCTTTATTAATTTTTTCTATCGTGTTTTTTTTTTTTTTAATAAATAACTTTTGCAAAATGTCGTCTAGTGAAGTATACCGTTATTATTATAAGACTTCCGAGGATTTGCAAGCCTTTAAAGTAAATTCCGAAGATACATATTTTAATCCAATGGCTGCTTATAATCCAGCCATTACGGCAGCACAACCGCAAACTCAATTAAATCCTCATTTCCAAGGGGCCCTAATGGTGAACTCCGCAAACTATATGAATAACAATGGATTTTTAGCCTACGAACAAGCTTCATCGGATGGTTGGTTGACATCTTCACCAGCCTCACATCGCTCGGAAAGTCCTGAATTTATTGATCTCAATACTATATATGCAGCACAACTACAACAACAACAGAACCAACAACTTCAACCTTTAATGCAGCAATATCCCGTAGTGAATGTACTACCAATTCAACAGCCACCACTACAACAACAGTTATCTCCAGTTGTTCCCGAACCATCAACCGTGCCAATGGGTTCTTCAAATGTGGGTACTTGTAAAAGTGTACCGAAACGTAAATATACTCGTAAGCAAACTACTAAAGCGACGATAACTGGCGCTCCAGCTTCAGCTCAAGCCACCAATAATACAGCAACTCCTCCAACAACAAATGTTTATGCTGAAGACTTTCAAAATTTTGTGGATTTCGAACATACCGGCCTCTTTGATGACAGTGTGGATGCCGATGATAATATAATGTTTTTTGGTAACGATGGCAACAGCTCTTCTCATGATGATTTCGATGCTAGCGGATCATTTGAGTTGAATGACAATGAAGATAATGATTCTCTCAATGACTCAGATCCCTCAGCCAGCCAACAAGGCGGTAAAAAGCGTCGTGGCAAACAAATTACGCCTGTAGTCAAGCGTAAACGTCGTCTTGCAGCCAATGCTCGTGAACGTCGTCGTATGCAGAATCTCAATCAAGCTTTTGATCGTCTTCGCCAGTATCTACCTTGTTTGGGTAATGATCGTCAGCTCTCCAAACATGAAACTTTACAAATGGCTCAGACATATATTTCAGCTTTGGGTGATTTACTGCGTTAAATCCTCTTCATGAGATGTTTTATTATTTTTTTTATCATACACCGTCGAGTTGAGCTCGTGCCAAAGTTTGTACCTTATACCAATTCCTGCCTCAAAAAAGTATTGCTGTATTTAGAGTTAATCTCACGTAAAGAATGTTAATCGTTTGTTGCATTTATTAATTTTAAGTTAACTATTTGTAAATTTTATTTTTAAAAACCGGAAGACATGATTTATTTTATAAGATTTATATTGTACGTACATTAAGAAAATTAGTTCAAATATACTTTTTAAGAAAATTTATAAAAAAAAATTTTTTTTTTGTTTTTATTAAAAAGAAGCTAATTTTGACTTTGAAAATTTTAATACTTTTTTTACGTTCCCAATATTTTCTGGCGAATTTATATTTCTGTTGCAAATCAATTAAGTATCAATTACGTGTATTCCGCATAGAAATCAAATTTATTCTGGTAAAGCAGCTGAATTCTTTGGCTATCATAGCAGAAAGATGAGGCTTGTTGAAAAACTACCAGTACATGCGAAGTTGTTTAACTTATGTGAAACTCCCATTATCCGAAGACATCTGACTTTTATTAGCGCAATAGAGTCAAGGAGTGTAGCCTTGTGTTAGGTGTATTAACAATGCTTAGTTTTTCAGCTTTGTATAACAATATACCTGATGGATACCTGAGAACAGAGAGACTGCGGAGCACATTTTCTTTCACTGTAGAATTTCAAGAGAATTAAGTCTTATTCCCAGCTGCGTTTCACAATTATAAGACCACTTAATTTTTTACTATATCTCCAAAACGACGGACTATAAGGTAAGAATTCTTACTAGACAAACTGGGTATCTAGCGAAGAATGCAAGCAACAACAAAAAATAATTTTTGACTAACGTTACATTTATTAATTAACACTTACAAAAATACAAGCGTTTCACAATTATAAGGTTATCAAAATTATGGGGGAAAAAATTATTAAATACAATCTCCTCTCTTATTGTAATTGTGGTTTTGTCAATTTTTTGCCATTCTTCCTTTACAGTGGTTATTAAAGTTGCAGTTGATTTAAATTGCCAACCAACCCCCAGCTGAAAATACCACCCACACTACTAAGCTTCCACCACAAATACTACGTCTTGTGAAACGCAATCGAAAATCATCTGGCCCATCCAAATTCCACTTTTTTCATCGGATAATGTTCAATATAAACTAAAATTGCAAAGCAGATAGTGTAAACAGCAAAATGAACTTCAGTTTCCTTTTGGCGCTTTGTTATCTTAGGAATTTTTTTCTACTCATACTTTGACACATTATTTGCGTTCACGAATGTTCTCAAGCCGGTTAGAACATGGATGCATGTTTTATATTTTATATATTTTTGAATTTTTTAAAAAATTTTGAATAAAAAAAAAACTATTAAACATCGATAAGAAGGCGTCAAAGTGGTTTTTGATCTAAAAATCTGGCTAAGAGGGTAAAAATGACCTTTAAGAAATCTTAATAAGTAAATAAGATTTTTATCGACAGAAAACAAAATTCTGCATCGGCCTGTAAATTTTTATGGTCCTGAACTTAGATAAGAAGTGAGATCGAAAATCTTAAAAAAAAAATTTTTTTCGATTTTTGATCAAGTTATCTTTTAAGAATATATCAGTTATTACGTTTTAAGTTTGATTAAAATGAGTGACCAAATAAAATTATTAAACGTTTTCAATAAAGTCAAACTCGATCCTATAAAAACTTGGCCATAGAATCAAAGGCCTGACCTTAAATTGTTTCCAGTGTTATTAGAAAATACAAGGAGAATTTTACTATTGATAGAAAATATATTTCGGGAAGAACGAATGGTCTGCATGATGTTTTTAAAGCCAAGAAAATCGAAAGCATATTAAAAAAATCTAGCTCTGTGAACTTGGCACCCGACTTTTGAAAATCGGGATTTTTTTTGCGATTTTTACAGAATTTTGTATGTAGTTGATTGTAGTAATAAATATTTAGTTTGTAGTTGCTTAAAAAAAAAGTTGTAGGACTTTGAAAAAACCCATCCCCCGGATTTGAAGGCGCTCAAATCTAATGGTTGATTCTTGTAGAGAATTGTTTGTAGTTGATAGTAGTGAAGGAATTTCCGGAAAAAAGTTATAGCCGATATATTTTATTGAATTTTTTTTTTCAAAATTGTGTTCGTGCTCTATAATAATTTGTAGTTGGTTGCAGTCACTGCTAATTCGTTTGTAGTTTCGCGAAAACTAAGCGGAAGTCAGAATACATCGAGATCTCGCTCGGAAATCATTTGTAGTCGATTATAGGACCGCTTATTCGTTTGTAGTTTCGCGAAAACTAAGCGGAAGTCAGAATACATCGAGATCTCGCTCGGAAATCATTTGTTGTCGATTGAAGTGACCGCTTATTCGTTTGTAGTTTCGCGAAAACTAAGCGGAAGTCAGAATACATCGAGATCTCGCTAGGAAATCTTATTCGTTTGTAGTTTTGCGAAAACTAAGCGGAAGTCAGAATACATCGAAATCTAGCTCGGAAATCGTTTGTAGTTGAATGTAGTGGTCGCTAATTCGTTTGTAGTTCCTCCAAAAGCAACCGGAAATCAGAACACATCGAGATCTCGGTCGGAAATCATTTGTAGTCGATTGTAGTTACTGCTTATTCGTTTGTAGTTTCGCGAAAACTAAGCGGAAGTCAGAATAGATCGAGATTTCGCTCCGAAATAATTTGTAGTCGATTGTAGTGAGCGCTTATTCGACCACTACATTCAACGAAATATTTACTACTACAATCACCTACATAAAAAATTCTGTAAGAATCGCAAAAAAAATCTCGATTTTCAAAAGTCGGTGCCAAGTACACAGAGGTACAAAATTTCGGTAATTTTGCTCGAACTATTTGGTGCGAAAAGTTAAAGCCAATACACTTTAGAAAAGCTACAAAGTTCAAGAAGTTGCGGACAGAAACGCTGCCAAACATTTAGAGACCAAAAATACAGCACGGAAATTTAAATAATATTTCCTTAAAAACAAGTAAGAAATTTATAGTCGGTCTAGACCGGCTATACGATACCCTATATCATGGTTTACAGATCCTATCTCTTCGGTCCAACTAATTGGATATAGAAAATAAGCATAAACCAAATTTGAGAGGCATTGTTATTAATTTTTTTGGCTGCAGATATGAAAAAGTTCATATCGGATGCTATATTTATATGGGCAATAGGTCGAATAATGGACCGATCCTGACCACATTTGGTAAAGTCACTTATATTTTGAAAAAAATATACAAACCAAATTTGAAAAAAATCGGTGTCATATTTTTGTTTTTTGATAGATTTAAGTGAAGATCGGGAAGCAATTCTATATGGGGCCTACGACTAAGAATTGTCCTATAAGCATTATTTTTGGACTACTGATTAATGGCTATAATGGACACACATACAAACCCAATTTGACTGAGATCTATATCATAATTTGGATCTTGTGGCAATTTATGTCGATTTCATAGGGGTCATTTGTATGGGGACTAGGTCTGAACATGGACCTAATTCCAATTCACCAATTTCAATACCGTTCATCCTATGGCCGATAAAAGCTTATATACCAAATTTCATCAAAGTATATTCATATTTGCGACCTGTAGTTTGATCACAAAGTTTACATAGACACACAGACGAACAAACGGACGGACGGACATCGCTTTATTGACTTGGAAAGTGATTGTGAGTTGATCAGTATAATCAAAGATCAAATATTTGTGGTAGTTACAAACAGCAGCACAAAGTCATTATACCCAAACCACATAGTGGTATAGGGTATAAATATTCCTGCCTCATAATGGACGACGAAACGAAACTCACTGATTTTTCGCAGCTTCCGGATCAAAATGTTTATATTGGTAGTGCTCGAGGAAATGTCGAAGATAAGTTTAGGACCCAAAAGCAAACGAAATTTCAGAAAATAAATTCGTGTTATCTTTACGTTTTCTTTCATCATTCCTCACCTATTTGGTCTAGAGGCTCCAAATTCAACACCAAACAGCTTCAGATTATGGCAAATATTTTTCGCCGATGTTATACGACCCACTCGATCTATTGCGGACAGAAGAATTTTTTCAACAGACAGACAGACGAACATTGCCAGATCGACTTCTTCTTTTGTAAGGATCAAGAATATACATGGTTATGGGGTGTGCGGAATTTATTTCAATGAAATTCAAATTAATATGAAAATATAAAATTAAATTTAAACAAATTTTGCTTACTGGAAATCCCGAAATTTCACCACAGTATTCTTTAAATTATTCCTGTTTGTAAAAAATTTGTGACCTCTCTCTGAGTCGATTTAGCGATATCCGTCCGACCGTCTGTCTGTTTGTGTGTCTATATTAACCTTGTATTCAAATTATAGGTCGCAAAGTATATGTATATAAGCTTACAGGATTTAAGAATCAAGTTTTTTATTTAATTTTTTTTTCTATTTATCTTATTTGAATTTTGTGGGTGATTTTTTGAAACAATTCGTGTTCGGGCTTACTAGTCTTAAAAATAGTTGAGCTAAGTGGAAATGTTAAAAATTTTACCATAAGTGAAATAAATTGCTAGTTTATAGTGTAAAACATTTGCTAAATAGAAATAAATTCTTTCTATAAAGAAAGCCCAGCACAGTGTTTATAAAAATACAATAAATAAGAAACAAAAAAAGAAACAAAAAAACCTATTAAATTTCAATTTAAATGGTATTAGAATTTAAATGTTAATTACACTGTGCAACAGTCTGAAAATTGTTGTACAGTGTTATTTTGTTCTTTCTACAATAACTCAACGTAGCGATAGCAACTGGTTTTATGGCTTGTACCAAGACACCGTATGTATTCTGGCACTTCCTAGAATTTTTTAAACTGACAATTCAATAAATAGAACTTTAATGAATAAATGCTGTTTTGATAGAGATAAAATTTCTATGTCAAAAACAATGGTTTTCGTTAATGAACCTAATGACTTTTCAATATTGCGGCATAGCCCTATTTCTAATCCGGAAGATATATACCATTCAACACTTGAGATATCCTGCTTTTGTTCCTATCCTCTTCATAAAAAAATTTAACTCACAGCGATAAAATCTTTTGCTTTAATAAAACTAATTACCATGATTTCCAACTCCATCTATTCCAAATTGACTGGATAAATGTGTTATCTCGTTGCAATGATAACTTGGACTTGTGTTTGCATATATTTTATCATCACCTCATTGAATGTTTCTCGGCATCTGTACCTAAAATTTTACATCCTAAATCGAATGGTCCTCCTTGGAATACAAAACATCTATCTCATCTTAAAAATAAGAAAAACAAACGTGCAGAAATTATAGAAAATATGGAACATTGATAGATTATATGAAATACTCGTTATCAAGATGGGAATTTATTATTGCTAATCAATTGGCCTATAATAACTATTTAATTAAAGTAAGGAATAATCAAAAAAATAATCCAAAATCATTTTATAAATTTATTAATTCTAAAAGACGTACTGCGGACTTTCCTTCGGTTATGAAGTACGGTGATTTAGAATCTTCAGATGATAACTCCATAAGTAATATGTTTGCAGACTTTTTTGCATCAACTTATTCTACGACAGTATTTAATAATCTGTATCCATACATAATATCGGAATCTTCAATTATTAATATACCATCCATCAATCAACATACAATTCTGAATGCCCTGACAAAATTGAAATTGTCGTATGCTGCTGGTCCTGACGGTGTTCCTAGTTGCATTTTAAAGCGCTGCGCACATTTATTGTATATTCCTTTGACTTATATGCAGAGTTCAGAAAAAAACACACACTGAATAAAAAACTCGTACATATATGTAAACAAACATAACTTAGACCAACACACACGACTTAAAATATAACTGAACTCGAACCTGTTTATTGTACATGTTCTGTTTTTTCTTAGTACACGAGCCACAACACGACTTAAAATATAACTGAACTCGAACCTGTTTATTGTACATGTTCTGTTTTTTTTTTCAGTACACGTACCAGAACATGAACTTCAAATAAAGCAACACTCAAAAATGTGTGGTTTATGTGTGATTGAAACAAAAAGTACGTGATACAAAAATGTTCGTGTAAATAACGAAATATTAAAACGAACACAGTCATGGTTGTGTTGGGCACCGTAGAAAATTTAGAAACGCACATAATTGATATGAAAATAAAGATATGTGTTGGCTGCTTTTGAACAGAACATTGTGTGTTTCATGTGTGTATTTTCTGAACCTTGCTTATATGTTTAACATATCCCTTAAATTGGGTTACTTTCCTCCCATTTGCAAAGAATCATTTATTATTCCCTTCTTTACGCCTGGATCTAAAGCTGGTATTTCGAATTATAAAGGTATTGCTAAATTAAGTGCTATTCCAAAACTATTTGAAAAACTTATATATGACACGTTGTCACATCATGTGTCCTCTATCATATCTCCAACGCAACATGGATTCTGCAAATCACGCTCTACAATAACAAATCTTTTGGAGCTTACAACTTTGGTAAATGATGGTTTTATTAATATGAAACAAACAGATGTTATTTATAATGATTTTAGCAATGCATTCGATAAAGTAAATCATGATCTATTGTTGTTTAAGCTTGACCGTATGGGCTTTGGTATATTGCTGATAAAATGGATTGGATCATATTTAAAAGACAGAACACAATGTATTAAGTTTCGTAACTCGTATTCCAACAACATAAAAGTATTATCTGGTGTACCTCAAGGTAGTCACTTGGGACCTCTTTTATTTACGCTATTTATAAATGATCTTCCTTCTGTAATTAAACACTCAACTACATTAATGTAGGCAGACGATGTAAAGTTAATTTTTACCCTCAACAATCTTGATCAACAACCACTTTTACAGAATGATATTGATCGTTTAACTACTTGGAGTAATATTAATCTAATGGACCTGAATGTCAAAAAATGCAAATATATGATTTTTACAAGATCAATTCCAATAAATGGTCGGTATATCATGAATAATGCTATGCTTGATTTAGTGGATTCATTCAATGACCTTGGCGTACTTCTGGATAAAAAATTAGGCTTTAGAAGTCACATTTCGCTAACAATAAATAAAGCTACTGGTGTACTTGGATTCATTAAACGGTGGGCTAAAGAGTTTTCGGATCCGTATACGACAAAACAATTGTTTACTACCTTGGTAAGACCAATACTCGAATATGGGTCTGTAGTCTGGGATCCGCAATATCATATACATTCGAACAAAATTGAATCAGTTGAAAAACAATTTTTGTTATTTTGTCTTCATGGTTTGGGCTGGGATCCTAATATAAGGTTGCCATATTATGAAAATCGTCTGGCTCTAATTAAGCTTCCTACATTGAAAAGTCGCAGACATATGCTAAATGTTACTTTCCTGTTAAAACTGTTAAATGTTAGTCTTAAATCTGATTTTCTTATCAACAAAATAAATATAAATATTCCTTTTCGATCATCAAGAAATTATAACTTTCTATCAAATATTATTGTACAAACTATGCTAATTTTAATCCACTTCGTAGAATTTGTGATGAGTTTAATATGCTGTATCAGTTTATTGATTTTAATAAAAGTTTGGATATTGTGCGAAGAGATATTATATTACACTTAAATGCATTAAATTAACTGAATTAAATAAATGTTATATATCAATTTTGTTAAATGTTTAATTATATATATAAATTATAATACACACAGAAAACGGATTCGTTGTGACAACCGAATTTGTTGCCAATCGAATTTTTGTAGTCATGTGTACTATCACATTATTGTTGTGATTACTGAATTATATTGTCCAAACAATCGTAGAATCGACTGTATGAATTGTCAAATTAAATTGATACTATGGACTTTATAATTTTTTTTATTGATTGTGACAACAACTTATTTGGGAAACCAATTTCAAAACTGTAGTACTGCAGTAAATATAAAAGCACAAAAATGATTCTATTTAAAATTTATTAATTTTTCTATAGGAAATTATATATATATATATATAAAATACTTGATTTACATAATAACAACAAATTTACATGATAAATATAAATTTACAAGTCAAATATTTTTGATATTGATTAATTTACTTAATAAAGTTCAGATTTTTTAACATTTAAAGAACTTAGAAATTTAGTAATACGAATACTACCAAAATAGTTCAAAATTATAGTTTGTCCGCGTAGTTCGATTCTTTTAATTGTTGTTATTTCTTACTTCATTTATTAACGTTACCTTCCATACACTTATATTAATATATTTTGTAATTTTAAACAACATATCTTAATCCATAGAAAGTGACGAAAAGTAAATTTCCTTTTCGGATTTTCCGGTTGATTTTTGAGCTGTATTCCTGTTACGCTAATTTGAAAGCGGTTTTACTGGCTGCCAGGTTGGATTTTTTTTAACATAATCTTGACAACATTGGCTCCTCAAAGTGCTGACGGTCTTTTTTCTGATAATGTGAAAAGCATGGTCGATACTTTCGTGATCGGGCGACACTGCTTTGGCTCTTGAACAATAGGCTATTACGTGGGATTCAGTGGATCATATATCCTTCAATTTCTCTTTACATCATTAGCATGCATTATCCACACAGAATAAATCCTAAAAGAGTAAACTTTGCTAAATTGACATTGATTGAAATTTTGTATATTTGCCAATTGTTGCACCAATATTTGTTAACAATGTAACTTCTCTGGTATAACTTACAAAACGAAAAAAGCTATGTACGTACAGAATTTGAAGAAACATTGCTTCAAATATTTGTTACCAGAGTTCAGAAAAAAACACACACTGAATAAAAAACTCGTACATATATGTAAACAAACATAACTTAGAACAACACACACATATTTTTATTTTCACATCAATTATGTTTGTTTTTAAATTTTCTTCGGTGCCCAACACAACCATGACTGTGTTCGTTTTAATATTTCGTTATTTACACGAACATTTTTGTATCACGTACTTTTTGTTTCAATCACACATAAAGCACACATTTTTGAGTGTTGCTTTATTTGAAGTTCATGTTCTGGTACGTGTACTGAAAAAAAAAAACAGAACATGTACAATAAACAGGTTCGAGTTCAGTTATATTTTAAGTCGTGTTGTGTCTCGTGTAGTAAGAAAAAACAGAACATGTACAATAAACAGGTTCGAGTTCAGTTATATTTTAAGTCGTGTTGTGTCTCGTGTAGTAAGAAAAAACAGAACATGTACAATAAACAGGTTCGAGTTCAGTTATATTTTAAGTCGTGTTTAAAATATAACTGAACTCGAACCTGTTTATTGTACATGTTCTGTTTTTTTTTTTTTTAAATTAAACATCAAAATATGGAATTTCAATTGATTTTTCTTGATATTTTATGCGGCACCATAATATATAAATTAAAAAAAAAAAAAATAGTTAGGACCGTTATTAGAGTAAATTTAAAATTCTTTATATGTACTAGTACAGTAATACTCAGTTAATTACAAGATTTTTGCCTAATAAGCGCCAATTAGAAGAATACTTTCAAATATATCAAGGAGGTAATTATCCGAACATATGTAAAACAAGATTATTAAAATAATTAACATTTTATTAAATAAAAATAATTCATATTTATCACATAAAGAAGTAAATTGCAAACACTTTTTGGTCTGTTCCCACAGAGTTACACAAAACAGTTAATGTTAGTTTTTTTTTTTGAGATTTATTGCCTTTGACTGAGCCCCCTTTTCGAGCTAATGTTCCACTTGGAACAACTTTATAAAAAAGGCCACTCTCATCAGCATTAAATGTATTTCCAGGAGTATAATTTTGAAAAATTGAGGAAAAATTGCTACTTTCCAAAAAATTTGAGGCACATTCACGATTATTTTCACTACTTTCTCCATGTATCTTTGTGAATTTTATGTTTTCTATCCTCTGCCACCTCCACCACCAACCACTGTTCGGTTCAAAATCTGAATTCATTTTTATAGCAAACTCCTTTGATTTATTCATTACCAATTTTCTAGAAATGACAGCATTATTCAGGCGCATCTGATTAAACCATATCCTGAGCCAATAAATACTTTGGGTAATTAAACCAAAGAAATTTAAAGGAAATTTTATTTTCTGGATAAAATATTTGAGTTAATTACCGGAATTGGATAATTAAGTGAAAGTTAATTAACCGTGGGGTTTTGTTAGGAAAATTGCTAAAAAAAAAAAACGAGGATTTAGAATTCGTGAAAGGTCATTAAGCGTGGGGTAATTAAACGGGTTATACTGTACCTTGAGTATTATAAAATTCGTCGTTTAATATTTTACATCTCTCTATGTTATCTCAATATATAATTAATTTTATTCTTAATCGCTTCTTTTTGAAGATCAACAAAAATTAAAGACCGAAAATTGTTATGTTTTATTTAACTAACTAGTGGATACGCCCACTTGTCCGATCCTGCCCATTTTTTATGAGACTACTCACATTAATAGTTCATAAACTCAGACAAAGTTTCAAGGCTTTCACTATTACAGTACTCCCGATATATGCCATTAAATATTTACTTTGTATGGTGGGTGCCACGCCCATTGGCCCGATCCCGCCTATTTTTTTCGAAACTCTTCAAATTAGTTTTATATGTATATGTGCATAGTTTCAGAACTCTTGCTGTCATAGTACTCCAGATATTATATGTTAAATCTTTTTATGAGATCTGCCACGCCCACTTGTCCGATCCCCCCATTTTTGTCCTGATTACTCACATTAGTAACATATGTACTATTGTAACGCTATCACAGTAGTCAAGATATATGATGTTATTCAATTTATGTGGGAGGGGCCACGCCCACTTGTAATACAAAATATATATAGCCGTAAACGTAATCTGGAATATTACCTTTCTAATGGAACCAGTTTGGGTCACATCGGTTGGGTAGTTTCAGAGACTATAAAGGACAAATATACATTCATTGTATTTTATATAAGTATATAGATTAATTTTTATTAAATCATAATTTACAAATTCTTCTCAGTGTACTATAATTTCTACACACGGTCGTTTGATAGTTTTTTTTAGATTTTGTTTAGTTGTTACCACTTTATTATTAGTAAAGGTGATCGATTTGGCGCTTCGTGATCAATTTAAACAACACATACCGATAGACAGACAATCAGCAAAAACCTATACAAACATACATACATACATACTCGTATATTTATTTAAACCTCCCCATCAAAAATTAAGCTAAAACAAATAATACACATCAAATACAATATAGCTGCCTTAAAGAAAAAAAGGATCTTTAAAGAAGCTCTAAATGTTGACCCATCTTTCGAACAATATTGTGCCAATAATTACACATCAAGTGTGTATAGTGATGATAGTGATGTTTCTGCCAAATTAAGTTAAATGTTTGGGATGATCTTTGGAGTCTTTTTTATGGGAGTTTTTGTGTGTGTTTGTTTCTTTTGGCAACCGTAAAGGAGAACTAAAACGGTTGAAACAATTTTATATCAAAGTATTAGAAATGAGGAAATGTTTTGTCGCAGTAAAATATAGATTTTCTAAAATCTTTAGCTTAGGGTTCAAACATTTTTTGGTTTACTTATAAGTTTTTAATTTTATTAATTTCATTTTTTCATATTAAAGATAAACATTTAATATTTTGAATGAAACTTTTGCCTTAAATTCGTCTCATGAGCCGTATTTTATTTGTTGGTTCTTCGAACCGAATGTTATTTATATTTTGTTTAATTTTTCCAATAAATCACAAGGAAATTGTTGAGAGATTTGTTAGCTAAATTTATAATCGCCCCTGTTCTAAAAAAATTTTAGTTTTTCAATAAAAAATCAATTTATTCGCCTTCAAAGAAATCCCTTCTGATACAACACACTTCTGTCAACTTTTTTTTTTATAATACTCAAAATGATAAAGCCGATTTCTGGAATGACCGATAAAGCGCTCAATTATTCGGCTTTTATCTTCTCAATCGGTTCAAAATAATGTTCTCGGAGTGCTCTTTTGAGTTTATTGAATAGCCAGAAGGTGGGCGAGTATGGCGGTTCTGGAAAGATTTTAGTCACATTTTGTGATTCACATTATGAGACTCCGAATTATTTAGCACACGGTGCTAAATACTACAAATTCGGTGGTTGTGGAACAATTTGAGTAACATTTTGTGGGAAATGTTCTCGAAGAACCAATGCAATACCTTATTAATAGTTTAGCCTTACGGAAGCAATTTAACTTTACACCGCGATAATCGTAAAAAAACTATTAACATGACATTTGATTTTGGCGTGATCTTTTCACTCTTGCTTCATCTTTTGCACGATATTTTCTCGACTGTATAGAACTTGTAAACATACTTTCGGAATAGACTGATCACCGAAGGCCTTCTCCAACTTCCTTGACAATTTTGCAGGTCAAATTTCATTCCACAAACAAAATTAAATGCAAATTCTTTGTACAACAAAATCAAACATTCTTAAAATATCTAAATATACTTTTAGTTGTTTGCAAAAACGAGCGTCAAGTTTCAAAACCGGTGAAAAATAAATATATTTTTCCAAATCGATAAATCCGCGCAATCAAAATTTATAAGTCAACTTTTCATTTGGGCACAATATTGTGTCATTCGAATACACATCTTAGCGAAAAATAATTCGTAGATACTATTTAAAGCAAGTTATAATTTTAAGTTCGTCTGAGTCGAATCTTAGATACCCTGCACCCGTGTTCTAAACACAATATTATAGCCAAGGGTGTCAACACTAAGAGACAAAAAAGCCAGATTTCTCATTAGAATGGCTAGATTTTCTACAATGATGTTTAAAATTAATAAAATAATTAATAAAATTAGGTATTAAGGTATTAAGGTATTTTCGTGCGTTTTTTTAATGAAAGCAATAATTAAATCCAATCAGCATAAATTTAAATTGATACAATTACATTTTTGTTTGTTTAAAGAGAGAAAGAGCATAACCATGTTATTATACTCTTACTCTCACCGACAAACCATCCGTTTACATGTATAAAAAAAAAAAACAGAAAAAACAACAACAAGCAAACAAGAATTGGTATGCATTGCTGATGGCTATCTATATACATATGTTTTGTTACGTATAAACCCTTTTACTATTTTTAGCATATTACGAGGACGGCTCCAGAACAACCCAATCTGACAAAGAAATTTTGACATAACAAATTTGGAAAGAATTTACTTTATTTCTATAACCTGGGGGCAAATCGTCGCATTCGATAGCGAGTAAAATCAATCGAAATTCCATATTTTGGTTTATTATTTATAAAAGACCGACAATCGTCAGACCTCGTTTCACATTTACTATTACTTATGGACCATAACTCGTTAGCAGTGACAGGGTAAAATTACTCTTAGTATTTTATTTTGAAAAAAAAAAATGATTTCGATCGAAAAATTTCGGTAACGAATGCGACGATTTGACCCCTGCTTTTAGCTCGATATACTTTTCCCAATAGCTACAATACCCTGTTTAAGTTTGGAAATAAAAAATAATCCAAGGGAGTTAAGTCTGGCGAATAAGGTGCATGATGAAGCAATTTGAATTTTCATAAATTTTGGCCATCGCATTAGTGTATGGGTGAAATGTTGCATTATCTTCATGAAACAAATCTCTCATTTTCGCCAAATGCGGCCTTTTTCCTTAATTTCATCAAATCACGCCGTTGATTGTTTTTCCTTTTAGAATAACAGTTGACAAATACTCGCCGAAAAGTAAAGTAGTCTTCAACTCAGCGTTTGAGTTTTGAAATGTAAAATCCTTGATAATGGTTGACGATGCCAACTGAAATATTGGAGACAAAGAAAAATAAATAAATTAAAAATATAAACAAACTGTTTTTAATTTGAATGTATTAGAAGACCTTAAGCCAAACCAAAAGTTCATCACACAAGTACGACACATGTCGACAGTACAAAACCCTTATATTATATATTTTTTTAATAGTTTGTTAGATTTTGACGCCCTCTTTAGACATCTCCAATATTAATAGGCTAGGCTATTCCTTGTGACCAATGTTTTTTTCTACCGTTTTATCCCGATTTTGACCAAACGTATATTATTTGAAAGGTTTTTATTTTTAGCCGTTTTGCAGATTTACAGATTTTTTAATTTTTTCCTTTATTTTGAGTAATTTGCATTTTCAGTTGCTACTAACACATACATAAAATTAGACATATGTGTTCGTTTTATTAAATTTGTTAATGTGTTTGTTAATGAGTTTGTTATCTACATTTACAATATTAATATACCATAAAAGTGTTGGTTTGTGAATTGGCTAAGTTGAAAAACAAAGCTGCCTAGAAATTGCATTCGAATTTCAAGCGCTGGAATCTGCTAGTATTGCAATTAATACCGTAATTTTTGATTTTTTTTTTCAATGGTACGGGGTAGAGCAGGAGAAAGCATATATTTCTAAAAATTCATAATTACATTGTATTCCTAATCGGACCGGTTTTTGGGATGTCAGCCTTCATCAGCGATTATTAAACATTGTGATAGTTTTTATGTTATAATTGTTTCTATATGAAATTTTTCTACTTAGGGCGGCCGTGAGGTTTGAACCTGCATCTGTCTCACATACACTAATACTTGCACTTTTTGATGATGCGCTTTATCACACTCACCTAAAGTCAGGCCTACGAGCAGTGTGGTTAAGAATTAGTTTTCATACAGTACAGCATTTACTTCGTATTAGTCTTAGAAGATACAGATATTTATGCATTTTAATTTCCACTAATCTCAATTTCATAAGAGTTGCTATATGTGATGTAGAGTTTGTACATTCCACATATTGTACTTTTTACAAATATTAGATAATTTGTTTTATAATAGTTTGTTAGATTTTGACGTCCTATTTAGACATATTGCAATATATATTGTAATTAATATGAAATTTTTATATTATATATATTATATACATAGATATTATATATTTACTTTATATGGGCGGTGCCACGCCCACAGCTCCGATCACGCCCATTTTTTGGGCGAGTACTCACATTAATAACTCATGAACTCACACAAAGTTCCAAGGCTTTCTCTATTACAGTACTCTATATCATTCATGGGCATTTAGTTAAACAATTGTTAAATACCTATACACATGCATTCTTATGCTCTTGTGTTTAGTCGTCTGTGAGATCTTGACGAATGCACATGTTCAACGGAAGCTTTAGTAGTTTTTTTCAAGTTTAGAGAAAATAAATTAATGATGACACTCAAAAAATATTGTATGTTGAAAAATGCATTTGGTCAGGTACAATGCCTTTTATGTTATCAAACATTTAAGGAATATAGACAACAAGTAATTAAAAGGCATTATGATTGTTTTCATAGTAATATGAATAAACTAAAGGAGGAGGAAAAAGAAGAGCTTTTTAATAGAAATAAGCAAATTTTTTTTGATAAATTAAAGGGTTTTTTGTTAGAAGAGGAAGTAAAAGAAAAAAAGGTAGACAATAAATTAAAAATGGAAATTTCTAGCTCAGTAAGCTTAGATATTGTCAGACACGGCAGACCTTTTACGGATGGTATTTTCGTTAAAGAAATACTGAAAAAAACTATGCAAAAACTTAATTATAATGCTCATTGCGAATTTTTTTCTATTTGTTTAGATGAAAGCACCGACATTAACGATCTCTGCCAATTAGTAATTTGCGTTCGATGTGTAGACATAGAATATAATGTTTATGAAGCAATGTTTTCTCTTGAAACATTTCATGGAAATGTGACAGGTAAGTTGTTGTTTGATGTTGTCAACGAAAAACTGCTTACCGTTATAGACTGTAACAAATTCGCTGGCGTTTGCACAGATGGAGCAAATGTTATGAAGGGTAAGTACGAAGGTTTTGTAGGACAGTTGGAAAAACATTACTTTGGAATTAATAGCTTTCACTGCATAATTCATCAGGCCGCTCTTGCCTCTAAATTTATAAGTACCCACCCAGCTATGAAGACTGCAGAGCAGATAATAAATAAAATACGAGGCGGACATCACTCGCTTACTCACAGAAAATTTGTAAACTTTTTAAAAATAAAAAATGCTCCACACAATGATTTGAAAATGTTTACAGAAGTTCGGTGGCTAAGCCGAGGTGATTGTTTAAACAGACTGTTTAATTTAAGGGAAGAAGTGAAACAGTTTCTAGAAGCAGAGGGTTTAGATAAATGCTTATTACAGTATTTAAAAGATAACAAATTTATTTTAGATTTAGCTTTTTTAGCTGATACAACTATGCTTTTAAATGAATTTAATCTACAATTACAAGGAAAAGAAAAAAGCATATGTGATTTGTCTAAAATCCTTTTCGATTTTAAAACGAAACTATTTTTACTCCTTTGCCAAATTCAGGACGGAGATTTCTCAAACTTTCCAAAAACTCTACTTATTATTGGAAATCAGGAAAATGTTGAAATAATTGAATATATAGAAATATTTGAAACACTTTTCCATAATTTTCAAGATAGGTTTAAGGATTTTGAAAATTTTCAACCTCTTCTAAATATTTTTGAAAACCCTTTTAGTTGCGATGTAATAAACTCTGAGTTTCAAATACAATCTGAACTTATAATACTTCGAAGCGAAGTAAATGTTCAAGAAAATATTAATGTTTTAGAGTTCTGGAAAAATTTGGACGGCAAAGTATATCCCGAACTTAAAAAATTTCTCTTATTTGTTTATCTTTATTTCCCTCAACTTATCTCTGCGAACAAATTTTTTCCGATTTGAAATTCATTTGTTCTAAACAACGGAATAAATTGTCTTCATCACAATTAAAAAACATTTTACTACTTCGAAACTGCCATAAAAGTACAAATGTGGAAGATTTTATTTAATTATTATTATTATTATTATTATTTTTATTTTTATTATTATTATTATTATTATTAAAAATCAAAACATTTGTAGAACTAAAAGCTTTTACTCTGTGCCTTAAATATTCAGTGATATTTTTTTTTTTTTTAATAAAATTATTTATTTGTTAATTTTTGTGATTCATGTGTAGTAATAATTTTTTTTATGATTTATATTTCTCTAAAATATGGCAAACGAAATTTGCCGAAATATCGATAAAAATTAAACATTATTATATTGTACACCATGCCTTATACTACTAACTGTCATTTATGAGTGTACTAAAATAATTTTTTACTCTCTCTTGCTTACTAACACAATTGACAAAATTGTGTGCCCATCAAATTGTTATTATTATCTCATTATTGTTATTGTATCTCCTGTTTTTGTTTTTTATTAATGTTATTAAGTTTAGTAAACGAGACAAAAACAAAAACTGGGCTAACGGTTATTTAATATAAAAAATGCATTGTTTTGTTAAATTGTTGCTATTTTTTGTGAGACATTCCTTTGGCCTTCGTAACGAAAAAATTCAGTTAATCTGTGGAATTGACCTCGTTAACAAGTGTTTCGGTAAGTAATTGCTAAATTATAAAATTTAATTACAAATTTAAATTAATTTCAACATAGACAAAGGGAAACAGTTGTGAAATGGGCTCTGGAAGGGGCTAAATGAAACGGAAAAGTATCTTATCAATAATTTAAACAAAAATTAATAGTCAAACAAAAAAATAGCTGGAATGCTAAAGCGTTCTGAGAAAGTAATAAGAAACTACCTGAAGTTGGGCAAAAAGTATGGTATTAAAGTTCCAACAAAGGGAAATTCCAAATTATCAGCCTGTTGCGTTACTTCGCCATGAAGTTACGCGAAATCGTTTATCTTGTAGAGAAATAAAGGATAAACTTGATCTTCCAGTTACCAGACGAACTATCGCTCGTGTTTTGAATGCAATTTCATCAATTAAATGGAAAAAAATTAAGTCTAAGCCATTTGGGCGAAGAGCTTTACCCAAGCATAAATGTCGTGGACAAATGAGTGGAAAAATGATATTTTTATTGAAGAAAAGAAATTTAATCTGGATGGTCCTGAGCATAAATGTCGTGGACAAATGAGTGGAAAAATGATATTTTTATTGAAGAAAAGAAATTTAATCTGGATGGTCCTGACTGCTACAGCTGCTATTGGCATGATTTATACCAACGGAATGTTGTAAGATCCAAGCGCAATTTCGGTGGTGGCAGTGTCATGGTTTGGGGAGGATTCCCTTATAATTTCAAGCTCCCAATTTGTTTCGTTACCACCAGAATGAATTCGGAAATGTACTTAGAACTTCTAGAACATGTTTTAATAACAAAACTCGACGAAAACCCTGGCGAAGAGTAAATTTTCCAACAGGACAACGCTGGTATACATGTTTCGAAAAAAAAGTATGGAATGATTTTCGTCAAAAAATATAAATCTACTTCAATGGCCGGCATCCAGTCCTGATTGTAATAACATCGAAAACTTATGGGGAATACTCGCTGCAAAAGTTTATGACAGTTTTTGAAAAGACAGTTTTCGACTGTAAATGTGCTGAAACGCAAAATCGAAGAATGCTGGTCGGATATTGGTGTTGAAACCCTTCAAAACCTAGCAAATTCAATGCCCAGAAGAATATTTTCCGTAATTTGTAATAAAGGTGGTCACACCAAATAGTAATCTATATAAACTTAATCATTTTAAAAGAATTGTTCCTTATTTTATTAGTTTTAAGAAAAGAGAGGCCAAACGAATGTCTCATCAAATATTAGTTTTCTATCGATTACATTATGTTAATGTGAAATATTTGTAAGTTTTATTTTATTATTTTTTAGTTAATAATTAAATAAAACTTTTTTTAAAAAAAGTTAATTAAAACCCCTTTTATTTTCTTTAAAAATATAAAAAAACATGGGGTGCCAAACGAATGCCTATCACTGTATATAACATTGGTCCGATCCAGCCCATTTTTCGTCAGTGTTCAAATTAGTTTAATATGGACATGTACGTAGTTTCAGTCAATAAACTATTGTATTTTCTCAAAGAAAACATTTTTCCTCACCTCCATACAAAAATCCCCAGTGTGCGTCGTTTAAACACTTTCACCCATATTTTATAGTCATCAACGAAGGAGTGAACTCTCTCAGAGTTGAATCTAGCTGGGCTTTAATATTGGTTGGACTGAGATCTTTCAAATGAAAGAGGCTCCAAATTCTATACCAACCTGCTGGAAATAATGACAAACAATATTGTCCTAAATTTACCCAGTTAAATGGTTTATTTTCTGAATTAGCCTGATTCAAAAGTCAGACAGACAGACGGACAGATGAACAGTCGGACATCGCTATATCGCCTCGAGTTAATATATGGATCAAGAATATATATACTTTCTCGTCTCACAAATAATTTTCTCGATGCGTTACAAGCGGAATAACAAACTGATATATACCCCCTGTGCAGTGGTGTGAAGGGTAAAAAAATATGTATATATTTTATTTAGGCTAATTTTTCATAATGTTTTCGTATGATTAATATTTCATATCCTCTCAATATTACTTTCACTTTCGTTGGTCATTAAAATGTATCGTGTGTTAATATTTTATATGTGAACTATGTCTAGACATGGACCGATTTTTTTCAATTTCAATTGAGTTCGGTCTAATACAAATTTATGTTCCAAATTTCGTCAACCTATCTTAAGAATTGCGAACTACAGTTTAATTACAAGAGACAAGAGACACGGCCGTATTCATAATGAAAGTTATGCAGTATCTAGCATGAGTATTATTTAGAATGCACTTGCTGTTGCGTTTGCTAAACTCAGATCAACAACCTTTCAAACACTGACTAAGTATGTTAAAACAGCTGATGTGTGTCAAACTGAGCAAAACAAAATATATAAATTATTATTAAGTGCAAATAAATATTTTTTTCTTTGCGGATCTTTTAAACATTTTTTTTACATAATTTTCAAATTAAAATAAACATTATTTTTAAAAAATGAAGGAGTGAAATCACACAAATTGATATGTAAACAGAGTTGATTTTCACTATATCAGGTGGCATTAATGCAAAAAATATGGTGGCATTACAAATTTCAGAGTTGTTTTTAAAGCTATTAGATGACAACAAAAAATTGATTATGAATAAACTATGTGCTAACTAAAAACTAAGGCTAATCGGTTGACTAGTAAGAACTTCGTTGAGCGCGACATGTAAGCAGCAGCTAACGGGGGCTAGTCTGTTAAAATTTACTTCCTAATATATATTACTCGAATTAGTTTTACCAGTTGGGTACTCCGCTTGTAGGGTCATTCAATCAGCACAGTGTAATTATTCGTATTGATATCTCGTAACAGGGAAAATTCGTAAATTTTCACTTAAGGATTTTTTATGTGATAGTAAATTTAAGAATAGGGTTGAATATGTTACCAAACAAAATGGAAATCGCTTTTACCCCTATTCAATAGTTATATAGAAGTAGTTGGTGTTTGTTTTTTACTTATATGACCCAAAATTAACGCGATCAATATGTTTTGTTAAGTTTATTTAATTTTTGTGTGTTTTACAACTTGTCTGTGAATTGTTGAAGATTTTCAGAGGGATAAGCCGCTTACGAAGACTTTTGCGTTTGCTTTCCTGTTTTGTTTTAGTTAGTTTTTTTGTTTCATTCATAACTGTTTGTTTGTCTGTTTGTTTGTTTGTTTCTTTTCGGTGATCATAGTAATCCCCTGTAGAAATAAATCCAATTTGTTGATATGTGGTAATCGAAAAAAGGCGATCAACGTGTTATAGTCTTCCTTTAAAGATGCTGTTGTTGTTTTATGTGTTGAGGGATTAATTTGACAACGCTGTCGCGCTTTTATGGGAAATCGCTTAATTCATTTTATTTTATTTTTCATTTTTATTTTGTTTTTTTTTTTTTATTATTGGAGGTTGCTTTTGTTTGTTTTAGGAAATCATTAAGAGGGCGTTTTAGTGTTTATACATGCTTATACAATTTTTTTTTTTATATATTATATATTGTGAACTTGATCATTATAATCAAAAAGGAAATTCTCATAATTAGTTATAATCTAAGGTTCCAATTATAGAAATTTGGTTTGTAGGAGGTGTTGCCTTCAAAGCAACTTCGGCGTCAAGTAGTTTAATAAGTAATTTAAATGCTTTTTGTTTTAATAACTCAATTAACTTTAAGATTTTTTTATATCTTTGTATAATATATTTGTGTGGCCCTATGCTCCTCATAGGAGTAAAAGGAATAAATATATATATAATATAGTATATATGATAGAGCAGGTGTCGTAGGATTTATACTTTTCATTGGTAAAAGGTTTTAACTATGAATATTTCATAAATACATATTTGCGATAAATTATTTAATTGAAAGAGTTTGAGAAAGAGTTAAGTCTGTAATGAGCCTCTTCTTTTGAAGTTCACTTTATTTATTTACCTCGTAAAAATGTTGTCAATTTTGTTAATTCTTTTGGTTATAAACGTTGATTTTTTAAAATACTAGATATTTGAAACATTTTTATACAATGTTTACAAAATGTGCTAATTTTCTCAACTCTGTGGGAAACAGTGAACAGAAATATATTTTGCACAATTAATTCATTCTTACCCCCCAATCTCACATCACACTGAAATTGTAAAATCGTTGTGTACGTATTATCAACGAAAAATTGTTCGAATTAGTCGAATCCATCGCCATTAAATTTTATGCTCACACATCTGACTGCAATCTCATTTTTAAAATGTTGTCGAAGCGTAAACTTGAAAAAATTTGTATACTTCTCTCTCTTATTTTATTTTAAGTAGAGTTACCGAGTTTATTATACAGGCACATGTTTGAGGGAAAATGTTTACATTTATTATTATTAGCATTATTTTAATAATAGTTAATAATATTTATGCTCCATAATTAACAAACTTGCGTTTTTGTATGCGCATTTCAAAAAATAAATCATTATAATAGATTTAACAAGTTAAAACTTTAATTACAATTTTACAGAATCCAGTAAATTTGCATTAAATTTATAACAGGGTAACATTAATCATCGTTAGTGGCAGCAATTACTCGCACGAAAAATTTGGTGCCATTAGTGTGACCACTGCGGAAAATGTGTGTGTATTAGTAAAAAAATGTGAGTGTATTGAGTTTTTCGAACTTGCAGTGTGATGTGAGATGGCTGGGTTATTGCCAAAATCAAAAAATTCTGGTTAGTCCAAACCTGGAGTTTGTTACATGAAGTTTTA
Organism: Cordilura impudica; assembly: GCA_963682025.1. Taxonomy (NCBI): domain Eukaryota; kingdom Metazoa; phylum Arthropoda; class Insecta; order Diptera; family Scathophagidae; genus Cordilura; species Cordilura impudica. The sequence goes on from OY821517.1 coordinate 82,697,355, forward strand.
TAAACACATAAGAAATTTGTTCAAATAATATTTATTTAAAAAATTTTTTTGAGAAATTATTGTACATGATCTTTAATCAGCTATGGACGATTGCTATTGAAGTAACAAATATATGACAATCGCACTGAAAATGGGTTTTGTTTAACTCCACTAACTCTTTAGGGGATTCTTTTAAGTTTCATTCAGAACGGAAATTTGTATGTTAACCGATTCTCGATCAAAAAATTTATTGAAATACTACACTTTTTCCAATTGTATTTTAGAAAACATCAATTGATTTTCAGAAATCAGTTGATTTTCAGAAATTGGCAAATGTCTTTCAGAAAACATCAATTGATTTTTAGAAATGATCGAAATTATTGAAGTATGTATTTTATTTACTTTTTATCGGAAGTGCCATCCCCATTGGTCCGATACCGGCCAACCGTTCGTCTATTTACATAAACTAGAAATGATCGAAATTATTGAAGTATGTATTTTATTTACTTTTTATCGGAAGTGCCATCCCCATTGGTCCGATACCGGCCAACCGTTCGTCTATTTACATAAACTAGCAGATTCCAGCACTCGAAATTCGACTGCAACTTCTAGGCAGCTTTATTTTTCAACCTAGCCAATTCACAAACCAACACTTTTATGGTTTATTATTATTGTGAATGAAGATAACAAACTCATTAACAAGCACATTAACAAATTTAATAAAACACACACATAGCATATGTATAATTTTATGTATTTATGTGTTAGTAGCAACTTTAAATGCAATATACTCAAAATAATGGACAAAGTTTAAAAATCTGTAAATCTACAAAATGGCGAAAAAGAAATACCTTTCAAATAATATACGTTTGGTCAAAATCGGGATAAAACGGTAGGGGATACATCGGTCACAAGAAATCGCCTATCCTATTAATATTATAGATAACTAATCACATAAATAAATAACTAATTTACATAAATAACTAATCACAATGTTACAAGTCTCTTTGTTTCAAAGTACTGAGGTGCCACGCCTAGTTTTTCGCTCTCGTCTATTTTTGACTCTACTGCAACTAACATCAATAAGTTATGGACCCACACAAAGTTTTAAGACACTAGCTTTTATAGTACCCCAAATATTTTAATTCGTATGAAAGATGCCACACTCACTATCCAGATCCAGCCCATTTTTGCCACGACTACTCACATTATATTTAATCACAAAGTTAAAAGACTCTTGCTTTCACACTATTCACGGCTATTCAAACTAACGACACGCAAAGTGTCATTACTATGGTTTCTATATTACTCAAGATATTTGATATTAAAAACTCCCTTTGTAACGGAGGTGCCACCCCCGCTTTATATATAAAAGTAAATACAGCCTATGCTTAGGTTTAGATTCAATGAAAGTTTCAGGAGTATCGGTCCAAAGATGTAGGCTTCCGACAAACCTAGCAAATTTTAAACTTGTTTGGCGACGGGTGATTTTTCACAATTTATGAAATGTTTGGTGATTTCTTGGAAAGAACTAACGCTAAACAGATCAAACTTTTATATGAGAAGCTATAAAAATCTGTGTATTAATAAGTGAAGGTAAATCTTTCTACCACAAAATGCACGCACGGAGAAGTGTGATATTTGGCATAGTTATAGTTCATATGGAGGAGAAGTGCAGAAAGATAAAATTTATGTATAACATGCCTTAAAAATATATTAAATAAAATAAAATAAATAAATAATTTTATAACAGCCTAAATGTATGCTAATGAATTTTAACCAACTCACAATTAATCGCCTGTGCACTTATTATTGATGGTTTCAAAAGAGAGTACATACATTTTAATTGTACAATGTACAATGCTGAATTGTAAATTGCCTACAATTGATTAGCGTACCTTTAGGCTCTTATAAAATTATTTATTAACAATCCCATTTATATATTTTCTGCGTGTTCATCAAATATTTATAATGAAATTTAATGAATTTTATTTAAATTCATTTAAAGAAAAAAATTTAATGAAAAAATAAAATTTCCCAGAATTTCGAGTGCTGGACTCTGCTAGTATATATAAATGTATATCTGAGCCTCTAATAAATTACCGTACCACGAATAGTTCAATGGACACATCACGGTGCTCTGTATGTAGAATTTCTCTAAGAGTACATTAAGTTGATCTCATGTATTTTTCTCACCTCTACACCGGTGTGCAGATGGTATATAAAATATATACATTAATGATTCTTATAACAAGCGGAGTTGATGTGGCGATGTCCGTCTGTCCCTCTATGGAAATCAAGATCAGGCCCTCATTAGGTCAGCTGGGTGGCTGATTCTTAGTGAAACTAATTCATTGACATCCTGAGCAAATTGCTATTTATAATCATTAATATGGGTTCAATAGGTCCTGAGATTTCAATGAAAATGTAAAAAATCTCTTGAAAAAATATGACTTTTCTATGTTTTTCTGTTATTGTTGTTCTTCTAAATTTTGCTTCTTGTGTGTGATTGCTGCAATTTTTCTTGTTATTGGATATATATAGGTAATACTCTGAATCGTGTTATTAAAATGAAATATTTTGCTTAAAATATTCAGAATTTTCTGATTTCAAATTAGCGCTTTTATAAATTAATATCCATTTTTTAAATAAAGTCCTAAAGTATTTAAAAATCTAAGAACATTATAAAATAAGAACTAGATAACCATTTAATTTTAGCAAATTTTTAAAGTATCTATAATATTAAAAGGTAAGGCGATATCTTGTGGCCGATTTTTTGTTCCACAGTTTGCTCCCGATTTTGACCAAACGTATCCTTTTTGAAAGGCATTGCTTTTTAGCTGTCCACCAGATTTGCAGATTTTTAAATTTTTACATTTTTATATTTTTTGTAGTAAAATGCATTTAAAGTTGCTACTAACACATACATAAAATTATACAATGGTATGTGTGTGTGTTTATTAAATTTATTAATGTGTTTGCAAAAAAAAAATTTTTTTTTTTCTTTATTAATTGCGATCTATTTTACAATAATAAGCAAATTTGTTAAGTTAAAGGAATAATATGTCTTATTGATTTCCATTGAAAACAATAATTTAAACTATATATGAAAATAAATTACATATATGGAGTTAAATTAAATACATATTACAAATAAAAGTTATTATTTAAAGTATATTAATAATTTTAGGCTCATTTGAGCCTAAATAAAAGGGAGATCTAGAACATGATTTCGTTTAAGCCTTCTGACTTCATCAGTCTCATCTAACAGTGAGATTGCTAATACATTTATGTGATTACTGAGTCTTTCTAAGTAATTGCAGCTAAGTCTTTTTATTTCGGGTTTCACAAAAGGAATTTTCAAGTCATTATGTAGAGCTTTATTTGTTATGTAGAAAGGCGCATTTGCGATTGAGCGCAAAGCTTTAGACTGATATCTTTGTAAAATTTCTATGTTGGAATTGCTAGCAGTTCCCCATAATTCTATGCCGTAAGTCCAAATATGTTTCAAAATAGTTTTGTAAAGTAAGACTTTGTTTTCCAGAAAAAGTTGAGACTTAGGCCCTAGAAGCCAGTACATTTGTTTATATTTTATGTCTAATTGTTTTCTTTTAGCGCTTATATGTGCTTTCCATGTCAGCCGTCTGTCTAAATGCAGACCCAAATATTTTACAGTATTACCACTAGGAATTGTAGTTCCACTAAGGAACACAGCTTGATTTTTGGGTGTTGACTACAATATTCCATTTTGTGAGCCAATGGTGAAGACAATCAAGTTGCAGTTGAATTATTGTAGAAGCTTCTGAAGGATATTCACTACAACACAAAAAAGCCGTGTCGTCTGCATATGTTGCGACAGTTACGTCGTCTCTTGTCGGCATATCATAAGTATAAAGAGTATACAGGACAGGACACGCTACCCTGTGGGATTCCGGCTTCTATCTGACATATGTTGGAGGTGTCGTTGTTAACTTTAACGTAGAAACATCTATTTTTTAAATAAGATAGGAAAAAAAGATAAAATGGAGCTGGAAGCATATTTTTTAATTTGTATAACTACCCAGCGTGCCAAACTTTATCGAAAACCTGCTGTATGTCCAAGAATACTGCAGAACAGTACTTTTTGTTTTCGAAAGAATCAGTTATCACCTTTACAATCCGATGACATTGCCATGCCTACTTTGAAACCCAAATTGGTGGTCAGGAATAATGTTACATTTTTGAAAATGTGGTGTTAAACGTTTAAGAAATAATTTTTCAAAAATTTTCGAGAAAGTGGGCAGTAGACTAATGGGTCTTTATGATGTTATTACATTATCCGGTTTACTCGGTTTTAAAACCATAATGATTTCGGCACACTTCCATTGTGAGGGAAAGTGTTGAAGACGTAAAATGGAATTAAATATAAGAGTTAAAAATAGAATACCTTTAAAAGGCAAGGACTTAATTGCAAATGCATCAATTTTGTCATATCCCGTAGATTTTTTGTTATTGAGGGCACTTATATCCATTTTTGTTTCTTTTGGCGTAATATGTTTTATAGGCAGTTCCACTTGGCATGAGATGTCTAAGAAATGCATGGCGTCATTGACATTGTTACTCGTGCAGTGAGGTTTAAAAATTGTTTGCAAATGATCAGCGAAAGCAATGGATTTATTTTTATCAGTTCTGAGTCAAATGTCGTTAAAATTTTTGATGGGAACATTTCTTTTTATAGGCCGTTTAAGGTACTTGGTTGCATTATACAGTTCATGTTCCTTATTTTTATTTTGAGGTTTAAGTTTTCTTAGATACGAATTAATATTATCATTTCTCTCCTTTGCTAACATTTCTGAGCATAATTTAATTGCCAGATTCCAGTTAGCTTTATCCCTTGGGTTTCTGGTTCGACGCCAAACTCTTCTTAGTCGTCTAGATTGCCTTATCATATCTCTAGCCATTGCTGATGCTTGTACTTTGCGACCTTGATCTTGAGCATGAACTATTGATGGGGTAGATAAATGCGCAGCTTCGTGTATCAATAAGTTAAATGATTCCACGGCATCATCCAAATTTTCTCCTGTTTTAATTTCAATGTTAAGGTTTATATTATTCTCAATAAATTCGCTAAAGTAGTCCAAATTAGTATTTCGTTTGATTAGTTTAATACTTTTAAGGACGTGTTTAACATTTACATTGAAGTTAACAATAATCGGTGTGTGGTCAGAGCTTAAACTATCATCATTTAAAATGTCAAGTGAGTGTCTTGAAATGCCGCTAAACACAACGAAATCAAGAAGGTCTGGTATCCTTGTTGGATCAGTGGGCCAATATGTTTATGTTGGGCTTCCTCCTGATAACGTAGAGTAACTATTTTTCAAAATACATTTATATAATTGTTTACCTTTCGGGTTAGTAAGTCTGGAGCCCCACCAAGGGTGTTTTGCATTATAATCACCAGCAACGAGAACCCAAAGCTTTATAAAAGTGTTCATAATCTTCACATCTCACTGCGTGTTTTGGTGGGAAATAAATCGAGTATATGTTGATAGGTATATTATTACAAATTACTTTAACGCCAGCAGCTTGCAAGTAATTTTTTTGGTATTCTTCTGCAATTTCATAACGAATTGTTGATTTTATAAATATTCCTGCTCCGGCGTGGGCTTTTCCGTCGGGATGATTTGTGTAGATAAAATCGTAACCTCTAATTTTTACGTGCAATTTCGTGGTTAAATGAGTTTCTGAGAATAGAAATATGTTAATGTGTTTCTCTTTCATAAAATAATCCATTACATTAAGTTTATTCGTTAGTCCGTTCGCGTTCCAAATAGCTATTCTCAAGTTTACTTGCATAATTTGTTAATAAGGAGTGACATCATGTTCATAAGTGTGTTTGTTAGTTCTATTTGTTAATTTAATAAATTTTCTATATTTTTCTTAATATTATTATTAATACCTTGACTTGCAACATTAGCGTAGGATTCTCCAGACAAAATGTTTTGAGGTTTATTAGGGTTGGGATTAATTTGAGGAAAAGCACTTCTACGTGTGGAAAATTGCTGATTGATTCCTCTTTTTTCTGAAAGCTTTTTCTTTAATACATTTTGGTATACTTCACAACCTCTATAGCTGGCAGTATGTTGTTTCAAACAATGTACACATTTAGGTGGGGATTCAATATCCATTGGGCAATTTGTTGTTGGATGACCCAGTCCACACTTTACACATGCAAAAGGTTTCTTACAATAGCTTTTCGTATGACCAAATTGTTGGCATCGGTGACATTGCACAATATCGTTTGTATTTCTAGGGGCTTCAATTTGTACCATACAATGATTTATTTCACGAATTTCAAAAACTTTTTTGTTATTTGGGTGCGGGTCAATATCAGCGTAGAACATTGGTAATGGCTGTTTTGTGAATCTGCTTTTAACATTCATTAAATTTCTAACGTGATGCCCTTTATATAAATGTCTTCTACTTTAGTGGAAAAATGAAGACCTTTAATTACAAATCTATAAGATCGCTCATTTTTAAGCTGGTATGTATGATAACTTACGTCGTTGGCATCAAAATATTTAACCAAGTTTCGATATGCGTCTACTGTTTTTACATTAAGTTTAACTTGACCATCATATAAAGACTTATAATTGAATTCAGAAAGCTTAATCACACTTCTTATACATTTAATCATATTATTAACGTTACTAACATTATTAATAAATATTGGTGGAGGCTTTATTGTAGTAGGTTCATCTTCATTATTATCAACGTCATTATCGTAATCACCTGTATTATCGTCATCGTTATTATTGTCATCTTTATCATTGTTAAGTACAGCAAATTTATTACTGTTTAAGCAGCTTGGTTCATCATCAGAATTCTTTGTTTTTTTTTGGAATGTTTGTTAAATTTTTAGTCTTTTTACGTTTTGTTGTAATAACTTGCCAGTTAAACAGATTATCATCATCATCACTTTCTGACATCATAGTGTTTTTGTTGTTTAGCTCTACAGTTACTTTTAGTGCAATGTAATACAATGTAATACAAGATTAGTGCAATTGTAAATATATGTTGTTTTTTTTTTTTTTTTTTTTAATGTATTGATTGTTTAGTCACAAAAGAAGTACACAGAATACGTCCGTTTACTTTGAATAACTCAGCGCGACTGCAAAAAAAAAAAAAAAAAAAAAGAGTTTGTTTTCTTCATTCACAATGATAATTAAAAAATAATTTTGGACATAAACCAATAACGCAATCGATATTTAAAAAGTGTTGAATTGTGAGTTGGCTAAAATTGATTAGCATACCTTTAGGGTCTTATAAAATAATTTATTAAATGAATAAATAAAATTTCCTAGAATTTCCACTCGAATTTCGAGGGATGGGATCTGCTAGCAGCTATTAAAGTTTGTGATTTTGTATGGTTAGGATGTGACTAGCATTTAGTTTGTTTTCCGAAACTCATAGTGAGGGTATCGAAGGTACTGTGGGTAACGTGACCGACTTTAACTTTCTTGTTTTTTTCATTTTCTTAAATCCCTTTCTAATTATATTTATAATCGCGTGGCAATAACTTTTTTTTTTTTTTATTGGTTAATTGAAGTAACGGACAAAAAGAAAATCCCATCCAAAATCAAACACGCACGTACATATCGTATGTATAGGCGTACTGTTCAACCAAAAAATAATTACAGGATTAGCCGAAATCATTCACACATCAAACGCGCATGCGGAAACGGAAATTTACAATTGCAATTTAATGGTTCTTTTATAATAATTGTATATTGTGGTTTATTAAAGAAAATCCTATGAAAATATACAATAACTCACGCATGAAACGTATGAGAAAATTTATTGTTTGTGAAAATACAAAAATAAAAATCCTTAAGAGAAATGTAACAATTGCAATTAAAAAACCAGAAAAGATTTAAAGGATATACACACTCTTGAAGGCAAAAAAAAAAAAAAAAACACAAATACAAACGATCAAAAAAAAAACTAAAGTATTTTTTATAAAAAAAATATATTTTGTTTGTGCTATTAAAACTTAAGGCTGTGTGTGTGTTTTTTTTTTTTTTTAATTTTTGTGTAAGGCATTGCGTAACAATTTCGGGATTAAGATCATTCCTTAAACCTAAGTTATTAACCTTTATAAGAAATATTTCAAGTTCACGTTCAGTGCCATTGTATGTAGACAATGTACCACAAAATTTATTAAGACACAATAACCTAAAGGTTTCATTCTTACAAATTCTTACAAATTTAACCCACCACAAAAGCTCAACCCCATGGGGACACTAACAAGAGGTGACAAATTGATGGTGTTTAAGCTCATTAACACTAACAACAAAATTTGAATATTGAGCAGCTTGCGTTCGACATCAACGGCAAGCCAATTATCATTTTTGACAAATGTTACAACATACAGATTATAGAGATGATCAAGACAGACCTAAGATTATGCTATATAGAAATGTAATAAAATAAATTTTGTATAAATGGTCTTCTTTTTTGTTAGACTTGAATCGCTTAATTATGTTGACATCAAGTGTGAACTCTCTCGCCGATTTAATGACATGCAAGAGAAGTTTGTGGTTTTCTAAAATAACCGCGTATGTCATAAAATCAAAATATTTGAAATTATGGGCTCGATGTAAAGTTTTTAGGACTTTTTATTTAACAGTCCTGTAGATATGGGCAATAAATACTTTATAAAAAATTTTGAGTCAAAAATATTAAGAGGAAAAGATCCTGGAGAATGACGAAAAAAACAATATGTAAATTACACTTAAAGTGTCTGCAGATAAAACAACTTATGTCGACAAATGTCGTTTTCTTTGAAAGAGAAAACTACCAGTGCAACTACACATTTAGACATAAGTTGTTGTTGCTTGAAAAATTGATTTTTTTTTTTCGTCAACAGAAAGTTAACGGAACTTAGGGTGAGAATATAACAACGTATCAATAATAATAGTGACAACAAATAACAGAAATAAACACAACAGTTTTTATAAGTGGTTATAAACTGAAAAATAATCCAAAATTATTTTGCATTATTTTTCATTAATAACAAGCTATGTCGCTATGTGTCGTTTTCTGAGAAAATAATATGTCAGCGATCAAACGTGGGGTTGACATATGTCATTAGTGCTGCAAATTATTTTAATAAACATTTAAGTTACGTCGTTATTTAAAGAAAAAACTCAGAAATGGTCAATATTTAAAAAAAAAAATTAAATACATGTAAAGAGCGTTAAAATTATTATATTTGGTTATTCCAGAAAACCACAGAAGTTGGATGATCTATAACGAGAATCGAATAATGTTGGTCTCAGAATTAACGTGCCTATAAAGAATGAAATTCGTATTATCAACAGAACCTTCTACAAAGTGAAGTTCTCTGCGTGGGATAAACTGTAAATTATGTTGAAAGTCGAATCAGAAAATCAGTAGGAGCATTTAGACAACTTCAGAGCCCTAAGCTCAGTATGGAGGCAACTTGTCAGCCATAGGCAATAAATAACGCATTCTATACACAGTTACGGGCAAATAGGGATATTTAAAATATTTATATATACCAGCAGATTCCAGCCTTCTAAATTCGAGCGCATACTCTAGGAAATTTTATTTTTTCATTAAATAAATATCCTAAAAGTATGCTAATCAATTACAGCCAATTCACAAATCAAGACAAAAAACAAACTCATTTTTATTACAAACACATTAACAAATTTAATAAACACACACATAGCATTGTATAATTTTGTGTATGGGTTAGTAGCAACTTTAAATGCAATTTACTCAAAATAAAGAAAAAATTTAAAAATCTGTAAATCTGCAAAACGGCTCAAAAGAAATACCTTTAAAATAATATATGTTTGGTCAAAATCGGGATAAAACGGTAGAATAAAACATCAGTCACAAGAAATCGCCTGGCCCATCAATATTATAGATGACTAAAAAAAAGTTATATAGAGGTAATGACCAAAGTAAAAAAAAAAAATAATTGTATTTTATTCTTGGAAGAATGTGTGTTCTTAGGTGTAACAAAAAACTTACAAAATTGAACTTTTGGTTGCCACATGAAAAATTAGTATATTCTGAAAGAGGAGCAAGAAATAAAATAATCGTGTATCCCACTTTTTCTAGGTCAATTCGTGTATTTACAAAGAATGCCAATTTATATGTAAGAAAAAAATTAATCATACCACTCGTATTCCACATAATAAATTTTGTTATCGCCTTTATCAAAATCCCTTACATGACAGGATTTCCGCATATGAACTTGAATGTTGATATGGAAATGAATACATAAATAAATAATTTTCTTTTGATTTTTAACAGATGTGTTTACAAATCTTCTAATATTAAATTGTGTACACAAGAAATCATGAAAGAAATTGTCGTTTGGAAGCTTATTTTGTCGTTTATATGAGTCCATATTTGTGTTCCTTTGTACATAGATTCCATATCTGCTATTTCTTGGTGAAAACGTTGCCCATGTTCGTCACTAAAGCTTCCTAATGCCTGGTTTTCATTATGTCATTTTCAATGGCAATTGTTGCCAATTATTGTCAGTTGTATGAAAACGGGTTTTAATGTCTTGTCATTTACAACCCCTGGCAACATTTGACATCTGAAATGAAATTGCCAGCATGTTGGCAATTTGTTTGTGTTTGACAGCCGGATTTTTTGTTCGTTTATAAGATGTAATGAATACGTAATGAATAGAAAATTATGAGATGTCAGTTGAGGCAATCGTTTGTTGTCAGATTATATGACATAGTGAAAACCAGGCATAAGTTCGATGGAAAAAAATCTCAATGGTTGTAGAGGAAGTGTATCTTAAGTGACATGTTGACTCCTATCTCTCGGTAGGTATCAAGCATTTCCTTAACAATGTCCTTGTAATTGTTAGCTTTTTTATTGCCAAGAAATTTATCTGTAACATTTTCAAAAGCTTTCCATGCCCTATTTTCGACACGGCTTAGTGCATTCTTAACCCTCTCCGTGTTTTTGTGAAATGTAATCGACATCAAAGCAGGCATTGATTGAAATGAAAAAGTTAAGGGCATATTAAAATTTTGCATTGCTTTGCTTATTTCTATGATTAGAAATATATATATAGTCTACCTGTTAGGTGAGAAATCTCAGGTAAAAATTATATTTTTTTCGGCTTTGTCGCCATTACGAGCTAAACATGTTGAGATTTTTAAAATTATTTTTGACACGGAGAGGGTTAAAATCTGTACTATTTAAAAGTTTTTTTTTTTGTTTGTGGACCATTGAATACACCTATAAAAATATAATTGTTACAAATCAGGTTATAAAAATGTTCTTAAAATAGGCTGCCTGTTTCAATTTTCGCATCGGATAATTTTGGAAAAATTTGTTTCAATATATTAGCTTCGGATATGATCAAGTTTTCTGTGTAAAGCAGGTAATATGACATCATCAGGTTTAACCAACGGTATATGAACTATACTGAATTCAACTATCAACTAACTAAACGCGTCTGCCATTCAAAACATGCATAGCAAAATTCTGCAAAATGTTCAGATCGTCGCAGCCAAATTGTGGGTCGGACTACTTAATTTTAAACAGCAAAAACAATATTCACAAACAAATTTGCATGCGTACCATCTGTTTGAAAGATATGAAATAACGAAAAATTTCTCAAAAGCATTTACAAAACTTTTGCTTTTATTTCGCAAATATTTTTCAGGCGCAAATAAACCACAGGACGCACAGTGGACCATATTTTGAGAAGGCGGCCAAAAATCATTTTTTTTTTGTTACCGATTTTAAAGTTATGTTATTCATTTGAAAGTAAGTACTGGTAAACCTCGGGAGCCAAAAAATTGCGACTCTATCTCAACTATATCACAGCGAACAGGGTCTTCGAAAATGGGCTTTCTCAGTATTTTGCTAAAATTAAAAATTTCTTTGTAAATTTTTATTTTTGAATGACTGTAACTTTTTTGATTTAAAAGATTTTGAAGTGAAATAAATTTTGTATAATTTTGTGGCTTCCATACTATTAATGTTGAAAATGTAAAATCACTGAGTCATTCCGAAATTTAAAAAAAAAAATTTTTTTAAAAAGGTCCAAATTTTCCGAAAATCTCCTGCCAGTCAAAAGCAGTCAGAAAAAATCTTGCACTCTTCTATAGTCCGAACCCTCCCATATACTCCTATACCCCATTATACGCTCGCCAGTTTCCGCCCGTGTGCACCAGAACAATTTTTCTGACCCAAGGTTAGATATTTTCTGCAAAATTTATGAATACAAAAGTTGTCCACTATGTGGTTAGGATATATTAAGTTTGAGGTGATGTTTGTAACTGCCAAAAATATTGGACCTTTATCCATCTTTTATTATACGGATCGACTCAAAAACACTTTCTGAGTCGATTAAACGATGTCCGTCCGTCCGTCTGAGTGTTATGAATACAAAAGTTGGTCGTACCGGTGCACCGCGGTGTATTTTTTTGCGTGTCGGTAGAGTTGTCAGGAGTTGTTATATACTTATAAAAAAGGGTTGAGATATAATGCACTTAATTGTTACAGGTACATTTACATAGGTATCTTTCAAAAACATTAATAGTCTGAATTAGAGTTATATAGTTTAAATACCTGACAAAATGGGAAACAATTTAAATAACAGTTAAATGGTAAAAAAAAAAAACTATTGCGACATAGCCCTTTAAGATATGAGCAGGTATGCTTCACCTTTCAAAAGGGGTTAGGGTGTGGGTTTTTTATGCTTCAAAAAGTGGTAAAAGATAAAAATTTTTATTTTACATAATTGCAAGAATGAGTATTTATAATGATGTTTCCACAATTATTATTCATTACAATTTGTGCAATGGCTAAGTACTGTTACAGAGATCTGGCAGATAATTATTTTCAACGAAATGATGTAGACGATGTAATTTTGCAAATAGTGAGCAACGACTTCTTTAAGAATTGTAACCTAGAAGACATTGAAATGTACAAAGGAAAAATTACTAATTTTCCATCGAATTTGAAAAGACGGTACATTGAATGCTCTTATAGCAAGGCAAAGATGTACAAACGTTACCCAGACTGGTTAATAAAGGAACTTATTACAACTGCCAACGAAAGTGGAGAAAAGGGTCGACCAGCAAAACCAATTGACGGATGTAGTGAAAGATCTCGAAGGCGCAAGCTGGAGAATATCAATGAAGAAATTTCTCAAAGAATTATTAAGGATTCATTTTTGCACCAAATTCAACCAACCCAAAATAAAAAAATAAAATTGAAATAATTGAAAAAATAGTAGTAGCGAGCCCAAGGCGCACAAAGAGGATTTTGAAAAGCATTCCTACACCAATTGAAGATAAGAAATTTATGCCGGAAGAAGCGTTCGCCCTATTTTTGGATTTGAAATTGAAAAAAAATCAATATAAGGAATTGCGGAAGCGAACCAATGAAAAGAATTGTGGGATTTTTCCAGAGAATCGAAATTTAGGTTCTGCCAAAAAAGAATGCTTACCTTTACAATCTGCTATTAGTGTCACTTCAACATCAGCAGAAATAAAATTGCAAGATCTCCTTGAACATACTGCAGAACGATTGCTAAATACGCTTGATACTGATCATTTAAAAAAAAATTGGTAATGGCAGCATTACTTTAATTTCTAAATGGGGATGTGATGGATCCTCTGGTCAGAAACAATACAAGCAATTTAATGCCGAAAATTCATCAAATGCTAATTTATTTATGGTATCCTTCGTTCCATTGCGCTTAACAAAAAGGTATAGCGTCTTAGAGCCGTCAACTAGTAGAGCAACAGAAATTGATATATGGAAAAATGAAATTCCTTCTTCAACAAAGTATTGCAGACCAATAAAATTTGCATTCAAAAAGGAAACCAAAGATGTCATAACTGAAGAAGTTCAAAAAATAAAAGATCAAATTAAGGCACTTCAACCAGTAATATTTAAATTTGATGACCAAGACATTGAAGTACATTTTAAAATGTGTCTCACAATGATTGATGGAAAAGTTGCACAAGCTTTAACTGGAACAAAGTCAACGTCAAGCTGCATTACATGCCAAAAGACATCAAGCCAATAAAGCCAACCCCCACCAGAAGACGATAGTTTTAAGGAAGCCTACGAATTTGGAATGTCCCCTCTTCATGCTAGAATACGTTTCATGGAGCATATTCTTAAATTAGGTTATGATTTGGAATTTGGTCCGTTAGGCGAAACAGTGAGAAAAAACAAAGAAAATAAAGAAAAAAGAAAGCAAAAAAAACAAATTTAACAAAAATATCTACAGCTAGGCCTCGTAATCGACCAACCAAAGCAAGGGGAAGGAAACACAAATGATGGAAATACTGCAAGGAGATTTTTTCCCGATCCGGAAACTGCAGCATATATCACAGATATAGATCATGAATTAATAAGACGATTCAAAATCATATTACAAGTTCTAGCATGCAGCAGAAAGATAAATGCAAAAAAATTTGGAGAGTACGCCAACAAAACAGCTATACTTTATAATGAAAAATACTCTTGGAGATATATGCCATCCACAGTTCATAAAATTTTGTACCATGGGGAACAAATAATTCAAAACAATATGCTAACAATAGGAGATCTATCTGAAGAAGCGCAAGAAAAAAGCAACAAAGACTACAGATTCTTTCGCGAGCACAACACAAGGAAAATGTCCACATGTTGTACTAATGAAAACCTTATCACTATTTTGTTGTGCACCTCAGATCCATATATGTCCAACATTCGTCAAAAATGGAAAACTACCTCTATTGAATTAGACGAAGAAGCTAAACAACTTCTAGAAGATGAAAATCAAGGCTATTTAAAAGAAATTTTTACTAAAATTGGTTGATTAAAAGTACTTTTTCATTACACTAACAATAAGTTACACTTTTTTTATATGGGGGATTTCATGTCAAGTGCACCAACTTTTGAAACCGATGTCTTCCGATCGGGATGAAATTTGCACCAAGGTTAGTCCTATTGGATAGTAGTTTAGACACAATTTTTCAACAAGACTGGTCCAGATCTCTCTGAGTTAGAGGGGATCAAAATTTGACACTTTGGCCAAACAGGTGTTTTTTCCCATCCTTGTAACTTATTACCTATTGTTCTTAGAAAATTTTCTCCCAAATAGTTTAGATAGCTATTTCTTCAGTATTTCGGAAAAAAATACTTAAAAAAAAAAAATTTTTTTTAGACTTTTGTTTGCTAAATTAAAGCATTTTTTGCCTTTTTTTTCCAAAAAGGGCATTTTTTTTTTTATTTTTTCATAAGAAAGCTTAGGATTTTTCCTTTAAGAGCTTTTTGGTCGCTTAGTGGGATGGGAGTGGGATATCTATCAAAATAAATATTTTGTAACTCAAGACAACGGTTTTTCACAAATGCACTATTTTGAATTTTTTCCTATTTGTGTCTAAAACCTTACAAATAAAACTTATACTGAGAAACTAGACAAACGAAACTTTCCGAAGGTATGTAACATACCTTCATAACATAACAGAATAGAATGGTTATCTGTATCCTGAAAGAGTTATTTGCAACATTTCAATCTGAACACGAGGATGTTAGAATTGGCTTCACGAAATTAACCCAAATGAGGCCAAAACATTGCGTTTTGGCAGAAAGCAGCGGAACTCACACAGTATGCGTTTGCATTTACCATGAAAATGTTAAACTGATGTTGAAGGAAATCAACTTAAAGTATTTAACAGATGATTCGGCAGAAGATTTACACGATTACCGCGATTGCCTTAAATTGACTATGTGTCCTAATGCAACAACTTCTTGCCACTTAGGTGAATGTACCAATTGCCCGAAAACTACATTCATCAAAGAAAATTTAATCAACTCTTTAGATCGAGAATATATAGAGGAGGTCAAATTTGATTCTTGGATTCAGACTGACAGATGCACATTGAAAACAATCATTTTAAATGTGGATGATTTTGTGGAAGAAATGTGTACAGGATTGCTAAACTTGAGAAACCATGACTTTTTAGTCAAAGAGCAATGGTCATTCTTCAAGGATTTGAAGATACATTTGAAGTCTGGTGAATTCGTTATTTCATATGATTTCGCAGAAAACTATAAATATGTTCTTCAGGATGCCATACAAGCATTCCACTTCAATAACGACCAAGCAACTATATTCACAGTAGTTATTTACTACATGAAAGATGAAAAACTGGAACACAAAAGTATGGCAATCATATCCGACGATTTAAAACATGATACCGTTGCAGTTTATGAGTACCAGAAGAGAATGCTAAATTTTCTAAAATCTAAATTTACAGTAAAGAAGGTATACTACGTTTCGGACGGAGATCGTCAACATTTTAAAAACAAAAGTAGGTTGGCAAATCTTATGGCCCATGAAAAAGATTTTGGAATGCCAGCTGAGTGGCATTTTCATCCTACTGCTCATGGTAAAGGAGCATGTGATGGTATTGGAGCAAACCTTAAAAGAAATGCAGCGAAGTATAGCCTCCAGTGCTCTCATCAAGATCGCATCTTAGATGCGACTGCTCTATTCCATTGGGCAAAGAGTTATTGTAAAGAAACTAAAATAGTTTTTAGTAGCAAAGAGGATCATCAGGAAACATTGAAAACACTGAAGAGCAGATTCGAAGCTACGGTAACAATCGATGGCACCGCTCAATACCATGCTTTTATACCGCTTGTCGATGGAAGACCCAACTTGAAAAAGTTTTCTGCCTCTATTCAATGCGATTTCTTTCCAAAGACAACAAATAAACCAGCAGCGAAATCAACAGCTGAACCTAGTAACGCCAAGAAAGGACTGACAAAAAAACGCAGTAAATAAACGCGACAAAAAAGCTGGATGAAAGACTGGGTATTTAAAAATTTACAAGACTTAAATACTTCATCAGCTAAAATAAATTAAGTATAAAAATAGTTATGATATAAATGGATCTAATGCAATTAAGATTAAATTTTAATAAATTATTTATCTTTTTATTTTTAATATTATTATTATTATACATTAATTTAATTATTATTAAAAATAAATAAAAAATAATAATTTTTCAACATTTCTATAGAAAAAAAGCGATTTTTTTCATGAGGTTAACATATTCTGGGTATTACAGTATCGAGGGTATAAAATTTTAGTTAGGTATGTTATATACCTTCGGAAAGTTTAGTTTGTCTAGTTTCTCAGTATAAGTTTTATTTGTAAGGTTTTAGACACAAATAGGAAAAAATTCAAAATAGTGCATTTGTGAAAAATTGAAAAACCGTTGTCTTGAGTTACAAAACATTTATTTTGATAGATATCCCACTCCCATCCCACTAAGCGACCAAAAAGCTCTTAAAAGAAAAATCCTAAGCTTTCTTATGAAAAAAAAAAATGCCCTTTTTGGAAAAAAAGGCAAAAAATGCTTTAATTTAGCAAAAAAAAATTCAACAAAATTTTTTTTTTTTTTAAGTATTTTTTTCCGAAATACTGAAGAAATAGCTATCTAAACTATTTGGGAGAAAATTTTGTAAGAACAATAGGTAATAAGTTACAAGGACGGGAAAAAACACCTGTTTGGCCAAAATGTTAAATTTTGATCCCCTCTAACTCAGAGAGATCTGGACCAATCTTGTTGAAAAATTGTGTCTAAACTACTATCCAATAGGACTAACCTTGGTGCAAATTTCATCCCGATCGGAAGACATCGGTTTCAAAAGTTGGTGCACTTGACATGAAATCCCCCATATAGTTAAAAAATTTTCTTCATTTAAAAATTTATATATGTATTTTGTAAATTTACAATAAAAATTGTTATATTTCATAAATTTACCATAAAAATTGATATAGAAATATTTAAAAAGACAATAAAAAAAAATTTAACTAAAGCAAAAACATACGAGTTTTTCATTGAAACTTCTCTATCTTGAACCAATATAAGGTAACTTTTACGTTCGCTGCTTAATAAATTATATTTTAACTCGGGATCTTTCAAAAAAAAAAAAACAACCTTTGGCCCTTGTGCACATTAGGACTAAAAAGTTTACGGGGCCAAAGTTTGGCATTTTCTGAAAAAATTTACTTAAAAAATTGTTAAAAAGTATTAGTTGTAAAATTAACTGAAAAAATAAGACATTATATTAAAAAAATCATGTGAGTCCGATCACAGGGAAGATGTGTAAACATCTAGTAATTAAAGATTTTTTTATGTCATTTTTTAAAATCAAACAGAAAGCGTCATCTATGTATCACTTATAGCAAAAACTGTTTCAGCTAATTTAACAACCCTTTGCTGTAAAACGTTAAAAATATCCCAATATAAACGTAAATAAATGATACATAGATGACGCTTTTAAAAAAAGTGGCATAAAAAACAATGTTATATCATAATTTGTTCACTAATACAATCATAAGTAACACAGCGTTATGTGTCAGCTCTCACCTATTACGTTTACACTGTTCTTGTGATTGTATTGTGAAATAGAAATTTAACCCCCTGCGCGTATAGATGTTTACACATCAAAAAACCTTTTTTTACCTTTTAACACTTCACTTTTGTACTAAAATTCAACTACAAATGAAAATGTATTTTAAACCCTCCGTAACTTTTTTTATTTTCGGTCGAGAATTACGTTTTATAGCAAAATTCCAATCCAATCAAAAGTTATAGATTTTTGACCGCCTTCTCGTCAAATGGTCCACTGTGGGACGTAGCAAAAATTATTGCGATTCGGATATTCCATTATTAAATAAAAAATTTATTAGATAAACGACTAAGAAATATTAAGTCTATTCAACAATTTCATTTGTCACTTTGTTTACAAAAAGCACAGTAGTTTAATTTAAAACAGCACACTTTCACTAAATTCGTTTAGTGGAATTTTTAATACTAATTGATCAATGATCCACGTGTTAATATTTTCTAATAAACAAGTTGATATTACCGTTATGTTTTCTAAAAAAAAATATTTTATATTTTTGTATGGTATTTTCTTAATTACCTCGTCTACATTATTACGTTATTCACATTTTTCGCGAAAATACGAATTGATCTAAAAAAAACTGGGAGACACGGGTATTTTATTTTTCGACGTAGATTCCGAATATATAGGTCTTCTTCATGTGTGCAAAAGTGTGTAGAACGGTGTTATAATAAACATGAATAAAAATTTTACTTTGAAGTGGACAAAAAATAGGGACAATATCAAAAATTATAATGGAATGACATACCATACATTCTGAATTTTTTCCCACAATACTTCCTTGCCCCAGTACCATAAATTATCATCGGATTTAAATCCGGAAATTGTGCAGGCCAACTCATAACTTCAACTGGGTTGTCGAAAAACCATTTTTTTGTGATATTGCCATTTAACGGGCATTTCCCATTCAAAGATTTTCATCCATGTTTTGCTTTATCCAAAATATAGGCCCACAAAATTCAGTAACATGTCAATAGATTTCGCAATTTGGCTCCGTCTTTGGCCCTGATTTTTTATACTTTTGGTGATACCTCGTTCGTCATCTGAACAATGCTTGGTACGAGCCATACTACATATTAAAAAACTTTACTCCGAATTTATCGAGTTTGTACAACTATTATTTACGAATTTTTGTCCAGTGATATTTTTTACAGATCTTTCCCACTCAAAAAATAAAATTTCTCATAAGTTAAACTAGCAGATCCCAGCCTTCGAAATTCGAGTGCAGATTCTAGATTCTATTTTTTCAGTTAATAAAGACGCTAATGGTATGCTAATCAATTTTAGCCAAATCACAATTCAACACTTTTTATGTCCAAAATTGTTTTTCAATTCAACACAATTATCATTTTGAATGAAGAAAATAAATTAATTTATTTTTTTTTTTTGCAAGTACATTAACAAATTTAATAAACACACACATTTTACTCAAAAAAAAAATCTAGAAATTTAAAAATCTGTAAATCTGGTGGACAGCTAAAAAGAAATACCTTTCAAATGGGATACACTTGGTCAAAATCGGGAGAAAACTGTGGAACAAAAAATTGGTCACAAGAAATCGCCTTAATCCGATCTTGCCAATTTTTTGCACGACTATTTGAATCCATAATAAAGGGTTTTTTTTGAACTTACGAAAGGGTTAGCTGTTAAATATCATACTGCCTTCACTTTTTGACATGTGTGATCAGATTACTCCGGCAAATCATCATGCTTGAACAACGCTACTAAATTATCCAAATTTACTTTGTAAATCAGTCATCGATTCGCGCAACTTATAGAAAACTTCGTAATTTTTATTGAGCACATAATCGTCCATCTGATAGATTTCGTACCACATAACTTTAAGTGATGCAAATTTATCGATTCGTCGTCGGTCACAGGAATTCGGGCGCTGTCCGTCCACTACATGGAAAACTTGCGTGAAGATCTTGGCCCTTGGTCTACACTCGTATAAGATCCAGCGGGAGTAGGAAAAAAGTGGCCCAAAATTGGACGTTCAGAATGCGCTTCGTCAAGAACCGTCGCGGTGGCCATCATCATTGTCCTGAAATCATTTTCAAATTTCGAATATAAAATTTTTTTTGATTAAAATTTTATTTTTTTATATTTTTTTACAATTTCAATATCTATCGGGTTTAAAAACACCTTTATATGGATTCAAGTTTGGTTTCTAGACACTCTCTGACTTCTGCTGGCTCATTGCTAACAAGTGGTGCGCATTTCATTAACTGGTTCAAAGAAGGCCAGCGTTTATTGCAGAAGTAAATGTTTTTATACCCTATACCACTATGTGGTTTGGGTATAATGACTTTATGCTGCTGTTTGTAACAACCAAAAATATTTTACCTAGACCCATCTTTAATTATACCGATCGAATCAGAATCACTTTCTGAGTTGATTTAGCGATGTTCATCCGACCGTCTGTGTGTCCATGTAAACCTTGTAATCAAACTACAGGTCGCAAATATGAATATATTTCGATGAAATTTGGTATATAAGCTTTTATCGGCCATAGGATGAACGCTATTGAAATTGGTGAAATTCGGTCCATGTTCAGACCTAGTCCCCATACAAATGACCCCTATGAAATCGACATGAATTGCCATAAGATCCAAATTATCATATAGATCTCAGTCAAATTGGGTTTGTATGTGTTTATTATATCCATTAATTAGTAGTCTAAAAGAAATGCCTATAGGACAATTCTTAGTTATAGGCCCCATCTTCACTTAAATCTATTAAAAAACAAGTAAGAAAATTATAGTCGGTCTAGACCGACTATACGATATCCTATACCATGCGTTTAGAGACCCTATCTCTCAGGCCCAACTAACAGGATATAGAAAATAAGCATAAATCAAATTTTAATGGGATTTTTATTAATTTTTTTGGCTGCAGATATGAAAAAGTTCATATCGGATGATATATCTATATGGGGACTAGGGCCAAAAACGGACCGATCCTGACCATGTTTGGTAAAGTCTCTTGTATTTTGCAAAAATATATACAAACAAAATTTGAGAAGAATCAGTGCAATATTTTTGTTTTTTGATAGATTTAGGTAAAGATCGGGAAGCAGCTCTATATGGGCCTATGACTAAGAGTTGTCCCATAGGGATCATTTTTTTACAATTTCAATATCTATCGGGTTTAAAAACACCTTTATATGGATTCAAGTTTGGTTTCTAGACACTCTCTGACTTCTGCTGGCTCATTGCTAACAAGTGGTGCGCATTTCATTAACTGGTTCAAAGAAGGCCAGCGTTTATTGCAGAAGTAAATGTTTTTATACCCTATACCACTATGTGGTTTGGGTATAATGACTTTGTGCTGCTGTTTGTAACAACCAAAAATATTTTACCTAGACCCATCTTTAATTATACCGATCGAATCAGAATCACTTTCTGAGTTGATTTAACAATGTCCGTCCGTCCGTCCGTCCGTCTGTGTGTCCATGTAAAGCTTGTAATCAAACTGCAGGTCGCAAATATGAATATATTTTGATGAAATTTGGTATATAAGCCTTTATCGGCCATGGGATGAACGCTATTGAAATTGGTGAGAATCGGTCCATGTTCAGACCTAGCCCCCATACAAATTACCCATATAAAATCGACATAAATTGCCATACGATCCAAATTGTCATATAGATCTTACTCAAATTGGGTTTGTATGCATTCATTACATCCACTAATGAGTAGTCCAAAAATGATCCCTTTGACCCCATATAGAGCTGCTTCCCGATCTTCAGTTAAATCTATTAAAAAACAAAAATATTGCACTGATTCTTCTCAAATTTTGTTTGTACATATTTTTGCAAAATACAAGAGACTTTACCAAACATGATCAGGATCGGTCCATTTTTGGACCTAGCCCCTTTATAGATATACCATCCGATATGAACTTTTTTATATCTGCAGCCAAAAAAATTAATAAAAATCCCACTCAAATTTGGTTTTTGCTTATTTTCTATGTCCAGTTAGTTGGGCCTAAGAGATAGGGTTTCTAAACGCATGGTATAGGGTATCGTATAGTCGGTCTAGACCGACTATAATTTTCTTACTTGTTCATATTTGTTTTTTAAGATGAAGCAAAGAGCTGTAATTAAGTTTAACGTAGAACTTGGTAAAAGTGCTTCGGAAACATACCAACTCATGAAATAAGCTTATGGTGACTGTTGTTTAAGTATATCAAATGTTTTTGTGTGGCACAAACGTAGTGGGCTACCAATTTCATCTAGAATACCTGAAGTTGTTGAGAAGGTACGAAATTTCGCAACAAACGATCACTGTGTATCACTGATAATGATGGTAAACTCCTTAAACATCAACAAAGAAACAATTCGAACCATCCTGCTGAAGATTTGAGTAAAGCAAAACTTGTGCTGAATTTGTTTGTACACGACAATGCACGCAGTCTTTGATTTTTGACAAAAAAAAAGTGAATTATCCATAGTATTCAGGTGATTTAGCACCCTGTGACTACTCCTTATTCCCAAAACTTAAACAGAAGTTAAAAGGTTTGTTATTTTGAGGCTATTTCGACCACACATGAAGCTTTGATGCGTGCTTTGATTTACAACATGCGTTCGATTCTTTAATAAATCGTTGTAAAAAGGGTCCTATTTAGAACAAAAAACCAAAACAGATATTAATTTCTTTTCTCCATTTCTTTTTACAGCCCAGTCTTAAAACTTACTTGACGCACTGTATTATATAATAATAAATAATTACTTTCTGTACGAAGTGCCACACCCACTAATCCGATTCTACCCACTTTTAGTATCAAAGCTTTTGTTTTCATAGTAATCTAGATATTTGACTTTGTATGAAAGGTGCCATGGCTATTCCATCCATTAAAAAAAACGTAGAAGACCTGAAACCGAATCTATGTTATACATCTTAGCTTGCTAGCGCTTACAAAAAAAAAATTTTTTTTTTTCAAAACAAATTTTTAAAATCAAAGGAAGAAAATCCGCATCAAGTCGAACAGCGGAAAAGGTAAATGTGATTTAAATATCACACATCATTAATCGTTTAAACTTCAGTGTAAGTCAATGTAGGGTACAATATGCACAAAAGCGTTATTTTCCTAAAAAATTGTATATTTTTTAAATTCACTGATATGGATGGATACATTTGTGAAAACGTTCACAAGCAGATCATGCAAAATTCAACAAGCATCTGGATGCATTTAACCAACCATCTCCATCGGAAGATCTCTTTCTCTTTATACATATACAAAGAAAAAGAAGTCAACATCAAATCGCAGTAGTCCTTTTTGGTAGCGTAATGTCGTTTCATTCATGAATTCTAAACTAATTGACATCCGTTCGATCTGTTATGTATTGTCTCGGAATCTTCCAATTCAATATTGTCAGCATCAACAAAATGCAACAAGCCACCTGCATGCAGGTGGTAAATTTCTTTTTATATTTTTAATTCTGAATCGTAATATATTCGTGTTTCGGTTTGTTTCTGTGTTCATGTTCCCCCTCATTTGGATAATTGACAAATTGACCAGTCACGCTTTTTTTTCTGTGTGTTAAGTTAGTGTCGGGGTTTTTTTTTTTCTTTTCTTTGGTAGCGTTTTAAATAAAAGGTATTGGTATCCCTAACAAGGTATTATCCTAAAATAAGTGACAATTACATATAAAACGATAAAGAAGCATATAATCTTTTGTGTGGGAATTATCTGGAAATTGGTGGTAAATTATAAATGAAAACAAGGTGGATTAAACTCGTATGTATGTGAGAAAGAGTTATGAAATTATGAAATTAACTATAGCACAAAATTTATCATTGTTAGGAGGATTTCTTACTTAGCTCGAATGCAAAGAAGAGATTATAATTAACAGTAATACCACCAAGTGACTAAAAGTAATTGCAAAGCAAGTCAAAAAAATCTAAACGTTTTCGCCACTAATTTATTTTTAATCAGAAATTAATTAATTTCACATTACCTTTTAAAAATATGTCACTGAATTAAATCAGAACACTTAAAAATGATGTTTACTAAATTGGTAACCGAAGTCTTTCGTGGACTTTTTTTTTTAAACTTTGCAAATATATCATATATTATACAATGCTATGTGCGTGTTTATTAAATTTGTTAATGTACAAACACATTAACAAAAAATGAGTTCGTTTTTTGTGTTGATTTATGAATTGGCTATAATTGATTAGCATACCTTTAGGGTTCTTCTTTAATGAAAAAATAAAATTTCCTAGAATTTGCACTCGAATTTCGAGGGCTGGAATCTGCTAGTTGTTATTAATTTTTTTGGCTACAGATATGATAGATTCAAGTGAAAATCGGGGGGGTTTATTTTTGGACAAATGATAAATGAATGTAATAAACACACACAAACCCAATTTGACCGATACCTACATGATAATTTGGATCTTATGGCAATTTAAGTCGATTTCATAGGGGTCATTTGTATGGGGACTAGGTCCGAACATGGGCCGAATTTCACCAATTTCAAGAGTTCGTCATATGGCCGATAAAAGCTTATATACCAAATTTCATTAAAATATATTCATATTTGCGACCTGTAGTTTGATAACAAGGTTTACATGGACACACTGGAGGACGGACTTGCGGACGGACATCGCTAAATCGACTCAGAAAGTCTAAGTCGATCGGTATAATAAAAGATGATGGGTCTAGGTCAAATATTTTTGGTAGTTACCAACAGCAGCACAAAGTCATTATACCTAAATAAACAGCTGAAATTTAAAATCTTCCGCTGCATGTCCTCCCAAAAACCAGGGCAGATTTTTCAGATTTTGAAATGCATGTTCGTTCTGGCAACCGCTTCCAAAAGTGTCCCGTTTCATCAGTGTTTAAAACCTGTTTTGCTTTTCTTCAATGATTCCTTTTGTTTCAAGTTTGAAATTTTCTGCAGCTGAAGTATCTACACAAGCAGATTCTAATTTTAATGCACTGTTATGCAAATTTGCACTATTTTTAAAACGATCAATCCAACCTATACTTGCTGCGAATTCTTCTACAAATATTTTGCTTCCCATAAAATTGATTTTTCCACAAATTTAAAGCTTGATAACCCATAAGTAGGCACTTAAAAGGCGTATAACCCTTTTCAAACGTTTCATATATAAATCAATTATCTATTATATGCCTTTTAAATTTTTTGATTATCTTATTTGTTTCAAAAGATTTTTGCAACGAAAAAACTCAAATGGGGCCACTGTGCGACGGCTCAACTGAACTTGTAGTTAATTACTTTTTTTTTTAATGAATAACCATATTTCGGGAAAGCCAGAAAGAAGTCCAAATTCTAGATTATTTTTTATTTGAATAAGATGCAAAATATGTACAATGTTAAATAAATTCTAAATTAAATTTTTTAAATATTTGTTTGCAAATCTATCGGGATTAGAAGCATCAAATGTATTTGCGAGTTTGTAATCATTCGCATCCTAATTATTGCAACACAAAAATAAATCTAAACTCTTTAAAATAGATTAGTATATTCTCATAATTGTATAGAGAGTTCAAAATAATAAATCACATGTCAACAGCTTTAATCAATTAAGTGTTAATTGTGTGATATAATAGAGAATCCTTACAAAAATTTATGCGAATACTTTACACATTAATGTTTAAATCACTTGGAAAATCACTGACAAACGTTCGATAATTAACCTTCTTCGTGGTGATACAATTTCACACATTAATACTTAATTACTTGAACAATTGGGGCCAACGTATTAAATTCTCACTTTCGAACCAATCAAGCTTTAACACTTTAGCACAAGTGATTGTAGTCGAAGGGAGAAAAGTGACGCGACAACTTGTAAGATCGAAAGAAAAAAAAAAACAACTACTCGTAAAAGTCAAGTACAAGAATAATTATGTAAAAAAAAACGCATGTTAAAACAGAAGCAGACAACAAACACAAAAAAATCTAAAATTGACGTTTTAAACCACCCTTGAGTTAAAAGTCCTCATAATTTTTTGAAGAGAATTAAATTCTTTTTGGATTTATATTGCTGACTGCTTTAAATGTCTGGCAATTTTAATAAAAGATAACGTTAAGTTTTTTTTTCACACGAAAAAATGTTTTTGAAAAGTCTAGAAGTGAGATGATCTTTAATTATTTTTTTCTTTTGGATAGCAAAGTCACCAACCTGTAACTGTATGTACATATTTACAGTTACTTAAATAAGAAAGTGTTCACCTAAAATTTGGCAGATTTTTAAATAATTTCTTTATTTTTTTTTTTCGATTCTGTGTAACTCTGTCGCATGGCATAAAAGGGTTTTAGCTAAGGAAATTGGTTTGTTCTCATGGCATAAAAATGGTTTAGCTAAGGAATTTTATTTGTTGGAAAAAGAGGGATTTATAAACAAAGACGGGGGGAATAAAAAACCATATTGATAATGCGTTATGGAATACACAAAATATTCAAATAATAATCTGCTGGATAAATGAGTTTTTCAGAAAACATTCGAACTAGCATAAAGAGGGAGAGATGGCCGGGGATCGGTAATTGATTTTAGTTAACTGGAGTACACTGAATTTAAGTCAGCTAACCGTTTTTTAGGTCAGGTCTGGTATAAGCTAATATACTACTGTCCTCACTTAATACATATATATATAAAGATCAATCTGAAAACCTTATTCAGAATTGCTTAATGCTTATTTTCATATCACCCAGTATTGCTGATATCTGACCCTTTACCGAAACTCGCAGGATCGTAATATATTCCTAACTTGTTTTTTATTTTTTGATGTGTAAACATCTATACGCGCAGTGGGGTAAATTTTTATTTCACAATACAATCACAAAAACAGCGTACATGTGAGAGTCACATCTTACGCGTAAGATGTGACCATTAAGACAAATCGGTTTGACTTATGATTGTTTGGTGAAAAAATTATTATATGAAATAACCTTTTTGTCGCTGTTTTCTGCATTTTATTTATTACCAGATGTTTACACATCTCCCCTGTGATCGGACTCACATGATTTTTTTATTTATGTATATACACTAATGCCCGGGTTTACGCCGTTAATTGGGACCGAATAAATGAAACATCATATCCAATACATATGTATTGATTTTTATTTGATTGGTTTTAATCCATTTTCTTTTCCAAAAAAAAAAAAAATAAATAAATGATTTTTCCAATATAAAACACCAATTCAATTTACTTTTTTTTATTCAGATAAAAATAAAAAAATTCATAAGAAAATCACAACAAAATTAAGATTAACATAAAAATGTTATTCATCGTATTAAATTAAAAGTCTAAATCGGTGTTTGTATTCACCTAAATTTATTATTTCCTCAGATTGATTTGGCAATCTTGCTGATTTTTGCATAAAATTATCTAAAGTCTGTTGGATTGTAAGACCTTTTTTCCAACAAAATAAATTCACTTATCTACAATATTAGTAGGCTAGGCGATTTCTTGTGACTGATGTTTTGTTCTACCGTTTTATCCCTATTTTGACCAAGCGTATATTATTTGAAAGGTATTTCTTTTTCGCCGTTTTGCAGATTTACAGATTTTTAAATTTTTTCCTTTATTTTGAGTAAATTTCATTTAAAGTTGCTGCTAACACATACATAAAATTATACATATGCTATGTGTTTTTTATTAAATTTATTAATGTGTTTGTTATCTTCATTCACAATAATAATAAACCATAAAAGTGTTGGTTTGTGAATTGGCTAAGTTTAAAAATAAAACTGCCCAGAAATTGCACTCGAGCGCTGGAATCTGATAGTAATAATTAATCGCTTTAGCGATAGTAAGCTTTGTTGGTTTTGCTTCGCCTTCAGGGGTAAGTGATTTATTTTTTAATAATTAACCAATACTCAGGGGATGCCGCCTACAGATGCAGTGCATTGTGTTGATCTCAGGAAAGTAGGTTATGGGAAGAAGGAAAGAGGGCATAGTGTTTGTGGATATTTGACTTAAATTTTATTAGATTGTCAAGAAAGACTTGTGTGGGGAGTTTATTCCAGATAGAGAAGTGGTTAGAACGAACTTAAACTCGGGCACTCGGAACTGAAACTTGGGCACTTCTCTGAAGAACATTTTCCGTGGTAGTATTTATAGAACAGTGTTACACAATCCATATTCCGACGATGTTCCTACGATAGAGTTTAATACCCTACGGTCATTAATGAGTATCAACGCCCTCCTTTGCACACGGCCCTGCCCATAAAAGAGAGTTGTATTTCATTTTCCGTCGGATGTGAGTGGTATAGATTTTGAGGAGATCAGAAGGAGTAAAGTAATTTTTGTACCTTTTTAGAAAACCAAGACACCTGAATGCTTCTCTCGACACTTGACACTTGAAAAACTCAATTCACTTTACCCCACTCAGAGATTGTTAATAGGTCTTGATTGAGTGTGTCATTAATTATCAGCCTTTAGTCCCCAAGCTCAAAAAGGCTTGGCCTACGACTGGAGTAAACTGAATGACAAATGTTTGTGTTTCATCGTGCATCGCATTGTTAATTTCAATTGCAATCACACTTTCATTATTTAGCTCTTTATCGTATAACAAAAGATCGATAATATCTTCTTCCATTCCCTCAAAATTAACATTTCTATCTGATTCTCCAAGTTCTTTGGTAACGTTCGGAACAGCATAAATGTCTGCTATATCTTTAAGAATACATTCGGACCATAATTTGCGCTACGGTCCGTTCATAGACTGTTCATTTACTTCTTGTCATGGGAGTTTTATATTTTCAATGGCCATCACGATATTCTAGTTTTTCCAAAAACCATTCATGGTAGGATTATCATCTTCATTTTCATTTCCATCAGTTCACGAAAGTTCATCGCAGATGATAGAATTTGAAGTTGGATGTAACACTTTGTTCCATTGATTGTATCACTGATGTGGTAATTGGGAAAATATAAACTACTTTTATGTTTTCAGATTAATCACCTGAAAAACAGGATGGCCTGCTGCTTTGTCTAGCAACAAGCTTTTTAAATCCAATATTTTGTGAAGAACAATAAGCTTTCAGTTCAGGTACAGCATATTTTTCCATTCAATCTTAAAGAAGGATGCAGTCATCCATGCTTTTTTATTGGCGCGTCAATGATCAGTAAGATAACTTTTTTTTAATTTTTAGAATTCTCAGATTCTCAAATTTGTAAATTGAAAACTGCAAAAATTTTAAATTTTCCGCTGCATTTCTTCATAAAAGATGTGGAAGTCTATCTTTACTAACTTTATAGCCAGGGGAAAATTTTTCGGATTTAGAAATGCCCGCTTCCAGAAGAGTCCCATTTCATCAGCGTACAAAACCTATTTTGCAGAATACCCACCTTCGTTAAAGATTTCTTTTACTTCAATTTTGAACTTTTCTTTATTTGAAGTATCTGCGCAAGCAGATTCTAATTTTAATGCACTGTTATGCAAATTTGCACGATTTTTAAAACGATCAAACCAACCTCTACTTGCTTCGAATTCTTCTATAATTTTTATTATTTTTTATACACTACACCACTATTTGGTCAGCGTAAAATGATTTTGTGCTGATGTTTTCATCTACCAAAAATAATTCACCTAGACATATCATACCTAGCGATGTCCGTCCGTCCGTCCGTCCGTCCGTCCGTCTTAATCGAAGTCAGTCTCGTGCTGAACTGGAGAGAAAGGGTGAGGGGGCCATGCGTGAAATCAATGAGTGGGGGAACAGTGTCGGTGTTGAAGTGTCGAGGGAAAAGATCGTTACCATGCTGCTTAAAGGCAGCTTATCGCAGGTTCGCCCACCTGTAGTTCGATCTGGCAATGCCAGCATTCGACACGTGACTCAGGTTAGGTATTTGGGCATAACCATGAGCGAAAGAATGAACTTTCTAGTTCATCTTTCGACACTGAAGGACAAGTTTACGACAGTTGTGGGAGGAGTCAGACGCATCCTTAGGAATGACTGGGGTCTTAGCAGGAGAGCTGTCCGTACCATATATAGTGATCTGTTTGTTGCTTGTGCAGCATTCGGCTCGTCTGTATGGTACGGCACCGCTCTGTCTGCTATGGGCAAGAAACCAATCTTGTCTTGTCAGAGAGTGGCAATGCTGGCTTGCATGCCAGTTTGTCACACAGTTTCGACAGATGCTCTTCAAGTTCTGTTAGGTGCACCTCCCCTTGACTTGGAGGTGATACGACGTGGTATCATCTTCAAGGTTAAGAAGGGACTGCCACTATCAGGGCATGATTGGATAACTGCGACTGAAATCGCTGATGAGGCAGGTGAAACTCCTGCTGGATGAGCATCTTCTTTCAAGATGGCGTTCACGTTGGACTGAGACTGATAAGGGGCGAACAACGTACGAATTTATTAAGGATGTGACCTTCGTGAGAGACCGCCCGAATTTTGGCCTTAGTCTGGGTTTTTTACTGACTGGGCATGGCTCCTTGAATGCTTTTCTGCA
Organism: Cordilura impudica; assembly: GCA_963682025.1. Taxonomy (NCBI): domain Eukaryota; kingdom Metazoa; phylum Arthropoda; class Insecta; order Diptera; family Scathophagidae; genus Cordilura; species Cordilura impudica. The sequence goes on from OY821517.1 coordinate 82,728,249, forward strand.
TAAGAGGGGCCTGTCCGATACGCCGGACTGTAGGTGTGGGGAAGGGCCGGAGGACGTCGTACATGTTTTGACCGGGTGTTCACTTTATAGTCATATTAGGAGTTGAGATAGGATGGGGATTTTTCAAGCAGAGTTAGGATGGGATTTTAGTAGGGCATTAGAGGACGGGCGGACTGTTAGGAATTTAGGTGAATACGCAAGGGGCGTATTCAATCGTAGGAGAACTGAACGTTTAGTATAGGTGGCCTCTGATGCGGGCATCCGTGGTGGTGCTCAACTACCAATGGGTGGTCGCTCCAGTAGTGCACAACGTCGTGCCTGGATTTCAGATATGAGTATAACTGTTGGCGGGGGCTGATACATCGGTATCTGTCCCTCCACAACGGTGCACCGTCTTCGACTCTCTCCTTGCTGTTTGCTGTTGTTGCTGCTACCTGTTGTTCCTGCGCGTTTGTTTCTGTCGTTTTATGTGTTGCTATGTTCATTGTTGTCCTTTGTGTACTGCTGCTGAGGGGCACATGCTAACTCAGAATGCGGCTGTTCATTGTTGTGTCCTTGTCTTTTTGCCTATGTCTATATGTTTGTCGTCCAGGGCCACCAGTCCCGAACTGATTGGGGTTCAACTAGTAGTAGTTTTGGCTACGAAGCCTGACCGGAGGCTTTATTCTGGTACCACGGGTGTCAGAAGCCCCTGGAACCTAGATCCAGTCTGATAATGGTGTGGCCCCTTGGGGAGCATCGTGGTGGCTGTGGTTTAGACCCAAATCGCGGGGGAGCGCAAGCTCGGTGTGGAGTTGCATTGCAACCGGGTGCCGTGACCCATAGATCGGTAGGAGTTTTAGATAGTACTCCGCTCCTCATCCAAGGGGGAGGTCATGTCCAAATGCATGCCTCCAATTGGTACTCGTACTGCGAGGGCGCCGGTGGACGCATAGTTTCCATCCGGTGTTAAGAGCACCGTGAGGTCGGACCATTGCGGTAGGTACTCACGCTAATCTTGAACACATCTGTCCGTCTGTGTATCCATGTAAACCTTGTAATCAAACTACAGGTGGCAAATCGGAATATATTTTGTCGAAAATGGATATATATATATAAGCTTTTAACGCTATTGAAATTGGTAAAAATTGGTGCATGTTCAGACCTAGTCCCCATACATATGACCCCTATGAGATCGACTTAAACTGATATAATATCCAAATAATCGCATAGCTCTCGTTCAAATTTGTGCTGTATGTGTTTATTACAGCTATTAATCAGTAATCCAAAAATAAACATTATAGGACAATTCTTAGATATAGCCCCCATATAAAGCTGCTTCCCGATCTTCACATAAATCTCAAAAAACAAAAGGATTGCACAGGTTTTCCTCATATTTGGTTTGTCTTTGCAAAAAATTAGTGATTTTAGCTAATATGGTCAATATATGGTCCATTTTTTTACCTAGTCCCCATATATATATAACATCCGATATGAACTTTTACAGATCTGTAGGCAAAAAGTCCGATCACAGGGGAGATGTGTAAACATCTAGTAATTTAAGATTTTTTATTGCACTTTTTTAAAATCAAACAGAAAGCGTCAGCTACGTATCACTTATAGCAATCAACTGCAGGGGCTCTGTTAATATAAAAATATTTATTTTTTTTTATTATTTCAACCGGTTAATTTTAAATTTTTCGTTATTTATTTTGCATTTTTCATTTCTTATTTTTTATTTTTCAGTTTTCATTTTTATTTATAATTTTTCGATTTTCATTTTTCATTTCTTATTTTTCATTTTCTGTTTTTCTTTTTTCATTTTTTATTTTTAATTTTTATTTTTTAATTTTTAATTTTTAATTTTCAAACAGGTTATTACATATCATAATTTTTTCACCAATCCAATTATATATCACACCGATTTTGTCTTACGGCTCACATGTTACGCTGTTTTTGTGGTTTTATTGTGAAATATAAATTAACCCCCCTGCGCGTATAGATGATTACACCTCAAAAAAAAATAAATAATAATATGTTTCTTTTCAATACCCAATTAGTTGGACCTAAGACCAGTTTTCTAAACATATCGTATAGGGTATGGCATTTGTTTACTTGTTGTTGTTGTAATAATGTGGCTGTTTTAGAAAATTTTTAAATTTTATCAGCGTCTCTGGAACAAATTGATTTTACTGGAGCAAGTGAAAGGTGTTTTCCAATCTCAACAGCCGTTTGCCTGATTTAAAACGTTAAAAAAGATCAAGTTTTTCTTCCAAATTTTAAACGACGCAAACCGGGTATTGGTGTCCTCAATTCCTATAGTAACTGTATAATAAAATATGATATATTTATTGGTGACATTTTTTTTTCAAAGTCTCAAGAAGCTTCAAAACAAAGTCTTTATGAATGTATTGAAGATCTCAAAAATGTTGTAGCTGAAAACAATTTACCAGCCATTTAAACATGGCCTCAAGTGCTACACAATCTCAGTTGAGGTTTGATTGCCAAAGAAAATATTGATACAAAAAAAAACGAAAGAAAAAAACATTAATACCAGTCAAGTCTTTATTAAAACAACAACGAGTATAGCGGTGCCCAATTACATGCAGCTAATGAGCTGGAAAACTATATCAAATGACCCAAGCTTTAAGAAGACAACAACAAACTGATGGATACTACTTGAGTAAATAAAATTTGCAGTCTTAGTTTGTTTGGCTAAAAAAAAAAACGAAACAAAACGAAAATCCTACAAACACACTACAAAAAGGACCTGGGTCATATTTAGCTTTTTTAGTTTTTTTTTGTTTTTTTGTTTTTTGACGTGACAAAGCGATGGCTTGCGTGTGGCAATTTCAGTTAAAAAATTCTTCAAAAATCTTTTCAAAATATTTAATCTTGTTAGGGCGATAATTTGATGCCTAACAGTAACAAGAATAAAAAAAAATGTTTACAAAACGAAGAAGAAAAAAAATGTTTTCAAAAATGAGATCAGCAGCTAAAGGGTGTAGATACGTAGAAATTCTACAGTTATGTTGGTTAAAGTTTCATTTAACCCATGAACTCTATATTCGGTATATTGTTTTATAACTTTTGTTAATATATGTATGTAGTCGGTATATTGTTTAATGAAAAGAGCATCCAATGATGGGATTTAGATGCTATTCCTGCAATCAGGATGTATCATTTTTTTTGGAATAGGAAAATTTTAATTTATTTCAAACTTTTTATTATAAAAAAAGCTTATTGTAAAAAAAGTCATAAATTGATTTTATGTGATTTACCTATTTACTCACCACCAGCAAAACATTAGTACTGCTACGGACTTATGTCCGGTTACCGCTTCTCCTAGTATTACCACTGAACCACATGCAAAATTATGTAATCTCGTGCCTAGGACCAAGACTACATGGAAAACGAAAAGCCTAAGCTTAAATGAGGACCACGATTTCATGGATCTGAAATATTACCTCCAGACAGCGACGTATACAGGATTTTGAAAAGGGGGGGGGGGCCCAAAAATTTTTTTAAGTATATAACTTATAATATACAAAACAAATTTAAACACTAAAACACAGAGACAAAAATTCTCATATGGTATTTCTTCTGGTTTTTGAAAAAAACTTAGATATAGCTTCTTCTATATCGACTTTATTTCTATAAATGGACATACATAAGAGCAAGTGAAGATAGTCTCTCTTCTTCCATTCGATTTCTTAAATATGATTCAACTCTTTTAAGCGTCGAAAAGCTTCGCTCTGCCGAAGACGTTGTTACAGGAATTGTATTTAATATTTGAAGAAGGATGTATATATTGGGATACAATTCGATGTTGCAAATTATAATAGTCTCTAATGGATTCAGTGGTTTCTCAATTTTATTCTTCCAGTATTCTATCCAAATACTAACTTCTGCCAACACCGCTCTTGGTGAACATTTCAAATCGTTTTGATAAAACGTAACTATATTTTCGAAATGTTTGGGGCTTAGGTCAACAACTCGAATCGGAACCAAATTGTACAGATCCTTTATAATATCTTTGTGTTCAGAAAATCTGCTTGATAAGTTACATAATATTTCATCCAAGAAGGGGATAAAAATTGTTGCTCTATAATATAGTTTAGGATCTGCAGTTTCTATATTCGATCTGAATTTTTGAGTGCCAACTCTTCGTGGAAGTTCTGGAAAAATTCCAAAACGTTGACCAAGATCAGAACTTTCTTCGTAAAGTGCTTCAAAATCTGTATCTGCATTAGTTCGCATATTATTCAATTTTTGTTTTACAATATTAATTTGATTATAAGCTTTAATAACGTCCATATTGACAGTTTGTAAATATTTTGATAAGCTATGTGTGATATTCAAAATGAAGCTGCATATACCTACGCTAATAATGAATTCAAATTTGCAAATTCTATTATGAAACCCAATTCCATTGTTACAACCTAGAATTAAAAATTTTATTATTTTCAATAAGATATTAGTTATTTAAATAGACTTTTATCTTACCTGTTTCTGACAAGACCTCCAAGGCTTCTATAATTTCGGGAATCGATTCGTAAAACAATTCTACGCAATTGTGGCGTTCCACCCAACGTGTCTCACAATATGACTTTAAACGTTTAACATTTTTTCCACTTTTATCATTTAAACGTTTAACATTTTTTCCACTTTTATCAAAAATGTTGGTTAAAATTGCGGTTCTTTTTGCTGAACATCGAAAATAATTGCATATTTCGGACAAGGTTGTTCTACGATTTTCGATGACGCATTTAGACACAGGTTAAGCGCATGGGAAGCGCAGTGCACAAATACAGCTTAGGCTGTACTTTTTTTATATGCTCCATCATAACCTTGTCCTCTAAGGTTGTTTACGTCTAGCCCAAGTCTGGTTAATTCTGCTAATAAGGAAGATGAAATTTCTCTTCCTGTTGTTTCATTTAGCTGAATGAAGCTAAGGAAACACTCCTCTACTCGGCATGCTTTCTTATTGAAAAACCGAATACATACTGTAAGCTGTTCTCTTCCAGTAATGTCTGAGGTTTCATCTGCCAGTAAAGAGAAAAATCCAGAGAAATTTATGTCATTGACAATATTTTGTTGAATTTGTGAGCCAATTATTTCTATAATTTCATTTTGGATAATTGGACTTAAGTATGATGCGTTTTTCGGAGCATTTGCTATGTTTTTTTTAATCTTCCATCTCCTTCGGATCGGTATCGCAATAACGCTCTAAAATTACCATCATTTTCTGACGGTTCTTCTAATGACAAATTTCCACGCAATGCCAAATCTTGGCGTCCACATAACAGAATTGTTTCAATTATTAATTTTATTTTATATTTTTGATCATCCATGACTTCGTTTGTTTGTTTGTTAATTTGAAATTCAACGCTTTTTTGAACATTATCAAAGGTTTCTAAAAAATGTTGGGCCTTAATAGTAGCCTCTTTATGGTATACGTTGGTGCCGTGTTTATTGAATGTTTCAATGGCGTCCTTCCAGTTCGTAAACGGTTGGATAACCAATGATTTACATAGGGTTTGGTTCCTCTTAGTAAAAAATAAAGTGCATGTCTTGCAAAACGCTCCTTTGGAATGAGCCGAATAAGCCAGCCAAGAAAATCTCTCAATCCATTGAATTCGAAAAAAACGTTTTTTGCCATTTTTTCCTATTTGTGACTCAAAATTATGTTTGGGTTTTGGAGTCCATGTATGGCGCAGCAACTTTTCTTTTACATCATCGGATATATTTTTGTTAATATACTGACCAATATCATATGCATGATGACGATGTCGCCATTTCATCACACGTGATTGTAGTTTTCGGACTTGCTTGAATTATAGGGTGTGGTTGCGATATAGGGAGTGGTTGGTCTGAAGCTTCGGCAGTTATCTCCGAGATAATTTCTTCATTATTTTCTGGACTCTAAAATTATTTATAATCAATGAAAAATAATTTATTCTAGTTCGAGGTCGTTTATTTTCCCCATTATGAATTAACATAACAAGTACTTATGTTTATTCTACTTTCTTTATTAGGATATTCTCCCAACAAATACAAAATAGAGTTCTGCTTTCAAAAAAGTTGGTAATTTTCAGGATTGAATTGACAATTGTTTCGGGGATTTTCCAATTATTCCCCATCATCAGAATTCTTTAGAAAATTGTGGTAATACTGTTGTCCAAAATAAAATATTCATATTCTCAATTACTTCAACCTAGTGTGACCTAATTTTCTATAGAATTCTGATGACGGGGAATAATTGGGAAATTCCCGAAACAATTGTCAACATAAATCGTAAATGTACTTAACATTGAAAAAATTTTGAATCCAATTTCGTCAAAAAAAATAACATTTAACTTCAAATAACAAAATCCTATTAGAATTTTTTTAACTATATAAATATTGTTTTGACTTACCTTCACTTTTTTGGTAAAGAAATTATCGATTGTATTGTTCTGTATTCTTTTCATTTTTACCACTATTGAATACTTTGTAATAATTTTAGACGCACTTCCCACTTCACTCACAATTCAACTTTATGAAAAACTAATATAAGTTTATATTTTTGGCAAAGCCTACTATTATTGTTTTTGGCTTCATCATAATTCAAATTTATGCAAATTATTGCCAGATTTAACGCTGTAACAATGTAAAATACCCCTCTGTTACCAGATGCTAATTCATTACAAAGTAATAAAATCATAATTTTTTCACATACTCTCAGGAGCTTGCAGCATACTGCGCCTAGGTGCATGTAAAATTTTATTAAAATATTAATTTAAATATTTGTTTAAAACGCAAAAGTAAAATTAGGAAAAAGTGAGAATCTTACACATTGTTTTAAATTTTTATCAAGTTTGTTTAATTTTAATTAAAAATAAAAATTAAATTTTGGATTAAAAAAATGTATCTAATTGGCCATATATTGATTTTTTTGATGATTATAAAAACACTAAATCAAAAGGGGGGCACGGGCCCCCAGTGCCCCCCTCTGTATACGTCCATGCCTCCAGAAATAATTTGCCTTGATACTCTATTTGAAGTGTTTTCCCATCGAGCTTATAAGGGACCAGATTAATTTATATTCTGTTCAAAAGGATGCCAATAAGCCTATAAATGTATCAAATCAAGAGATACGTCAATTCATTAGTATCGTTTATTTCATGTCGGTAGTATATATGTCAAATTTAAAAATGTATTGGTCTGAAAACATAAGCTTTGCGCCGGTGCGCAAATCAATGTCGTCGAAAAGATTTGAGTTGCTTAGGCAGTTAGTTTACTTCAACAAAAGTAAAATGCTACCATATGATCATGTTGATTCCGACCGATCGTTTAAAATTCGGCTATTAATAGAGGAACTCAACAACAACTTCAAAAAAGTTTCATTTGAGCGCATTTATCAGTAGAAGAATAAATGTGTTGAAACAGTATTTACCAGATAAACCTCATAAATGGAGATTCAAACTATTTGTTATATGTGATGTATCTGGATATGTATATAAATTTGAAGTTCATGGCTTTTATATAGGAGAATACAGGCTGAAGTGGGTAATACAAGCAAAACCATCAACTTAGCAGAATTTAGAATACAAATAGCTGAGACTTTATACAAATATAAATCAATTGACCATACAAAGCGAGGAAGTGATGTTGAGTGTCTCATTCAAAACAAAAAGAAGAAAGATCTGGTTCAACTCTTTACCCCAATTTTCCAGACTATAAAGATTTTACGCAAACATTTTGCGAAAAATGTGGAAATAGTTTGTGTTACAATAAGAAACATAACTGTTTTAACAATTTACACATTACTTAAGTTCAACTTCAATTACTAAGATCTATTGCTGTTATGTGGCATTTCTGCAACACATAATTTTTGTACAAAAATGATACTTAAATTAAAAAAAAATTTTGATTTGCATGTGCAATTAAATTAGATTAGCTCTTAAATTATCTCCATCAATATTTACAATAAAATATTTGCAATTTGGCTTGCACAATAAATCAAGCTACTCCGAGAACAAAAACCATAGAAGAAAAAAATAAAAATTACGGGACTTATAAGCTAAAATATACAATGTTGCCTATAGGCAACATCGGGCATTAAAGGGTTAATAACAACCTATTTACCACCTGATAACAATAAATCTACCATAAATTGGCGTTCTTGCGCCGTAAAGGGTTAAGTGGATTTTTTATGTTAAACATGGAAAAAATTGGTCACCGTTATGTAATTAAATACTATCATTTAAATGATCTCAGTCCAACCAATATTAAAACCGAGCCAGATTCTACTCTGAGGGAGTCTGCTGCTTTGTTTACGGCTATAAAATATTGTGCGGTAGAGTTTAAACGAGGAAGTACGAGCTACCAAGATGAACGCCGTAGTAGTCGACTAATTAAGGAGATCGTGCTAGAAACGGTTTAGAAAATCCACAAAATGGTATTGGATGATCGTCGGCTGAAGGTGTGTGAGCTAGCTTTAATGATAGGCATTTCAAAAAGTGTTATATATCGCATATTGATCAAAAATGTGGACACGATAAAGCTGTCCGCAAGATGGGTGCCGCGTTTGCTTACAGGGGAACAAATACAGTTTCGTGTAGATGTTTCAATAGAGCATTTGGCGATGTTACACCGCAATAAAGCCGAGTACGACATGGGTCCATTACTTCACATCTGACACAAAGCACAGTTAAAACAGTGGACTGAAATGGGAGAACCGTGCCCAAAGAAGGCGAAAACAGTTCCATCTGTAGGCAAAGTTTTGGATTCTGTTTTTTTTGGGGTATGCGTAGAGTAATTTTAATTGATTATCTTCAAAAACGAAAAGCAATCAACTGCGAGCATTATTATGCTAACTTAGTGCAGCGTTCAGTAATTAAATTAAGAAAAAAAAGAAAAAAAGAAAGAAAGTGTTGTTTCATCAAGACAATGCACCAATTCACACATTCATCCACCATTGAGATGGCCAAAATACATTAAAGTTCGAATTGCTTCATCGAGCTCCCTATTTGCCAGATTTAGCTCTCTCGAATTATTTTCTATTTCCAAACTTGAAAAAATGGCTCGATGGTAAAAGATTTACCGACAATGAAGAGGTGGAGTCTACGGTTGATGGCTATTTTAAAGAGCTAAACAGTTCTTACTATAAAAGGGGTATCGAAGCTATTAAATATCGCTGGAAAAAGTGTATCGAAGCTATTGAATATCGCTGGAAAAAGTGTATCGAGATTATTTATATTGAGAAATTATTGTGTGTTTTCTTTGTCAGGTCGTGTTGTTTTGGGACCGCATATTCCGCCAATTTATATTTTTATACGATTCTTTTACACATCGAAAATGCAGCGGAAATTTCTGAATTTATCTAATAAGTATCTTTATTTATAATAGTAACTTTATTGGAATTTTATTTATTTTTATACCCTCCACTCCAGTGTGCAGAGGGTATATAGTATATAGAAAAAAAAAATTTTGGACCCCATAAAATATATATATTTGTGATCCTTATATCAACCGGAGTTGATATAGCGATGTCCGTCTGTGGAAATCACGATGACGGCATCAATCGGGCAGCTAGGGTGCACGTTGACATAAAAAATGATTCATTAACATCCTGAAAAGTTTGCTATTTAAAATCGTCCAAATCGGTCATTAGGGCCCGAGATTTGAATGAAGAACTAAAAAAAGTCTTGAAAAAATATAATTTTCTATGTTGTTCTTGTCACGATCACGCCCTGAATAGTGCAGCTACAGTGATCATGTTTAGTGAGAATGATTCACCAAATTCATGGGAGGATTTCTATTTCAAAAATCATTAAAATCGGTGGAACAGGTCCAGGGAAATCTCTGAAAAAGTAAAAAAAAAAAATGAAAAATATGATGTTTCTATATTGTTCTTGTTGTTATTCTAAATGTTGTGTTGTTGTCATAGCTGGGCTTGTTGTTTTTGTGGTCGTTGTGAAAATAATATAATAAAAACTAACACTTTGTACATTTTTTTATTAACTCTGGTAGAAAAATTTAAAAGTTTCCATTGTTTTGGCATCACTCTAAAAATTTGTTAGATAATTTCTGTTATTACCACGAGCCTGCCTGCAAAATTTCAGATCGAATGGCTCACGGGAAATTGGTTAAAATTGATCCAAAATTTTTTCGACAAGCAGACACTACGAGTTAATATAAAGGGAGTAAAAATTCACCAACATCTAAAGCAAATAATGCTAAAATACCTAGTTGTTAATAACAAAAAAAAACAAAAAAAAATTTTATGTATAAATTTATTTATAAATTTATATAAACATATTAAATAATACAAATAATATACATATATTATATATGTATATGTATATCCATAACAACTGCATGTTAGAAATAAGTCGGTATATTATTTTATTTACATAAAATTCTGCAATATTTTGTTGTGGGGAAAATATATTTCTTTTGCATTAACAGAGTGTCACTTCATTTTTCTCAGCGTCACTATGCCACAGTAGATGGCGCCACAATTATTGTTTGTTCAAATTAGCTTTGCAATAGTTATTTCTATTTTAACATGAATGTTAACATTTTCAACTAGATATCATACAGAATAATGTTAAGAGTATACACGGGCTGGTATTTTATTTCATACGTATTTTCATTATTCTTTTACAAATATGAACATAAGTTTGGCATATTAACTTTTTGTTGTCTTTACAAAATAGAGTTACCGAATTCATCAATGAGTTTTTTGCTTTCAAAACAGTTCTTCATAGTTATATAGAACTAGCTGACCCGGGCAAACGTTGTTTTGCCTTCAAATTTTATTTTCACTGCAAGTCTGGTTCCGTTGCAAAGTCATGGCAGATTTACTACTCGGAATACTTAACGCCGGCACACGCCGATTAAGCACCCAACGCCTTCAGCGAAATATAACATAGGGTTATCGCGCAAATAGAGTTTAAAAAATAGTGATATTTATTTACTTTATTTCAAATTTTTATTTTTTCACGAAAAGATGTTAGGTTTGAGTCGGTGCCGGGCTAATTAACGCCACTACATGCTGATTAAGGGCCGAACGCCTTCAGCGAAACACAGCATAGGCTTATCGCGCTAATCTCTATCTGGCAAAACACAAAAAAACTAAATATTGCGACATCTGTAGGACGAATTATTTTTTTCACGAAAAGATGTTAGGTTTGAGTCGGTATCAGGCAATTTAACGCCACTACACGCTGATTAAGGACCCAACGCCTTCAGCGAAACACAGCATAGGCTTATCGCGCTAATCTCTATCGGGCAAAACACAAACAAACTAAATATTGCGCCATCTGTCGGACGAACTTCAAATTACACAGAAACACTCCTCACGCCCCATAGAGCATGTATATAATGTTTGGTCAAAACTGGTGCAGTAGTTCTTGAATTACGGTGCAAAAACACAAAAAAACTAAATATTGCGCCATCTGTCGGACGAGCTTCAGAAACACTCCTCACGCCCCATAGAGCATGCACATAAAGTTTGGTCAAAATCGGTGCAGTAGTTGTTGAGTTTAGCGATCACAAACATACACGTAATTTTTATATACATATGTATATAGAGATTATTATTCTGCTTTGCCTACAAAATGTCTGATTGCGATTACATCTAATTTTTAAAAATTGTTTATAATTACTAAAGCATTATTATTCACATAAACACAAAATTGCCATTTTAAAATTTTCCATTCAAATTTAAGAAAATATCAATTCTAAAAACTGGAATTAAAAATTTCCAATTATAAATTACAATTAATTGAGTTTCAGAAAATCATATCAAAACGTCGGAAATTATAATTTTAAATTTAGAAGACATCAATTGCATCTTTAATATATAAATTTTATTCGTTAAACACATATTGAAATTCCAAAAAAAAAATCACCAAATACCTATGTTTACATTTAAAAAATTTTTACATTTAAAAAAAATATTGACATTCAGGAGAAATTAATAGCTTTTCAGTACCGTGATTCAGTAACTTCTTTTAACAATACTCGAATCGTTAAAAAAAGGAAATGGCAAAATTATCAGTAAAATTTTTAAACGATATTCGCTATTGTTAAAGTCAGCTGTTGTTGTTATCTAAACGATAACCATTTTTGTGTTGTTTATTCAATCGATACATAAAAACTTTTTTAGGTTGAAATGTCGTCATACATAAATAAAAATCATAAAATAGTGAAAATATTTTGCTTCTATTAAAAAACTTTTTTATATAAATAAAAAAAATTAAATAGCATATTCAATTCATTATTTCATTTTCAAATAAATACACAGAAATATTAGTAAAAAAATAAAGATATTAAACATAAACATAAAATCATCCTGTCAAACACGAAGTAATTTGTTTTTTTTTCTATTCTTCTTTGTGTTTTTCGCTTATTTTGACAGAGATGCCACTCGTTTACAATTTAAATAAATAGAAAAATAGATTTGTCGACTGTCGTTAAGGTGTATGTACTTAATGAATCACTTAATCCTTAGTGCAAACAAAAATGGCTGTCTATATATTTTGCGATTGTCGGATCGTTGAAATTTACAGAATCACACTACAAAAAACATTAATTTATATTCAATTCACAATTTTTTTGGATGAAAATTTGAAGTTTTTCAGAAAATAAAGAGAACAAATTAATTTATTTAAAATATTTGGGACATTTGGTTTTTTGCGTTTGGCATCCCTAATTTGAATATTTATTATTATAAATTTATTCTCTATGTTTTCCAAATATGGCAATATTTTAATAAAAAAATTGTGAGAGTTTTTTTTTTTGGTTATTATTTTGTTACTCCATCCGACCTATATGGCCGCAATGAAGAAATATTTGGCCAGTTAAAAGAAACTATACAGCCATCTCCAATTAGCACGATTTAATGCATATAGCCACCCTACACAACCATTACCTTTGCAATGGAGGTTAGGGCGAGTTATTTAATTAGCAAAAAACTAAATTAAAAGAGAAGTTATGTCATATAACCGGAAACGCATGCATATAGGTATATAACCTAATTGCATGCCGATCAGCAACCACGATGACCAAAAAGCAAACACCGAAATAAATCCGAAATAATAGAAAAGACGAAAACCAACCCAAAGAATTTGCTGAAATAATTTGGTATTAAGTTTAACAAATTGTTTACTTTTTCATTTACATTTATTATCAAGACTCAAACCGAGGTGGAGGGTATCAAAGATTCGGCACAGCCGAATTTAACACTCTTACTTGTTTTTTTTTTGTTATTTTCAATATATATTTTGTTTCTCTATTCCTAATAAATATAAACTTTTATTAACTCAATATCAGTTCTTCCTATTTGAATATCAATTATCCTTTTTACAGACATCAATTTATTATTTTTTAAACCAATCTTTTTATTTCAATTTATTTATATACATATTTTTGATTTCCCGATATAATTTTGTAATTTCCAATATCAATTTGGATAATCTCCATTTCTATTTGATATTAAAGTTGTAGTAACTTTATATTGAAATTTTCGGAAGTTGGATACTATAAAACCACATACAAAGAAGTATTTCCTTTACAAGCAGTTAAATATTCGTTATATTGGAATAATTTTACTTGTTTCTGTTGGGTTGTTCAGCTGTTTATTGATATAAAGATATGTTAGGTTAAGTTTACAGGGATGGTGCCATTCCTGGTAATAAAAGGTCAGCGCGCACAGAAACCACGACTAGTCCATTAAAAATATAATCCATTTTACGTATGCTTAGCAGGGTTAATATAAACGATATATAAAAAGTTAAGCAACGGTATGTTTGATTGTATCAACAGAAAGTTTATAGCAGCTAACCATTTTTTCTTGTCAAACAATATTGTAATTGCAATCAACTCGAAATTCGGTTACTAATTTCATCGAAATTCGGTTGGCAATAAAATCGACAGCCACGACAATGAATCTGTTTTGTGGAACATTTTCTGGGTCATTGTCTGGGAGGGGTCGGAAATTCCAAGTCAGGGTGGAAGTAGTAGGCCAGCATAGTAAAACCTCCATAGAGTTTGGCGTTCTTAGGTCAAACCCTAATTTTTTTCTTTATCTTGATGTTTGTTTGCTTAGTTTTTCAGCTATAACTCAAGAATCGTTTCATTATTCAGCAAATAGCTTCAGAAAATCAAGTTTGACTAAGTTTATCGAATGAAGTCTTCAAAGAAAATGTCATTTTCACTCTTTTTATAAATTTTTTTTTAAACATATCATATTCAGGGTGTATTTTCTAAAATATTAATATCTAAGGCGATTTCTTGTAACTGATGATTTGTTAAACAGTTTTCTTTCGATTTTGACCAAACGTATCTTATACGAAAGGTATTTAAAATTATACAATGCTATGTGTGTGTTTAATAAATTTGTCAATGTGTTTGTGATTTTGTTTTCTTCATTCACAATAATAATTGTGTTGAATTGAAAAATAATTTTGGACACAAACCAATAATTAAACATCAACCAATAACGACAATAATCGATATTTAAAAGTGTTGAATTGTGAATTGGCAAAAATTGATTAGCATACCTTTAGGGTCTTTATTAAATGAAAAAATAAAATTCCCTAGAATTTTCACTCGAATTTCGAGTAGAAGAGATGTATTCGTATGAGTGTTATTTTTAATATTAAATCAAACACACATCAGTATTTTTACTCTATTTTTTAGATGTTTACCTATATATGTTTAACAATACTGGCTTAGTACTTTCAACCTGACTTGGAATTTCTCTGCCCCAGGCAATGACCCCGAAAATGCTCCACAGTGTTGTCAATCAAAAAACTAATATCACATTTGTATACATTTGCAGCATTGAAATAAATACTTTTGACGTCTTACTTATTTTCCACATGTTTTAGAAATGTTGGCGGACTTGATAACAGATTCAATAGAATTTTAAACGATATATCAAAGTCATCTTGTTGTTTATCGAAAATCTAAGAATTGCTAAATTGCTTAAATTTCATTAAAGACATCAAGCTTTTTTCCGACTTTAAATTACTTTTTATTTGATCTGAAATCAACTCTTCGTTAAAAACCAACACCAAAAGGGAAAAATTCCTTATAAAGTTAACATTTAAGATGGTCGATTTGGAAAACCCGTTTTCTTGGGTAATGCTTCAGTCACGACAAGGGCCATTATATTATTGAAACTATAAGTCTTATACGAGCCCTAACCACTATTAATTCATACAGTGCATCCATTTAAACAACTGAAATGTAATTGATAATTTTAAGTCCCTTGTTTTGCGAATATTTATCTATGAATTGCTTTATTTGCAAAGCAAATTTTGTTCTGATTTTGTTTTAATAATGAAGAAAAATCAATTTACATATTTTCTATTTTGTTTTTGCGATTTTGTTTAAACATAATTTTTTTTAGTGTATATAAAAATGACCACTATTAATTCATGCATTCTTTACATTATGAAAAGAAGTGCAGATTTCTTAAGAGTAGCAAAGTAAATAATCAAAAACCGGTTTAAACCGTTATCTACGAATGAGGAGAGAACATGTAATCAATAAATTTGTCCTATTAAGATTTAGTTTTCAAAATGACACGTGGCAAACCGGTAGTCGCAGAAATTCGCGAGTTGATCATTAAAAAATTCACTTTAAGGAAAGCTATGCAAAAATTGGGTTTATCAAGAGCAACTATTCAATCTATAGTGGCAAATTATAAAAAAAAATGGTAATGTCGCTACTCGAGTAAGCAATCGTGGCCGTGTTTCCAAAGTTACCCCGCGCGAAACAAGAGCATTAGCATCAATAATCAAACGTGATCGTCGGGCTACGGTCAGGAATGTAGCAACGGATTGGTCTCAAGCTGTTGGGAAGACCATAGGACGAGAATGGACCAGGCAGCACTTAAAAAAAATAGGATATGGTTTCTACAAGGTACGAATTATTGTATACATTTTATTACAGCTTATTTACTGGAGCATTATTTAACTACTAGGCCAAGGAAAAGCCTCTGTTAACTGCGGTGCAGAAGAAAAAACGACTGGCTTGGGCGAAGGCTAAGAGCTCTTGGACTCAACGACAATGGGATTCAGTTATTTTTACCGATGAATCGAAATTTGACGTTTGTGTTGGTGATACCAGGAAACGGGTTATTCGTAAGAAAGATGAAGCATATCACAAGGACTGCCTTAAGCGGACAGTAAAGTTTCCAGCAAGTGTTATGGTGTGGGGATGTTTTTCGGCAAAGGGTGTAGGGCAGCTGCATTTTATAGAGGGTACTATAAATGCACCAAAATACATTCAAATTTTGGAGGAACACCTGCTGACATCGGTACCCATGTTAACCACTTTTGATGAATTAATTTTCCAGCAGGACGGAGCTTCGTGCCATACTGCAAAAATAACAAAAAAAAAATGGCTTCAAGATAACGAGATTGATGTTTTGGACTGGCCTTCTTCAAGTTCCGCCCTCAATCCAATAGATAACCTTTGGGCACTTATGAAGAGATGGTTGCGTAATGAAACCCCAACGAACTTTACAGGGTTTAAAAGATAAAATACGTGATATTTGGTCCTCAATAACACCAGAAGAGTGCCAAAACTTAATAAATACCATGAACAAGCGTTTAACTGCTGTAATAAAGAACAAAGGAGATGTAACACAGTATTAAAGTGTACAAAAATGAATTTATTTAAACTGTATGAATTAATAGTGGTCTTATTTACCTTCACTGAAGAAATAATATCTACACTAAGTTTCTAATTTCTCTAACTACATTGAATCAATTTTTGTTGTTTTTACTAAATATCAATAAGGCAACGATGTACCTTTAAAAAAATGTGAATTTGTATTTAGTTATTGTTAAAGGAAAGATCCAAAAATAAATATATAAATCACATATACGAAAATGGCTTAGTGTATGAATTAATAGTGGTTAGGGCTCGTATCAGCTTTTATAAATTTTTTTTTGCTCTTAATTAAAATGTCAGAAATATTTCTTGTTTTTCAAAAAAGTCTTCTCTATTATTGAATTTAATATACCTTGTCATTTGTAGCTATCACAATTTATGTTTTAAAATTGAAACGCTTTCACTTTGTTTTTATTTTATTTTATTATTTTTTTTTTTTTTTTTTTTGAAAATTTCCCTTAAACGGTTCTTATTTCAATGTTGATCATTTTTTTCTTTCACTTTTACGAAAGCATCCATCATTAAAAATCACAACAATTTAAAGTTCATTAGCTTCTTTATCTTTACACATTAAAAATCCATAGCGTGAGATACTTGTCCTATAAGATTATAATATTTCGATAATGAAGAAAAAAAAAAACAATTTGGTTTTTAATTATTGACACATGATTTGATTGTGTGTGATCATACTAACCTAATAATTATCAGTTAGTTGAGCTGAATAAGAACAATTTTTATGCAACACAACGACAAAGATGATGGAATTTTATTCAATATGAAATGGCAGAGCCACCTACATTGAGCATCAAAAATAACAAAAAAAAATATAAATAAGAAAAAAAAATGCCTTAACTTACGATGCAGTCATGCAGTTTTAAATGCAGACTTTGGTTTAGATGTTGCTTATTTTAGCTATACACACATACATACGAGTATCATTTTAATAACGGTTCGTAATTGGATCTTTAGAAGATTAAAGCAAAAATTAACATCATTATAAGAATCAGTGCAATTTTCAACAAAATTTAGCACGGTTGATTTTAAAAATCTCATCTCATCTTAAATCATCTTAAATCTCACTAATAGTCCTTGATTTACTTTAGTCCCTTTTCCGGTTTCTTGTGGTTCATTGCAGTCATTATTCTAATAATAACAAGTAGTTAATCTATCTCTATTTTTGTGTACATTTAGTAAGCAGTATCCTTTTTTTTTAATCACTTCCTAGCTTCCTTAAACAAACAAATAAATGCCGCTGTGTTCTCTTGGATGCAATTCCATTGTGTAGCTACATATCTATGAATACGAGTATATCGAAATTAACTTATACCTGCTTAATTTTCTACAAAGACCTCACAGATTGTTTTTACGTTTTGGAATTGAAGTTGCAGTTTAGTGGGCGTTTCGTCCGTGATTTGGTGTCGCTAATTATAGAGTTTGTGTATTTTAACGCTGTTTTGAAGAGTTTACAACTTAATTGTTGATCACGCCAAATTATTTTCTCAATGTCCAAAGAAGCCCACACACAAAAGACCGATTTTTTTTCTTTTAGTTTTGTTAAAGTCAATAATGTAATTAAATAAATCGACAAAAAAAGAAAAAGTCATAAAACAAAATGAAAGAAATGGAATGCTCATGATAATGTTTACTAAGGATGTCATTTGAAGAAATAGTGGCGGAATCAATGTAACGAATAGGAAAGATAGTAGATTATTTTGTTGTTGATACAATCGGACGTAGAATTTTTTGCTCAGTCCTTTTTGATAATATTCTTTAAATTTAACTGATATTGGGATATGTAATAATTATTAAATTAAAGTCTAATTTAATTGATATAACTAGGGACCGGATTCTCCTGCATTTAAAAACTTGTTTTATGTACATAAAATATGCACAAAAAATCGAAAAATATGCACTTAGTATCAAAAAAGTATGCATTTATTATTAATCTCTTCCAATCTATAATATTGATATAAGCGATTTCTTGTGACCGATGTTCTGTTCTACCGTTTTATCCCTATTTTGACCAAACGTATATTATTTGAAAGGTATTTCTTTTAGCCATTTTGCAGATTTAGAGATTTTTAAATTTTTTCCTTTATTTTGAGCAAATTTCACATAAAACTATACGTATGCTATGAGTGTTTTATTAAATTTGTTAATGAGTTTGTTATCTTCATTCACAATAATAATAAACCATAAAATTATTGGTTTAAGTTGAAAAATAAAGCTGCCTAGGAATTGCACTCGAATTTCGAGCGCTGGAATCTGCTAGTATTTATTAATACAAAATAACAGAAAAAACTTACTAAAAACACAAAAATCTGTCTCGTTGCATTCTTATAAATCTATATATATAAAAAGTATGTAAATTTAAAAACTTAATTTAAAGTTATATTTATGTAAATAAACAAATTTTGTTTTAAATTGTCAAAAGAAAAATTTAGACGATTGGGTCTCAAAAAGTTTTTAAACATAGCAAATGACCGTTCCACGTCAACGGAAGTTTTTTCCTTTTTTTACAATTAATATAGTATTACAAAAAATAAATTAAAGCCTCAGCACCAATATAGCATTAAAGAGCCTAAAAGGCAACTAGTGTTGATTAATTATTTACAAAAAATATTCATCATACGAATACAAATGTTAATTTTACAAGTTTAAAATTTGACAAAAAATTGATATTAAAAATTACGCCAGAAGTGTTTCGATGTTGTTAAGAAAAAATAGTTTAACCCTTTAATGCCCGATGTTGCCTATAGGCAACATTGTATATTTTATTTTATAAGTCCCGTAATTTTTATTTCTTTCTCCTCCGATTTTTTCTTAGAGTAGCTTGAT
Organism: Cordilura impudica; assembly: GCA_963682025.1. NCBI lineage: Eukaryota > Metazoa > Arthropoda > Insecta > Diptera > Scathophagidae > Cordilura > Cordilura impudica. The sequence goes on from OY821517.1 coordinate 82,747,746, forward strand.
ATATTGTGCAAGCACAATTGCAAATATTTTATTGTAGGTATTGATATAGATCTTTTGAGAGCTAATCTTATTTGATTGCACTTGAAAATTTTTTTTTTGCAAAAAGTGAGTTTACAAATAATCAAAAAATAAGTAATAAAGATATTTAAAAGTTTAAATTTAAATGCTCAAAAATGTTCTTTAAAGGTAAGAAAATTAGAAAAAAATTTAAAAATACTTTTAGACGGTGGTCGTTTTTAGGTCTAAACTAACAACTACATAAACTTGAAAAATGTTTAACCACGCCCCAATTAATTCGGGCATGAAAGGGTTAAGTTCTTTTTGGAATGTTGATAAAAGTACGATGGATTTTAAATGGTAAATTATTGCATTTAGTTGGGCCCGCAAAACAAATCTGCTGCTTTGATAATTCAAGGCGACATCTAGATATCGACAAGTTTTGTCATTGTCTTGTAACTCGATGTGAGATTAAAACATTTTGTTGAAACTGAACTGAAGAATTTCCAAGATTTTATATCGATCTAAAGATGAACTTCGTTATTTGCATTTTAAATAATTCTCTAACAGAAAATATATTGATAGCATGATATATAAAGAGGTCTAAAGTATGATATCCGCTTGGCAGATTATAAACCAACTTTAATCACTTATTTTGCGCAGATTGTAAGCTCTCCGTATATCATAGGAAGGTCAGTTATTAGCTTAATCACTATATAAGCTTAATCGCTTTAACACCAAATTTATGTCTGAATTTATATAAAATACAATTGCTGATGATATTTTATTAAATGGAGTCAATATGACAATCCCATTGTAAATTGCTACAAAACAGCATGCCTAAATACTCTATTTTATTTGATTCTTCGACTAACACACCATCAATATGAACGGCAATTGGTTCATCGTTGTTTAAAATATATGGCCTGAATCTAATAAACTTAGACTTTTGTGCATTTAAAATCAGCGCGATTCAGTAACTTATTTTAACGATCATCGAATCGTTAAAAAAAAAGAAAACAACAAAATGATCGATTTTGGTATTCAGTAAAATTTTTAAACGATATTCGCTATTGTTAAAGTCAGCTGTTGTCGTTATCCAAACGACAACAATTTTTGTGTTGTTTATTCAATCGTTAAAAAGTTAAATTTTTAGGTTGAAATGTCGTCTTACATAAATAAAATCATAAAATAATGAAAATATTTTGCTTTTATTATAAAAACTTTTTATATAAATAAAAAAAAATAAATAGCATATTCAATTAATTGTTTTATATTCAAATAAATAACAAAAATATTAATGAAAAATAAAGAAATTAAACATAAACATAAAATCACGAAGTGATGCCACTCGTTTACACTTTAAATAAATAGAAAAATAGATTTGTCGACTATTGTTAAGGTGTAGTTAGTGAATCACTTAATCATTAGTGCAAACAACAATAGCTGTTGATATATTTTGCGATTGTCGGATCGTTAAAATTTACAGAATCGCACTACTGATATATTCCGCTAATATAGCTGAATCATACTCTACTTGATTATAACGATAAAACGTGAATTTATAAAAATTTTAAACAATAGTGGCCCAAGCACACTAGCTTGGGGTACTTCATATTTAACAGGTAACAGTGAGCATTTAGCTTCTCCAATCTGCACAAATAGCTTGCTATTTGTTAAATAATCTTTCAGAAACTTATTGGAATTATTTGATACACCAATTATGGCTAGCTTTTTAATCAAAATATCATGATCAACAAAAGCTTTTGACAAGTCATAGAAAACTCCAGCTACACCTTTAAACCCAGCATTGAATCCTCCACATATGTAGTCAACAATATTGACAACCGCTTCATCAGTTCCAGAACCTTTACAGAATCCAAATTGATGCTCAAATAAAATCATTTGAGCCGACTCCTTTTGGAATTGGTACAATTTTATGAATTTTCAAAACATCAGGATATTCACCATGCTCAATCATCTTCCTAAACAAATTTGATAATATTTCTGAAAGTTTAGTTTTTTGATGTGTAAACATTTATATGCGCAGGGGGATAAATTTCTATTTCACAATACAATCACAAAAACAGCGTAACATGTGAGCATAAGACAAAATCGGTGTGATTGTATTGGTGAAAAAATTATGATATGTATTAACCTGTTTGAAAATGAAAAACGAAAAATAAAAAATTAAGAATGAAAAATAAAAAATGAAAAATGAAAATAAGAAATTAAAAATAAAAATGAAAAAAAAATGAAAAACGAAAAATGAAAAATAAAAAATGAAAAATGAAAAATAAAAAATGGAAAATGAAAAATAAAAAATTAAAAATAAAAAGTGAAAAATAAAAATTAAAAACTAAAAAGAAAAATGAAGAAAAAAATTAAAAATGAAAAACAGAAAATGAAAAATAAAAAATGAAAAATAAAAAATGAAAAATAAGAAATGAAAAATTAAAAATGAAAAAAGAAAAACGCAAAATTAAAAATGAAAAACAGAAAATGAAAAATTAAAAATTAAAAATTAAAATTGAAAAATAAAAATTAAAAATTAAAAATTAAAATTAAAAATTAAAAATTAAAAATTAAAAATCAAAAATTAAAAATTAAAAATTAAAAATTAAAAATTAAAAATTAAAAATTAAAAATTAAAAATTAAAAATTAAAAATTAAAAATTAAAAATTAAAAATTAAAAATTAAAAATTAAAAATTAAAAATTAAAAATTAAAAATTAAAAATTAAAAATTAAAAATTAAAAATTAAAAATTAAAAATTAAAAATTAAAAATTAAAAATTAAAAATTAAAAATTAAAAATTAAAAATTAAAAATTAAAAATTAAAAATTAAAAATTAAAAATTAAAAATTAAAAATTAAAAATTAAAAATTAAAAATTAAAAATTAAAAATTAAAAATTAAAAATTAAAAATTAAAAATTAAAAATTAAAAATTAAAAATTAAAAATTAAAAATTAAAAATTAAAAATTAAAAATTAAAAATTAAAAATTAAAAATGAAAAACAGAAAATGAAAAATAAAAAATGAAAAATAAAAAATGAAAAATAAGAAATGACAAATTAAAAATGAAAAAAGAAAAACGCAAAATTAAAAATGAAAAACAGAAAATGAAAAATTAAAAATTAAAAATTAAAAATTAAAAATTAAAAATTAAAAATAAAAAATTAAAAATTAAAAATTAAAAATTAAAAATTAAAAATTAAAAATTAAAAATTAAAAATTAAAAATTAAAAATTAAAAATTAAAAATTAAAAATTAAAAATTAAAAATTAAAAATTAAAAATTAAAAATTAAAAATTAAAAATTAAAAATTAAAAATTAAAAATTAAAAATTAAAAATTAAAAATTAAAAATTAAAAATTAAAAATTAAAAATTAAAAATTAAAAATTAAAAATTAAAAATTAAAAATTAAAAATTAAAAATTAAAAATTAAAAATTAAAAATTAAAAATTAAAAAATTAAAAATTAAAAATTAAAAATTAAAAATTAAAAATTAAAAATTAAAAATTAAAAATTAAAAATTAAAAATTAAAAATTAAAAATTAAAAATTAAAAATTAAAAATTAAAAATTAAAAATTAAATATTAAAAATTAAAAATTAAAAATTAAAAATTAAAAATTAAAAATAAAAAATTAAAAATTAAAAATTAAAAATTAAAAATAAAAAATTAAAAATTAAAAATTAAAAATTAAAAATTAAAAATTAAAAATTAAAAATTAAAAATTAAAAATTAAAAATTAAAAATTAAAAATTAAAAATTAAAAATTAAAAATTAAAAATTAAAAATTAAAAATTAAAAATTAATAATTAAAAATTAAAAATTAAAAATTAAAAATTAAAAATTAAAAATTAAAAATTAAAAATTAAAAATTAAAAATTAAAAATTAAAAATTAAAAATTAAAAATTAAAAATTAAAAATTAAAAATTAAAAATTAAAAATTAAAAATTAAAAATTAAAAATTAAAAATTAAAAATTAAAAATTAAAAATTAAGAATTAAAAATTAAAAATTAAAAACTAAAAACTAAAAATTAAAAATTAAAAATTAAAAATTAAAAATTAAAAATTTAAAATTTAAAATTAAAAATTAAAAATTAAAAATTAAAAATTAAAAATTAAAAATTAAAAATTAAAAATTAAAAATTAAAAATTAAAAATTAAAAATTAAAAATTAAAAATTAAAAATTAAAAATTAAAAATTAAAAATTAAAAATTAAAAATTAAAAATTAAAAATTAAAAATTAAAAATTAAAAATTAAAAATTAAAAATTAAAAATTAAAAATTAAAAATTAAAAATTAAAAATTAAAAATTAAAAATTAAAAATTAAAAATTAAAAATTAAAAATTAAAAATTAAAAATTAAAAATTAAAAATTAAAAATTAAAAATTAAAAATTAAAAATTAAAAATTAAAAATTAAAAATTTAAAATATAAAATTTAAAATTAAAAATTAAAAATTTTAAAATTAAAAATTAAAGATTAAAAATTAAAAATTAAAACTTAAAAATTAAAAATTAAAAATTAATAATTAAAAATTAAGAATTAAAAATTAAAAATTAAAAATTAAAAATTAAAAATTAAAAATTAAAAATTAAAAATTAAAAATAAAAAATAAAAAATTAAAAATGAAAAACTAAAAATTAAAAATTAAAAATTAAAAATTAAAAATTAAAAATTAAAAATTAAAAATTAAAAATTAAAAATTAAAAATTAAAAATTAAAAATTAAAAATTAAAAATTAAAAATTAAAAATTAAAAATTAAAAATTAAAAATTAAAAATTAAAAATTAAAAATTAAAAATTAAAAATTAAAAATTAAAAATTAAAAATTAAAAATTAAAAATTAAAAATTAACAATTAAAAATAACAATTAAAAATAACAATTAAAAATTAATAATTAAAAATTAAAAATTAAAAATTAAAAATTAAAAATTAAAAATTAAAAATTAAAAATTAAGAATTAAAAATTAAAAATTAAAAATTAAAAATTAAAAATTAAAAATTAAAAATTAAAAATTAAAAATTAAAAATTAAAAATTAAAAATTAAAAATTAATAATTAAAAATTAAAAATTAAAAATTAAAAATTAAAAATTAAAAATTAAAAATTAAAAATTAAACATTAAAAATTAAAAATTAAAAATTAAAAATTAAAAATTAAAAATTAAAAATTAAAAATTAAAAATTAAAAATTAAAAATTAAAAATTAAAAATTAAAAATTAAAAATTAAAAATTAAAAATTAAAAATTAAAAATTAAAAATTAAAAATTAAAAATTAAAAATTAAAAATTAAAAATTAAAAATTAAAAATTAAAAATTAAAAATTAAAAATTAAAAATTAAAAATTAAAAATTAAAAATTAAAATTTAAAAATTAAAAATTAAAAATTAAAAATTAAAAATTAAAAATTAAAAATTAAAAATTAAAAATTAAAAATTAAAAATTAAAAATTAAAAATTAAAAATTAAAAGTTAAAAATTAAAAATTAAAAATTAAAAATTAAAAATTAAAAATTAAAAATTAAAAATTAAAAATTAAAAATTAAAAATTAAAAATTAAAAATTAAAAATTCAAAAATAAAAATTAAACATTAAACATTAAAAATTAAAAATTAAAAATTAAAAATTAATAATTAAAAATTAAAAATTAAAAATTAAAAATTAAAAATTAAAAATTAAAAATTAAAAATTAAAAATTAAAAATTAAAAATTAAAAATTAAAAATTAAAAATTAAAAATTAAAAATTAAAAATTAAAAATTAAAAATTAAAAATTAAAAATTAAAAATTAAAAATTAAAAATTAAAAATTAAAAATTAAAAATTAAAAATTAAAAATTAAAAATTAACAATTAAAAATAACAATTAAAAATAACAATTAAAAATTAATAATTAAAAATTAAAAATTAAAAATTAAAAATTAAAAATTAAAAATTAAAAATTAAGAATTAAAAATTAAAAATTAAAAATTAAAAATTAAAAATTAAAAATTAAAAATTAAAAATTAAAAATTAAAAATTAAAAATTAAAAATTAATAATTAAAAATTAAAAATTAAAAATTAAAAATTAAAAATTAAAAATTAAAAATTAAAAATTAAAAATTAAAAATTAAAAATTAAAAATTAAAAATTAAAAATTAAAAATTAAAAATTAAAAATTAAAAATTAAAAATTAAAAATTAAAAATTAAAAATTAAAAATTAAAAATTAAAAATTAAAAATTAAAAATTAAAAATTAAAAATTAAAAATTAAAAATTAAAAATTAAAAATTAAAAATTAAAAATTAAAAATTAAAAATTAAAAATTAAAAATTAAAAATTAAAATTTAAAAATTAAAAATTAAAAATTAAAAATTAAAAATTAAAAATTAAAAATTAAAAATTAAAAATTAAAAATTAAAAATTAAAAATTAAAAATTAAAAGTTAAAAATTAAAAATTAAAAATTAAAAATTAAAAATTAAAAATTAAAAATTAAAAATTAAAAATTAAAAATTAAAAATTAAAAATTCAAAAATAAAAATTAAACATTAAACATTAAAAATTAAAAATTAAAAATTAAAAATTAAAAATTAATAATTAAAAATTAAAAATTAAAAATTAAAAATTAAAAATTAAAAATTAAAAATTAAAAATTAAAAATTAAAAATTAAAAATTAAAAATTAAAAATTAAAAATTAAAAATTAAAAATTAAAAATTAAAAATTAAAAATTAAAAATTAAAAATTAAAAATTAAAAATTAAAAATTAAAAATTAAAAATTAAAAATTAAAAATTAAAAATTAAAAATTAAAAATTAAAAATTAAAAATTAAAAATTAAAAATTAAAAATTAAAAATTAAAAATTAAAAATTAAAAATTAAAAATTAAAAATTAAAAATTAAAAACAAAAAATTAAAAATAAAAATACAAAATTAAAAATGAAAAATAAAAAAGGAAAAATTAAAATTAATTAATAATAAATAATAATAAATATTTTTATGTTAGATGACGTTTTCTGTTTGATTTTAAAAAAATGCCCTAAAAAACTCTTTAATTAGTAGATGTTTCCACATCTCCCCTGTGATCGGACTCACATGATTTTTTTTACACAGCATCATTTTAGGTGTTATCCTATCATAACCAGAACTCTTATTTGTAGATATTCCATCCAAAATATCTTTCACACAATTGTGGAAGATTAAAATTTCTTCTAAGGGGTGTTAACGTTCCAAAATTATTAATATTATGTTACTACATAGATTTTTAGTTAAATCAAAAAATCATTATCATTATCGGTTGTTATGAGGTTACCCATCCTGTGAAAAAATTAGTTGTGAAGTTTGAGGACTTCTTCCTAGCTCATTGTTAAGAAATCTCTATGTTTTCTTAGTATCACAACGCACTAAAACGCATAATAACACTGTTAAACACAAAAAAAAATTACATGGTCCGGCCTATAAATTTAGATAGAGGAGAAAAAAGACACGTGTATCAGCGTTTGAGAAAGTTTACATCTGAATTTCATATGAGGGAGTTTAAGGTCCCCAGCTCTAGCACATTCTTATTGTTATTCGGTATAAGAAACCGTGTTATCCTTACATTTTAGGCATAAAATGTGTTCAGCAAATTTGCGTAAAATGTTACGGAGAACATTTTTGTAGAATATGTTAACCCTCTAACTCCTCAAGGTAAAAATATTCGCCGTGAAATTTTACTATAAGTCCATGAATACAACAAAACGGAAAATTCAACCAGAAAGTCAGAAATAAGACACAACAAAAGAGAGCTTAGGGTTAATTTCGCATAGTCACGAACAGTCACGGAGTGAATTAAAACCCATTTCCCCTGATCCGATCGATCTGAAACTTGGTCGATAGACTTGCTGTGAAAAATATTAATTTCGACATAGTCACGCACAGCCACGCATGGTCACACATAGTCACGAAGAGATTAAAACCCCATTTCCCCTCATCCAATCAATCTGAAACTTGGTCCAAAGACTTGTTGTGACCAAAGATTAATTTTAATATAGTCAAGCATAGTCTCGCACAATTGCGGAGAGATTCAAAGCTCATATGCATAAGGAAAAAAAGAGTTTTAGTAAGAACTTTGTTTTTATGTGTTAGATTATTATGCATATTACAATCGTCCTCTGTACAGGACATTTTGTTTGGAGATGTAAAATAAAATTATTTCTTCGCAAACAAAAAAAAATAAATTTTGGTACCACAATTGCCTATCACATCATAGCTCTTTGATAAATAACGATCGCTAATAAAATTTGTAAAAATCTATGCATTTTCAGATCTAACCTTCACACAAATGTCCTTATTGCGATGGACTTGAATTATCTTCAGAAACAGATAAGTGAAATCCAAAAGAAAGGATGTTTTTTTTGGTTGAATTCAGTTTCACTTTCTTCACAAAATTAAATCATAAATTATAATTGTTTACTAAACATTTAAGATTTATATTGTTATTTTTTTTGTAAAAAAAAAAAAAAAGTTGCGTAACTAAATGTTAATAAATAATACAATACAACCAAAGATTTGTAAATTTATGTTAATATTACTTAAGAATATATTTTTTTACAAATTGAAAATTTTCCACTTTTCTCAAATAATACTTTAAACACTTGAAATACTAAAGCCGCCTTCAATTAATAAAACAGTTTTGTTTTTTAATTTTATTTAAAAAAAAAAAAAACGATTAAAACTAAAAAATTAAGCAATAAAATTCGATTTGGTTCACGCAAATTGAAAACCTATCAAGGACAATAAAAGCCCACAAAAAATTTATATTTATTATATAAATGAATCAATCCTTGAGCCTTAAAAAGAATAAACGTTTAAAGGATTTTTTCATATACTTGAGATTTTTCGTTTAAATTCCTAAAACAAGTGTTAATATTGCATCCTTCACAATAAAATGTGTGGTAATCTAAGAAATTCTATTGTTTGAAATTATTTCTAAAAAAAAAAACAAAACCACCGAAAAAAGTGGCCTTTTCAATAATCTGTTGTTTCATAAGGTTAAATATGAAATTTTGACCAATACGGCTATTGTTCTGTGAAAGTACTTCGTAAGATGTTAGAGCTCATCAGCCTTGTGTTTTATGACCACCAACGTTTAAATGTTGACAGGCGTAACACGCCTCTAACATAATAAACAAGAAAATCTACGTTTTCAAAACACTGCTATTTAAGTTAATACTCTGGTTCAATGTAAAAACTCACTTCTTTTTGACGGAGTGTGTGAATTCAATGTTTGTGGTCCTTTTTGCTTTCAATTGATTTTTGATTTGTCCGTTTTTTCCTTCAATCGTTTTTGACTTTTTGATTTTTTTTACCTTGACAGTTATGATGCGGTTATTTTGTAACAAGGATCGTCAAGATTTCGTAAATATTTTCTGGGAATTTCTCAGGGTTTTTTTATTTTGTTTTTTTTTTTTTTTTTGTTGTTTAGATTGCAAGCTCTTCTTCTAATTTGAGTTTTATTACAATCGGTGTTGTAATTTATTAATTTGTATGTCGGTGAATTGTTTTGTAATTTTAGAGGTGTGTGCATTTTTATTTTTATTACCCTTCAATATTGTCGTCAATCAGTTTTATTCGTTGATCTAATCAATATTAAGGACTACAAAAAGAACCTTCGGACAATATATTTTTTATGGAATAAAATTTATTTAGTATTAGTCGATTATTTAGGAAAAGTTGTATGAATTTTCACAGATCTGAAAAAGAATTTTGATTTTTATAATATTAGAAAGTTAATGTAGAGAAAGCTAAAAATTGGAAAAGCTCAGCTTGTTCATACAAACTCTCGTATATAAAAAGAAAAACATTTCTCATGTTCTTTTCTTTCAAATGTTGAGTTAAATAGTTGATTAAGCATGAGTTGAAGTAATAGGCAGAAGGATGCTGACGATGAACAAGTCGCTTTGTTCGAAAGTAGCTACTCCATCTAGCGCTGTCTTCAATTTTTTTCTAATATTTCTCTTACATTACAAAAATTATTATCTTTCTTTCATTAGAAAAATATATACATGATCTTAAACCGAACAATAAATGACTAATTATTCCAATACAGATCAACAATACATAACAATAACAGAAAGTTAAATATTTTTAAAAATTTGCTATTATTTATACAGTGTGCGCCATATTTTATGTCGGTATGTGAATATTGAATACCTAAAAAACCGATTGCCATATGTGAGATATTTATACACCACATAGTGGTGTAGTATATAAATATCCACATAGTGGTGCAGGGTATAAATATCTCACATATGGAAATCTATTTTTTAAAGTATTCATTATTCACTTACCGACATAAAAGATGGCGTACACTGTATAAAAAATGGCAAATTTTTTACAAGTTGCAACTTTCTAATATTATATAAATCATATTTTGAAGCAAAAATCAAAACTCTAAATAAGTTTGTGCTGATGTTTGTAACTACCAAATATATTTGACCTAGACCAGAGTTCAGAAAAAAACACACACTGAATAAAAAATCTCGTACACATATATGTAAACAAACATAGCTCAAACCAACAAACACATATTTTCATTTTGATATCAATTATGTGTGTTTTTAAATTGTGTACGGTGCCGAACACAATCATGACTGTGTTTCGTTTTAATATTTTGTTATGTACACGAACATTTTTCTATCAGACATAAACCACACAGATTCGAGTGTAGCTTTATTTTAAGCTTGTGTTCGTGCACGTGTACTGCTAAAAAAAAGGAACATGTTCTTGAACGCATACATCTAAAAATTAAAACATTATTCACTCGCGATCGGAAAAATCTGATAAACCCCTATAAATACGACAACAGTGGTTTCAACCAAATTTATTTAAAAAAATCTAGAATTATTCATTAGCAGTTATAAAAAAATAAGAATAATAATAATAAAGATAATAATAAAAATAAAAAAATTTAAAAAAATAATAAAAAAAAAAAGAAATAAGGTCATAAGCAACATATAAAATTTCTCTGTTTTCTATTTTATTACTATCTTTTTATTTTTATTTATTTATTTTTTTTTTTTTTTTTAACTTTTAATTTTTATTTTTTTATAACTGCTAATGAATTACTTTAGATTTTTTTAATAAATTTGGTTGAAACAATTGTTGTCGTTGTTACAGAGATGTATCAGATTTTTCCGATCGCGGGTGGATAATGTTTTAAAATTTAGATATACACGTTCAAGAACATGTTCTGTTTTACACGTACAAGAACACGAACTTAAAATAAAGCAATTTGCAGTCACATAAAATATTTACCAACGTTTCGACTTACTTTGGACAGGAAAACAAAAAAACAACTTCAATTTTTAATCAGCAACAAGAAAAAGCCGGGCAGAAATCGGGAATTAAGCTGTGGCTGCATCGTCGCACTCGATTTTTAAGACTATTTTATCGACTATTTTTATCAAAATTCAATTGATATTTTCTAAAATACATTTGATTATTTCTGAAATTTATTTAAAATTTTTTAAATATATTTGATATTTTCTGAAATACATTTATTATTGTCTGAAATACATTTCTAGTTTTCTGGAATACATTTGATAATTTCTGAAATTCAATTGTTATTTACTGATTTACATTTGATAATTTCTTATAATCGATTGATATTTTCCGAAATACATTTGCTGTTTTTTGAAATACATTTGATAATTTCTGAAATTCAATTGATATTTTCTGAAATACATAATTTCTGAAAATCAATTAATAATTTATGAAATACAATTGGTAATGGTGTAGATAACTGTAGTGAGTTTTTTACTATTCGCGTTGACACATTTAATTAACACTAGACAAATTTTATCAATTCAAAGTGGGTGCGATCTAAATAACTTTTTCTTCTTTGGTTAAAAACAACGTCAGCAATTTTTTTAGAACTGACTTGTACTTGCTTACAATAACTATACGACTTCTTTATTATTTGAGATCATGTATGAAAGATTACTTCTTTAATTGGTGGTGACAAACAGTCTGAGACATCTTGATGACTAATTACCTCCTGTTTAGAATAACAGACCGAATATACGTTATCCTATACCATGAGCTTCGGAAGAGGGTCTTAGGTCCAATCGTACTAAGTGAGGTCATTAATGGACATTAACAATAAGAATAAACTTAAATTTATGTGAGATTGTCAGATATTTTTAACAGCAAATATACATATCGAATGTAAATATTATATTGGGACTAGGACCAAAAAGGGTCCGATTCATACAATATACACTAAAACACCCATGATATACATATATATTTGAAATAAAAATAAGTTCCGTAAAAAACTGAACTTCGGTAGTGAAAACAAATAAGAAAATGTTTTTCGAGAGAGGATCTTGGATCCAACTTTGCCGAGGCAATAACTGGATGTAGAAATAAGCACAAACCAAACTTTAGTGCTATTATTCTTAATTTGTGCTGTGCAGATACCAAAAAGTTAATGTCTGATGTTATTTTTACATGGACCGATCAAAAACATATATAGACGAAATTAAAAATAAATTTCAATATTTTTGACTTTTGATATTTTTAAGTGAAGATCGAGAAACACAAACATATGAGGACTATGACTAGAAATGTTCCTTACAATGTTTATTTTCGACTACTGATTAATGGGTATAACACACAAACGCCAAATCTTACAGATATAAACATATATATTTGGGTGACAGCCATTTTTTTTTTTTTTTTAATTTTAAGACGGGCGGGCAATAAATGAGCCGCAGACGACTTGATTAAGAAAATCGAGCTCACATATTTAAAGACATTGAAATAATTTACAACAATAACATTTTTGCATTCTCCTGATCCCAAAATGATCTTACGTAAAGTATTTTGCATCTCGTCTATTGTTGTGCCGTTCTAAATTAATGTCAAAAAGGTACGTAATTTTTAGCACTATTTCAAAATCTCAAATTTTACTTTTTCAAAAATTTTGTTCAAGAAATTTTCCGAAATCAACAATTGGACTTTAAGGTATTATTAAAAAAATATATGTGACTAAAAATGCGAAATATTGTATATATCCTGTTCTTAATTTGGCGAGGGCAGCGTTCTTATTTCAGCGGATTTGAAGAAAAATTTGATTTTTCATATTTTTTCAACTTTTACGCTACATTTTTTTAGTATTTTCATATTTGAAATATCTTTTGTCAAAATATTATACTACTTGATATAAGGTCTCAATCTTGTAAATTAAGGTTAAATTGAAACACTATAAATTGTCCCCCTTTAAGGTCAAATGTCAAATTTAAGGATAATTGCATTTTTTTTAAAACAAAATATCGAAATTGTATATATTTGTGGAAGGATTTCGATAAAACTTGTTGATAATATTTTAATAATTCTAGAAAATAATATTCTGGACTTATTTTCTAAAATTAACCCATGGAGTAGTCTTGCTGTCAACTTGAATCTTTATGAACATCTATAAATATTTTCTTCATCAGATTTTTTTTTTAATGAAACAATTTTAATATACTATGAGTACATTCCTCAAATTTATTTGTTGCTTTATGAAAATATGTAGATTAATTAGATTTAATATTTAATTCAGTATAAACAAATTTGTATATCGAGGGCTTATATAAAAGTCCTATTTATTAATAAGATCTGAAAGTGTTTGTCGATCAATTTGCTAGAATATTAATTAAGAAACAGTCGTACTAATTATCAATGATATCAAAATGAATGTTATATTTGACAGTTATATCAGAGAACAGTTTGAAATCAAAAACAAGTAAGAGTGTTAAATTCGGCTGTGCCGAATCTTTGGTACCCTCCACCTCGGTTTGAGTCTTGATAATAAATGTAAATGAAAAAGTAAACAATTTGTTAAACTTAATACCAAATTACTTCAGCAAATTCTTTGGGTTGGTTTTCGTCTTTTCTATTATTTCGGATTTATTTCGGTGTTTGCTTTTTGGTTATAGGTTATATACCTATATGCATGCGTTTCCGGTTATATGACATAACTTCTCGTTTAATTTAGTTTTTGCTAATTAAATAGCTCGCCCTAACCTCCATTGCAAAGGTAATGGTTGTGTAGGGTGGCTATATGCATTAAATCGTGCTAATTGGAGATGGCTGTATAGTTTCTTTTAACTGGCGAAAAATTTCTTCATTGCGGCCATACAGGTCGGATGGAGTAACAAAATAATAACAAAAAAAAAACTCTCAACTTTTTTTATTAAAATATTGCCATATTTGGAAAACAGAGAATAAATTTATAATAATAAATATTCAAATTAGGGATGCCAAACGCAAAAAATCAAATGTCCCAAACATTTTAAATAAAATAATTTGTTCTCTTTATTTTCTGAAAAACTTCAAATTTTCATCCAAAAAAAATGTGAAAATTTATATATAAATAACATTCTCATCAAATTGCGTTTATTTATGTAACAACTTTTATGTTCGCAATTCTTAAATAGCATTTGACGTTTTCTAAAATTCATTGAATTTAAATCAATGTTTTCTGTAGTCCGATTCTGTAAATTTCAACGATCCGACAACCGCAAAATATATCGACAGCTATTGTTGTTTGCACTAAGGATTAAGTGATTCACTAAGTACATACATCTTAACGACAGTCGACAAATCTATTTTTCTATTTATTTAAATTGTAAACGAGTGGCATCTCTGTCAAAATAAGCGAAAAACACAAAGAAGTATAGAAAAAAGCAAATTACTTCGTGTTTGACAGGATGATTTTATCTTTATGCTTAATATCTTTATTTTTTTTTACTAATATGAATTGAATATGCTATTTAATTTTTTTATTTATATAAAAAAGTTTTTTAATGGAAGCAAAATATTTTCACTATTTTATGATTTTTATTTATGTATGACGATATTTCAACCTAAAAATTTAAGTTTTTATCGATTGAATAAACAACACAAAAATGGTTGTCGTTTAGATAACAACAGCTGACTTTAACAATAGCGAATATCGTTTAAAAATTTTACTGATAATTTTGCTATTACCTTTTTTTAACGATTCGACTATCGTTAAAAGAAGTTATGTATGCCAATGCCAATATTTTTTTTAAATGTAAACATTTTTTAAATGTAAACATATTTGATGTTTTTTTTTTTTTTGGAATTTCAATTTGTGTTTAACGAATAAAGTTTATATATTAAAGATGCAATTGATGTCTTCTAAATTTAAAATTATTATTTCCGACGTTTTGATATGATTTTCTGAAATTCAGTTAATATTGTCTAATTTATAATTGGAAATTTTATTTCCAGTTTTTAGAATTGATATTTTCTAAAATTTGAATGGAAAATTTAAAAAGTGCAATTTTGTATTTATGTGAATAATAATGTTTTAGTAATTATAAACAATTTTTAAAAATTAGATGTAAAGCAGAATAATAGTTCTATATAACTATGTAGAACTTTTTTGAAAGCAAAAAACTCATTGATAACTCGGTAACTCTATTTTGTAAAGACAACAAAAAGTTAATATGCCAAACTTATGTTCATATTTGTAAAACGAATAATGAAAAAACGTATGAAATAAAAGACCAGCCCGTGTATACTCTTAACATTGTGCTGTATGATATCTATTTGAAAATATTGACATGCATGTTAAAATAGAAATAACTATGTATTGCAAAGCTAATTAGAAAAAAAATTGTGGCGCCATCTACTGTGGCATAGTCACGCTGAGCAAAATAAAGTGACACTCTGTTAATGCAAAAGAAATGTATTTTCCCCACAACAAAATATTGCAGAATTTTACCGATTTATTTCTAACATGCACGAATATATATACATATATTATTTGTATTATTTAATATGTTTATGTATGTATAGGAAAATATTACACACAAAAAATACAACATCAAACGTTATTTTTGTGTTTTTCTCTTTAAATAAATTTATACATAAATTTTTATTTTTTTTTTGTTAAATTTACATTGTTTTTTTATTATTAACAACTAGGTATTTTAGCATTATTTGCTTTAATGTTGGTGAATTTTTATTTCCTTTATATTAACTCGTAGTGTCTACTTGTCGAAAAAATTTTGGATCGATTTTAACCCCTTTCCCGTGACCCATTCGATCTGAAATTTTTCAGGCAGGCTCGTGGCAATGACAGAAATGATCTAACAAATTCTTTTAGTGATGCCAAAACAATGGAAACTTTTAAATTTTTCTACCAGAGTTGATAAAAAAATATACAATGGGTTTGTTTTTATTATATTATTACCACAACGACCACAAAAACAACAAGTCCAGCTATGACAACAACACAACATTTAGAATAACAACAAGAACAATATAGAAACATCATATTTTTCATTTTTTTTTTACTTTTTCAGAGATTTCCCTGGACCTGTTCCACCGATTTTAATGATTTTAAAATAGAAATCTTCCCATGAATTTGGTGAATCATTCTCACTATAAATGATCACTGTAGCTATTGAAAATATAGAAAATATAGAAAATTATATTTTTTCAAGACCTTTTTTAGTTCTTCATTCAAATCTCGGGCCCCAATCTACCGATTTGGACGATTTTAAATAGCAAACTTTTCAGGATGTTATTGAGTGATTTTTTATGTCAACTAGCACCCTAGCTGACCGATTGATGCCGTCATCGTGATTTCCACAGACGGACAGACGGACATCGCTATATCAACTGCGGTTGTTATAAGGATCACAAATATATATATTTTATGGGGTCCAAAATTTTTTTTCTAATTATTTCAAGCGGAATGACAAACTTATATATACCCTCTGCACACTGGAGTGGAGGGTATAATTAATATTGCTGTCAAATGTAGATAGTACTTTTTGAATATAAGCCCTCGATATACCTTTGTATGAATATAATAATTCTGAAAAAAAAAAATTAAAACTAGGACACGGGTTAATTGCAGAAAATAAGTACAAGGTATTATTTTTTAGAATTATTAAAATATTGTCAACAAGTTTTATCGAAATCCTTCCACAAATATATATTATTTCGATATTTTGCCTTAAAAAAATGTAAATTTCCTTAAATTTGACCATTGACCTTAAAGAGGGACAGTTTATAAGTTTCAATTTAACCTTAATTTACAAGGTTGAGACTTATATAAATAAGTATAATATTTTGACAAAAGAAATTTGAAATATGAAAACACCAAAAAGATGTACCCTAAAACTTGAAAAAGTATGAAAAATCACATTTTTCTTCAACTCCGCTGAAATAAAAACGCTACCCTCGCCAAATGAAGAACAGGATACCTGCAATATTTGACATTTTTAATCACATATATCTTGTCAATAAGACCTTAAAGTCCAATCGTTTATTTCAGTAAATTTCTTGAACAAAAGTTTTGAAACAATAAAATTGGAGATTTTGAAATAGTGCTAAAATTGCGTACCGTTTTGGCATAAATTTAGAACGGCATAGCAATGGATGAAATGGAAAATACTTTACATAAGATCATTTTGGGATCAGGAGAATGCAAAAATGTTGTTAACGTAAATTATTTCAATGTCTTTATAAATTTGAGCTCGATTTTCTTAATCAAGTGGTCTGCGGCGCATTTATTGCATGGGGAACTTGATATAAGTTGGCTGTTTTTCAACCGATAATAGATTTTGTTATTTTATTAGAAAGATAATTTACTCTAGATTATGATTTATTAATTAATTTAATTGAAACGCAATTATTAATATCAAAATTTTTGTGAAAAATTATTTTTTTCCCATATTTTTCACATATAAATGCATATTTGAACTTTGAACTCAATGCGCGTCCACAAGGTATTGTCTGATTACGCTCTAATTTTGCGCACTAAAGTTTTTGATCCAATGTCACAATAATCCGACCCGCAAACCCCAAAAAACCCCAAACATTTTTTTTTTTTCATACAAACCGCTGTCACCCTAATGTATATACTAAATTGCATACTCTTAATTACTAATTAAAAAAATAATTAACTAAAATTTTATTTTAGGGGAATTTTTTTCAAATTCGCTTAAATTTAGGGGTTTTCTTAATTTTTTTAGGGGGAACACAAAAAAGACCTGGCAACACTGGTTCGAATTGCTTTGAAATATAGATAGTTTTTAATCATAGAATAATACAATTATTAAATCAGAAATCAGTTTATCTATTATATTAATAGGCTAGGCGATTTTTTGTTACCGATTTTTTGTTCTACTGTTTTATCCCGCTTTTGACCAAACGAATATTACTTGAAAGGCATTTCTTTTTAGCTGTTCACCAGATTTACAAATTTTTTCCTTTATTTTGAGTAAATTGCATTTAACACATACATAAAATTATACATATGGTATGTGTGTGTATATTAAATTTGTGAATGTATTTGTTAATGAGTTTGTCTCTTCATTCACAATAATAATGAACCATAAAAGTGTTGGTTTGTAAATTGGCTAAGTTGAAAAATAAAGCTGCCTAGAAATTGCACTCGAATTTCGAGCGCTGGAATCTGTTAGTTGGTATAAATATGTAAAAATTTTTATATTTCTATAGTTTTTCTTCTTTTATATTTAAACCAAATCTTCCAGCTGATGGTAAATTTACTAAGCCGTATAAGTTCTTTATTATTATAAGTTTTAAAATAAATTTGTTATATTTACTTGCAAAATTTTTATGAATAAAGAAAAATCTTATCTGATATAATCACTGCCACAGACGGAATTAATAATGCTTAGTAATTTATTTTTAACGGCCCCCTTCTCTAGGATTTTTTAGATTCATTAGCAGAAAGAAAAGAAGAAACACTGAAAATAAACGTGTAAGAAAATTGTAGTCAGTCTAGGACTCCCACGTATTTCGAATAATGCATGAAACACATGACAACAGCGGCTACACGAACACACGACTGCAAATGCTGCTGGCTGCAATTGTAGTCGTGTAGTCAGCTACTTAATTTTTTTGAAAACGACAGCAACATATAACATCAATATAAACAGCTGTTTTTATACAAAAGCATTTTTATTTCAGTAGTGCCAATTATATTTTTTTTTTTACTTTATTAAAATAGAAAAACATACATGATTTTATATAAACTTGACTTAAATATACAATTACTTATTTATAATGCATTATAACGTAAAAATAAATAAATAAATTTATTTAATCAAAAGAGTTTGATTATTAATGGAATTATTATAACACTTCTTTTTGCGATTAATTTTTTTAACAAAATAAAATATTTCATAGAACTAACATCTTTTACATATTTTGTTATATTGTCAACACTATTTTTGTTTTGTAGTCAACGAAAATATAAATTAGCCTAAGTTGACTACAGCAGCAAAAATGGTCGTTTAGTCGTGTAAGTGTCAAAAAAATCGTTTTCCATATAAACGCGTGTATTTTATTTTTGACAGGCTGCTGTGTTCGTGTAGCCGCTGTCGTCTATGTGTTTCATGCATGAGAGTAATTTCTGAGTCGATCGGGTATAAGAAAGGTTTTATTTATACCCTTTGGCAGTTACAAACATCAGGACAAATTTTCTTTCCACATGCTGTTTAAAGGGTATAAAATTGACTGAGCTTTTCCCAGCTATCTCACATCACACTGCAAGTTCGAAAAACTCAATACACTCACATTTTTTTACTAATACACACACATTTTCCGCAGTGGTCACACTAATGGCACAAAATTTTTCGTGCGAGTAGTGGCTGCCACTAACGATGATTAATGTTACCCTGTTATAAATTTAATGCAAATTTACTGGATTCTGCAAAATTGTAATTAAAGTTTCAACTTGTTAAATATATTATTATGATTTATTTCTTGAAATGCGCATATAAAAACGCAAGTTTGTTAATTATAGAACATAAATATTATTATCTATTATTAAAATAATACTAATAATAAAAATAAATGTAAACATTTTCCCTCAAACATGTGCCTGTATAATAAACACGGTAACTCTATTAAAAAAAAAAAAAAATAAGAGAGAGAAGTAAACAAATTTTTTCAACAACATTTTAAGAATGTGATTGCAGTCAGATGTGTGAGCACAAAAGTTAATGGCGATGGATTCGACTAATTCGAACAATTTTTCGTTGATAATACGTAACCAACGATTTCACAATTGCAGTGTGATGTGAGATTGGGCGTTTCCTTGGAATTGATTATTAAAAAGATTTGTGTCAAACCACTCAGAAGTCGTTTTACCCGTTTAACCAAGCGATCATCGAAGAAACATTGTCCCAATGATAATACCGAAGCAAAATCAACTAAAGACAAAGTTCAAAACCTCACGCTACAGATAAAACGATATACCTCTTCATCGCGGGTTTGGTATTTTTCATTTTGCAATGAAGTAATAGAAGACTGACTACAGAAATGATCCTGTGAAGTATAGTCTTAATTTTACACAGCCAAATCAAAACTATATCAATAACATGCGAAATTAACTCATTGAGAATCATACAGTGTAAATAAAAAAAATACTAAAAATAGAATAAAAAACACAACTACAGTATGTATTTAACATAAAAGTAATTGAGTGTTGTTGTCATTATTGTTCGTATTTTTTATACCCTATATCACTGTGGTCAGAGAATAATGGCTTTGTACTGATGTTTGTAACTACAAAAAATATGTGACCTACACCCATCTTTTATTATACCGATTGACTCAGAATCACGTTCTAAGTCGATTTAGCGATGTCCGTCCGTCCGTCTGTCTGTGTGTCGATGTAAAACTTGTAATCAAACTACAGGTCGCAAATATGAAGATATATTTATGAAGTTTAGTGTATGAGCTTCTATCGGTCATGGAATGAACGTTATGGTTCATGTTCAGACCTAGTGCCCATATAAATACCCCTATGACATCGACTTAAATCGCCATAATATCCAAATTATCATATAGATCTCGGTCAAATTGTGTTTATGTTTATTACATCCATTTACAGTAGTCCAAAAATAAACCCAATAGGACAATTCTTAGTCATATCCCCATATGAAGCTGATTCTCGATCTTTACTTAAATTTATCAACAAAACAAAAATATTGTACAGACTTTTCTCAAATTTGTATATGGTTTGTATATGTTTTTGCAAAAAATAAGTATTCTTACCAAATATAGTAAGGATCGGTCCATTTGCCGACCTAGTCTCCATATAATTATAACATCCGATATGAACTTTTTCATATCTGCAGGCAAAAAAATTAATAACTATGCCACTCAAATTGGTTTATGTCTATTTTCTATATCCAATTAGTTGGACCGAAGAGACAGGATCTCTAAACCATGATATAGGGTATCGTATAGTCGACCTAGAACGACTATAATTTTCTCATTTGTTTTTAGTGAAACGCTAGTAATGCGCAAATGCTGTCATTGATTGTTGTTAGTGTTTATGTGCTTCATAGTAGTATACAAACCAGGGATGGAAGAGTTGAAAACATTTTATTTTATATATTTCATAATATGGATTATTAAGAATAACTAAATTAATATTGTTAAAGTCACACGTTTAAAGTTTTCGGAAACATTGTTATAGAAATTAATTAATCATTTCGCAAGCAATTATCATTCGATAATAAAAGATGTTATTTGTTTTTAATCATATTTGTTTGAAGGTGTTTTTTCTTTATTTGATTTTGATGACTTTAAAAAATATATGTGGAGAGTAGTCAGTTGAAAAGTGGCATTGATAATAAATGGGAAAGAATAAAAATAAAAGAAAAATTAAATCATAAAAAATATATTAAATTAATGCGAGTCAGTCAGTGATGAGCGTAACCATTACAATAATTATATTAAATATAACATGTGTCAAATTGAATTTAGTTAACAGGCATCACTACCGATTCAAAAAATGTTATAATTTTTAAATATTTATAATTATAAACGCGGCACTACTATAGAGTACAAAAATGGTAAAATGCTGAGTTTTCCATCCCTGGTATAAACTGTAAACACACAAGCTGCCAGACATGACTACATATCTGTCTGTAAATATGTACATTAGTTTTTTGCAACTGTTTAAGCGGAATATGAATTCTTATATCCAAAAATATTTTAAAAAATTTTTCAGATTTTTGGAAGGTCGATACGGGGTCGCTGAAATCGGTTTTATGGAAAAAAATTAAAGTTTTGATACCTATATAAAATTTTTGTCTCTGGTACTTTATTTTTACAAAACCAGATACAGTGGGTGACAATACATTGAGAACTTTTATAAAATTCTGAATTTGCCAATTTTATTATCAAGTCCTAAATTTTTTTTTTTTTTTGCGAAACACTCTTTGTTGTATTCTCTTCGTTACAAGAAAATACAATTGAAAAAAAATAGCTAAATGAAAAAAATAATTTTGTTAGTGATGACAAGACAATGAAAACTTTTAAACTTCTGTACCAGAGTTGATTATGAAGCTGGAAAACTAGCTAATACCATAGCCGATATGAACAGGCTCAAAATTGATATTCTCGGTGTTAGTGAAACGTGGTGGCCAGATAGTTGAGAATTAGCTTCCCAAAATGCGAAAATGTACAGTCAACCTTAACAATAATCACAGAAATAGCGTGGGAATTATCGGATTTATCCCAAAATCAGACAGAGTCGTGCTTATAAAGCAAGAAGCCAAACCAATAAATATAAATATTATTCAAACATATGCACTAGAGTGGTCCTTAAATAATTAAAATGCGATTTTGGGGATAGGCGGGGTCCAGTTTGTCACCTTTCGATATAAAACTAATAAATGTGAAGTTTGAGGACAATCGGATAAAGAAAAGTCGCGCCGGAAGTCGATTGAAAATTTCAAGTGAGTTTATATGGGGAAAATATGACTTTTTTTTTGAGATTTTACGAAAATTGCGTTCTATAGCTTAATTTTTCCGACAAGTTGTTGTAAGAATCGGAATCAGTATTAAATTATCTATTCAAAAAGCTATAAAAATTCAAAATCCAATAAAAATTCGCCAAAAAAAAAAATAGCAAATGCCCCAGACCACTTTTGTGCCAAAAAAAACTAGGTTATGAAATTTGATAGCCTTTTTTTTCAACTTTGAGAAATGGATTAAAACCATAATTTTTTTTGTCTCTATACTTTTAAGTAATCAGATATGAAGTATTGTTTAATTACCACGTTGTTAACCTATTGAGCATTGAGACCGGAAGTGGGATATTTTTTTGATAAAATTTTGAAAACTTTATTTAGAAAAATATAGATAGTTTTTATACATAAAATAATTTTATAACAAAATTGGTTAAAAGTTGTTTTAATTTATATTCGCGAGCAATGAGCAGATAATTGCACCAAAGATATATTACAATGAATTTTATTATTAACCGAATTATTGATGTGTAAACATCTATACGCGCAGGGGGTAAATTTCTATTTCACAATACAATCACAAAAACAGCGTAAAATGTGAGCTAAAATTGTTTCAGCTAATTCAACAACCCTTTGCTGTAAAGCGACAAAAATTTCACAATATAAACGTATAACTTATACATAATTCAACAACCCCACACTTGCTATAAGTGATACATATATGACGCTTTCTGTTTGATTTTAAAACAGTAACATAAAAAATCTTTAATTATTAGATGTTTGCACATCTTCCCTGTGATCAGACTCTCATGATTTTTTTTTATTAATTTCTAAATAGTGGTTTCATCGAGTTTAACGGAAGGACTCGTTTTCGGTAATTTTTATTTAAAAATATCTTAAAATCCAAAGCTGGCCTTGGCAAATAATGGGTTAACGTTCTCGGATTTATCCCAAATTTTAGGAATGGAAATTCTAAGCATTTGGTTATTATATTTTAAGCGTCGCATCTAAAAATTCAACAGTACTTACAAAATATTTGAATTTTTTGAATAAATTGTCTTTTATTAGCTTGGGGTCATATGTGACCCCAATTCCAAAAGGGTTAATGGGGTCATTTTATTATTTTT
This sequence comes from Cordilura impudica, assembly GCA_963682025.1. Taxonomy (NCBI): domain Eukaryota; kingdom Metazoa; phylum Arthropoda; class Insecta; order Diptera; family Scathophagidae; genus Cordilura; species Cordilura impudica. The sequence goes on from OY821517.1 coordinate 82,771,674, forward strand.
TTCCGAAATCCTAGGCTATTTAGATAAAATCTAAAATTTAAAAGTAGAAAAGTGATGAGTACATTTACAGAATATTTTACAAAAATCACATTTTTCTCGAAATCCGCAAAAATAAATCCTTGTCAAAAAAATTCTGGCATAGGAATTACCTAAAAATTCACACAGTTAATCTCTGACATGTATTTAATAAAACCTTAAAGTGGCAGATCCATTTTTTTAAATTTTGTTGAAGAACATTTTTTAAAACTTGCAAAAGGAGTTTTCAAAATTTTATCAAAAAAATTTCCCATTTTCGGTCTCAATGCGCAATAGGTTAACAATGTGGTAATAAAACAATAGTTCATATCTGATTACTTATAAGTGTAGAAAAAAAAAATTATGGCTTTAATCCATTTCTCAAAGTTGAAAAAAAATGCTATCAAATTTAATGACCTATTTTTTTTTTTGGCACAAAAGTGGTCTTGGGCATTTGCTATTTTTTGGCAAATTTTTATTGCATTTTGAATTTTTATAGCTTTTTGAATAGATACTTTAATACTGATCCCGATTCTTTTAACAACTTGTCGGAAAAATTAAGCCATGGAACGAAATTTTCGTAAAATCACAAAAAAATTCCTATTTTCCCCATATAAACACACTTGAAATTTTCAATCGATTTCCTGTGCGACTTTTCTTTATCCGATTGTCCCCAAACCTCACATTTTTCAGTTTTATATGGAAAGGTAATAAACTGAAGCCCGCCTATCCCCAAAAATCGTATTTTTATTAACTGTATTAAAAACATAAATCATGATTTACATAAAATTTGGGAATGGGCTTCAGCAAATGGTCTTTGCTTAAATGCAAGCAAGTCTAAAGCCTTGATTATTGGCAAAACAGAACACATACTTAATGAATTACCACCAATTCTGATTAACAACTCAAGACTTGGGTTATCCGAAACTGCTAAAAATTTAGGTGTATTATTCAACAGAGGACTCAACTGGTCGAATCATATTAATTCTATTTGTGGAAAAACTTACGTGATGTTGCGAAATCTTTGGATGACCCAGTATTATACTCCATTCAATGTTCGTATGTTACTTGCTAAAACTTACTTGCTGCCAACACTTCTTTATGGATGCGAACTATTCGCAAACTGTGATACATTATGCATGAGAAAGCTTAATGTTACTTATAACAATATAGCAAGATACGTTTTTGGCCGCACAAGAAGAAGCAGCATTTCTGAGTTCTCGAAACAGATTTGTAATATCTCGTTCGAAAATCTTTTAAAATGCCGTACACTTTTATTTCTACACAAACTGATCTACACAAGACAACCTGGATACCTTTATAAAAGAATAATTTTTTCAAGATCAAGCAGAGGAAAACGAATAAACACCATTCCACATCGGAAAGAAATGTCGAAAAGACACTTCTTTTTAAACTCCATCTGCCTTTGGAACCATCTACCCCCTACTATTCAAATTATAAGCAATGCAAGCCATTTTAAATCCGCTATTTTTGATTATTTTAATTAAGTTTATATATCTTTTCATTTACGATTTTTATTATTTTTTAAATTTCGCATTAACTTTAACATTTTGCTTTGATTGAAATCATTAGTTGTCTTATTACTAAGTTATAATTAATTTTTTAATTTTTTTTTTTGTCTCCCCCTTTTTTTCTAACAAAATATAATTTGTACCTATATCTCCCCAGTATTGTAATTTAAGACTCGTTCTTGTTATGCTGTATTGTTAAATAATTAAATTAAATAAATAAATAAAACTTAACCACAAAGAGAAAAGTTCGCAGGAAACTAGATACGGGAAAACTCGAAGTACCCGCTATTCGAACAAATGTAAAGGAGCGAATAAATCGAGAACTGAATAACGTGAGCAGAGAAGATACTGAAAATGTATGGAGCTCTGTTAAAACACACTAAAATCAATAGCAGACAATACACTGGGAAACAGCGAAAGAGCTCAAAGAAAAGAATGGATGAGAATGGAAATATTAAAACTAATGAACGAACCTAGCAAATACAAAAAAACAAATTATGAGCTATATTATAAATTAAGTAGGGAGATTCAAACGGCAATACAGATCGCAAAGAATGAACACCTGAATAGACAATGCCAGGAGATCGAAAGATTACAATACTTACATGACGACTTCAATCTCCACAAAAAACTAAAAGATGCCGCAGGGATATACCGCATTCTACTATACAACAACAACAACGAAGCTGCTTTCGATATTTCAGAAAAGAAGACTATATGGAATGAATATATTAGACAAATGTTTATTGATAGAATCCGATCAAATTATGAAGCGCAGATGCAACAACCACTTACAGAAACTTTTATAACTAAAAAAGAGGTGGAGTCTGCAGTAAGGTCTATAAGAGACAAAAAAAGCCAGTGGTCCTGATGAGTTTCCTTTTAAAATACTGAAGTTGATAGACGACGATAATATCCAACTTTTAATAGATTTGTTTAACTTAAATACCCACAAGATTGGCTTAGATCAACATAGATAACCATTCCCAAGAAAAAACACCCAGAATATTGTAATGTTTATAGGCTTATCAGCCTAATGAGCCATGCCCTCAAAATATTCCTCAGAATAATTCAATCCAGAATTTATGAAAAATGGGAGAAGGCAATGGTCGCATCTCAGTTTGGCTTTAAAGATGGAATTGGCACCAGCGAAGCACTGTTTTCTATACAGGTATTGGTTCAGAAATGCAGAAATGTACAGAATGACGTTTTCTTATGCTTTATTGATTACGAAAAAGCTTTCGACACAGTGCGACATGATAAAATGATGGAAATTCTTATGTCCTTATGTATGGACGACAAGGAAATTAGATGCATTAGGAGCCTGTATTGGTATCAAACAGCGCAAGTAGATATCAACGGTGAGCTGACGGAAAATATAAAAATTTCCAGAAGAGTTAGACAAGGCTGTATATTGTCTCCATTATTATTCAATATCTACTCCGAAAAAATTGTTCATGAATCCATCAGCAACGTTCGAAAGGGCATATATATAAACGGCACATTTCTTAACAACATTAGATATGCTGATGACACTGTCTTACTGACTGATAGTATGTCTGGGCTTCAAGATCTAGTGGATAAATTGACGACATACAGTGAAGCATACGGTCTGAACATTAATATAGGAAAAACAAAATACGTGATCATTAGCAGAAAAAATAACCACAACATAACCAGCTTAAAAATACAAAACTCCTACGTCGATAGGGTACATAGTTTTAAATATTTCGGGGTTACGCTTAATGACAAATGGAATGGCTCAAATGAAATAAGATACCGTATCTAAATGGCAAGAGACACATTTTTTATTTAAATAAAAAAAGTTTTCACCAGCCATGACATTAATTTTGGAACGAAGTTAAGATTTATCAAGACATATGTATGGTCAGTCGTTCTTTATGCAATGGAGGCATGGACCATTAAAACAGTCGAAATAAAGAGACTGGAGGCCTTAGAAATGTGGATTTATCGAAGGATATTCAAAATACTATGGACCCACTTTATATCACAGCGAAGTTTTAAGAAAAGTTCACCGCGTTAGAGAACTTGTCCCCACTATAAAGAAACGAAAGACAGCATATTTGGGCCATATTATGAGAAACCCAAAATATAAGCTGTTAAAAGTTATTACGAGAGCAAATGTTGAAGGAATACCCACTAGAGGCAGAAAGGAAACAACATGGCTTCAAAATATTCAGGCGTGGACTGGTATCCGAGATGTAGGAAATCTTCTAAATTCTTGAAATTTTAAAAACCTTATGAATTTATTGAAATATAATTGTATTGGTCACTAACATTCGAAAATCGAATAGGCAAATGAAGAAGAAGAGTTGATTAAAACAAGAAAAATTTTAAAGTATTTAAATATTTATAATTTCTGACGTTCTCTTTCAACTGTTTTTTTTTTTAACACAATACCATTTTTCACTGCTTCAATCTTATTATAAAAGAAAGAAGTTTTGTGAAGCGTTAAAAACCAGATGCTGATCGTAAGCAAAAGATAATTTGTGTGAAATATTCTATGAATAAATCTATAATTTCAAAAATTATCAAGAAATATCTCCAAAAAAGTACGTTACGGACTCAACATTTAGCCGGCAAACCACGTAAATCGGAAACTAAAATATGAGCTCGAACTGTTTCCCCACAAGCAATTGAGGCTGATCTTGGTTGTTATCGTCCTTTGAAGAAACCACTGATATCACAGAATAAATGTCTGGCTCACATAAATTTTTCCAAAGAACACATGAACTGGTCAAGACGGAATTTGGATACTGTTCTCTTTTCAGATAAAACCAAGTTTAATTAAAGAGATCTTGATGGTGCCAATATTAGTATGGGGTTGCTTTTCGGACCAAGAAATGGGTTGAATTCATGTTTAGAAACTTAAAGAGTCTTGGCATTTTCGAAAATCGAATTTTGGCAAATAGCAATTTTAATTCATCATTCTTTAGCCGATATTAGTGTTGTTAACAAGTTCGGTTTGTTTTTCAGACAACTTAAATTTTTAGTGCATAAAGAAAGTTCCTGTCCCTTTATCTTTATATATATTTAATATCGAGCTAAGTTTTATCTCAAATCTTCGATTCAAGCTTTTCTGTTTTTTATATTTTGAATCAGATGGGATTATTGGGTGTGGCACATCCCATACAAAGTAAATATTTATCACCACATATATACATAGAGTGCTATTATAACGAGAGTCATGAAACTTTGTGTGATATCATTAGTTGTATATGGGCGGCATCACAATAGAGAGTGTGGCACATCCCATACAAATTAAATATTAAATATCATCGATCTGGAGACCATATGTTAGCATATACACTCCGTTTCACGATAGCTTTTAAACAAATGAAAGTAAAGAATAATTCTTGGCTTGAATTTATAGTTAAAGTATTTAGTTTATATTAGCAATAAACAAAACCAAAATTTATTGAGTATTTTTCAAGTTACAGGGCATACAAAGTAAATAACCTAAAAATAGCGCGTACATTTTGTTTCATTTGAATAGCACTTTTTGTTTTAAACTATATTAAATATTACTAGCAAATTCCAGCCCTCGAAATCCGAGTGCAAATTCTAGGAAATTTTAATTTTTCATTAAATAAAGACCCTAAAGGCATGCCAATCAATATATCCAATTCGCAAATCAACGCAAAAGAAACAAACTCATTTTTATTACAAACACATTAACAAATTTAATAAACAGACACATAGCATTGTATAATTTTATGTATGTGTTAGTAGCAAATTTAAATGCAATTTACTCAAAATAAAGGAAAAATTAAAAAATCTGTAAATCTGCAACACGGCTAAAAAGAAATACCTTTCAAATAATATACGTTTGGTCAAAATCGAGATAAAACGGTAGAACAAAACATCGGTCACAAGAAATCACAGCCTATTAATATTATAGATTTGGTTAATTTTAAACAACTTGTTTTGGGTTAATTATATAAATTTTTAATTTATAAATCTAATTTAATAATGGGTAGAACTTCCTTTGTTTAGAATAACTCCATAAATCCTATTTGGTGAGGCATCATGCTTCCCGAATATCCTGAATAAGCTCAGCTTTGGTAGAAAACTGTCCCCTGACTCATAAACTTTTCTGGCCAACCACCCCCAAACATTTTCGATTATGTTAAGGTCTGGCGAGTATGGAAGCCAGTTTAAGAGATTGACATTTTTCGACTCGATCCATGATTTGACAACACGGGCTGTATGAATTGTGGCATTGTCATGTTAGAAAGTCTATGGCAAAATCCCAAAAAGACTTTCTAGTGGGGGAAAACCCTTTTCCAAAACTCCTTTCGACGATTGCGCGTTCATCTTGGAAGTAAAAAATTGAAGCTCGCATATACCAAAATAGGATATGACTCCCCAGACCATAACCCCGCCAACTCTGCTGTGTAGACGCTCCAATTGATGGGTCTCCTTTCTTAAATCATAGAAGTAATAGTTATACCCTATTTACACGACCTTTCATATTTTTTCTATAATTTGAACTGTTCTAAATAAAATTATATACGAGTTTTCTACTTCTTCCAATTTTTTTTTACTATTTCAGACACAGAGAGGTCACATTCCTGATAAGTTTTTATTTTAATTTGTTCCTCGTTCATTAAGGCTGTACCACGACCCATTATTATTAAAATATATTTTAAATATTCAAAATAATGGTTTACTTTATCTTGCCGATGATCTGCACGACGTAAATCAAACTTAAACGCAAATGTGCTGTTCAAGTGAAACAGAAAATGCATTGGAATTTAAAGCAAACGAAAATGAAATGAAAAATTTCAATTTTGCGCAGAGAATGTGGATAGGAAGACGAACAAAATAGTACAAAACAAGTACAGTTCAGTCAATGAATATTAGTAGATAATCAAATAGAAACAAAGAATTGATGTGTGCTGTTCAAGTGAAACGGAGTGTATTAGAAAAAACATCTTATTTACTAATTTGTTAGATTTAGTCATTTTTCAGACATATTGCAATTACTGCAAATTATAATTTTGTTTAAATGGTGCGTGGTAAAGAAGAAGAAAGCATATATTTCAAAAATTCATAACTGCACTGTATTCTTAATTGGACCGGTTTCTGGCATTTCAGCCTTCATCAGCGATTTATTGAACATTGTGATAATTGTTATGTTTTAATTGAATAGATTGTTTCTATATGAAAATTTTTTCTACATAGGGCGGCCGTGAGGTTTTGAACCATGAACCTTCACATACACTCGTACTTGCACTTTTTGGTCAGCGCTTTAACACACTCACCTAAAGTCAGGCCTACGAGCAGTGTGGTTAGATTCAGTTTTCGTACCATACAGCTTTACTTTGTATTAATTTCAGAAGATACAACTCTGTCCAAACAAACAATCGTTATTTTTGAATTTTTAATATTTTTTGCATTTATACTTCTAATTTCCACTATTCTCAGTTTTCGTAAGAGTTGTCATATGTGATGTACGGTTTTTGTACATACCTACATATGCACTTTTACATATATTTGAGATGACGCTTTTTGAAGCGAAGAAATTTTTTGTTAGATTTAGTCATTTTTCAGACATATTGCAATTACTGCAAATTATAATTTTGTTTAAATGGTGCGTGGTAAAGAAGAAGAAAGCATATATTTCAAAGATTCATAACTGCACTGTATTCTTAATCGGACCGGTTTCTGGCATTTCAGCCTTCATCAGCGATTTATTGAACATTGTGATAATTGTTATGTTTTAATTGAATAGATTGTTTCTATATGAAAATTTTTTCTACTTAGGGCGGCCGTGAGGTTTTGAACCATGAATCTTCACATACACTCGTACTTGCACTTTTTGGTCAGCGCTTTAACACACTCACCTAATGTATACTAAATTTTACTTAGTGTAATGGGTGATCTTTCGGATTTCGTTGTAAATAGGACTATGCCACCGTATGGCATACCGGCACTGGTGCTGAAACAGTGCTATTCGATGTATGTAGTCCATTGGCCAACCTTTCCAGCTCTTCTTACCGTGCGAGAGAATTTCTCTTTTGCTGAAAGTTTGCCAATGTCCAACCAATCCAATTCAATTGGGCTCTGAAAATTACCATCCAATTGTAATTTGATCTACGCTTTCAAAAGTGATGGAGAGTATGATTATCAGGTATCAACTATCAAAAGGCCGATAACTTTTTAAGGATCGACAGTATAGCTTTCATTCTACACGAAACCTTTTGGGATTCCTTTTTGAGCGTTGGATCCATTGACTTTTTTGGTAAAAGTAAAGTAGTTGTTTTACATATCTCCAAGGCGTTCGATCGCGTGTGGCACGGTGCATTAATATCAAAGCATTGCATTTGGGGCCGGCAGAGACCGCACTATATTTGTTGTTATTGATGGGATCTCATCAAATGAGTTTTAGCTTAATTAATTAAATTGGGATACCACGAGTTATGTTCTTTCTCCCTCTCTTTTCCTTACTAGATTTGGTTGTTCTTTAAGGTTCCATCTTAATTTCCGTTATCAAGAATTTATCTTGCCAGAACTGTCGTAATATCACAAAATAATCAAAATTTCATTGTCAACTAAATAGAAGCAGATAAACAATTTGACTGAAAACGAAAACCGAACAAAAATTTATAAAATTTTATGCAAAACAAAATAATTATATAAAGTGCATTTTCTAATTTTCAAACGTGACACTGAATTTTTTTTTATCTATAATGAGTTGGACAAACACTTGTTCATATCAACAGCACAAAAAAAATTAAATACAAAAAAAAAAACAATCATTTTTAGAAAATAGTTAACAATTTAACATTAAACGTAATGGTTGAAAAAATATTGAAACTATTGATTTTAAATATATTTCTTTTGAACAATGTAAGTTTTTATAGCTAAATAGTTTAGAGAATATTCTTTTATAATTTATATATTTTTTTATAAATCAGGTCCTTGGCTCAACATCTGTGCAACGTCAAACTGATATAAATGGACCCATTTCAAATATCATGGAAAATTTTGTTGTCCACAGCTCTGCAGTAACCGATGACTTATTGTCTGAGCTGAGTGCCAAACTGGAAGGTACTGCCCAAACAATACTTGGTAATATTGAGGTGTTAGTAACATCAAGCCTTAATCAAATATCCGCTGCTATAAAAGATGTCCAAAATAAAATCAATTCACCGGAATGCCAGACATCAATTCCAATTGATGAATTAGAGCAACGCATTGGTGTGTCCCTGAATACTTGCTCTCAAAATCTTACTGATATTTTAACAACTTTTCAAACTGATGCTAAAGAATTCACCTCGGCCTTAGAAACGATTGTAAAGGAAATTATTGATTTACCAAATCAATGTCAAACTTTGGATGATACTTCGGGTTTTAGTGATGTTATTAGTTGTTATGTGGCAAAAATAACTGAAATGAATCAACAAAGTGCTGTTGTTTTAAATAATGCCAGTATGACTTTGGCACATACACGTCACCTAGCTGCTCAGGATTTAATAGCAGCACGTGGCTGTGCTGACGATGTAGTTGTAGATACTTTAGAATATTTGAATGACATATTATCAAATTGTGTAATTGCAGAAATTAATTGAAATAAATAAACAGCAAACTTTGCTTGCATAATAAATAAATAAAATTGAGAAATAATTTTTAATATCAAATCTATAAATTTGTATACCTATAGGATTCCACTATGTAGTCTGGTTATAATGAGTGCTGCCAAAGAAAAATTGACTTAGACCCATCCTGCATTATACCGATTGACTCAGAATAATTTCTGAGTATTTTACTCACTAATCGGTAGTTTGATTCCCGGATCTTCATTTTATTTTTTTCAAAAAACAAAAATAAAGCACATATTTTTTTTGTTAAATTTAGTTTAAATATGTTTTTGTTAAAATAACAACAAACAAATTGATAACAATGGTACTAACATTTTGCTTATGGCTATTTTATAAAGGGTCCGCCATCTAACGTTTTTTTTTCACCTAGTGCTTATTTCGTGAATGGTAACACTTAGCTCATGTCTGATTTGACAGATAATTAGTTTTATCCTTCCGCTGAACGAATACGGTTGTGTATACGCTGGGAAATATTGCGACATTACTTTGAAAATCATGGTAATGTTGCAGAATGTGTGCGAAAATTGCGTACGGATTTTGGAAGAAGAGAACCACCGTCAGCTCCGTATGTTCGTTATCTTGTGAAAAAAGTGAAAGAAACTGGCATCCTCATCGATAAACCAAAGCGTGAAAAGCCAAAAACAGTGCGTACACCCGAGAATATTGCTGCTGTGGCAGAAAGTGTACGTGAAGCGCCATCAACATCAATTCACCTTCGTTCTCAAGAATTGAACATTTCGGAGACGAGTTTTGCATAAAGACCTTGGTATGACACCATACAAAGTCCAATTGGTTCAGAGTTGAAGCCAACTGACCATCCAATGCGTTTTCGCTTCGCTAAGTGGGCCTGCGATCGACTTACAGAAGATGTCGATTTTGCCAAAAAAAATCATCTTTTCAGATGAAGCTCAGTTTTATCTTGGCGGGTATGTAAACAAGCCAAATTGTCGCATTTGGGTCACAGAAAACCCGCACGCATACATTGAAAAGCCGATACACCCAAAACGAGTCACTGTTTGGTGCGGATTTTGGTCCAGAGGCATAATTGGGCATTTTTCTTCAAAAATGAGCAAGGAGTGACCGTTACAGTCAATGGCGATCGTTATCGGGCCATGTTGAACGAATTTTTGTTCACAAAAATTGAAGAGGAGGATATTGGCAACATTTGGTTTCAACAGGACGGCGCCCTGTTTTTGAAGATCGCATTATCAGCCGCAGAGCTGATGTCGTTTGGTCACCTCGGAGCTGTGATTTGACACCGTTGGACTATTATTTGTGGGGTGCCCTCAAAGATAAGTGTTACGCCAACAAGCCAGAGACAATTGACGCTTTAAAGGGCAATATTCGTGAAGCCATTGGTGAAATACAGCTGCACACAATCGATAATGTGCTTAAAAATTGGACTGATCGTGTAGGCTACTGCATGGCCAGCAGAGGCAGCCATTTGAATGAAATTATTTTCCATTATTAACGGGAAGGATTGTACTTTCAAATAAAAAAAAGAAATTTGAGATAATATTCAGTAGTTTTTTTTTTTATAGCATTTTCAAAAAAAAAAAAAAAGTTATTTGGCGGACCCTTTATATCCAGTTATTGCCTCAATAAAATGGTATCCAAGACCCTCTCTCAAAACGCATGGATCGACTATAATTTTCTTACCTATTTTTTAAATTAATTGTAAGCAAAAAGTGGCCAATGTTATTACCACGGACCATAACTAAAAAGAACAAAATTAGATCTTTGAGAATCATGAATTTTGTAATAAAATTTTTTAAAAACAAATGCGCCAAAAAACGAAAAAATGCCCCAAAAAATTTTTATGGGATTGGGGCATTTATTCATCAGGAATTTTTATGCTTTTTGGGGCACAAGTTCATTATACCCTATACCACTATGTGGTTTGGGTATAATGACTTTGTGCTGCTGTTTGTAACAACCAAAAATATTTGACCTAGACCCATCTTTAATTATACCGATCGAATCAGAATCACTTTCTGAGTTGATTTAACAATGTCCGTCCGTCCGTCCGTCCGTCCGTCCGTCCGTCCGTCCGTCTGTGTGTCCATGTAAAGCTTGTAATCAAACTGCAGGTCGCAAATATGAATATATTTTGACGAAATTTGGTATATAAGCTTCTATCGGCCATGGGATGAACGCTATTGAAATTGGTGAGAATCGGTCCATGTTCAGACCTAGCTCCCATACAAATTACCCATATGAAATCGACATAAATTGCCATAAGATCCAAATTGTCATATAGATCTTACTCAAATTGTGTTTGTATGCGTTCATTACACCCACTAATGAGTAGTCCAAAAATGATCCCTTTGGCCCCGTATAGTGCTGCTTCCCGATCTTCACTTAAATCTATCAAAAACAAAAATATTGCACTGATTCTTCTCAAATTTTGTTTGTATATATTTTTGCAAAATACAAGAGACTTTACCAAACATGGTCAGGATCGGTCCACTTTTGGGCCTAGTCCCCATATAGATATAGCATCCGATATGAACTTTTTCATATCTGCAGCCAAAAAAATTAATAAAAATCCCACTCAAATTTGGTTTTTGCTTATTTTCAATGTCCAGTTAGTTGGGCCTAAGAGATAGGGTTTCTAAATTCATGGTATAGGGTATCGTATAGTCGGTCTAGACCGACTATAATTTTCTTACTTGTTTTTTATTCCAATTTGAAATATTTTGGGGCATTTGTTCATTTTTAATTTGTAAGTTTGGGGCCTAAATTCATTTTTATTTTTCTTCAAGACTGATGAAAAAATATGCTCCAAAAATAAACTACGAAACCGGTTTGTGTTATTGTGTATTTGTGTTTGTAGTTTATTTATTTTCGTAAACTGAAAAAATATCGGGAATCGTTTGTAAATTGAAGTAATCAGTAAATAAAATTTATCGCAACTGTGTTGCGCGAGCGCGCTGCGTCCGCGTGCCCGCGTGCCCGCGCCGCTCAGTTATCGTTAACTTATTTGAAATCGCCGCAAAACATATTTTTTGCAGATCATTCCGATATTTTACATTTTGATGGAAAAGAGAAAACGTAAAAATGCTATGAAAGTTTTGCAAACATTGCAAGATATGCTATGGTTGCGAGCAAATCCTCCGCATTGATGCTGCCGAAAAGAATACAAAATTTAAATGCGTTTATTGTAGGAGATATATTAAGAGCAGTATGCAAATTTTCATTTGAATAGATATTTGGCGAAAAATGACCATTAAATAAAACAAGTAAGAAAATTATAGTCGGTCTAGACCGACTATACGATACCCTACACCATGGTTGAGAGAACCTATCTCTTCGGTCCAACTAATTGGATGTACAAAATAAGCATAAACCAAATTTGACTGGCATTCTTATTAATTTTTTTGACAGCAGATATGAAAAAGGTCATATCGGAAACTATATTTATATGGGGACTAGCTCGAAAAATGGACCGATTCTGACCATTTTTGGTAAAGTCATTTATATTTTTAAAAAATATTTACAAACCAAATTTGAGAAAAATCTGTGCAATATTTCTGTTTTTTGATAGATTTAGTCAAGATCGGGAAGCAGCTCTATATGTGGACTATGACTAAGAATTGTCCTATAGGGATTATTTTTGGACTACTGATTAATGTATATAATTAACACATACATACCCAATTTGACTAAGATCTATATAATAATTTGGATCTTATGGCAATTTATGTCGATTTTAATAGGGGTCATACAAATGGGGACTAGGTCTGAACATGAACCGATTTACACCAATTTCAGTGTTCATCCTGTGGCCAACGAAAGCTTGTCTACCAAATTTCATCAAAATATAGTCATATTAGCGACCTGTAGTTTAATTACAAGGTTTACATGGACACAGACGGACGGACGAACGGACGAACGGACATCTCTAAAAAGTGATTCTGAGTCGATCGGTATAATAAAAGATCTAGGTCATATATTTTTGGTAGTTACAAGCAGCAGCACAAAGTCATTATACCCAAACCACATAGTGGTATAGGGTATAAATATGTGAAAAATTTTGCGCGGAATGTTTTTTGGGGCATAAGTTCATTTTTTTATTTGTTTTTTTGAAAAATTGGGGCTTTGGTTCATTTTTTTTTTTTTTGGCTTTTTTTACGGGTTTGGGGCTTTTGTTCATCGCGGACTTACACCCCAATTTTTGGGGCATTTGTTAATTTTTTTTTTTTTGGGCATTTATTCATTGGGGCCTCAGTGATCAGCGCCAGAAGTGCATATTAGTTTATTTTTAGCATATATTAGAAGAAAATTCCTGTGTATATCTATCGATGAAACGACAAACTTAGAAGGACGTTTTGTGGTCAATGAAATATTACGCATTTTGGATATTGATGAAAACAACAGCAAACAAAAATCTGGCAAAAGTTGGAAAAAGTAAAACATGCTCTTGTGTTTTATGATTATATTGCTTTATTAGGAGAAAATTTCAATAAAAAAACAAATCTTCTTACACACTTTGCGAAATCTATAATATTAATAGGCAAGGCGATTTCTTGTGACCGATGTAAGTTTCACAGTTTTACCCCGATTTTGACAAAAAATTTATCATTTGAAATGTATTTCTTTTTAGCTGTTTTCCAGATTTACAAATTTTCATCGTCTGGAACATTTTTTTGGCGTTATGATCGTTTGAAGTTGTTACTAACACATATATAAAATTATACAATGCTATGTGTGTGTTTATTAAATTTGTTAATGTGTTTGTGTTAATGTGTTGAGTTTGTTTTCTTCATTTAAAATGAGTTGAATTGTGAAGCATACCTTTAGGGTCTTGATTAAATAAAAAATAATTTTTCCTAGAATATGCACTCGAATTTTGAGCGCAGGAATCTGCTAGTAATTATTAAGCCACTATATTAAGTTGAATTTTTTTATTCAATGCGTGACTGTGCGTGACTATGTCATAGTTAATCTTTTTTTACAGCAAGTCTATCGACAAAGTTTCAGATCGATGGGATAAGGATAAATGGGTTTTAAATCACTCCGTGACTGTGCGTGACTATGTCGAAGTTATTCTTTCTTTACAGCAAGTATATCGACCAAGTTTCAGATTGACTGGATGAGGGGAAATCCGTTTCAAATCTCTCCGTGACTGTGCGTTACCATCCGTGACTATGCGTGACTGTCAAAGCTAATCCTTTTTTCGCAACAAGTGTGTGGACCAAGTTTCAGATCGATCGGATGAGGGGAAACGACATTTAGATTACTCCGTAACTGTGCGTGACTATGCGTGAACGTGACTAACCCAACATTAATCAGTAGTCACAACAAGACTATGGGCCAAGTTTGAGATCAATTGGATAAGGGGGAATGGGGTTGACCCACGATAGACAGACAGACAAACAGACAGGGAGTATGAGCTAAAAGAAAGAGTTTAAAAATATATATCAGATTTGTTTCCAAATCCTTTTTAAGCTCAGTTCTTGTAATAGCTGGTGCGAAATAATTATAAAGCCAGAGTTCATCAATTTAATTAAACGAATTGTTTTGAAACTGGAATCAGTTTAAATAGGTATGTAACTAAGTAAGATTTAGTTAAAAGAATTGTAATAAGCAAGAAACAACATATTTTTAGTAAAAATTTGAAAATGGATAAATGTGGCTTTATAAATACTAGCAGATCCCAGCCCTCGAAATTCGAGTGCAAATTCTAGGAAATTTTATTTCTTTAATTTAATAAAGCCCCTATAAGTATGCTAATCAATTCAACAATATTTAAATATCGATTGTTGTTGTTATTGGATTATGTTCAATTATTGGTTTATGTCTAAAATTATTTTTCAATTCAACACAATTATTATTGTGAATGAAGAAAACAGACTCACAAGCACATTAGCAAAATTAATAAACACACATAAAGCTTTGTATAATGTTATGTATGTGTTAGTAGCAACTTTAAATGAGGATACCTCAAAAAAAAATTAAAAATTTAAAAATCTGTAAATCTGGTGGACAGCTAAAAACAAATACCTTTGAAATAAGGTACGCTTGATCAAAATCGGGAGAAAACTGTCGAACAAATCATCGGTCACAAGAAATCGCCTTACTTATTAATATTATAGATTTCGCATAGTGTATCTAAAAACGGATGTATGTATGTTTGTCCTTTATAGGAAACTACGCCACTAGACCGATCAGCTTGAAATTCTTACACCAGGTAACTGCCTATCCCGAAGGAAAAATAGGCTATATTTTTTTTAGTTTTTCAAGGGGGCACCTCCCATATATAAAAAATTTTTAACATAACATTACTGGAGCTCTATGATAGCAAGAGTCATGAAACTTTGTGGTAGTACATAAATTAGTAATGTGAGAACTCGGGCTAAAAATTGGCGTGATCAAACCAATGGGCGTGGCACCTCCCAATCGGCTGTTAATGTGAGTAGTCGTTGCAAAAATGTGCAGGATTGGGTTAGTGGGGGTGGTACCTCCCATACAAAAAAAATAATCTGGAGTACTATAAATCTAACAGTCTTGAAACCAGGAGTGAGTTGACGAATGATGAGTTTGAGAAGTTATGTGAAAAATGGGCGGGATCAAACCAATGGGCGTACCACCTCCCATATATAGTAAATACATATCATCATATATCTAAAGTACTATGATGACCAGAATCCTGAAACATTCCGCACGTCAATTGTTTGGTTATGTGAGTAGTCGTACCAAAAATGGGCGGGATTGGTTTAGTGGGCATGGCACCTCCCATACAAAATATATTATCTGGAGTACTATAAAGCCGACAGTCTTAAAACCAGGTGTGAAAAATGGGCGGGATCAAACCAGTGGACGTGGCACCTCCCATACATGCTAAATACATATCATCGTATATCTAGAGTACTATGGTGGCCAGAATCTTGAAATAAATTATAAAATATTATTATTATTTTCGCAGTTGAAGGTAAAATTGGTGATAAAGTTCATATGAAACTTCTTGAAGTTCTAATAAAAAATTATGGACTTAAAACCGTAAAGCAAATTGCTAGCATACTTAATCTTAGTTCTATCATAACAATGTAGTTGAAAACAAAATCGCTGCAAAGGAACTTGAAGTATTTAGATATGCGCCGATCATATACTTACGATCATCAAAAATACTTATCAATCTATATAAATAAAACTAATTCTTATTAATTTTAATGCATTTTTAATATTTAATCAAGCGACTGAACTGGACTGACACTGAATTTTTTTATGTTAATTTTATTTTTTGTTATAAGTATTTTCTTATTTTTTTTTTGTAACTTTAAATTTAAATTTAATAAATATAAAACAAAGTTTTAAGTGCATATTTTAAAATTTTTTATTATTTTGAAATATTTATATATATATATATTTTTTTTTTTTGTAATATATCTTTTATAAATCATATGCCGTTTAATACATACTGAAATTATATTTATTTATACCAAATTTGTGTCATGTAATGGATAAATATAAAGCCAGGAATGCGATCCTCAAAAAAAGATACTAACCACGAAAAATGGTTGGAAAATCTAGAAATATTTTGTTTTAGGTTTCAAATGGTTCAAAACTTATTAGGTTTTGTTTAGATTCTTAAAGAATGTATTAAAACAAGGGTCGTATTTTTGATGCAATGAATGCATTTTTACGGTACTTGCGATTTTTTAATGCCATGTTCCGATCTAATCAGAGTTGATAAAAGAAATGGGTTAATTTTACTCACCCTGGCCATAAACCTATCTTCCGCTTATGTCGTTTTCCGTTGTTTATGTCTTTGCAAATTATCAAAAGTCTTGTATTTTTGATTATTTTTAATTGCGTTAACAACCTTTCCTCTTGATAGTGACAATATTTCCATCACTTCAGTAATTGAACCAACATTTTGGAAGCAATTCTAAATCTCTAATCTCTCTTTCAGTGGAATTGGAGCGCTTATTTTTGCCTATAATTTAACAAAATCAAATGGAAATACTGCAAAAATTGCTAAAACGTATTAAAAGACTAATAGAACCCTTTTTTATACCCTCCACTCCAGTGTGCAGAGGGTATATATAAGTTTGTCATTCCATTTGTAATAATTAGAAAAAAAATTTTGGACCCCATAAAATATATATATTTGTGATCCTTATAACAACCCGAGTTGATATAGCGATGTCCGTCTGTGGAAATCACGATGACGGCATCAATCTGGCAGCTAGGGTGCTCGTTGACATAAAAACTAATTCACTAACATCCTGAGAAGTTTGCTATTTAAAATCGTCCAAATCGGTTTATCTGGTCCCGAGAATTGAACGATGGAGTAAAAAAAGTCTTGAAAAAATATGATTTGACTATGTTGTTCTTGTCACGATAACGTTCTCAATAGGACAGCTAGGGCGCTTGTTGTTAGTGAGAATGATACACCAATATCATGAGAAGGTTTCTGTTTTTTAAATCGTGACAATAGGTTTCATAGGTGCCGAGAAATCACTGAAAAGTTAAAAAAATTTGATGTTTTCCTATATTGTTATTCTAAATTTTGTATTTTGTCACAGCTGTACTTGTTGTTTTTATGGTCGTTGTGGTAATAATATAAAAATTCACCAATATCAACATTTTATGGTGTAATATTTAAGTTAGTTAATTAATAAAAGAAACTATATAAAATCAATATCAATATTCTGCGATTTTTATAAGATCACAAAATATTACAAATTGATACATACATACACTTGTGCTCACATAATTAAGTCACTAGTATGCTAATCGACATTATTGTCAAAAATACGTAAACCGTTTTTTTTTTTAATTCTAATATAATTTTTTTATTATTCTTATATGTTAGCAATCAATTTAGAGTGAAATTAAAAATTACAAAATTTTGGTTCTCTTCAAAAAAATTAAAAACTTGGAAATTAGCCAAAAAGAGCTGCTCACATAATTAAGTCATCTGAAAAAAATGGTTGAAATTGTAGAAATAAGTAATAAATTTTGTCGAGAGTCCCATTTTTTCATTAGCTTACCTCAATATTGAGTAGTTTAACCCTTTTGCATCAATACTGTGGAGCATCGCTTTGGCATGCTGGCTACAAGAGAAGCGCACTGGGCTGGAGTGATTTTGTGCCACTCCTCTTGGATAACTTTCCATAACATATCCTTATTTGCCGGTTTTCGTGCTGCAATGGCTCGTTTTATTATGCCCCACAAGTTTTCGATAGGGTTTAAGTCCGGACTCTGCGGCGGCCATTCCAGAAGCTTGATGGACTGTGTTGCCAACCACGACTTAACCAGTTTCGAACAATGCTTCGGGTCATTGTCGTGTTGGAAAATCCATGCAAGCGGCAAATTGTCAGCCTATTCGGTGGCCAAATTTTCCTTTAGTATATTCTTATACATTTCCCCATTCATTATACCGTCAATCTTGACTATAGGACCAACACCGAATGCGGTAAAGCAACCCCATACAATGACTGATGAGCCACCGTGTTTCACAGTTTTTTTTGATGTATTTTGGATCCAATTCCTTAAGTGGAGGACGTCGCACATATGGTCTACCATCATTTCCAAAAACATTAAACTTTGATTCGTCGCTACAAACAATTAAATTCCAAAAATGTAGGCCTTTAGCAAGATGGTCAGTCGCAAATCGGAGCCGCTTCGTAGGGTTCTTCAAGGAAACCAACGGTTTCTTCCTGGCCATTCGTCCATGCAAATTGTTTTCTTGCAAATGTCGTCTTATGGTTTGCGACGAAACATTTACGCCATAATCCGTTTCCATTTTAGCTCTGATTTGCGACGAAGTTAAAAAAGGATCAGTTTAACTCAGGTTTGCAATGCGTCTGGCATCATTTAAAGTCGTTTTACTTTTGCAATATTATTGTATCTTTAGAAACAATCCCATATTATTTTCCGTTCAGCCGAATTCGAATTTTTTTGTTTACCCATAGCGTTTCAGCTGATTTTATTTGTTTTTAGTTTCTTTGTTTTTAATTTATTTATTATTTAAACCGCAAAAAAAAATCTTCAAAACACTAATTTGCTCACGATACTCGCGGTGACTTAATTATGTGAGCACAGCGCATATGACCTTTTTGATGTTTTCCACATTTTTCGGGGAATACCCAAATTTTTAATTTTGCTTCAATCAATGTAAACAATTGCTAGCATAGCAGGGTTCCACAAAATAGTAAGGTTAGAATCGGAAGAAATAGGTTTAAGAGAAAAACTACAAAAACATTTCATTGCATACCCATGACTTAATTATGTGAGCACAAGTGTGTGTACATGCTACTTTTGCAAATATCAAAATACTATAAATAACATTCATATATTCTGTATATGTATATCGATAATAAGCGCATAATAAAAACAATAATATAAATATAAATTATTTTATTTATACAAAAGACTGCAATTTTTAGGGTTGCAAAAAATAGTATGATTTTAAGGGTTCTACTTTTAGTAAATACTTGCATTCAAAAGTAGTATTGAAACCATAAAATTCTACCCTGTAAAAAATTGGTGTTTAAAAAAAATTTTTTTTCTCAGATGATAATAATATAATATAGATGTCAATAATATTCAATTATAATACATTTTTAAAATTTATTATTTAATGTTTGGCGCAGGCAAACGCCATTCCCGGACTACCGAGAATTTAAGCACGAGTTATTCCGCATTAGGAATAATCGCGGAGCTCAGCTCAATCAAAGTGCAATGATTAAGCCTCGCCCTGGGAAACATGTGTTCATCCTTCCCTTTGCACAAACGTCATTCCCAACTACCAAAAATAGTCAGGAATAGTCGCGGGCTCAACTCAATCAAAGTGCAATGTTTAAGCTTCGCCCTGGGAAACATGTATTCATTCATTTCTTAGCATAAACCGAACTTCTTATGAAACATTAAAAATAAACTAATTGAGAAGTTCAATTCATCATTACGCTGTATTATAATATTTACTATTCTCTTATATAGAATTGAAATTGTGTGCAGATTTGTTTTACTTAAAAAACTGTTTCTACAGATAGTGAATAAAATCCCAGTAAACATTTTATGCAATAAGTGATCATGTGGAGTCTTTTTTTAATCCTCTGTGCTATTAAAACAGTCATAAATGCGCTCTTTTGCTGATCACAAAATATTCTTTTGTTGGGAGGAAATATTACCTTACCACCGACTCTTCTTGAGAACCTTTTTTTATCCAGTTTACTGATTAGTTTCGACTTATCTTTGAGTCGTATTTAATGCCATTTTTCTATAAATCACTTTTTAAGCGTAAGCAAAAATCATTTCTTAGTCTTTTTCTAATACCGAATGTGATTAATCAGTTTTTAATCATCAAAAGTGCTCGAAGAAGACACATTAAGATAATTTTTGTTAAAACAATCTTCGAAATGATTACTGGGATATCGTATATTTTTGTTTACACACACATATACATAATGACACCAGTAAGCCGAACTCTCTCATGAAACACATAGACGACAGCGGCTACATGACTACAGCCTGTCAAAAATAAAATACACACGTTTATATGAAAACGATTAAGCGCCCCGCTAGGTGAGTAGGTAGCATGCTCGCCTATCATGCGGGGGTCGTGGGTTCGGTTCCCACCAGAGGCTTTGGTATGTCGCTGCAAAAAAAAAAAGCAAAAAAAAAGAAGCCAAAATTAGAATCTGCAGACAAGCCCCTTGGCTTCGCGGAACTAGGCTTTAAAAAAAAAAATTCAGTTCCTTCCTCTTCATTCAAAAAAAAAAAAATTATTATTTTGACACCAACACAGCTACACGACTACATGACCACTTTTACTGCTGCAGTCAACTTATGCTAATTTCTATTTTTGTTGGCTACAAAATTAAAATAGTGTTGACAATATAACAAAACAAAATATGTAAAAATTATTAGTGCCATGAAATATATTATTTTGTTGAAAACATTAATCGCAAAATGAAATGCTATAATAATTCTATTAATAAGTAAATTTATTTATTTATTTTTTTTACGTTATAATAATGCATTATAAATAAGTAATATATTTAAGACAATTTTATATAGAATCATACAAGTTTTTCTATTTTAATAAAGTAAAAAAAATGTATAATTGGCACTACTGAAATAAAATTGCTTTTGTATAAAAACAGCTGTTTATATTGTTGTTATACGTTGCTGTCGTTTTCAAAAAAATTAAGTAGTTGACTACACGACTACAATTGCAGCCAGCAGCATTTGTATCCGTGTGTTTGTGTAGCCTCTGTCGTCTATGTGTTTCATGCATAAGTAACAATTTCAGTTAGTCTTACGAAAGCTTTTGAACAAAGCAGATATACGTCGCATTGTTTTGTGAAATATTACAGTTTTTTAATAGGTACCAGTGATGCCAGGAGATTTTTACAGAAATCGCTACGCTAATGAAAAAATCCCTTGTTTTCCCTACACCCACTTTTTTTCTCTGTACATTTTTCCCTACACTACTTTTTTCAATTTTTCAAAAAAAAATTATTTTTAATATGTTAATTTTCAATTTCAATAATGCAAAAATAACATAAAAACAAAAAAAATATCATAAAAAATAAGATAAGAATATCATTAGAATTACATAAAAACAATATAAACAAGTAAGAAAATTATAGTCGGTCTAGACCGACTATACGATACCCTATACCATGCGTTTATAAACCCTATCTCTTAGGCCCAACTAACTGGACGTTGAAAATAAGCAAAAACCAAATTTGAGTGGGATTTTTATTAATTTTTTTGGCCGCAGATATGAAAAAGTTCATATCGGATGCTATATCTATAAAGGGACTAGGTCCAAAAATGGACCGATCCTGATCATGTTTGGTAAAGTCTCTTGTATTTTGCAAAAATATGTACAAACAAAATTTGAGAAGAATCAGTGCAATATTTTTGTTTTTTAATAGATTTAAGTGAAGATCGGGAAGCAGCTCTATATGGGGTCAAAGGGATCATTTTTGGACTACTCATTAGTGGATGTAATGAACGCATACAAACCCAATTTGAGTAAGATCTATATGACAATTTGGATTTTATGGCAATTTATGTCGATTTCATATGGGTAATTTGTATGGGGGCTAGGTCTGAACATGGACCGATTCTCACCAATTTCAATAGCGTTCATCCCATGGCCGATAAAAGCTTATATACCAAATTTCGTCAAAATATATTCATATTTGCGACCTGCAGTTTGATTACAAGCTTTACATGGACACACAGACGGGCGGACGGACGGACGGACATTGTTAAATCAACTCAGAAAGTGATTCTGATTCGATCGGTATAATTAAAGATGGGTCTAGGTCAAATATTTTTGGTTGTTACAAACAGCAGCACAAAGTCATTATACCCAAACCACATAGTGGTATAGGGTATAAAAATCAACAGATATTATAAAAAAAATATTTTTACTATTCTGTATAATTCATCCTTTATATGGCTAGATGAGCATTTAAAATTTACACAATTAATTAAAATGGCTTGCAAATGGGATCTTATAACGTAAACAGAATTTTGGTTGTTGGTTTTAAAAGATATTTTTTTAAGACATTGGTTATTAGCATGTATACTTAGATCTGATTTATCGCAATTTAATATTTTTTCACATGTCTTGCATCTGTATTTAAAGTCGTCATCTTTGACCTGTTCTATCCCATTAGCTTCTCGTCTCTCAACTAACTTGAGTAAAAGCTTTGTTTTCTGTATTTCTTTGATGTGTTTTCAGCATCATCGAAAAACGAATCGGACATTTTTCTAAAATCTATTATGTTTACATTTATAATATTTTAATATTCTTTTTATTTACAAACTTACTTAAGGTGCTATTACACGAAGTATTTTTTACATATGTACTGTCACTTTTTTTATCCATATGAAATTCCTCATGTCTGTCAAAATTGTCGTTTACATACGATTCATAATTTTTGCTATCACACGTGCATATATATTTCCGTATGAAATAACCTCTAAGTGTAAACAACAGCTGATTTAATTTGTGAATTTACAAAAATTTATTGTTAAAAAAAAGGTTATATATTTTTTAATTGTTAATACTAAACAATTTATTTTACTCTGTTTTTCTTTCGCCACAAGCAGTGTTGTATTTTCATGTTTGTCATGCAAAAATAGAACCTGTTCTAATTGAAAAATGTACATGTGACTTTCTTCATGTATTGTACATAAACAATGTTTCATATGTATCACACGATGTGTACAACTTTTGTTGTGGGAAAATTTGACAGTACATATGTAAAAAACACATCATGTAATAGCACCTTTAATATAATCGAAGAGATCTACAAAGATGGCGTACTTATGTATGTATTAAAAAAAATGCACAAAACAAGTAAAGCAGCGTTCACACTACGTGTTTTGCTTGTGTTTTTCTTAGTTTTTTAGCACGTGTAATTTGTACACATAGTGTGAACCCTTTCAAACATTGTTTATGTATAACACATTTTGCAAGACATATGTAAATTTTTCAATTAGAGCAGGTTCTATTTTGGCAAGACAAACATATGAAAATACAACACTGCTTGTGGCGAAAGAAAAAAAGAGTAAATTATAAAGATTAATATTGAAAGAAAAATAAATTGTTTAATATTAATTAACAATTAAAAAATATATAAAACATATAACTTTATTTTTAACAATAAATTTTTCTAAATTCACAAATTAAATCAGCTGTTGTTTACATTTAGAGGTTATGTCATACGGAAATACATATGTACGTTTGAACGCAAAAATTATGAATCGTATGTAAAACGCTAATTTTGACACACACACGGAATTACGTATGGATCGTAAAACTGAATTTACATATGGAAAATACACATAGTGTAAACACACCTTAAACTGCACAAAAGTGTTTTTTACTTGTCATTCTTATTAAAGAAGCCACGTATTTACTATCTCCTTATTATAGAGTTATTACTAGATTTAAAAAAGATAGATATTTTTAATTTTAAAGTTTAAAATTGAAATGTATATAATATTAAGTTGTTAAAAAAAATTTTTCAAAAATCCCTACAATTCGACAAAATTAAGAAATCTTTTGCATTAAACACATAGACGCAAATCCATTTATCGATGCGTTACAAATGAAATGGCAAACTGATGTAATAAGATCGAAAAAATAAAACTGATTAACGCTAGTGCTTTTAAAATATAAGACATGGTCAAGTATTCCGAAAAAGATCCGAAATTTAAAAATATATTTTGTTTAATATCTTCTATTGACTTTAAAATTGTTAAACGTAAATGCTGAAAATTCAGAGTATTTGTTGTAATAAATTACTAAATTGATCAAATTGTTTACATTTTCAAATATTTTATCTAAATTTGTTACAAATAGTGCAAGAAAGTCTAGGTGAAGGGTATCAAAGATTCGGCATAGCCGAATTTAACACTCTTACTTGTTATTTAATAAGGTCAGACAAAGAAAGTATTATGTGAAACAAAATTTAATTTAGTAAATCGAAAATAAAATCTGCATTTAAAATTACATATTTCATTATTATTAAGAAAAATTCTTTCCCTAATTGTAATACACATCGAAACTAATCTGGGGATAAAATAAGTATTTTAGGCATAACAGCGTTTGTCGAGTCAGCTAGTGTACTAATAAAAATTAAATTATCGGTAGCCATATGGCCTATATCTCGGCTAAAAAACGAATTTGCCGCTTTATCAAAATAAGCTGAAATACGTCCACACTTAAACAGAACCACGAGTAATAAGTATATGGATGCCTCACAAGCGCTTGATTTACGGCTAACTCTTTATATAGATTTCTCTAATATAAGGAATAATACCATTAACACCACTTTATTATTAAAGAAATTTGTTTCAAATATAAAGTTAAGTAAATAATTCTTTGAGAACTCTACTAGGACACAATGTCTAATTCTGTTTATAACACCAGCCGGGTCGTTTGTTCTATAGAATGACAAGGCTGGAATATCAAAGTTATATTTATACGATGTGTCTCTGAAATTAATATCACGATGATGCCTTCTTTTGACAGAAAGTTCCATATCTCGGCCTTATGCCGGTTTTCCAAAAAAAATATTTTTAAAAAATTGATGTTCTTTCATATAAAACTTGATTTTACCAAAATGTAGGTGATATCAAATTTAAGTCCTTCTTGTTCTATCTTGCTTAGTTTCGGTGGAGCAAAATAAAGACTTCTGGCTGACTGCACGTGCATAATTGTGCAGACGCAAACAACAATTTAAACAAGAAAATTTTTTTTTTTTTGGGAAACGACAATACACACATACATTTGTTGAAGATTAACCATTACCAGCATGTTGGAAGTTGCATTGAGTAGGTACTCGTACATAAAACAGCATCAGCAACATTAAAAACGTTGTCAACATGACACCTTTTCCAAACCAACTGATGAATAGTATACGCACGCGTATATAAGTATTTATTAGACCAACTGTTATCCTTTCAGTATCAACATAAAAATTATGTAGATAATGATAAAAGGAAGAAGCGGTAGAGGGGATTTTAACTCTTTTTTTATACTTTATTTGTATCCTCATTACTGCGCACGCAGGATCAGGACGAGTTTGTATTTCAAAGTAGCTAAAGGTTTTTGGATTGAATATTATTCATATTGGAATATATAGTGTATGTATGTGTGTGTTTATATAACTATTTTTTTTATTTATTTATTTATTTATTGGCTTAATGTGACCAACTGCTAACTTTTTACATAAGAAGATAACTGGAAAGAATTAGCCTGGCTTACAAAAAATTTGGATATGTTATAGGATATGATGAAACTTGTATATGTTATAGAATACGAAAATTAAGTGGCTTGAATTTTTAGCAGCCTAATCTAATATTTAGGGGGGTAAGAAAAATGGTACCAAAAATCGGCCGTTTTTCGTGTTGTTTATATGCTATACTACCACTATGTTTGTAAAAATATTTGGCCTCTACCCACCCGACCATCAGTCTGTCTGTCTGTCCGTCGGTGTGTTCACGTAAACCTTGTAATCAAACAAGAAATAAAGTTTGATGCAATTTAATACATAAGCAAGTTCAGAAATGGTCACAAGATCCAGATTATCATATGTATATCGATCAAATTTGATGTATGTATCTTTTATATCTAATAAACAGTAGTCCAAAAATAAACCCTTCCTTAAATCTCTCAAAAAACAAAAAAAAATATTTTTGCAAATTTTGTTTCTATATATTTTTTAGAAAAGGTAAGGAACTTTACTAAATATGGTCATGATCGGTACATTTTATAACCTAGTTAGTCCCCATATAAAAATAATACTTTTGAAATCTTAAAATGACATCTACACGATTTTCCAATTGTATTTCAAAAACATCAATTGATATTCACAAATTAACATACATATGTATTATTTCACAAATTACACCACGCAACAAAATTAACATTTTTATATGACCTTGATAACCCTTATTATACCCTATACCACTATGTAGTCAGGGTATAATCACTTTCTTTCATTATACCGATCGACTTAGAATCACTTTCTGAGTCGATTTAGCGATGTCCGTCTGTCCATGTAAACCTTGTAATCAAACTACAGGTCGCAAATATGAATAAATTTTGAGGAAATTTAATATATAAGCTACTATCGGCCATATCATGAATTCTATTGAACTTGGTAAAAATCAGTTGATAGTCAGACCTAGTCCCCATACAAATGACCCCTATGACATTGACTTTAATCGCCATAATATCCAAATTATCATATAGATCTCGGTCAAATTGTGTTTGTTTATGTTTATTACATCCATTTATCAGTAGTCCAAAAATAAACTATGTAGGACAATTCTTAGTCATAGCCCCCATATGATGCCGATTCCCGATCTTCGCTTAAATCCATCTAAAAACAAAAATATTGCACAGATTTTTCTCAAATTTGTTTTGTCTATGTTTTTGCAAAAAATAAGTGATCTTACCAAATATAATCAGGATCGGTCCATTTTTCGACCTAGTCTCAATATAAATATAGCATCCGATACGAACTTTTTATTATCCGAAGGCAAAAAAAATGCCATTCAAATTTGGTTTATGCTTATTTACTATATCTAATTAGTTGAACCTTAGAGATAGGGTCTCTAATCTCATTGTATAGGGTTATAGTCTAGACCGACTATAATTTTCTTACTTGTATTTTTTGATGTATTATGGTCTTCTTACAACAAACCAGTCGTAAGAGGATGCCCCACGGGTTTTATCATAACTTGAGAACAAAACTTGACCAATTTTGTTTTAAAAAATATCAAAGAATTTTAATTTTAATTACCTTTAAGTTATGCTAATATTACTTTTTTATATACTCGCCAATTTCGGAGGTTTTCAGAATGAAATGATGAAAAAAAATTATTTTGGGAAAAATTTTAAAAATTTTATTATTTAAAAATTCATAAAAAATCGCAAAACATGACATTTTGAAGTGAAAAACCATCTATACGCGCAGCGGGGTAAATTTCTATTTCACAATACGATCACAAAAACAACGTAACATGTGAGCCGTAAGACATAATCGGTGTGACATGATTGTATTGGTGAAAAAACTATGATATGTAATAACCGGTTTTCAATTTTATATTTTTAATTTTTTATTTTTAATTTTTCATTTCTTATTTTTCATTTTTCATTTTTATTTTTAATTTTTTATTTTTATTTTTCATTTTTATTTTTAATTTTTATTTTTCATTTTTCATTATGAAACAGATTATTACATATCGTAATTTTTTCACCAATACAATCATAAGTCACACCGATTTTGTCTTACGTCTTATATTACGCTCTTTTTGTAATTGTATTGTGAAATAGAAATTTGCCCCCATGCGCATATAGATGTTTACACATCAAAAAGTTTAACTAAGTTCAATAAATGATTTAAAAATTATTTCGACTTTTGTTTTATCTATTCTGAACTTTAGGGACTGATTCTCTTATAAGGAACCAAAAAAATCTCCCATCATATTTCCATTCCATAATACATTGCTCAATGGATCTAAGTTGTTGATGAAATCGTTCACCATGCTCGTCGCTGACTTCACCAAGGTTTGACGGATTACAATCCAAATGCGAATGTAAGAAATGTATGTATAGAGACATATTTACGTCTGAAATTATACATTTTTACGTCTGAAATTAGTTTGACTATACAAAAAAAGAAATATTACAATTATATGTACTTACCGATTTTTCAATAATTAAGTAAATCAGGAATAATTTCTTCATAATCTTGACTCCTCCTATTTTCTAAAGAGTCAAAACAATCAATCGAAATGACTTCCAGACAGCTTTCTCATCGGTTGATAATAATGTCTCAAATATAGCGCTTTGGAGTCGTTTCATAGAAAGATAGGGTAGCATGTTTTGTTGGTCAATCTTTCTTAACATAATTTTTAAATTTTTCTACTTTGCGCAAAAAAATTAAATAACTTTGAAACTATTACGTATATAAATAAAAATATCTGCATAACTTAAAGATAACATAAGAGAAATTTTTTTTTGATATTTTTATAACTAAAACCCACATTTTAGAAAAAAATTTAGAAAAAAAAATATCTATAGAATTTTAAATTTCGACTGTTTTTGTTGTTAGAGGATCTTTGTTTTTTTTTTTTGCTGCATAGTTAGTAACTACCAAATTTACGAAGAAGGAGTGAGATCGAAAAATCTTAAAATACCTAAATAATTAGGAAACCATTGGACCTAGAGTTTTGAGTTTTTCTTTATTTAATTTATGTAATTGAAATTATGTTAAAGCTCACGAAAATATAATTTTTATAATTCCCAATTACTACTTATGAACTCGTGAATCTTTTTCGTAAAGCCTTCCATTAGGGATTTTATATAAAATCATCCACATTTTGTGACACCCTTTTCACAAGAGCGCACTGACCTAAGCTCCGGACACTCAAGAGCTTCCTTGCCATACTTACAGGAAACCAAATTGAGCCAAAATAGGCTTATGAAAGGAAGGAGTGATTTTTTTAAGCACTCCGTAATATAAACTAGCAGATCCTAGCCCTGCAAATTCTAGCAAATTTAATTTTTTCATTTAGTAAATTATTAACCCTAAAGGTATAAATTTGAAAATCTATAAGTCTGGTGGACAGCTAAAAAGAAATACCTTTCAAATAAGATACGTTTGGTCAAAATCGGGTGAAAAGTGTGGAACAAATCATCAGTCACAAGAAATCGCCTTACCTATAAATATTATAGATATCGGTATTTATAGATCCCGTTCGGCTCATCTGCATATTGCTTGTCATTACCAGGAACTTTTTTTTTGGAAATTTTGTCAGCTTTTCGGTTGTCCTAAAATTTCTTCGCCATGTCCTTGACCATTAGCAACATGAAAATTTTGACCTGGAAGCTGCCAAAAATCTGCCAGCCACTACATAAGTTTCGTCGTTCATTATGTAGCAAGAGTATTTTTTATGAAACATGATTTAAATTTTCGTGCTCAGTTTTTGGCACGATATTTAATACAGAGTTCCTGTCTGGAACTTTATGACTTTTGTGTGTTCTCAAATCTGCATTGGTTTTAATTTTTCGCACCAAATAGTCCAAGCACTTGGCTGATCACACTACTTTTTTACCGGATGTGTTGGGAGGTCTTTTCAATATTCTTTCTATTTTCTTGACCTTACAAACATCATGTGGATCCATTTTCTTTCATTCTTTCTTTCCGTATCACTGGTAAATTTCTCCTGATACTTTCTAATAGCGTTGGAAACAGTTCGAAAGAAGATTTTTGACTCTTTGGCCAACTTTTTGTAGGACCAAATTGGTTTTTTTTTTCAAAATATTTAATAATTTTATCACTATTTATTTCATCACTCATTTTAATCGAACTAGCAACAAATGAACGGGGTTGTTATTAAACATTATAACTGACATATTTTTCAAAGACAACAGTGCGTTTACATCTAAGCAAAATCTAGTATGTACGAGATTTCGAGCAAAATCTACCTCATTTTTAATAGATTCCCCATACAAAACAAATTCTAGCTCGTTACTAGGTTTTAGCAAAATCTCACAAAATCTTGTCAAACTTGGGCACTACCAAATGATACTACTGTGTTTCTTTAATATTGTAGTAGAAAATTACAACGCAGTGACTGAAAAATTGACATTTAAAAATAAAAACAAACAAGTTGAATAAAAGGGAAATATTAATTATTAATAAAAATGACGAATCTATAATAAAAAAAGATTTAGTAATTGAAAAGTTATAATTTTTTGTAGTTATATGTGTTTGTTGTTCAAATAATACATTTAACAAATGCTGATGTTTTTTTTTTTTTTTTTGCTAAATTTCTATTTCAGCTTGTGCTTTTTTCATTTTTGATACACAATATAGTAATAAAATCTGTTTCTTTTGTAGTTTATATGTTTTACTTTAATCAGCTGTTTATTGTTGTGGAAACAAAATCTCACAAAATGTCAAAAAAGTTAGATGTAAACGGTATAAATTTTGAAAAAGATTTCAACCAAAATCTACTAGATTCTCCTCAGATGTAAACGCACTATAACTTGATAAAAAAAATTCAATTAATTCTTGCGAAAAAAGTGTGTTAAGATTTTTTGGCACTCCTTAATAGAAAAACAAGTAAGAAAATTATAGTCGGTCTAGACCGACTATACGATACCCTATACCATGCGTTTAGAAACCCTATCTCTTAGGCCCAACTAACTGGACATTGAAAATAAGCAAAAACCAAATTTGAGTGGGATTTTTATTAATTTTTTTGGCTGCAGATATGAAAAAGTTCATATCGGATGCTATATCAATAAAGGGGCTAGGTCCAAAAATGAACCGATCCTGATCATGGTTGGTAAAGTCTCTTGTATTTTGCAAAAATATGTACAAATAAAATTTGAGAAGAATCAGTGCAATATTTTTGTTTTTTAATAGATTTAAGTGAAGATCGGGAAGCAGCGCTATATGGGGTCAAAGGGATCATTTTTGGACTACTCATTAGTGGATGTAGTGAACGCATACAAACCCAATTTGAGTAAGATCTATATGACAATTTGGATCTTATGGCAATTTATGTCGATTTCATATGGGTAATTTGTATGGGGCCTAGGTCTGAACATGGACCGATTCTCACCAATTTCAATAGCGTTCATCCCATGGCCGCTAAAAGCTTATATACTAAATTTCATCAAAATATATTCATATTTGCGACCTGCAGTTTGATTACAAGCTTTACATGGACACACAGACGGACGGACGGACGGACGGACGGACGGACGGACATTGTTAAATCAACTCAGAACGTGATTCTGATTCGATCGGTATAATTAAAGATGGGTCTAGGTCAAATATTTTTGGTTGTTACAAACAGCAGCACAAAGTCATTATACCCAAACCACATAGTGGTATAGGGTATAACAATAGAAGAATTATAATTTTTCTTTTAAATATCTTTAGTCTAACGGTCTTTATTAAATATCCGATGTGGCAGCAGCACAAAGTCATTATACCCAGACTTTGTGCTGCTGTTTGTAACTACCAAAAATATTTGACCTATCACCTTCTGAGTCGATTTAGCGATGTCCGCCTGTGTGTCCATGTAAACCTTGTAATCAAACAGGTGGCAAATATGAACAAATTTTGATGAAATTTGGAATGTAAGCTTCTATTAGCCATAGCATAAACGCTATTGAAATTGCCGAAAATCGATGCATGTTCAGGCATACGAGTGTCTCCATACAAATGACACCTATGAAATCGACTTAAATTGCCATATAATCCAAGTTATCATATAGATCTCGGTAAAAGTGGGTTTGTAATTTTTTATTTCACCCATTTATCAGTAGTCCAAAAATAAACCCTATAGGATAATTCTTAGTCATAGCCCCCCATATAAAGCTGTTCCCGATCTTCACTTAAATCTCAAATTTTTTCTCAAATTTGATTTGTTTATGTTTTGCAAAAAATAAGTGACCTTACCAAATATGGTGAGGATCGGTCCATTTTTCGACCTAGTCCCCATATAAATATAGCATTCGATATGAACTTTTCATATTCAAAAGCAAAACAATTAATAACAATGCCACTCAAATTTGGTTTATGCTTATTTTCTGTATCCACTTAGTTGGACCGAAGAGATAGGGTCTCTAAACCATGGTATAGGGTATCGTATAGTCGTTCTAGACTGACTATAATTTTCTTACTTGTTTTGCATTGAGATCTTCCAACTTTTTTGAACTTTCACTGATATTTTCTGATTTAGAATTGATCATGTCTTAAAATCAATTGATATTTTTTGAAATACAATTGGAAATGGTATGGAATCTAAAAGAACTTTATCTTAGGATGAACTTAAATATCTAGATTATTCTTCTTCTCGAGGATCTTCCCACGGCAGCCGAATAGTTGGTCACAATCAGTTTCTTAACTAATGTTTTTTTTTTTTTTTTAATTTACAAGTAACGAAAAACGACAGCCGGAATTATATGTATCAAAGCATGTAAGTAGATGATTGTTGTTGAATGTGTGTGTAAGGAAATAAAACGGAATCGAAAAGAACTGTAAAAAATTGTTCGTTTATTTGGAAGCCTAATTTTGTTCAAGTCAAACTAGCACCAGATGACGGCATGCGCCTACATTTTTACGAAGATCCTTCCACAAAAAATACATATATATATACACAACAACATTTAAAAGAAATAAAACGATGACATATGTTGCTTAAAATTTTTGGCTTGAGTCCTTTTTTTCTTCCTTGTCTAAGGAATTACTCCGTTTGAAGTACGAGTATCATCAATACAAATTTTACTACTTTCTTCCCCATTGTCTTGTTCTATTAACAGTTGGTCTTTAAACGGATTCCTTATGATTTTTTTTCATGCTCTGTTACATTGTATTCAAACTTGTAAATTGAAACTAAAATATATTTTGGATACTTAATAATTTCTATGGAATTTCAGTAGCTTTAATCTTGATTGTTAAAAGTATTAATTAAAAAGGCATCAATCACTTAAAAATCATTTTTTGGTGCTTTAAAATTTTTGTAGTTAAATTATAACATATTTTTGGTGTTTTTTTACTGTAAATTATTTATAAAATTTAATACATGACATTATTATATGTAACACTATGCGTGTAAAAATAAGTGGCAAAAAATGCATTTTATTCGCAAACTTATCACGAATGCGGTTTTAAATAGTATAAAGACTACCGATTTTAATAGGTCTACAAATGCTAAATATTTTGGTTTTAACACTAAGATTACCAAACGTTTATGTTGGCCCCCCTCCGATTTGCCACAAAACTATTATAATAGTCAGAGACTTTTTCGTACTGTTCGAGCTGTTGCAACATTTACAAATGACTTCGAATTGGATTAAGAAATTATAGCTGTACCAAATATATATGATTATTAGAGGAAAGAAAAATTAGTAAAACAAAGTAAGAGTGTTAAATTTGGCTGTGCCGAATCTTTGATACCCTCCACCAATGTCTTAAACTCAATATTATAAACAATGTTGGATAATATAGTTGCCGCTTCTTAAGCTTTAAATTCTAATACCATTTATATTTAAAGTTAATTGCTTTTCTTTCTTCGCGAGTGTTTATTATAATTTCTTATTTATTGTTTTTTGAAACTCTTTCTTTTAACTCATACTCTCTGTCTGTCTGTCTGTCTGTCTGCCATGGGGCAGCCCCATTCCCCCTCATCCAATTGATCTGAAACTTTGCCCATAGTCTTGTTGTGACTATAGATTAATTTTGGGGTAGTCATACACAGTCACGCATAGTCACGCACAGCCACGGAGTGATTTAAACCCCATTTCCCCTCATCCAATCAATCTGAAACATTGTCGATAGACTTGCTGTAAAAAATTATTAATTTTGACATAGTCACGCACAGTCACGCATAGTCACGCACAGTAATGGAGAGATTAAAACCTCACTTCCTCTTATCCGATCGATCTGAAACTTTGTCCATAGACTTGGATTGGCCAAAGATTAATTTTAAGATAGTCACACACAGTCACGCATAGTCACGCACAGTCACGGAGTGATTTAAACCCCATTTCACCTCATCCAATCACAGACTTGCTGCCACCAAAGATTAATTTTAAAATAGTCACGCAAAGTCACGCACAGTCATGGAGAGATTCAAAACTTCTTTGCATAAGGAAAGAAAAAGTTTTTTAATAAAAACTTTGTTTTTATGGGCTAGATTATTTTATATAATAACAGTGATGGTTTTTTATAGAAATATATAAGTTCCGTCTGAAAAATCACTATTTTTCCTTTAATTGTTTTAATATTTATTTCTGCTACAAATTTGTTTCTTCTTTTTTTGGTAAAAATATGATAGACGAATTTTATAAAATGTTAATTGCAATGCTTAAAATTGTTTAGATGTCTATTATATTAATTTGAGGATGTAAAAATGTTTTTTATTTTTCACAAAATTTTAGATTGCCTGAACGATTAGTATACTCGTATATACATATATCAGTGTGTAATTCCGTGTGTAATGCATCGAAAATGTATTTTATCCATATAAAAACTCGAGTCGATATAGCGATGTCCGTATGTCTGTCCGTCCTTCAGTCTGTCTGTCTGTTAAAATCTTGGTCATTCACAAAATAAACCATTTACCTGGGTAAAATTAAAATAATATTGTTTATCACTATTTTGTGCAGTTGGTATTTAAAATGGTGTAAATCGGGCATCATTGTCCCAAGCTATATTCTAAAAAATAGCGCCACCTCTAACAAATGCTAAAAACGCTGCGTGATTATTGTAATAATTTAGTATTAACCCTCTAGTTCCCAAGCCCGCCTTTAGACGCCCTTAGTTCATTACTATGCATTGCGCTTTCTCTTCTGTTTTGTTTTTTTTATATCATTTCCTTTATTTCGGGGAATCCCAAAATTTAATTTGATATAATTTTCAGCAATAAATAAAATATAATATAATTAGTACTCGTCGTTAAAAATAAGAAGTACTAGTGCGGTATAAAGTGAGCGTTTTATTGTGAAAATAAAACACTTATTTTGAATGGCAAGCCAATCAGATACCCGATTTTCGACTTTTTGGTCAGAATCGAAGTGCTGCTCAGCTAATGCGTGCCCCATCGACAAAAAGAAATGGTAGTTGGAAGGAGCCAAGTCTGGTGAATGCGGTGGGTAGGGTAGCAGCTCCCAGCCAAGTGCTTTGATTGTATCCTGAACCGGTTTTGCTTTGTGTGCAGGTGCATTATCATGGAGCAAAATTACCTTGCCGTGTCTTCTGGCACATTCTGGTAATTTTTTTATCAGTACATGGTTCAAATTGGTCATTTGTTGTCGAACTTTATTAACGGTTTCACCAAGTAGTAGGAGCTCGTGGTACACCACACCTTTCTGGGTCCCAGCAGACACACAGCGTTGACTTCTTGCCGAATCGATCTGGTTTTGCATCCGATGTTGATGGTTGTCCCGGATTAATCTATGATTTTTTCCGTTTAGGATATGTAAAATAAATCCATTTTTCATTTCCAGTAACAATTCGATGCAAAAATGATTTTCTTTCGTGTCTTTGAAGCAAAATTTGACTAGTGTTTTTTCGGTTTGCCATCTGCCTTTCATTCAATTCATGTGGCATCAATTTTCCACACTTTCGGTTCTTTCACCTAGCTTTTAATGGCCAGAAATTGTTTCTTGTGCAACATTTAACATTTCTGCCATTTGCTTTTGACTCAAAGTATCATCTTCATCCAATATTGCTTGCGATTCGGCTTCTTCAAACTTTTTTGGTGGTCTTCCACGTTCTTCATTTCTCACATCAAAATCATTCAGCCCAATTACGAATATTCTCAAGGAATTTTCTTCTCACGGAAAATACTTTTTTTGAGAAAAAAATCCTCCAATTATAAATTCCGCGTGAACAAAAAAATGAATAAGTGGCATCATCGAATTTCGAAGCCAGTTGTTTTGCTTATTGACAATTAATTTTCTATTTTTTTGTGTGTGCAAACGGAAATATGATGCGAGCACTCGTGGGGGAAATTGGTGTTGTAGAACAACAACAACGAAATAGCTAAAGGATTGCTAGAAGTCAATACCTGAATTGGCTCTCATTAAAGTTAACAAAAGTTGAAGTTTCGCTTTATTTGTGGTCTTCAGCCTACAAGAATAATAAGATATTATTTTTTTTATTTAAATTTTGTTTCATCAAAATACTTCTTACATTTTTATATAAACTCCCGTCTATTTTGCAAGGGATATTTTTTGAGGGAAAGAAACCAAATTCAAGTGCATTGAGAATAACTACTTTTTTCCCATCGACTTTTTTTCCGAAGGAATTTTTATTCATAATAGGGGAAAAGGGAGAAGTGAGAAATTTCATGCGGACTTTTTGTTTAGAATTGGGCTGATTATCTCTGAACCGTTAAAACCAATTTTTGCATATTGCTTCTGATAGAGCATGATCACCATATGCTCCGACAAGCATTCGATGCGACTCTGAGGCACTTTTTTTCAAATGAAAACAAAAAATTAATGCTCTCATTTTTTGGTACAAAATTCGACATTTTTAACACGATGTAAAAATATGATCTTGTTTGTTCAATAACTTGATGTATCCTAAATATGTTTGTCAGATGTCATAGCAAGTAAACAAAAAAAAATTAAGGCTCGTTCACAACACATGTTCCTTATCGAGATATTTGTATTTTGACGCGCACTTCATACCGGTATACCTAATAACGGGTGATTTTTTTGAGGTTAGGATTTTCATGCATTAGTATTTGACAGATCACGTGGGATTTCAGACATGGTGTCAAAGAGAAAGATGCTCAGTATGCTTTGACATTTCATCATGAATAGACTTACTAACGAGCAACGCTTGCAAATCATTGAATTTTATTACCAAAATCAGTGTTCGGTTCGAAATGTGTTTCGCGCTTTACGTCCGATTTATGGTCTACATAATCGACCAAGTGAGCAAACAATTAATGCGATTGTGACCAAGTTTCGCACTCAGTTTACTTTATTGGACATTAAACCAACCACACGGATGCGTACAGTGCGTACAGAAGAGAATATTGCGTCTGTTTCTGAGAGTGTTACTGAAGACCGTGAAATGTCGATTCGTCGCCGTTCGCAGCAATTGGGTTTGTGTTATTCGACCACATGGAAGATTTTACGCAAAGATCTTGGTGTAAAACCGTATAAAATACAGCTCGTGCAAGAACTGAAGCCGAACGATCTGCCACAACGTCTAATTTTCAGTGAATGGGCCCTAGAAAAGTTGGCAGAAAATCCGCTTTTTTATCGACAAATTTTGTTCAGCGATGAGGCTCATTTCTGGTTGAATGGCTTCGTAAATAAGCAAAATTGCCGTATTTGGAGTGAAGAGCAACCAGAAGCCGTTCAAGAACTGCCCATGCATCCCGAAAAATGCACTGTTTGGTGTGGTTTGTACGCTGGTGGAATCATTGGACCGTATTTTTTCAAAGATGCTGTTGGACGCAACGTTACGGTGAATGGCGATCGCTATCGTTCGATGCTAACAAACTTTTTGTTGCCAAAAATGGAAGAACTGAACTTGGTTGACATGTGGTTTCAACAAGATGGCGCTACATGCCACACAGCTCGCGATTCTATGGCCATTTTGAGGGAAAACTTCGGAGAACAATTCATCTCAAGAAATGGACCGGTAAGTTGGCCACCAAGATCATGCGATTTGACGCCTTTAGACTATTTTTTGTGGGGCTACGTCAAGTCTAAAGTCTACAGAAATAAGCCAGCAACTATTCCAGCTTTGGAAGACAACATTTCCGAAGAAATTCGGGCTATTCCGGCCGAAATGCTCGAAAAAGTTGCCCAAAATTGGACTTTCCGAATGGACCACCTAAGACGCAGCCGCGGTCAACATTTAAATGAAATTATCTTCAAAAAGTAAATGTCATGGACCAATCTAACGTTTCAAATAAAGAACCGATGAGATTTTGCAAATTTTATGCGTTTTTTTTTAAAAAAAAGTTATCAAGCTCTTAAAAAATCACCCGTTAGTTACCAAAAATCTTTACAGTTGTAAAAATATACAGTAAGCTTGTTACCTGTTCTGAAAGCTGGACTGCCTAGAGGCGGTCTTGGGACTATACACAAAAAAATTTAAAGTAAGTTTGAAATGGAAATTTTCTGTAATATCGTTTAGCTTAAAAATTGCTTTCTATAGAAATGGAACGTATACGTATCATACCATCGCTTTCAGATATGGAGATAAGCAAAATTTTGTAAATAACGGATTTCGATGGCGATACGGATGGAGATTAAGATTTAGAAGGTGCTTGCGTGCTAGACTTCTTGATTAACGACGCGATTGATCGAGTACTAAATGTGTCAGAATCAGCACTCTCACTCTCTTCAGAAATTTGTTCAAGAGCAAGTACCGTGTCGTTCCATATGTCATCTCCATCAACTTCGATTGCTTCAGGTACTCCTCCAATACCCAAACGTCAACTCACAGCGTCGAAGCATCAACTCACAAACAGTCATTCAACCTAATGACAAATCCATAAATAGTGCTGGGGCATCTACCGGAACCGTTTTGGATAAAGATCCAGAATCGCAGATCTTCAAAAAATACTGTGACGCCAAAAAACCCAGTACTGATAAATCCGCAATTGAATTTTGTCATTTCGATATGGGAGACGACTATCTTAAAAGGCTTGATACACCATTTAAATATTTCGAATACTTTGAGCACATTGTTCAACAGACGAATATCTATGCCGCTCAAAAAAAATATAACGACTTATTTTTCTGCAACCAAATTAAGAATTCGCCAATATATTGGCATATTATTTTTCATGTCGGTTTATCGCGTGCGTTCATACTGGAGCGAATATGCGTTTGAAGTAATTAAAAACACAATGTCAAAGAATCGTTTTGACAACAGCCAATTGTACGCAAAAAATATTAAAGGCTGCGATACTTTGTACAAAGTACGTCCGATCGTAAAGCATTTTAATGAAAAGTTTCAGTATGTAATAATTCCTCAACGTCTGTCTGTAGATGAACAAATGTGTGCAATGAAAATGAAGTCTTTGCTTCGGCAATATATGACAGATAAACCACGCAAATGGGGAGTCAAAGTCTACTTTTTGTGCGATTCCTCCGATTTCTGCTACAACTCTGAAATATATTGCGGTGCATGGGAAAATGTTTCAGCAAATGTTGTTGTTCGATTGTCGAGTAGTGTGGCAGATTATAAAAACCACATATATTTTGACAATTATACTTCATTATCACGATGGAATTTATTCTTTGGGGATTATTCGCTCAAATCGAATGCCAAATTATAAGCTTTCTACGGATATTGACTTAAAAAAGTATGCTCGCGGATACTCTACTGAATTTTACGACTCCGTTTCTGGTGTCGACATTTCTTTATCAGTTTGGAAAGACAATAAAACAGTCCGACGTGCATCAACATACGTAGGCACGATGCCTTTTCAGAATGAAACATGTGCAAAAAGCATGACTAAAGATTATACGTTCTGAAAAAAGTTTGTACAGTAGCCATATGGGTGGAGTTGCACTGTTGGAAAGACTTCTTGGTCAATTAAAAATTCCTTTGAAGTCGAATAAGTGTACAAATCGCGTATTTATACATTTGCTTGCCGTAACCATGATGAATGTTGTTGTTTAAAAGGCTCATAAAGCCTGACCCCAATAATAGACAACACCAATTTCCAAATTTTCGAGCACAAGTTGTTCACGTGCTTTGTTTATCCCAAAATCCAATGTAGATTAAAACTTCGGGACGCCCACGCACTGCATTTGAAAAAAAGGATTCAGGCAAAAGGATTTATCTACTGCCCGTAGCCGTTCGCTATGATTTTTAAACCCTATACCACTATGTGGTTTGGGTATAATGACTTTGTGCTGCTGCTTGTAGCTACCAAAAATATTTGACCTAGACCCATCTTTTATTATACCGACCGACTTAGAATCACTTTCTGAGTCGATTTAGCGATGTCCGTCCGTTTGTCCGTACGTCCGTCCGTCTGTCCGTTTGTCCGTCCGTCCGTCTGTCCGTCCGTTCGTCCGTCTGTGTGTCCATGTAAACCTTGTAATCAAACTACAAGTCACAAATATGAATATATTTCGATAAAATTTGATATATAAGCTTTTATCGACCATAGGATTAACGCTATTGAAATTGGTGAAATTCGGTCGATGTTCAGATCTTGTCCCCATACAAATGACCCCTATGAAATTGACATAAAGTGCCATAAGATCTAAATTATCATATAGATCTAAGTCAAATTGGGTTTGCATGTGTTTATTATATCCATTAATCAGTAGTCCAAAAATAATCCCTGTAGGACAGTTCTTCGTCATAGGCCCCATATAGAGCTGCTTCCCGATCTTCACTTAAATCTATCAAAAAACAGAAATATTGCACAGATTTTTCTCAAATGGAATGCTGAGGAACGAATAAAGAAATTGGAAGAGATGGAGAGCAAACAACAAGCAAAAAAACGACGTACGGAGAGTAAAGTCCTATTCCTAAATTTGCTTGATATGGATGAGCCCATGGAATTATTTAAAAATAAACATTTTTAAAGGTTAATATCACGGTGAAAAAGTTTGGCAAACAACAAATTTGGATTTAGAGTCCCAGCTCAAAGAAAAACTAAAGAATTTACACTCTTATGTAGACCTCTAAAAATTTAAAGAATAAAAACAAGTAAGAAAATTATAGTCGGTCTAGACCGACCATACGATACCCTATACCATGCGTTTAGAAACCCTATCTCTTAGGCCCAACTAACTGGACATAGAAAATAAGCAAAAACCAAATTTGGGTGGGATTTTTATTAATTTTTTTGGCTGCAGATATGAAAAAGTTCATATCGGATGCTATATCTATATGGGGACTAGGTCCAAAAATGGACCAATCCTGATCATGTTTGGTAAAGTCTCTTGTATTTTGCAAAAATATATACAAACAAAATTTGAGAAGAATCAGTGCATTATTTTTTTTTTTAGTTGATTTAAGTGAAGATCAGGAAGCAGTCTATGTGGGACCAAAGGTATCATTTTTGGACTACTCATTAATGGATGTAATGAACGCATACAAACCCAATTTGAGTAAGATCTATATGACAATTTGGATCTTATGGCAATTTATGTCGATTTCATAGGGGTAATTTGTATGGGGGCTAGGTCTGAACATGGACCAATTTCAATACCGTTCATCCCATGGCCGATAAAAGCTTATATACCAAATTTCATCAAAATATATTCATATTTGCGACCTGCAGTTTGATTACAAGGTTTACATGGACACACAGACGGACGAACGGACGGACGGACGGACATTGTTAAATCAACTCAAAAAGTGATTCTGATTCGATCGGTATAATTAAAGATGGGTCTAGATCAAATATTTTTGGTTGTTACAAACAGCAGCACAAAGTCATTATACCCAAACCACATAGTGGTATAGGGTATAATAACTTGATGTTTTTATAATTATAAATAATAAAGATTCTGTTAAATACAACTCTATTAAAATAACAAAATTTTATTCGCAAAACTAAAAATGTAAGTATGTACAAAACTTTAATGATGAATTTAAGTTACATACATATTTTAATATAAATTTGAAACTATTTCATTATCTTATAGCACTTTTCTTCCTCATTCGGTTATTTTTCAACCGATTTTCAAAAAATTTTTTTGTTGAAAAAGTATTCAAATAACGTTTCTAATTGCTTAATATAGGTAGTACAAATTATTGCCCCTAGATGGCGCAAAATTCATTATACCCTATACCACTATGTTGTATAGGGTATAATGACTTTGTGCTGCTGTTTGTAACAACGAAAAATATTTGACCTACACCCATCTTTAATTATACCGATCGAATCAGAATCACTATCTGATTCGATTTAACGATGTCCGTCCGTCTGTGTGTCCATGTAAAGCTTGTAATCAAACTGCAGGTCGCAAATATGAATATATTTTGATGAAATTTGGCATTTAATCTCTTATTGGCCATGGGATGAACGTTATTGAAATTGGTGAGAATCGGTCCATGTTCAGACCTAGCCCCCATACAAATGACCCCTATGAAATCAACATATATTGCCATAAGATCCAAATTATCTTACAAATCTTAGTCAAATTGGGTTTGTATGTATATATTATATCCATTAATCAGTAGTCCAAAAATGATCCCTATTGGACAACTCCTAGTCATAGGCCCCATATAGAGCTGCTTCCCGATCTTCACTTAAATCTATCAAAAAACAAAAATATTGCACTGATTCTTCGCAAATTTTGTTTGTATATATTTTTACAAAATACAAGAGACTTTACCAAACATGGTCAGGATCGGTCCTTTTTTGGGCCTAGTCCCCATATAGATATAGCATCCGATATGAACTTTTTCATATCTGCAGCTAAAAAAAAATTAATAAAAATCCCACTCAAATTTGGTTTATGCTTATTTTCTATATCCAGTTAGTTGGGCCTGAGAGATAGGGTCTCTAAGCGCATGGTATAGGGTATCGTATAGTCGGTCTAGACCGACTATAATTTTCTTACCTGTTTTTATTGAAAAATGCATCAAAACACCCTGTATTTGCAAATATTATGAGTTCACATGGTCAGCAAAAATACTCGCCAAAGGATTTTGTACAAATTTGGCAAACATCATTTGGTCGAATTCTGAAAATTTAAAGGTCAAAATTTTGATTTTCTTCAATAACCCTAAAATAACAGTAATTTTGTAAACAATTGAATTATGAAAAAGTCGCAGAACAAAAGTTGCTGCTGTAGCCCTAAAGAACCAGTTTCAAAAATAAAAAAATTTCTTTTTCGCAAAAAGTGGATTTTGGCATATTGCTACCTATACCACTATGTGGTTTGGGTATAATGGCTTTGTGCTGCTGCTTGTAACTACGAAAAATATTTATTATACCGATCGGCTCAGAATCACTTTCTGAGTCGATTTAGCGATGTCCGTCCGTCCGTCCGTCTATGTGTCCATGTAAACCTTGTAATCAAACTACAGGTCGCAAATATGAATATATTTTAATGAAATTAAGTATATAAGCTTTTATCGGCCATAGGATGAACGCTGTTGAAATTGGTGAAATTCGGTCCATGTTCAGACCTAGTCCCCATACAAATGACCCGTATGAAATTGACATAAAGTGCCATAAGATCTAAATTATCATATAGATCTAATCAAATTGGGTTTGCATGTGTTTATTATATCCATTAATCAGTAGCCCAAAAATAATCCCTATAAGACAATTCTTAGTCATAGGCCCCATATAGAGCTGCTTCCCGTTCTTCACTTAAATCTATCAAAAAACAAAAATATTGCAAAGATTTTTCCTCAGATTTGGTTTGTGTACATTTTTTCAAAATATAAGTGACGTTACCAAATATGGTCAGGATCGATCCATTTTTGTACTAGTACCCATATAAATATAGCACCCGATTTGAATTTTTGCATATCTGCAGCCAAAAAAAAAAATAGATAACAATGCCACTCAAATTTTGTTTTTGCTTATTTTCTATATCTAATTGGTGGGGCTAAGATTCTTTCTCTAACGCTTGGTG
Source organism: Cordilura impudica (assembly GCA_963682025.1). Lineage (NCBI taxonomy): Eukaryota > Metazoa > Arthropoda > Insecta > Diptera > Scathophagidae > Cordilura > Cordilura impudica. The sequence continues at coordinate 82,815,464 of OY821517.1, forward strand.
TAGCGTATCTTATAATCTTACTTGTTATTTTGGCGGTCGGTACTACACGACCCAAATTCCATGCACTTAGAAAGTGTAAACATAGTATTCAAAATATGAAGAAGCGGTATTGAAATAAGTGTGAATATAATTTGCAATAACTATAGTGGAATCATGTCATAACCAGAAGCATTTGATTTAATAGATGTAATAGAAGTGAACATATCATATGCTGTAACCGTGTTGAAAACAAAAGAGTTAACACCATCAATAATGTGTTCAAAATTATAATTACCAAGGTTGATCTGACTTAGCTTATTTAAAAATTCGGATGGAATCGACTCAACGTCAACTTCATTTAGTTCTGGATTCTCAAGATGAATGTATTCCAATCTACGTAAATGTTTCCACAACTGATTGTTAACAACACTAGAAATTAAATTCTTACCGTAATTTCTCCGAATACTTCTAGTAGCCAATTTGGCTTTATTTCTAAAGTTTACAAAAATATTTCCAAATGTCATCAGTATGATTCCTTAGGAAATTATCATACGTAGCGCACCGTCTCTCAATTATATAGCTTTAATAATTTCACTGAAATTCGGTTTAGTTCTAAAAGTAGGCACAAAACTATGGAAGTCATTAATAAGATCATTTAAATTGTAAGGGCCATATGCAAAAAAATTAAAGTGTACTTCAAGTGGACTTTATTGTATGTTTTTTATACAAAATTGCTGATAAAGTCTACTTGAAGTACACTTTAATTTTTTTTTTGCATACGGCCCTAAGTCATTATTTGTACAAAAAATGAGGGATGTGTCGAATTGATCTACATATTGACTAAATTGATCAGCCTTTAGTTCTATACCATTCTATTATTCCATTGGAATATAACTATTATTATGATCGTGAGTGTATATTTCATTATGTAAAAATTTAAAAGTATTTGTTGTCTAAAAAACTAATTAACCCCTTTGAAAGATAAAGCGTGTCAAAGATAAAACTGTAAAAAATAAATACTTCCCTAAATTTTGAGTTTGTTTTTGATTTCTTGTGTTTAATACTTTTTATTAATATTATTTTTTTCTTTTTCATTTCAGTTTATTTATTACGGTAAGTTTTTTAAGCACACATATTTTTTTAAATTATTTAATTTGAAACTTACTGATGAATACAACTTAAATTTTCGGCCACGATTTAAAATGCATCAAAGTAAATTTTTCGAACATATGGCAGAGTAGTTGAAGGAAAAAATGATGCAGTTATTTTGTAAATATATAAAATACATTTTGGCGGTATAAAGGTTATAAACTATAGCCTATAGTTTTGGAAACAAACAAAAAAATACCATCCAAAGAGTGGGATAGATAAGAAACTGTTAAGGTACAAATGAAAATATTTTCAAGATAATTACACTTAAATAAGGAAACTACAATAAATAAGAGCGCGCGCGTTTTTTTTTTTTGTTTTGTTTTTTGGCCACTAAAAATTCGATTCATTCTACGTCTTTGTCTTTTTCAAGAATAAATATACTAGACATTTTGAACAATTCTAAATCGACCATCTGTGATGTCTTGTCAGTATGGTGCTGCTACCATACGGGATATATCTTTCATACTCTAACACACACACACACACACTTGAGCAGTCACAACGCACTCTAACTCACAAAAAGACTCTTAACAGAAAGAATTTTTCAGCATTTGAGACTAGGTCAATGAGAAAATTAAACTAAATAAAGTGAGACCGACACGTGCTCTTAACAAATAAATATAAATTAACAAAATTGTTTTCATATATAAAGAAATCTTTTTCGATTTATAACAAACATTTATTCATATAATACATGCATAATATAATAATTTGAATTTTTATTTAAATCATCCTCCAGCTGTTTTTTTATTTTTATTATATATGTCAAATATCTGTCATACTAAATCACAATATTCACTTGTCATTTTCGTTGATCATTCATCGTTGTTTTAAAGTTTTTATTTTTTTTTTTGTTTCTGTTTGCATAATTTTCTTAGTTTTCTTCCTTTTTTATTTTGAAAAATTAAAACAATTCAGCTGCAAAAGTCCTTTACGTAGATTTTTTTTCTTTCTTCAATATGACTAAAATTTCAATATCCTGTATCTCCCTTCATTTTGCTTACAAATTCAAATTCCTTTTATACAATGTTTCTTTTTTGCCTTGTGTTCTTTTCTTTTCCTATGTTTGTGTGAAGTTAGTCCTGACATCCTTTTTCAGTATTGATGTTTGAATGCATGTATTCGTACAATTTTTAGTCGCGTGTCATTTAAGTATGGATTAAACCATATCGAATTTAAAAGTTAACATGCTCTTCACACAAGTGTCATTAATTTTTATTATTGTAATCAATTCTTACTTACCAATAAATGTATTTAATGTTGTTCTCTGTCTTTGACCTGTGTGGTCAGAAGTACTTATGAAATTTATGAGTTTCTTTGGTTTGATGCGTAAAAAAATATTCGAAATGGTTGATCAGATCACCCTCCCTTTCTTTTTTAAGTTTTCAGTGGTGTTTGAAGTATTTTCGGTATAATGTTATTTTCCTAACACAAAGTGTCAAGCCATTGTATAATCCGAAACTAACTAAAATTTTTTTAATGCCCTACACCTCTCATTGGTCGATATAATCAAAATATTTGTGCCAACAAAAATATTTTCAAATTTTTTAATAAAAATGGCATACAGTGTCTCCATCGAATAATCGGACAAGATTTTGTTTGAAATGTATGTACTCTAAACTAAAAAAAAAAAATTACTAAATATATGTTTTTTTCGATTTTATTTATACTGTGTCCTTACCTTTTAAAGTAATAAAAAAAAAACAACAACATTATTCTTGGTAACGTTAAATTTACAAAGAAAAACAAAATTAACTCAATTATTTGCGCTCAACGAGTAATCGGATAAATGTTAAAAATGTTAAAAAGGTACAATTAATATTTTGTGGCATATCCTTTGTTTGCAAATTGTCGGAAAATTGGTTCAATAATACAATTTTGATCTTTATAAACTAGTCATTCAGAAAATCGTTTACTTTTAATACCCTATACCACTATGTGGCCAGGGTATGACTTTGTGCAGATGTTTGTAACTACCAAAAATATTTAACCCAGACCCATCTTTTATAATACATCTTTTATTATACTAAGAATCACTTTCTGAGTCGATTTAGCAATGTCCGTCTGTCCGTCCGTCCGTCTGTGTGTCCATGTAAACCTTGTAATCATACTTCAGATCGCAAATATGAATATATTTCGATGAAATTTAGTACATAAGCTTCTATCGGCCATTGAATGAACGCTATTGAAACTGGTGAAAATCGGTGATTGTTCAGACCTAGTCCCCATACAAATGACCTATGAGATTGACTTAAATTGCCATAATTTCCAACTTATCATATAGATCTCGATCAAATTTAGTTAGTGTATGTTTATTGCATTCATGTGTCAGTGGTCCAGAAATAAACCCAGTTCTTAGTTATAGTCCCCACTTGAAGCTGATTCCCGATCTTCACTTAAATCTATCAAAAAACAAAAATTTTGCACAGATTTTTCTCAAATTTGCTTTTGTATATGTTTTTGCAAAAAAAAAAAAAAATAAGTACCCTTACAAAATATGGTCAGTATCGGTCCATTTTTGGACCTAGTACCCATACAAATATAGCATCCGATATGAACTTTTTTATATCCGAATGCAAAAAAAACAAGTAAGAGTGTTAAATTCGGCTGTGCCGAATCTTTGATACCCTCCACCTCGGTTTGAGTCTTGATAATAAATGTAAATGAAAAAGTAAACAATTTGTTAAACTTAATACCAAATTATTTCAGTAAATTCTTTGGGTTGGTTGTCATCTTTTCTATTATTTCGGATTTATTTCGGTGTTTGCTTTTTGGTCATCGTATTTGCTGATCGGCATGCATTTAGGTTATATACCTATATGCATGCGTTTCCGGTTATATGACATAACTTCCGGTTATATGACATAACTTAATTTAGTTTTTGCTAATTAAATAGCTTCCCCCTAACCTCCATTGCAAAGGTAATGGTTGTGCAGGGTGGCTATATGTATTAAATCGTGCTAATTGGAGATGGCTGTATAGTTTCTTTTAACTGGCCAAATATTTCTTCATTGCGGCCATATAGGTCGGATGGAGTAACAAAATAATAAACAAAAAAAAGCTCTCTCAACGTTTTTATTAAAATATTGCCATATTTGGAAAACATAAAGAATAAATTTATAATAATAAATATTCAAATTAGGGTTGCCAAACGCAAAAAACCAAATGTCTCTTTATTTTCTGAAAAACTTCAAATTTTCATTCAAAAAAAATTGTGAAAATTTATATATAAATAAGATTCTCATCAAATTGCGTTTATTTATGTAACAATTTTTATGTTCGCAATTCTTAAATATCATTTGACGTGAATTTAAATCAATGTTTTCTGTAGTCCGATTCTGTAAATTTCAACGATCCGACAATCGCAAAATATATCGACAGCTATTGTTGTTTGCACTGTCAAAATAAGCGAAAAACACAAAGAAGAATAGAAAAAAACAAATTACTTCGTGTTTGAGAGGATGATTTGATCTTTATGTTTAATATCTTTATTTTTTACTAATATTTCTGTTTATTTATTTGAAAATGAAATAATGAATTGAATATGCTATTTAATTTTTTTATTTATATAAAAAAGTTTTTTAATAAAAGCTAAATATTTTCACTATTTTATGATTTTTATTTATGTATGTTCCAACCTAAAAATTTATGTTTTTATCGATTCAATAAACAACACAAGAATAGTTGTCGTTTAGATAACAACAACAGCTGAGTTTAACAATAGCGAATATCGTTTAAAAATTTTACTGATAATTTTGCTATTTTCTTTTTTTTTACGATTCGACTATCGTTAAAAGAAGTTACTGAATCGAGGTACTGAAAAGCTATTAATTTCTCCTGAATGGCAATATTTTTTTTTAAATGTAAACATATTTGGTGTTTTTTTTTTGGAATTTCAATTTGTGTTTAACGAATAAAATTTATATATTAAAGATGCAATTGATGTCTTCTAAATTTAAAATTATAATTTCCGACGTTTTGATATGATTTTCTGAAATTCAATTAATTGTAATTTATAATTGGAAAATTTTAATTCCAGTTTTTAGAATTGATATTTTCTTAAGTTGAATGGAAGATTTAAAAAGTGCAATTTTGTATTTATGTGAATAATAATGCTTTAGTAATTATAAACAATTTTTAAAAATTAGATGTAATCGCAATCAGATATTTTGTAGGTAAAGCAGAATAATAATTCTATATAACTATGTAGAACTGTTTTGAAAGCAAAACACTCATTGATGAACTCGGTAACTCTATTTTGTAAAGACAGCAAAAAGTTAATATGCCAAACTTATGTTCATATATGTAAAAGAATAATGAAAAAACGTATGAAATAAAAGACCAGCCCGTGTATACTCTCAACATTGTTCTGTATGATATCTAGTTGAAAATATTAACATTCATGTTAAAATAAAAATAACTATTGCAAAGCTAATTAGAACAAACAAAAATTGTGGCGCCATCTATTGTGGCATAGTCACGCTGAGCAAAATTAAGTAACACTCTGTTAATGCAAAATAAATGTATTTTCTCCACAACAAAATATTGCAGAATTTTATGTAAATAAAATAATATACCGATTTATTTCTAACATGCAGTTGTTATGGATATACATATACATATATAATATATGTATATTATTTGTATTATTTAATATGTTTATGTATGTATATGTAAATATTACACACAAAAAATACAATATCAAACGTTATTTTTGTGTTTTTCTCTTTAAATAAATTAATACATAAAATTTTTTTTGCTAAATGTACATTGTTTTGTTTTATTAACAACTAGGTATTTTAGCATTATTTGCTTTAGATGCTGGTGAATTTTTACTCCCTTTATATTAAATCGTAGTGTCTGCTTGTCGAAAAAATTTTGGATCGATTTGAACCCCTTTCCCGTAACCCAATCGATCTGAAGCTTTACGGGCAGTGACAGAAATGATCCAGTAAATTTTTTTTAGTGATGCCAAAACAATGGAAACTTTTAAATTTTTCTACCAGAGTTGATAAAAAAAATGTACAAAGGGTTAGTTTTTATTATATTATTACCACAACGACCACAAAAACAACAAGTCCAGCTATGACAACAATATAACATTTAGAATAACAACATATATAAACAACTATAGAAACATCATATTTTTCATTTTTTTTTTTTTAATTTTTCAGAGATTTCCCTGGACCTGTTCCAACGATTTTAATGATTTTTGAAATAGAAATCTTCCCATGAATTTGGAGAATCATTCTCACTAAAAATGATCACCTTAGCTATCCTATTGAGGGCGTGATCGTGACAAGAACAACATAGAAAATTATATTTTTTCAAGACTTTTTTTAATTCTTCATTCAAATCTCGGGCCCTAATCGACCGATTCGGACAAATTTTAATAGCAAACTTTTCAGGATGTCAGTGAATCATTTTTTATGTCAGCGAGCACCCTAGCTGCCCGATTGATGCCGCCATCATGATTTCCACAGACGGACAGACGGACATCGCTATATCAACTCCGGTTGTTATAAGGATCACAAATATATATATTTTATGGGGTCCAAAATTTTTTTTCTAATTATTACAAACGAAATGACAAACTTATATATACCCTCTGCACACTGGAGTGGAGGGTATAAAAACATTTTTTCGTAAATTTTTTGTTTGTTTACGATATCTCCTCATATTTTTGTTAAATTTTGTGTAACGGGACCTGGGTATATAGTCTACAAATTGGTCAAATTCTTTAACCTTCTAAAAATGTTTTTTGTTTTTAAATAATTCCTTTGAATAAGTCTTCTAGTTTTTAAAAAAGTTGTTTCTTTATTTTTCAACAATAATTCAATTTTTTTTTACTTTGCAAAAACAAAAAAAAAACACAACTAGTGTCTGTATTCTTCACTACTGTCTTCATCAATATCTTCTTCATTTTCAAGATCTTGTGGCACTCTGGTATAATCTTCAGGCTTCATAAAATCATAATCATTTGTTGTATCATCGACATATAATATGCATTCGGTGACATTTGAAACGGATTCAATCATAAATGGTATTTGAACGGCAAAATTTGAACCACAGTTAACGGCTTCCAATGCTGCCGATGGTAATTTATTCTCTATACTGTCCAAAGCATTCATGGCGGTGCTTATGGTATTCAAAATATTTCTGGCAATTTTGGTAACATTTAAAATTATCGATATAATTTTACCGACAATTGAATTTTTGCCTGCAATTTTTTTATAAGCCGCCGCTAATTCGAAAACATTCTTCCTTACCGTCGTTACGGTTTGATAGGTTTCATTTTGAATTTGTACTATAAGAGAAGTAGTATACAAATAGCAATCGAGGCCTTCATAAAGAGAATGGAGAGATGTATTCAGTTGTGGTATGTGAGAGTAAGTACAATAAGCAGCACGGCCAGCACGAGCAGCAGCATTGAAACCAATTCCCAGGGCATTATAAATGTACATTACGATTTTAGGTTTATTTAGCTTTAGTAAATTTGATTCTAGCAATAAAGCCTTCTCTATTAATTCATTAATATTCACTTGGGCATCATCTAAAGTATCTTGAAGAATACTTTGCATATCTAAAAATTCCAGTTGTTGCTCTTTTGTCATTGTTTCGAAATCTGGTTTACCCATTATTTCTTCAACTGTTGGTAAAGTCGCATCATAAAAAGTTGTAGCTTCTTCTTTGAATATATCTGCAAATTCTTGCTGGAACCCTTTGAGGGTGGCTTCGTAGAGCTGTTGAAATTGTTCATCGATTTTATCACCGTTTTGAGGAGACTCACTTACAATGTAATCATATTGAAGTTGCATCTCTTCAAAAAGAGGCCTCAAGGCATTAATTTCTTCATTACTTAATTCTTTGCTATCATCCAATAGGCCAGAAATTTCTCTATAAGCCAATGATGTTTGACTCAACTATTATGATAGGGTCATTAATTAAATATCAAAAATTATATTCTCAAAAGTTAATACTTACAGAAATCAATGCCACCATAGCCAATAATCCCTTAAAACCTGCCATAGTCGTTTCGTTTCCCGTCTTTTTTGGACCACACACTTTTAAGAATTATTGCAAACTATTAAATTTTTTTCGATTTTAAAAACTCACATACATTAATTTTTATCATTTAGTAATTGTGAACCATAAACAATATCGCTGATATTTTTCGCATTATCATTAGATTACACAGTTAATCTTAAAGTTTAAGTATTATAGTTATCGTTTAGTTAAATTATTCGTATTTTTTTTTTTTTATTCACTACGAGTATTATCAATATATAAATATTTTTGTTTTTTTTGCGTTTGGTCTTTCATTGGGGTTTCAAATTGTAAATTGATTGGGTGATTACGGGAACGGAAGTAACAGTGTGACCAACATATCTTGTCAGATCTCAAAATGGAATTAAAATCGGTCACAGAACAACGGAAGTAACAGTGTGACCAACATATCTTGTCCGAGCTCAGAATATAATTAAAATTGGTTGTAGAACAACCCGACCTGAGAGTAGTTTGAAACAAATTACTTTGGTGAAAAGTGGCAACCCTATAAAACATATGTTTTAAGTTGAAAGGTCTCAGACCAACCAATATTAAGGCCGAGCTAGATTCTACTCTGGCGAAGTCAGCTCCTTCGTCAACGAGTATAAAATATTGGGTGCCACATTTTAAACGAGGCCGTACGAGCTGCCAAGGCGAACACCGTAGTGGTCGACCAATTGAGGTGGCCATGCCAGAAACGATTAAGAAAATCCACAATATGTTACTGGGTGATCGTCGGCTGAAAGTGCGTGAGCTAGCTGAAATCGTGGGTATTTCAAAAAGTGCTATACATCGCATATTGACCGAAATTTTTTAAATGAGGAAACTGTCCGCAAGATGGGTACCGCGTTTGCTCATAATAGAAATAGAATAGAAAACAGAGTCGTGAAGATGTTTCAATAGCGTTCGATAATAATGCCTGGTTTTTGGGTCGATTCGTAACCATGGGTCCACCACTTCATACGTGAGACAAAGGAACAGACAAAACAGTGGATTGAAATGGGGGAATCGTGTCCAAAGAAGGCAAAGACAGTTCCATCTGTGGGCAAGGTTATGGCGTCTGTTTTTTGGGATGCGCGTAGGATAATTTTTATTGATTATCCTCAAAAGCGAAAAACAATCAACACCTCACGAGTGGTTTATATCAATATTTATTACCATACCGCAGAAGAAAAAGGCACATTAGGGTAGTGCTATGCGCTAAAAATGTTTCTCAGAATAATAGACAGGATAATATACACCAAATGCAAAGTAGCTATGGGAGAATCATAATTTGACTTCAAGGAAGGAATGAGTACTCAAGAAGCGCTAGTTAGTATATGTCTAGTAGATGTCTTCTTCGGCTTTATTGACTATGAGAAAGCCCTTGATACTGTTCAACGTGGCAAGATTATGGAAACTTTAACATCCATTGGAATTGACGAAAGGAAAAGATGAAATCAATAGTAAGCTCACTGAAGAAATTGTCATGTTAATAGGAGTAAGGCAGGAATGCTTTTCAACGTATATTCCGAGACTCAATTGATGGAAAAAGAATAGGATTAAAATTAAACAGAATATTTATCAATAACATACGATATGTTGACGACACCACGTTATTGGCAATCACTGTAACTGACCTTCAAATGCTGCTCGACAAACTTACTTGTAAGTGAATCATCTGTCCTGAGAATCAACATTAAAAAGACAACAGTCATGGTTATCACTAAAAAAAAAAAATTGAAAAATATTTAAGAATGATCTAAATCTCGAAAATGCTGCCAAAAATAGAGAACTGATCAATATCTGAACTGCTACAAAATTTATTCAATTTTATAATTTAATATAATAAAGGGTCCGCCAAATAACTTTTTTTTTTTGAAAATGCTATAAAAAAAAACTACTGAATATTATCTCAAATTTCTTTTTTTTATTTGGAAGTACAATCCTTCCGGTTAATAATGGAAAATAATTTCATTCAAATGGCTGCCTCGGCTGGCCATGCAGTAGCCTACACGATCGGTCCAATTGCTGTATTTCACCAATGGCTTCACGAATATTGTCCTTTAAAGCGTCAATTGTCTCTGGCTTGATGGCGTAACACTTATCTTTGAGGGCACCCCACAAATAATAGTCCAACGGTGTCAAATCGCAGCTCCGAGGTGGCCAAACGACATCAGCTCTGCGGCTGATAATGCGATCTTCAAAAACAGGGCGCAAAACATCGAGTGTAGCTTCGGCTGTGTGGCACGTAGCGCCGTCCTGTTGAAACCAAATGTTGCCAATATCCTCCTCTTCAATTTTTGTGAACAAAAATTCGTTCAACATGGCCCGATAACAATCGCCATTGACTGTAACGGCCACTCCTTGCTCATTTTCGAAGAAAAATGGCCCAATTATGCCTCTTGACCAAAATCCGCACCAAACAGTGACTGGTTTTGGGTGTATCGGCTTTTCAATGTATGCGTGCGGGTTTTCTGGGCCCCAAATGCGACAATTTTGCTTGTTTACATACCCGCCAAGATCAAAATGAGCTTCATCTGAAAAGATGATTTTTTTTTGGCAAAATCGGCATCTTCTGTAAGTCGATCGCAGGCCCACTTAGCGAAGCGAAAACGCATTGGATGATCAGTTGGCTACAACTCCTGAACCAATTGGACTTTGTATGGCGTCATACCAAGGTCGTTATGTAAAATTTGTCTCAATGATGCCTCCGAAATGTTCAATTCTTGAGAATGACGGTGAATTGATGTTGATGGCGCTTCACGCACACTTTCTGCCACAGCAGCAATATTCTCGGTTGTACGCACTGTTTTTGGCTTTTAACGCTTTGGTTTATCGATGAGGATGCTAGTTTCTTTCACTTTCTTCACAAAATAACGAACATACGGAGCTGGCGGTGCTTCTCTTCTTCCAAAATCCGTACGCAATTTTCGCACACATTCTGTAACATTACCATGATTTTCAAAGTAATGTCGCAATATTTCCACGTTGTTCAAGCGTATACACAACCATATTCGTTCATCGGAAGGATAAAACTAATTATCTGTCAAATCAGACATGAGCTAAGTGTAACCATTCACGAAATAAGCACTAGTTGAAAAAAAACGTTAGATGGCGGACCCTTTATAATGCTCTGATAATTAACATGAGCTATATATTTTAATTGGAGTATTCGTGCTTCCGCTAGATCTTCGAAATTTGATGAGTTGAAAAGTGTTCTTAATGGTTCTTTACTTGATATTATTGCTGTTTCTGAAACATGGCTGAAGCCATATAATCCAACTCTTACATTTCATATCTTAGAAATGATCGTTTGAAAGTGAGATGAGGTGGGGTTGGTATTTATATTTCAAATAATATTGGATTCAAAGACATTAAAGACAGTTCGTACCCTTAAACTTTGGATCTTGTGAATCTCGTTTTATTGAACAACTTTTTGGTGCTGTAAGAACGTTGTTTGGTGTTGTACACCTTCATCATGGTAATTTATAGTCATTTGGAGCTCTTCATCACTATCTGTTTCCAAGATACCAAAACATTGTTGTAGTTGGTTTGTAACTTGTTTGATATTTCTAAATCCTATTCTTTTCGTTGGTTATCTCTTCGTTTAGGTTTATCTGTTTTTCATAGATCATGGGCCAAATTGATTTTTGGTTGTTGAGCAATTCTTTTATGGTTGCTTTTTCTGGCCAGGTTCAATGTACGTCTGTTTCCCACCATTCTTTAATTTTTGCATCTTTTGAAGTAAATGTTGGCTCCTGTACTGAGTTTGTTGAGTACCGTGACTTCAATCGAATTGATTGGAATGAAATTTTTGCTTTCCTAGATAGCTTTGAAATTTCTTCAATTTTTAGTTGTTCTGATGCTGATCTATTGTGTAGTGTTATTACAGCACTTGTAATTGACCTGTTTAATGTTGTTCCCATAATTAGGAAAAACTTTTGTTGGGGTCATGATGTTTGGATGATGTCATGATGTTTGCCTCTTTCCTTTCTGATAGGTCAAACGTTAGGTGGAAAACATTTTGTAGATATAGAAATCATGCTAATTCGATTATTCGTAAGGAAAAAAGGAAGTATTTTTCGAAGCTTTTCAGTGGATTAGATTCGGCAGGATTGTGGAGGGTTTTGAGAGGTTCTGGATGTCTTGGAAATAATGATGTTGAGTTAGATGGTGATGTCAATAATATTAAAAAGTAACAATATCTTAGTTACAGGTGTGAATTTTGGGAATTTTGACTTAAATGATGTTAACAGCCTTGTGGATATTGATAATTTATTTTCTTTTCGTCGTGTTACTAAACTTGAGGTCTTTGATTCCTTGAATATGAACAAGTCGAAGTCGGTTGATGTAGATGGAGTTTCTCTTAGATTTTTTAAAACTATTTACCCTCATATTACCAATGTTCTTATTAACACTATTTTAATGACATCGAATTTCCTGAATAATGGAACATATATTAAAAGATCAAATGCTTTGATTTACACAATCTCAACTATGTTTGCTTTTCGTAGGAGTTATAACAACACAGCGTTACTTTAAAATTTAACTGATGCAATGATTTAAATTATGATAAATTGAGTGTAGTGTCATGGTTTCTTTGGATCTTGCTAAGGCATTTAATTATATGTGCTATAAGACTATGATTGAGAAACTCAGGAATAAGTTTATGTTTTCTGTCTCTGCTTGTAAACTTATATTTTCCTACTTAAATGATAGATCTCAGTTTGTTGATATGAATGGAAGCTTTTTTGACCCACGATTACTATCATCAGGAGTTCAACAAGGTCTTGTCTTTTTATTTTATACATTAATGACCTCCCTGAGTTTATGTGTATCCATTTTGTTTGCGGATGATGTTTTTTATTGTTCAATACTCGTCATGATCTTCCTAATGTTCTTGAACGTAAGTTTAACTACACTAAAACCTGTTTTTGTGCGGTCTATCTTTGTAAGATTTCTTATTTGTGCGATTTGTCTTATGCGTTTTTTTTTTGTCGTTGAGCGTATTTTGCTGTGGACTTCTTTTTATTCTTTAGCTATTTATTAATCTAAATCTAAGGCTGTTATGTTCGGAACAAGAAGCTGTCTAATTTATTATTTTTTTTTTTTTTTTTGTTGATGGCGTTCCGATTGAAATTGTTAATCAGTATAGATTATGTATGTGCTTATTGATTCTAAGCTTGCTCTACATACCTATATTCGATTAACTTATTTCTATCATTTAGGATTAGGTTTTGGTTAGCTTAGGCCCTCTTTATGTCCCAGGTTTTATATGAGCGTGAGGTTGTTTCTGTATCGACTTCTTAACATAAATCGAAATTGTTAGCACTGTTGTGCGTTTTGTGTGTAATATTTCAGAATATGATTAAATTTTGTTAAATTCCGTACTATTAGTCTAGTGTTTCTGTTCCACCGAGTTGTGGGTTTACTTTTAGTCATTCAAGTAGGAACCCTCAGATCTTTATTCCCAGGATTATCATTTCATAATTCCTGAGGTCATATCTATCGAGGGATACTCGTTGTTGGAATCGTTTGCCCTATTATTTACTTATTTTCTCTTATTCCAGTAACGTTTTCATTTTTATCTATGTTCTATATTCAGGATATCTGTAGTGTAATATAGTTATATTGGCCAGGGTGGCTTTTATATTAACTACACTATGAATAAAGAAATAAATATGTATATATTAATAAATGAAATTGTATACATATTTGTATGATCGCTTACATCAGAATGACGGATTTAAAAATAAAGAAGAAGATTATTCTAACTTATTGCAGCCTTTAAGTGATGAAGTTAAGGAAAAAGCCGCATTTTCCGGAAGAGAAAGCGTTGTTTCATCAACACAATGCACCAGTTCACACATCCACTATTAGATGGCCAAAATCCATGAAATAAAATTCGAATTGCACCTAATTCGCAAGATTTATCTTCCTCGGAGTATTTTCTATACTCCAAACTTAAAAAATGGCTCGAGGGTAAAATATTTGCTAACAATAAAGAGGTGGAGTCTATGGTTGATGGCTATATTAAGGAACTTGACAGTTCTTACTCTAAACAGGGTATCGAAGCTATTGAATATCGCTGAAAAATCTCTATGAAACTAAAAGGAGATTATGTTGACAAATAAAGAAAATTGTTCCCAAATTTGTTGTGTTTTTTTTTTGTCATGTCGTGTTGTTCTGGGACCACCATCTTAGATTTCCAAAGACATTGCATTGTTTCTTTTCCTGTTATTATAGTTTATTTAAAAAAAGAATAACAAAAAAAAATGGCAAACTTTAATAAGAAAAATAATCTATAGTTCGATTCTCTGGTACTCGTATTTGGATGCATATCCATAATTATGTTAAAAACTAGATTTGTATAAAATAAAAATAATTGATAGCGGTTAACACTGACTAGACGTAACTTTCTTTGTGACGTTTAACATATTGTTCGCTCTGCGATTTATTTAAACGCTCGTTGTTAGCATGAAATCGACTTAAGTCACCGGAAGCAGTTGTAGGACCTCGCAAAATAGCATGAGGCGATGACTGTGATTTCATAACACTTTCTCCTGAAGATGTAAAATTAGAATCCGAGGGTATTGCTTGGGGCACAGCTATAATATCTGCAAATAAGCTTTGACGACAAAGAGCTGATAGTGCACTGCCGCCGGTCGAGGTAGCAGATGTAGTCGATGTAGCAGGTGTTAGAGATCTACTAGGCTCTTTGGGCTTTTTAGCCTTTACTCGTCTTAGTTTTGAAGCTAGAGTAGCAAAACCTAGTTTACTAGATATTTTACCAGATCTAGTTACATGTCTGGGTATGGAATCATAGATGCCTCTAAAATCATGATCTGTACCGGCATCAGATAGTGTTGGCGGCGATTCAGCTCTTATGGTGTCTGCACTTAAGCTCTTGTGCAGTTCATTTTCTTCCGATTCGTAGACTAAAGAGCTGTCATCGGCTGTGGTAGAACCTAAACTCAAATCACTTTGACGTTTCTCAGGCCAATGTTCTCCTCTTTTAAAATTCTCTCTCAGTTCAACTATAGCTCTTGGACTGGGTTTCCCTCTTAGAAATTCTTCTTTAGCTTTTTGTATACGTATGGCTCTTTCGGTTAGTGGTGTTGAAGGTCTACAGTATTGCTCATAAACTGGAGTAGTCGGTTCAGAATTTGTCGGTGTTGGAAAATGAAATTTGATTAGTTGTGTGGTGGGCGTCAATGACTTTCGCTCTAATTTTCTCGCTATACGAGGAACTGTATTGTCTAGTTTATCGGGTGATAGGAATTTTTGGGTTTCCCAATCATTAACTGATGAACCTGAATTTGTTTTACCAATTTTATTTACAATTTTCTTTATAGTGGCACCTTTAGTATAAGCATGTGGTTTACAGGATGTTTCTGAATGCTTTTTATAAAGGTTATCTTTTTTCGGAGAAGAGCCTAATATATTTTGAGTGTTTGTTATGAGGCCTAATTTTGTAGGAACTTCTCTTTTACGGCTTAGTAAGCGAAAACTATCTGTAGCTAAAGAAGGTCTAAATCCTTTAGAATCTTTGAGTGCGTTTGAGTGCTTAGCTTTTTCTAAACTTTCCACACTGTGTGATAAACGTAACGTTTCAGTATCGTCTTCGCAACGAACATCGTCTAAACTAATAGATTTATGGACTAATAATACACGAGGCATAACCTTAAGTTGCAAATCATCCATTTCAAAAAAACCCTTTTTCTCATTGGATTGTCCTTCTGTTGGATGTTTCAATACTTCACTTTGCATTTCTAGACTGGGAATTTTATTTAATTCTTTCTGTGGTTCGGTAGGAGAATGTAAAATTTCTTGTTCGATTACTGCTTGATCATCTATTCCAGTGGGTTCTTGTATGGCAGTGAATACTTTTCGTTTAGTTTTGACAAAAACATTTGGCAAAGAAGTTGAAGTGGCTAGAGGGAGTCTAGAAAATGCATTCGTAACATTATTCCCTATTGTTGTTAAAGGCCTATTCATGCCAACAGAAAATTTTATGGGCTGTCCCGGTTTCACCTTCAAAACATACACCATATCCTCAGCTATTGTGGCCGAACTAGGATCATCATCAAATGATCTTTGTTTAAGGCGGTAATTTTTTCGTTTCAACCTTCTGGGTGTTTCTAAAATATTGTTATTATCCACATCGCTGCTATCACTTTCGGTTTTACTATTCTGTCTAGAACCCACTTTACGTAAGCGTACTTTTTTCTTAGCTCCTCCAGCGATACCACTGCTATTTCCTGCCGTGCCGGCTCCATTAACATGACTGCTATTAGATGTTTTTATTGATGCTGTAGTTAAGTTAGGTACCTCCGTATCGTTTTCCACCATTGAGGCACTTAATTCATCTGTTGCTTCCAATGTAGTGGAGACTGTATCATAGCGATTATCGGCAGATAGTATTGTGGAAGAATTGAATCCCTCATCGTTAATTATATTTATATCAGGTACAATATCCTTCGAATATCGAGGATAACCACCTTCTGTAATGATGGCTCAATTATTTCAATTGCAAATAATCTTGTAAATTTAAATACTCACGAATATTTTGTTTCAGTATTTCTAAAGTTTCATGTAATCCCTGAAATTCTTCATTATATTCGACATTCCTCTCTTCCATTATTTCTTGGCAACAGGCTTCATCTAAAGGACTTTTAATGCACTATTAAATACATTGAAATGATTAATACATATTTTTGTAAGAGATTTAAACTATTTAAAAATAGTAGAATATTTTCGTAAATAAAAAGCATTCGGTTCTTATTCTAACGTACTACAAGGCAACAAATTCATGACAGTCTCCCTTAATATTTGTTAATGCGTATTTACGAGTAAACAACTACGGTTATAGTTTCGATATGATGATTTTTTTACCTAAGACCATTATCGATGTGTCGGGCCTATTGGTTGTTCGGATTTGAAAAACCATAATACTCGAAAGGAATATTACAAAAGTACTAGATATAACTTTAAATATATATAAGATAACGGATAACATCAGTCACCTAACTCTTATTTCCCATATAGATCATCCATTATATGTTCTAAACCTGACACTCCAGGGGTTCCACAACTGCAGCAGGTGATCGTTTTGCTAAATTCCTAGTCTTTCTATGTGCTTACCGATCAGCAAACGACCAGTCAACATGGCCGCAAGCCTCGATAAGTCCCTCCTACTCCTACAGAAGAGGGTTTTAGTCAGGCCACGTCTGATTCGCAATCCTGCAGATGTCAGTAGTTATCCGTCTATTTTCCTCTGCTCGTAGAAAGTGCACAGTGGAGTTGCGACTGATACCGCGAAAGACGCATTAGGAGTAGAGCCTGTCCCTATGGCCGGGGACTCATACTAGAGTAATCACAGAAAGTCGGTTTGTCTTTGACGGTTTCTCTTTGCACTGTCCTACGATGATGGAAGATGTAATGTGAGCGTTAAGATTAAGAGAAGTGCCGCCTGACTATCGACACAAATGTTTAAATTTCGCTCAACTACATGTGTGTATAAAATCCTACAAGTTTCCCCGCTCCCCAGAACATCCCCATCATCTGATAGTCTGTTAGAAAGTTAAATACGGAAATCGCTTGCGTAGACGCCTGCACCGACACCGCAACTCATCTTTGAGCCATCAGTAAAGATGCCCGTGTCATATCCTGCCGCTGGATGAGCCATAACCCAGTTCTTCCTAGAGGAAGACTTGACCAGAACAGATTTTTTGAAATCCAGTCTAGATCCAATAAAATGGAACTACTCTGTTTTCTTTTATACTTTTCTTGATCCCATCAAAATATATTCCACTTCTTTTCGAATAGTTAAGAAAAGTTTTAAAACACTTACCAAATTTCTTAGACGACTCAATTCATTTTGTACATCCGAAATGGCATTCAAAACATTAGGTTTCATTAGGTTATCAGCGTAATAGGAATAACTGCTACGTATCAAAGCCAAAACACCATCGCATAAGCGTAATGTCTCATTTTCGGCAATATCTGGTGATTTATGTTTCATCAACTTTAACAATTCTTCAGAATTTTTCAAGACATTCAATAGAGGAGCCAAATTGGTATGAGATTCATAACTTTGAATTTTTCTTGAGTTGCTAAAGATTTTAATCAATTTTAATTATCTTTTCCAGTCTTTTGTTTGAATCCAAACTATCTTACCAAAAATCTTTACAAGCTTTTTCTTCATATTTATATACTGGCGTTTGTTTCTTATCCAAGGCATGAATTAGTTTTAATGGTGAAGCTGTCTCAACAATATGATCTTCTACCTCCACCATAACGGCTTCGGGTTCTTCATATTTCTTGTAGTCACTGTCCAAGGCCAAACCATCTGTACTACTTACGCCACCCTCTAGATCTTTTAATTCATTGACATCATTCAGTGATTGACTGGAAGCCTGTTGTGATATGACAGGCAAAGCAATACCAGGTGAAATACTATCCAATGACAAAGAGCGACTGAGTGTCGGCGAGTTTTCATCTAAAGAGAAAAAAGCAATTTTTAAATTTGTCTAAAGCCTCCACCCGGTTACTTACTATTATGCGTCTCTTTGGTGATGCGTTTAACATCTATCGGACAGTAGCCAGGATGAAGTAGAGCAAAGGTTGATGATTCTGGTCCTATGCCTCGTGCCTTTTCCCATTCATAAAGTTTGCGTGTAAACTTACGAGAAATTCCTTCGAATTTCATGACACCAGCCGATGTTTTAACTTCAATCTCTTTGGCTGGATGTTCACTGACAATGGCTTTAAGTTTTGCCAATCTATTGGAGATATTTAAAAAAAAAAAAAAAATTAAAACTCATGGCACACTTTTTTCTGTAGAAAATCTTTTAGATTCTAAAAACTTTTTTTGAAAATAGTTTTTGAAGAAGAAAATCAACACGATTCTAAGAATATTTAGTAGAGAAACTATCGGATATTGCGATATAATTTTTTCGGTCATAGTTATCATTTCGCAGGGCAATGAAAGCATGACAATCTCAGTAAAATCAAGTAAAGAAATTAATTAAGGTTTATATTAGTTTTAATATTTTTATCATCCGAATAAATACTTATGTCAAATCGACAATTATCTTAGTTCATTACAATTTATTGTTTTGATATAGGAATTCCATCTTCATTTTGAATGAAACCATTTCTATCAAGGAGAGGAAAGCCTTCGGTGGAACGTGTCCATTTAGTAATGGTTTTTTGGAAACATAGTAGGGAACCATGATCATGTTATTTTCGATGGTATTCATATTACTTAAAATATAATCTCTTATAATATGAATAATGAAATTATCGAATCTGAATATTTCAGCTTTTTCATAAAGAATTTTGTTTGACATACATTTTTTGTAATTACTACTTTGAGATTTGTATAAAGACGGACAATACCTGAGGCTTTTCCTTTCGAATATGCGTATCTTCTCCATATATGAAGGGAATATGTTAAACCATATGTGTCAACCATATGACACAACTGGTCTTATTAAAGATTGGTACATTATAGTTTTAACCCTTGATAAATATATTTAGAAAAAAATAATTTTTTATACATGAAAAATGCATTTTTAGAATAAGTGCAGCTTTGACTGAGATTTAATGATAAAATGGACCTTATGGCAATTTAAGTCTATCTCATAGGGGGTCATTTGTATGGGAACTAGGTCGTCTGAACTGCACCGATTTGTAGCAATTTCAACAGAGTTCGTTCTATGGCTGATAAGAGCTTATACCATATACCATGGTTTACATGGACATACAGACGGACGGACAGCCAGACGGACGAACATCGCTAATTGACTCAGAAAGTGATTCTTAGTATAACCTTACATACTCTTAAACCAAATGCTACAAACGCAACGACTAAAAGAACAACAACAATTACAGATATGACACACAAATTACAAAATTTAGAATAACTACAATAACAAGAATAACATAGAAAGATATTTTTTTTCAAGATTCTTTTTACATTGAAACTATTGAACCGATTTTGATGATTTTAAATACCAACCTGCTCAGGGTGTCATTGAATCATTTTCACTAAAACTGAGTTACCCAGATGACCCACTGAGGGCATGATCGTAAATTATACAGGCAGACAGACGGACAGACGGACATCGTTATATCAACTCCTCTTGTAATTAGGATCAAGAATATATATATTTTAAAGGGTCCAGATATTTTTTTCTAACTAGTACAAACGGAATGACAAATGGTGACGCTTTTTAGCGCTTTTGGTTTCATTTTAATTTAATGTCTTTTAGCGCTTTTTGTGAAGATGTTTTGGGCTTTTTGCTTGAAGAAAGTTGGAATCGCTCCTATAACAATACAATCAAGGTCAACTTTCAGTCACCCTATAAAGTTACATTGTTTTCAAACCATATTAGCTTTATTTAAAAATTAAAAACGCCAGTTTGAGGAGATCCGTATTATTATTAGTTAACTAATATTTAGTTTTGCAATTTTCGGTTCAACTAAACCTAGCTCGCTACTAGCCAATTGATATAAACAATATTTACATAAAATCTTAATTTTTTTAAAATTATGTAAATTGTTAACGAAAATTTAATTAACCTATTTAATTTTAATAGCAGATTCCAGCGCTCGAAATTCGAGTGCAAAATCTAGGAAATTTTATTTTTTTCATTTAATAAAGACCCTAAAGGTATGCTTCACAATTCAACTCATTTTAATGTAGAAAACAAACTCAACACATTAACACAAAAACATTAACAAATTTAATAAACACAATCATAGTAGCAACTTTAAACGATCATAACTCCAAAAAAATATTCCAGACGATGGAAATCTGTAAATCTGGGTAACATCGAAAAAGAAGTACCTTTCAAATGATAAATTTTTTGTCAAATCGGGGAAAAACTGTGAAACTTATATCGGTCACAAGAAATCGCCTTGCCTATTAATTTTATAGGTTAAGTAATTAAAAACAAATTTATTCAATATCAGAGTCGAAGGCCTAGGTTGCTCGTACTCTTCCTTATATTATAATGTCTATACTAGAGGTGTGCATGGGCCGTGCTTTTTTTCGTGACCCAACGGGCCCCCGTGTGGCACACTGTGCTTGGGCCTCAAAATTCATTTTCGTGCGGTTTTCGTGCGGGCATGGGCCTCACCTCAAAAGCACGAAAAACACAGGCACGAAAAAGCCCGAAAAACACGAAAAAGCAAGGAAGGCACAAAAGGCACGAACAATTTTTTAATCTAATTACTAATACTTTTTCGATATTATTTCCCATCACTTATATCGATACTACAAAAATGTTTATTTTGCTTTCTGATCACTGATATCGATAAACTACAAGACAGATAAACTACAGAAATTGGAAACATTCAATTTGTGACGTCACTTGTTCTTTATTTGCGTTTTTCCTTTGCTTTTTATGGAACAACGAACGTCACGAACACACGCATTACCCAGATACGACACAGGAGTTATCGTGGCGTGGAAAAGAGTTATTGCTGTGCTTTTTTATATGGTGTAAAAGAGAAAACAACATAAAATAATTATTATTATTTAAACGTATTTATTTGCTGCTCTCTTCTATCCAAACGTCGTAGATTTCCATTTATTTACATTTACATATTTCGTTTGTCTTTGGTGGCGTATCTAGGTAATCTGTGGTCACTAAGAGAAAATACAGAGCAAAACAAAAACTACGAAAATAAATAACTTTAACAAAATAAAAGCAATGTCCAAGCAATTCATACAGGACGGGATCAGAAATAATGATCCATATATAGTATTAATTGAAAACCCAAACGCAAAAAGCGATGTATGGCGTACATTTACTTTAATTGAGTTTAAAAAAGTCTCTGTTGACTTTGTGTGTTGCAGAAAATGCAAAACTATCTTGGCGTATACGAGAAAGCATGGAACGGGAACTCTTTTACGCCACAAATGTACATTGCCAGCCATTGCGGAGACATGTGCAAGGCAAGGCACATTAGATATGTTTTCTAAGAAATTGGTGCCTAAGAGGGTGCTAGAGGACTTAGTATGCAAGCAATTGGCCTTCGTGGCAAAAGATTTAAACCCACTTAACATTAGTGAATGTAAGTGAAACATACACAGAACATGTAACAAAATTAATTCGTTGGTTTTGGCAACTAGGTTGTGGTTTTCGCGATTATGCACAGGCTCTTGTCAATATTGGCGCTCAATACGGTATGCAAAAAATAGAAGACTTGGTCATTTCCAGAAAAACTTTAACAACCAAAGTTTTGGTGGCTGAATACAACAAATTAAAGGCACAACTAATATTAGATTTGGCGGATCAGACCGTCTCGTTTACAACTGATATGTGGACAGATAGCCACACTCAAAAGAGTTTTGTGTCCCTTAGTTCCCATTACATTAGCACGGATTTTCAACTCAAAGTATCCCTATTAGGAGTTAAAGAATTTTTAGATGACAAAAAAACAGGTGATAACATTTTCAAAAGTGTGAGTGAAATTTTAGACGACTTTAACTTAGAAGATAAATTGAAAAACTCAGTTATAGTAACAGATAATGGCGCAAATGTTGTAAATGCATTTTCTCATTACAAAAGACTTTCATGTGCATGTCACAACTTAAATTTAGTAATGAATGACGTCTTTGAGAAGCACCCAGTTCTTCACGTTAAAACTTTGATTGACAGTTCGAAAAAACTTGTTAAATTTTTTAAACACTCTGAACTAAATAATAAGTTGTCGAAAACTTTAAAACAAGACATAAAGACTCGCTGGAACTCCATTTATATAATGCTCAATAGCATCAACGAAGTGAAACAAGAAATAAAAAATATTTTGTTAAAGAAAGATGAATTGCACCGAATTTCCGACATTGATTTCAACTTGTTGGAAAAGCTACTTTTATTTTTAAAACCCTTCAAGGAATGCTCTGAAGAGTTAAGCTCCGATACAGAGCCTACCATTCATATATTCACACTGTGGTCAGAAAAACTAATGAAACATTGTAGTACGTCTACTTTTGATTCGGAGGTTATAACGGAGCTTAAATGTGCTACACTAAACTCTTTAAAAAAAACGATTTATGTCTACAACAGTTAATTTAGTCGGCGTGTTTCTTAATCCGCCATTTAAAAAACTTAATTTCTTATCTGATGAGCAAAAACAGCATGTCCTTAACACTGTCAAGAGTATGGCTTTAGAATTTTTTGAAGGTGATAAGTATTATGCTATTTCAGAAAATGTTGCCCTTAATACAGGAGAGCAAAAGTTCGGCGAGTTTTTAGATGATAATTTTAGAAAAAAAATTAAAAAGGAAAGGAGTCTTATAGAAGTCGAAATTGAAAAGTATTACAATTCATCTTTGGCCCCAGGGCAGAGTGTTTTTAGAATTTTGGCAAAATGCCAAAGAAATGGATTTGTTAAGAACATTAGCTAAAGCCGTATTAGCAATTCCAGTTAGCTCGGCAACCAGCGAGCGTATTTTTTCTACGTCAGGAATAATATTAAATGAAAGGCGTACCAGGTTCTTAAGCAGTAACTTAGATAAGATTATATTTTTGTATAAAAATATGTAATTTACGTTATTTTAAAACTCATGTACGCATTTTATACTTATATCAATAAACAGAAAGAAAAAATTGTACTTATATTTTCATATATTAGTTTCCTGTTGGGCTGGGCTGGGCTGGGCCTTTTCAAAAAATGATCGTGCGGGCTCGGGCCTTTTTTTAAAAATGAATTTCGTGCTTGTGCTGGGTTGGGCCTCATAAGTGAGGCCCATGCCCATCTCTAGTATATACGTTTATTGTAATACATTATTTCTAATAAATAAAATAAATAAAAAATATTTAGTTTTGGCATACTTAAAACTAGTTTAAAACGTGTGTATTCTGGTATATTTTCCCACTCTTCATGTAATGCTGTCATGCATTGCCGCACTCGAAAATTAGGTAAATGGGAGCGCTTAAGAGAGAGTAAATATGTTTCTGACCAAAACTTACCCAAACTTTTTCTTTGGGTAAATTGGTTATAGTCTCAAACTATCAGTTGTAAGAACAAATTAGCTATTTCATGTTTATATAAAAATTTTTAAACTGAAATAAAAAATGTATTTTTAATTTTCTTATATTTTAAAGTTTTTTTTTCCTACAATAAGTTTGTTGCATTACATTTAAAAATAAAAAGTAAGAGCATTAAATCGGGTGTGCCGAATATTTGATATCCTCCACCCGTGTTTTTAACACAATATTAAAAGCAAAGTTGTTCACATTCAGAGGCAAAAAAAGGCTAGATTTCACATTATAATGACTAAATTTTTTTACAATGATGTTCAAAATTAATAATTAACTAAAATTTATTATATATTTTCGCGTTTTTTTTTTAATTATTAAATTCAATCATCATAAATGTAAATACATACAATTACATTTTTGTTTGTTTAAAGAAAGTAAGAGTGTATCCATCTTGGTTATTCTCTTGCTCTCATCTCTACATTCGTTCACATGTACAAAAAAAACAACAAGCTAACAAAAATGTATATGCATTGCTGATACATATCTATATGCACATGTCCTATTACGTATAAACAAGTTTAACTATTTTTAGTTTCTTATATGAAATTTTATCGGAGTGTCTTTACATTTTCATACATCAGTCCTCAGCTAATGGCCCAGAGGCTCCAAATTCAGTACCAATCTGCTCGATATAATGACAATCAATTCTTTCCCAGTTTTACCCAGGTAAATCGTTTATTTTGTGAATGAGCATGATTTCAAAAGACAGACGGACAAATGTACATCGCTATATCGACTGGAGTTGCAAAAACATGTTTACTTTATGGGGTCGCAATATATTTTTCGATGCGTTACAAACGGAATGAGAACCTGCACTGTGGTGTAGAGGGTATACAAATTGCAAATGTATTTAATAACAAAAATATTTTATTTCTATAATCTGAAAATGTTTTTTTTTAGTTTAAAAGCTAACATTTATTTTTGGGTTTAAAATTATTTTTATTATTTTTATTTGTTTTCCTGTACTTTTGTGTATTTTTGTCTATTTGAGAGATAATTTTTTTCTTTAGTCTCATTTTACCAAACTTTACCTGAAAATTAAAGGATTGAACCCATTATTACACAATATTCGCTGTTTATCCGATCTTGGCAAATTTAAATTTCATTTGACCGTCGTTACCTCGCAATCTTCTCCCCAATAACCGAATAAAAATTCAAAGTAAAAAGTTTCACTTATACATATCTATAATATTAATAGGCTAGGCGATTTCTTGTGACCGATGTTTTGTTCTATTCTTTTTAGCCGTTTTGCAGATTTACAGATTTTAAAATTTTTTCTTTTATTTTGAGTAAATTGCATTTAAAGTTGCTACTAACGCATACATAAAATGATAAAGGGTCCGCCATCTAACGTTTTTTTTTTCAACTAGTGCTTATTTCGTGAATGGTAACACTTAGCCCATGTCTGATTTGACAGATAATTAGTTTTATCCTTCCGCTGAACGAATACGGTTGTATATACGCTTGAACAATGCTGGGAAATATTGCGACATTACTTTGAAAATCATGGTAATGTTGCAGAATGTGTGCGAAAATTGCGTACGGATTTTGGAAGAAGAGAAGCACCGCCAGCTCCGTATGTTCGTTATCTTGTGAAAAAAGTGAAAGAAACTGGCATCCTCATCGATAAACCAAAGCGTGAAAGGCCAAAAACAGTGCGTACACCCGAGAATATTGCTGCTGTGGCAGAAAGTGTACGTGAAGCGCCATCAACATCAATTCACCGTCGTTCTCAAGAATTGAATATTTCGGAGACATCATTGAGACGAATTTAGCATTAAGACCTTGGTATGACACCATACAAAGTCCAATTGGTTCAGAGTTGAAGGCAACTGACCATCCAATGCGTTTTCGCTTCGCTAAGTGGGCCTGCGATCGACTTACAGAAGATGCCGATTTTGCCAAAAAAAAATCATCTTTTCAGATGAAGCTCATTTTGATCTTGGCGGGTATGTAAACAAGCCAAATTGTCGCATTTGGGTCACAGAAAATCCGCACGCATACATTGAAAAGCCGATACACCCAAAACGAGTCACTGTTTGGTGCGGATTTTGGTCCAGAGGCATAATTGGGCATTTTTCTTCGAAAATGAGCAAGGAGTGGCCGTTACAGTCAATGGCGATCGTTATCGGGCCATGTTGAACGAATTTTTGTTCACAAAAATTGAAGAGGAGGATATTGGCAACATTTGGTTTCAACAGGACGGCGCTACGTGCCACACAGCCGAAGCACTCGATGTCTTGCGCCCTGTTTTTGAAGATCGCATTATCAGCCGCAGAGCTGATGTCATTTGGTCACCTCGGAGCTGTGATTTGACACCGTTGGACTATTATTTGTGGTGCCCTCAAAGATAAGTGTTACGCCAACAAGCCAGGAACAATTGACGCTTTAAAGGACAATATTCGTGAAGCCATTGGTGAAATACAGCTGCACACAATCGATAATGTGCTTAAAAATTGGACCGATCGTGTAGGCTACTGCATGGCCAGCCGAGGCAGCCATTTGAATGAAATTATTTTCCATTATTAACCGGAAGGATTGTACTTTCAAATAAAAAAAGAAATTTGAGATAATATTCCGTAGTTTTTTTTTTATAGCATTTTCAAAAAAAAAAAAAAGTTATTTGGCGGACCGTTTACATATACTATGTGTGTTTTATTAAATTTGTTAATGTGTTTGTTAATGAGTTTGTTATCTTCATTCGCAATAATAATAAACCATAACAGTGTTGGTTTGTGAATTGGCTAAGTTGAAAAATAAAGCTGCCTAGAAATTGCACTCGAACTTCGAGGGCTGGAATCTGTTAGTAATAACTAATTCAATTGGGTTCCATGGAAAATAAACTTTTTATAAGGGAACATAGTCTTACTTAATTATATGATATTGGATTCGTCCAACCACAGCACATTTGACCATTTTTTATTTTCTTTAATTTTGCTTGGTATGTTTTCTTCTTGACCTTGCAACCTCTCAGTCCTCCATCCTGAACACGTCGCACAGTGCTTTGTCCCAGTACATCGATGGGACAAAAATAGAAGGAGTCGTCCTAGGGTAATAAAATTTGGCACGAGTCCCTAATATAATAGAATTAAGAAAATTTCAAAGTATCGACAAAATTGACCACGCCCATCGCCCAGCGCCCATACAAACCTAAATTATTTTTGGCTGTAAAAATTGAACTATTGTCACAAATTTAATGAAAATCGCTTGAAGAGCATATTTATGCAACACCTTTTAAAAAAAATCATTTCATCAACATTGACCACGCCCATCGCCCACCGCCCATACAAACCGAAATTATTTTTGGCTCTAAAAATTGAACTATTGCCACAAATTTCATGAAAATTGCGTGAATTTGCTATGTAAAAGATTTTCAATGCAGAAAATTGTATCCCTAATTTGAAAGAAATTGTATAACGAATTATGGTACCTCCCATACAAATTGTAAAAATCTCGAATATTTATACTTTTTTATTTGAAAAACCGAATTAAAACAAAACTTTTCTTAAAACAGTGCTATAGCAAATTTTTTTTTTTTTTTTTTATTGTAAGAAATGGTAATCACTGTTAGATGCTTCCCAATACTAATCTTTGTTTAACGAATAACTGAATTCATCGTCTTCAATTATATGATTTTCCGGATCGACGTTTTCTATCAAAATATATTTTTCAATTCCGGCTAAAGAAAATGTGTGGTTATTCTTTATGCTCCTCTTGGAAGATAGCACGGGATCTGAATTCAACAACAAATAGGCCATTAAATCTTTATTTGTATTTTCCCGACTCCTTTTTCTCGTATGATATAATCGAGTTTTTCTCACATTTTTGTGGTTGGCTTCCAACGCTTCTTCAGACAGACAACCTAAGAAAAGAATATTTATTATATTATATAAAAGTATAATTATGATTAGTTTGTTTATAATACCTATTGGCAAATTGAAGAACTCGATAACATCACAACCATGAACTAATATCTTATGGACAGTGCTAGGCATATAATACCACCCGTAGTGTATTAAATACATGTTTCTCGTGATTGTAAGAAGATCTTTAAATGCATTTAGATTGATTGGTGATCCACAAGATAACACTCTCAATATGATTGCAAAATTTTCAATAAGTCGCTTATCAGTTATTTCGGCTGCTATGTCACTATTACCAAAAAAACGTCGAGCAGTATTTCCGTCATTGTTGGTTCCAGATCCATGCTTTACTTGGTCTATTATTAAACCTGTTCTTCTTTTGAATTCATTATGAATTCTTGATTTATTTTCCACAAACTGTCCTTTGTTTTCTTTATTGACACGCCAAAGTTTAAAGGGAATTCGGTAAGCAATATGAACAACACACTCAAAAAATTTAATCCAACAATGAAGCGTTGAAAGCCCATATTTGTAATTTTCAGGGTTTGGAACGTTTGAAAGATGTATGTTGTTCATCTCAGTTGGACTTGCATTGCAAATAAAACACCTGCTTGTTGAATTTGTATCACTTAAAATATATGCAACGGCACCATCTATCATTGTGCAATGCATATCGTACGCTACTTGAACTGTCGCACCATTCAATTCAATGACATCACATTCTAGGTTTGTAATACTGTCGTCAATTTCCCGGAAGACCTTTTTAATTAACGCTGGATTCTCCTTTTCATAAACGAATTTAATAGGTCTACAATACAACGTAGATGATGGTGTTTTATTCACCCATAATACATCCTTTGATGTTACGTTCACCATTCTTTAAAGCAAAAGTTAGTCTTTAAAATTTACTAAAATTTTTTACTGAAATAAATTGTTAGTTACCAGAGCTTCCATCAATGCCC
Organism: Cordilura impudica; assembly: GCA_963682025.1. Taxonomy (NCBI): domain Eukaryota; kingdom Metazoa; phylum Arthropoda; class Insecta; order Diptera; family Scathophagidae; genus Cordilura; species Cordilura impudica. The sequence goes on from OY821517.1 coordinate 82,844,510, forward strand.
CACTTGCAAATTAAAGACATTTTACATGCTTTATCTTGTACGTTACAAAGCTCAATTACACTTTCTGCGGTTCTACGCATCAACGTTTTTAAATCAACTTCTGCCGAAATTTCTGTTACTATTATAGGTGGTACCAAATTTTTGTTTTCGTTTTGCAACGCATACAAAGATGGTAAACTATTTGGATGCAGTTCGTTGATTGCCTGATGGAGAATTAGGTACTTTCTTTCTGAAAGGTCTAAATCCATAAATAGTGCCACTGTTTTTGCTACTGATAAGCTTTTTAGATTTGTTTTCTGGCTTCCGGAAACAGTTCCTCAAGAGAGTAATTTTCAATCAAATATGAAACTCTTCGATTTTTTTATTTTGTTTCCAGTTTCTTCAAAGTTTTTTTTCGGTCTTCCACGTGTTTTTGTAATTTGCATGCCTGCTCTTTCTGATTCGGTAGCCAAAGTTGTTGCACTTATTGTCTGCTAAGTATTTTAATTTACATTAATTTAATATTTATAAATTAAAACTTTAATCAAACTTACAGTTTCAACACCAAAAAATGTAAAACCTAACCACTTAGAATGTTTCTTTTCAAAATATTGCCTATTGTAATTGCATTCTTTCCACAATTTTTTCATTTTACTGTTAAAAAAAAATATTGATTGTTGTAATTTTTTCTTATTAATACATGAATCGCCTATTTTCTGTTCCACGTATTTACGTATCACTAATGTTTTATTTTCCGAAGGTGCTTCAAACCAAAAATCAATTATATCAGAGTTTTTTAAAATATTCGCCATCAGTACAGATTTATTACTTTATTCACTTCACTGGACTTCTTTTTAAAACTTCTGTTGATATTGTTATTAGAGATGGACCAGTGGGACTTTTAAGCCACGATTGTTTTCGTGCTTTATATTACATTCACTTGACTGATTATAAGGAATTGGGTCGTGATACGACTATTCACTTTTTCACAAGAAAAAATGGAAGTAAATATTTACTATTACGGAAACTAATTAAAGCAAAGTAACACTTCACTTGTGATTCTAAATTTATCTGTAAATAAACCTAATATATTCATGTATATGCACTATTATTATCAGACACGAATATCGGATTTGCAGCAAGGTTGTGTCACGCGCTCATCTCTAATACATACAAAATGATAAAGCAAGTCACAAAATTTAGTTTATCGTTTGTTTTCCTTTTATTTCTAATTCTACGACTTTAGCGCACTCTGTTGAAACTTTGGTACACTAATTTAATTTTTCATTATTAAGTCACTACTCCGTTACTCGGATTTCAAATTCTATAGTAATTTTATATAATTTGTATTTTCTGTTTTGTATCAAACATCTTAATATTAGTTAAATTTAAGAAAAAATTATGAATTTTGTCATTTTTAAAAAAGGATTTTTTTCAGAGTTGTGGCAAAAAATTGGTTCTAACTCTTTCAGAATCTATTAAACAACCCTTAAGACTCATGAAAAAAACAAAAAAAAAATATCTATTTTTATATAATTTTTTTTAATACTCCATTAAACTAAGGTAATTTTAGAATTTTTACTAAAAAAACACATTTTTCTGTGGAATGAAAAACATATTGTTTTTTAAATATTTGATACAAATTTTATTTTTATTTACTATTGTATGTATTGACGACGAAAAATCCAAAAATTCAGATGTTTATCTAAAAAAAATGTATTTTTAAGAGTTATTTTCCAAAAACTATCATTATTTTTCCTATGTGCATTCATTTTAGCTTGAAATTCATAGACTTTAGCGCCCCCTGGTGGCGTCGTAACAAGTCAAAACGTAGAAATTCATATATATTTATTTTAGTTGTTTTGTTATCTATCGAAAAAAATATATTCCGTCACAATTGACGACAAATTTTTTTTCGATTTTTGTCTATGGGACAAAGCACTGTGCGTCGTATTACGGTTCTAAAAGAAATGTTTTTCTGAAGTCTACGGATATCAATTCAGTAAACTTCAAAGCAGTCAACTTCCTGTTTTATAACACATCTCGAACCAATTTTTGGTGTTTACGATATGTGACCATGCTTGCAATTTCTTTAGTCAAAACGAAGAATATTTTACTAGCAGATCCCAGCCCTCGAAATTCGAGTGCAAATTCTAGGAAATTTTATTTTTTCATTCAATTTATTCCTTTCAATGTTTTTTTTATCTATATTTATTGAACACACACACAAATAAGAACCTAAAGATATTTGAACTACCTTGTAAGTCATCTAAAGGTATACCAATTCACAATTCAACACAGGGGGAGTGATATGCAATTATTATAATGAAATTCGAAAGCGTTATTGTCGTTATTGGTTTATGTCCAAAATTATTTTTCAATTCAACACAGGGCTTTTCATATACAATTTTTGCAAACACATTAACAAATTTAATAAACACACACACAGATTTGTGTAATTTTATGTATGTGTTAGTAACAACTTTAAATTAATTTAACCCCAAAAAAAAATGTTCCAGGCAGTAAATCTATAAATATGGTGGACAGAAATACCTTTCAAATGAGGTGTCTTTGGTCAAAATCGGTTAAAAACTGACAAAATTACATTGGTCACAAGACCTATTAATATAATAGATAAGAATACTAAATTTATAAACCTCTATTACGGTGACTGAATATGTTTATTAGGCCCAAGTAATGCATATTGGGTGATTTGTGATGCATTGAAAAATTATTTGCAACCCCACAAGGTTGATCCTTGATCCTAATAATAACTCTAGTCGATACAGCAATGTCTGTCTGTCTTTCCGTTTGTCAGTCCAAACCGACTAACTTTTTTAAGCCTAAAAACTCAGTTGACAACAGCAACATTAAATCGCAAAACAAATTAGGACAGAAAACGGTAAAGTTTTAATACTCAAAGTATTTAGCGACACTTTCTTTCGACTCGTAATATTTAGAACATTTTTAGTTTTTGTTATACAGTTCTTTTTATTGAAGGAATTTTTGTTTTGTTATTAAATAAAATGTTAAATTAAAAAGAAATACAAACAGAAGAAATCAAAGCTTGAATATACAAAAATGTAAGTATACACTTTATTTTGCCTCTCACTGTACATTTTCATTAAATGTGGACTTTGCGTTTTTACACTCTTAAAACTTTGAAATTTAGAGAACTTTTAAAGATAACTTGGAAAATTGTTTGTGTATATCACGATCTTATTTAAGTCAAAACTGAGATTTTGACTTACCTCCACTTACCTTTCTGATTTCTCTTTCTCATGTGGTTTATGTTTATCCAATCTCCTATCCTTATCGCCACCACCACCACCAACCCCACGATCATCATCTGATTCACCCTTTTTACCAGATCCACCATGTTTATAAGTACGTTTTATAGAATCTGTACAACTTGTAGCAGAACCACCACGTTTTATTTTATTCCATTGTTCTGGAAGTTAAACGCAAATTATTTCAATTTATATGCCGTTTTAGACAAACTTACCCAATTTCTTTTGGAAATCTTCTGGTAAATCCTTTTGATCTGGTAGCGGAGTTAAACCTTGTCCCTCCAATTTTAATTGTCCGGTTTTCCATAAATGCCAATCAATTTTAGCATTCGGCAGTGTGGGAGACATGGGTGCAGACAGCTGAATACCACCAATAGAAGCTTGTTTCTTAACACGCCATTTTTGTAATTTCTTTTTGAAATCAGGTGTAAGATTTTCTTCTAAAAGTTTGGCCGAAATATTACTACTAATGGCCAAAGGACTGGGAGATATAGGTTCGAGCGGTCTGGGGCCAGTAACTGGAGCTATTGTAAGTGATATAAATGATTTAACAGATTTCTTTGCTAATATTTAACCGCATTCCAGTTTACCTCTATTTGGTTTTAATTTTTGCCATTCTTTTCGTTTATTTTCAAATTCTTTATCCAATTTTGCCCGTAATATCAGATAACGTCTGTTGATTTCATCCTGTTGCATTTCAAAGTTTTTCCTCGACGTAAAGTGATTTGGTGAATTCGGTTCCGAAAAATCGCCCCCACTAGACATTTCTTCGCAATCTAATTAGGAAAACCAAATCGTAATGGAAATATGATTTTTTTATTTTAATCTTAAAACATTGCAAAGTTTTGAATACGAACCAAATTCTGTAAAGAAACCGGAATGCCGGGAAGGACTGGAGGGTACAGAAGAATTGGCTGGTGATGTAATTTTTTTAAACTGACGATTTAAGGATTGTGTGCCTTCTTGTGGACTGGCTTTTAATAAATGAGGTGATGAAAAATATTGATTATCGGGGTCATTAAGATCCTAAAATTGTATTGTTGGAAATAAATACATGTGAGTTTAGCTGTTTTTTTTTTTTTTTTTTGAGTTATTACCTGTTGTAAATTCAAATTCAATGGACTAGGTGGACTACGATTTTTACGTTTTTGACCTACTGATATATCAGCCTCAACATCTTCGGGTACCACTTCGAAGTCAGGAACCAATTTACTTCGGCGTAAGGATTTATTCGAAGCTGACTTTGTTGGTATGCCACTATGAAAATCGGCTGTTAAACTATCCGGTGATCTTGATTCCTGTAGTATTGGCTGTGAAACAGGCCGTTCATATTGTGTGTCCAATATATCACTTTTTGATGAGTCTCTTCCTGTTTAAGAATCAATAATAACAAATATTTGTTTATTAAAATTGTTTACAATTTCGCAAATAAACACAAAAGAAGAAATATTACTCATGACGCAAGCGTTATCAATATCGTCCATTGAACTTGCTGAACTTATTGTACCCGGAGTACCAGTTTCGCTAAGAAAATGACCAGATGATGAACTCAAAATACTATCAGCAGAACTGTTGCCACAAGGTAATGATGGTACACGTAAATATCTAATAATAAAATTAAATATATTTATGTTCAGTAAAAAGAAACATTTTTACTACTGATAATAATTTTTTATATTTTTTTTTTTTTTGTGTTAAGGAAACTTTTACTCGCCTTGCAACTTCTGTATTGTTCGGTGTTAAACCTTCATTTAAGGCCGGTACATTAGCTTTTTCCCATTTAAAGGCAGCTTTAACTTTAGTCCATTTTGAAACTTTCGATTTACTCTCGCTATAAGTACTTTGACGTCTTAGCAAATGGCCGGCATTACTTTTCGAGGCATCACGATCTCCTCTCATGCTGGACATGTCCTCAATCATAAAAGACTTACTGCGTTCACGTTGTCTTAGGAAGATAAATAATCATCTTATTAGAATGTATCACAACAACAATTATTCAACATTAATAAAGTGTTACTGTTTGGGATCTTGTGCCTTTGGTTGGTGGCCAGTTTGTTCGGGTCTTAATATAGTCTCTAACAATTCTATACTCTGATCTAGTTCTTGATGATCGATTTCAGTATCCTGAAACGTGGCAGCTATTTGATGTTTCACTGTGGGCTTTGGATCTTCTATCTTATTAAACAAATAATTTCTTTGAAATGTATTTCATCATGTCAAACCAAGGAAAATACACTTACTTTTCTCTCCAATAACCGTACATAACGTAAACATTCTTTGGGTTGACACATTTCTCTTTCCATTGTTAAATACTGATCCCACATTGTATACATACGATTCAATTGTTCTATGGCTCCGTAGGTGGCCAAGGCTGCTGTTATTGTTGAATTTAACCGATATTGCAATGGTGCTATAGTTTCTTCACATTCCTTGCGTATCTTGTCACAACATTGACATTGATGTTTTTCCTCATCTCGTGATCCCTTTCGTTTTATGTTCTCCAGTTGCGACTGAACTTGTGTTGTTGCCGTACTACTACTGGCGGTCTGATGTAAAGTCTTACAATCACTTTTTATCGATTTATTTAACATTTTCTGAAACTCCTCCTGACGTTCGGCGTAGTTGAGTAAGCCATGAAATTCTATGGGTAAATCTTTTTTGGTTGGTGGATAAACAAAAATATTGTCTGTTCTTGTGTGCAGCGGTTCTCTTGGATCTGGTGGTGGTGTTGGCAGCGTTTCTCGCGGAATGATTGTTGAAGTACGTCGTGATGGTGGTCGTGAAGTGGGTGTTGTGGCAGATGATGATGAGGGTGTGTTAATTTGTGATCTATCAACTTGTAGTTTATCCATTCTTGTTATGCTTTGGTTAAGACATTAGACTCTGTAATTAGGATTAATTAGGATAATAAATTGATAATTATATTGCAGTTTTTAAGAATATATCACATATACATATTTTTCAATAAGAATTGATTTAAGATACAGATGCTAAATTCAAAAATCACCCTAAACAAAATCGACAAAACCGAAAATCTCCACAAACAAAAATCTTCAAATGGAGATATAGTTAATAGGTTTCATCTTAGTTCAGATCCTTTAATTATCAGCAAAAGCAAAAATTATGCACAAAAAAATCACAGATGGCACTAGATTTATTAATTATTCCCAAGATTTCAGATGAAGAGCAGTTTAATGAAGTTATTAAAAATGATCAAAAATGGTTATGAAGATGATCTTTAATTTATATTGCTTCCTTAAATGCAAATTTTTAAAATTAATAGAAAAAACATAAAAAAAATAAATGTTTTTACTTTTCCCTTAAACAAGATAAGATAAAAGTAGCTCTTAAATATTTTTAAATATTATAAATTAAAGGATTTCCATAATAATATTAAATACTGAATAATTCAGATATAAGAAAATCTTCCCTATTATGTGAGAAATTTGATTCAACAAAGAAATAATTACAGATAAAATTTACAGCGACATAGAAATCTAAGAAATGAAAATATTGAACTTAAAAATTGGCGAAGAAATTGAAAAGTTGATAAATAAATCATAGAATTACCTTTACTTTAGATAAAGGCTCACCCTCTTTTTGGAATTTAACCAATATTATAAGGAAGTCCTGTAATATTCCCATCCTGAAACAAAATGGTCTTTGTTATAACACCAACCAGGAACAATTTTAAATTTTGTCTCAAACATTTGCGAATTTTAAGCCACCCAATTTTCTGATATAATCAATGCATTAAAAAAAATCATGTGAGTCCGATCACAGGGGAGATGTGTAAACATCTAGTAATTAAAAATTTTTTATGGCTCTTTTTTAAAATCAAACAGAAAGCGTCATTACGTATCACTTATAGCAATCAACTGCAGGGGCTCTGATAATATAAAAATATTTATTATTTATTATTTCAACCGGTTAATTTTTAATTTTTCGTTTTTCATTTTTAATTTTTAATTTTTCATATTTTATTTTCAATTTTTTCATTTTTCGTTTTTAATTTTTCATTCTTCATTTTTTTTTCATTTTTTATTTTTCATTTTTTATTTTAATTTTTTCATTTCTTATTTTTAATTTTTTATTTTTCATTTTTTATTTTTCATTTTTAATTTTCCATTTTTTATTTTTCATTTTTCATTCTTTATTTTTTACTTTTCATTTTTCATTTTTGGTTTTTAAGTTTTCATTTGTCATTTTTCATTTTTCATTTTTCGTTTTTCATTTTTCATTTTTCAGTTTTTATTTTTCAGTTTTCATGTTTCGTTTTTCATTTTTCATTTTTTATTTTTAATTTTTTATTTTTCATTCTTTATTTGTATTTTTTATTTTTTGTTTTTATTTTTTTATTTTTCATTTCTTATTTTTCATTCTATACTTTATTATTTTTTGTTTTTTATTTTTCTTTTTTCTCTTTTCATTTTTTCTTTTTAATTTTTTATTTTTCATTTTATATTTTTTATTTTTCGTTTTTAATTTTTATTTTTCATTTTTCATTTTTAATTTTTTATTTTTCATTTTTCATTTTTCGTTTTTCATTTTTAATTTTTTATTTTTTATATTCATTTTTTTCATTTTTCGTTTTATATTTTTCATTCCTTATTTCTAATTTATTATTTTTCATTTTTTATTTTTAATTTTTTATTTTTTATTTTGAATTTTTTATTTTTAATTTTTCATTTTTTATTTTTAATTTTTAATTTTTCGTTTTAAATTTTTTATTCTTCATTTGTCATTTTTTGCTTTTAATTTTTCTTTTTTTATTTATTATTTTTTATTTTTCTTTTTTTATTTTCATTTATCATATTTTATTTTTCATTTTTAATTTTTTATTTCTTATTTTTCATTTTTGTTTTTATTTCTTATCTTTCATTTCTCATTTTTTATTTTTCATTTTTTAGTTTTCTTTTTTATTTTTCATTTTTCATTTTTCATTTTTTATTTTTTATTTCTTATTTTTCGTTTTTCATTTTTTATTTTTCAATTCTTATTTGTCATTTTTCATTTTTAATTTTTCGTTTTTCATTTTGCATTTCCTATTTTTATTTTTCATTTTATATTTTTAATTTTTTATTTTTCACTTTTCATTTTCATTTTTTATTTTTAATTTTTATTTTTAATTTTTGATTTTTCATTTATTATTTTCCATTTTTAATTTTCAAACCGATTATTATATATCATAATTTTTTCACCAATACAACCATAAGTCACACCGATTTCGTCTTACGGCTCACATGTTATGCTGTTTTTGTGATTTTATTGTGAAATAGAAATTTCCCCCGCTGCGCGTTTACACATCAAAAAATATTTCTTACCTATATTGGTTACGATAACCAAAATTAAATAAATATTACAGTAATGGTTAATTATAACTTTTATTTGAATTCATCAATGTTAATGGTTAAATAAAACCTTTTCGCCATTTCTCTTATAACTGTTACGTCCCTGTGGAAAATTTAAATTCTTTTGTCCACATTTTATTTTATTTTTTTAATTTAAATGGCGCATAAAAAATCAACTTAAACGTAATTTTTTCAATTATCACTTTGTTGAGACTAGAATAAAAATAAACAACTTGTCAAGAAAACGAAAGAGTGTAGAAAGAAATAGCAAAAAATGCTCAAAAACAGAAAGTGAAACTTTTTTCTACTCCGCTTGCTTCTCTATCCCGTTCGCCTACAAAGACGAATCGCTAGCCCATTCACGCAGCGTGGAAATGTTTACATTTTTAACAAATATTTTGAACTTAAGCTTCGCTATTTTCCACAAGAATTTAAAGAATCTAAAGTCATTCCAGTCAAAAAACTAAATAAACCATCAGATTGCCCCTTTGCGTATGGACCCATAAGCTTATTTTCCTCTATTAGTAAAAAATCATAAATCATAGTGGTATAGGGTATAATGAGGTTATGAAACATAACTTTTTCTTTCTCGCACAAACTAGATAAATCACTTGTGAGGAGTATTTCACACAGAAAAAAATATTTGTTGGAAAGCGGTTACCACTAGAAAAATTTATTAAGGTAATAAGAAATTTTTTAGTTATTAGTTAATATTTAAAAATACAACAGATTTTCTTCAATAACTACCGTGCAAACACAAACCTTCTAAAATTAAGGTATTTTTAACAATAAAATTAGTTGCGGTTACCAACTTAGTAAACTAATTTATTTGAGGCAACTTAATTAAATTAAGTAGAACTTGGTGATTGCAACTACAACTGCTATTAGAACTACATTTTGTAAACCGAAAATGTGTTCATAGATAACACTGTACAACACAAAAAAAAAATTACAAGGTCCGGCCTATAAATTTTGATAGAGGAGACAAAATAAAAAGACACGTGTAACGGCGTTTTGAAAGTTTACATCTGAATTTCATTTGAGGTTTTCCAGTGCTGGCACATTCTTAAAAGAGCAAAAAACACCATTAAAACAGGGATTTAAGGGGTTAAAATGTTCCGCAAAAATAGTCCCTGAATATACAAAAAACGGAAAATTCAACCAGAATGTCACAACAAAAGAGAGCTTAGAGTAAATTTATTAAGAATTTTATTTTAATTTATTTTGGAGTATTTCCAATCGAATGGGAACAGCATAAATCAAATTCTGTTGTAAATACCAAAAGAATACAAAAATCGTTTATCTAGATCGAATTTTGATTCAATTCGTCCTTCATTTAAAAATGAAACTTTTAAATATTTTGTGAAAATGTAAGTTTATAAATCATGTGTAAAAAAATTCTATGTGATTTAGAATAACACATATCGCACTCGTTCAACAATACTGTATTAACTCAAAAACTTCAAAGTTTTCAGGAGAGACAAAAAACTGTTTTCTTAATGCTTAAGGAAGTTTTTATTAACAAAAGTTATGCAATATTTAGAAAACCCATCAATTATTGTATTGCGCCACGTAACCTTTTTATTTGTTTATTGTCTGCAGATAGAAAAGCGATTTTTTTTAGTTACTATCATTTTCTTGAATTATTTTTGTTTATAAAAAGTAAATATTTTGAGTTGTGTTTTTTTACATGAAATTTATTGCTGTATTTAATACATTTTTTAATAAATGTGATAAACATGAAATGAAAAAAGACTAAAGTAAACAAAGTTTTTTAAAGCTAAATAAATGATAACAACTGCTAAAAAGTTTAAAATATATATTTTATTAAATTAATTCCCTATTAAATTTTTGTAGTATGATTCGTAATACTTTTTAGGGATTATGTTTTTCTTGACTAGGTCCATAATATCCTTTCTTTTATTTTCCGACAGTGGCAGCTTTCCCAAATAAACACAAGATAACCTGAAATAATAACAAACAAGTAAGTTTGGTATTAGAATTGGAAAATGGGTTTAGAACTTACTCCAGGTTTTTCCAATAATCTGTATACTTCAAATTATCTTTATGTACAAAAACTCTTAAATAGTCTTTGTCCTTGTATGAAGTTTTGTAAAAAAATGAATCGATTTTGTCCTTTTCTACACGGAGAGTTTTAATACTATGCCAATTTATTTTTTGGCGCTCCTCATTTACAACAAAATTTTTGCCCCACAGTTCCTGTAAGGCCTTTAGATCATAAAAATCTTCATGAGACAATTCGTGAACTTTATATGGCATTCCAGTCTTTTTAGCTGTTGCTATTAGAGCCGTATATTCACCTGGTGTATATATTGGTCTGCTGACTAGATGCCTTTTTACCTGTTTCTCAATTACGCTGTGTACATTATCACCTTCGTTTTGAGTATGGCCTTGGATTAGATATTTATGTGTTATACTTCTTAAGTTATACTTTTGTAGAGCATAAAAATACATGGAGAGTAAGTACTTATTTTTTTGCTGTCCACAGCAATTGTCAGAATAAAAAATTAAATCCAAGTCCTGAGCGTTATTTAATTTTGACACCAAATTTTTTATATATTGAAGTACACAACTACCTATTTCATTTGCTCCACGTTTTCCTTCTACTTCCGTCCAGAAAAAGCATTCAACATGTTTTGCTTTGAGATGACTGACAGTGAAATTATAGCAATTTATTTTGCTTGATGTCATCCCTTTTGGAAGTGGGAGAACTGCTTGCAGGTCGTAAACAACTGCTTTGCAATTTTTTTTTATCAAAATCTTTTTCCTTTCTGCATAAGTACTTTTCTTCTTGGTGTATGTTGTAAACCTCGTTTAAGTCTTTCTTTTCATTCTCATCTGAATTCAAGAATGATTCGCAAAGATCGCATTGATCCTTTTTTGGTTTAAAAAGTGAAATATTAAATTCGTTCTTGAAAATTCTGTAGAACATACTTTTATTACCAGGTGGAAAATTTGCAGATTCTCGAAAGTCCTTGTAATCCCTGTATAGGTCCGTTAGGCTTTTGCCACTCCCAATGTACTCACGAGTTGTTTGAGCACGTAAGTAGTGACTGTCGACCTTGGAATATTGTTAATAAATTGCCTTATGCTATTTTTAACTTAAGGGTTCACGGTTAAATGGTTACTATGCTTTCCACGATAGTCTATATCTACAAAACCATCTTCGTCCTTCTTTTTAATAACCGCTGCTATGACTGTATCATTTATGTCAAGTGTTGCTTTAAAAAAAAACTTACACACTCTTACTTGTCCTGAGTTAATTTCGAAGAAAAATGCATTGTTCAATCTGCGTAAATCTTGAGTGCAGGAGTATCTGTACTTTGGCTTAATTAGTTTCATATTTTTGGCTATAAATTCTCTTTGTCTCTGCAAGCTAATCATATCCCAATATTTTTGAAATATTTCATAACGCGATGATTGTGTTATTATTTTACTACATTGAAGGCGACACTTTTCTCCACAAGCATCTCGCAAACGCCTCTCTTTTATTGTCTTTGAAGAATTATAAATCGATGAATACGAATACCCTGAGTTTCGTAATTTTTTTTGCCGTTCTTGTCGTTTATTATGATGTCCACTTTTTTCGCATTTCCTTTTTCTTAGCACTTTCTCATGTAAATCGAACTCCGAAGAACTGCTATCATTCACTGTACGTGGATCAAAATCATTTTCCGAATTGTTACTGAACGGATCTGGAGAGCTGCTGCCAGAAGAATGACAACTTTCACTACCTATATTTATTGCATTGCGTAATAATGAATAGTGCTCTTCATTTGGACAACTCATTTTGTTAAGTGAACTTATTAGACCTTTTGATTTCAAGTATTCACTATTATGTATAATAAACTTAATAATAAAATTTCTAGCTGATTAAAAATGCAATGTCATTAAAATTATTTGATCAAAGCAGTAATAACTCAACAAAAAACAGAATTATTTCACGAAAACAGTAACAACTCAAATAAAAAGTTAAGCATTATTTCATGAAAACAATCATATTTCAAGTTAAAACAAAACATTTACTTAGCCTGGATCAATTAAACAGTTGCAACTCAAAATACTACCTGACTAAAATAAACTTTTATTATTAGAATAACAACTTAACTCAAAATACTACTCTTTATACGAAAAAACAATTATTTGTTAAGACCAATCACTTCAAACAACTCAAAATAATTTTGTTTTCTTGATTCATAGAAATAACCCATTGCAGCAGGAAAAAGGTCACAACATGTAATTTTATTAAGAAAGAGTAATCAGAACTATGGGAATTTTGAACCATAGGTGGACATAAGTTTATGTATTGTTTTTTGCCAAAAAGATAAAATAAAAAAATTTTGAGTTAATACAGTATTGTTGAACGAGTGCGATATGATTCTAGTGTGTAAATGAAATACTGAACCTGAAGGTGGAATTGAGTCTATATGACCGAAAACATGCTGAAAAAGTTCTTGATTGTCACATAACTAATCGATATGTCAAATCGTGATTGCCAGGCTTTGGTTTCGACAACAACCTGCTGAGTTGTTCAACACTTTGGCTCTCGACGAGTATACGATTAAATGTCTCGCGGCTTCAATGACCAGATGAAAAATGAAGTCAAGATGCTTTCTACTACTTCTCTCGGTAAGGCAGTCGTTGTGTAAGTATTCAAGTAAAGAAGGAAGTATTTACCATGGAAGTACCATTCAGTTCTACATACATTTTAAACAAGATAATTGGGAAAGTATCCGCCAGTATTTTCTGTAACACAAGAAGCAAAGCCGATTAGTTGACTGAATAGATGATTATTTGTAAATTTTATATATATATATATGTGATTATTTATTTTTGCTGTATTCACTTCATTTAATATTTATCGATATGGCATAATTTTAAATTGGTGAAACAACAAAATATTTTTATTCCAAAACCGTTAAATTGTAATACTTGTAAAGTCACGGATGTTGTAATGGAACAAGGGATTACTAATTAATTTTATTTTATGTTATTAGATACTATTGGATATATGTAGTTCAATGAATATTACATTTGTAAATTATTAATAAATAATGAAATCTTAATAACAATTTTTATATTTCTATTGTATATCCGATATATAGTTGTCATAATCAATAAATATAATGAATAATTCTATGGTACCAACTAAATGTAACCATTAACACAATGGAATTTATATATAAAATCAATTGCTTTTACCATTGGACTATACAATTCAATATTCACAACAGAATAATATGATAGTAAAGGGTCCGCCATCTAACGTTTTTTTTTCAACTCTAGTGCTTATTTCGTGAATGGTAACACTTAGCTCATGTCTGATTTGACAGATAATTAGTTTTATCCTTCCACTGAACGAATATGGTTGTGTATACGCTAGAACAACGCTGGTAAATATTGCGACATTAATTTGAAAATCATGGTAATGTTGCAGAATGTGTGCGAAAATTGCGTACGGATTTTGGAAGAAGAGAAGCACCGTCAGCTCCGTATGTTCGTTATCTTGTGAAAAAAGTGAAAGAAACTGGCATCCTCATCGATAAACCAAAGCGTGAAAAGCCAAAAACAGTGCGTACACCCGAGAATATTGCTGCTGTGGCAGAAAGTGTGCGTGAAGCGCCATCAACATCAATTCACCGTCGTTCTCAAGAATTGAACATTTCGGAGGCATCAAAAAAATCATCTTTTCAGATGAAGCTCATTTTGATCTTGGCGGGTATGTAAACAAGCAAAATTGTCGCATTTGGGGCATAGAAAACCCGCACGCATACATTGAAAAGCCGATACACCCAAAACGAGTCACTGTTTGGTGCGGATTTTGGTCCAGAGGCATAATTGGGCCATTTTTCTTTCTAAAATGAGCAAGGAGTGGCCGTTACAGTCAATGGCGATCGTTATCTGGCCATGTTGAACGAATTTTTGTTCACAAAAATTGAAGAGGAGGATATTGGCAACATTTGGTTTCAACAGGACGGCGCTACGTGCCACACAGCGGAAGCTACACTCGATGTTTTGCGCCCTGTTTTTGAAGATCACATTATCAGCCGCAGAGCTGATATCGTTTGGCCACCTCGGAGCTGCGATTTGACACCATTGGACTATTATTTGTGGGGTGCCCTAAAGATAAGTGTTACGCCAACAAGCCAGAGACAATTGACGCTTTAAAGGACAATATTCGTGAAGCCATTGGTGAAATACAGCTGCACACAATCGATAATGTGCTTAAAAATTGGACCGATCGTGTAGGCTACTGCATGGCCAGCCGAGGCAGCCATTTGAATGAAATTATTTTCCATTAGTAATCGGATTAATACTTTTATCAATCATGTTGCTTAGAAACTTAGTACATTGATTATAAAAAGTTTGCTCGGCTATATTTGAAGATCGTTGGCTTTTTCTTTTAAAGCTTCTTCTTAGTTTTATATATTTCACAGTACTTTCTGGTAATGTGTAATTATTTTGTTGAGTTATTTTAGGTGTAGACACATCCCTTGCTTCGAAAACTACATTTATAAATTTTTGGATTTCCTGATCAATTACTGCCTTAGTATTGTATATATCGGAAAATAATGTAATTTTATTGTCTAAAAAATTCATATAAATGTTCCAGTTGGTTGCACTATAATCATAATAATTGAGGTCAACCTGCAAGGCCATTGACCTTTTAAGTGTACATATAATGGGGCGATGGTCTGATGGTATTTCGTAATCCATTGTTTTAACGTCTATATTTAAAGCGGAGTTGCTTAAAATAATATCGACTGTGGATGCTTCGCGATTGTGTTGATGGGGGGAATAGGGTTGGACTATTGGGATAGTGAATAAAAAAATTGCTTGATTGCTGTAGGTTGTTGAGTGCGATTCCTGCAGTATTATTTGAACGACAATTCCATGAACAATGTTTGGCATTTAGGGCACCAAAAACTATGTATTCTTTGGTGGAAGGTGTTAGGTTCAAGATATCAGCACAGAAGTTATGGGTATATCTTGGTGAATATAACGAAGATACAACAATAGGTGTATTATTTATAATAACTTCAATTGAGATGTTTTCGATTGATGAGGTGTTTGATATAAAGAGGTTTTTATGAGCGACAGATTTATGAATTAACAGAGCTACTCCTCCTCCTCTAGCATCTGTTCTGTCACTTCTATATAAATAATAATTTTTAAAAAAGGGTCTATGATTTTCTGAAAAAAATGTTTCATTCAAAGACGCTATTTTAATATTTTCTCGTTCAATTAGTATCTCGAATTCTTTTAATTTAGAAAAGTTTGAAATGCCATTAGCATTCAAGTGATTAAAAAAAAAAAATTTGAGATAATATTCAGTAGTTTTTTTTTATAGCATTTTCAAAAAAAAAAAAGTTATTTGGCGGACCCTTTACATGGGACTACATAAATTCCGTTGGCAACCAATTCGGATGCAACAGCGAATCTGTTTTCTGTGTGTAGCCTACTAATAAAAATTATCCGCGATATAAATTAGTTTTATTTGAATTTTGTTGACCCTTACCCTTAAGCAAACACCAAAGTGTATTCACACAAAAGGACCCGAGGGCCTGGGTGGGACTGTATGGTGTGGACTAGTATTTTTTTTTTTGAATAAACTATATTAATATTCACAAGAAATTATAGGTTCATATAAAAAACACAACGAAATATTAAAAAAGAGTATATAAAAAAAAATTAAATTTAATTTTGTAAAATTAAAGGCATATTTATGAATTCAAATTTAGTCTTGATTACATTTAAAGCAAATTTAATAAAATTTTAAATGTTGAAGACAAACAGGACTTTACAAATTACGCACTTCAATTTGTTTTTCAAGACTTTTGGGTCCGCTTTCTTGACTCAATATGTTTATATGTAGGTTCCTGTAAAAAGATGGAAAAAATAATTACATATTGTAAATAATTTTCCTTTGATTACCTGAATTTTTCATACCATATACCACTATGTGGTCAGGGTATAATGACTTTGTGCTAATGTTTGTAACTACCAAAAATATTTGACCTAGACCTTTTATTATACCGATCGACTCAGAATCACTTTCTGAGTCGATTTAGCGATATTCGTCCGTCCGTCCATCTGTCTGTGCGTCCATGTAAACTTTGTAATCAAACTACAGGTCGCAAATATGAACATATTTTGATGAAATTTGATATATAAGCTTCTGTCAGCCATGGCATGAACGCTATTAAATTGATGAAAATCGGTGCATGTTCAGATCTGGTCCCCATATAAATGACCCCTATGAAATCGACTTAAATTGTCATAAGTCAAAAAAGAAAAGTATTGCATAAATTTTTCTCAAATTTTGCATTAATATATTCTTGCAAAAAATAAGTGACCTTAAGAAATATGGTCGGGATCGGTCCATTCTTCGATCTAGTCCCTATATAAATATAGCATCCGATATGAACTTTTTCATATTCAAAGGCGACAAAATTAATAAAAATGCCACTCAAATTTGGTTTATGCTTATTTTCAATATCCACTTAGTTGGACCGAAGAGATGGGATCTCTAAACCCATGGTATAGGGTATAGTATATAACGGGTGATTTTTTTGAGGTTAGGATTTTCATGCATTAGTATTTGACAGATCACGTGGGATTTCAGACATGGTGTCAAAGAGAAAGATGCTCAGTATGCTTTGACATTTCATCATGAATAGACTTACTAACGAGCAACGCTTGCAAATCATTGAATTTTATTACCAAAATCAGTGTTCGGTTCGAAATGTGTTTCGCGCTTTACGTCCGATTTATGGTCTACATAATCGACCAAGTGAGCAAACAATTAATGCGATTGTGACCAAGTTTCGCACTCAGTTTACTTTATTGGACATTAAACCAACCACACGAATGCGTACAGTGCGTACAGAAGAGAATATTGCGTCTGTTTCTGAGAGTGTTACTGAAGACCGTGAAATGTCGATTCGTCGCCGTTCGCAGCAATTGGGTTTGTGTTATTCGAACACATGGAAGATTTTACGCAAAGATCTTGGTGTAAAACCGTATAAAATACAGCTCGTGCAAGAACTGAAGCCGAACGATCTGCCACAACGTCTAATTTTCAGTGAATGGGCCCTAGAAAAGTTGGCAGAAAATCCGCTTTTTTATCGACAAATTTTGTTCAGCGATGAGGCTCATTTCTGGTTGAATGGCTTCGTAAATAAGCAAAATTGCCGTATTTGGAGTGAAGAGCAACCAGAAGCCGTTCAAGAACTGCCCATGCATCCCGAAAAATGCACTGTTTGGTGTGGTTTGTACGCTGGTGGAATCATTGGACCGTATTTTTTCAAAGATGCTGTTGGACGCAACGTTACGGTGAATGGCGATCGCTATCGTTCGATGCTAACAAACTTTTTGTTGCCAAAAATGGAAGAACTGAACTTGGTTGACATGTGGTTTCAACAAGATGGCGCTACATGCCACACAGCTCGCGATTCTATGGCCATTTTGAGGGAAAACTTCGGAGAACAATTCATCTCAAGAAATGGACCGGTAAGTTGGCCACCAAGATCATGCGATTTGACGCCTTTAGACTATTTTTTGTGGGGCTACGTCAAGTCTAAAGTCTACAGAAATAAGCCAGCAACTATTCCAGCTTTGGAAGACAACATTTCCGAAGAAATTCGGGCTATTCCGGCCGAAATGCTCGAAAAAGTTGCCCAAAATTGGACTTTCCGAATGGACCACCTAAGACGCAGCCGCGGTCAACATTTAAATGA
Source organism: Cordilura impudica (assembly GCA_963682025.1). Taxonomy (NCBI): domain Eukaryota; kingdom Metazoa; phylum Arthropoda; class Insecta; order Diptera; family Scathophagidae; genus Cordilura; species Cordilura impudica. The sequence goes on from OY821517.1 coordinate 82,862,891, forward strand.
AATTATCTTCAAAAAGTAAATGTCATGGACCAATCTAACGTTTCAAATAAAGAACCGATGAGATTTTGCAAATTTTATGCGTTTTTTTTTAAAAAAAAGTTATCAAGCTCTTAAAAAATCACCCGTTATATATATAATTTTATTCTTGTTTTATTTAAGAAAGCTTCTATTCCTGATCTACTACCAAAATTTGCTGTAATTTTTTTGTTCTTACTACGTTCTTCAACGCAACGGTATGAAATCTGTTCAGAAAGTCGAGATACAAATTTTCTTCTGGTATCTTCTTTGTTCTTTACAAACATACTTTCATCATATATTACGTAAGAATCTAAAGCCTATTGTAAAAAAGTGCCAAAGTCCACCGATTTGTCCTACGTTTAGTAGTATATTTGCCAAGCATTTGATCTATACCTGACTTAGTTTTGTTAGGGTGCATGATGGCTTTCGGTTTTTTGTTCACTCCAGTAACAGATATATATGTATATTGATTCCTATAATTCCAAGTTGGAACAAAGGGCCGTAAGTAACAGATGATCATAATGAACTGTTATTATATTTTTTTTTTCTTGGAACATAAGAGCATATTGCAATGTTGTCATGGAATCCAAATTCACTGGACGAATCTTCTCGTTTTGGATGTTTTTTCATTTCTAATGGAATACATCGCTTGTTGCTTCTAAGGGTACCAACAAAACCTAGTCATTAGTCGTTTACACAAACCTAATGTAGTAAGAAAGTTATCAGCTACGATTGTTCTCCCAGAACCCTTATAACGCATTGCAAGGCATATTGCTCGTTTTTTTCCGTTTTTCTGCTCGAATTTGATCCTGCTCTCTGCCAGTATATATATATATATTTACCTTCTAAAGGGAAATGAGTTTTTGCGTCACATGCCCACCATATTTTGATGCCAGGTTTCGAAGGAATATACTGTGTAAACTTTGTTCTTCCTCTGAACGGAAGAATTACTTTTTAAGAATTAGTTTTTAAGTTTATATTTAGTAAGTGCCAAATATCTCGTATTAGAGCTGCTTTGTTAGACTGAGACCGAAATAACCTAGTACGGATATCATCGAATCGTATAAACCACAAGAGATTTTGAAATTTCTTCAAGGATATTAATACTCGAAATATAGATATATTATTCGTTTTCCAGAACTCTGAGGTAGGCTGTGTAAATCAAGATTCCCATCTCTAACGCTTCCATAGTAATTATATTCCAAACTTGCTGTTTATCTGTACATAGTGTTTTTATTGAAGATTTCATAATCCTTTTTAGCATGCTTATTTGTTTCACACACTATTGTTTCTTTTATGTCATTTGAAAAAAATCTTTTGAATATTTCTATCTCAGTAAAATCTTTAGTTGAAGGTCCACCACGACACTTCAATACGTTATGAGCCATAAATCTTCTGGAAACCAAAGTAGACTTAGACCACTTTGTTTTATCCTTTCCGTAGCAAAAACCATTTTCGTTTTCATTATGTTCTTTACTTTCGGATGAATCTTCAATTTCGTTGTCAACTTGTAATTCTGTCTCGATATCCGAAGCTTCATCTTCTATATTATTATCTTCATTTCCATGGGCCTGATTCTGAATTTCGTTTTCTATATCATTGGCTATTGCCTCTGCCAATCTTTCAAAATAATTAGGATCAGATTTGAAAACTGTTTCTAATATTACATCTACTTTCTTACTCATTGTAACACACTTGTCAACTGATACCACAAAACTAACAGGGGCCAAATCACGAATTATGGTTCTTAATTAAGAGTAAAAGTGAAACGAGGTGTGATTTTTGACCGTCTTCTTTAAATAATAAACCAAAATATGGAATTTCGATCGATTTTACTCGATATCGAATGCGGTGATTTGGCCCCAGGTCAACCTAAATAAGAGCGTTGAGCGTTGATGAGATTGTGCAAACAAAAGATTCTGCTTTTTATACAAAAGCACAAAAATTACCGTTATAAATTGCTATCACAATCACTAGCAGAAAGAACACTTTGTTGTCAACTTGCAAAATTCTTCGAAATAAAAGTAAAGAAAGATCTTTTTGGGTTGCGTGTGCTTTTTTATATATTTTGGTTTGATTTTGTTCAGTACGGTCGATATGTAACATTGCAGGGCCTGCCTAGGACCTGGTAGTACAAATATGAATAAGGAGTTCTTGAGTATGATTGCCACACCCACAGATAAAAATATTTTATTTTTCCCCAACTTTTCTACGCAAAATACCTTTATTGAGAAGTTCATAAAAAATTATCAGTGCCTGTCGATGTTATTTAGGTAAAAAAATTAAGAAAAAGTTAAAAAATTCCTGGCAAGGACCTGGTATCCACTTAAGGGTTAAAATTAATTTTTTTTTATTTTCCAAGTTCAAACCTCAATAGCTGGAGAAATATTCAATACTTGTGCGTAAAACTAAATACGATAGATGGGTCTTGAAAATACCTCTCTTTTGGAACCAAGAATGTCTCTTGTGCCATTAGAAGAATTATTTAAAAAAAAAAATAAGACAAAAATATTTTTTAACCGCATTGTACTCCCCCTAAACATGGGGTTTGTTCGCAAATATGCAAATTTCATGATGGGTGTTTCGAAAACCTATCTAACGCATTAATTTTAAGCCCAAATATTGGAAATTTTTTTAAGTTCATTCCTTAAACTAAAAACACAATACAACAGCCACTCTGGTGGAGCAAATCCAGGTCAAGGTGAAAATTCTAGTACAGTAAAAGCTTCAAAGAGTTTGGCATTCTCAGGCCAAACTTTTTTCATGACCTTTTCCTTATCTTGATGTTTAGCTATAAGTCAAGAACCATTGATAATTTCTCATTTCATTGGTCTGAGAACGTCAGAAGTGATTTATATGGGTTACATGAAAAAAATTGTGAGTTTATCGTTATAATAAAAAGTACCCACCTACCCGATTAACATTTATAATAAATTCATTTCAGATTAAATTTTTTTAGTTAAATATCAAACGCTGCTAAACTGTGGTATTTTCAAAAATAAATAATTTGTATACCCTATACCACTATGTGGTTACTGGTATAATGAGTTTGTGCTGATGTTTGTGACTACCAAAAATATTTGATCTAGACCCAACTTTTATTTTACCGATCGACGCGGAAACTGATTTCGACCGTCTATGTGTCCATATAAAACCTGTAACCAAACTACAGATCGCAAATACGAATATATTTTGATGGAATATAGTACATTAATTTTTATCGACCATAGGACGAACGCTATTAAACTTGGTGAAAATCAGTAAAAATAACAACCCAATACATGCGTTAGAAAAGTCTACTTTCATTGATGGCTTAAAAAAACATCGACAAATGCATAAACGTTTTGCGCACACTTTTGTGATGGTGTGTTTTTCCGATATAAAATGTGTAACTTTTTTCTTTTTTGATGCTCTCACTTAAAAAAATTGATTTGCACTTCCTTCTCGGGAAAATGTCAATTCTTTCTAGAAGATTTCATTTTTAATACAATGCCGTGAACGTATAATATTGTATTGTCCACTAATCAGTATGTTCAAAATAAACCGGCTAGGACCCATTTGTAGTCATAATCGCCATACAAAGTAAATACCCGGTCTTCACTTAAATCTATCAAAAAAACAAGTAAGAAAATTATAGTCGGTCTAGACCGACTATACGATACCCTATACAATGCGTTTAGAGACCCCATCTCTTAGACCCAACTAACTGGATATAGAAAATAATCATAAACCAAATTTGAGTGGGATTTTTATTAATTTTTTTGGCTGCAGATATGAAAAAGTTCATATCGGATGCTATATCTATATGGGGACTAGGCCCAAGAATGGACCGATCCTGGCCATGTTTGGTAAAGTCTCTTGTATTTTGCAAAAATATATACAAACAAAATTTGAGAAGAATCAGTGCAATATTTTTGTTTTTTGATAGATTTAAGTGAAGATCGGGAAGCAGCTCTATATGGGGCCTATGACTAAGAGTTGTCCCATAGGGCTCATTTTTGGACTACTGATTAATGGATGTAATAAACACATACAAACCCAATTTGACTAACATTTATATGATAATTTAGATTTTATGGCAATTTATGTTGCTTTCATAGGGGTCATTGGTATGGGGGCTAGGTCTGAACATGGACCGATTCTTACCAATTTCAATAGCGTTCATCCTATTGCCGACAAAAGCTTATACACCAAATTTCATCAAAATATATTCATATTTGCGACCTGCAGTTTGATTACAAGCTTTACATGGACACACAGACGGACGGACGACGGACATCGTTAACTCGAATCAGATAGTGATTCTGATTCGATCGGTATAATAAAAGATGGGTCTAGGTCAAATATTTTTGGTAGTTACAAACAGCAGCACAAAGTCATTATAGTGGTATAGGGTATAAAAAACAAAAATATCTCAAGGGTGTGAAGATAAATATCGAAATAAATATCTGTTATTTAACGGAGAAGATTAATGTTAACATTTTCTGTTAAGTACTTAACATGAGCAAAAAAATTTTTTTTATTCAATTAAAAAACGAATATCTAAATAGTTTAGTAACTAAATTAGGCCACGGCTTATTTCCCCGAAGGGTTGTGTTTTGTTCAACACAATTTCTAAAATGGGTATGGATGTGGTGTCAAGCGGAGAACCAACATACTGGCCAACAGATGGGCAAAAAATACCCGATTTGATCGATTACGGATTAACGAAGAACATCGCAAAATAACTTGTGCATGTAGAATCTTCATTGAAACTCTCGTTTGACCACACACCCGTTTTTGTTACTATTTCGAACCCCCAAAAAATTGTGTCCCCATCTGGTGATTTAACGCTTTCAAGTAATATTGATTGGCTAAAATACAAAAAGTTTCTTAGTACCCATTGCACAGAAAGCTTTCCGCTAAGAACACCAGATGATATTGACCTCTCGATTGTTAACGTCGAACGAAATCTCAAACTAGCTGCTCAACTTGCTACTAAACATCCTCGTCACACCAGGCCATGTAGATGTTGAAAGGCTATTAGGTGAATAAAGAAGAATTCGAAGAGAGTGGCAATGGCACAGATCTCCTCAACTTAAGCAACAATTGAAGGAATGCACGAAAAACCTACAGAAACTGCGTGAAACACAAAGAAACGCTAAATAGAATAGTTATCTTGAAAAACTGGATCCAACAGAAAAAACTGATTACTCTTTGCGGCATGCTACAAAAAATCTTAAAAGTCCTTTTGTACGAAAGCCTCCTCTAAGAAGGAAAGTGGAGGATGGGCTAGGAATGACAAAGAGAAGGGAGATCTGTTTGTGGAATATCTAAAAAAAGTTTTTACTCAAAATATAACCTCTAGTTCTATTGATGAGTTGCCACCTATTACTTCACAGCGTAGAGCAGTGTCGTTTTGAGATGCGAGAGGTCGAAAAGGCTATTGTTGATTTAGAACCCCCAAAAAAGCATCGGGGATCGATGGGATCAGTAATAAAATGCTTTTGGAATTACCCCGAATAGCATTAAGAATAATTCTGTTTATTTTTATTGCTATAATACGCCTTGAACATTTTCCCCCAGAATGGAAAGTTTCACTCGTTACAATGATACCTAAACCAGGTAAAGATCACACAAAGGCCGATTCGTAAAGGCCAATAAGTTTACTGTCCAACTTGTCAAAATTATTCAAGAGAATTTTGGAAAACAAAATTAAAATATCCGTAGATCAAAATAATGTCATTCCAGCACATCAATTTGGTTTCAGACGAAAACACAGCACCACTGAGCAAGTTCACAGAAATGTAAGTACCATAAGAAGAGCTTTTGAAGAGAAAAAGTACTGGGGTCGAATCGTCGCATTTGTCATCGAAATTTTTCGATCGAAATTTTTTTTTATTTTCCAAAATCAAATACTAAGAGTAATTTTACTCTGTCACAGCGAACGGGTTATGGTCCATGGCTAATAAAAAAAAGTGAAACGAGGTCTGGCATTTGTCCGTCTATTCGAAATAATAAACTAAAATATGGAATTTCGATTCATTTTACTCGATATCGAATGCGACGATTTGCCCCCTGCTCTGCACTTTTTATAGACGGTCTCGGAAGCCTTCGACCGAGTTTGGCACGAGGGACTCCTCTGATGAAGTTGAACAGAGAGCTATATAATTAATAGAAAGCTCCCTATAAGAGAGAAAAGCTTTGTGAGCCCTCCACAGACAATTCATGCTGGTGTACCACAAGTTAGTATCTTGGGCCCGCTTATGTACATCCTTTACACATCAGACATGCCAACAAATGAAAACACACTTACATCGACTGTTGTGGACAGTCAACAGTCAACAACAGCATCTCTTCTTTTACAGAGCCATTTTTAAATAAATGAACAAAAGTGTATCAACGTAATTTTTACCCTAAGGAGGGAGACTTGCCCTCAAATTCGAATTAGGAACCAGCCTATACCTCAACATTCCTCTGTTAAATATCTCGGACTACATCTTGATCGCCGACTTACCTGGAAAAGCCATATAAACACAAATAAAATTTAAATTTGTTATATTTATAGTAATTTTTCAGACATATTGCAATTAATAATATGCAAATTTTAATTTTGTTTCAATGGTGCATGGTAAAGAAGAAGAAGAAGAAAGCGTACATTTAAAAAATTCATAACTACACTGTATTCTTATATATGCTTTCTTCTTCTTCTTTACCACGCACCATTGAAACAAAATTAAAAAAAAAAATTCTGAAAAATTACTATAAATCTAACAAACAAACAAAAAATTTCGCTTCAAAGCGTCATCTCAAATATATGTATGTAAAGTGCATATGTAGTATGTACAAAACCGTACATCACATATGACAACTCTTACGAAACTGAGAATAGTGGAAATTAGAAGTATAAATGCAAAAAATATTAAAAATTCAAAAAAATAACGATTGTTTGTTTGGACAGAGTTGTATCTTCTGAAATTAATACGAAGTAAAAGCTGTATGGTACGAAAACTGATTCTAACCATACTGCTCGTGGGCCTGACACTAGGTGAGTGTGTTAAAGCGCTGACCAAAAAGTACGAGTGTATGTGAAGGTTCATGGTTCAAACCTCACGGCCGCCCTAAGTAGAAAAAATTCATATAGAAACAATCTATTATTCAATTATAACATAACAATTATCACAATGTTCAATAAATCGCTGATGGAAGCTGAAATGCCAGCAACCGGTCCGATTAAGAATACAGTGTAGTTATGAATTTTTGAAATATATGCTTTCTTCGTCTTCTTTACCACGTACCATTGAAATTGAAATTAGACCAATTCACATGGCTAATTGGCAGGAACTCAAAGTTAAGTCTCGATTGTAAGCTCTTGATTTATAACTCGATTTTCAAACCCATTTGGTGTTATGGTATACAGTTATGGGGAACAGCCTCAGCTTCAAACACGGAAAGAATACAAAGATGCCAAAACAAGATTTTGAGAATGATTACAGGCGCACCATGGTACGTAAGAACTCACATTTGCACAGAGACTTAAATGTTTCTCTAGTAAAGTACGAAATCACTAGATTAAGTGCAAACTATTTGGAAAAGCTAGAGTCTCACCCGAATCCTCTAGCACGTAACTTAATCAACAATCGTATCTGCCAACGCTTAAGAAGGAGGGAGACTGCTAATCTCATTGGATGAAAAAGGGATTGATACAATTTTTTCTTTTTTTATCATTAGATTGCATATGTATATAAAACAAATGAAATTTTGTATGGCACTGGCTGGATTTAAGTTTTAGTTTTAAAATTTGAATAACTTATTGTTAGTTCACAAACCTATTTGAAGATTCAAGAAATAAAGATGATTTACAAAAAAAAATATATATATATGGGGGATTTCATGTCAAGTGCACCAACTTTTGAAACCGATGTCTTCCGATCGGGATGAAATTTGCACCAAGGTTAGTCCTATTGGATAGTAGTTTAGACACAATTTTTCAACAAGATCGGTCCAGATCTCTCTGAGTTAGAGGGGATCAAAATTTGACATTTTGGCCAAACAGGTGTTTTTTCTCATCCATGTAACTTATTACCTATTGTTCTTAGAAAATTTTCTCCCAAATAGTTTAGATAGCTATTTCTTCAATATTTCGGAAAAAAATACTTAAAAAAAAAAATTGTAGACTTTTTTTTTTGCTAATTTTTTTTTTCCATAAGAAAGCTTAGGATTTTTCCTTTAAGAGCTTTTTGGTCGCTTAGTGGGATGGGAGTGGGATATCTATCAAAAAAAAAATGTTTTGTAACTCAAGACAACGGTTTTTCAATTTTTCACAAATGCACTATTTTGAATTTTTTCCCATTTGTGTGTAAAACCTTACAAATAAAACTTATACTGAGAAACAAGACAAATTAACCTTTCCGAAGGTATATAACATACCTAACTAAAATTTTATACCCTCGATACTGTAATACCCAGAATATGTTAACCTCAGGGAAAAAATCGCTTTTTTTTTCTATAGAAATGTTGAAAAATTATTATTTTTTATTTATTTTTAATAATAATTCAATTAATGTATAATAATAATAATAATATTAAAAATAAAAAGATAAATAATTTATTAAAATTGAATCTTAATTGCATTAGATCCATTTATATCATAACTATTTTTATACTTAATTTATTGTAGCTGATGAAGTATTTAAGTCTTGTAAATTTTTAAATACCCAGTCTTTCATCCAGCTTTTTTGTCGCCTTTATTTACTGCGTTTTTTTGTCAATCCTTTCTTGGCGTTACTAGGTTCAGCTGTTGATTTCGCTGCTGGTTTATTTGTTGTCTTTGGAAAGAAATCGCATTGAATAGAGGCAGAAAACTTTTTCAACTTGAGTCTTCCATCGACAAGCGGTATAAAAGCATGATATTGAGCGGTGCCATCGATTGTTACCGCAGCATCGATTCTGCTCTTCAGTGTTTTCAATGTTTCCTGATAATCCTCTTTGCTACTAAAAACTATTTTAGTTTCTTTACAATAACTCTTTGCCCAATGGAATAAAGCAGTCGCATCTAAGATGCGATCTTGATGAGAGCACTGGAGGCTATACTTCGCTGCATTTATTTTAAGGTTTGCTCCATAACATGCTCCTTCACTATGAGCAGTAGGATGAAAATGCCACTCAGCTGTCATTCCAAAATATTTTTCATGAGCCATAAGTTTTGCGAAGCTACTTTTGTTTTTAAAATGTTGACGAGCTCCGTCCGAAACGTAGTATACCTTCTTTACTGTAAATTTAGATTTTAGAAATTTTAGTATTCTCTTCTGGTACTCATAAACTGCAACTGTATCATGTTTTAAATCGTCGGATATGATTGCCATACTTTTGTGTTCCAGTTTTTCATCTTTCATGTAGTAAATAACTACTGTGAATATAGTTGCTTGGTCGTTATTGAAGTGGAATGCTTGTATGGCATCCTGAAGAACATATTTATAGTTTTCTGCGAAATCATATGAAATAACGAATTCACCAGACTTCAAATGTATTCAAATCCTTGAAGAATGACCATTGCTCTTTGACTAAAAAGTCATGGTTTCTCAAGTTTAGCAATCCTGTACACATTTCTTCCACAAAATCATCCACATTTAAAATGATTTTTTTCAATGTGCATCTGTCAGTCTGAATCCAAGAATCAAATTTGACCTCCTCTATATATTCTCGATCTAAAGAGTTGATTAAATTTTCTTTGATGAATGTGGTTTTCGGGCAATTGGTACATTCACCTAAGTGGCAAGAAGTTGTTGCATTAGGACACATAGTCAATTTAAGGCAATCGCGGTAATCGTGTAAATCTTCTGCCGAATCATCTGTTAAATACTTTAAGTTGATTTCCTTCAACATCAGTTTAACATTTTCATGGTAAATGCAAACGCATACTGTGTGAGTTCCGCTGCTTTCTGCCAAAACGCAATGTTTTGGCCTCATTTGAGTTAATTTCGTGAAGCCAATTCTAACATCCTCGTGTTCAGATTGAAAGGTTGCAAATAACTCTTTCAGGTTACAGATAACCATTCTCTTCTGTTATGTTATGAAGGTATGTTACATACCTTCGGAAAGGTTAATTTGTCTAGTTTCTCAGTATAAGTTTTATTTGTAAGGTTCTACACACAAATAGGAAAAAATTCAAAATAGTGCATTTGTGAAAAATTGAAAAACCGTTGTCTTGAGTTACAAAACATTCTTTTTTGATAGATATCCCACTCTCATCCCACTAAGCGACCAAAAAGCTCTTAATGGAAAAATCCTAAGCTTTCTTATGAAAAAAAAAGCCCTTTTTGAAAAAAAAGGCAAAAAATGCTTTAATTTAGCAAAAAAAAGTCTACAAATTTTTTTTTTAAGTATTTTTCCGAAATATTGAAGAAATAGCTATCTAAACTGTTTGGGAGAAAATTTTCTAAGAACAATTGGTAATAAGTTACATGGATGAGAAAAAACTACTATCCAATAGGACTAACCTTGGTGCAAATTTCATCGGATCGGAAGACATCAGTTTCAAAAGTTGGTGCACTTGACATGAAATTCCCCATATATAAAAAATAATGCATATAATGTTCAATTAGCCAAAGCGGTTATTTCTGGCCAAGCTAAATAGGAGTTGTCATATATCACGTGAAAGCCCCATGGGAGTAGATTCTTATTGCATACCACCTATATTCAACTATTTTCTAGGAAAACAGATAAAAAGGATTAAAATATAAAAAACAGATTTTTCTTACAAGTATTATTTTCTGTTGGCCAAAGCGGTTATTTTTAGTCGGCCTGAACGGTTGTCATTTATTGGGTGAGAGCCCCGTGGGAGTAGATTCTAACAGCATACCGCCTATATTCAAAAAATCTGTTTTTTATTTGGATCCTTTACATCTTTTTTTCGGAGAAACATTTGAATATAGCCGGTATGACATTAAAATCTACTGTCGTAAAGCTTTCACCCGATATATGATAACCCTCATTTAGGTCGGCCAGAAACAACCGCTTGAACATTACATGTGAATATGCATTATTTTTTTATGAAATTAAAAAATAATAATAAAACAAATTAATTATTTATCCGATATATATTGATAGTCTAAATTAAATTATTAAAATATTTAGATATTAATTTTTTAATTAAATAAAAAATTTCATTTGCTCATGTTAAGTACTTAACTTTTAAATATTAACATTAACCTTCTCTGTTAAAAATCTTAACAGATATTTATTTCGATATTTATCTTCACACCCTTAAATGTCGCATCGATTTTTTTCAAATGTGTTTTATATACATATGTTTTTGAGAAAAGTGAGTGAATGTGCTAAATGTGGTCATGATTGGTCCGTTTTTTGACCTATTCGCCATATAAAACTAACATCCGATATCAACTTTTTCATATTTGCGCGACACAAATTAATAACAATATCCAGTTGTAGCCTCAGCAAAGTTGGATCCAAGACCCTCTCTCGAAACGCATGGATGGTACAGGGTATTGTATAGTCGTTCTAGACCGACTATAAAATTCTTACTTGTTCTAATGTGAAATTCAATATTAGAAATATACACAAGTGTGAATACTTCACTTTCGAAAGCTACAAAAAAAGAAACAACAACACACCAAACAATATGGTCCATAAGACCGAAATACACACAATTATTAAAAGAAAAAATCACGTTTTCCACAATAAGTACGTAAATGCAAAAAAATAATATGGAAAATTATATTTTACCAACAAATTGTTATAAAACAATTTGTATTATACTCACACACAAACTGAAAAAAAAATCCAAAATCATTTAAATGGAAAACTTAACGCATCATTAAAATTAAAAGAAAAAAAATCTACAAATGGAAAATATACATCAAAATATTTTCAAAAAAAAAAAAAAAAAATAAGGGCAATTGAAACCAAAAAAAAAGAAAAAAAATTTTGGAAAACCAACAAAAATAGGGTCACACAAAAATTCAAGAACCCATCATCATGAAATATTTGGAGAAAACTCTAAACAAACTTATTTAGCAAAAAATAAACAAAAAAATTTTATTTGATTTTTGTTTATATTAAAAAATATATTGTTTTCATATGTTTGATGTATAAATAATCAAATTATTTGAATCTTTTTTATTTCAAATTTAAATTTTTGAGATCACTTTAGCAAAAAGAAGAGATCTACACTTCTTTACAGATGTTTTTTTGAGAGACACAATTTCACAAAAAAGGCATATTTAACACAATAAAACACTTTCACTCTTTTTGTTTTGCCATTTTTTTCCTTTTGTAAAATATATTTTTGTGTGTATAATGTTCTTTTTTTTGTTTTTTTTTTTTTTTTTTAATTCTTAAATGAGTTTAAAGAAAAATTTTTAAGAGGTTTTTCCAACGTATACACATTTTTTAATGACCACTTTTTTTCGTTAAGGCTAAAAAGAAAAAACTTCTTTTTTAAATAATTTAAATTTATATAATTTTAAATTTATTTTAATTAAATATTTTTGTTGTTTTATTATTTAAATAAAACATTTTAGTGATTTTAATATAGCTGTATTCCATAGAAAACGCACCGTATATCGTTAATATATTTTTTGAAAATATATATACATATTTAAGACACCGACATAGATTTTTTTATTTAACGTCTTCAACTCAATACGATCCGCTGCTGCTTGAAATATTTATGAAAATGAGATTTTCGAATCAAATCACAAAAGAAAAAACACACACGTCCGCCACGTTAAACGTTCAATAATATTCTATTTGAAATTTTGTTTTATTTTTTTTTTCTTTTCAAAATACTCGTAATTCATTAAATAAGTTTTGAAAAGCTCTCAGAGTTTATAGCAGATTTATTTCCCTCTCAGAATATTTAAAAATATCTGTGTATATTTTTCGTTTGCGCTTTCTTTAATATAAATCGTAATGTTTTGAATGCTCCACTTTAAAATATGACTTATTTTTAAGAAATTCTTATCATTTCAAGTATATGATAACATCAGATTTGCATTTCGTCTAGTTAATTCGTCCAAAAAGATGTTACGATCATATTATTGCAGTTTTCCATTGAATAATAATTTCCCTAATTCGTGAAAGCCTCTTATTTATTTTTTAATTTATTGTTAATCGTATGTATGCGTGTGTATGTTTTTGAGAGGATTTTAAGATTTTGAAATTGTTTATCAACATATTCTGACACAGTACGAGTATATACGTATGTTTGAATTAATACATTTATCATTTTTCAATACCCTACACTAAGATTATTAAAAATTTATAGCGACATTTTTATATATAATTTGGATTTAAGAGCTTACTTTAAATGCCTTTTCATATTTGTAAAAAATGCTTAATACTTTTAATTGACGACTTTTAAAATATCTTACAATATTATATCGGTCATAAAATTTTGTACGTTAATTGTCTGTCGATAAGAAATTTCACACATTCACACTAAAGTAACCAAGACAGGTAGATTTTTTAGGTCCTGGTATGTTGGTACTAGATTTTGATGTGTAAACATCTATACGCGCAGGGGCGTAAATTTATATTTCACAATACAATCACAAAAACAGCGTAACATGTGAGCTCACACGTTACGCTGTGACCGTAAAAAAAATTGGTGTGACTTATGAAACTATTCTAATGGGGTGGTGATGCGCAAGTTACAGCCTCTCCTACTCAATTGTCAACCTCACCTTCTCGTGGTGTTTCCTGTTTTCACAGACGAGTCTCTGACGACCGAGTATGGGCGGTATATCCCCAATAACCGCGCGGATTAAATAAATGTCGCAAATAGCAGGCCTGTAGGCACAAGAAATCTACGATCTGGAAATTCGATGACGACTATATGCTTTGAAAAAGGACTACGATTTGGAATGTAAGGACGTTAAACCAAGTGGGCAAGTTGGCGCAGGCCGATAAAATTTTTGGAAAATTATAGACTGGCGTTCTTGGGCATGAGTGAAGTCAGATGGAACCAATACGGTCAGATGACAACCTCCAAAAGACATATTTTCTTCTGGTCAGGAATGCCCAACGAAGAAGATATCCATCAGTACGGAGTCGGAATGTTAGTAAACAATAAATTTCGAAATGCCGTATTGGACTACAAATTTGTAAATAAGCGCTTGATGTTAATAAGATTTAAAGGTCACCAAAAAAATCTCACAGTTATACAATGGTACGCCCCTACCGAGGATGCCCAAGAAGAAACAAAGGATGCTTTTTATGATGCCCTCAACGAAACTTTAGCGAGTATTGATAAAAATGATTTGAAAATCCTAATGGGTGATTTCAATGCTAAAGTTGGCTCGGACAACGCGGAATTGCAACATATTATGGGAAAGCATGGCATTGGCGAAATGAATGATAATGGAGAACGGCTAGTTGAGTTGTGTGGAATAAACGAAATGAAAATTGGTGGCACCCTATTTCCACACAAACGCGTGCATAAAATTACATGGATGTCACCAGACAACATCACGCAAAACCAAATAGATCATATTTGTGTTAGCGCCAAATGGAGTAACTCTTTGTGTGATGTCCGGAACCAGAGAGGAGCGGATATTGGAACAGATCACCACTTATTATCTGGAAGGATTGTTTTTAAATTAGAATATGTGAAGTCAACCCAAGGCCAGACTAGAACCAAATACAACATCGAAAGACTAGAGTCCCAGCGACATCGAGAAGCCTTCCTAGAGCAAGTGCGGAATAACATAATCGAACCATCAACGTCGGCAGAAAATGTGAATGAAAAGTGGAAGAATATTAAAGCCGCTATAATCGATGCCTGTGTTTCAAAGCTTGGAAACAAGGCAAAAACGAACGAAGACTTTATATCTCCGCAAACATGGTATTTGATTGATCAATGTGCAAGTCAAAAAGATAAAATTAATTCCATCAACGATATAACTAAAAGAAAGGAAGCACAAAATCAATATCGACTGCTAGACAAACAGGTAAAACGGTCGGTCCGAGAAGATAAAAAGAAAGAAATACGCGATATGACCATAGAAGCGGAAAATGCAGCTAAGGCTCATAACATGAAAGGCCTGTTTGTTATTACAAAGAAAATTGCCGGCACTGGTAACAAACGCGCATTACCAGTGAAGTCCTCTGATGGAACGCTAATAACCAACGTCGATGAACAGTTGAAGCATTGGAGAGAACACTTCATGAATGTTTTAAATATTCAAAACGAAAATGTGATCGTTACAAGAAACAATAACGGTACCACTCTGCCCATTAAAACGGATCCTCCTTCAAGGGATGAAGTGATTGACGCCATTAGAACTCTAAAAAATGGTAAAGCAGCAGGAATAGATAACATAACACCTGAAGTTCTTAAAACTGACACCGAACTATTTGCAAACATATTACAACCACTCTTCGTACAAATATGGAATTCTGAAACGTTTCCGTCTGTCTTGACAAGTGGCATAATTGTAAAACTGCGAAAGAAAGGTGATGCAACGGATTGCAACAATTGGCGTGGTATTACGATTCTCTGCACGGTGATGAAAATCTTCATGAAAATAATTCTGGAACGAATGATTCATCAAGTAGACGTACTGTTGCGAAAAGAGCAAGCAGGTTTCAGAAGTGGCAGATCGTGCGTTGATCAGATAAATACGCTTCGAATCATTATAGAGCAATCTGTTGAAATGCGGTCATCCCTGTACCTTCTTTTTGTGGACTACGAAAAAGCATTTGACTCCATCCACAGAGAGTGCATTTGGGCTGAATTGGAGAACATAGGTGTGCCTAACAAAATCATTTCTATAATCAAAAACAGTTATGAGAATTTTAAATGCACGGTTCCACATGAAGGAAAGATGTCCGAGCCTTTTCAGACAATTTCTGGGGTTAGACAAGGCTGTTTGTTATCGCCACTACTGTTTCTGATCGTTATAGATGCAGTAACTAATCGTGCGAATGAGAACAAAGAACAAAGCGCGTGGCATTGTGTGGAATCCTTTAGAACCTGGTTCTCGACTGGAGGGCCTAGATTATGCTGACGACAAATGTGAGCTCTCCCACAGGTTTATTGATATGCAAAGCAAACTTACAGACCTGGAACTTGAATCCTCCAAAGTTGGGCTTAAGATAAATGTAGGAAAAACCAAAGAAATGCGGATAAACACAACGTCAACAGAGCAACTAAACTTCTTGGAGCATCAAATTGAACGTGTTGAGGAGTTTACTTACCTTGGAAGTATAATATCTGAAAATGGTGGTACCCTAAAAGAAGTGCAAAATAGAATAAAGAAGGCGCTGGGCTCATACACTCAACTTCGCAAGGTATGGAGCTCAAAAGACTACAGCCTCAGCACGAAAATCCGTTTGTATAAAGCTTGTGTCCTTTCTATCCTGCTCTACGGATGTGAAACATGGTTTGTAACGGAGTCAATACAAAACAAACTGCGCGCTTTTGCCAATAAATGTCTTCGCAGAATCCTTAGGGTGTTCTGGCCCAATAGAATAACAAACGAAGAACTCTGGGCGAGGACGGATATGTACGACATAAATGTGGAAGTTCAGCGGAGGAAGTTTGGATGGATAGGACATACACTTCGTAAGCCATCGGACGAAGTATGTCACCAAGCTTTGGTATACAACCCCCAAGGAAGTAGAAGAGTAGGAAGACCAAGAACCACCTGGCGAAGATCAACATTGGGTGAAATAAACAGGCTTGAACAAAACGGTCTTGAAGCAGACGGTCCTGGACGAAGATACAACAACATTGGGGAACTCAAAGAAGTTGCTGAATGAAGAGATAGATGGAGTAATCTTGTAGACAACCTATGCCCAGTATAGAGGCGGCTCATAATCGAAAGACGACGGGCGAGGTTATATTATTATTATTATTATTATGATTGTATTGGTGAAAAAATTATTATATAAAATTGTTTCAGCTAATTCAACAACCCTTTGCAAAAATTTCACATTATAAACGTATAACATATACATAATTCAACAACCCCACAAGTATAACCAGAGTCCCTGCAGTTGTTTGCTATAAGTGATACATAGATGATGCTTTCTGTTTGATTTTAAAAAAGTGACACAGAAAGATCTTTAATTACTAGATGTTTACACATCTCCCCTGTGATCGGACTCACATTATTTTTTTTTCAATACCGGGTTCCCGGTACTGGCACCGGGACTTAAGGAAAATCTGAAAAATATTAAAAGAATATTATAAATATTAAAGAAAAAAGAAAAAAAAAATTATTAAAGTAAGTCAAACAAAAAAAAATCATGTGGGTCCGATCACAGGGAAGATGTGTAAACATCTATTAATTAAATATTTTTTATGTCATTTTTTTTTTAAATCAAACAGAAAGCGTCATCTATGTATCACTTATAGCAAAAATTGTTTCAGCTAATTCAACAACCCTTTGTTGTAAAACGTTAAAAATATCCCAGTATAAACGTAAAGGGTGATCCATTTCGAGGTTCCCTACTTTTTTAATGAAAAAAAAAACACAGAAAGTTAAAATTTAATGGGGCATGTTTATTTTCATTATTCTTTGGCATTTATTTTTTGAAGATTATGTCTATCAAATGTTGGCCGAGCCTACGTCTCAGATGGTCCATCCGTTGAGTTCAATTTTCGATGACTCGTTCGAGCATTTCGACTGGTAACTGGCGAATGACACGCGAGATGTTTTGCTCCAATGTAGTGGTCCCCTCGTAGGGTCTGAAAAAAAAGAAAATGTGTGGCCAGGTTAATAGCGGTGCTGGTACGATTGCGTTTTTGCGCAGCTAAGCTCGCCGGATGGGGTGGTTCTTGCTATTAAACCAAACCTTTCTGGGGGGACTACAAAAAAATTCATACCAGCCTATTACATAAACAAAAAATTTAAATTTGGGGACCCGAAGTAAAAAGAAAGGTCTTATGAGGGAAATCTCCCTGCACACTCACGGATTGCTAAACTTTTAAATATTTTTATTATTTAAAATATATTGATATTTAATTTTAAATTTATTTAATATTTTAATATTTTAGCGTTTCACTACCATTTTATACTTCAAAAAAAATGGAGTCCATACCTCAAAACTGTTGATTAACGCAAACGGTGCAAGATACCTATGTGTATACCCACATACCTGTATATATATATAATTAATATACACATACCTGTGCGTAGACACATATGTATCTGTATACGGAGCGGTTCGGTGTTTCTCCTACTCCTTTCCCTCCCTCTTAGGATAAATAAAAAAAAATCCTACCGTGGTAACCTACATAAATTTTTCTTTTTGTTACCCCTATTGCTTACACTCACCTCAGCTTATCCACTTGCTTCCATATGATCTGAGAGCTCGTTACTCCATCAGTATGCCGTACCGTTCAACCTTCATACCCGTTTATGTACCTTTTTATACTTCCTCATTCTTTAGGTGTCCGTCCGTCATTCAGTAGTTCATATTAAGTACGTCGGTGTCCGAAACTTTGACCGAATCAGATGTATATATGACGCCTTTAATCAGACATAAATAAATACCTAGGGTTCTTCTAATACAGATAAAGGGCGATTACCATAAATTTTATAAAAAAAAAAAGGAATTCCGTTTTTGAATATACCAGCACTAGGAGAATAAAAGAACGAGTATAGACTTGTGGGTTATCGAAACCACAAGTGGTTCAAGAAAAATATCTAAATATAGCTATATATTATATGACAGCATGTGGCCCCGGGCCAATGCCTCACTCAGCAGTCTTAACTAGATTGGAGGTTGCTAACCGTTGCGTCCATCACCGAATAACGCTAATTGATATTCTAAGACCACAACTTGGTGACCATCACCGGGTGGAAAAATACTTAAAAATTTATGTAACCACAAAATTTAATGGTTTCGATTATGTGGTTTCGGTGACCAGCGCTTCGCATAGCCTTTATTTTCAATAAGAATAAAATTAAAATAAAATATATATAATATATAATATATAAGACATAAACTAAGACTACATATATATATATACTTTTTACGGCGGTTCTGGTTCTCGTCGTCTGTCGTTTGTCGTCTGTCGCTCGTCGTCAGTCTTTTGTCCAGGTAGTCAGAAGCATAAAAAGGGAAATAAATACAAAAAATATACGGAGTACCTTGGTTTAATTTTTTTTTTTGTTGTCCACTATGGATGCTGTTGGCGTCGCTGGGCTGGCTGTTGTGGGTTGATGTGGGTGAGGTAGCCCGTTGGTGGCTGCTGTTGGACTGTAGCTACTGACTGTTGACGGTGTGGCGGTGGTCGTAAGCTACGCCGCTGTGGTATTTGCTGTTGTTTTTGTTGTTGCTGCTGTATTAATACTGGTTTATTTTGTAATAATGACGTTTTCAATAAAGTTGTTTCTGGTGCTAAGGTTGGTGTTCCTACTGTAACCGCTTGACCACTAGCAGGGTTACCCACGATAATTCATTTAAGTACTTCGGCATTAATATAATGTGGAGCAGATGTATGTGATGGTTGATGTTTTTGTTGTTGTTGCTGCTGGTGTTGCCTTGCTGGTAATTGCTGTTTAAATTGTGAAGCTGCTGTTGTTGCTACAGTTGCGGTGTTGTCTTGCTGGTAATTGCTGTTAAATTATGAAGCTGCTATTGTCGCTACAGTTGCGGTGTTGTCTTGCTGGTAATTGTCTATCTTTTTGTTTGTTTAATAACTCGGATGTTTCTTGGCTAGCATTGAATTTATTCACCAAATCATCCAGTTCTCTTTGAATAATCCTTTGGTAAAAAATATTTTCCTCAGCTTATAACTCACCGTCTTGCAAACTGCTTGCGAACACCTTCTTCCTCCACGGAAATCAAATAGAAAAAGCACACGACCACGCCGACAAAACCTCCTTTTATATCCTCTCTTCGAAAACAAAAAAAAAACGCCATCACGTACGCCAGTCGCCATGTTTTCGGTCAAAAATTTTTTTTCTTCTTCGTTAAAGAAAATACCGCAGCGTTGTCAATTATCTACGACCTAGAGTTGCATTCTAATGTACCCTGACTTTTCTTCTTCTTCGCTAATTAATTCAGAATGCATTAGAATGCAACTCTAAACTGTCTAAAGGTAACCGTGACACCAAGGCCTGAATCGAAGCGGGATTGTCCGCATAAACTTTAGACTTTACATATCCCCACAGGAAAAAGTCTAACAGTGTAATATCACACGATCTTGGTTGCCAATCGACCGGCCCAAAACGTGAAATTATCTACTCACCGAAGTGTTCTCTCAATAAATCCATTGATTGATGCGCTGTGTGTGAAGTGGCGCCGTCTTGTTGAAACCAAATGTCGCCGAGATCACGAGCTTCAATTTGAGGCATCAAATAGTCGGTTATCATGGCACGATAACGGTCGCCATTGACGGTTACGTTCTCACCGGCATCATTTTTGAAGAAATATGGACCGATGATTCCACCGGCCCACAAACCACACCAAACCGTTGTTTTTCTGGATGAAGTGGCAGCTCTTGAATCTCTTCAGGTTGCTCTTCGTCCCAAATGCGGCAATTTTGGTTGTTTACAAAGCAGACCAAAATTTGGCTCGAAAACGTCGGATCTTCTTGGAACTTTTCAAGAGCCCATAGAGCGATGCGATGTCGGTTGGTAACGTCATGCGGCTTCAGTTCTTGCACAAGCTGTATTTTGTACGCTTTCAATTTAGGAGCTCGACGTAAAATGCGCCAAGTCGTTCCATACGTCAGTCCGAGTTGCTGCGAACGGCGCCGAATCGACTCTCCACGGTTTTCGTGTATACTCTCAGCTACGGCCGCTATATTTTCTTCACTGCGTGCTGGACGTGGTCTATTCGGTCGAATATTATCCAATAATGAATGCTGTGTCTCAAGATGGATGATGGTATTGCGAAGAGTACGCTCAGTAGGCCGATTATGTTGACCATAAGTTGAGCGAAGTGCACGAAACACATTCTTCACAGAACGTGAATTTTCGTAATAAAGTTGAACGATTTGTAAACGTTGTTCAGGCTTAAGTCTTTCCATGATAAAATGCCAAACAATACTAAACAAAAAAAAAACATGCCGCATGACTCGACTCACACGTGATCTGTCAAAAAAAGGCTATTGAAAAAAGTATCTCTACTTGGATCACCCGGTATATAAGTGATACATAGATGACGCATTTATAAAAGTGGCATAAAAAATAATTTTATATCATAATTTTTTCACCAATACCATCATAAGTCACACACCGATTTGTGTTGCAGCTCTCACCGATTTGTGTTACGCTGTTTTTGTGATTGTATTGTGAAAAATAAATTTACCCCCTGCGCGTATAGATGTTTACACATCAAAATAAAAAAAAAAGTAAAAGTGTCATATGCCATATTCGGATTTTAATAATAATTATAAGCATTTTTTTTGTATAATATGAGTTTTCTAAATGTTTACACTCAAAAAAATTTTTACACTAAAAAAAAAGTAAAATCAACTGGAAATTTTGCTATTACTATTGAAAAACTAAAAATTTTTTGCTGACAAATTTGCAAAATTTGTTCACACTCAAAGAATATATTTTTTTAAACGTTTATTTAACAAAATTTATTATAATTCAACTATAAATAAACAAACAGTGGTTAATATAACTTAATATACACTGTCCCTTAATCGGGCTCTCGAGTATATCTAACATTTATAAAATGGATATTCTTTTTGTGAAATTAATATTATTTTTATTGATACAATAAATGGGTTAATGTATATAATTAATGGAAAGAAAAATTGTGAAAAAAAAATACTTTTATATATGTGAAAAATAAAATAAAAGTTAGTTAAGAAAATGAAAAAAATAACAAAACGAAAATGTACGTAACATTTAGGTCAACCACAAGTATTTTTTGTGTTTATGTTTACACTTGTGTCAAATCTTTTATTTTCTGTAGTAAATTGATTGTAAACTATCGCTTTTTCAGTGGCTCGTCTATATATGTGATAGAATATAGGAATGCCGAACTCATTTTGGATAAATCCTTGATTGTCAAGGTATAAAAAGGCTTCGAATGGAACATACACATTTTGTAGTGATTTATATATATGGGGGATTTCATGTCAAGTGCACCAACTTTTGAAACCGATGTCTTCCGATCAGGATGAAATTTGCACCAAGGTTAGTCCTATTGGATAGTAGTTTAGACACAATTTTTCAACAAGATCGGTCCAGATCTCTCTGAGTTAGATCAAAATTTGACCTATTGGCCAAACAGGTGTTTTTTCTCATCCATGTAACTTACCTATTGTTCTTAGAAAATTTTCTCCCAAAGAGTTTAGATAGCTATTTCCTCAATATTTCGGAAAAAAATACTTAAAAAATAAAAAATTTTTTGACTTTTTTTTGCTAAATTAAAGCATTTTTTGCCTTTTTTCAAAAAGGGCATTTTTTTTTCATAAGAAAGCTTAGGATTTTTCCTTTAAGAGCTTTTTGGTCGCTTAGTGGGATGGGAGTGGGATATCTATCAAAAAAAAATGTTTTGGAACTCAAGACAACGGTTTTTCAATTTTTCACATATGCACTATTTTGAATTTTTTCCTATTTGTGTGTAAAACCTTACAAATAAAACTGGGAAACTAGACAAATTAACCTTTCCGAAGGTATATAACATACTAAAATTTTATACCCTCGATACTGTAATACCCAAAATATGTTAACCTCAGGGAAAAAATCGCTTTTTTCTATAGAAATGTTGAAAACTTATTATTTTTTATTTATTTTTAATAATAATTAAATTAATGTATAATAATAATAATATTAAAAATAAAAAGATAAATAATTTATTAAAATTTAATCTTAATTGCATTAGATCCATTTATATCATAACTATTTTTATACTTAATTTATTGTAGCTGATGAAGTATTTAAGTCTTGTAAATTTTTAAATACCCAGTCTTTCATCCATCTTTTTTGTCGCCTTTATTTACTGCGTTTTTTTATCAATACTTTCTTGGCGTTACTAGGTTCAGCTGTTGATTTCGCTGCTGGTTTATTTGTTGTCTTTGGAAAGAAATCGCATTGAATAGAGGCAAAAAACTTTTTCAACTTGAGTCTTCCATCGACAAGCGGTATAAAAGCATGATATTGAGCGGTGCCATCGATTGTTACCGCAGCATCGATTCTGCTCTTCAGTGTTTTCAATGTTTCCTGATAATCCTCTTTGCTACTAAAAACTATTTTAGTTTCTTTACAATAACTCTTTGCCCAATGGAATAAAGCAGTCGCATCTAAGATTCGATCTTGATGAGAGCACTGGAGGCTATACTTCGCTGCATTTCTTTTAAGGTTTGCTCCAATACCATCACATGCTCCTTTACCATGAGCAGTAGGATGAAAATGCCACTCAGCTGGCATTCCAAAATCTTTTTCATGGGCAATAAGATTTGCCAACCTACTTTTGTTTTTAAAATGTTGACGATCTCCGTCCGAAACGTAGTATACCTTCTTTACTGTAAATTTAGATTTTAGAAAATTAAGCATTCTCTTCTGGTACTCATAAACTGCAACGGTATCATGTTTTAAATCGTCGGATATGATTGCCATACTTTTGTGTTCCAGTTTTTCATCTTTCATGTAGTAAATAACTACTGTGAATATAGTTGCTTGGTCGTTATTGAAGTGGAATGCTTGTATGGCATCCTGAAGAACATATTTATAGTTTTCTGCGAAATCATATGAAATAACGAATTCACCAGACTTCAAATGTATCTTCAAATCCTTGAAGAATGACCATTGCTCTTTGACTAAAAGGTCATGGTTTCTCAAGTTTAGCAATCCTGTACACATTTCTTCCACAAAATCATCCACATTTAAAATGATTGTTTTCAATGTGCATCTGTCAGTCTGAATCCAAGAATCAAATTTGACCTCCTCTATATATTCTCGATCTAAAGAGTTGATTAAATTTTCTTTGATGAATGTGGTTTTCGGGCAATTGGTACATTCACCTAAGTGGCAAGAAGTTGTTGCATTAGGACACATAGTCAATTTAAGGCAATCGCGGTAATCGTGTAAATCTTCTGCCGAATCATCTGTTAAATACTTTAAGTTGATTTCCTTCAACATCAGTTTAACATTTTCATAGTAAATGCAAACGCATACTGTGTGAGTTCCGCTGCTTTCTCCCAAAACGCAATGTTTAGGCCTCATTTGGGTTAATTTAGTGAAGCCAATTCTAACATCCTCGTGTTCAGATTGAAATGTTGCAAATAACTGTTTCAGGTTGCAGATAACCATTCTCTTCTGTTATGTTATGAAGGTATGTTACATACCTTCGGAAAGGTTAATTTGTCTAGTTTCTCAGTATAAGTTTTATTTGTAAGGTTTTACACACAAATAGGAAAAAATTCAAAATAGTGCATTTGTGAAAAATTTAAAAACCGTTGTCTTGAGTTACAAAACATTTATTTTGATAGATATCCCACTCCCATCCCACTAAGCGACCAAAAAGCTCTTAAAGGAAAAATCCTAAGCTTTCTTATAAAAAAAAAAATGCCTTTTTTGAAAAAAAAGGCAAAAATGCTTTAATTTAGCAAAAAAAAAAGTCTAAGAATTTTTTTTTTTTTAAGTATTTTTTTCCGAAATATTGAAGAAATAGCTATCTAAACTATTTGGGAGAAAATTTTCTAAGAACAATAGGTAATAAGTTACATGGATGAGAAAAAACACCTGTTTGGCCAAAATGTCAAATTATGATCCCCTCTAACTCAGAGAGATCTGGACCGATCTTATTGAAAAATTGTGTCTAAACTACTATCCAATAGGACTAACTTTGGTGCAAATTTCAATATTGCCAACCTAATTGTTCTAAAATAGAACAACTGTATTTTCGATCGTATCAACAAAAATTTAATATCATCATCTGCTAATTTTCTATTATGATAAAATATTTACTGCTAAGGCAATGGAATTGTAATAATCGTGAACCCGAAAATCGGTTATTAGCATTATCGCAATTCGGTTGGTAATAAATTCGGTAGCCACAATGAATCTGTGTTCTGTGTGTACATTTTCCCACTGGAGGTCGAAAAAGTATAAGTTTCGCATTTACTAATATTTATTTTCATTTTCCAGTTAAAGGCATATTTTCCATAATATTAAAGTAATTTTGCAATTTTTCATTGTTATCCTGAATTTTGTTATCTGAATGATAAATAATATGTACTATCATCGGCAAATCCAATTATATTATCGATTTGTTCCAAAAGATCAAGGACAAATAAATTGAATAGAATAGGGGAATTCAGCGTTCCTTGCTTTAATCCATTAATTATAATAAATTTCCTTGTACCTATTTGATTTTTGTTGCATATTTGAATATACTTGTTACTTAGCATATTGTGTATAAGTATTAAAAGATGATAAGGAACTTTATACTTTATTAGTTCATATATTAAGCCTGGAATCCATATACTATCAAAAGCTTTCTCAAAATCTATCAGACAAGCTCCTGTACATAAGGATTTGTTTCAATTCCAGTAAATAATGGAAGTTAATAGGTTTATCGCATGAATAGTTGAAAGTCTGTATTTAAGGTGTAAGTGTGTAAAGTGTATATTGTTGTTAATGCGTATTTCAAAGACTTTACTAATATTCGGTCACACTCAAGGAATATCTACACTTAAAAAAAAGGTTAGTAATATTATCTAAAAGTCCTGATATTACTACAGAAAAAATTATCATTTTTTGCTGTCAAATTTGTTAATTTAAGCAAAATAAATCTGCTGAACATTAGCGCAATGATTCTGGTTTTGATATGAAAATAAGGGTTTTTATTTTTTGAATCCTTATTTATTAAAACATTTCATGCATATGTGGGTAAAAAATCATTTTAAAAATAAAAACTCCAATAGATTTTAATAGCATAAGAAACAATAGGAGGTTCTGGGGTCTAATCGTCGCATACGTGATCGAGTGAAATTGATCGACATTTTTCATTTTGAAATCATGAAATTCGATAACGACTAATCGATCGAGTGAATTCTTTCGAAATGTCATTCGATACATATCAAGCTGTCGAAAACAGATTTTATTAGTTTTTTATATGAAAATAACGCAAGTAAAATTAATTGCTTTTATTATATTTAATAGGAAGACATGAAATGTTTTATATTTATTAACGAGTAATTTGAAGAAAAACCAAATAATATGAGAAATACTTCTTTCAGCAAAGCAAATTCTCTCCAAGCTGTTGGAATTGAGAATAGGTCTCTTAAAGCCACATCTTCAAAAATTTGCTTAAAGTTGGACAAATTTTTGGAATTCAAAGAACGTTCGCTAAAACTAAAAGAAAAAGAACACATTGTTAACATGGAGATAAAAAAGGTAGATTTAAAAATTAAATCCCTTCAGTTGGAGATGCTCACAAAATTAAAAATTATTGATAATATACATAAATATAAAAAATTGTTAATAACTATTTACTTTTGTTTTTAAGTGCTCGATATTCTATTTTGCTTGTTGACATTTGTTAGAACATATGCTTATGTTATATTAAAAAGCTAAATATCTTGTAACACTTCTTATAAATTTCGATTTCGTGACTATCGTATGCCGCGATTAGCATAGTCGATACATCACGAAATTTTATTCGACACGTGAGCACACGCCATCACGTATGCGACGATAAGACCCCTGATTATTATTATTTTTTTACTAATACATACTATTTTTTCGTACTTAAATAACAATGAAAGGCAATTGTAATTACTAGCAGATTCCAGCGCTCGAAATTCGAGTGCAATTTCTAGGCAACTTTATTTTTCAACTTAGCCAATTGACAGAACACCACTTTTATGCTTTATTATTATTGTGAATGAAGATAACAAACTCATTAACAAACACATTAACAAATTTAATAAACACACACATAGCATATGTATAATTTTATGTATGGATTAGTAGCAACTTTAAATGCAATTTACTCAAAATAAACGAAAAAACTAAAAAACTGTAAATCTGGAAAACAGCTAAAAAGAAATACCTTTCAAATAATATACGTTTGGTCAAAATCGGGACAAAACGGTAGAACAAAACATCGGTCACAAGAAATCGCCTAGCCTATTAATATTATAGATTATTCATTTGATTCAAATATTGATTGCAAATATTCCATATTTTGTTCTGTGTTATTTCTGTTCTTTAGTAGTTTTTTGACTTCTTCATCTAAATCCCGATGTTCCACTTTCCAATGATTTCGAATACTGGAGATGAACGGATCAGACTTTGTCAATAATATATTAAATAGATCTTCAATTTCTGGAATTTCGCGAAATGTTTCTAGTATTATGCTCTCTATAAAATCTGTAATCCTTATTCCTTTTTTCCTGAGCTTCTTGTGATAGATCTCCAAGTGGCACCAAATGATACTTAATGATATCTTCTCCATGATAAAGGATTTTGTGAACTGTTGCAGACACATTTCTCCATAAGTACTTGGTTGTATATATTTTTTCAGTTTCCTTAGCATAATCTCCAAATTTTCTAGAGTCAATTTCTTCATTGCATGCAAGTAATTCTAGGATTATTTGAAATCTGAAAATAAGGTTCAAATCCACTTCTGTTATTTCAGATGCTGTTTCTGGATCTGAAAAGAATCTTCTTGCGGTGTCATTATTTGTATTGCCTGACCCTTATTTTGGCTGATCTAAAATCAATCAAAATTTGCGATATTCATCTTGAACATGTTTCTTTTTTGAACTTCATAACTCTTTATTGGTTTCATTGTTTCTTATTGATCCTGAAGACCCGAAATCCAAATCATAACTGATTTTTAATCATATAGTGGTGATAATCTAAATTCATATGCATTGGTATTTTGTCGGGACTTGGTTTAATTGGCTTGATGTTGCTTGGCATATAATGCAACTGGTTGCAGCCTTCGTGTTATTCAAAGCCTTTCTTACTTTTCCATCTATCATTGTCAGCACTGTAATTGTAACGGCTGTAGTGTTGCAATTTAGACCACGATATCACTAACTTATTTGTTAATGGCATCATGAGTTTCTTTTTATACCCTCCACATCTCAGTGGCAGAGGGTATATATAGGTTTGTCATTCCGTTTGTAACGCATCGAAAAACTAATTTCCGACCCAATAAAGTATATATATTCTTGATCCTTATCACAGCTCGAGTCGATATAGCGATGTCCGTCTGTCCGTCTGTCCGTCTGTCCGTCTGTCCGTCTGTCCGTCTGTCCGTGTGTCTGTTGAAATCACGCTCATTCAAAAAAAAAAGCATTTACTTAGGTCAGGTTACGAAAAAATTATTTGCCATAATTCCCACCAGGTTGGTATTGAAATCGGAGTAAATCGGGAGCCTCTGCGCTGAGAAATGAACAAAAGTTTATAGATACCTCTAAAAAAAACATGAAACCTAGTGTTTTCTTGTAATAGTTTAGTGGTTGAACATACAACAACATAAAAAAAGCCACAAAAAAAATGTGATTCATACATATTAACAATAACAAGAACACAACTACCATGAGCTATGTTAATAGTATTGCCACAAACCGAGGTGGAGGGTATCAAAGATTCGGCACAGCCGAATTTAACACTCTTACTTGTTTGAATTCAAATTTGATTGGCCTGCAGTATTTCGTAGAAGATGGTGTCTCATTTTTCCAAATATCCTTTTTTCCAAATATCGAAAGGGTAATGGAACAAGTATATTATATTATAAGCTATAAAATACCTAAACTACAAATTTAACACACCATTGTATACTTATACGGCTGTTTAAATTACCGTAATTTGAAATTTTTTTGAGTAATTTCATTAAAATTAAAAAAGTATTCTAACCGCGGGTCGTTGCGGGTTCAAAAGTATATGGACCTTCTCCGAGAAAAGGGACCTAGTGTGTGAAAATTAAGTTTTGAGAAAAAAACGCATTTAAAGTTTCTACACCCTTTTAGGTACCAGAATCCACCGTTTTAGACACAACCCGTTTTTGACACACTAGGGGCCTTTTCTCGGAGAAGGTCACATATATAGGGTTAAAGAGGACACTTTCACCTTTCTCCGGGTGGTATACGTTTCTTGTTCCCTTTGATTCCCTAGAAGTTCTATTCCACTAAATTTGAAATTTGTCATATATGTATATAGTAGTTTAATAAATATTTCATAACGCCTTTAATATTAAACATTAGGGTTATGTCCACTTACAACAACTAAAGACTACAATCCTACCAACCTTGCAGAAAGGTCCGCAGGTCATTATCGGTGATAACTTGTGCGAGTAGTAACCATTTATTTTTGATAAAAAACCAAAAAAAAAATCACCTTTTTCTGAGATTAAAAAAAAGCTGAGTTTGTCAGCATGTCACGCCCACATTTAGCAATAGTTTAGCCTAATTTTTTTGCTATCTTAATCTGGTTATATTAGCTCCAAATCGAGTTAAAAGTTTAAAAATCGGTGACAAAAAAAATAGACTTTTGGCCAATGAATTAAAAATTGCAGCTACAGTGAGCCGGCGTTATAATACCAAAAGTTTAATTTGACTTATGACTTCTAATACGATAATTCAAAAAATTTTAAACGATTCTTCGCTACAAAATGTCCAGATATTAATATTAAAAAGGCAAGTTGAATTAGCTAGTAATATGTTCATTTAAGGATACATTTAATACAAAAACTAAAACAGGAAATAAACGAAAGTCACAATAAACAGAGTTAAAAATATACCCGATAAAAGATTATATATCGAATTCATCTAAATAAGTACACTAAAACCTCGATTTGCGTCATTTCGATTTACGTCGTTTTCGAAGTTCCGTCGTTCTTGAATTTTCGTGATATCAGAGTTGCGTCGTTAAAATTTTTATTTGCGTCGTAAAATTTTTTATTTGCATTGCTTAAATTTTATATAAGGGGGATTTCCCATTTAATTCTGTAGGAATGCAAGGAAATGTTTTATTTTAGTTCTAATTAACAAAATATTTATGTATAGGAAAATTAATTTCGATTTGCGTCGTCTTTTTTGGGTCCCAATTCACGACGCAGATCGAGGTTTTAGTGTATATATTTGTGTAATTGCGACCTTTAGTTTGTGTACCAGGTTTAAGTGTACTGCCAGATGGCAGTAAAAAATAATTGATAGTTAAAAAAATCGACACAAAGAATATTTGTAACTCACCTACTTTATCAAAAAAGGGTACTTTTAAAGAAAAAAGGGTACTTTTTTTTAAAAGATTGATGTTTTTAAAAAGAGGTATTTAAAAAAATACTTTTTAAAAAAGTGTTTTTTAAAAAAAATGGTACTTTTTGATGTGTAAACATCTATACGCGCAGGGGCGTAAATTTCTATTTCACAATACAATCACAAAAACAGCGTACATGCGAGAGTCACATCTTACGCGTAAGACAAATCGGTATGACTTATGATTGTTTGGTGAAAAAATTATTATATGAAATAACCTTTTTGTCGCTGTTTTCTGCATTTTATTTATTACCAGATGTTTACACATCTCCCCTGTGATCGTACTCACATGATTTTTTTTAAATAAAGTTTCATTTTTAAAAAAGGGTACTTTTTTAAAAGAGGATACTTTTTTAAAAAAAGGCTACTTTTATTTAAAAGGGTACACTTTTCAAAAAAGGGTATTGTTTTTTTAAATAATTAGAAAGGGTACTTTTTTTTTGAATTTTACCTATTTTAAAAAATGGTACTTTTATAAAATATAGTATTAAAAAAAAGAGTGCTATTGAAAGAAATAGGATACTTTTTTAAAAAAGGGTACTTAAAAAAAAGGAATTTAAAAAAAATACTAATTTAAAAAAAAAGTTACTTTAAAAAAATTTTACTGTTTTAAAAAAAAAAGTTACTTTAAAAAAATTTTACTTTTTGAAAAAAGGGTACTTTTTACAAATATTACTGTTTTAAAAAGGGTACTTTAAAGAAAATGGTACTTAAAAAATGACTTTTTAAAAAACGGAACTTTTTTAAAAAATTTCCTAGAATTTGCACTCGAATGTCGAGTGCTGGAATCTGCTAGTTTTTATTAAAATCTTTTTAAAAAACAGTGTTAGAGAAATGGAGTTGCCGGTTATCGGCATATATAGAGATATCCGTCCTTTTGGTGGAGGGTATCAAAGGTTCGGCATAGTCGAATACACACCTCTTACTTATTAAGGTGCTATTACATGATGTGTTTTTTACATATGTACTGTCAAATTTCGTCACAACAAAAGTTGTACACATCGTGTGATACATATAAAACATTGTTTATGTACAATACATGAGAAAAGTCACATGTACATTTTTCAATTAGAACAGGTTCTATTTTTGCATGACAAACAAGTGAAAATACAACACTGCTTGTGGCGAAAGAAAAACAGAGTACATTTTAAAGATTAATATTGAAAGAAAAATAAATTGTTTAGTATTAATTAACAATTAAAAAATACATAACCTTTTTTTTAACAAAAAATTTTTGTAAATTCACAAATTAAATCAGCTGTTGTTTACATTTAGAGGTTATGTCATACGGAAATACATACGCACGTGTGATAGCAAAAATTATGAATCGTATGTAAAAAGACAATTTTGACAGACATGAAGAATTTCATGTGGATAAAAAAAGTGACAGTACATATGTAAAAAACATTTCGTGTAATAGCACCTTTAATAATACTACTGATGTTCAAATGAAAAAGCGACTTTTTTATAAAATGAAAAATCGTTATTAAATTTCGTCGCCTTCAAAGAAATGCCTCTTCGAAACAATACACTTATGCCAACGTTTTTCCAATCTTCGCAACAGTTCTTAGAGTATATTTCTCCTGCTCTATTAAGTTTATTGAAAAACCTAAAGTCAACGATATGAAGCGAAATAGTCTCGAAGAATCAATGCAATGTGAGACGGTGCACTATCGTGGTGCAAAAATAAAAGTTATTTGCCGATAAATCTGATCTCTTTTTGCGTCGTATAAATTATTAGTTTTAGTGGAACTTTGATGGTCTTAAAATTAAGAATTCAGTATTTCCCAAGTTCAAACCTCAATATATATATTAGAGTGGGTCAAATTGTAGGGGGCCGAAAAAATCTCCATGGGTTCATCGCGTTTCTGGTACTATGGGTCGCACTACAAATATTTATGTAACTCTAAAAAATAATAATATTTGGTAATTACAACTCCAAAATCTTTTTTATATTCACTGGGATATGCTTCGAAAAACTACATTAAATTCTTAAATCCCTAATATACATATATTAGTTAATTTTTTAAAAACGTTCATATTTTATTTAAACCTAAAGGAAATGTTTTGAAACTGTTCAACATATTAAAACTGCATGTTATGAATCATTTTTTTAACAAAAAAAAAAACACAAATATTGGCAACGCTGTACCAACTCAGCTAGGAAAATGTATAATTTAAATATTTTGTTAAATTGTTTGAGGTAGAGTTTAGCACAATCGTTTATTTAAGTGACTAATCGTTTGTTCAAAACAGTTTGAATATGAATAAAAAATTTACCATGAAAAAGAAACAACAACTAACATGTTTATTTAAGCATTTGAGAACAAAAAAACTGTTGACTGATGTTAATGATTGCCCCAGACAATTTATGTATATAAACATTGAGGAGTTTTGTATTAAGGAACTGTGTTGCAGACCAGCGGTTATGTAGTCAATCCAAAAAAATTTGTTAACATTTTCACGAAATATAAGAGAAAATAACAAAATGCTGTCAATGGTATCCTCCTTCTTGCGTAATATGGTGTTAAGCCATAAATTCACGGCGGAATCTATCAGAAAACTACATACACCCTCGATTTGTGACGCAGCCCGAAAAGGAACACGCGAAAAAGCACGTAAAAAAAAGTTAAAAGTTGAAGTTAAAAAAGTGGGCTTTATACCCCATAACCAAAGGGATAAAAAGTAAGTTGTCCATTGAATTATTCTTGAATAAAAAAAAAATTATTTAGTTTTTTTCCATTGACGAAGAATAAATCTACAACGTTAAAATAAACATGTAATGATTCTTGGAAACAAATAGCAACCGATAATTATGTTAGCAAATACTACCGTTGGCCGGTGTATACAGTGGCTGATGCTGTACAATGTCATCGTGAGACTCATTATCCAAGCATGTATAATGAACCGAATGCTCTTATTGTGGACGTTGAACTGAATATGAAAGGTGAAAAGGCTACACGATTTGTGGACAATTTCCAGCGCATGGCCACGGTACCACATAAATTTGAACATGGGGAAGAAAGACGCATTTTAGTGTTCACAAAAGGAAATGTTAGTTGAAAATTATATTTAAAAAATTTACTTAAAAAGGAGCTATATAGTATCATATAATTTTTCGAAATATATTACACAACTTATCCGTTTCCCATTTTCTATACGTCCAGGATGAAATTATAGAACCTCGTGAGGCTGGTGCTACTCTCGTTGGTGGTGTTGAACTTATCAAGGACATAACTAATGGTGAACTCTTGCTCACGGATTACCAGTATGTAATAGCACATCCTAATATTTTGCCAGAACTAGAAGGTAACATTACGTGGTTTAATGAAGCGTAAATTTCCTAATCCCAAATCTGAAACATTAGGTACAAACCTTACTGTAATGATAAGACGCTTTTCGGATGGCATCAGTTATTCCGCAACCAAAGATGAACATCAAGATTTTGGTTTAATAACCACTACCATTGGCACATTAAATATGGATGCCCAGCATTTGGAAGAGAATTTACGTCATCTATTACAAGATGTTAATACGGTACGACCAAAACGTGAGGGAAACTTTATAACGCGTGTTCTCTTAAAAAGCCCGCCAAGTCGGGAACAATTGAAGATAGATGCCTTTTTGTATGTTCCAGAAATGTATG
Source organism: Cordilura impudica (assembly GCA_963682025.1). NCBI lineage: Eukaryota > Metazoa > Arthropoda > Insecta > Diptera > Scathophagidae > Cordilura > Cordilura impudica. The sequence goes on from OY821517.1 coordinate 82,896,745, forward strand.
AAAAATCCGGAATTTCGAAGAAAAATCTTCCAAAGCATGAAGTATAAAAAGATGATGATGATCTAGAAGAGGAAGAATTGGAGCGCGAAAAAAAATCTGTTAAAAACTAAAAAAATAAAAAAAATTTTAATTTTTTAAAAAGGTAATATATTGATTGATATTTGATCAGATCAAAAAAGAGATTACAAGAAATTTAATTCACGCTTTTATCCATGCAAAAATCTATATAGTCCTGTGGTAATAAAGTTTTTTTCCGTTTTTCCTGCAAAGATTTCATAACTGATAGCCATAGTGTATGAATTATAATGAAAATCATGAACAGTATTCAAGCAGTTGACATTAGACATGAATTGCTCTAAATGTAGAGTCTACATGTTCTAAAAAATCATGTAGAAATGCATTGCAAATATTAGGTTTCCAGTAACAATTCTGTTTAATATATTGAAATTATTGTTAACTCTATAGAAATAACTTATGGTTTCATCTTATATATTAAAAGAATTTATGAATAAACTTTGCATTCAAGTTTTTTTTTCAATATTTTTCTTCTCTCAAACCTCTATAACTAGAGTTCTAATTAACGTAGGCTTTTGACATACATAGGTCTAAGAACACTCAGTGGATCAAGCTCCTTCTTTTGAGCTATTAACTGCTTAAATTCGTTGGGTTTGAGGAAAGTTATGCGTGGAGAATCAACTTTACTTTTACTGTACGTTAACTTCTCTTGGCAAATTTTGGTATTATATTATAAAAATTAATATATAATGCTGCGGAGCAGCAGGGGTCCTCTAGTTTTTATAAAACTAAACGTTATGAAAAATTTCACATAACGCTTGTTTTTAAAATGCGACCATTAAAGATGCGTAACTACTTACGTTGGGTAAATTTGATACAATTTTATGTTGAATTGGTTTTTCAATAATGCCCTCTTTGTTTTTGTAAGCCACATATAAATCCTTAACATTGGCTAAGTATGCTTGCAGCAAGTAATTTAAAAATTTCTTATCTTGATATTTTATATAGTGTCAAACCTGTTTGCTAAAAACAAAACGACACATGTTAAGAGCTTCCAGATCATTACTAAAAGATAAAAAACGAAATAAATTTGTTAATATGTTTTATCAAGTATTTGGTGCAATTGACTGTATTCTTCCTCAGCTACAATTCCTTGAATTTCACCCGAATATACTACATCGTATTTACCCAAAGAATTGCTATGCACAGCATTCAGTGATTTATTTTAATCACATGGTTCATCTGGAGATTCTAAAAATGAATCTTATTATGGATAAATGTCGGTTGTAATGTTTATACCCTTCACTCCAGTGTGCAGAGGGTATATATAAGTTTGTCATTCCGTTTGTAATAATTAAAAAAAATTTTGGACCCCATAAAATATATATATTTGTGATCCTTATAACAACCGGAGTTGATATAGCGATGTCCGTCTGTGGAAATCACGATGACGGCATCAATCGGGCAGCTAGGGTGCTCGTTGGCATAAAGAATGATTCAATAACATCCTGAAAAGTTTGATATTTAAAATCGTCTAAATCGGTCGATTAGGGCCCGAGATTTGAATGAAGAACAAAAAAAGTCTTGAAAATATATAATTTTCTATGTTGTTCTTGTCACGATCACGCCTTCAATGGTGCAGCTACAGTGATCATTTTTAATGAGAATGATTCACCAAATTCATGGGAAGATTTCTATTTCAAAAATCATTGAAATCGGTGGAACAGGTCCAGGGAAATCTCTGAAAAAGTAAAAAAAAAAAATAAAAAATTTGATGTTTCTATATTGTTCTTGTTTTATTCTAAATGTTGTGTTGTTGTCATAGCTGGACTTGTTGTTTTTGTGGTCGTTGGGGTAATAATATAATAAAAACTAACCCTCTGTACATTTTTTTTATTAACTCTGGTAGAAAAATTTAAAAGTTTCCATTGTTTTGGCATCACTAAAAAGATTTGTTAGATCATTTCTGTCATTACCACAAGCCTGCCTGCAAAATTTCAGATCGAATGGGTCACGGGAAAGGAGTTAAAATCGATCCAAAATTTTTGCGACAAGCAGACACTACGAGTTAATATAAAGGGAGTAAAAATTCACCAACATCTAAAGCAAATAATGCTAAAATACCTAGTTGTTAATAAAAAAAAAAAACAATGTAAATTTAACAAAAAAAAATTTTATGTATAAATTTATTTAAAGAGAAAAACACAAAAATAACGTTTGATGTTGTATTTTTTGTGTGTAATATTTACATAAACATATTAAATAATACAAATAATATACATATATTCTATATATGTATATCCATAACAACTGCATGGTAGAAATAAATCGGTATATTATTTTATTAACATAAAATTCTGCAATATTTTGTTGTGGGGAAAATACATTTATTTTGCATTAACAGAGTGTCACTTTATTTTGCTCAGCGTGACTATGCCGCAGTAGATGGCGCCACAATTTTTGTTCTAATTAGCTTTGCAATAGTTATTTCTATTTTAACATGAATGTCAATATTTTCAACTAGATATCATACAGAACAATGTTAAGAGTATACACGGGCTGGTCTTTTATTTCATACGTTTTTTCATTATTCTTTTACAAATATGAACATAAGTTTGGCATGTTATAACATGAGAAATGAATGACTGAAACTTACACATAAACAATTTTTGTACAAACACACTTGCAGTTTTTTTCTATTAAAAACATATGACTGTCATTGTTGCTGTTGTAGAGTTGTTTTTGTTAAGGTTTAGGAAAGGTAAGTAATTAATTAAATTAAAAATTCAAGTTAATTTTTGTTGTTTCTTTAGGATTCTTCAAAATATGTCAGTGAATTCGTTAGTGCCATTCTCAATTGTGGTGGCACGTCCTCCATTATACCCTTCCACGATTTATTTTTTGCTGGCGTCTTGTGGCCTATTCCTGTTGGATCGTTTACTTAAAGATATTGCTGTAGAATCTTCACAAACTTTCAATCTAGAAGCTTTTATACCTCTTAGGAAACGCATTTGTGTAAAGAATTATATTGTGCGACAATATGTTATATCCTGGATTTCGATTGTGAATGCTGTATCAGAAAATAATATGGTTATCTATTTGATATTATTGATGGACTTTTTATGATGTTTGAAGATAATACACAAGAAATACAATTCAGTTCGAAACTAATTCTCTTTACGAACGGTCGTGTAAATAATTAAAGCGCTTAGAGTACAACTATTTAAAATTAACAAGTATAAATTTTTGTTTTTGCAATTGCCTATTCTTGATCTCATTTGAACTCACGTGATAGACAATCCAGCTTATAACAGGAATAAAAATTTAGCGATGGCCCGAGGGGCCAAATCTTCATCAAAAAGAAAGCTTGTGAACAAGAAGATGACAAAACTTCCTCCGGGTTTTGTTAACCCGAACATCGCGTCAACTTCCAGCAACAGATTTAGCCTGCTTGCTGGCCTCAATGATATGGACGTAACTCCTGCATCAAATATTTGTGATATTAAACAACGCAAACCTCCACCTATAGTTGTAGAAGCCAACGCCTCATTTGCAGAAATACGAAAACTACTAGGTAAAGATTGTATTTTCAAACGTACTTCAATTGGTACCAAAATTTTTGCTCCAACTAAAGAATTGTACGAATGCTATAAGCAAATTCTTAAAGAGAGTAAAATGGAGTTTCATTCATATGGCTCCAAAGATAATAGGTTATACACAACCTTTCTACACGGTTTACCCCGCATAAACTCTGAGGACATCACCGAAGAGTTAAAAAACTACAACCTATCGCCTTCTTCGGTGGCTGAAATAGTCACCAAATTCAGTTCGAACAACAATGCTGTTTACAAAGTTCAATTTGTTCGTAAAAATTTTAACCCTACTGCCTTAAAAAATGTAAGGACAATTTCAAATATCATAATTTCTTGGAAAAAATACAAATCTAGATCCAGAAATAAACCAACTCAATGCTGGAACTGCTTAATGTATGGCCATGGCGGAGAACATTGTCATCGTAGTGCTGCGTGTATGATATGTGCAGAACAACATCATACAAGTGTGTGTCCGTTTAACACAAATGAAAAAAGACCAGCTGTTTTTACATGCTTTAATTGTAAAAAACATGGAAAAGAGAGAACTGATCACTCTGCAAACGACATCAACTGTCCGTTACGTTCTCTCTATTTGGAAACTAGAACAAGAGTAACTTCCAAAAATCATAACAACAGCTGGCAACAACAAAATATTTCATTTCAATCAAAGGTTGATTTCCCAAATTTAAGTAACAACAACACAAATTGTAACAATAACATCAATAATAACAGCAAAGCTACATATGCTAACCAGCTGAAAACAAACAACGATTTATTTAGCATTGATGAGCTTTTTGATATTTTCACTACAGCTATGGATGATTTGCATAGGTGCACTTCAAAAGTACAACAAATCAAAGTTGTAATGTCAATGGTAAAATACGCCCACGGATTATACTAATAATTTAAACGAATTCAAAATGCTTCACTTGAATGCTAATGGCATTTCAAACTTTTCTAAATTAAAACAATTTGAGATACTAATTGAACGAGAAAATATTAAAATAGCGTCTTTGAATGAAACATTTTTTTCAGAAAATCATAGACCCTACTTTAAAAATTATTATTTATATAGAAGTGACAGAACAGATGCAAGAGGAGGAGGAGTAGCTCTGTTAATTCATAAATCTGTCGCTCATAAAAACCTCTTTATATCAAACACCTCATCAATCGAAAACATCTCAATTGAAGTTATTATAAACAATAGACCTATTATTGTATCTTCGTTATATTCACCAAGATATACCCATAACTTCTGTGCTGATATCTTGAACCTAACACCTTCCACCAAAGAATACATAGTTTTTGGTGACCTAAATGCCAAACATTGTTCATGGAATTTTCGTTCAAATAATACTGCAGGAATCGCACTCCACAATCTACAGCAATCAAACAATTTTTTTATACACTATCCTAATAGTCCAACCCTATTCCCCCATCAACACAATCGCGAAGCATCCACAGTCGATATTATTTTAAGCAATACCGCTTTAAATATAGACGTAAAAACAATGGATTACGAAATACCATCAGACCATCGCCCCATTATGTGTACACTTAAAAGATCAATGGCCTTGCAGGTTGACCTCAATTATTATGATTATAGTGCAACCAACTGGAACATTTATATGAATTTTTTAGACAATAAAATGACGTTAAATTCGGATATATACAATACCAAGGTAGTAATTGGTTAGGAAATACAAAAATTTATAAATGTAGTTTTCGAAGCAAGGGATGCGTCTACACCTAAAATAACTCCAAAATAATTACACATTACCAGAAAGTACTGTGAAATATATTAAACTAAGACGAAGCTTTAAAATAAAAAACCAACGATCTTCAAATATAGCCGAGCAAACTTTTTATAATCAATGTACTAAGTTTCTAAGTAACATGATTGATAAAAGTATTAATTCGGAGCGCAATAAGAAATGGTCTCAATTATTATCCAATTTAAAACCAGGTGATAAATCATTTTGGAAAATAAGCAGGAACTTGCGAGGAAAAGGAAAAAATCAAATCGCTCACTTCAAAGTTGGAAATACAAAAATAACATCTGATAGGGACAAGGCTGAAGTCCTGGCAAATACATTTGTCCAAGCAAATAACCTCACTTCGAACTATAACCACTCGGCAGATACACTAATAAATACAACAGTAAATAATTTTAAGAAGGAAAATCCCAGTTCTGAATCTGCAATTTATACATCTCTTGAAGAAGTAATGAATATTGTCTCATCAATAAAACCCTCAAAATCCCCTGGTTTTGACAATGTTCCCAACCTGCTCTTAAAGAAACTACCACTCAAAGCTCTAAAATTACTGGTTATAATATTTAACAGCTGCATCAAACTCAACTATTTCCCAGACCATTTCAAAAATGCTAAGGTTATAGCTATTAACAAACCTAGCAAGCCAAAAAATAACCCAAACAGCTACAGACCTATCAGTCTATTAAGTAACTTTGGTAAAATATTTGAAAAAATTCTACATTCTCGTCTTAGTGAATTTGTAACGACCAATTCTATTGTTGCTAAAGAACAATTTGGATTTAAAAAAGGACATAGCACTACTCACCAAATAAACAGAATTAAAAATCAAATAATCAGCAATAAAAACAAACTTTCAACGGGTCTAATATTGTTGGATATCGAAAAAGCGTTTGACACCGTTTGGCATAATGGCCTAGTATTTAAACTTCTTGATGCAAATATACCAAAATATTTATGCAAACTTATTTCAGATTTCATTCACAACAGAAGCTTTAAAGTTGCGATTAATAATGAAACATCATCTCCAAAAACCATCACCACAGGGTTACCTCAAGGATCAGTCTTGTCGCCACTGCTCTACTCGATATATACATCCGATTTCAAAGTTCCGAAGTATATGAAAGTTGCTTACTACGCAGATGATACTGCGTTAATTTCTTCAAACAAACTTACAAGTGCACTCCTGAAGAAAATGGAAAAAGGACTTGTAAATTGCAGTAAATATTTTCACAAATGGAAAATCAAAATTAATCCAAACAAGACCCAAGCAATTATTTTTCCGTTCAACAAATCTCCCAAAAGACTGCCAAGACGTCATCTTCATATTGGAAATAATACCATAAATGTACTTAATCATGTCAAATATCTCGGAGTTGTCTTGGACAAAAAGCTTACTTTTAAACAACATATTATGGCTACGTGTCAAAAAGCTATAGAATCATTTAAAGCATTATGGCCACTACTAAATAGAAGGTCATTTCTAAACCCCAAAAACAAAAATCTGCTCTTCAAAAGTGTTATAAGGCCGATATTAACATACGCGTGTCCTATTTGGAGTGACGCTGCCAACTGCCACCTAAAACGCTTACAAATTATACAAAACAAATGTCTTAAAATGATAAATAAAAAGCCCTGGAGGTATCCTACAAATCTTCTTCATGAAGAAACAGGTTATGAAAAAATTATCGATTTCATAACAAGGATTCATAACAATTACTTTGCCAAAATTGAAAATTCCTCTTACCCACTGATAAGAGAATGTAGAGAAATAACGTAAAATTAAATAGAAATCACCAAATTGAAAATTATGTGCTTATAGAGGTCTATTATTTCTAATAAACCTCCTATAAGCACATAAATATTTTCAGATAGTATTTGAATTTATTAAATCATATAAAGGTTTTTTTCCTCCCATTTTCCTTTAAAAAATCATTAAAAAATAATATAAAAACTATTTAATATCTTTAGATCCTATGTATTATTTGTTGCAATATCTATATGTAAAGATAAGATCTCATATGTAAATATCAAAAAATTTGTTAAAATATGTAAATAAAGGAAGAATATTTAATTGAAATTGAATTGACAAGAAATACAATTGTGTGAAACTACGCTGACACAGTTTATTCAATCGATTCGTAATGATTACAGTTCATGCGCATGGAAGACACTATAAATATATTGTTAATACATGCGCAATCACCAAATGAACTTAAGGTAATGCACTGACATTTTATTAGAAATTCTAGCTATAAACAAAGTAAATCTTCCTTGCAGTATTTTACACTAATCCTTATATCTATCTTTCAGTCTGTTGCCATAACATGGATATGGGAGTTTGTTTTAATATTTGAATGTTTTAATTTATGCCATTCTGGAATATAGTGTCTGGAATATGATGTTGATAATATGAAATGAAATTAGTTTCTTCAAAAGAACAAAGATCTCAGAATATAGAACAAATTGATTTATGGAGGTATTATCACAATATCTCTCACACCGTTCTGTACAAACAAAGGTAGCAGTATTTGAATGGATACATCATTTACTCATCAATTTTCCAAATGAATTGTATCAGGTTTGGCCGAAATTGTTAATTCACAACACTCAAAAGGTAAGCTTTAATATAAATTGTTGATATATATGTAAGTGTTATAATAAATTGTTTTCTTTAAGAAACTACTGATTGCACTAAGGCCCATTACCGGAAATTTCTATTGAGTTTGGGGATGTTTCGAGTGAAAAGTTGTTTAAATATCTGTTTTAAGTTAAGCCCATTGTCCTGTTTCAACATTGTCTCAAAGTTATCACCACGTTTCGGAATTAGTGATATTGTTGTGTTTTTGATATTTAATGTTTATTTTGAATTTGATTTTAAATAAAATAAATAAAAAAAAATAAGTCGTGTTTCATTATAATCAAGCGTGACCGGTCAATGATGATGTATATATCCATCAAATGTGACCGGTCAACGATGATATAAATAGCTATCATCGTTGACTACTAAACAGCGGTAGAGTGAGCAGTTCAGATATATATTATATGGTTTACATACTTTCATAGGTTAGTGTAAGATGCAAAATCACATGTACACAAAAGTTTCGGTCAGTTTTGGCATATTTGCCTTAATAAAATGATAGAAACTTTGTTCTACGCGATGACCGACACTTCAGTCAGTAGTGACGGTCATATCACCGGTCAAATGAGCGTCACTGTTCTTGTAGGGTTAACTTTTTGTTGTCTTTATAAAATAGAGTTACCGAGTTTATCAATGAGTTTTTTGCTTTCAAAACAGTTCTACATAGTTATATAGAATTATTATTTTGCTTTACCTACAAAATATCTGATTGCGATTACATCTAATTTTTAAAAATTGTTTATAATTACTAAAACATTATTATTCACATAAATACAAAATTGCACTTTTCAAATTTTCCATTCAAATTTAAGAAAATATCAATTCTAAAAACTGGAATTAAAAATTTCCAATTATAAATTACAATTAATTGAATTTCAGAAAATCATATCAAAACGTCGGAAATAAAAATTTTAAATTTAGAAGACATCAATCATCTTTAATATATAAATTTTATTCGTTAAACACAAATTGAAGTTCCAAAAAAAAAAACACCAAATACCTATGTTTACATTTAAAAAATTTTCACATTTAAAAAAAATATTGACATTCAGGAGAAATTAATAGCGTTCAGTATCGCGATTCAGAAACTTCTTTTAACGATAATCGGATCGTTAAAAAAAAGAATATAGCAAAATTATCAGTAAAATTTGTAAACGATATTCGCTATTGGTTAATTTAGCTGTTGTTGTTATCTAAACGACAACTATTTTTGTGTTGTTTATTCAATCGATAAAAACTTTTAGGTTGAAATGTCGTCATACATAAATAAAAATCATAAAATAGTGAAAATATTTTGCTTTTATTAAAAAAACTTTTTTATATAAATAAAAAAATTAAATAGCATATTCAATTCATTATTTCATTTTCAAATAAATAAACAGAAATATTAGTAACAAAAATAAAGATATTAAACATAAAAATAAAATCATCTTGTCAAACACGAAGTAATTTGTTTTTTCTATTCTTCTTTGTGTTTTTCGCTTATTTTGACAGAGATGCCACTCGTTTACAATTTAAATAAATAGAAAAATAGAGATGTCGAATGTCGTTATGATGTATGTACTTAGTGAATCACTTAATCCTTAGTGCAAACAACAATAGCTGTCGATATATTTTGCGGTTGTCGGATCGTTGAAATTTACAGAATCGGACTACAGAAAACATTAATTTAAATTCAATGAATTTTAGAAAACCTCAAATGATATTTAAGAATTGCGAACACAAAAATTGTTACATATATAAACGCAATTTGATGAGAATGTTATATTTCATATATAAATTTTCACAATTTTTTTTTGGATGAATATTTGAAGTTTTCCAGAAAATAAAGATAACAAATTATTTTATTTAAAATGTTTGGGACATTTGGTTTTTTGCGTTTGGCATCCCTTATTTGATTATTATAAATTTATTCTCTATGTTTTGCAAATATGGCAATATTTTAATAAAAACGTTGAGAGAGCTTTTTTTGTTTATTATTTTGTTACTCCATCCGACCTATATGGCCGCAATGAAGAAATATTTGGCCAGTTAAAAGAAACTATACAGCCATCTCCAATTAGCACGATTTAATACATATAGCCACCCTGCACAACCATTACCTTTGCAATGGAGGTTAGTGGGAAGCTATTTAATTAGCAAAAACTAAATTAAACGAGAAGTTATGTCATATAACCGGAAACGCATGCATACAGGTATATAACCTAAACCTAGGTATATAACCTAAATGCATGCCCATCAGCAACCACGATGACCAAAAAGCAAACACCGAAATAAATCCGAAATAATAGAAAAGACGAAAACCAACCCAAAGAATTTGCTGAAATAATTTGGTATTAAGTTTAACAAATTGTTTACTTTTTCATTTACATTTATTATCAAGACTCAAACCGAGATGGAGGATATCAAAGATTCGTCACAGCCGAATTTAACACTCTCGTTTTAATTTTCATTTGCAATTGTTTTTTAAATTAAATATGTGTTTTATGTCGTGTTATATGTTCTGTGTAAAACAATTATTATTTTTGAAAATTAACTGCAAAATTTGACGAAAAATTATTTATTTAATAAAATATAGTCCCTGAAGAGGCTGGAAAAATACCAGCGAAACGTTGGATGATGAAAATTAAATAAATGTTTTTTTATTTAAAATTGAAAAGTACATGACCTTAAAAACCTAATTAGAGAATTCTAAAACACAGAAACCAAAATTTTTGTACTAGATGTTAATACTTTACAAACTCGTAAAAACTTCTTTTTTTGGATATACCAAAGCAACAATACAATTTTAGAAAATAAAAAATAATTTAAAATTTATTTTAAATGATTTGTATAAGTAAGTTTAAAACCTTATATACTAATATTAAAATCAGCTAGCATTTCTACAATACTTTCATTTTGGCAATAATCGATATACTCTTTTGTTAAAAATGTGTTTTCCGTTTTGCCTTTAAAGATTTCGTAACTGATGACCTTTTGTTTTGGATTATAATGAAAATCATAAACAGTATACAAGCAGTTGACATTGGACATCAATTTCTCTACATGTTCTAGAAAGTCATGTAAAAATGCGGTGCAAATTTTAGGTTCCCAAAAAGGTTTCTGTTAAAAAGATTAAAAGATTGAAACAATTGTTAACTCAATAAAAATATTTGATATTAAGAGTATGAAAAAGTTTTATTTTAAATGAAATTTTTTAAATTTTACTACTTACTTTTGGCATATCTGATACAATTTTATGTTCAATTGGTTCTTCAACAATACCGACCCTGTTTTTGTAAGCCATGTATATATCATTAACATTGGATAAGTATGCCTGCAACCAGTATTTTAAATATCTTCTATCATCAGGTTTCAAAGTATTCCCGACTTGTTTGCATAAAACAAATCGACACTTGTTAAGAGCTTCCAAATCATTACTAAAATATAAAACAAATTCAAATATTTAATATTTGAATCAAGTATTTGGTGCAATTAATTGTACAAATCTTCGAATTCTTCTTCAGCTATAATTCCTTGAATTTCACCCGAATACACAATATCGTATTTACCCAAAGAGCTGCGATGCACACCAGACTTGGAAATATTTTCATCAAATGGTTCATGGATTGCAGGTAACTCATAAGGAGATTCTAAAAATTGATTCAACATTTTTAGGTAAATAAAAATTTAAGAATTGAGTTGATTCCAAATAATAATTGAAATTTGTTCTTCTACATCATTAAAATACATTCGTTGCACTAATATATTTCCTGAATTATTTCCCTATAGTTAAAAGATATTTCAACTTGTTTTTTAATTATAATTAATACTGATCTAGTATTCCCATATTTAAAAAAAATCCACAATAATTACAACAGTATGTTAATAAAATTGCTGGATTACTTAACATGGATCATAATTTATTTTGACATATGACCTTTGCAAGAACTGTTAAATTTTTATTCTCACAAATTAGAATTAATTTTGTTTTTACAATTTTAAGTTGCGATGAGTGTGAGAATAATGAAAACATGGGTGGTGAAAAACCTTGCAGTCCCTCAAAAAGGGAAAATTATGTATCAGTTTTATGAGCTGAATATGTCCCCTACAGAAACTGCAAAAATTATTGTTACCATGGAGAACAATACAATTCGTTTAAGTGCGCCGTAAGAAGCATACTTCTAACAAGAGTGTTAAATTTGGCTCTGCCGAATCTTTGGTACCTTCCACATCGGTTTTACATTTACATTAATATCTGGACTTATTGTACCATTTATAACAAATGTAAACCAAATATTTTAAAAATAAATAATTTGATAAACTCAGCACAATGATGCCCGATTAACTCCATTTTCAATACCAACCTGCTCGAAATATTTAATGACAAACAATATTATTTTAACATTACCCAGATAAATGGTTTATTTTGTTAATGAACGTGATGTAATAAAGACGTAATGAAGACGACTGAATGAAGCAAACTTATATGGACGCTTTAGCCGAAAGGAGGCGAAAAAGGAATGTTAAAGAGTAACTTGACAAGTATATATCTATTTAAAAAAAAAAAGTTCTATGGAGCGATGAAACCAAGGTTAATCGCATATATAGAAAAGTTGTAAATCGCCCAAATAACAAGCTTTGAACATGATAACGATTCCAAACACTTCAAAAGTTGTTAAGGAGTGGTTTTTAAAGGAAAATATTAACTGTTTTGAATTGGCCAGCCTGACCAAATGTCGTCAGTCTTTCGAACGATGTTAATAACGAAATTTTATAAATGCCGAAGAACTTTGGATGGAAATTGAAGAAGCATAACAATTGATTATTGCCAAAGATTAGTGGAAACAATACTCTCAGCCAACCACAATTTTAAAAAACCAAATAGTGTTCTACTTATTCGTCCAGTCTTTTAAATTAGTTCTGTAGTTATACCCTACATCACTCTGATGTCAGGGTGTATTGAGTTTGTGCTGAAGTTGGTAGCTACCAATAGTTATATATTTATTTATCCATGTTGTAACATAAAAGCCTTCTGACCAAAAAAACGCATTACATAGCAACAATCCTGAAAAACTAACTATACATTGGATAATATAAAAATTATTATATGCATACAAAATTTCAATAATCATCATTTATTTTGGCTCCCCAGCCGATAAGAAAAGTTGGTCAATATTTTGAGTAAATTGCATTTAAATTTATACAGCATTATAGATTTAAAAAAAAAACAAAATGGCGGCTGATGACGCCTGAAATTTGTCACATATAACTGCACAAAAACTATAACGCGACCATTGCCGTTATGCTAGCTACACACGAGGCAACCGGTTGAAGCAATGGTTGTGGCAACAATGATACACACGTAGCAACGGTTGCCTCAATTAGCCAGAAATATCAAAAAGTTTTGATATTTTTCGTTGGTTACTCAGTGTTGAGCTTGGTTTTACTTACGCCGGCGATATACTAAGTCGGGGGTCACACAAGGCAATTTTTATTGCGCAACTTTTTGGCAATTCTCTTTTGAAATTGCTTTTATGTCCACACACGACAATTTCTTCGGCAATTTTACTGTTTTGTTTTGTTTTTATTTTCTTATAATTTGACATTTGTGCTCTAGTCGTAAAGAACAAAAATAAAATTAAATACATACATACATAAATTAATTTAATTGGTTTTGTTGAAAAATGAATTCAAAAGAAAAAAATTAAGTCTCGATTCCATTTAAAGGCCATTTTAATAAAGTAAACAATAATTACGAATTATTCACACCAAGAAGCGAAACACCGAATGAAAAGAAATGTCAAATATTCAACAAAAAAAAAAAAAGCGAATGAGAGAATTGCTTGAAATAGCCGAGAACCGGCAATTATTTTTCCCTTTTTATTCCCCTCACCGCAAACATCTACAAACTCAAGAATTGCGCAACAAAAGTTGCCTTGTGTGAACTCGGACTAAACAACCTCATTGCTCAAGTTTGACACTAGAAACTTGATCGTTTTGATTTTTGCTCAGTTCTACTGATCAAATAGCAACAACACCGCCATACATTACACAAACGAACTGAACTTGAGTGCTGTAGTGTATGGTGTATGATGTGAACACGACGAGCTCTTGAAAGAAACTGGATTTTAACGTATTAAATAGGTCATATTTTTTAAGATCAAAATATGCATTATATGTTTATAAGTCAATTACAACATTGCTTTTGAAAAATTATAATATCAGAGGATGCGAAGGAATATTAAATGGGCAACATTATTTAAGAAATAATTACATACATACTTATATTTCTATTGCTTTTTAAAAGTTACCTGCAAATAATATTTTTTCTAATCGGGAATGGTGATTTTCAAACCATTTCAGCTGACCATACAATCGGTAATGTTCATTATATATTTTTACCATATAAATGTTTCCACAGTACCGACTTACTCTTACAGTCCAGTTATCAAGCTTTTCATAATTCAATGCCATAATAGCCGCTAACGTTCCTTGACGGGTATAGATCATGGTACGTTCCTCCCTATTAACATATTCACCTCCTTCAGGCGCAGCAGACATGATGTACTTCAGCGTTATATCAATAGTATTAGAAATTTCTTGTGATTGGCGTTCTTGAAAAGTTTCGTAGCCATCATTTAAATTCAACGGATATTGTGACAATTCCGGTTTTCTAAAATATCGAATTTTATTAGCAGGAGTAACAACGCCATAGTTTTTATCATAACAAGCCAACAATTTATGTTTTGTAAAATACACAGAGCTTTTTTTGCGGTACAGATTTAAGATGGCTGGTGTGATTTCCAAAATTTTTGGCTGTGAATTACCATTAACTGCCATTGCTTTCAATATTTTTCAAATTTGTTTTAAACACTGATATTCCGCGGTTTTATACTCGGTGAACACATATACCAAAGTGATAAAATAATGACTACAAATCAAATAAGAAAACTTTATTCCTTTCATGAATATAAACTTCTTTGGTAGTTTACATTGTGATTCCAAGAATGGTAAAACCAGTTTTATAATTCGTGGTAAAAACGGACAGGTTAGTGTTGCCAGTTTAGGGGTTTCCACCAGAATAAGGGTTTTTTTTTTCAAGTTTAGGGGAATTTTTAGGGGTTTAATTGGTTTAATTTTTCAGGGGTTTTTTCAAAAAAGAATTTGGAATAATGTTTTACAATATTTTAGAAATCTATAATATTAATAGGCTACCGTTTTATCCCGATTTTGACCAAACGTATATTATTTGAAAGGTATTTCTTTTTAGCCGTTTTGCAGATTTTAAATTTTTTTCCTTTATTTTGAGTAAATTGCATTTAAAATTGCTACTAACACATACATAAAATTATACATATGCTATGTGTGTTTTATTAAATTTGTTAAGCGGGATATACACGGTCAAAATGATTGAACTGCATTGTGGGGTGGTATTAGTGAAAATGTGTTTGTATGTGTCACACCGACGATGATTGAAGCAAAATCAAAAATTTTAGATTTTCTGCTTGCATGACGTACGAATTTGATGCGTGTATATCGTTCATTGATCAAGCATGTTCTCATTTTTAATGTTACTTTGAAGCAAATTGTTGTGAGGAGATGTCGGATGAAAGGAAAAATATTTTAGGATTGCTGGAAGCTTGCCATTAAGTCCAAGTTCACACAAGGCAACTTTTGTTGCGCAATTCTTGAGTTTGTAGGAGAGAGGGGAAAGAAGCAACGTTTTGTTGTGCAATTCGTAATTATAAACACGAAGTTAGCTGCAGCTTATTATTTGACATTTCTTTTTATTCTTTGCTTCGCTGTGAAAAATTATTATTATTTCATTTATTTTATTACTTTTTTTATTATTTCCTTTTTTTCTTTGACTTCCATTTTTTCACACAAATAGATTTTTTACTTTGGACCAATAATAAATTCTTTTTACACAAGCTAATAAAGTGAACTGACAAAAATGTAAGAATTTGAAAGCAAAAGAAAACGAAAAGTTGAATTTCTCTGTGTGAATATTAAGGCAACTTTAAACGAGAGTTGAAAAAAGTTGCCCAACAAAAATTGTCTTGTGTGAACGCAGACATACATGAATTTTGACCGTGTATACTGGCCTTTAAGGCCCAAATAGACTACACAAAATGCTTGCGCAACATCGTGTTTGCGCAACGTGTTGTGTAATGTGTAGGGGTTTTTTTATGTTTGCGCAACGGTTGTGCAATAATCAAATTGATTTGATTTTTTGGAATTTTGCGCAACAGTTTTGTGTAGTGTGTAGGCAATTTCCATACAAAATTTCCATTTTTTAAAACATCTCGCGTTGTCAACACAGGCGGAAGAAAAAAAAGGAATAAAATAAATAACAATAGTAAGAAATTTGCGAAGGGTACGTTTAGCAAAATGTTTGAAGAAAAAATTTAAATTAATAAGATTAAACTAAATACATAAAAAACCAACTAGAATTATCTGCTTGTGCTTATGAATTTTGTGTAGTGTATATCGAAAAAAGGTGTTGCGCAAACACGATGTTGCGCAAGCATTTTGTGTAGTCTATTAGGGCCTTAGGCTGTGTTTACACGACGACTTTTGACGACGTCGTTTTTCAACGTCTTTTTTGTTTGTAGGCGAACGGTGTAGAGAAGCAAGAGGGGTAAACAAAAAGACACGATTTCTGTTTTTGAAGACTTTCTTCATATTTCTCTTTGCACCCCTTACTTTTTTTCTTGTTACGTTTTATTCTTTTTCGTACTTTGAAGTGGCCACTTCAGTGAGATCAAGAATCGCTTACATTTTTATTTATTTTTTATTTAATATATGCATAATTTCTTTAAACTGAATATGTCTTAACTTAAAACTTTTAAATATTGATACGTTCTGCTATTTGATTAGATATTCTAAACATTCTACTCTTAATAATTTAAATATAAAATAAGTTTTTATATATAGTGTGAAAAATTATGATAAATTATTTAGTATAAAAAGATTAAATCTTATAATGAAATAATGTTAATTATATTTAACAAATAAATTGAATTGAAAAATATAAATGATAATCTGAATTTAGATTAATTCATATATTTTCTATATTTTTCTTAATGCGAAAAATAAACTAAAGCAGATTTAAAAAAAAAAAGATATGAAACTAAAAAGAGAATTAAGAAAAACGACGTCGTCAAAGATCGTGGTGTGAATTGGGCCATAATGTGTTTGTTATCATCATTCACAATAATAATAAGGTTTGTGAATTGGCTAAGTTGAAAAATAAAGCTGCCTAGAAATTGCACTCGAATTTCGAGCGCTGGAATCTGCTAGTGTTAATTAAGAAATTTTAATTTTTCAAAAATCATATAAAACAAGTATTTTTGGTAATTCCGCAAAATTCTAAATTAAAATTTTACTATAAATGCAATAAAGAGTAGAGTATATTTTTAGCCGAAATGCTTTTAGCATTGCTGTGGGTGAAGATTTTCAAATATGTTATGGACTAAAATTAGAAAGCAAAACGCACAAAGGTCACTGTAAAATATGTATAAAAAATGCGATCAATGAATGAAGCTCATAGATGGTGATGAACCTTTTGTACGAAAATTTTGACTGGTGTTGTGTGAAAATTCCAATAAATTAAAAAAGGACAAACTTCCGAAAACCGCATACCTCCTCCGATCGGTCTGAAATACTAACGTTTTTTGACCATCTAATCACGAATATCATAGTGAAAATTGCCACAAACGCCGTTTTCAGTATAAAAATCGGAAAAACCTTGTTTTTTAATAATACTGGAATGTATTATTATTTGGGATGAATGTACCATGGCTCACAAACATTCCTTAGAAGCATTACATAAAACTTTAAAAGATTTGAAATTCAATGAAAGACTTTTTGGTGGAGCTCTCATTTTATTATCTGGAGATCTTCGTCAAACATTGCCAGTCATACCAAAATCAACCTATGCTGACGAAATAAATGCCTGCTGAAAATCATCATTATTATGGAGTAGCGTTCAAACTATAAAATTAACAACAAACATGCGAGTACGATTACAAAATGATCCAATGGCTGACAACTACTTGATCTTGGCAATGGTAAAATCAATATTAGCCCAACCAGTCAAACTATTAAAATATCCACAAGATTTTTGTCAATTTATATCAAGCGATGAATTAATTGAAAATGTATTCCCCGACATTCAAAATCAATATCGTAACCATGATTGGTTAAGTAAAAGAGCTATTTTCCCCGCAAAAATGTCAATGTCGATGACGATAATATTAATGTTGTTATTCAGGACATGATTGATTGTGAAACGTTTTCTTTGTAATCTCTGGATAGTGTTGTTGAAAAAAATGAAGCAGTCAGTTATCCAATAGAATTTTTTGAATTCACTTGATGTGCCCGGTCAACCGCCACATTTATTAAAATTAAAAGTTGGTTCTCCAATAACTTTGCTACGTAACCTCAACGCGCCGAGACTATGTAATGTAACCAGGTTAAATGTTGAGAGAATAATGCCCAATGTTATTGAGGCCACAATTCTCATAGGAAAATTTAAAGGAGAACATGTTTTGCTGCCAAGAATTCTTATGATTCCTACCGACACACTGATAACATTCAAAAGATTGCAATTTCCGATCAGATTGGGCTTTGCCATGATCATTAATAAATCTCAAGGATAATCATTGCAAATATGTGGTTTGGACCTCGAAAACAGTTGTTTTTCCCACAAACAACTATATGTGGCATGTTCCCGTGTCGGTAAGCCAGAAAATTTATTCATTTACTGTGAGAATAATGAAACTAAAAATATTGTTCACTCTTTAGCATTATAATAATAGAAATATATTGGTCATTCTTATATGTTACAATAAATATTTATTTTCATTTTCATAAAAAAACATGGTTTTTCTTTAACAGTTTTCAATTAATATTAACAAATGCAAAAACGTCTTTTTATATATGTAGGTATATACAGATTCTAACTAAAATATAAAATTCATTGAGGGCAAAACAACGTTTGCCGGGTCCAGCTAGTGTTCTAGAAAATCATTTAAAAATACAGTTCAAATTTTAGGTTTCCAAAAACGATTCTGTTAAAAAAATTTAAATATTAAACAATATTTGAAGGATTTGTTACACTTCGTTTTATCTTGGGAAGATTTGATACAATTTTATGTTCGATTGGTTCTCCAACAATATCATTACTGTTTTTAAGAGCTTCCAAATCAAATCTTTAAAATTTTTATAAAGTATTTTTTTCCTCGCATGGTTCATTTAAATTAGGCAATTCATAAGGACTTGTACTTATGTACAAAGAACATTATATGAAGCAGATGAACAAACTCCTAGAAGATAAAACCACATACAAAATAAGCCGAACAGATCCAACGGAAAAATTAACTAATAAAAACAATTCTATCATTACTGAACTACATAAAAATAACCACATAGAAACATTTACTAAATTTAAACTAAGATGCAATGCAGCTAACGCACCACAATTATATGGACAACCGAAAATTCACAAACAGGACATGCCAATGCGACCAATAGCAGCGTCATATGAACTCCCAGCCTATCAACTATCAAAATACATAGGTACAATACTAAAGAATTTAACTAACACCAAATATAACATTAAAAACTCAACACAACTTAAGAAAGATATACAAGAAATAGACATAGAACATAATGATTTGATGATATCTCTCGACGTCGTATCACTATTTACAAATATCCCGATACATTTAGCCATTAAAATAATTATTAAAAAATGGGAAACAATAAAAGCTCACACCAGCATCCCAAAAAATACATTTATCAAAATACTTGACTTTTGTTTAAGAGACAATAATTATTTTATGTTTGACAACAATATTTACATACAAAATTATGGTATGCCTATGGGGAACCCACTTTCTCCAATAATAGCGGAAATAGTTTTAGATGACCTATTAGACTACACACTAGACAATCTAAAATCCAAAAACATCGAAATAAAATATATTACCAAATATGTAGATGACTTTTTTGCCATTATAAAACAGAAAGATAAACAAATAATATTACAAGAATTTAACTATTACCATAACAAATTAAAGTTCACGATAGAAGAGGAAACAAACCATAGCCTCAACTTTTTAGACATTACCATACATAAAACTAATAACAAACTCATAACAAACTGGTTTACTAAAGAAATTTCATCTGGTAGAATTATCAATTATTTTTCAAACCACGACCCTATACAGAAGAAAAACACAGCAAAAAATCTTATAAAAACAGCAATAAACATTAGTGATAACATTTTCCTAAAAGATAACATAAAGAAACTAAGAACAATTTTGACTAAAAATAATTATCCTATTAAATATATTAACAAATTAATTTCCACAGTAATAAATGAAACCCAAAATAATAACACACAAAATAACAACGCAATATCTAACTCAGTTAACGGACAAAAAACGACCTTTGCCACTATACCATATTTACCAACAATAACGAATAGGAAAAACATAACAAATCTGATCAACACTGAAACTATTAAAATAGCTTCGAAGCCAAATCAAACATTGAATAAGCTTTTTAACACCCAAAAAACGAAAACAGACTTACACAAACAACACAATGTAGTATACCAAATAAAATGCAATGGTAATGTCCACCAACAATGTAACAGAATATATATTGGACAAACGAAAAGACAATTAGAGATTAGGTTGAAAGAACATAAACGAACAGTTGAGAAAGGAATAACAACAACAGCTCTCTCTCAACATGCATTTGACAATAAACACAACTTTGATTTTGACAACATCAAAGTCTTGGAAAGAGAGACAAAAACAAATAAAAGAATAACACTTGAAAGTTTGCATATTAAGAAACATATTGACAAAACAGTAAACATTAAAGAAGACAGTGATCACATTAGTAACACGTACAATTTAGTACTTAATAAATAAAATTAAAATGTAAAATTTAGATTAAGTGTGTAATAATACTATTAAGGTAACAATTATTTTATAAAAAAAAATTCACATAAATTTGTTAAGTGATAATAAATGTATATTCTTAATTATTATTAAATAAAATTAGACGCCTGATGAGGACACCAACCATAGTGTCGAAACGTCGCAGACAGAAAACAAAATTACAGCATATTTGTTTTAATTATTCCTGCTTAGGACGACCATAGGAAGCTTAATATCACAACAAGTAATTATTTTTCTCAAAAGCATGATTTTCGACTTAGGCGGTTTATGCTTATATATATAATTAAAAAGATGTACAATATTTGCTCTATTTTTCTATATTATTGATTTTTGTATTAATTTTATTATCTTTAAAATTTCTTATCTTCTAATTCTTTTGATGATTTTTCTTTAATTGTTGAATTTTTTTCTTTTTAATTATACTTTTGGTCCATTTATTATCTTTGTGATAAAATGATTACTTTTTACCAGAGTTCAGAAAAAAACACACACTGAATAAAAAAACTCGTACATATATGTAAATAAACATAACTTAGCCCAACACACACATATTTTTATTTTCATATCAATTATGTTTGTTTTTATACCCTATACCACTATGTGGTTTGGGTATAATGACTTTGTGCTGCTGTTTGTAACTACCAAAAATATTTGACCTAGACCCATCTTTAATTATACCGATCGACTCAGAATCACTATCTGATTCGATTTAACGATGTCCGTCCGTCCGTCTGTGTGTCCATGTAAAGCTTGTAATCAAACTGCAGGTCGCAAATATGAATATATTTTGATGAAATTTGGTATACATATAAGCTTTTATCGGCCATAGGATGAACGCTATTGAAATTGGTGAGAATCGGTCCATGTTCAGACCTAGCCCCCATACAAATGATCCCTATGGAATCAACATAAATTGCCATAAGATCCAAATTATCATATAAATCTTAGTCAAATTGGATTTGTATGTGTTTATTACATCCATTAATCAGTAGTCCAAAAATGATCCCTATGGGACAACTCTTAGTCATAGGCCCCATATAGAACTGCTTGCCGATCTTCACCTAAATCTATCAAAAAACAAAAATATTGCACTGATTCTTCTCAAATTTTGTTTGTATATATTTTTGCAAAATACAAGAGATTTTTCCAAACATGATCAGGATCGGTCCTTTTTTGGACCTAGTCCCCATATAGATATATCATCCGATATGAACTTTTTCATATCTGCAGCCAAAAAAATTAATAAAAATCCCACTCAAGTTTGATTTATGCTTATTTTCTATATCCAGTTAGTTGGGCCTGTGAGATAGGGTCTCTAAACGCATGGTATAGGGTATCGTATAGTCGGTCTAGACCGACTATAATTTTCTTACTTGTTAAATTTTCTTCGGTGCCAAACACAATCATGACTTGTGTTCGTTTTAATATTTCGTTATTTACACGAACATTTTTCTATCACGTACTTTTTGTTTCGATCACACATAAACCACACATATTCGAGTGTTGCTTTATTTGAAGTTCGTGTTCTGGTACGTGTACTGAAAAAAAAAACAGAACATGTACAATAAACAGGTTCGAGTTCAGTTATATTTTAAGTCGTGTTCTGGCTCGTGTACTAAGAAAAAACAGAACATGTACAATAAACAGGTTCGAGTTCAGTTATGTGTTAAGACATGTTCTGGCTCGTGTACTAAGAAAAAATAGAACATGTACAATAAACAGGTTCAAGTTCAGTTATATTTTAAATTCGTGTTCTGGCTCGTGTACTGCGAAAAATTGAAACATCAATCCGATAAAAACAACGACAATTGTTTCAACCAAATTTATTAAAATTTTATTGATCCTTTTTTATGACTTACGTTGCAAATTGTTTACAAATGTCAAATATTTTAAAATTGTATTGGCCATTTTTTTGTGATTTACGTTGAAATTATTTACAATTGTTTTTATTGAATGGTTTTTATTTTAATAAAATATGGTAATAAAATACTTAAGACACAAAAACTTAATAAATTTGGTTGAAACAATTGTCAATATGAACAAGTAAGAGTGTTAAATTCGGCTGTGCCGAATCTTTGATACCCTCCACCTCGGTTTGTGGCAATACTATTAACATAGCTCATGGTAGTTGTGTTCTTGTTATTGTTAATATGTATGAATCACATTTTTTTTGTGGCTTTTTTTATGTTGTTGTATGTTCAACCACTAAACTAACGGGTGATTTTTTTGAGGTTAGGATTTTCATGCATTAGTATTTGACAGATCACGTGGGATTTCAGACATGGTGTCAAAGAGAAAGATGCTCAGTATGCTTTGACATTTCATCATGAATAGACTTACTAACGAGCAACGCTTGCAAATCATTGAATTTTATTACCAAAATCAGTGTTCGGTTCGAAATGTGTTTCGCGCTTTACGTCCGATTTATGGTCTACATAATCGACCAAGTGAGCAAACAATTAATGCGATTGTGACCAAGTTTCGCACTCAGTTTACTTTATTGGACATTAAACCAACCACACGAATGCGTACAGTGCGTACAGAAGAGAATATTGCGTCTGTTTCTGAGAGTGTTACTGAAGACCGTGAAATGTCGATTCGTCGCCGTTCGCAGCAATTGGGTTTGTGTTATTCGACCACATGTAAGATTTTACGCAAAGATCTTGGTGTAAAACCGTATAAAATACAGCTCGTGCAAGAACTGAAGCCGAACGATCTGCCACAACGTCTAATTTTCAGTGAATGGGCCCTAGAAATGTTGGCAGAAAATCCGCTTTTTTATCGACAAATTTTGTTCAGCGATGAGGCTCATTTCTGGTTGAATGGCTTCGTAAATAAGCAAAATTGCCGTATTTGGAGTGAAGAGCAACCAGAAGCCGTTCAAGAACTGCCCATGCATCCCGAAAAATGCACTGTTTGGTGTGGTTTGTACGCTGGTGGAATCATTGGACCGTATTTTTTCAAAGATGCTGTTGGACGCAACGTTACGGTGAATGGCGATCGCTATCGTTCGATGCTAACAAACTTTTTGTTGCCAAAAATGGAAGAACTGAACTTGGTTGACATGTGGTTTCAACAAGATGGCGCTACATGCCACACAGCTCGCGATTCTATGGCCATTTTGAGGGAAAACTTCGGAGAACAATTCATCTCAAGAAATGGACCGGTAAGTTGGCCACCAAGATCATGCGATTTGACGCCTTTAGACTATTTTTTGTGGGGCTACGTCAAGTCTAAAGTCTACAGAAATAAGCCAGCAACTATTCCAGCTTTGGAAGACAACATTTCCGAAGAAATTCGGGCTATTCCGGCCGAAATGCTCGAAAAAGTTGCCCAAAATTGGACTTTCCGAATGGACCACCTAAGACGCAGCCGCGGTCAACATTTAAATGAAATTATCTTCAAAAAGTAAATGTCATGGACCAATCTAACGTTTCAAATAAAGAACCGATGAGATTTTGCAAATTTTATGCGTTTTTTTTTAAAAAAAAGTTATCAAGCTCTTAAAAAATCACCCGTTATTACAAGAAAACACTAGGTTTCATGTTTTTTTTAGAGGTATCTATAAACTTTTGTTCATTTCTCAGCGCAGAGGCTCCCGATTTACTCCGATTTCAATACCAACCTGGTGGGAATTATGGCAAATAATTTTTTCGAATTCTTTCTTTGGAAGACACGATCATTGTTTTTTATAACAAGGAATTATAATAGAAATAGACCAACAAGAAAAGCAATGAACTTTAAATTTAATTGGTATTCAAAATTTAAATTTCAGTACCGACAACAGTTTTAAAGTGGTGGCCGTACCCAATATTGGTTGTAATATTGAGTTTAAGATGCAGGTGGAGGGTACCAAAGATTCGGCCCAGCCGAATTTAACACTCTTACTTGTTTTATATTCAACATGAAACTGGACCAAATTGCCTAAAAGTTATGTGTTTTTTTGAAAACTGGAATAATGTCTTTTTTACCTCTAGCAGTCGAAGGAGCTGCTGGAAGCAGCTGGACTTTGTTCAATTAGGTAAAGGAATAATCAAAGAAAATATTTTGAAAATATGGCAGATATACAAAATTACAAATTTTTTTATTTTCCATCAAAGTTGAAAAATAGTGAAAAAAAAATAGACAGTTGGTAAATAGCGATTTACCTGGAGAAACATAAAGCAAACGGTATTTTTTTTTTCTATAATATACTGAATAAATACAGAAATAAAAAATTCCTAAAAATTGTGTTTTCTTGAAAACTGAACATCGGTCAACTTTGAAGGGTTATATCCCCTAAACTAAAAATCTGATTTTATTGAAGGTATCAAATTTGTTATCCTTGAACAATTGAACAATTTCCTATAAGATGAGTTTATACAAAATATCCTAAGGGGCACATGAAATTTTTAGTTTTTGCAACCTCATTTGTTCTAAGGGCGCTACTGTGCAACGAAAAAATTATCTAAAAAATTTTCGTTTCATAAAATTTAATTATAATTATAATTATTTTTCGAAATTTTAACGGTTTTTTTATTTTCAGTCAAACAATTATTATTTTATTGTTTTAGTCTTTTTTATTTTTATTATTTTTTTTAAATATTTTTCATTTACTTATGTTATTTAGCTGATGAAATTAGTATGAAGTTGTTTCATCAGTTTTTTTAGTTTCTATTGGTTCCCCACAGTAGTGCTTACTAACATTTTGAAAATAATATTGGTCCTGTCATAAACAACAACACTTATTTTAATTATGTGTTACATGCTTGTATGAATCAGCTTAATGTAGCTCATATTAATTGTCAGAGTATTCGTGCTAGCGGAAGCACGAATGATAAGTTGAAAAGTTTTACATTTCAAGTCGTACAGTTTCTATTCCTGGATATAAACTTCTTAGTAATGATCGTTTGAAAGTGAGAGGAGGTGGGGTTGGTATTTATATTTCAAATAATATTAGATTTAAAGTCATTGCAAAGGGTACGAACTTTGGATCTTATAAATCTCTTATTATTCAACTTCTTTTTGGTACTGTAAGATGGTTGTTTGTTTCCAAGGTAACAAAACGTTGTTGCAGTTGGTAACATGAATTGTAACTTGTTCGATATTTCTAAATCCTATTATTTTCGATCGTTATCTCTTAGTTTAGGTTTATCTGTTTTCCATGGATCTAAGTCGACTCACTATGACGTACTGCAATGCTCAAATTCCCTAATTGATTTCTAGTTGTTGAGCAATTCTTTTATTGTTTATTTTTCTGTCCAGATTCAGTGTCCACCTGTTTCGCACAATGCTTTAATTTTTGCATCTTATGGAGTAAATGTTGGTTCCTTTACTGAGTTTGTTGAGTAACGCGATTTCAATCGAATTGATTGGGATGGAATTTTTTTTCTAAGATAGCTTTGATTTGCGTTCAATTTTTATTTGTTCTGATGCTGATCTATTGTAACCTGTAAATAACCTGTCATGATGTTTGGACGATGACGAGACAGATTATTTTGGCTATGTTATTAGGGGTCTATCTTTTGCGTCTTTCTTTCTGATAGGTCAAACGTTAGGTGGAAAACATTCTGTAGATACAGAAATCATGCTAATACGATTATTCTTAGGGAAAAGGGCAAGTATTAAGGTTTTTAGTGGATTATATTCGGCAGGATTGTGGGGGGTTGTGACAGGTTCTGGATGTTTTGGGAATAATAATGTTGAGTTAAATGGTGATGTGAATAATATTAAGAATTAATAATATCTTTGTTACAGGTGTGCATTCTGGGAATGTTGACTTAAATGATGTTAACAGCTTTGTTGATGTTGATAATTCATTTTCTTTTCGTCGTGTTACTGAAGGTTTTGTTTTCGGCCCGCTTCCTTTTATTTTATACTAGCTGACCCGGCAAACGTTGTTCTGCCATATAACTTATTTCCAGTGAATATTTTTGTTAATTAGGATGATATGTATTTACCATGTTTGAGAGGTACCACGCTCACTGGTTTGATCCCGCCCATTTTTCACACACTCATCATTCGTGAACTCACACCTTGTTTCATTACTGTCGGGTCTATATTACTCCAGATATTTTTTGTATGGGAGGTGCCACGCCCTCTAATCCAATCCCGCACATTTTTGGTACGTAGATATATGATATGTATTTACCATATATGGGAGGTGCTACGCCCACTTCTTATATTAAAAAAAATATATAGGTTATTTTACTTTCCCGATACAGATTTATACACTGTGAAAATTTCAAGAAGATCAGTCCTATGGTTTAGCCATCTATTAATGTCAAACCCACAAACAAATTTTCATTTTTATATACATATATAGATATTAATGACCTCCCTCACCTCCAGGCACAAAACTTATATAAAGAACAAGAAGTATGGTAGCAGCAAAATGTTGGCCCAACCAGTCATAATTAAGTAACCAAAAGACTATTGCATTCAAATGAGAGATAGTTCCAACATCGGGCTAGCCGGATTACAAACGATCTGTCAAGCACAGAATGTTGAATCATTAATCATCATTAATAACTGAAGATTTCTAGTTGAACTAGTAAAGATAAAGTTCCGCCGTAGAGGTAAAGGCGTGCCATTTATAACGACCTTGTGAAAAGTTACAATATTTCACTAAATTTTCAAACGAGCATTCTAGAAAGCGTATGACAAATAACGCGTTTTGTGATCCCTTCGATGGATCCGAACACAAATCGAACAATATTATTAACAATACGCTTAAGTCTATCAAAAATCATCCCAATAGTACTAGTTGTCAACTTCAAGTCCATATCAAATTTGCGACATCCGAAGCAAGCGCTCGTGCTAACTTTTGTGTTATAAAGAACGGTAGGAATATATTTAAAGAATAAATCCTACGCAGAGTACTCCAATTTTTACCAGATAACGTTTCTAAAGAAAGCTTTGTCAAGAACTAATGCCCAAGCATTTATGATGATTTACAATAACAGTTGTATATTATTTACATGCACTTCTAGTCAAGTCCTTTAACAAAATCGTTTTTATTCATCGTAGGAATCTATAAATATGTGGGAACATGGCATTTAATGAAATGCATCATAATCAAACAAACGATTTTTAATTTTTTGTTAATTACGTTACGAATTTCAGCTAACAATATAAAGATAAACAAAACGCATTGCTTTACAATTGCTACTCGTACTATTGGGTTAAGTCAAAATTTTTCTATTAGATGTTAATACGGTACAAACTTGTTAAAACTCGGGAAAATTACTTCTGTTTAGAAATATTATATTTATTTTAAATGATTGGTATAAGTAAGTTTAATAAAACCTTATGTACTAATATTAAAATCAGATTGCATTGCTACAATACTTTCATTCTGGCAATAATCGATATATTCTTTTGTTAAAATAGTTTTTTCCGTTTTTCCTTTAAATATTTCATAACTGATGACCTTTTGCCTCGGATTATAATGAAAATCATAAACAGTATACAAGCAGTTGACATTGGACATCAATTTTTCAACATGTTCTAGAAAATCATGTAAAAATGAAGTGCAAAGTTTAGGTTTCCAAAAACGATTCTGTTAAAAAGATTAAAACAATTGTTAACTCAATAAAAATATCTGATATTATGAAAAAGTTTTATTTCAAATGACATTTTTTAAACTTTACTACTTACTTTTGGCATATCTGATACAATTATATGGTCAATTGGTTCTTCAACAATACCGACACTGTTTTTGTAAGCCATGTATATATCATTAACATTGGATAAGTATGCTTGCAACCAGTATTTTAAATATCTTCTATCATCATGTTTCAAAGTATTCCAAATCTGTTTGCTTAAAACAAAGCGACACTTGTTAAGAGCTTCCAAATCATTACTAAAATATAAAACAAATTTAAATATTTAATATTTTAATCAAGTATTTGGTGCAAGTATTTGTACAAATCCTTAAATTCTTCTTCAGCTATAATTCCTTGAATTTCGCCCGAGTAAACAATATCGTATTTACCCAAAGAGCTGCTATATACACCAGCCTGTGAAACATTTTTATCACATGGTTCATTGATTGCAGGTAAATCATAAGGCGATTCTAAAAATGAATGTCGTTTTTAGATAAATATAAAGTGAAGAATTGATTGAATCGATTCGAAATAATAATTGAAATTTGTTCTTGTACATCAAACAAATACATACAGCCATGGACATAGAAAAAGGATACCACTTTCGTGCACTAATATATTTCTTTAATTGTTTCACTAAAGTTAAAAGATTTTTCAACTTGTTTTTATACCCTATATCAATATGTGGTCAGGGTATAATGAGTTTGTGCTGATGTCTGTAACTACTAAAAATATTTGACCTAGACCCTTTTATTATACCGATCGGCTTAAGTCGATTTAGTGATGTCCGTCCGTCTGTTTGTCCGTCCGTCTGTCTGTGTGTCCATGTTAATCATGTAATCTAACTACAGGTATGTGTGTCCATGTAAACCTTCTAATCAAACTACAGGTCGCAATATGAATACATTTTTATCGGCCATAGGGCGATCGCTAAGAAATTGATGAAAATCGGTGCATGTTCCGACCTAGTTTCCCTATGAGATCCACTTAAATTCCCTTAAGATCTAAATTATTCCGAAGATCCCGGTCAAATTTGGTTTGTGTGTGTTTATTACACCCATTAATTAGTAGTCCCAAAAAGAATATGTAGGACAATTCTTAGTCAGAGCCACTATATAAAGCTGCTTCCCTATCTTCACTTAAATCTATTAAACAAAAACATTGCGCAGATTGTTCTCAAATTTGGCTTGCATATGTATTTGGAAAAAATAAGTGTCTTTACCAAATATGGTGACAATCGGTCCATATGGGAATTGAAGAAGCATAGTACTCTATAGCAATAGATCGTTACCAAAGCTTAGTGGAGAGCATGTCTCGTAACTGTCAGGCTGTATTTGACCATATTGTGTTAACCACATATTCTGTCAACCACAATTAAAAAGACCGAAAAATCTAGCTATTATTTGTTAGATTTGTAATAGTGTCCTATTTCTTTGTCCTGCCCTTTACCTACATACATATGTTAGTTCTGTAGTTTTTTTATTTTTCTTTAAATAAATGTTAGCTTTTAAATAAATGTTGAATTAAGACCTTTGACACTTCCGATATACATATCAAATACCAATTCTAACTCGTTGTTTTATTTTATTTTGTAAAATATGGAACATTTTAGTACGACAAACATTGTATCAGGAATGGGGATGATCTATTTTAACGTATCCTACATTAACTTAAATCACACGTACAGCTTTTTAATACTCAGATTCTTAGGTTATGTAGCGAATATGCTTTAATCATTTTGGGATCGGAAAATTTAACAAACCAAGATATTACATCTATATATATATAGTGTCGGTAAAAAAAAATACCACCAATGACCAAGTCTTTGTTCATGCTAGTGAAAAAAAAAATATTTTGTACGTATTATTTGAAAAAATTAACGGTTCTTTTCCAATGAGCGGAATTATAAAAAAACTCTTCGTCGCACAGTGGCTGAAAATCGTTTCTCATTAGCCAAAATACTGTAACTTTTGAACCGATATTTTAGTAATTTTTTTTAATGGATAGATGTTTCTCTTTTGTTCCCCTAGAAGTTCTATTTCACTAAAGTTTAAATTTGACAAAAATATAGTAGTTTAATAAATATTTCAGAACACCCCTAATATTAAACGGTAGGTTTGTGACCCCTTACAAAAACTAAAGACTACAATACTACCAAACTTGTAAAAAGGACCGCAGGTCATTTTCGAAGATAACTTGTGCGAGTAGTAACTATTTATTTTTGATAACAAACAAAAATTCACCTTTTTCTGAAATTATAAAAACAGTTGAGTTTGACAGAATGCCACGCCCACAATTAGCAATAGTTTGACCTAATTTATGGCTGCTTTAATTTGGATATATTAGTTAAAATTTTAAAAATCGGTGACAAAATAATTGGACTTTTGGCCAATGAAATTAAAATTTCAGCCACAGTGCGTCGGTGCAGTCATTAAAATAACACCGAATGACAAAAATTCTTGAAAAAAAATTAATAGTGATTTAATAGTTAAAATAAAAGGATCAAAAACTGAAGGTAAGATATTTTTTTATTAAAAATAAAATAATTCAGCACATATTTTATTATTTATTTTCATAGAAATGGGACGTGGAAATAATTGATATGAGCATAAATAATATTCTGAAATGAGTAAACTGGTTGGGTGCTCTAATAAAATGATTGTAAATACAATAAAATTACTCAAAAATCTGAAACACGTGGTCGCAAGCATGTTTTGTCACCATTAATGGTTAAGCGTTTGGTCAGACAATGCAAGAAGGCCCCATTTATGCCAGCTACAAAGTTAAAAAAGGAGCTAAGAGTGTCCGCAAGTGTTGAAACTATTCGTCGGAGATTGCGAGACAACAACTTGAACGCCTATCCGCGAAAAGTGCCCCTGTTCTCACGTAAGCAAGTTGCACAGCGTTTGGAGTTTGCTAGAATTCATTTGTAATGGCCAGCTAAAAAGTGGATAAATGTTCTTTGGACAGATAAATCCAAAGTTTATTTATTTGGAGTCAAAGGATCGCGTTCTTACGTCGGAAGACCCCCTAACGCTGAATTTATTCCAAAATTAACAACAAAAACCATTGTGGAAATGCCGCTGGATTGGGTCTTCCAGCAAGACAATGACCCGCAGCATAGCAGCAAACTTGCAGAAAGTGCTTTCAAGACAATAAAATAAACGTGATGGAATGGTCAGCTCAGATCCCAGATCTGAATCCAATCGAGTATTTATGGACAGATATAAAGAAGGGAGTAACCCAAATCCAGCCAACCAGTAATGAAGCACTTTGGATGGCTGTTCAACAAATCTTGAACTCAATTTCGAAGGAGATGTGCCAAAATCTGGTGAAATCGATGCAAAAACTTTGTGCAGAGGCAATTGCCAATAATGGGCACGCAACAAAATATTAATTTCAACATGAGAAGATATCATAAAAAAATGAATTCAAAATCGCTAATTTATTTGTAGTTTTATTTATTTTTAATACAATAAAAACTGTAGTGCTATTTTTTGACTGAGTGTTTTTTAAGTTGTTTCAAAAAAGTTGAAAATTTGTAATAAAATAAAAAACCAAATTAACAGTTTATTATTTAATATTGTTTCACAGTCTTCTAAGTATCTTATGACAAGTATTCAATGAAATCAATAAATCTATTATTAGTACTAGCAGATTCCAGCCCTCGAAATTCGAGTGCAAATTCTAGGAAATTTTATTTTTTCATTAAATAAAGACCCTAAAAGTATGCTAATAAATTGTAGCCAATTCACAAATTAACACAAAAAAAAACTCATTTTCATTAGAAACACATTAACAAATTTAATAAACACACACATAGCATTGTATAATTTTAATAAACACACACATAGCATTGTATAATTTTATATGTGTTAGTAGCAACTTTAAATGCAATTTATTAAAAAATAAAGGAAAAAATTAAAAAATCTATAAATCTGCAAATCGGCTAAAAATAAATACCTTTCAAATAATATACGTTTGGTCAAAATCGGGATAAAACGGTAGAACACAACATCAGTCACATGAAATCGCCTAGCCTATTAATATTATAGATGCACATACAGCTGCGTAAAAAAAACAACCAGGATAAAAAAAGTTATTCGTTAGATATATATCTATAAAGCACACTGTGATTTAAACGTATTAAATAGGCCCTATTTTGAATGCTAGATATACACGAGGCAAGCGACGAAACAAAGTATTGTGGCAACTTGATTTATTCGTTCAGTACACACGTGGCAACTATTGCCGCAGCCTCAGTACTGTGTGTAGCTGTGTTACAGAAAAGACACAGATGAGTCCCATAGCTCCCTCAAATTTTTAAATTCGTTAATACAGTTAATATAATTTTCATTATTTGCAATTGCCATTTTCCTTTCCTCTTTTTTCCACTTAATTTTACTCCGCACGGACCTTCTTACTCGCCTGTTTCCGACGAACTGGAGTAAATGCAGTAAACAATGATGCACACGAAGCAACGGTTGTGGCAACCGGCCAAAAATATCAAAACTTTTTGATATTTCTGGCAACGGGTGCTTCAACATGATGTGACCTGCAACATTGGGTTCCAAAAATTATATCAGAGGACGCGAAGTAATATTAAATGGGCAACATTATTTAAGAAAGAATTACTTATGTATATGTCTATTGATTTTAAAAAATTACCTGCAAATAATATTTTTTCTAATCGGGCATGGTGACTTTCAAACCTTTTCAGCTGAACATTCCACCGCTGAGGTCCATCATATATTTTTACCATATAAATGTTTCCACAGTACCGACTTACTCTTACAGTCCAGTCATCAAACTTTTTTCCATAATTCGATGACATAATAACCCCTAATGTTCTTTGACGTGTAAAGACCATGGTACGTTCCTCTCTATTATCATAATCACCCCAGTCAGGCGCAGCAGACATGATATACTTCAGCGGTGTATTAATAGTATTAGAAATTTCTTGTGATTGGCGTTCTAGATTAGTTTCGTAGCCATCATTTAAATCAAATGGATATTGTGACAATTTCGGTATTTTACAATATCGAATTTTATTAGCAGGAGTAATAGCGCCATACTTCCTATCATAACAAGCCAACAATTTAGGTTTTGTAAAAAACACGGAAGTGTTATGGTACAGACTTAAGATGGCTGGAGTGATTTCAAAAAGAATATTTGGTGTTTCAGTACTATTAACCTCCATTTGTTTCAATTTTTCCAAATTTGTTTTAAACACAGATAGACCGCGGTTTTACAATCGGTGAACTAATATAACAAAATGATTCTGTATTTGGCTTAAATTTCCTTTTAATTAATATTGGTGGATTATAAATACTCGCATATTGCCAGTTTATCCCATATGTATATGGATCTTAAGTTTGACAGTTCTTTTTTATGCGGTAGATTTCTTCCGAAAAAACATCGCAGCATTGTACACAAAAAAATTGGAAATCCGTTCCGGTTATTTCAAAATCAAATGCTAAAAACTAAAGCAAAATCGCATAAAAAACAAAATTGCAAACAAAAGATAAGTAATTTGCATAAAGTAACAATCAAATATGAAAAAACGTATTTAAATTTTTATGAATATCGCGATATCTCAAGTTTGTTGCCAGTTTTTCATATATTGATCCTTATAACCAATGAGTCAACCAATAAAATGTTTAGACATCACAGGCATAATGACTACAAATCAAAATAAAAACTTTATTCCTCTCATTAATATAAACTTCCTCGATAGGTTACAGAAAATGACTGCTGTCTGGTTATATGGGGAATCACAATTCTGAATCACAATCAGCCAGTGTTGCCAATTCAGATGTTTTCCACTAAATGTAATATTTTATAAATGTTAATTAATATAAAATTTTACAACATATTAATCAAAAAATATTGTATGCTTTGTAAAAAACAATAATATATAATCATATTGTATATTAAAAGTATTTTTTGGTAGTTCTGTAAACTTCTAAATAAACATTTTACTTTATTAATGACCTCCATCACCTCCAGGCACAAAAGTTATATAAAGAACAAGAAGTATGGTAGCAGCAAAATGTTGGCCCAACCAGTCATAATTAAGTAACCAAAAGACTATTGCATTCAAATGAGAGATAGTTCCAACATCGGGCTAGTCTGATTACAAACGATCTGTTTGAAGATTTCTAGTTGAACTAGTAAAGATAAAGTTCCTCCGTAGAGGTAAAGGCGTGCCATTTATAACGACCTTGTGAAAAGTTACAATATTTCACTAAATTTTCAAACGAGCATTCCAGAAAACGTTTGACAAATAACGCGTGTTGTGATCCCTTCGATGGATCCGAACACAAATCGAACAATATTATTAACAATAGGCTTAAGTCTATCAAAAATCATCCCAATAGTACCAGTTGTCAACTTCAAGTCCATATAACATTTGCGACATCCGAAGCAAGCGCTCGTGCTAACTTTTGTGTTATAAAGAACGGTAGGAATATATTTAAAGAATAAATCCTACGCAGAGTACTCCAATTTTTACAAGATAACGTTTCTAAAGAAAGCTTTATGTCAAGAACCAATGCCCAAGCATTTATGATGATTTGCAATAACAGTTGTATATTTACATGCACTTCTAGTCAAGTCATTTAACAAAATAGTTTTTATTCATCATAGGAATCTAAAAATATGTGGGAACATGGCATTTAATGAAATGCATCATAATCAAACAAACGATTTTTAATTTTTTGTTAATTACGTCATTTTGAATTTCAGCTAACAATATAAAGATAAACAAAACGCATTGCTTTACAATTGCTACTCGTACTATTGGGTTAAGTCAAAATTTTTCTATTAGATGTTAATACGGTACAAACTTGTTAAAACTCGGGAAAATTACTTCTGTTTAGAAATATTATATTTATTTTAAATGATTGGTATAAGTAAGTTTAATAAAACCTTATGTACTAATATTAAAATCAGATTGCATTGCTACAATACTTTC
This sequence comes from Cordilura impudica, assembly GCA_963682025.1. NCBI lineage: Eukaryota > Metazoa > Arthropoda > Insecta > Diptera > Scathophagidae > Cordilura > Cordilura impudica. The sequence continues at coordinate 82,932,290 of OY821517.1, forward strand.
ATTCTGGCAATAATCGATATATTCTTTTGTTAAAATAGTTTTTTCCGTTTTTCCTTTAAAGATTTCATAACTGATGACCTTTTGCCTCGGATTATAATGAAAATCATAAACAGTATACAAGCAGTTGACATTGGACATCAATTTTTCAACATGTTCTAGAAAATCATGTAAAAATGAAGTGCAAAGTTTAGGTTTCCAAAAACGATTCTGTTAAAAAGATTAAAACAATTGTTAACTCAATAAAAATATCTGATATTATGAAAAAGTTTTATTTCAAATGACATTTTTTAAACTTTACTACTTACTTTTGGCATATCTGATACAATTATATGGTCAATTGGTTCTTCAACAATACCGACACTGTTTTTGTAAGCCATGTATATATCATTAACATTGGATAAGTATGCTTGCAACCAGTATTTTAAATATCTACTATCATCATGTTTCAAAGTATTCCAAATCTGTTTGCTTAAAACAAAGCGACACTTGTTAAGAGCTTCCAAATCATTACTAAAATATAAAACAAATTTAAATATTTAATATTTTAATCAAGTATTTGGTGCAAGTATTTGTACAAATCCTTAAATTCTTCTTCAGCTATAATTCCTTGAATTTCGCCCGAGTAAACAATATCGTATTTACCCAAAGAGCTGCTATATACACCAGCCTGTGAAACATTTTTATCACATGGTTCATTGATTGCAGGTAAATCATAAGGCGATTCTAAAAATGAATGTCGTTTTTAGATAAATATAAAGTGAAGAATTGATTGAATTGATTCGAAATAATAATTGAAATTTGTTCTTGTACATCAAACAAATACATACAGCCATGGACATAGAAAAAGGATACCACTTTCGTGCACTAATATATTTCTTTAATTGTTTCACTAAAGTTAAAAGATTTTTCAACTTGTTTTTATACCCTATATCAATATGTGGTCAGGGAATAATGAGTTTGTGCTGATGTCTGTAACTACTAAAAATATTTGACCTAGACCCTTTTATTATACCGATCGGCTCAAGTCGATTCAGTGATGTCCGTCCGTCTGTCTGTGTGTCCATGTTAATCATGTAATCTAACTACAGGTATGTGTGTCCATGTAAACCTTTTAATCAAACTTCAGGTCGCAATATGAATAAATTTTTATCGGCTATAGGACGAACGATAATCGGTGCATGTTCCGACCTAGTTTCCCTATGAGATCCACTTAAATTCCCTTAAGATCTAAATTATTCCGAAGATCCCGGTCAAATTTGGTTTGTGTGTGTTTATTACACCCATTAATTAGTAGTCCCAAAAAGAATATGTAGGACAATTCTTAGTCAGAGCCACTATATAAAGCTGCTTCCCTATCTTCACTTAAATCTATTAAACAAAAACATTGCGCAGATTGTTCTCAAATTTGGCTTGCATATGTATTTGGAAAAAATAAGTGTCTTTACCAAATATGGTGACAATCGGTCCATATGGGAATTGAAGAAGCATAGTACTCTATAGCAATAGATCGTTACCAAAGCTTAGTGGAGAGCATGTCTCGTAACTGTCAGGCTGTATTTGACCATATTGTGTTAACCACATATTCTGTCAACCACAATTAAAAAGACCGAAAAATCTAGCTATTATTTGTTAGATTTGTAATAGTGTCCTATTTCTTTGTCCTGCCCTTTACCTACATACATATGTTAGTTCTGTAGTTTTTTTATTTTTCTTTAAATAAATGTTAGCTTTTAAATAAATGTTGAATTAAGACCTTTGACACTTCCGATATACATATCAAATACCAATTCTAACTCGTTGTTTTATTTTATTTTGTAAAATATGGAACATTTTAGTACGACAAACATTGTATCAGGAATGGGGATGATCTATTTTAACGTATCCTACATTAACTTAAATCACACGTACAGCTTTTTAATACTCAGATTCTTAGGTTATGTAGCGAATATGCTTTAATCATTTTGGGATCGGAAAATTTAACAAACCAAGATATTACATCTATATATATATAGTGTCGGTAAAAAAAAATACCACCAATGACCAAGTCTTTGTTCATGCTAGTGAAAAAAAAAATATTTTGTACGTATTATTTGAAAAAATTAACGGTTCTTTTCCAATGAGCGGAATTATAAAAAAACTCTTCGTCGCACAGTGGCTGAAAATCGTTTCTCATTAGCCAAAATACTGTAACTTTTGAACCGATATTTTAGTAATTTTTTTTAATGGATAGATGTTTCTCTTTTGTTCCCCTAGAAGTTCTATTTCACTAAAGTTTAAATTTGACAAAAATATAGTAGTTTAATAAATATTTCAGAACACCCCTAATATTAAACGGTAGGTTTGTGACCCCTTACAAAAACTAAAGACTACAATACTACCAAACTTGTAAAAAGGACCGCAGGTCATTTTCGAAGATAACTTGTGCGAGTAGTAACTATTTATTTTTGATAACAAACAAAAATTCACCTTTTTCTGAAATTATAAAAACAGTTGAGTTTGACAGAATGCCACGCCCACAATTAGCAATAGTTTGACCTAATTTATGGCTGCTTTAATTTGGATATATTAGTTAAAATTTTAAAAATCGGTGACAAAATAATTGGACTTTTGGCCAATGAAATTAAAATTTCAGCCACAGTGCGTCGGTGCAGTCATTAAAATAACACCGAATGACAAAAATTCTTGAAAAAAAATTAAGAAAATGACTGCTGTCTGGTTATATGGGGAATCACAATTCTGAATCACAATCAGCCAGTGTTGCCAATTCAGATGTTTTCCACTAAATGTAATATTTTATAAATGTTAATTAATATAAAATTTTACAACATATTAATCAAAAAATATTGTATGCTTTGTAAAAAACAATAATATATAATCATATTGTATATTAAAAGTATTTTTTGGTAGTTCTGTAAACTTCTAAATAAACATTTTACTTTATTAATGACCTCCATCACCTCCAGGCACAAAAGTTATATAAAGAACAAGAAGTATGGTAGCAGCAAAATGTTGGCCCAACCAGTCATAATTAAGTAACCAAAAGACTATTGCATTCAAATGAGAGATAGTTCCAACATCGGGCTAGTCTGATTACAAACGATCTGTTTGAAGATTTCTAGTTGAACTAGTAAAGATAAAGTTCCTCCGTAGAGGTAAAGGCGTGCCATTTATAACGACCTTGTGAAAAGTTACAATATTTCACTAAATTTTCAAACGAGCATTCCAGAAAACGTTTGACAAATAACGCGTGTTGTGATCCCTTCGATGGATCCGAACACAAATCGAACAATATTATTAACAATAGGCTTAAGTCTATCAAAAATCATCCCAATAGTACCAGTTGTCAACTTCAAGTCCATATAACATTTGCGACATCCGAAGCAAGCGCTCGTGCTAACTTTTGTGTTATAAAGAACGGTAGGAATATATTTAAAGAATAAATCCTACGCAGAGTACTCCAATTTTTACAAGATAACGTTTCTAAAGAAAGCTTTATGTCAAGAACCAATGCCCAAGCATTTATGATGATTTGCAATAACAGTTGTATATTTACATGCACTTCTAGTCAAGTCATTTAACAAAATAGTTTTTATTCATCATAGGAATCTAAAAATATGTGGGAACATGGCATTTAATGAAATGCATCATAATCAAACAAACGATTTTTAATTTTTTGTTAATTACGTCATTTTGAATTTCAGCTAACAATATAAAGATAAACAAAACGCATTGCTTTACAATTGCTACTCGTACTATTGGGTTAAGTCAAAATTTTTCTATTAGATGTTAATACGGTACAAACTTGTTAAAACTCGGGAAAATTACTTCTGTTTAGAAATATTATATTTATTTTAAATGATTGGTATAAGTAAGTTTAATAAAACCTTATGTACTAATATTAAAATCAGATTGCATTGCTACAATACTTTCATTCTGGCAATAATCGATATATTCTTTTGTTAAAATAGTTTTTTCCGTTTTTCCTTTAAAGATTTCATAACTGATGACCTTTTGCCTCGGATTATAATGAAAATCATAAACAGTATACAAGCAGTTGACATTGGACATCAATTTTTCAACATGTTCTAGAAAATCATGTAAAAATGAAGTGCAAAGTTTAGGTTTCCAAAAACGATTCTGTTAAAAAGATTAAAACAATTGTTAACTCAATAAAAATATCTGATATTATGAAAAAGTTTTATTTCAAATGACATTTTTTAAACTTTACTACTTACTTTTGGCATATCTGATACAATTATATGGTCAATTGGTTCTTCAACAATACCGACACTGTTTTTGTAAGCCATGTATATATCATTAACATTGGATAAGTATGCTTGCAACCAGTATTTTAAATATCTACTATCATCATGTTTCAAAGTATTCCAAATCTGTTTGCTTAAAACAAAGCGACACTTGTTAAGAGCTTCCAAATCATTACTAAAATATAAAACAAATTTAAATATTTAATATTTTAATCAAGTATTTGGTGCAAGTATTTGTACAAATCCTTAAATTCTTCTTCAGCTATAATTCCTTGAATTTCGCCCGAGTAAACAATATCGTATTTACCCAAAGAGCTGCTATATACACCAGCCTGTGAAACATTTTTATCACATGGTTCATTGATTGCAGGTAAATCATAAGGCGATTCTAAAAATGAATGTCGTTTTTAGATAAATATAAAGTGAAGAATTGATTGAATTGATTCGAAATAATAATTGAAATTTGTTCTTGTACATCAAACAAATACATACAGCCATGGACATAGAAAAAGGATACCACTTTCGTGCACTAATATATTTCTTTAATTGTTTCACTAAAGTTAAAAGATTTTTCAACTTGTTTTTATACCCTATATCAATATGTGGTCAGGGAATAATGAGTTTATGCTGATGTCTGTAACTACTAAAAATATTTGACCTAGACCCTTTTATTATACCGATCGGCTCAAGTCGATTCAGTGATGTCCGTCCGTCTGTCTGTGTGTCCATGTTAATCATGTAATCTAACTACAGGTATGTGTGTCCATGTAAACCTTTTAATCAAACTTCAGGTCGCAATATGAATAAATTTTTATCGGCTATAGGACGAACGATAATCGGTGCATGTTCCGACCTAGTTTCCCTATGAGATCCACTTAAATTCCCTTAAGATCTAAATTATTCCGAAGATCCCGGTCAAATTTGGTTTGTGTGTGTTTATTACACCCATTAATTAGTAGTCCCAAAAAGAATATGTAGGACAATTCTTAGTCAGAGCCACTATATAAAGCTGCTTCCCTATCTTCACTTAAATCTATTAAACAAAAACATTGCGCAGATTGTTCTCAAATTTGGCTTGCATATGTATTTGGAAAAAATAAGTGTCTTTACCAAATATGGTGACAATCGGTCCATATGGGAATTGAAGAAGCATAGTACTCTATAGCAATAGATCGTTACCAAAGCTTAGTGGAGAGCATGTCTCGTAACTGTCAGGCTGTATTTGACCATATTGTGTTAACCACATATTCTGTCAACCACAATTAAAAAGACCGAAAAATCTAGCTATTATTTGTTAGATTTGTAATAGTGTCCTATTTCTTTGTCCTGCCCTTTACCTACATACATATGTTAGTTCTGTAGTTTTTTTATTTTTCTTTAAATAAATGTTAGCTTTTAAATAAATGTTGAATTAAGACCTTTGACACTTCCGATATACATATCAAATACCAATTCTAACTCGTTGTTTTATTTTATTTTGTAAAATATGGAACATTTTAGTACGACAAACATTGTATCAGGAATGGGGATGATCTATTTTAACGTATCCTACATTAACTTAAATCACACGTACAGCTTTTTAATACTCAGATTCTTAGGTTATGTAGCGAATATGCTTTAATCATTTTGGGATCGGAAAATTTAACAAACCAAGATATTACATCTATATATATATAGTGTCGGTAAAAAAAAATACCACCAATGACCAAGTCTTTGTTCATGCTAGTGAAAAAAAAAATATTTTGTACGTATTATTTGAAAAAATTAACGGTTCTTTTCCAATGAGCGGAATTATAAAAAAACTCTTCGTCGCACAGTGGCTGAAAATCGTTTCTCATTAGCCAAAATACTGTAACTTTTGAACCGATATTTTAGTAATTTTTTTTAATGGATAGATGTTTCTCTTTTGTTCCCCTAGAAGTTCTATTTCACTAAAGTTTAAATTTGACAAAAATATAGTAGTTTAATAAATATTTCAGAACACCCCTAATATTAAACGGTAGGTTTGTGACCCCTTACAAAAACTAAAGACTACAATACTACCAAACTTGTAAAAAGGACCGCAGGTCATTTTCGAAGATAACTTGTGCGAGTAGTAACTATTTATTTTTGATAACAAACAAAAATTCACCTTTTTCTGAAATTATAAAAACAGTTGAGTTTGACAGAATGCCACGCCCACAATTAGCAATAGTTTGACCTAATTTATGGCTGCTTTAATTTGGATATATTAGTTAAAATTTTAAAAATCGGTGACAAAATAATTGGACTTTTGGCCAATGAAATTAAAATTTCAGCCACAGTGCGTCGGTGCAGTCATTAAAATAACACCGAATGACAAAAATTCTTGAAAAAAAATTAATAGTGATTTAATAGTTAAAATAAAAGGATCAAAAACTGAAGGTAAGATATTTTTTTATTAAAAATAAAATAATTCAGCACATATTTTATTATTTATTTTCATAGAAATGGGACGTGGAAATAATTGATATGAGCATAAATAATATTCTGAAATGAGTAAACTGGTTGGGTGCTCTAATAAAATGATTGTAAATACAATAAAATTACTCAAAAATCTGAAACACGTGGTCGCAAGCATGTTTTGTCACCATTAATGGTTAAGCGTTTGGTCAGACAATGCAAGAAGGCCCCATTTATGCCAGCTACAAAGTTAAAAAAGGAGCTAAGAGTGTCCGCAAGTGTTGAAACTATTCGTCGGAGATTGCGAGACAACAACTTGAACGCCTATCCGCGAAAAGTGCCCCTGTTCTCACGTAAGCAAGTTGCACAGCGTTTGGAGTTTGCTAGAATTCATTTGTAATGGCCAGCTAAAAAGTGGATAAATGTTCTTTGGACAGATAAATCCAAAGTTTATTTATTTGGAGTCAAAGGATCGCGTTCTTACGTCGGAAGACCCCCTAACGCTGAATTTATTCCAAAATTAACAACAAAAACCATTGTGGAAATGCCGCTGGATTGGGTCTTCCAGCAAGACAATGACCCGCAGCATAGCAGCAAACTTGCAGAAAGTGCTTTCAAGACAATAAAATAAACGTGATGGAATGGTCAGCTCAGATCCCAGATCTGAATCCAATCGAGTATTTATGGACAGATATAAAGAAGGGAGTAACCCAAATCCAGCCAACCAGTAATGAAGCACTTTGGATGGCTGTTCAACAAATCTTGAACTCAATTTCGAAGGAGATGTGCCAAAATCTGGTGAAATCGATGCAAAAACTTTGTGCAGAGGCAATTGCCAATAATGGGCACGCAACAAAATATTAATTTCAACATGAGAAGATATCATAAAAAAATGAATTCAAAATCGCTAATTTATTTGTAGTTTTATTTATTTTTAATACAATAAAAACTGTAGTGCTATTTTTTGACTGAGTGTTTTTTAAGTTGTTTCAAAAAAGTTGAAAATTTGTAATAAAATAAAAAACCAAATTAACAGTTTATTATTTAATATTGTTTCACAGTCTTCTAAGTATCTTATGACAAGTATTCAATGAAATCAATAAATCTATTATTAGTACTAGCAGATTCCAGCCCTCGAAATTCGAGTGCAAATTCTAGGAAATTTTATTTTTTCATTAAATAAAGACCCTAAAAGTATGCTAATAAATTGTAGCCAATTCACAAATTAACACAAAAAAAACTCATTTTCATTAGAAACACATTAACAAATTTAATAAACACACACATAGCATTGTATAATTTTAATAAACACACACATAGCATTGTATAATTTTATATGTGTTAGTAGCAACTTTAAATGCAATTTATTAAAAAATAAAGGAAAAAATTAAAAAATCTATAAATCTGCAAATCGGCTAAAAATAAATACCTTTCAAATAATATACGTTTGGTCAAAATCGGGATAAAACGGTAGAACACAACATCAGTCACATGAAATCGCCTAGCCTATTAATATTATAGATGCACATACAGCTGCGTAAAAAAAACAACCAGGATAAAAAAAGTTATTCGTTAGATATATATCTATAAAGCACACTGTGATTTAAACGTATTAAATAGGCCCTATTTTGAATGCTAGATATACACGAGGCAAGCGACGAAACAAAGTATTGTGGCAACTTGATTTATTCGTTCAGTACACACGTGGCAACTATTGCCGCAGCCTCAGTACTGTGTGTAGCTGTGTTACAGAAAAGACACAGATGAGTCCCATAGCTCCCTCAAATTTTTAAATTCGTTAATACAGTTAATATAATTTTCATTATTTGCAATTGCCATTTTCCTTTCCTCTTTTTTCCACTTAATTTTACTCCGCACGGACCTTCTTACTCGCCTGTTTCCGACGAACTGGAGTAAATGCAGTAAACAATGATGCACACGAAGCAACGGTTGTGGCAACCGGCCAAAAATATCAAAACTTTTTGATATTTCTGGCAACGGGTGCTTCAACATGATGTGACCTGCAACATTGGGTTCCAAAAATTATATCAGAGGACGCGAAGTAATATTAAATGGGCAACATTATTTAAGAAAGAATTAATTATGTATATGTCTATTGATTTTAAAAAATTACCTGCAAATAATATTTTTTCTAATCGGGCATGGTGACTTTCAAACCTTTTCAGCTGAACATTCCACCGCTGAGGTCCATCATATATTTTTACCATATAAATGTTTCCACAGTACCGACTTACTCTTACAGTCCAGTCATCAAACTTTTTTCCATAATTCGATGACATAATAACCCCTAATGTTCTTTGACGTGTAAAGACCATGGTACGTTCCTCTCTATTATCATAATCACCCCAGTCAGGCGCAGCAGACATGATATACTTCAGCGGTGTATTAATAGTATTAGAAATTTCTTGTGATTGGCGTTCTAGATTAGTTTCGTAGCCATCATTTAAATCAAATGGATATTGTGACAATTTCGGTATTTTACAATATCGAATTTTATTAGCAGGAGTAATAGCGCCATACTTCCTATCATAACAAGCCAACAATTTAGGTTTTGTAAAAAACACGGAAGTGTTATGGTACAGACTTAAGATGGCTGGAGTGATTTCAAAAAGAATATTTGGTGTTTCAGTACTATTAACCTCCATTTGTTTCAATTTTTCCAAATTTGGTTTAAACACAGATAGACCGCGGTTTTACAATCGGTGAACTAATATAACAAAATGATTCTGTATTTGGCTTAAATTTCCTTTTAATTAATATTGGTGGATTATAAATACTCGCATATTGCCAGTTTATCCCATATGTATATGGATCTTAAGTTTGACAGTTCTTTTTTATGCGGTAGATTTCTTCCGAAAAAACATCGCAGCATTGTACACAAAAAAATTGGAAATCCGTTCCGGTTATTTCAAAATCAAATGCTAAAAACTAAAGCAAAATCGCATAAAAAACAAAATTGCAAACAAAAGATAAGTAATTTGCATAAAGTAACAATCAAATATGAAAAAACGTATTTAAATTTTTATGAATATCGCGATATCTCAAGTTTGTTGCCAGTTTTTCATATATTGATCCTTATAACCAATGAGTCAACCAATAAAATGTTTAGACATCACAGGCATAATGACTACAAATCAAAATAAAAACTTTATTCCTCTCATTAATATAAACTTCCTCGATAGGTTACAGAAAATGACTGCTGTCTGGTTATATGGGGAATCACAATTCTGAATCACAATCAGCCAGTGTTGCCAATTCAGATGTTTTCCACTAAATGTAATATTTTATAAATGTTAATTAATATAAAATTTTACAACATATTAATCAAAAAATATTGTATGCTTTGTAAAAAACAATATATAATCATATTGTATATTAAAAGTATTTTTTGGTAGTTCTGTAAACTTCTAAATAAACATTTTACTTTATTAATGACCTCCATCACCTCCAGGCACAAAAGTTATATAAAGAACAAGAAGTATGGTAGCAGCAAAATGTTGGCCCAACCAGTCATAATTAAGTAACCAAAAGACTATTGCATTCAAATGAGAGATAGTTCCAACATCGGGCTAGTCTGATTACAAACGATCTGTTTGAAGATTTCTAGTTGAACTAGTAAAGATAAAGTTCCTCCGTAGAGGTAAAGGCGTGCCATTTATAACGACCTTGTGAAAAGTTACAATATTTCACTAAATTTTCAAACGAGCATTCCAGAAAACGTTTGACAAATAACGCGTGTTGTGATCCCTTCGATGGATCCGAACACAAATCGAACAATATTATTAACAATAGGCTTAAGTCTATCAAAAATCATCCCAATAGTACCAGTTGTCAACTTCAAGTCCATATAACATTTGCGACATCCGAAGCAAGCGCTCGTGCTAACTTTTGTGTTATAAAGAACGGTAGGAATATATTTAAAGAATAAATCCTACGCAGAGTACTCCAATTTTTACAAGATAACGTTTCTAAAGAAAGCTTTATGTCAAGAACCAATGCCCAAGCATTTATGATGATTTGCAATAACAGTTGTATATTTACATGCACTTCTAGTCAAGTCATTTAACAAAATAGTTTTTATTCATCATAGGAATCTAAAAATATGTGGGAACATGGCATTTAATGAAATGCATCATAATCAAACAAACGATTTTTAATTTTTTGTTAATTACGTCATTTTGAATTTCAGCTAACAATATAAAGATAAACAAAACGCATTGCTTTACAATTGCTACTCGTACTATTGGGTTAAGTCAAAATTTTTCTATTAGATGTTAATACGGTACAAACTTGTTAAAACTCGGGAAAATTACTTCTGTTTAGAAATATTATATTTATTTTAAATGATTGGTATAAGTAAGTTTAATAAAACCTTATGTACTAATATTAAAATCAGATTGCATTGCTACAATACTTTCATTCTGGCAATAATCGATATATTCTTTTGTTAAAATAGTTTTTTCCGTTTTTCCTTTAAAGATTTCATAACTGATGACCTTTTGCCTCGGATTATAATGAAAATCATAAACAGTATACAAGCAGTTGACATTGGACATCAATTTTTCAACATGTTCTAGAAAATCATGTAAAAATGAAGTGCAAAGTTTAGGTTTCCAAAAACGATTCTGTTAAAAAGATTAAAACAATTGTTAACTCAATAAAAATATCTGATATTATGAAAAAGTTTTATTTCAAATGACATTTTTTAAACTTTACTACTTACTTTTGGCATATCTGATACAATTATATGGTCAATTGGTTCTTCAACAATACCGACACTGTTTTTGTAAGCCATGTATATATCATTAACATTGGATAAGTATGCTTGCAACCAGTATTTTAAATATCTACTATCATCATGTTTCAAAGTATTCCAAATCTGTTTGCTTAAAACAAAGCGACACTTGTTAAGAGCTTCCAAATCATTACTAAAATATAAAACAAATTTAAATATTTAATATTTTAATCAAGTATTTGGTGCAAGTATTTGTACAAATCCTTAAATTCTTCTTCAGCTATAATTCCTTGAATTTCGCCCGAGTAAACAATATCGTATTTACCCAAAGAGCTGCTATATACACCAGCCTGTGAAACATTTTTATCACATGGTTCATTGATTGCAGGTAAATCATAAGGCGATTCTAAAAATGAATGTCGTTTTTAGATAAATATAAAGTGAAGAATTGATTGAATTGATTCGAAATAATAATTGAAATTTGTTCTTGTACATCAAACAAATACATACAGCCATGGACATAGAAAAAGGATACCACTTTCGTGCACTAATATATTTCTTTAATTGTTTCACTAAAGTTAAAAGATTTTTCAACTTGTTTTTATACCCTATATCAATATGTGGTCAGGGAATAATGAGTTTGTGCTGATGTCTGTAACTACTAAAAATATTTGACCTAGACCCTTTTATTATACCGATCGGCTCAAGTCGATTCAGTGATGTCCGTCCGTCTGTCTGTGTGTCCATGTTAATCATGTAATCTAACTACAGGTATGTGTGTCCATGTAAACCTTTTAATCAAACTTCAGGTCGCAATATGAATAAATTTTTATCGGCTATAGGACGAACGATAATCGGTGCATGTTCCGACCTAGTTTCCCTATGAGATCCACTTAAATTCCCTTAAGATCTAAATTATTCCGAAGATCCCGGTCAAATTTGGTTTGTGTGTGTTTATTACACCCATTAATTAGTAGTCCCAAAAAGAATATGTAGGACAATTCTTAGTCAGAGCCACTATATAAAGCTGCTTCCCTATCTTCACTTAAATCTATTAAACAAAAACATTGCGCAGATTGTTCTCAAATTTGGCTTGCATATGTATTTGGAAAAAATAAGTGTCTTTACCAAATATGGTGACAATCGGTCCATATGGGAATTGAAGAAGCATAGTACTCTATAGCAATAGATCGTTACCAAAGCTTAGTGGAGAGCATGTCTCGTAACTGTCAGGCTGTATTTGACCATATTGTGTTAACCACATATTCTGTCAACCACAATTAAAAAGACCGAAAAATCTAGCTATTATTTGTTAGATTTGTAATAGTGTCCTATTTCTTTGTCCTGCCCTTTACCTACATACATATGTTAGTTCTGTAGTTTTTTTATTTTTCTTTAAATAAATGTTAGCTTTTAAATAAATGTTGAATTAAGACCTTTGACACTTCCGATATACATATCAAATACCAATTCTAACTCGTTGTTTTATTTTATTTTGTAAAATATGGAACATTTTAGTACGACAAACATTGTATCAGGAATGGGGATGATCTATTTTAACGTATCCTACATTAACTTAAATCACACGTACAGCTTTTTAATACTCAGATTCTTAGGTTATGTAGCGAATATGCTTTAATCATTTTGGGATCGGAAAATTTAACAAACCAAGATATTACATCTATATATATATAGTGTCGGTAAAAAAAAATACCACCAATGACCAAGTCTTTGTTCATGCTAGTGAAAAAAAAAATATTTTGTACGTATTATTTGAAAAAATTAACGGTTCTTTTCCAATGAGCGGAATTATAAAAAAACTCTTCGTCGCACAGTGGCTGAAAATCGTTTCTCATTAGCCAAAATACTGTAACTTTTGAACCGATATTTTAGTAATTTTTTTTAATGGATAGATGTTTCTCTTTTGTTCCCCTAGAAGTTCTATTTCACTAAAGTTTAAATTTGACAAAAATATAGTAGTTTAATAAATATTTCAGAACACCCCTAATATTAAACGGTAGGTTTGTGACCCCTTACAAAAACTAAAGACTACAATACTACCAAACTTGTAAAAAGGACCGCAGGTCATTTTCGAAGATAACTTGTGCGAGTAGTAACTATTTATTTTTGATAACAAACAAAAATTCACCTTTTTCTGAAATTATAAAAACAGTTGAGTTTGACAGAATGCCACGCCCACAATTAGCAATAGTTTGACCTAATTTATGGCTGCTTTAATTTGGATATATTAGTTAAAATTTTAAAAATCGGTGACAAAATAATTGGACTTTTGGCCAATGAAATTAAAATTTCAGCCACAGTGCGTCGGTGCAGTCATTAAAATAACACCGAATGACAAAAATTCTTGAAAAAAAATTAATAGTGATTTAATAGTTAAAATAAAAGGATCAAAAACTGAAGGTAAGATATTTTTTTATTAAAAATAAAATAATTCAGCACATATTTTATTATTTATTTTCATAGAAATGGGACGTGGAAATAATTGATATGAGCATAAATAATATTCTGAAATGAGTAAACTGGTTGGGTGCTCTAATAAAATGATTGTAAATACAATAAAATTACTCAAAAATCTGAAACACGTGGTCGCAAGCATGTTTTGTCACCATTAATGGTTAAGCGTTTGGTCAGACAATGCAAGAAGGCCCCATTTATGCCAGCTACAAAGTTAAAAAAGGAGCTAAGAGTGTCCGCAAGTGTTGAAACTATTCGTCGGAGATTGCGAAACAACAACTTGAACGCCTATCCGCGAAAAGTGCCCCTGTTCTCACGTAAGCAAGTTGCACAGCGTTTGGAGTTTGCTAGAATTCATTTGTAATGGCCAGCTAAAAAGTGGACAAATGTTCTTTGGACAGATAAATCCAAAGTTTATTTATTTGGAGTCAAAGGATCGCGTTCTTACGTCGGAAGACCCCCTAACGCTGAATTCAATCCAAAATTAACAACCAAAACCATTGTGGTTTTTGTGAGCTTTTCCTACTATGGCGTAGGACTCATATATGGTATCAGAACAATCATGGATAAAACAGTTTACGTTAATAGCCTCCAGGAAGTATGTTTCTGAGGAAATGCCGCTGGATTGGGTCTTCCAGCAAGACAATACCCGCAGCATAGCAGCAAACTTGCAGAAAGTGCTTTCAAGACAATAAAATAAACGTGATGGAATGGTCAGCTCAGATCCCAGATCTGAATCCAATCGAGTATTTATGGACAGAAATAAAGAAGGGAGTATCCCAAATCCAGCCAACCAGTAATAAAGTCCTTCGGATGGCTGTTCAGCAAATCTTGAACTCAATTTCGAAGGAGAGGAGAAAAAATCAGGTGAAATTGATGCAAAAACTTTGTGCAGAGGTTATTGCCAATAATGGGCACGCAACAAAATATTTATTTCAACATGAGAAGATATCATAAAAATACTGAATTCAAAATTGCTAATTTATTTGTCTTATTTTTAATACAATAAAAACTGTAGTGCTATTTTTTGACTAAGTATTTTTTAAGTTGTTTTCAAAAAAAATGAAAATTTGTAATAAAATAAAAAACCTTCTAAGTCTAATGCTAGCTACACACGAGGCAACCGGTTGAAAAATGGTTGTAGCAACAATGATACACACGTAGCAACGGTTACCTCAATTATCCAGAAATATCAAAAAGTTTTGATATTTTTCGTTGGTTGAGGCAACCGTTGCTACGTGTATATCATTGTTGCTACAACCATTGCTTCAACCGGTTGCCTCGTGTGTAGGCAGCATAATGAATAACTTTTTTACCCTAGTTGTTTTTTTTTTTACCGCAAAGTGGACTGTCATTTAAACGTATTAAATAGGCCCTATTTTGAATGCTAGATACACACGAGGCAAGCGACGAAACAAAGTACTGTGGCAACTTGATTTATTCGTTCAGTACACACGTGGCAACTATCGCCGCAACCTCAGTACTGTGTGTAGCTGTGGTACAGAAAAGACACAGAAGAAGAGTTCCATAGCTCCCACAAATTTTTAAATTCGTTAATACAGTTAATATAATTTTCATTATTTGCAATTGCCATTTTCCTTTCCTCTTTTTTCCACTTAATTTTACTCCGCACGGACCTTCTAACTCGCCTGTTTCCGACGAACTGGAGTAAATGCAGTAAATAATGATGCACACGAAGCAACGGTTGTGGCAACCGACCAAAAATATCAAAACTTTTTGATATTTCTGGTAACGGGTGCTTCAACATGATGTGAACTGCAACATTGGGTTCCAAAAATTATATCAGAGGACGCGAAGTAATATTAAATGGGCAACATTATTTAAGAAAGAATTACTTATGTATATGTCTATTGATTTTAAAAAATTACCTGCAAATAATATTTTTTCTAATCGGGCATGGTGACTTTCAAACCTTTTCAGCTGAACATTCCACCGCTGAGGTCCATCATATATTTTTACCATATAAATGTTTCCACAGTACCGACTTACTCTTACAGTCCAGTCATCAAACTTTTTTCCATAATTCGATGCCATAATAACCGCTAATGTTCTTTGACGTGTAAAGACCATGGTACGTTCCTCTCTATTATCATAATCACCCCCTTCAGGCGCAGCAGACATGATATACTTCAGCGGTGTATTAATAGTAATAGAAATTTCTTGTGATTGGCGTTCTTGAAAAATTTCGTAGCCATCATTTAAATCAAATGGATATTTTGATAATTTCGGTATTTTACAATATCGAATTTTATTAGCAGGAGTAATAGCGCCATACTTCCTATCATAACAAGCCAACAATTTAGGTTTTGTAAAAAACACGGAAGTGTTATGGTACAGACTTAAGATGGCTGGAGTGATTTCAAAAAGAATATTTGGTGTTTCAGTACTATTAACCTCCATTTGTTTCAATTTTTCCAAATTTGTTTTAAACACAGATAGACCGCGGTTTTACAATCGGTGAACTAATATAACAAAATGATTCTGTATTTGGCTTAAATTTCCTTTTAATTAATATTGGTGGATTATAAATACTCGCATATTGCCAGTTTATCCCATATATATATGGATCATAAGTTTGACAGTTCTTTTTATGCGGTAGATGTCTTCCGAAAAAACATCGCAGCATTGTACACAAAAAAATTGGAAATCCGTTCCGGTTATTTCGAAATGAAATGCTAAAAACTAAAGCAAAATCGCATAAAAACAAAATTGCAAACAAAAGATAAGTAATTTGCATAAAGTAACAATCAAATATGAAAAACCGATATGAAAACGAGTTATTTAAATTTTTATGAATATCGCGATATCTCAAGTTTGTTGCCTTAAGGTGCTATTACACGAAGTGTTTTTTACATATGTACTGTCACTTTTTTTTATACATATGAAATTCCTCATGTCTGTCAAAATTGTCTTTTACATACGATTCATAATTTTTGCTATCACACGTGCATATGTATTTCCGTATGACATAACCTCTAAATGTAAACAACAGCTAATTTAATTTGTGAATTTACAAAAATTTATTGTTAAAAAAAAAAGTTATATATTTTTTAATTGTTAATTAATACTACACAATTTATTTTTCTTTCAATATTAATCTTTAAAATTTACTCTGTTTTTTTTCGCCACAAGCAGTGTTGTATTTTCATATGTTTGTCATGCAAAAATAGAACCTGTTCTAATTGAAAAATGTACTTGTGACTTTCCTCATGTATTGTACATAAACAATGTTTCATATGTATCACACGATGTGTACAACTTTTGTTGTGGGAAAATTTGACAGTACATATGTAAAAAACACATCATGTAATAGCACCTTTATAACCAATGAGTCAAACAATAAAATGTTTAGACATCACAGGCATAATGACTGCAAATCAAAATAAAAACTTTATTCCTCTCAGTAATATATAAACTTCCTCGATAGGTTACAGAAAATGACTACTGTCTGGTTACATGGGGAATCACAATCAGCCAGTGTTGCCAATTCATATGTTTTCCACTAAATGTAACATTTTATAAATATTAATTAATATAAAATTTTACAACATATTAATCAAAAAATATTGTATGCTTTGTAAAAAACAATAATATATAATCATATTGTATATTAAAAGTATTTTTTGGTAGTTCTGTAAACTTCTAAATAAACATTTTACTTTAAACGCGATAAAAATTGGACAATATTTTTAGACGAAATGCTTTTAGCGTTGCTGTGGGTTAAGGTGCTATTACACGAAGTGTTTTTTTACATATGTACTGTCACTTTTTTTATCCATATGAAATTCCTCATGTCTGTCAAAATTGTCTTTTACATACGATTCATAATTTTTGCTATCACACGTGCATATGTATTTCCGTATGACATAACCTCTAAATGTAAACAGCTGATTTAATTTGTGAATTTACAAAAATTTATTGTTAAAAAAAAAGTTATATATTTTTTAATTGTTAATTAATACTAAACAATTTATTTTTTTTTTTTCAATATTAATCTTTAAAATTTACTCTGTTTTTCTTTCGCAACAAGCAGTGTTGTATTTTCATATGTTTGTCATTCAAAAATAGAACCTGTTCTAATTGAAAAATGTACATGTGACTTTCCTCATGTATTGTACATAAACAATGTTTCATATGTATCACACGATGTGTACAACTTTTGTTGTGGGAAATTTTGACAGTACATTTGTAAAAAAACACATCATGTAATAGCACCTTTAACATTTTCATAACATACATATATATATATGATCAATGAATGAAAATTAAAATCATATTAAAACACAATCAATGAATGAAAGTGAAGCTCACAGATTGTGAAACTTTTGTACGGATGTTTTGACTGGTGTTGGGTGAAAATGTCAAAAAAAAAAAAAATTATTAACTCAACAAAAATGTGCTTAATATTTCAATATAATTTTTTTTAGAGATTTTATTTTCAAAATCGCATTTACCGCGATGATTTTCATATTTTTTGTCTGGAAAAATATATATATAGTACATGTATGTTGACTAAATTTTATAGATTTAAATATCGCCCTAATCTTGGTCTTTTTAAAATTTTTATGGGAAAGAAAAAATGTTCCTGCTAGCATTGAATTAGGCTACTAAGTGAAGGTTGCCAACTCTAGAATAAAAATCATGTGAGTCCGATCACAGGGAAGATCTGTAAACATCTAGTAATTAAAAAATTTTTTATGTCATTTTTTAAAATCAAACAGAAAGCGTCATCTATTTATCACTTATAGCAAAAGCTGTTTCAGCTAATTCAACAACCCTTTGCTGTAAAACGTTAAAAATATCCCAATACAAACGTATATAAGTGATACATAGATGACGCTTTTAAAAAAGTGGCATAAAAAAACAATGTTATATCATAATTTTTTCACCAATACAATCATAAGTCACACAGCGTTATCTGCTTCAGCTCACACCGATATGAGTTACGCTGTTTTTGTGATTGTATTGTGAAATAGAAATTTACCCCCCTGCGCGTATAGATGTTTACACAGCAAAAAAAACATAGCTACACTGCAGATGTAAACCGTTTGGCCACAAGCGCAAATGATACATGGTGTCTCGACTAGCCATAATTCATGGCAATGTTCAAGTCAATGGCTAGTGGAGACCGCTAATGTTCATGTCATAACTAAAAAAATTAAATAAAAGCGAAATTATTAATTTCATTCTAAAAAAGGATTCACCAAAATCTCGTGTTTTTTTCATTTTTTTCTTCTTCAGTTTGTATTTTTAGTTTTTTAACTCTTAACACTTCGCGTTTTGTCTCATTTTGTTTCTCTGACTTGAACATGAACATTGCCATGAATTATAGCTAGTCGAGACACCGTGATATATAGACCACAGGTTAATCTGTAATATAGACCGTGGCCACCACAGAAACATTGTAGTACGGTGCTATAACTTGACAACATTTTTTTGTAAATCTTTCTCTAAGTAAATACAAATTCACTATTATTTAAATAAGTAATTGCCCTTATTCACAAATTACCAAAACTCAAAAGTTTTCTTTCTTTTATGTAAAACCGACTTAAAAGGTAATAAATTTCAAGTCAAACTTGTATGAACAAAATATTATAAAATCGAGTTTTTGTTAATACCTGTTTTGTTTGCTATAAGTGTAGCAGGAAAAAAACTGTTACAATTTAACCATATGTCTGAATTTTCATTTTAAGAAAATCTATTTTTGTTTTTGCTTTCATAGTAATCGTTATGAGAAAACCAAATTAGACAAGAATACAGAATCACAGCTTAATTTCTATATTTTTTAATTTTTATTGTATTACACCTTTGAATAAAAATAACAGTTATGTGGATATATGCTAAAAAAAATTAAACACCCAAACCAAAGGTTAATTGAATTTATATAAACTATACTATGTAAAAAATTAACGCCGACAATCATCACAATTTATATAACATATGGTATTGTTTTTGCATTTCGACGCTAGATGGCGCGCTTATAGGTATATATTCTACACCTTTATCAATTGTGATTAAAGAAATTTTAATTGAAATTCAAAGTTAAATTTAAAATTCAAAATGTATCAATTGAAATTCAAAAAATAACAATTGAAATTAAAAAAAAAAAACCTATTTTAAATTCAAGAAATATAAATTGAAATTCAAAAATTTACATATATAATTTAAAAAATATTAATTGAAATTAAGAAGTCCATTGAAATCGATAAAGAATTTCATTTAAAACTCAAAAAATATCAATTGAAAGTGATAAAATGTACGCAAAACAATATATGTAGGTATTAGGGTGACACTTTTCTAGAATAATTTAATTTAATTATTTCAATAGCCTAGCGTAGAGGCCATAATCAGTTAAGGTGTGTTTACAGTACGTGTATTTTCTATATGTAAATTCAGTTTTACGATCCATACGTAATTCCGTGTGTGTGTCAAAATTGGCGTTTTACATACGATTCATAATTTTTGCGTTCAAACGTACATATTTCTGTATGACATAAACTCTAAATGTAAACAACAGCTGATTTAATTTGTGAATTTACAAAAATTTATTGTTAAAAATAAAGTTATATATTTTATATATTTTTTAATTGTTAATTAATATTAAACAATTTATTTTTCTTTCAATATTTATCTTTATAATTTATTCTGTTTTTCTTTCTCCACAAGGAGTGTTGTATTTTCATATGGTTGTTATGCCAAAATAGAACCTGCTCTAATTGAAAAACTTACATATGTATGTCTTGTGTTGTACATAAACAATTTTTGAAATGGTTTACACCACAGCGTATAAACTGTGGTTCACACTATGCGTACAAATTGCACGTGCTAAAAAAATAATAGAAACACAAGCAAAACACATAGTGTCAACGCAGCTTTACAAATTTATAATAAAAAAGTTTATAAAACTATAAATTAAACAGTTTTATAAATAAAATTGGGAACAAGTCTAGTTTAGGGGCGATGCCCCGATATTTTAGTTTTTTTTTTTTGGAGGGGGTAGGGGCTTTTGGGGTGATTCCAGGGAAATATTTTTTTTTTGTCGGTCGAGCCTATTTTCCGAGTTATGGACCCCCAAAGTTTTGATATTGACTAGTGTATACTTTGTTATTTAGCATCGGATTTCGACAATATATATATCGTTGGAAAGCTTATTGGAGCGCCTTCTATTTGGTATTTTAAAATTTGAAATCCATTAACCCATTGTCAACCTATTGAAAATTTTGCATTTCTGTGAGAGTTTTTTTTTTAATATGGGATTATCTCATAAATAGACGTATATCATATATGGTTTTATATTAACTGAATAAAAGGTTGATGTATCTCATGACCACTTAACCCTTTCAGAACCGGACATATTTGTTATTTTATCTACATTTTTATGCTTTTGACTTCACATTGACTTCAAAGTTCAAATATGCATTTATATGTAAAAATTATCAAAAAAAAAAAAAAATCATTTTTCGCAAAAATTTTTATATTAATAATTGCGTTTCAATTAAATTAATTAATAAACCATAATCTAGAGTAAATTATCTTTCTAATAAAACAACAAAAACTATTATCGGTTGAAAAACAGCCAAGTTATATCAAGTTCCCCAGGTAATAAATGCGCCGCAGCCCACTTGATTAAGAAAATCGAGCTCACATTTCTAAATACATTAAAATAATTTACAATAACAACATTTTTGCATTCTCCTGATCCCAAAATGATCTTATGTAAAGTATTTTGTATCTCGTCTATTGTTATGCCGTTCTAAATTAATGTCCAAACGTAATCAAAATCTCCAAATTTTACTTTTTAAAAAATTTTGCTCAAGAAATTTACCGAAATCAACGATTGGACTTTAAGGTCTTATTAAAAAAATGTATGTGATTGAAAATGCCAAATATTGGGATATCCTGTTCTTCATTTGGCGAGGGTAGCGTTTTTATTTCATCGGATTTGAAGAAAAATTTGATTTTTCATACTTTTTCAACTTTTATGCTACATCTTTTTGGTGTTGTCATATTTCAAATATCTTTTGTCAAAACATTATACTTGATATAAGTTCTCAACCTTGTAAATTAAGGTTAAATTGTCACTATAAACTGTCCCTCTTTAAGGTCAAAGGTCAAATTTAAGGGGATTTACATTTTTTTGAAACAAAATATCGAAATAATATATATTTGTGGAAGGATTTCGATAAAACTGGTTGATAATATTTAAATTTTAAATAATTCCAAAAAAATAATATTCTGGACTTATTTTCTGAAATAAACCCGTGGGGTACTCTTGATGTCAAATTGACTCAATTAAAATCTATAAATATTTTCTTCATCAGGAATTTTTTTTTTAATAAAACAAATTTAATGTATTCATAATATTCTTCAAATTTATTCGTTATTTTATGAAAATATGTAGATTAGTTTTTATATATAATACAGTATAAACAAATTTGTATATCGAGTGCTTATATTCAAAAAGTGCTATCTGCATCAATAATTATTTTAAAGAGAGCGTGTAAAACCAATTTATTAATAAGATCTGAAGGTATTAAAATAAAAAATACATTTTTGTGTTTTTTATCATGTACATATATCAAAATTAATGTTATATTTGACATATATCAGAGAACAGTTTGAAATCAAAAATTAATATTGCTATAGATAGCACTTTTTGAATATAAGCCCTCGATATACCTTTATATGAATATAATAATTCTGAAAAAAAAAATTAAAACTTGGACACATTTTGAGTACACCATAACTCCAGAATATTATTATTTGGAATTATTAAAATATCATCAACAAGTTTTATTGAAATCCCTCCACAAATATATATTATTTCGATATTTTGTATTAAAAAATGTAAATATCCTTAAATTTGACATTAGACCTTAAAGGGGGACAATTTATAGTGTTTCAATTTAACCTTAATTTCCAGGATTGAGAACTTATATCAAGAGTATAATATTTTGACAAAAGGTATTTGAAATGTGAAAACACAGAAAAGATGTAGCCTAACAGTTGAAAAAGTATGAAAAATCACATTTTTCTTCAAATCCGCTGAAATAATATTGATAGGCAAGGTGATTTCTTGTGCCCGATGTAAGTTTCACAGTTTTACCCCGATTTTGGTAAAAAATTTATCATTTGAAAGGTATTTCTTTTTAGCTGTTACCCAGATTTACAGATTTTCATCGTGTGGAATATTTTTTTGAAGTTGCTACTAACAACTCATACATAATATTATACAAAGAAAGGGAGTATAATAAAAACTTGGTTTTTATGGGTTAGTTTTTTTTATTTTAATTTCAAATGAAAATTTTTTATTTTTAATTGATATTTTTAAATTTCAAATAAAACTTCTTTAATTTTAATTCATTTCTTTTTTTTTTTTTTTGGATTACAATTGAAAATGGTGTAGCATTGAGTTAATTAAGTCGTTACAAGCTTAAAATAAAGATATTACATTTTTGTGTTTTATAACATTAAAAACTATGTATAAATTGTATTTCAATTTTTATTGTTGCAAAAATCGATATATTCTTTTGTTAAAAATGTTTTTTCCGTTGTGCCTTCACAGATTTCGTAACTGATGACCTTTTGTTTTGGATTATAATGAAAATCATAAATAGTATTCAAGCTGTTGACGTTGGACATCAAGTTCTCTACATGTTCTAAAAAATCATGTAAAAATGCAGTGCATATTTTCTATCAAAAAGATAAGAAGATTGAAGCAATTGTTAACTCAATGAAAATGTCTTGGAGGCAGGCTCATTTTATGAAAGAAACATTTTCGATATTATGAAAAAATTAATTTTAAGTGACATTTTTTGAACTTTACTACTTACTTTTGGCATATCTGGTCCAATTTTATGTTCAATTGGTTCTTCAACAACACCGTCATTGTTTTTGTAAGCCATGTATAAATCTTTAACATTGGATAAGTATGCCTCCAACCAGTATTTTAACCATCTTCTATAATCATATTTCAAATTATTCCAAATCTGTTTGCTTAAAACAAAGCGACACTTGTTAAGAGCTTCCAAATCAGTACTAAAATATAAATAAATTCAAATATTTAATATTTTCATCAAGAATTTGGTGCAGTTAATTGTAAAAATCCTTGAATTCTTCTTCAGCTATAATTCCGTGAATAACGCTCGAATAAACAATATCGTATTTACCCAAAGATCTGCGATGTACACCAGACTGTGAAACATTTTTATCACATGGTTCATTGATTGCAGGTAACTGATAAGGCGATTCTAAAAATGAATTTTATTTTTATAAATGTTGTTTTTAAATAAATAAGAATTGAAGAATTAAATTGATTCGAAGTAATAATTGAAATTTGTTCTTGTACATTAAACAACTTTGATGCACTTTGATACACTAATATTATTTCACTATAGCCTAATTCCATAGTGGCAGACATGACATTCAGTGATCTTTCTAATCCAATATTATAAGTAATAGTTTTTCATTGTTCATAAAAATATACAAAATTATGCAGACGAGTCTGACCAACATATTTACCATTAGAAAAAGTGAGAAAGTATTATTGTTACTTATAATTGGGGGAAAAAAGCAAGTTTTTTTTTTATTTTTTTTTTTATTTTTAATTTATTAAAAGTAAAATAAATTTACGTAATAATATATATGAAAACTGACTGTAGGGGCCTTCGTCCCTTATGATTACATATGTACAGTTGTTTAAAATATTTTTAAATTATATACATATAAGTATACAGGAGAGTGTAGTGATTTGTATGACAAGTAAGAAATAGTTGTTTATAGTTAATATAAGAGCTAGTTTATTAATAAAGGATATAAAAAGATATGAATTCTAAAAGGAGCATTCCACGGTCACGTACAAACAAAACCAACTAGTTTTATGTCCTTATATTTCATCTAGTTATTTATTAATTCATCAGATATCTAGTCAATTTTATTATATAATAGAGTACACACTAGTCTTTAATCCTACATATAAACTTTTTAGATAACTCATGACATACTGAAGAAAATATGTAGACAAATCCCGTCATGTATGGGACGGTTCCAGGCAACCAACATTCGAATTTGTTATCGTTGCATTCAGATTTCAGCGAAACAATTACATATCGAGAAAAAGTTTTAACTAAAGTCAAGCTTGGTGATGTAGAGAAAAGTTTTTTATTAAAACACATACATATTTATAATTTAAAATTGTTTTTTATATTTTGTCGCGTACAGTCAAATCGCGTCACATAGGGGACATAGTTGAACTTTGATCTAGAAAGTAAGTAATAATTAATAATTTACGAAAACTGAATCTAACCACACTGCTCGTAGGTCTGACTTTAGGTAAGTGTGTTAAAGCGCTGACCAAAAACTGCAAGTACGAGTGTATGTGAAGGTTCATGGTTCAAAAAATTTCATATAGAAACAATCTATTCAATTAAAACATAACAATTATCACAATGTTCAATAAATCGCTGATGAAGGCTGAAATGCCTGAAACCGGTCCGATTAAAAATAAGTTATTTCACTATAGGCTAATTCCATAGTGGCAGACATGACATTCAGTGATCTTTCTAATCCAATATTATAAGTAATAGTTTTTCATTGTTCATAAAAATATACAAAATTATGCAGACGAGTCTGACCAACATATTTACCATTAGAAAAAGTGAGAAAGTATTATTGTTACTTATAATTGGGGGAAAATGAATTTTTGAAATATATGCTTTCTTCTTCTTTACCACGCACCATTTAAACAAAAAACAAGTAAGAAAATTATAGTCGGTCTAGACCGACTATACGATACCCTATACCATGCGTTTAGAAACCCTATCTCTTAGGCCCAACTAACTGGACATAGAAAATAAGCAAAAACCAAATTTGAGTGGGATTTTTATTAATTTTTTTGGCTGCAGATATAAAAAAGTTCATATCGGATGCTATATCTATAAAGGGGCTAGGTCCAAAAATGGACCGATCCTGATCATGTTTGGTAAAGTCTCTTGTATTTTGCAAAAATATGTACAAACAGAATTTGAGAAGAATCAGTGCAATATTTTTGTTTTTTAATAGATTTAACTGAAGATCGGGAAGAAGCTCTATATGGGGTCAAAGGGATCATTTTTGGACTACTCATTAGTGGATGTAATGAACGCATACAAACCCAATTTGAGTAAGATCTATATGACAATTTGGATCTTATGGCAATTTATGTCGATTTCATATGGGTAATTTGTATGGGGGCTAGGTCTGAACATGGACCGATTCTCACCAATTTCAATAGCGTTCATCCCATGGCCGATAAAAGCTTATATACCAAATTTCATCAAAATATATTCACATTTGCGACCTGCAGTTTGATTACAAGCTTTACATGGACACACAGACGGACGGACGGACGGACGGACGGACGGACATTGTTAAATCAACTCAGAAAGTGATTCTGATTCGATCGGTATAATTAAAGATGGGTCTAGGTCAAATATTTTTGGTTGTTACAAACAGCAGCACAAAGTCATTATACCCAAACCACATAGTGGTATAGGGTATAATTAAAATTTGCATATTAATTACAGTAGTAATTGTAATATGTCTGAAAAATGACTATAAATCTAACAAACAAAAAATTAATAATTTATTTCCACAACATTTAGTTTTAATAAAATGGAACTTTGAAATTCCAGATATTGTCCCATGATGATAGACTTAATTTTTATACCCTATACCACAATGTGGTTTGGGTATGACTTTGTGCTGATGTTTGTAACAACCAAAAATATTTGACCTACACCCATCTTTAATTATGCCGATCGAATCAGAATCACTATCTGATTCAATTTAACGATGTCCGTCCGTCCGTCCGTCCGTCCGTCTGTGTGTCCATGTAAAGCTTGTAATCAAACTGCAGGTCGCAAATATGAATATATTTTGATGAAATTTGGTGTATAAGCTTCTATCGGCTATAGGATGAACGCTATTGAAATTGGTGAAATTCGGTCCATGTTCAGACCTAGCCCCCATACAAATGACCCTTATGAAACCGACATGAAGTGCCATAAGATCCAAATTATAATATAGATCTCAGTCAAATTGGGTTTGTATGTGTTTATTATATCTATTAATCAGTAGTCCAAAAATAATCCCTATAGGACAATTCTTAGTCATAGGTCCCATATAAGCTGCTTCCCGATCTTCACTTAAATCTATTAAAAAACAAAAATATTGCACAGATTTTTCTCAAATGTGGTTTGTTTACATTTTTGCAAAATATAAGTGAATCTACCAAATATGGTCAAGATCGGTCCACTTTTCGACCTAGTCCCCATATAAATATAGCACCCGATATGAACTTTTTCATATTTGCAGCAAAAAAATTAATAACAATGCTACTCAAATTTGGTTTATGCTTATTTTCTATATCGAATTAGTTGGACCGAGAGATAGGGTCTCTAAACCATGATATAGGGTATCATATGGTCGGTCTAGACCGATTATAATTTTCTTACTTGTTTCATTTATTTCCGAGGATGCAATATATATCTATTACGCGTATTTTTTAGACTAATATAGAAGGCAAATCAGCAAGCCCTCGGCTGTTTGGACGACAACCTGTTCATTTTGACTCATCATTTTCTTTCTTACAATTCTTTCTATCTCAACTTTTCCGTGCGATGTAGCAAAATATTTCCAAAAAAAGGGCTTTTTGTATTTTTTTACTCAACATTGATGTTAGTTTTACCATATAACGGTTCTTAAATTCCAATGCAGGGCCGTCGCTCCAAATGATTTCTGCTGAAGCTAAATCTTTATTTTCTTTAAGTATCAATTCAAGTAACTCATTTAGGAAAACAAAAACTTTGTCTTTAGCGTGTGCATCAGAGTTTATGAGGTATGTTTGACAATTGCCTTTGTAAAAACTTGCAGCAGTAAACAAAAGGACACTTGTTCGCGACAAAAATGCGCTTTAAACTTCATTCTGGTATTCACAGCCGAAAGACATTGCAAAATCCACTTGTCACATTTTGTCTTTTTGAAATTCATTGGCTTGAATTCGTTCCAAATGAACATATGAATTGAATCAACAAGACGTTCTTTTAGTTCACCTGCACTTGTTTCATGGTTTACTAAACGTAGTTTATTATCTGAGTTTTTTTTCCCATTCTTTCCATACACAAATTGTACGTAATTCCATAGATAATAATATATTTTTGCTATCAGAACAAGTATCACATTCATTTTTCCAGCATCTCGAATCCAAAGAAGTATCACATAAAATCATACGCCACCAGTCGTTACAATAGTTTTGTTTTAAACCTTTTACTTTAAACATAAAAGTTTCGTGAGTTATACATCTACATTAATCTGAAGGTCTCGGAGTTGTCTTGGACAAAAAGCTTATATTTAAAATACATATTATGGCTACGTGTCAAAAAGCTATGAAATCATTTAAAGCATTATGGCCACTACTAAATAGAAGGTCATTTCTAAACCACAAAAACAAAAATCTACTCTTCAAAAGTGTTATAAGGCCGATATTAACATACGCGTGTTCTATTTGGAGTGACGCTGCCAACTGCCACCTAAAACGCTTACAAATTATACTAAACAAATGTCTTAAAATGATAAATAAAAAGCCCTGGAAGTATCCTACAAATATTCTTCATGAAGAAACAGGTTATGAAAAAATTATCGATTTCATAACAAGGATTAAAATTCCTCTTACCCACTGATAAGACAATGTAGAGAAATAACGTAAAATTAAAAAGAGATCACCAAATTGAAAATTATATGCTTATAGAGGTCTATTATTTCTAATAAACCTCCTATAAGCACATAAATATTTTCAGATAGTATTTGAATTTATTAAATCATATAAAGGTTTTTTTTCCCTCCCATTTTCCTTTAAAAATTATTAAAAAATAAAATAAAAACTATTTAATATCTTTAGAACCTACATATATATTATTTGTTGCAATATCCATATGTAAAGATAAGATCTCATATGTGAAAATCAAATTTGTTAAATATGTAAATAAAGGAAGAATATATAATTGAAAATAAAAAAACAAGAAAATTATAGTCAGTCTAGACCGATACGATACCCTATACCATGCGTTTAGAGACCCTATCTCTTAGGCCAAACTAACTGGACATAGAAAATAAGATAAACCAAATTTGAGTGGAATTTTTATTAATTTTTTTGGATGCAGATATATGGGCACTAGGCCTAAAATTGGACCGATCCTGATCATGTTTGGTAAAGTCTCTTGTATTTTGCAAAAAATATATACAAACCAAATTTGAAAAGAATCAGTGCAATATTTTTGTTTTTTGATAGATTTAAGTGCAGATCGGAAAGCAGCTCTACATGGGGCCTATGAGTAAGGGTTGTCCCATAGGGATAATTTTTGGACTACTCATTAATGGATGTAATAAACGCATACAAACCCAATTTCAGTAAGATCTATATGATAATTTGGATCTTATGGCAATTTATGTTGATTTCATAGGGGTCATTTGTATGGGGGCTAGGTATGAACATGGACCGATTTTCACCAGTTTCAAGAGCTTTCATCCGATAAAAGCTTATATACCAAATTTCATCAAAATATACTCATATTTGCGACCTGCAGTTTGATTACAAGGTTTACATGGACAGACGGACGGACGGACACACGGACGGACATCGTTAAATCGAATCAGATAGTGATTCTGATTCGATCGGTATAATAGAAGATGGGTCAAGGTCAAATATTTTTGGTAGTTACAAACAGCAGCACAAAATCATTATACCCAAACCACATAGTGGTTGGTATAGGGTATAATGATCTGAAGGTGTGTCTTTCATTAGCAAAATGTTTGGCGGTCTCAGACGGCAAGATTTAAAAAACCCTATTTCGAAACTACGATTAAACTCTTTAAAAATGGAGAAGGCCTGCCGTAGAAACATGGCCAAGTAATGATTCTGACACTTCTTCTTAATGCCATCTTTCCAAACAACGACGAAATCGTTTTTGCCTGGACAGGTATATACAATATCTGGGCGATAGTAAAATGCTTTTACAGTTTCATAACTTGCTTGTATTGTTATCCGAAATGCTTATGTTTGGACTTTCGGCTAGAGCAATGTTCATTTTACGAGCTAATTCTGTAAAAACCGCCTTTTTCTTTCTTGGCGATTGAGGCAGGGATTTTAGAGCCTTTTGAACAGCTTTAGATACAGAAGATACAGAAGATTTATCAAAACTTTCAGTTTGAACCCGCTTTTTAGCACCTTGCAATCTCTTCTTGCTTCTTTCCTTAAGTCGTATAGCTTGTAGGTCACTTTTTAAAAAGTTTTTCTTGTTTCCCCTTGCCATGTTCATGCATCCTTTTAGCCTCATTAGCGGTGAAATTTGGATCTTCCTCCTTTCTTTTTTCACGAAATTTTCGCATACGGCAAGCACTTGTTGATGGTTGTTGATCAGTCATTTTTGTGAGATTGAAATTTGTAATACAAAAATTACTCGGCGTCACGTACGGACCTTAACTGGTACCACTTATCAGTTATAAGGGAAACGTTACTTACAAAATTTTTTGGTAAATTTTTAGACCACGGGAAGTTAGCTTTAAACCACAAAAATGAGTTTCTATAATCGGCTTATTTTACAATTATTAAAATAAAAACGAATTAAGCTTCACGTGTGGGACATCGAAGGTTACCTTTGTGTTATAATTTATTTCTCGTCATCAGTACAATTTACTAAAAAAATGGTTATGCAGTTAAATAAAGCTTACCACACACGTGGACGGAGAATAGAAAATTAAGTTCTAACTGATAAACAATAGTGACAGCGACCTCTCAAAAAATAATGCAAAATCAAATGAAAAAAGCCTACTTGTATGTTACTCTTTAAAAATAACAGTATTTTAAAAATAAAAAACAGCGATCTACTCTTTATAATTTCAATAAATTATATTAGATTAGAACATAATCTGACTATGTATGTGCAATAATATATACAAAATTAATATTTGGATAATGGTTTAGAGTTCCCATTTTTCATAGAATTTTGTAAAGTAATGTATTTTGTAATGTGAGAGTCATGACTGACACTCCCTTTGTTTTCAAAATTACTTAATTACACTTTTCCTTTCTTACAGGAAAAATAGGGGCTATAAAAAAATTCAAAAATACATCTTACAAACTATTGTCCTATTTTCATACCCTTTTCTTTGAAATGGTGTTAACAAAAATTATTTAAATTAATATTTTAAAAATGAACCTAAGGTTTACCTTCGCAAGGAAAATTAACTTAAGTGGTCAGAGTATAATGACTTTGTGCTGATGTTTATAACTACCAAAAATATTTGACCAAGAACCACCTTTTATTATATCTATCAACTCGGAATCATTATCAGTCGATTTAGCGTTATCCCTCCGTCCGTCCGTCTGTCCGTCTATCTGTCCATGTAAACCTTGTAATCAAACTACAGGTCGCAAATATGAATATTTTTTGATGAAATGTGGTATGTAAGCCTAGCCCTCATTAAATGTCGCCTATGAGATCTACTTAAATTGTATCATATAGATCCCGGCCATACATCTATAATATTAATAGGCTAAGCGATTTCTTGTGACCGATGCTTTGTTCTACTGTTTTATCCCGATTTTGA
The DNA here is from genome assembly GCA_963682025.1 of Cordilura impudica. Lineage (NCBI taxonomy): Eukaryota > Metazoa > Arthropoda > Insecta > Diptera > Scathophagidae > Cordilura > Cordilura impudica. The sequence goes on from OY821517.1 coordinate 82,963,871, forward strand.
CCAAACGTATATTATTTGAAAGGTATATCTTTTTAGCCGTTTTGCAGATTTACAGATTTTTAAATTTTTTCCTTTATTTTGAGTAAATTGCATTTGAAGTTGCTACTAATACATACATAAAATTATACAATGCTATGTGTGTGTTTATCAAATTTGTTAATGTGTTTGTAATAAAAATTAGTTTTTTTTTTGTGTTGATTTGTGAATTGGCTATAATTGATTAGCATACCTTTAGGGTCTTTATTTAATGAAAAAATAAAATTTCCTAGAGTTTGCACTCGAATTTCGAGGGCTGGAATCTGCTAGTATATATAATTTGTAGACACAAAATATATATGTATGACAATTCTTAGTCATAGCCCCTATAAAAAGCTGCTTCACTACCATCAGTTAAATCTAAAACAAAATATTCCAGATTTTTCTCATTTTTGTCTACCAAATATGGCAGGATCGGTCCGTTGTTCGACCTAATCCCAAATATAAATATAGCATTCGATATGAACATTATCATATCTTTAGGCAAACAAATTAATAACCATGCCACTCAACTTTGGTTTATACTTATTTTCTATATCCATTTTGTTCGACCTAAGACTCTTTCTCTAAACACATCATATAGGTTATCGCATAGTCGGCCTTATTTGTTTAATTATAATTAATACTGGTCTAGTATTCTCAGATTTAAAAAAATCGACAATAATTACAACAGTACGTTAATAAAACTGCTGGATTTTTTGCAAGAACTGTTAAATTTTTATTCGCACATTATTAGAATTAATTTTGGTTTTGCAATTTTAAGGTCGTGGAAACCTTGCAGTTCCGCAAAAAGGAAAATTATGTACCAGCTTCATGAGCAGAAAATGTCCCCGACAGAAATTGCAAAAACGGTAACAATATGGTGAACAATACAATTCGTTTAAATGAGCCTTAAAACAACAATTTATATTGACAGAAGTATAGTTATGAAAATCAAGTTAGATCCTTTCAAGTCCTCTCGTCAGATGAATAAGGAAATTAAAGAAAAATTTAATGTGGAAATGTCAATTAGATCCGTAAGAAGACGACTGGATAATGAAGCAAAAGTATTTGGACTCATTAACCGAAATGAGCCGAAGAAGTAATATTAAAAAGATATTTGACTTTGGAGAATCCTAGCCAAGCTTTTAAAATTAAGTACACGGTGCTGGAAACTCAATGGTTCGGGGTGCATTTTCTTGATACAAAATGGACAAATTATAATATTTAATCATCCATAAAAATTATATGGAGCCATGCAGGACTCCAAACACTAATCAAAAATTGTTAATTAATGATTTTTAAAGGGAAATTTGAGGGTTTTGGATTGGCCAGTGAAAAGCCCTGATCTAAGTCCCATTGAAAAATCTTTGTAACGATGTAAATAACGTAATTAACGTTAATGTTAAAATTGCCGAAGAACTTTAGATAGAAATTGAAGAAGCATGGTATATTCCATACCAATAGATCGTTACCAAAGGTTTGTGGAGAGCATGTCTCGTAGCTCTCAAGCTGTAAGTGGCCGTAACGTTTTAAACACATGTTTTGTCAACCACAATTTTAAAAACCTTTAAATGTAGCTATTATTTGTTAGATTTATAATATTATCCCAATCATTTGTCCATTCTTTTATGTTAGTTCTAAATTTTTTTTTAATAAATATCCCATATTTTAATATAAACATTGAATCAAGAACTTCGGATACAACACTTCCGGTATAGGAAATACCAATTCCAACTCTTGTTTTATTTTGTAAAATATGGAATACTAGCTGACCCGGCAAACGTCGTTTTGCCTTATAACTTATTTCTAGTGAATATTTTTATTGTTCACTATGATGATATGTATTTATCATGTATGGGAGGTGTCAAGCCCACTGGTTTGCCCCCGCCCATTTTTAACATCTCACACTCATCTTTCGTGAACTCTAACCTGGTTTCAAGGCTTTCGGGTTTATAGTACTCCAGATAACATTTTACGTATGGGATATGCCACACCCACTAAGCCAATCCACCCATTTTTGTTACGGCTACTTATATTAATAACCAATTGACGTGAAGAAAGTTTCAAGACTCTGGCCATCGTAGTACTCTAGATATATGATATACCATGTATGGGACTTGCCACGCCAACTTGTTTGATCCCGCCCATTCGTAGCCCGACTTCTCCCATTACTAACTTATGTTAGTAGGCTGACCCACCCATGCCAGTGGCACACCCCATGGAACCCCCTGGGGGTTTCCCATACAAACATTTCAAAAAATCAGCATTTTTGTTTAGAATTGGGCTGACTATGTTTGATTTAATATTAAAATTAATGCAGAAACATATACGACAGCGGCTACACGACTACAACCTGTCAAAAATAAAATACACACGTTTATATGAAAATATAATTTTGACACCAACACCGCTACACGGCTACATGACTACTTTTGTCGCTATAGTCAACTTAAGGTGCTATTACATGATGTGTTTTTTACATATGTACTGTCAAATTTTCCCACAACAAAAGTTGTACACATCGTGTGATACATATGAAATATTGTTTATGTACAATACATGAGGAAAGTCACATGTACATTTTTTCAATTAGAACAGGTTCCATTTTTGCCTGACAAACATATGAAAATACAACACTGCTTGTGGCAAAAGAAAAACAGAGTAAATTATAAAGATTAATATTGAAAGAAAAATAAATTGTTCAATATTAATTAACAATTAAAAATATATACTTTTTTTTAACAATAAATTTTTGCAAATTCACAAATTAAATCAGCTGTTGTTTACACATGCACATGTGATAGCAAAAATTATGAATCGTATGTTAAAGACAATTTTGACAGACATGAGGAATTTCATATGAATAAAAAAGTGACAGTACATATGTAAAACACACATCGTGTACTAGCACCTTTAGGATAATTTCTATTTTCGTTGGCTACAAAACAAAAATAGTGTTGACAATATAACAAAATATGTAAAAGATATTAGTGCTATTAAATATTTTATTTATGTTAAAAAAATAATCGCAAAATGAAACGCTATAATAATTCCATTAATAATCAAAAGGGGTTAAATAAATTTATTTATTTATTTTTACGTTATAATAATGCATTACAAATAAGTAATTGTATATTTAAGTGAAGTTTATATAGAATCATGCAGGTTTTTCTATTTTAATAAAGTAAAAAAAATATATAATTGGCACTACTGAAATTAAAATGCATCTGTGTAAAAACAGTTGTTTATATTGTTGTTATATGTTGCTATCGTTCACAAAAAAATTAAGTAGCTGACTACACGACTACATTTGTAGCCAGCAGCATTTGTAGTCGTGTGTTCGTGTAGCCGCTGTCGTCTATGTGTTTCATGCATAACAGTCATACGTATACGTATGTTCTACTCTGCTAATAAATAATAATCATACGCCTGGACTATGTTATGTTATTCAAAAAGATCAATCGGATGAGGGTAAATAACTTTTAGATCACTCCATGACTATGCGTCACTCTGCGTGACCCCAAAAATTAATCGGTAGTCACAACAAGACTATGGGCCAAGATTCAGATCAATTGCATTAGAAGGAATGGGGGTTGCCCCATGGCAGACAGACAGACAGGTCAAAAGTGGGACATCAGAATTCGTTTTAGAGATATGGTTGTTTGGGCAAAGTTTCTTATTTTGATCCCTAGAATATGATTTTCCTTGTCACTTGAGCGATTTTTTTGCCTCCCTACAAATCGACCCGCTCTAATATAGATTATACTCGTACATCAATGGCATAGAAAAGTATACATACCCCATAGAGAAATACGTTTTATATAAAATTTTACTAACAAAAATTACTTTTCATAGTTATTAGAAAAAATGTGTTATTAACACGTTTTATATATAACAAAAAAAAACATTTACTTACAAAAAAAATTAATATTCTAAACGCAGAAAAGTAAAATAAGTTAATAATATTTGGTTGCTCCACCTTTGCTCTCTAAGTCAGCGTTTAATCTTATTTTCATGAAATACACAAGTTTGCTTGTCGTTTCTGCGGAAATTTCGCATCACGCATTAATGAGAGCATTTTTCATGTACTGCTTATTTTTTATAACGGTTTTTCTAATTCAGCGTTCTAATAAGTCACATAAATTTTCTATGGTGTTTAAGTCGGGCGACTGAGGAGGAGAATGAAGCTGTTTGAGCACATTATATAACAACCACCATCTTATAATGGCTGCAGTGTGCTCGTGTCATTGTCTTGTTGGAAGTATCAACTTCTGGACACATTTCGCTTACCGAATCGTTTATATTATCCTTTAACATGTTCAAACAAGTAAAGCGATCCATCGTTGTCTCAATAAAAACTAAATTGCCCATCCCAGCCACCGACATACCAAACCATACCATAACACACCAGAGCCACCTCCTTACTTTACTGTAGGTAGCAAGTTTTTTAAGGTTGAAGCTCTTCGTTCTTTTTTCGCCAAACCTTTTGTTTTCTATCACAGCCGAATAAGTTAAACTTGTTTCAGCACTGAAGACCATATTCTTCCAAAAGTATTCATCACAAGTTATGTTTTTTTTTTTTGAGCCAAATTTGAGCCTTTTTAATTTATATCGCTAATAAATTGTTTTTTTTTTTTTTTTTTTTTTGGGGTACTCTGCTGTGAAATCCACTGCTTCTTCGTACCTTACGTACAGATTCTGGTTGGACCATGACAATCGAAGCATTTTCCATATCTTTGGCAATTTCAACAGCTGCTTTTTTTTTTTGGATTTTTATTTGTTTCGCTCAATATATGTCGCTTAAGGTGCTATTACACGAAGTGTTTTTTACATATGTACTGTCACTTTTCTTATCCATATGAAATTCTTCATGTCTATCAAAATTGTCTTTTACATACGATTCATAATTTTTGCTATCACACGTGCGTATGTATTTCCGTATGACATAACCTCTAAATTTAAACAACAGCTGATTTAATTTGTGAATTTACAAAAATTTATTGTTAAAAAAAGGTTATATATTTTTTAATTGTTAATTAATACTAAACAGTTTACTTTTCTTTCAATATTAATCTTTAAAATTTACTCTGTTTTTCTTTCGCCACAAGCAGTGTTGTATTTTCATTTGTTTGTCATGCAAAAATAGAACCTGTTCTAATTGAAAAATGTAGTTGTGACTTTCCTCATGTATTGTACATAAACAATGTTTCATATGTATCACACGATGTGTACAACTTTTGTTGTGGGAAAATTTGACAGTACATATGTAAAAAACACATCATGTAATAGCACCTTTAACTCGTTGATTCATTTTTGGTGAATGACCACTTCTTTGTTTATTATTATGGTTTTTACTATTTTTATAATTCCTGAATACCGTTTGGACACTAGACTTGGGACAACTAACCATTTCAGAAATTTCGCGTAGAGATTTTCCATTTTTTTGATGCTGAACAATAACAGCCGAATTCATAACCAAATTTTAGCAGCCGCATATACATCGCACACAACGAGCTGCTTAAGCTGCGTTCACGCAACGTGTTTTGCTCGTGTTTTTCTTATTTTTTTAGCACGTGTAATTTGTACACATAGTGTGAACCCTTTCAAACATTGTTTATGTACAACACATTTTGCAAGACATATGTAAAATTTTCAATTAGAGCAGGTTCTATTTTGGCAAGATAAACATATGAAAATACAACACTGCTTGTAGCGAAAGAAAAACAGAGTAATTTATAAAGATTAATGTTGAGAGAAAAATAAATTGTTTAATATTAATTAACTATTAAAAAATATATAAAATATATAACTTTATTTTTAACAATAATTTTTTGTAAATTCACAAATTAAATCAGCTGTTGTTTACATTTAGAGGTTATGTCATACGGAAATACATATGTACGTTTGAACGCAAAAATTATGAATCGTATGTAAAACGACAATTTTGACACACACACGGAATTACGTATGGATCGTAAAACTGAATTTACACATGGAAAATACACATAGTGTAAACACACCTTTACTAGAATACCGATTAAAGGTGCTATTACATGATGTGTTTTTTACATATGTACTGTCAAATTTTCCCACAACAAAAGTTGTACACATCGTGTGATACATATAAAACATTGTTTATGTACAATACATGAGGAAAGTCACATGTACATTTTTCAATTAGAACAGGTTCTATTTTTGCATGACAAACAAGTGAAAATACAACACTGCTTGTGGCGAAAGAAAAACAGAGTACATTTTAAAGATTAATATTGAAAGAAAAATAAATTGTTTAGTATTAATTAACAATTAAAAAATACATAACCTTTTTTTTAACAACAAATTTTTGTAAATTCACAAATTAAATCAGCTGTTGTTTACATTTAGAGGTTATGTCATACGGAAATGCATACGCACGTGTGATAGCAAAAATTATGAATCGTATGTAAAAGACAATATTGACAGACATGAAGAATTTCATATGGATAAAAAAAGTGACAGTACATATGTAAAAAACATTTCGTGTAATAGCACCTTAAGCCAAGCAGTAATTTAGCACAGAGTTTATTCATAACCAATTTTATTCTGTCAACTAAAAGTTAAAATATCAACTCTGAATTTTGTGACGCCATTTATTTGTATGCAAATAGGTTGGCATTTCATCTCATATTTAGCAAGTGTTTGAAAGTTCTTTAGAATGAATTTACCAAGTGCATTATATATTACACACTTGCTAAGTGACTGCTAAATATTGGTTATGAATTCGGCTGTAAGTTTTCTTATATTTAAGCTGATTTCCTTAGTTTTTTTTTTTCTAACTGAGGATCATTGATGTTTGTAACAATAGCGAAGCAAATATGTGCTCTTTTTTGTTGGGGAAAAAAACGTTAATAAACAACTAGCAGATTCCAGCCCTCGAAATTCGAGTACAAATTCTAGGAAATTTTATTTTTTCATTAAATAAAGACCCTAAAGGTATGCTAATCAATTATAGCAAATTCACAAAACAACACAAAAAACAAACTCATTTTTATTAAAAACACATTAACAAATTTAATAAACACACACATAGCATTGTATAATTTTATGTATGTGTTAGTAGCAACTTTAAATGCAATTTACTCAAAATAAAGGAATAAATTTAAAAATCTGCAAATCTGCAAATTGGCTAAAAAGAAATACCTTTAAAATAATATATGTTTGGTCAAAATCGGGATAAAACGGTAGAACAAAACATCGGTCACAAGAAATCGCGTAGCCTATTAATATTATAGATTAGAGTACGTATACTTTTCTGAGTTTTAATGTAAATTTTTTAATTTTTATAAAACAACAACAAATTGGAATAAAAAAACTTAATATTTAGGTTTTCTAATTTGTAAGATAATATGTAACAGTTTTTGTTGGTAGAATAGCATATGGAGTATGTATAATTTTCTGTGCCACTATTTATATGTTCATTAGGGTTATGACTTTTTGATTTTTTTTTTTTTGCAAATATCAAATTTTACATGCCCACGCCAAAAAAAAGCTATTAAAAAATATTAAGAAACGTAATCTTACTTCTTCGCTGCTGGCAAAAAAGTTTCCGCACCAAACGCGTTGAAATTTGGTCTATATTTTTTTAGTTGATTTAAAATATTTCTTCTAAGTTTTAAAGACTTTTGTGCATTTCAGGTGCGATGCCGCGATCGGTTTCAAATTTTCACCACTTATAACACATTTTGTTGCGATTCTAAATATTTTTTTTTCGACGGTCGAGATATTTTCCGAGTTATGGACCTCCAAAGTTTGGACATTGACTTGTATATAACTTTGTTATGTAGTAATATATACATATATATATCATTTTAATGCTCACATGAGTGCCTTTTATTTGATATTTTTAAATTTGAAATCCATTAACCCATTATGAACCTATTTAAAAGTTTTTTAGTTTTTTTTTTTTTTTTTTGGAAAACATGTTGGTAAAACCCCTGATATATCCGGTCTTAAAAGGTTTAAGTGATCAAAATATACATCGGCTCGACCGCAGAAAAAATATTTTGCTAGAATCACCCCAAAAACCCAAAAAAAAAAATAAAATCGGGGCATCGGTCTTAAAGTACACTTGTTCCTTTTTAAACAAATAAATTTAAAAAATTCTTTTAACTTAGAAGCATATGCATTTTTTGTCGTTTAAGATAAATCTTGTAATAAACGTATATTGTTAATTTTGTTTTAATCACACGAATTCAATATAATGTCAGACAAAAAAGTTATAAAGCTGTGCAGAAATTAAAATTGTTTTGAAAACAGGAAATCAACGTTGAAAGCCATACCAAATATAGAAGATTCATTATTTAACTTACACAAAATCCCCAAGCAAATATTTATTATTTACAGATTTATAGGATTAGACGCATCAGACAAGTCTAAAAAGGGAAGATATAAAACCGTTTCAAAAGAATTATTCGATTTGAGGAATAAGCTCAAAGTTCCGAAAATTGCGATAACATCTATATAACGGAAAGTAAAACTCTTAATTGAAAGTTATCAAAAGTGTTTAAAAAGACCTAAAGCTTAGAGTTTCAACAGAGATTTTGATATAACCAATAAAAATCCACTATCCACTATCCGATTACGATCAAGATGACAATTTTGAAATGGATGAAAATTAAAATTTCGACTGGTGAAAAGTGTTGACTTGTTTTTCATGTACTTTGTTGAAATTTATTTTTATATATTGGCTTTGTGAAAATTGTTTTTAAATTTTCAAAAAGAAAATTATTTTGTTACTCTAAGAATTTTATTCAAGCAATAAACATCCAATAATTATTTGTGTAAATTGTGCGGTTTTTTCTTTTTCAAATCGAAATAAAAAAATACAAAAGGTTATGGGCCATTCAGAGAAAGCAACAGGAATACCACAATTCAATGGACAAAATTTTGAAAATTGGAGGTTCCGAGTAGAACGTCACTTAGCGTCAGCCGATTGTTTGGAAGCTGTGAAAAGGTCAGCTCCAATTGCCGCAGCTGGAGATTCAGCTGCTAATAGAGCAGCAGTTTGGGCTAAAAATGATTTCAAGGCTCAAGACATAATAACTTCATTCATTTACGATGGCTATTTGGAATATATTCGTGATAAAACTACAGCGAAGGATATGTGGGATTCTTTGGTGGCAACATTTGCTAAAAGATCATGTATGAACCAAACGTTAATATGTAAAGAATTGGCAAGCTTACGCTTAAAAGTAGGTGAGGATTTTAGCGCACATTTACTTAAATTTGACTCGCTTATCCGACAACTCAAAACCGCTGGTGCTAACTAGAAAATGCTGACGTGGTTTCTCAATTATTTTTAACATTGTCTGAATCCTACGATGCTATTGTGACCGCTTTAGAAAATTTGCCTGAAGATCAATTGACCCTTAATGTCATCAAGTCAAGATTAATATCGGAGAGATTTAATAGAACTTTAGTGGAGAAGATTCGAGCGATGATGATAGAAGCAAATCTTCCTAAATACTTGTGGTCTGAAGCAGTTTATACTGCAGTATATATAATAAATCGCAGTCCTTCTAAAGCTGTTCCCGTCCATAAAACTTCTGCTGAGTTATGGTACAATATAAAACCAGATATCACGAAACTTAAAGTCTTTGGTTGTGAAGCTTATGCATTTGTACCGAACCAAAAGAGATCTAAACTGGATGATAAAAGTAAGGAAATGGTTATGATGGGCTACTGCCCAAATGGATACAGACTTTGGGATAAAGAGCATCGAAAGATTATTTTTGCACGAGATGTAAAATTTAATGAAACATGTTATCCATTTAAAAATACTAAAATAATAAAATCAAATATTAATGTAGTATATCGCAACGATCTAGAGGGGGAAAGAGCTGTGTGTGTGTGATCGATAAAAATCAAGAAGCTGTGTGTGAGATCGTTGAAAATCAACTTCAAGAAGAACCACCAGAAGAACGGACTGATTCTATTACTTCCATTATTTTCGATGATAGCGAACTTCCAGAAGTGAATGCATGTGTAACAGAAAGTGATATTTTATCACCACCACCTCAAAGAAGAAGTGAACGACAGCGTAAAGCACCAACAAAATTAGCTGATTATTATTTATCAACTTTTCAATGCTCATCATATCAAACGCCAAATTTGTTTTCTGATCTTGAGAAGTCTGATGAAAGGGATCAATGGATATCTGCTGTTAACGATGAATTAGATTCAATGCAATAGAACAATGTATGGAATTTAGTAACAAAACCAAATGGTGTATAACTATTAAAAACAAAATGGGTTTTCAGAGTCAAAGAAGATGCTGATGGAAATCCAGTACGTTTCAAGGCTAGGTTAGTTGCAAAAGGTTTCATGCAGAAATATGGAGCAGATTACGAAGACACATATTCACCCGTAGCAAAAATGACACCAATACGAACTGTTCTAGCTTTTGGAGTTAATAAGAACTACTTTTTCATCAAATGGATATTAAAACCGCATTTCTTTACGGTGATCATAGAGAAGACATACATATATATTGAAATTCCTGATGGCATGAAATATAAAGGACAAGTTTTGAAATTAAAAAAGAGCTTATATGGTCTCAAGCAAAGCCCTCGTTGTTGGAACGAGAAACTTAATGAACATTTATTAAAAATGGGTTTTAAAAGATCACGTAATGATTATTGTTTATATATCATGGACTCTGGTACACAAATAATAATTTTACTAATATACTGCTCTTAAAAGAATTTTAAGATATCTACAGGGAACCAAATCTTTAAAGCTTAATTATAAAAAGGATATTAGTGCTGAAATTCTGGTAGGATATGCAGATGCAGACTGGGCATCGAATACAATTGACAGAAAATTTACGAGCGGCTATATATTTTATGTTTTTGGTTGTCCAGTATCATGGTGCAGTAAAAAACAAACTACTGTTGCTTTATCATCAAGCGAAGCTGAATATGTAGCTTTGAGCAGTGCTGTATCTGAAGGCTTGTGGATATTTATTCAAGCAATAAACATCCAATAATTATTTTTGTAAATTGTGCGGTTTTTTCTGTTTCAAATCGAAATATAAAAATACAAAAAAAGGCTCTAGAAGAAAAAGATTATAAATATCCTGAAATGCTGAAAGTTTCCGTTAAGGCAGCTGCATCATTGGTTACAAATTTATATGTAAGCACTCTAAAAGCATCTTAAATCTGGCATTAACATTTCAACGCCATCACAAACAGGTATGTACAGAGCGGTATTAAAATCTGCTGAAGAAATACAAATTATATACAAAAAATCATTGAAAAATTTAAAGTGGTGCCTTCATTTTGATGGAAAGACAATTGATGGTAATCGTATAGAAAAATCAAACAAAGGAAGTTAAGTTATGTGTTGTAATTCTAGAAAATGGTAAAGCATTAAATATATTTAATGATATAAACGAAACTTTAGACAAATATGATTTGTGATCATTTCTGGTATATTGGTTGCCAGCATCACATTTTAGACTTGATTTGAAGACATGTTATGGACGAGATGTTGGATGGAATATCATCAACGTCAAATATATGTTATAGTTTTGTATCAGAACTAATAATTAATTATGAACAACTAAAAAGCAACTATAAACAAAATCAAGAAAGCATTAAAGCTGTAAATATTAAATGGAGAGATGATATGCAGTTCCTATATGAGCTTGGAAAAGCTTTCAGATTCTACGAAAAACATGAAAAATTTCCCTTAAAACTATACCACCAATAAGCAATGCTCGGTGGAATTCTAGAGCAATTCTGGCGATATTAGCATTTATCCTAATTCCAAAATACCGAGCAAAACTATTTACTTTAAAACTATTTAAAGTATGTCAATTTATATGTGGTGCATGGTACGACGTATGGTTTTCAGACCATTGTTTCCGCGAAGACAATTTTGAATTATTAAATTTATCTTTCTTGCAATTTAAAAAAGCTAAAGAGTGTTTTATAAGGCATTGGGTTATGCAGGAGTCGCAAATAATAAATCAGCAGCGTAGTAACATTTGCGCAGAACGTGCTATAAAAATTGTTCAGGACATTTTTCCTTTCTGCAAAAATAGTCGTACTTTAAATCTTTAATTTATATCATACAATAAGGAAATAAATAAATAATCATACCTCGTATCAAAATTTACATTGTTTAAATAATTTTTTTTAAATATTTATTAGGGAATCCAAATCTGGATTTCGATATTTCGGAATTCCGGAATTCCGCCTTGTTTTTAAATTCGAAATTTCGGAATTGAAATGAATCGAACTCCGGATTATTCGGATTTAAATATTTTTTTTTGCTTTTTAACAAATTACACTGAATTCCAGCGACTGACAAAAAAATATACAAAAAAAATATATTACTTTGTATTGTAACGATTTCTTTAAAAAAAAAAAAATACAAACAGTTTGCCATGAGAAATAAAAATAATGTTATTCGTTTTGGCATTTAAATTTTTTGTGAAATCATATCATAATAGAAATGTTTTTTCCTGTGTTGTGTTGTGTTAATTTATATTAAAGTGTAATAGTAAATTTAGTATAAAAAAAACAGTAAATCATTATCAAGTTCAATTCTTCACGGTAGCATTTGATATACGTAGGTTTTATTAGTTTCAAAATTTCATATATTTTTTGTGTACATATTTTTAATCCCAAGGATGGCGGATAAGCAAGACGAACTTTTCATAAATGTCTCCAAAGAGAGTACTTCAAATTTGGTGTGGAATTATTTTTTACGAGGGACAAAAACTCAAGTGGCGAAATGTACACAATGTAAGAAGGTTTTAAAGATATTGGGTGGGTGTACGACACCCATGCACACCCATTTGCGGACTAAACATAACAAGATTTTAAATAAACGAAAAATTGATGATACGGATGCTGCTGGTGCGAATACCGGCGATTTAGCTACAAAAATCAAAACAATTAAAGATTTTTATATTTCAAAAGTAGACGAAAGTTTTGCTGCAGTAATATCTCGAATGGTAGCTTCAGACGGATTACCGTTTCGCATATTTTGTAGTTCAGACGTTTTAAGAAAATGTTTACGAACGCGAGGATTTTGTGATATTCCGAAATCACCTACCAGTATACAAAAAGTAGTGATGGATTACAGCAAAAAATTCGGCAGACGATAATTTCGGAAATTATTGCTCAAAAAAACAGAAACGTACGTTTCAGTCTGACACTTGACGAATGAACTTCTTCTCGAAACAGACGTTTTATGAATTTTAACGTGCATGGAATAGGAGATCGGGTCTGGAATTTGGGATTGGCGCGTATTAATGGCCGATTTTCGTCTGAAGGTTGTGTAAAATTGCTGGAAAAAAAGCTTGAACCATGCCAATTAAATATTGGAAATGATATTTTGTGCATTGTTACAGATGGTGCCTCCATGATGCAAAAAGTTGGTAGATTGTTACCCTACGGAAAAATTTTATGTTTTGCTCATGCAATTCAAATTGCAATTGGTAATGTACTCTATAAAAAGCAAACGTTGGATTTAGTAGATAATGCAACAGAAAACGAAGTAGAGCAGGACAATAATGAAAATGAACCGAATTTTGAGTCGGATGAAGAAAATCTTACTGATGATGAGGATGATGACAATGGAATGCGGGTAGATATGGGCATTGAAACTGATGTTATGGAAACCACTGAAAACTTTCAACTACGAGCATTAATCACAAAAGTTCGGAAAATTGTTAAAACTTTTCGTCGTTCTCCTTTGAAAAATGAAGTGCTTCAAAAATACATGAAGCAAGATCATAAAAAAAGAATACCAGCTTGTGTTAGATTCAAAAACTAGATGGAATAGCATGTTGTCCATGTTAGAGCGTTTTAATATAAACTGACATAATTTTATATGAATCAGAATGGGATTCGGTATCACTAATATCTAAAAAATTGATGCCAGTAAAATTAGCCGTAGACGCCTTATGCCGTGAAGATGCTAATTCAATTTCTGCGTTGCAACATTTACGTTTGTGTTACAAAATTTTAGTGAGAATGACGAATTTGCCCTTGAATTGAAAAAAGAGCTAGAACTCCAGTTAAATCGGAGAAGAACTATTTTATCTGATGTGCTACAATATTTGCATAATGGTGGCAAAACAAAAATTCACAAGAGCATTTCCGGTCACTCGAAAACAAAAATAAAATCATTCTATTACTGGCCCGGCGACTTAATGATGAAATTACTGCTGAAAGTGAAACGCAGCCCTCCTTATAGAAATTGTTGCAGCAAAAAATCCAGCAGTCACTTTTACAACCGACAACAAGAATTTAAAAAAAAACATCAATTCAATCTGCGATTCGAAATGAATTAAAATTTTGGGACGAAGGTGGATCTCGTGGGCCATTTTTGGAAATAATTTACAAAAACTTGTTGTGTATTCCCCCAACAAGTGTTGAAGCTGAGAGCCTTTCCGCCGCTGTAGCATTTTCAACAAAAATTAGGTCAAGACTTAATGATACTACATTGAACAATTTGTGTATGCTGAGAAGCATCTTATTTATATAGTAATTTATATTTTTATATTATCTTTATTTTAATATTGAATTTGTAAATGTTGCATCCGCAAAAATAAAAATTTTCTTTGTTTACTTTGAAATAAATTTATGCTGGTTAACCTTTTTTTGCTCTTGACTTTTTATTTTTCAATTCCGGAATTATTCCGGAATTCCGAATTTCATCTTACGTAAATCCGGAATTCGGTTTTCGTTAAAAAATGGATTTCCTACTATTTATATATTAAATTAATAAAAAATAAAAAAAAATCAGTGAGTTTTTTTTGAAATTACATTTGGTGCGGAAGTTTTTTTTTTGCCAAAATGACCTGCAAACACGATTTTTATTAATTTAGTATTGCCTAAAAATTTTGTATGCAAGTATTTTGTTTTTGTATGATATACAATTGGATTATAACTTTTTAACGGTATTGAAAAATTTTTTTTTTAATTCTTGGTTTTAACCAAACTTCCAAAACCAATACTATATACTGTTATTTGCGGTTCAGTCATTTTAGACTGACATAAAGTTGCCGAAATTTACACCTAATAATACCCTTCCTTCTCATTAAATCTGGATTATCTATTTTAAAGTTAATTACACGTACACACAAGATATGTAGCGAATATGCATTAATCCAAAAGTATTACAATGGAAGCTTGGAGTGTAACATATAACTCACTGTCGGAAACAAAAACAACCAGAATCGGAAAATTTAACAGCAACAAGATACTACATCTACATACTATGTACAAACATACATAAGAATGTTAATATAAAAATAATAACCAATCGAACATTGCATACATATTCAAATAACGAGTGATTTTAACGTATTAAATACTTCCAATATCTTAAGATAAAAATACTCGGCATTATATGTTTAGATGTCAACTAGAGCATTGATTTCGAAAAATTATAATATCAGAGGACGCGATGGTATATTAAATGGACATTATTTTAAAGAGAATTACTTATATTTCTATTGCTTTTTACAAGTTACCTGCAAATAATATTTTATGTAATCGGGCATGTGCATGGTGAGGGTTAGGTTTGTTCAGCTGACCATTCGATCGGCGCGGTTCATGTATTCTTACCATATAAATGTTTCCACAGTACCGGATTACTCTTACAGTCCAATCAGACTTTTTTTCATAATGCGATGCCATAATATCCGCTAACGTTCCATGACGCGTATAGATCACGGTACGTTCCTCATTATTGACACGATAACTTCCTTCAAAAGCAGAAGACATGATATATTTCAGTGTTGTTTCGATACTATTAGAAATTTCTTGTGGTTGGAGATCTTGAAAAGTTTCGTAGCCATCATTTAAATCAAGTGGATATTGTGACAATTTCGGTATTTTTAAATATCGAATTTTATTAGCAGGAGTAATAATGCCATAGTTTTTATCATAACAAGCCAACAATTTATGCTTTTCAAAAGAAACTGTTGTTTTATGGTACAGACTGAAGATGGCTGGAGTGATTTCAAAAAGAATATTTGGTAGATCAGTGCTATGAACTTCCATTTGTTTCAAATTTTCCAATTTATTTTAAACACAGATAGACCACGGTTTTATACTCGATGAACTAATATACCAGAGTGATTCTGTATCATTTGTTTCGAATTTCCTTTTAATATTTATTGCCGGACAATAAATACTCGCTTATTGCCAGTTTATCCCACATGTATATCGATCATAAGTTTGACCAGGGGTCGAATTATTTTAAATTTCACAGATAACGAGTTATGCTCCATAGTTAATAGTAAAAGTGAAACGAGGTCTGACGATTGTCCGTCTTCTTTAAATAATAAACCAAAATATGCAATTTCGATTGATTTTAGTCGATATCGAATGCGACGATTTGCCCCCCAGTTCGTTTTTATGCGGTAGATGTCTTCCGAAAAAAATCACAGAGAAGAAAACCGCATAAAAAATACTTGTACACAGAAATTCGAATCAAAAAACGTACAATTTGAAATTAAATTTTTAAAACAAAAGCAAAATCGCATAAAAAACAAAAAGTTAATCAAAAACGATAAAATATGAAAAACCGATATAATAAATAGTTATCTTCATTTCTATGAATAAAGCATTCAGAAACATCAGAAAATTATATGAAAATTACGATAACTCAACTTTGTTGGCTGCTTTTCATTTATTGGTTCTTAAAACCAATGAGTCAAACTATAAAACGTTTAGACACCACAGGCATAATGACTGCAAATTAAAATAAGAAAACTTTACTCCTTGCACGAATATAAACTTCCTCGGTAGGTTAAAGAAAACGACTACTGTCTAGTTATATGGGGAATCATAATTCTGAATGAACAAATATAAAAAACGATTTGATATTTTTTTTTTTTTTTTCAAACCTGAAAGATACTGCAACAACAGGCATTACACGTGCCGTACGGCAAACTGAAGTGGTTTTGTTTAAGGGCATTAGAGTAACATTTTTGTGCGATTTTTGTAAATTTCATTTTATTTATTTATTCCAATAATCTATCCTATGGGGCTATAATCGGCTACTTTTTTACTAAAAAACAGTTCATAAAACAGTAAATTAAAAAGTTTTAAAAGTAAAATGTTAAAAATGTTAAGAAATATATAAAATATAATTATAATATATTTACATATGAATATATATTATTTTAATGACATGTTAGTTATTCAATCTATTTGTATTATCAATTGTAGAAATAATTAATTTTGGGTTATTTTATATTAAGTTATAAGCCTGAAAAATTATGATTATAAATTTCAGGAAATTAAGATAAAAATGTTAATATTTAAAAAAAATATTCAAAAGGAAAATATTAAATAAAGGAAAATATGATAAAAATGCTTTAAAAAATAATAGTTTCAAATCAAAAAATAAACTAAATTAAAGTGATAAAATTAAGATGAAAAAAATTTTTGATGACATTAACAACTATATTAAAGTACAAAATTACGATAAATAATAAAAATAATTTGAAAACAAGTTTTAAATTCGGCTGTTCCGAATCTTTGATACCCTCCACGTGGGTTTTACGTTTACGTTATGTGGACTTAATGCACTATTTACAACAAATGTAAAGGACATAATTGAAAAAGTAAACAATTTTATAAACTTAAAATTAAATTATAATAACAACCAATTTTTTAAAAGTTTCTTCATATTTTTGGACATATCTTGGCGCAACGATGCCCTATTTACCCCATTTTCAATACCAACCTGATCGTAATAACTATCATAACTTTACCTAGGTAAATGGTTTTTCGCGAATGAGCGTGATTTTAACAGACAGACGGACATCGCTATATCAACTCGAGTTATGGGGTCGCAAATTCATTTTTCGATACGTTACAAACGGATTGACAAAGTGATATATACACACATATAACCTCTGCAGAGTGTTAATAAAATTAAGGCTGCATAAAAACAATTCAATATAAAATGAATAGAATTAAAATTTTTTTCTTTCAATTTGTCTTTGAAAATGACAAGCTATTTTTTTTTACTTTTAATGAATTTTACCTTTTTAATCTGAATTCATTGAAATGTTTTCTTCATTGTTTACCATTTCAGTCTCAATTTCCTCAATTTCCCCTTACAATAACATTTAGTTTAAAATTTTTAGTCATGATCATTTTTCAAGGCTTGCAAATAAACACAAATTATTTATACAATTACTAAAACAACGTTTTTGGCTCTACCTACCCTATTCTTTATTAATTTCAAATCGAATTCCTATTTTTTTTTACAATTTAAACTGATATTTTTTGAATTTTAAACGAAATCTTTTGATTTCAGTTCATAAATTTTTTATTTACAATCGAAAATGGTGTAAATTTAATTGACTACGGAGACTTGGCGTTATAGGGTAAAAAGTAGTTACATTTATTTGTATTTTGTAACATTAAAAATTGTATTTTAATTTTTATTCTTGCAAAAATCAATATATTCTTTTGATATAAATGATTTTTCTGTTGTGCCTTCATAGATATCATAACTGATGAATTTATAGTTTGAATTAAAATGAAATTCATAAACAGTATTCAAGCAGTTTATATGGGACATCAATTTCTCTATATGTTTTAGAAAATCATGTAAAAATGCAGTGCAAATTTTAGGTTTCCAAACACGATTCTGTTAAAAAAAAAGTTTATTATCAACCAATATTTGAACGATTTGTTACACGTCGCTTTATAAAATTGCACCAATTACAATACCTACTTACCTTGGGAAGATTTGATACAATTATATGTTCCATTGGTTCTTCAACAATACCGACACTGTTTTTGTAAGCCACATAAATATCTCTAACATTGGCTAAGTATGCCTGCAGCCAGTATTTTAAAAATGTTGTGTCATCATTTTTAAGAGTATATACCTGTTTGCCTAATACAAAACGACACTCGTTAAGAGCTTCCAAATCATTACTAAAAGATGAAAACAATACAAATCTTTAAAATTTTTATCAAGTAGGTATTTGGTGCAATTAATTATACAAATCCTTTAATTTTTCATCAGCTATAATTCCCTGGATTTCACCCGAATACACAATATCGTATTTACCCAATGAGCTTCTATGTATGCAATACATTGTTATATTTTCATCACATGGTTCTTTAAAATTAGGTAATTCATCAGGAGATTCTAAAGTAAATATATTTTTTATAGGGAAATATTGTTTAATAAAGAACTACTACTAAATACTACTATTCGTCTAGGAAACTTGTATGGAAAAAAATTTGAAAACAGTCTTTTTATATAATTCTCTGGACGAAGTTACAGAATGCAGGCATAATACTTATACTTAAATATTACCCGAAAATAACAATTTAACCAATCTGGCATGGTGAGTTTCTGGTTTTCTTATTTCTTTAAGCGATCGGGACGGTTCATCATTAACTTCCAACATATAAATGTTTCCATCGTACCGGGAAACTCTTATAGTCCAATTATTATACTTCTTTACATAATACGATTTCATAATAGTTGCTAGCGCTCCACGACGCGTATAGATCATAGTACGTTCTACACTATCAACTTTTTCATCATTGACAACACCTCCTTCAGACGCGGGTGACATGATGTACTTCAGCGTCACATCAATTGTATTAGAATATACTTCTCGGAGACGTGGTCGATAAGTTTCGTGGCCATCATTCAAATCAAAAGGATATTGTGTCGCTTTTGGTACTTTTAAATATCGAATTTTATTAGCAGGTGTAATATTGCGATAATTTCTTTCGTAGCAAGCCAATAATTTAGGTTTTGTAAAAAACACAGATCTTTTATCGTATGCATTTATGATAGCTGGCGTGATTTGTAAAATAATTTTCCGTGGTTTAATGTTTTTATCCTCCATTTCTTTCAAATAAATTTTTCAAACTTGTTAATTACATATATTCGGTGGTAAACTGTTAAACAAAACTTCTGATTTTGCTTCATTAATTGCAACTATACTTCGTATTGTTATTTGGTGAAATACCAATTTCGTCTGGTTTTATGAGCCTGTGCGTATATGTTATAAAGCTGTATCCCTACAAGAACAGTGACGGTCACTTGACCGGTGATATGACCGTCACTACTGACTGAAGTGTCGGTCATCGCGTAGAACAAAGTTTCTATCATTTTATTAAGGCTAATATGCCAAAACTGACCGAAACTTTTGTGTACATGTGATTTTGCATCTTACTCTAACCTATGAAAGTATGTAAACCATATAATATATATCTGAACTGCTCACTCTACCGCTGTTTAATAGTCAACGATGATAGATATATATATCATCGTTGACCGGTCACATTTGATGGATATATACATCATCATTGATCGGTCACGCTTGATTATAATGAAACACGACTTATTTTTTATTTATTTATTGTATTGAAAATCAAATTAAAAATAAACATTAAATATTAAAAACAACAATATCACTAATTCTGAAACGTGGTGATAACTTTGAGACAATGTTGAAACAGGACAATGGGCTTAACTTAAACCAGATATTTAAACAACTTTGCTGACTTTTCACTCGAAACATCCCTAAACTCAATAGAAATTTCCGGTAATGGGCCTTAGTGCAATCAGTAGTTTCTTAAAGAAAACAATATGTTACCATTTTTAAGGTGCTATTACACGATGTGTTTTTTACATATGTACTGTCACTTTTTTTATCCATATGAAATTCCTCATGTCTGTCAAAATTGTCTTTTACATACGATTCATAATTTTTGCTATCACACGTGCGTATGTATTTCCGTATGACATAACCTGTAAATGTAAACAACAGCTGATTTAATTTGTGAATTTACAAAAATTTGTTGTTAAAAAAAGGTTGTGTATTTTTTAATTGTTAATTTATACTAAACAATTTATTTTTCTTTCAATATTAATCTTTAAAATGTACTCTGTTTTTCTTTCGCCACAAGCAGTGTTGTATTTTCATTTGTTTGTCATGCAAAAATAGAACCTGTTCTAATTGAAAAATGTACATGTGACTTTCCTCATGTATTGTACATAAACAATGTTTCATATGTATCACACGATGTGTACAACTTTTTTTGTGGGAAAATTTGACAGTACATATGTAAAAAACACATCATGTAATAGCACCTTTAGTTAATTTCCTTTGTTTATTTTTGGATTTCTGATTTAACAAAAATGGGCGATTATAAATACTCACATATTGCCAGTGAATCCCACATTTACAAAATAATATTCAATAGCTAATATAGTATTTAATAATTTTACACGGTGCCTCGACTAGTTATAATTCACTCGGTGTCTCGACTCGCTATAATTCTTGGTACTGTTCATGTTCAAGTCAGAGAAACACAATAACGTCAAAACGAGAAGTGATCAAAGTTTGTCCAGACATTTCATTTCCAAAATGTCTTTAAACCGCAGTTCCATAAACTTTTGTAGTTCCATAAACAGTCATATTCTCAATATATATTAATTAAATTAATAATTTCGCTTGTATTTAATTTAAGTCGCGCCATTTTAAAATACCTAAACCTTAAAATAGAATGAAAATTAAAATTTATGGCAGGGTTTGTGGTAGAATTTCTGTCATAGCAAAAAGTTGTATTGTTAAGTCATGACATGAACATTAGCGGTCCACTCGCAATAGAATTGAACTTTACCATGAATTATAGCTAGTCAGTTATTAATTCATTTGTGAAAATATTTTTTTTTTAAATTAGTTACAAAAGAAAATCTTGGGTAATTTAGCAAATTTTGTAGGTGGTCAGAATTGAATTAGAAAAAAACCGTTTAGTTTTTTCATGAAATTTATTTTGTGTGTAATAAGGCCCATACACGACACCAGCATGCGTGCGCTATCAAGTGATTGCGCCAGCTGATTGACTGTGTATTGGCCTGTGGTGTGATTGCGTCAGCCGATTGTTCAAAATTAAAATGAGTTTGGTCCAATTCAGACGACGATTTTTGACGACGCGCTTTTTCTTAATTCTTTTTTGAAGCTGCTACCAAAAACCTATTGCATTCATACGATGATTTTTAGCACTGCCTAACATTTTTAGTTTCATGTCTTTTCTTTAAATCTGCTATAGTTTATTTTTCGCATTAAGAAAAATATATGAATTAATCTAAATTCAGATTATCATTTATATTTTTCAATTCAATTTATTTGTTAAATATTATTTACATTATTTCATTATAAGATTTAATCTTTTTATACTAAATAATTTATCATAATTTTTCGCACTATATATAAAAACTTGTTTAATATTTAATTTATTAAGAGTAGAATGTTTAGAATATCTAATCAAATAGCAGAACGTATCAATATTTAAAAGTTTTAAGGTAAAACATATTCAGTTTAAAGAAATTATGCATATATTAAATAAAAAATAAATAAAAAAGTAAGCGATTCTTGATCTCACTGAAGTGGCCACTTCAAAGTACGAGAAAGAATAAAACGTAACTAGAAAAAAAGAAAGGGGTGTAAAGAGAAATATGAAGAAAGTCTTGAAAAACAGAAATCGTGTCTTTTTATTTACCTCTCTTTCTTCTCTACACCGTTTGCCTAGGTCTGGGTCCACACAAGGCAATTTTTGTTGCGCAACTTTTTTTCAATTCTCTTTTAAAGTTGCCTTAATGTTCACACAGAGAAATTTATTGTCGCAACTTTTCGTTTCCTTTTGCTTTCAAATTCTTACATTTTTGACAGTTCACTATATTAGTTTGTGTAAAAAGAATTTATTATTGGTTCAAAGTGAAATATCTATTTGTGTGAAGAAATGAAAGTCAAAGAAAGAATTAAATAATAAAAATAATAAAAAAAAAATAATAAAATAATAATAATTTTTCACAGCGAAGCAAAGAATTAAAAGAAATGTCGAATAATAAGCTGCAGCTAACTTCATGTTTATAATTAGAATGGCACAGCAAAACGAGTTGCCGAGTACAAGCAACTCCGCACCAAATACCGCTCTTCTTTCCCCTCTCTCCTACAAACTCAAGAATTGCGCAACAAAAGTTGCCTTGTGTGAACTCGGACCTACATACAAAAAAAAAAAAAAGGCCTCGAAAAACACCGTCGTCAAAAGTCGCCGTGAAAACACAGCCTTTGATATTTTTCTGATTGTACAATCATGCTGGTGTCGTGTATGGGCCATATTTCTCATTATAATAGAATTTTTGAAGAGCATACATCGCGCATGGATGAATTTTATGAAGGAATTTTATGACGAACATAAAAAATTTATTTTTAGACTTAATAATTAATATCGTATAATTTAAATCTTCTATATATATAAAACAGGATGTGTGTATGTATGTAACGTATGGACTCCAAAACGGCTGGGCCGATTTTGATGAAATTTTCAGGGAATATTCAAGCGGGTGACACTGTGAAGTCTGATTTTTTTGATTTTCGGTCTGTGGGCGGAGGGGCGTGACAAAATCCAATTTTCATATTGTACCACCAATGACATACATATACATATATTTATTTTTTTGCTTTTTTTGTTTTATTTTTTTTTTTTTTTTTGAAAGCCGTTGTCATGTTTTTCAAAACGAGATATCAAACTCTTAAATCGGTTATGTAGTTCCGAAGATATTTACAAAAAACCTATGTTAATAATGATCCAATATCGAAATTTTAAGACTTTCGAAATGTTGCATTCAAAATCCGAGTTATCGGTTTATTTACAAAATATTTACATCATTCGATAACACAAGATATTCCGCGCTTACTAAGGTGCAACAGTGTATAATAAGTTAAAAATAATATTATATTATCAATCGATGATAAACAACTTTGTGTACTCTTGCATTCAAGATACCTGCGTTATACACATCCATGGTAAAACCTTTAAAAAAATTCTTTGCATAACTCTCTGCATTCCACTTTCATATAAAAAATAACGGTACATTCAAACAAAATTTGTTTTCAATTGCTCACTGACTGCATTTGATTTGTTTTCCGTTAATTGTTGTTTTGTGTTCATAAGTTAAAAATCTATAAGTGAAATCAATTTAGTAAATAACAAGTGTTTTGCAATTTGCAATAATAAAACAAGTTTACAAATTATTTTTAATGACAATTCATCAAACAGGTAATATGATTACTGTGGTTCCAACAACCAATAAAATGTTATAAAAGTAAAAAAACAAAGCACATCATTGTTCCTTTTTCACGATTACAGTTTACTAAAATGCCACCAAAAAAAAACAGCCATTGCTAAAAAAAAACCACCGCAACACGGAAGCAGAGGGAAAGAGCCGCTGAATCAGCTGAGGAACGCGAATCACGTCTTCAGGAAAATCGTGAAAGGGCATCTACGTCTAGAGCCGCAGAAACGGAAAGAGAACGCGAATCACGGCTTCATGTCGAAAGACTTGCTGCCAATCGCTCCCGAATGGCTCGATCAATAGAAAGAATCGATTTAAAGTTGGCGGCATTTCACTACAATAGGGACGATGACTACCGGAATCACAAGGACGTAGTGATTGGCGCAATGGACAAAGTTTACTTACATTGTCGTGCTCTGAAGTTCGCTAAGGAATCCCCGGGAATGTGTTGTTCGAACGGTAAAGTTGTTTTGTCACCAATGATTGAGCCGCCTGAACCCCTACAAAGTTACATTTCTGGCGCCAATCCGATTTCCAAGCACTTCCTTCAAAGCATCCGAAAGTACAACTCATGCTTTCAAATGACGTCCTTCGGAGCAACTAATATCATCAACAACGCCGGTTACATGCCCACCTTCAAAGTGCAAGGCCAAATCTACCACAGAATTGGATCGTTGCTCCCACTTCCCAATGATGATGCCAAGCACCCGGAATGACACCGCATGTATTAACATTAAAGGTTGGATCACCGGTAATTCTTATTCACAACTTAAACGCACCAAAGTTATGCAACGGAACCAGATTGACCATCAAAAACTGTTCACCAAATTTAATCGAGGCAACAATCATCGGTGGCAGATTCAAAGGCGAAGACGTACTTATTTCACGAATTCCGATGATTTCCAACGATTTACCATTCCAATTCAAGCGGCTCCAATTCCCTTTGCGTCTTGCCTTTGCACAATGGTCTCTCTGAGCAAATACGTGGCCAAAATTATTTTTTTTTACTTTGTGTTTTACCGTATTTGGTGTTACACAAAAATTAAAAAGACATCAAAGCAACCAGAAATAAATTTTATTTTTGTAAACTGTTGTTTACCGTTAGTCAGTGGAGCGACAAACTTAGAAATGTTTACTATAGTTGTGAAAACAATTGAGTGCAGTACAACATATGTATTCCGGCGTACGGTGTTTTTATAAAAAATATAACAAGTTTAAAAAAAAAAAGTTGTAATGGATAATCTTACTCATAGTAAGTATTTAAATAATTCCCTATAACAAGTTTGAAAAACGAAAGATAAATAGGAAAAAATTTACCTTGTTTACATGCATATTTAATTTTATAATTTTTCACTGTTTTCAAATTGATTTAAAGTTTAAAAAAAAAGTCCAAGTTTGTTCAGCATAAAATTAACTTTCAAAAACAACATGTGATCTGCTCAACTATATTCTTTAATTTACATCTTGCGAATACCGGCGATTTTTAAATGTATATACATTTTTCTAGACAACCTTCGCTTCAAAACTAATGAACTGTTCCAAATTTGGTTACTAAGTGGCAACAAGGAAAAGAAAAAGGAAGCTCTTTTAAACGTTGTTCTAGAAAAAAATGGAGAAGCAAATCCTTCTTAGGAATATTTAAGTACTTAAGAGAAAAATTGAGATTATTTTGTTTAAAATTGGACAAAAAGTGGCAAGAAAATTCCAGAAAAAGTCTTTATTTTAAATCCCGAAATGCAGAATGGCTTAAATCGAAATAATATTTAAAAATTATACAGCAATATCTGAAGTACCGAGGAGCTCTTTAGGAGCTGGAAGACCTCGATTAATTTTTTCCGATATGTCTGATCGCAGTAAGAGAAGGGAAGCGGCAGAGCTTTCAACATCCAAACAAAACGAGACTGATTTATTACTTCGTGCAGCATACGTCTCAGCTCGCAAAAGGGGAAAAAATGATTTGGCTGTTGTCCTCAAGGAAACACTGCAAAGCCCAACACGACCATCGAAACTAAGAAAGCTACGTCATAAGGATACAAAAAAGCCTGTTGAACTTTCTGACGAGGAAGCACTTGCTTTTCTTCTCGAGAATAATTTTTCAAAGAAGCAGTACTGCAACATTCGCATGGAGAATACACAAAGAAATTGCAATATATTTCCGTCTTGCAAGAGAATTCTAGCAGTAAAAGCTATGTGCAGGTCTAATGATGTAGTTGTAAGCGAAAGAGTTGCAAAAGTTCCGTTGCCAAAGCTATTACAACATACAGCAACAAGAATTGTCGAAATGCAGAAAGAAGTTATTTTAGCTGCAAAGAACTTTACTAAAAGTACATCCATTTTCGCTGAATTAATCTTGAGTTACGGATTTGATAGTAGTACTGGCCAAGCTCAGTTTAAACAACAGGCTATTGACCCAAATTCATCTCAATATACTGATTCAAGTCTTTTTGCAACCACGGTAATCCCATTAAGACTCATAGACTCTATGAGACGACCATTATGGTGTAATATTACTCCTCAATCGACCAGGTTTTGCAGACCATTGAAATTGGAATTTGTAAAAGAGACAAGAGAAGTAATTTTAAAGGAAAACTCTAATTTGAATAAGGAAATTGAAGAGTTGACAACTGTCACTGTACAAATCGATAAATCAAAGACAATTGAAATAAACATTGCATTATCCTTAACTATTATAGATGGAAAGGTTTTAAATGTCCTTACTGGAACAAAGTCAAACCTTTCGTGTCCTATATGCGGTGCTACTTCAAAAGATTTTCTAAAAATTAAGGATTACAATTCTGAAAAATTTAAACCGAAAGAAAGCAACCTAAAATATGGTATAAGTCCGCTTCACTGCCGTATTCGATTTTTCGAATTTTTATTACATTTGGGATATAAATGCGAAATTAAAAAATGGCAGATTAGGGAGGAAAAAGATCGAGAAAATGTTTCTAAAAGGAAGCAGAAAATCCAAAATGAATTCTGGACTGAGCTTGGCCTTCGTGTTGACTTTCCAAAATTTGGCAGTTTTGGTTCAACAAATGATGGCAACACTTCTCGCCGTGCATTCACAAACTATAAAAAATTTGCACGAATTACTGGAGTTGACGAAGTGCTAATTTTTCGTCTACATATAATACTTATATGTTTAACGTGCCAATTTCCGCTGGAATTGGATAAGTTTGAGCAATATTGGGTTGAAACTGCCACACATCTTCAAAGTAACTACGAATGATTTAAAAAGAGGGGTTACCTTACGGGCTATTTTGGTCAATAATCTGTTTTTATGTGTGAATGGTTACCCATGACACCTACGGTGCATAAAGTTCTCATTCATTCCAAAGAAATAATGCAGAACATAGTACTTCCAGTTGGGTGCTTTGGAGAGGACGCTGCAGAATGCAGAAACAAAATATACAAAAATGACAGATTGTTTCACGCTCGCAGAAGTAGCCGTATAAATAATCTCTCGGACGTGTTCAACAGAGCGTTAGATACATCAGATCCCCTTGTTTCATCTCTAGGCCTAGACACTCGCATACATCAAAGAAATCGTTTAGCTCTTCCACCTGAAGTCATCCAGTTGTTAGTTTGTGAAGAACCCATAGGACAATTAATATCTGAACAGGATGTAGATGGGGATGAAAGCACGGATGAAGAATATGAAGACGAGTTCGAAGATGATAATATAACCTTAGAGAGCGAACTAGACATAACTGACACTTAATTTATAACTTTATTTTCACAGCATAAAAATTACATTTTAATTGAATTAATATTTGTTTTTTTTTTTTTTTTTTTTTGATATGTTCCTAATGACCAGTGATTGTAATTACTTGTTGTGATATTAAGCTTCCTATGGTCGTCCTAAGCAGGAATAATTAAAACAAATATGCTGTAATTTTGTTTTCTGTCTGCGACGTTTCGACACTATGGTTGGTGTCCTCATCAGGCGTCTAATTTTATTTAATAATAATTAAGAATATACATTTATTATCACTTTAACAAATTTATGTGAATTTTTTTTTTTTTTTTTTTTTTTTTTTTTTTTTATAAAATAATTGTTACCTTAATAGTATTATTACACACTTAATCTAAATTTTACATTTTAATTTTATTTATTAAGTACTAAATTGTACGTGTTACTAATGTGATCACTGTCTTCTTTAATGTTTACTGTTTTGTCAATATGTTTCTTAATATGCAAACTTTCAAGTGTTATTCTTTTATTTGTTTTTGTCTCTCTTTCCAAGACTTTGATGTTGTCAAAATCAAAGTTGTGTTTATTGTCAAATGCATGTTGAGAGAGAGCTGTTGTTGTTATTCCTTTCTCAACTGTTCGTTTATGTTCTTTCAACCTAATCTCTAATTGTCTTTTCGTTTGTCCTATATATATTCTGTTACATTGTTGGTGGACATTACCATTGCATTTTATTTGGTATACTACATTGTGTTGTTTGTGTAAGTCTGTTTTCGTTTTTTGGGTGTTAAAAAGCTTATTCAATGTTTGATTTGGCTTCGAAGCTATTTTAATAGTTTCAGTGTTGATCAGATTTGTTATGTTTTTCCTATTCGTTATTGTTGGTAAATATGGTATAGTGGCAAAGGTCGTTTTTTGTCCGTTAACTGAGTTAGATATTGCGTTGTTATTTTGTGTGTTATTATTTTGGGTTTCATTTATTACTGTGGAAATTAATTTGTTAATATATTTAATAGGATAATTATTTTTAGTCAAAATTGTTCTTAGTTTCTTTATGTTATCTTTTAGGAAAATGTTATCACTAATGTTTATTGCTGTTTTTATAAGATTTTTTGCTGTGTTTTTCTTCTGTATAGGGTCGTGGTTTGAAAAATAATTGATAATTCTACCAGATGAAATTTCTTTAGTAAACCAGTTTGTTATGAGTTTGTTATTAGTTTTATGTATGGTAATGTCTAAAAAGTTGAGGCTATGGTTTGTTTCCTCTTCTATCGTGAACTTTAATTTGTTATGGTAATAGTTAAATTCTTGTAATATTATTTGTTTATCTTTCTGTTTTATAATGGCAAAAAAGTCATCTACATATTTGGTAATATATTTTATTTCGATGTTTTTGGATTTTAGATTGTCTAGTGTGTAGTCTAATAGGTCATCTAAGACTATTTCCGCTATTATTGGAGAAAGTGGGTTCCCCATAGGCATACCATAATTTTGTATGTAAATATTGTTGTCAAACATAAAATAATTATTGTCTCTTAAACAAAAGTCAAGTATTTTGATAAATGTATTTTTTGGGATGCTGGTGTGAGCTTTAATTGTTTCCCATTTTTTAATAATTATTTTAATGGCTAAATGTATCGGGATATTTGTAAATAGTGATACGACGTCGAGAGATATCATCAAATCATTTTGTTCTATGTCTATTTCTTGTATATCTTTCTTAAGTTGTGTTGAGTTTTTAATGTTATATTTGGTGTTAGTTAAATTCTTTAGTATTGTACCTATGTATTTTGATAGTTGATAGGCTGGGAGTTCATATGACGCTGCTATTGGTCGCATTGGCATGTCCTGTTTGTGAATTTTTGGTTGTCCATATAATTGTGGTGCGTTAGCTGCATTGCATCTTAGTTTAAATTTAGTAAATGTTTCTATGTGGTTATTTTTATGTAGTTCAGTAATGATAGAATTGTTTTTATTAGTTAATTTTTCCGTTGGATCTGTTCGGCTTATTTTGTATGTGGTTTTATCTTCTAGGAGTTTGTTCATCTGCTTCATATAATGTTCTTTGTACATAAGTACTGTTTTATTTCCTTTATCTGATTTAGTAATTATTATATCGCTTTTGTGTCGTTTTAATAAGTTCAATGTGTCTTGATATGTTTTTAATATAAATCTGTCAATATGATTTATGTTGTGGTTTCTAAGATTGTATTGTAGTTGATGTGTTAAAAAGGTTCTTGCTTTTTCTTTATCTTTTTCAGTTTTAGCAAAGGAGAAACAGTATTCAAAATCAGCAATTAAGTTTATGATGTTTATGTTATGTTTTTGTGTTGGGAGTGCAAATTTTTTCCCCATGGAAAGAATCCATTGACATTCTTCTGGGATATTTATGTTTGTTAGATTAATGAACCATTCTTTATTATATTTAATTCCGATTTTTTGTTTCAATATAGTCAATAGTTGTTCTATTTTTTTATTGTGTGTATTTTCTCGTATACTTTTAACTTTATGTTGTGTTTCGACCTGTATATCCATGAATTCTGCAAAATCCTCTTCTGTTAATATATTTTTTATTTTCGATCTAAGTAAGTTAATATGTTTTAGTTCTGTGTTAATAGTTCTATTGCTGTCAGAGATTTCTAGTTTTAAGATTTTGTAGTGAAAATTGTTGGTTATATTCGTTAATTCTTTTGTTGTTGTGTTGTTTTTGTTGTTAAAGTTGTAACCAAGTTTCTTTGTAATGTTGGTGATGTGTTTCGGGAAAATGCCATAATCTTTACAAGAAAGCAAAAATTTAATTTCTGCTCGTTTTATTGTAATTATTCTTTCGGTGTTAATGTATTGTTTAAGTAAAGATGTGGTGTGTGTGTTGTATTTGTAGCTTATGTGTTGAAAAAATCCACTCATTTTGTTGTTGTAATTGATGCTATTCTTAATTATTTGGAGTCAGGCTTACCAATTAAATATTTTGATATGTTCCTAATGACCAGTGATTGTAATTACTTGTTGTGATATTAAGCTTCCTATGGTCGTCCTAAGCAGGAATAATTAAAACAAATATGCTGTAATTTTGTTTTCTGTCTGCGACGTTTCGACACTATGGTTGGTGTCCTCATCAGGCGTCTAATTTTATTTAATAATAATTAAGAATATACATTTATTATCACTTTAACAAATTTATGTGAATTTTTTTTTTTTTTTTTTTTTTTTTTTTGTATAAAATAATTGTTACCTTAATAGTATTATTACACACTTAATCTAAATTTTACATTTTAATTTTATTTATTAAGTACTAAATTGTACGTGTTACTAATGTGATCACTGTCTTCTTTAATGTTTACTGTTTTGTCAATATGTTTCTTAATATGCAAACTTTCAAGTGTTATTCTTTTATTTGTTTTTGTCTCTCTTTCCAAGACTTTGATGTTGTCAAAATCAAAGTTGTGTTTATTGTCAAATGCATGTTGAGAGAGAGCTGTTGTTGTTATTCCTTTCTCAACTGTTCGTTTATGTTCTTTCAACCTAATCTCTAATTGTCTTTTCGTTTGTCCTATATATATTCTGTTACATTGTTGGTGGACATTACCATTGCATTTTATTTGGTATACTACATTGTGTTGTTTGTGTAAGTCTGTTTTCGTTTTTTGGGTGTTAAAAAGCTTATTCAATGTTTGATTTGGCTTCGAAGCTATTTTAATAGTTTCAGTGTTGATCAGATTTGTTATGTTTTTCCTATTCGTTATTGTTGGTAAATATGGTATAGTGGCAAAGGTCGTTTTTTGTCCGTTAACTGAGTTAGATATTGCGTTGTTATTTTGTGTGTTATTATTTTGGGTTTCATTTATTACTGTGGAAATTAATTTGTTAATATATTTAATAGGATAATTATTTTTAGTCAAAATTGTTCTTAGTTTCTTTATGTTATCTTTTAGGAAAATGTTATCACTAATGTTTATTGCTGTTTTTATAAGATTTTTTGCTGTGTTTTTCTTCTGTATAGGGTCGTGGTTTGAAAAATAATTGATAATTCTACCAGATGAAATTTCTTTAGTAAACCAGTTTGTTATGAGTTTGTTATTAGTTTTATGTATGGTAATGTCTAAAAAGTTGAGGCTATGGTTTGTTTCCTCTTCTATCGTGAACTTTAATTTGTTATGGTAATAGTTAAATTCTTGTAATATTATTTGTTTATCTTTCTGTTTTATAATGGCAAAAAAGTCATCTACATATTTGGTAATATATTTTATTTCGATGTTTTTGGATTTTAGATTGTCTAGTGTGTAGTCTAATAGGTCATCTAAGACTATTTCCGCTATTATTGGAGAAAGTGGGTTCCCCATAGGCATACCATAATTTTGTATGTAAATATTGTTGTCAAACATAAAATAATTATTGTCTCTTAAACAAAAGTCAAGTATTTTGATAAATGTATTTTTTGGGATGCTGGTGTGAGCTTTAATTGTTTCCCATTTTTTAATAATTATTTTAATGGCTAAATGTATCGGGATATTTGTAAATAGTGATACGACGTCGAGAGATATCATCAAATCATTTTGTTCTATGTCTATTTCTTGTATATCTTTCTTAAGTTGTGTTGAGTTTTTAATGTTATATTTGGTGTTAGTTAAATTCTTTAGTATTGTACCTATGTATTTTGATAGTTGATAGGCTGGGAGTTCATATGACGCTGCTATTGGTCGCATTGGCATGTCCTGTTTGTGAATTTTTGGTTGTCCATATAATTGTGGTGCGTTAGCTGCATTGCATCTTAGTTTAAATTTAGTAAATGTTTCTATGTGGTTATTTTTATGTAGTTCAGTAATGATAGAATTGTTTTTATTAGTTAATTTTTCCGTTGGATCTGTTCGGCTTATTTTGTATGTGGTTTTATCTTCTAGGAGTTTGTTCATCTGCTTCATATAATGTTCTTTGTACATAAGTACTGTTTTATTTCCTTTATCTGATTTAGTAATTATTATATCGCTTTTGTGTCGTTTTAATAAGTTCAATGTGTCTTGATATGTTTTTAATATAAATCTGTCAATATGATTTATGTTGTGGTTTCTAAGATTGTATTGTAGTTGATGTGTTAAAAAGGTTCTTGCTTTTTCTTTATCTTTTTCAGTTTTAGCAAAGGAGAAACAGTATTCAAAATCAGCAATTAAGTTTATGATGTTTATGTTATGTTTTTGTGTTGGGAGTGCAAATTTTTTCCCCATGGAAAGAATCCATTGACATTCTTCTGGGATATTTATGTTTGTTAGATTAATGAACCATTCTTTATTATATTTAATTCCGATTTTTTGTTTCAATATAGTCAATAGTTGTTCTATTTTTTTATTGTGTGTATTTTCTCGTATACTTTTAACTTTATGTTGTGTTTCGACCTGTATATCCATGAATTCTGCAAAATCCTCTTCTGTTAATATATTTTTTATTTTCGATCTAAGTAAGTTAATATGTTTTAGTTCTGTGTTAATAGTTCTATTGCTGTCAGAGATTTCTAGTTTTAAGATTTTGTAGTGAAAATTGTTGGTTATATTCGTTAATTCTTTTGTTGTTGTGTTGTTTTTGTTGTTAAAGTTGTAACCAAGTTTCTTTGTAATGTTGGTGATGTGTTTCGGGAAAATGCCATAATCTTTACAAGAAAGCAAAAATTTAATTTCTGCTCGTTTTATTGTAATTATTCTTTCGGTGTTAATGTATTGTTTAAGTAAAGATGTGGTGTGTGTGTTGTATTTGTAGCTTATGTGTTGAAAAAATCCACTCATTTTGTTGTTGTAATTGATGCTATTCTTAATTATTTGGAGTCAGGCTTACCAATTAAATATTTTGATATGTTCCTAATGACCAGTGATTGTAATTACTTGTTGTGATATTAAGCTTCCTATGGTCGTCCTAAGCAGGCAGAAAACAAAATTACAGCATATTTGTTTTAATTATTCCTGCTTAGGACGACCATAGGAAGCTTAATATCACAACAAATATTTGTTTTTATTTGTTAATTATAATTAAGCAAAGCAGGAACTAGAACTTTGGATTAATTAGGAGGAAAAAGTTATACAATTGACAACATATAACAATAAATTATTTCGGAACAAAAATTATCATTTTCTTAACTTAAATAATTTTGGCCAGAAAATTTTGATTTGAAACCATTGTGCTTTGCTATTACCATCAACAAAGCACGAGGCCAATCATTGACTATTGCTGGCTTAATTTTGGAAAATTCATGTTTTTCACACGGTCAGTTGTATGTGGCTTGCTCCCGATTTGGCACGCCAAAAAATTTATACGTTTTTACACCAAATAAAAAACAAAAAACATTGTCTATCCGCTGGCCTTAAGATGAAGTAATAAATAAATATAATTTCCAATTTGCCTTAAATACATGTGTTTCTTTTTTGATTGAGCCCATATCTACACCATATGTAAGTTATTCTGTGAAAAAACTTTATGATAGGTATTCCATGGATTTCTATTTAAAGGACGTAAATTTCGTTAAAAGCTCTATTTAAATCGTGTGGTAATACAACACTAATGTTTGCTTAGGGCCAGCAACGCGGACCGGGTCAGCTAGAAATATATAATAATTAGATACATATGTATTTAGTTAATAAATGTAAAAAATAAAACAAAATTTTTTTAAGGTAACTATCCGTACCGATGTTTTCAATACGCTCTTTGCAAAGAAATGATGATTGTACCAGCATGCTGGTGTGGTATGTACTTCGATCTTGATTGTACAATCACTTGACGATGCCAGCATGCTGGTGTCGTGTATGTCGTGCATTTCTAACTTTAACTTTTCAATTAATCCTATTTGTGATATTTCCAATGCTAAATTAATTTTCTAAAGGCCACTATACACTTGTCAACCGCTTGACATCAAGCATCGTGTACGTGTGCTTGACGTTAGCATATACATACATTTGCTGTACGACCTGTACAGCATGAGAAAATACAATACATCTCTCATCCAGCATGCCAAAAATCTAAAATTTTTGATTTTTCATCCAGCATCGTCGGTGTCACACATACTAACAAATTTTCACTAATACCATCATAATGCTGGATGGGAATTTGATTAGTGTATATTGCCCTTAATAAACTTGGAATTTTGATAATAAGAACCAGCAATAAATAAAAACAATATATACAACGTGTATAAGGGCAATAGCATTATATTTTTAATATAGCTGTTGCTTCCGATTTTCTCAAATTAATGCAACCCTGATATTGTAGTTCACCAAAAAAAATTTAGATGTCACTAGCGACTGTCTTCACTGGTTACACGGTGGTTTGTGGTAAACACTTTCCTCGACGGACTCGACTACTGCAGTGATGTCAATTATTACTTTTTTAAATAATCCTACACTCTTAACAAAATTTCCAGAAAATGCATTCAAAACACACGTGTGCTTACATGAAATGTATTTTCCATATGTAAAGGCAGTTTTACAATTCATATGTAATTCCACATGTATGTCAAAATTGACGTTTACATACGATTATAAACTTTGTTTTATTTCATAATCAATTTTAGCCAATTCACAATTGATCGCCTGTGCAATTATTATTGTACATTTTAATCGGAATGTGTTGAATTCTGAATTGCCTAAAATGGGTTAGCATACCTTTAGGATCTTATAAAACTATTTATATTTTTTCTATGTGTTCATGAAATATTTATAATGACATTTAATGAATTTTATTTCAATATTTATACATTATATACCTATATGTATATATATAAATTGAATGAAAAAAATCTTCTAGAATTTGCACTTGAATTTCGAGTGCTTGGGTTAAAGAGAAACACTCCCGCTCATAAAAATGGAAATTATCACTCTGTTAAACCAAGCAAATTGAAATAACTGTACTTACATTTAATTTACATTTATTTTTCTGTATCAGTTTAAAATTGGGTTTTCTTCAAAATCTAGTACCATTTATAATTGCAATTAAGAGATTTCATTTCATGCAGCTGAGTAATTTAAACAAAAATTTTGTAAAAATATACAAAATTCGCAAAAAAATGTCTTAAAAAACATTTTCCCTTGATATGTTATGCACATTGGAATAAAAACCACGAGTTTTTTAGTTCAAATTCCATTAATTTATTACAAAATATATTGAAAAATTAGGAAACATTCTCGGAACATTACTAGTAGTTTAATTCGTAAGTTTTAATGAATTATTATTGTTAAGTTAGGTTTAACATTTTTCTTTAACTTAACTCTACATTAACTTTATTTTTGGATACAGGGTTTTGTTAATGACCTTTAGACTTCCAATTTAGTCCCCAACTGAAAAAAAAATTACACAAACGAAGTGCTTTCGCGAGATTTCGTGCATATCTCGACAATTCTAGAGATTTAAATTTGTATTGGAAATATCAAGAATTGAGTGAGATTTTCATCGAAATCTCATTTTACGTAATATTTGGTTTGATATTTCGTAAAATTTGTATTTTCTGTAACAATTTTGAATTTTATTTGAATATTATTGCCATAATTATTTACGAGAAGATATTATAGTTAAATAATACATATTAATTTACGGTTAAGATTATAAAAGAACTCTAGAATAAAAGAAATTGTGTTGTATAAAAAATAAATTAGAAGCGGCTAAATATTTTTGCCGAATCATTCGATCCTTAAACAAAAGCCATACGAATCGGACCACAGCGAGGTAGCTTTTATTGATTTAACTTATCGCATGTGACATTGACTGGCATATTTTCCATATACATACATATTAAAATCATAGTTGTGTCTTTAATTGAAGGAAAAATTATTGTAAGCCTGTGTTCACACAAGGCAATTTTTGTTGCGTAATTTTTGAGTTTGTAGGAGAGAGGGGAAAGAAGAGAGGTATTTGGTACGGAGTTGCTTGAACTCGGCAACTCGTTTTGTTGTGCCATTCGCAATTATAAACATGAAGTTAGCTGCAGCTTATTATTTGACATTTCTTTTTGATGTGTAAACATCTATACGCGCAGGGGGGTAAATTTCTATTTCACAATACAATCACAAAAACAGCGTAACTCATATCGGTGTGAGCTGAAGCAGATAACGCTGTGTGACTTATGATTGTATTGGTGAAAAAATTATGATATAAAATTGTTTTTTTATGCCACTTTTTTAAAAGCGTCATCTATGTATCACTTATATACGTTTATATTAGGATATTTTTAACGTTTTACAGCAAACGGTTGTTGAATTAGCTGAAACAGTTTTTGCTATAAGTGATACATAGATGACGCTTTCTGTTTGATTTTAAAAAATTACATAAAAAAATCTTTAAATAATAGATGTTTACACATCTTCCCTGTGATCGGACTCACATGATTTTTTTATTCTTTGTTGTGAAAAATTATTTCATTTATTTTATTATTTCTTTTTATTATATCATTTTTACTTTGACTTCCATTTTTTCACACAAACAGATTTTTCACTTTGAACCAATAATAAATTCTTTTTACACAAACTAATAAAGTGAACTGTCAAAAATGTAAGATTTGAAAGCAAAACGAAACGAAAAGTTGTGGCGATAAATTTCTCTGTGTGAACGTTAAGGCAACTCAAAAAGTGAATTGAAAAAAAGTTGCGCAACAAAAATTGCCTTGTGTGAACCCAGTATAAAGGGTGTTTTTTTTAATAGTTATTAACTTTAAGTTGGTAACTCTTGTTCGACTGGCGGCCATTTTGTCAGCTGTCAAGTGATTTATGTTCAGTTTGGTTTGGCATTTCAACATGAATAGACTGACGTCTGAACAACGCTTCAAAATTGTGCAAATTTATTTTGAAAATCATGTTTCTGTTCGAAATACTTATCGCGCACTACGTCCATTTTACGGTCAACATAATTGTCCAACAGAGCAATTAATTCGTTTAACTATGGAACGTTTTCGCACCACGTTGATCCAGATTTTCATAAGCGAATTTTGTTTAGCAATGAAGCTCACTTTTGGTTGAATGGATACGTCAATAAACAGAGCTGCCGTATTTGGAGTGATGATAATCCTCAAGTGCATGTTGAGGCACCGTTACATCCAGAAAAACTGACTGGTGTGAGTTATGGGATAGTGGAATAATTGGTCCGTACCTCCTTCATTCATCAATTGCACAACTATGATGTGGGCCCGCTGTGATTTCAACAAGACTGCGCAACATATCACACAGGTCGTGCAAGTTAAGGCACGTCGCCCCCAACATTTCAACATAATTAAATTTACACCAATATTTCCGAATTCGTTCCTTAGCAACTCAAATTTTCTGCATTAGTTGCAAAATAGTTTACCTTTTGTCTAAATTATATTTTTTTGGGTCAAATAAATTTTGCAGCATTTTCATAAATGCAAAAATCGTATGGTCAAAGCAGCGGTGTCAGGTAGTTTGGCAATTTCATTAATTTTGGCACATTCTAAAAGTCAGCAAATTCTAATTGTTGGTTGCCTTTAAAAATAATAATAATGTAGAAATAAAAGCAGTTCTTTTTGTCTTTTTGGATCGAAAGCAATAAAAATCAAATTCATTTTTAGTATTAAGAAACAAAAAGCACGTAGTGCTGATGATAATAAACTTTCAATTAAAAAACAACCAAGTGTTTTACTTGCACAATGGATTTATTGAAGGATACGTTTGGTAACCGTATAGTTTCACGTTTGGCCTCCAAGATCGTGCGACTTAACGCCGCTAGCCTATTTTCTGTAGGGATATGAAGTCGCGAGTCTACGCCAATAAGTCCGAAACGGTTGACCACTTGGAGGACAACATTCGCAGAGTTATTGCCGATATACGGCCACAAATGTTGGAAAAAGTCATTGAAAATTAGACGTCCAGATTAGACTACGTCCGAGCCAACCGTGGCGGTCATATGCCGTAAATCATATTTAAATTATAATGCCAGGAGATTAACTTTCGAATAAAGTAAATTTCATGTCAATTTAAAAAAAATCATCTTTCTTTTATTTCATTTCAAAGTTCTATACCGCTAATAAAAACACCCTTTATTATTTAACAATAAATTTCTAGTGTTCGTGATTTTCTAATATTTAGGGAAAGAAAAAATAAATTAAATTAATTATCAGGCTTTTTGTGTAAGGGCCGTTGTGCGACTATGCTGGCGTTGCATTTCTAGTTGTTTTACTCTAGTGTATGCAGCGCTAGCCACTAGTACGACAATATTGGAAGTCCACCAAAGCAAAGATTTTGTTTCATTATACCACTGAGTGGCTATCACAGTTTGAGCACAAGCCTTGGCAGTACCAGAGATATTGTGTGTTAAAGGTGAAGTGACCTTAATTGAAATTAAAGGAAAATAAATATTTTATCCTAAAACCATAAGTGCAAATATATCATATGTACCTTAATTTGTAATGCAGTTACAAATCCAATTGCAAATCCACATATGCCACCTATTAGCATTGTCAGAACAAACCAATATTCAAATATTTTATCATATGTTATAATAGCCTCTAATTCTCCGTTCAATATTATTAGGGGTAGAAATAATATCGACGAATATAAATTATTGTAATAACTCAGTAGCCAAACTTCTTGATTAACATGGTGAAGTGATTTTTTCGTATGTATTGAATACATGGCGAGCGCCAGGGAGCCCAATACACCGAATATTGTACCGCGCCACGAAAATGATTCCGTTAATGATTCTTGATCTACACCCAACATAAAACCAGCCACAATACCAGCACAGCATAGTATAGAGGATAAACTTGTTTTTTGTTTTAATAAAACATAAGTAAGCACTACATTGAAAACGGTGGTTAGAGAGCGACCCACATAGTAAAATGCCACGCCTACATATTTCAGGCATAAATTATTAGTGCCCACCATCAGAGTAAACAACACTGACAAAGGAAGAATCTAGAAAAATAATAGAAAATATTTGTTTTATTTTAAAAGAAAATTATGGAGTACATATGTACATTTTTTTAGAAATGTAACTAAGGTACCGCATTTCGATCTCTCAGACACAATTTCGTTAGCATTATAATAAAATTTTTAAGAAGAAATAAAATAAGAATTTAAAAATAAAAATGATTACTGGGATCTTGTGTTTTAAAAGCAATTGAAAATTTAAAGTTTTTGATTTACATATGTACTTTGTTTGTTTTCAGTAAACCTTTTTCAGTCTACATGGCATCATAACACTCGCAAGAATGTATATATTAAAATCTGTCCATTAATCCATCTATTTCCGTCAGAGTTCAATAAATTAAATTTAAACTCGTCGCTAAATAAAACAGTTTTCCATTTTTCAAGTGTCCAGTTTTGATACTTTCGTACAAAATGCAGCCTACAAATATTGCTATGCTAAGCATTTCAACGAAATAGAATTGAAATAAATAAGTTCTACCTTTTTGCCAAATGTTTCTTAGAGAGCAGTTTTTTTTCGCTGGCCTGTATGCCAAGACGTCATCTTCTTATTGGAAATAATACCATAAATGTACTTAACGATGTCAAATATCTCGGAGTTGTCTTGGACAAAAAGCTTACATTTAAACAACATAAAATAATTCAAAGCATTATGGCCACTACTAAATAGAAGGTCATTTCTAAACCCCAAAAACAAAAATCTACTCTTCAAAAGTGTTATAAGGCCGATATTAACATACGCATGTCCTATTTGGAGTGACGCTACCAACTGTCACCTAACGACCTTACAAATTATACAAAGCAAATGTCTAAAATGATAAAAAGCTCTGGAGGTATCCTACAAATCTTCTTCATGAAGAAACAGGTTATGAAAAAATTATCGATTTCATAGCAAGGATTAATAACCAATTACTTTGCCAAAATAAAAAATTCCTCTTACCCACTGATAAGAGAATGTAGAGAATTAACGTAAAATTAAAAAGAAATCACCAAATTGAAAATTATATGCTTATAGAGGTCTATTATTTCTAATAAACCTCCTATAAGCATATAAATATTTTCAGATAAAATTTTAATATACTAAATCATATAAAGGTTTTTTCCCTCCCATTTTCCTTTAAAAATCATTAAAAAATAAAGGAAGAATATATAATTGAAAAAAAAAAAAAAATCGCGGGCCTGTAGATTCGGAATGGATAATTATACACACTTTATACAAAATTCATCTGTCTTCCGTGGTGCTCCTCCCGAATGCAATGTTTTTTTTTTTTTTTTTTTTTTTTTTGACAGATATGGTTGTTTTATAAGGCGAGATATTATAGATTTATTAATATATATCATGTTTTTAGTTTGTTCTATTAAACGCTTTTCGTTAAAATAATCCTTAATTATTTCGATTTTTTTAAATTTCCTGAGTATTTATTTCGAGCTTTTATGATTTGATTTAAATATGATCAATTTCTCAACGAAACTAGCTGTCAGTCAACTTACAAGAAGTTAATTAAAAGAGAATTCAAAAATAAGCCGTTAAACTTGCAATTCGAGACAATGCAAGTTGTTTCTTTCTTAAAGATGTTTTTGTTATGCACAACTGAAATAGTGCCATTTTGGGTT
Organism: Cordilura impudica; assembly: GCA_963682025.1. NCBI lineage: Eukaryota > Metazoa > Arthropoda > Insecta > Diptera > Scathophagidae > Cordilura > Cordilura impudica. The sequence continues at coordinate 83,005,238 of OY821517.1, forward strand.
AAAAAAGACGGTTCTTTTTGTTTAAAAATTTAGTTTCGTCTTTTTATTTGTAATGTATATAGAGAGTAAGAAATGATAAAGAAGATTTTGGAAAAACAACAGCAACATGCTTAAAATACAAAAATTCAATAGCGATTATGGTTGCTTTTGTTCTGCACTACACTGTTTATATAAAATATATACAATTGTGTATTTTTGTATACCCTCAAAACCACTGTGCAGAGCGTATATATCAGTTTGTCATATAACAACTGGAGTCGATATAGCGATGTCCGTCTGACACCTCCAAAAATGTTAAAATGTTCTGTGTGTTTGTTGTAATAACTTAGTATTAAGCTTATCAATTTATCAAATTGTTGTTTACATTTGTTATAAATAATGCAATAAACCGATGTGGAGGCTACCAAAGATTCGGTACAGCCGAATTTAACACTTTTACTTGTTTAAATGGTACAAGGGCCTGGAAAATCACTTGTTGTACTCTGATTTTGGCGAATACTGAAAGCCTGGGCACAAAAAATTATTCAAATAAAAATTTTACAGGATTTAAAAAATTGGCTTTAGGTACAGGATCCTCATCGGTTCGAAATTTTTATCTCTCTTAGCCTACTTTATTGTAATTCCAGAATTGTATATTCCACATTTACATAGAGACAAGGGGGGAACTCAAGCATTTCTCTATATATATTATATATTATGACCCATTAACCCTTTCAGCACCAGATATATGGATATTAAATTTTGATATTTTCTTATATTTTACTTTTTCCTTATATATGTGCATACATAAATAATAATACATAATAAAAAAAAAATTTAAAAGTGAGCCCACATGACTGGGGAATAAAATATAATAAAAGTTTGACAAAAACTGGTTTCAAACACTCCTTTAAGTTCATTAATGGTACATCAGTCATAAAATTACAATGCAACAATATAAAATTTAATATTATTCCAGTATATATTAGGGGATCGGACTGGAGAAATGAACTTTTGACATTATAAACCTTTTTCATAAACAATACAGAAACAAATACAATAGTTGTTGGTGATATGAACGTACATACGTATTGGTTCCATACAGCAGCATATAGATTATATACGTAAATCAAAATTTTTACATGGGCTAGAAGAAAGAAAGTCTGAAGAAAAAATTGTAAATTCTAAAGGCAAACAGTTGATTGAGTTTTTTAATGATTATGGTTTGGTGTTATTGTGGTATCTATAAGTACGCAAGGAAACTCTGTCAACGATATTTGTGCAATATCGCAAGAAATTTTGGGGTATGTTAAACAGTTTCAAGTTGAATCAAAGATCTGGTCAGATCATATGCCGTTAAAGCTATCGTTAGATGTGGAAGGCTTATGTGAATGCGTAGAACAAATGAATTTGTTGCCAAAATATAAAAGGAACGAAAATGAAAAAGAAAAATTCAAGAAAAACCTAAATACGAACCTAAGATCGTTCAAGGAAAAATTTTAAACTTGGAACAATTAGTTAATATAATTAAAATTTCGTTGCCAAATAGAGAGAAAATTTAAAAAAAAAAATAGTCTTTGAAAACAGGTGGTTTAATTATAAATGTTTAAAAGCAAGAAAAATTGCTTTCGACCTCCTAAATGTATTTAGAAGAACAAAACATATGCAAGACACATTGAAATATCAGCAAGCAAAACAACGTTATGTCTCGGAATGTAATAACAAAAAACAGAGATATTACATACAGCTCAACAACAAAATTAATAATATAAATGATTCTAAAAATTGGAGGAAGTTAGCGAAGGAAATAAGAAGTGATTGTTTCAGAATGGGTTCAGCAGATTTTAAGCAACACTTCCAAAGTCTTCTAAATCAGCAACAAATAACTAATGATATACATTATGCATCAATGTGCCATAGAGATGATGACTTGGACAAAGACATAACAATAGAGGAATTAAAAAATGTCCTTCAGGTGACTAAACCTAACAAAGCACCAGGAGCTGATAGAGTTCCCTATGACATGTTTAAAAATGCAACAGTAGAATTTTTAAATGTATTGGTTAAATCTTTTAATATCATTTTTGAAACAGGCAGAGTTGGAGAAGAATTTATGGAAAGTATTTCGATTCACAAAAAAGGAGATATAAATAATTTTTGTAACTACAGAGGAATCTCATTTATGAATTGTGTGGCTAAGGTACTAATGGGAATTCTTCATTCAAGATTAATAAATTGGGTTCAAAATCACAACATCTTAAATGAATTCCAGGTTGGGTTCAGAACACTATATTCTACAGTTGATAACATATTTAATTTAGCGTCTACAGTTCATTGGAATTTTAACGAAAAGAAAAAAACATACGCCTTCTTTGTAGATTTCAAAGCTGCCTTCGATAGAGTTCCAAGAGCTGCCTTAATATACAAGCTGGGACTACTAGGAATTTCTACAAAAGTTGTTAATTTGATACGGAATATATGTAGTCACACAAAATCAGCTGTTTGGACAGGTAACGAATTATCAGAATCATTTGAAACATATACTGGTGTTAAGCAAGGGTGTCTTCTATCGCCTTTGTTATTTACTCTTTATCTGAATGACCTTCATGAAAATTTAGATGGAGGTTTAATTATTGATGGTGTTAATGTGCGCTTGCTATTATAGGCAGACGATATTGTACTATTGGCAGATGACATAAAAGTTATGCAAGCTATGGTCAAAAATTTGGAGGTATATTGTGACCAGTGGAATATGGAACTTAATTTGGTGAAGTCTTAGATGATGGTTTTTAGAAAAGTTGGCCGGCTTTCAGCTCATGAAAGAATAAAATATAGAGAACAATTTTATAGAAATGGTTTATAAAAAACACTTTGAAAATTATATAACATTAGAAATAAAATGAAAACTTTTTCAGTCGGTATGTAGATCCATACAGTCATATGCTGCTCAGATTTGGGGATGCTGGTTATTTGATGAAGTATTTGCCTTGTAGAGGTACTTTTTTAAAAATAATTTAAAAACTACCGGATTTTACACCGAATTATGCTTCAAACTTGAAAACAAAGGCTGAAGTTCGCTATTTTTATACAATAAACCTTCATATGAACTACGTATTTAAAATTATTTTTGAATATAGCCAAAACGGAATTCCCCATAAATTATCCTTAATAATACTGAGAAGAAACATATTCTGGGCGGATGAAATGAATAAAATGGGAAATGAGTTTGAGGTACGTTGTTGCTACAACAACTAAAACTAAAAAGATTACTCAAATACACGAAAAAGCTTTGAACAGCAGATCTCGCTTTAACAAATAAAATCAGTTGTTAATTATATTAATAATGAATTGACTTTACCACAGATCACAACAATTTTGAAGACCAGGTGCGATATTTTACCCCTAAACGGAAACACCTTCGATAATACGGCAAATAAAACGTGCAGCCTTTGTAAGATGATAGAAGATGAAACTTTAGTACACTTTATGGCAAAATGCCCCATACTCAGATAATTCAAAATAGGATATTTAGGAAAAATATTTTTATATCAAAACGAATTAATAAATATTTTATACGGTGAAACACCGAATGGGTGGAGAAGATTATTTAATTATGTAAATAATGCATTAAAGTACAGAAAGATGATAATAAATGAGTTTATGTGAATTAACTTAAAAATACACAATTTGTTAAAAATATGTATATAATAACAGACGACTTTAAGTCATTGTTATTAACTATATCGCATTCTATTTTTATGTTTATATTATATAAGTATATATATATATATATATATATATATATTGTTATATTGTATTTTATATGTTTAAATAAAGAAAAAATATCTAAAAAAAATCTAAAATATAAAATTTGCGGAAACTAAGAATAACAAAATACAAAACTAAAAAATAATTTAAATACCAAATATCTTCGGTTGTCAATGGGTTATAATATATAACAAAATATAGCTTGTGATCCCTGCTTTTATTATGTTATCGTAATTATACACATAAAATACGTTATTTATGAGATAGTCAGGTTTTTCAAAAAACCAACATCAAAGCAAAATTTTCAATTTCTTCACAATGGATTAAAACATTTTCACCATCTATATATATAAAATTGAATGTGTGTTTGTTTATTTGTTTGTTTGTTTGTGTGTACCTTATAGGAGACCAAACCTCTGGACCGATCTTCCTGAAATTTTCACAGCATTTAACTGGGACTCTGGCATGATTAATAGGGTACCACGCCCACTTTTACGCCCACTTTTTTAAAATTATGTAATTGCTCCCATATAGTTTTTAACAGATTTACTTCAAATTGTATACACATTATACTCCAGGCGAGGTAGAAATAAACATTTCTTACGCCACGCCCCCTTTCACGCCCCTTTTCACGCCAAATTTTGTTTGAAAGTTTTAAACTTTTTTTTCTCTGTACAAATTTGTTCCTTCCAACGGATTTTTTTATTTGGTAGTATATTGCTCTTAATACTGTTAACGTCGCCATATAACTATGAACCACGCCCATTTCACCGCCCCCTTTTTTTTACTTATACCACTAACAATGTTTGCTATACAAAATAATTTTTTTGGAATATGTATTTATCTAAAGTTTTATACACTTTTTATCTACAGGTAAGGTAGCCATACATTTTTTTATTACCAAGTCCACCTTTTTCGCCCCATTTTACCTTAAATCATAATTAATCTGCTTTCAATCTATCTATATATATAAAAATGAATGTGTGTTTGTTTGTGCTTTATAGGAGGCCAAACCAAAGAACCGATCTTCCTGAAATTTTCAGAGCGTGTTACTGTGACTCTGGAAGGAATAATATGCTATATAAATTTTTGATTGGACAAAGGGGCGGTGCCACGCCCATATAACCCAAAATTTGAAAAAGTCATATCACGGGAATTTTTTTACCTACAGCAGTCATATTTGGTACATATGGTATTAGCATGAATAGAAATACATACAAGAAGAAAAGTGGGCGGGACCACGCCCCTTTTTAGAAAAATAAAAAATCGTAATATCTTCTAAACTACTGGAAGGATCGTCATGAAATTTTCACAAAAGGATATTTTTGCGAAATAATAAGACCTTAGCTATATAAAGTTGTTAGTGGGCAAAGGGGCGTGGCGTATATATAAAAACGTTGATGCATTTGATTGTAACGAATGATCTCCGGAACCATAAGAGCTGTCGAGGTAGGATTTCCAGCATAGGTTCGGTTCGAGCTCTTCTGTGTTTTTTTTTTTAGTTTTAACCCTCTAGCTGGCGTTGGGGTCAAGTTAAAAACAAAAATTTTTACTTTCAGCGCGATTTGACTGCAATTCAGAATGAACGTATGTTTCGTTATAAGAAATTTTTGTATGTATAAATGGACCCGATAGGTGGCGCTGGGTAAAGTTATTTCGAATATTCTTATTTATGGTGTGATTTTAATGAAACTAAGAATGTACATATATGTATGTTAGAAACATTTTTTTATTGGACCCGGTAGATGGCGCTGTCGTTCGAAAAATAATGAGTTGTCAAATTTATATAAATTTTAATAAATAAACTCACAAACGTTTTTATATGTAAATATTCTAACGAAAAAGAAGGAAAAAGCCGCTACATTATTGCATGGTGGCCGCACAGCTCATTCAGCACTCAAATCACCGTTAAACGTACAAAAAAATGAGAATGCCGTCTGTAATATCAAAAAACATTCCGGTATGGCAAAAGTTCTGCAAAAATGCTGTATTTTTATTTGGGATGAATGTACCATGGCTCACAAACATTGTGATTTGATTTGATAAAAGATTTGAAAGGCAATGAAAGATTTTTTGGTGAAGCTCTCATTTTATTATCTGGAGATCTTCGTCACACATTTTATATAGGTATATACAGATTCTAACTAAAATAAAAATTCATTGAGGGCAAAACAACGTTTGCCGGGTCCAGCTAGTTTTTATATAAAATAGAAAGTAAGCTTTCAAATGACATACATTTTGCCCCAAAACCAAAATCAAATCACCCCAAAAACAAATCAAAAATGAAGTAAAACTCAACAACGAATTCAATGTGCTCTTCAATTCACATCTAACATCAACTCACCTTCCTAAATGTATCAATATCCAGTGGATTTCCCTCAGGAAAACTTACAACCGTTGGATATAGTTTAGCCAAACGGCTCATAATAAAACATATAAGAGCACTGACCACACACTGGAACCAGGTGACAAAGAGAGGTGCCTCTAATTTGACACTGTCGCTGCTAAGTAGATGTTTATTGACGAATACTGTTAAAATTGAAATAATCCTGTAGAAAGCAAAAAACAAACAACGCCTCAATACATTCTAATCATCCAAAAAGCGGTTCGAACAAGGGAAAAACATACCAGTATAGTGCCACAACTAAGAATACCTTAATATATTTCCCCACTAACGTTGAGGGTTGTTTAGGTTCTTCCAATTTTTGATACATTTTTGTATCAATTTATTTACAGTTTATTTGGTAAATTGCCGGCCTTTTTTTATTTATGATTTATTTCATATTTATTTCATGTATTTTTTGTTCTAAATTATTTTTGTTCTGACTGCACCGCTAACTTTATTTTGGTAAAGATTTGCTCAGTTGTTGTTGTTTTATTAGTAATATAAAGAACTTATTAAATTCAACTGTGTTACTCATACAACTGTTAGTGCAGGTTTAGGAGTCACTGATAATTCTGTTTTTCTCAATGCTTCTTAAACAATTTGAAAGAACCTGATTGTTGTCTTCGGTATACGGATAGAAAATTTGTATACACAATTGTATCCAAACTGTATCATTATTCGGGCCTGTTCCCATTGGCGTTGTCGTTTGAAAACAAAATAAAAACGAAAGTTTGGCATCACTGTTGGCGTTGTCGACATGTATCGAAAATATATTGGTGTTCTTCATTTTGAAACGAAGAAATTACGACAAAGAAACGTTTTTTTGTCGTCGTTTTGTTTGTATCGAAGTTGAAACGACTACAAAAAATTAAATTAAAAATTAAAATAACGACACTGTCGTTTGAATTGAATTTGAAAAATTAGTGTCCGAAATGGAAAAAATCCCGAATTTGCTAAGGGTTTTCGAAAGGGCATAAAACTTTTAAATTTCGATGGTTTTTTCGACATTTCAAAAGAATTAATTTGTTGTATTCATCGCGCCCAAAACTTCAGATAAAATTTTTCCAACGCTTAGTTGATATGATCCTTGCGCAAAAATTCACAGAGCAGTTGCCAGTTTAGATGTTGGTGTAATTGCAGACTTTCGCATGCTGCATTACAGTTTTGGATGGATTTGTTCCAGGAATTATCGAAAATAACTTTTATTTAGTCAAAATATGTTCACAAACCTTAAAAAAGAATATTTACTTAAAAATGATTTTATAAAAATAACGTAACTTACATTGAATCTGGGATGGCAAATATATTAACGTTCTGTCGTAAAATCTTCCGATGTATGTTTACCTTCATTATTTCATCATCTTCACTTGAACTTGAAAAATAAAATTCGTTACTTGCCATTGTTTGACTTTTTGTTTAAAATACATAAAACTTAAAAAAAATTTAATAATCTCAAAAATAACGTTAAATAGTGTAGTGCTACCAACCTTTAATAATTTTATTTTTGTTTTCGATAACTTCTCTTCTTCGTTTCAATATATTTCAAGAAGCGACGATAAAAACGACAACGACATAGAAACTATAACTAAAACGACAACGCCAACGGGAATAGGCCCGGTTATGATGTACACTATGAAATTTCCCATTCAATTCTGCCCCCTGGCCCTTTCATGAAATTGCATGAACCATTATATGAGAGGGATAGAAAATGGTTCACGATTTTTTTTTTGGAATTTCTCTTTATATTTGTTTCGTATATATGTTTATTTTAATATGGAAGGAACAACTAAAGAAAATTTTCCGATAACATTTGCTCCCTAACCAACTGCTAGAACAAGTTTCAGAGTCATTGGAATTTTTATTTTTCTCAATACTTCTTAACGCCCGTCTTACAAAGGCCATTGCTACTGCCACTCAGTTGTGTACGTATTATCAACGATTAATCTAACCCATAAAAACAAAGTTTTTATTAAAACTCTTTCTTTCCTTGTGCATATGAGTGTTGAATCTCTCCTTGACTGTGCGTGACTTTGCGTGACTATTTTAAAATTAATCTTTGGCCAAAAGCCTATCGACCAAATTTCAGATCGATGGGATAAGGGAAATGGGTTTTAAATCACTCCGTGACTGTTCGTGACTACCCCAAAATTAATCTATGGTCACAACAAGACTATGGGCCAAGTTTCAGAACAATTGGATGAGGAGAATGGGGTTGTCCCATAGCAGACAGAAGTCTATTGTGTTTTACGTGAGTACCTGTCTCGGTGACATAACCTCACGGTACTCTAAACACTGGATCGGAATATGCACCGACCACCGCCCCGTTGTGTAGAAACTACACTCAGGTACCACTTCAAGATTTCCGCATTTGGGCAAAAAATACCACTCCTTGGTGGGGATTCGAGGCCTACCTAACACACCTCTGCTGTTCTAAGGGTCATAGCGGCCGATTGAATGCAACTCGACATCGAGCTCTTCCCGCGATTTGGGTTTAAACCACAACCACCACTTAAGGGCCTTTAGTGGCAACAATTACTCGCACGAAAAATTTGGTGCCATTAGTGTTACCTCTGCAAGAAATATGTGTGTATTAGTAACCCTGCTATCTCAGATCACACTGCAACTGTGAAATCGTTGTGTATAATTTCATTTCATATTATCAACATCATATTCCAGACACTATATTCAAGAATGGCATAAATTAAAAAAAGGATTAGTGTAAAATGCTGCAAGGAAGATTTATTTTGTTTCTAGCTACAATTTTTAATAAAATGTCAGTGCATTACCTTAATAAGTTCCTTTGGTGATTGCGCATGTATTAACAATATATTTATAGTGTCTTCCATGCGCACTTAACTGGAATCATTACGAATCGATTTAATAAACTGTGTCAGCGTTGTTTCACACAATTATATTTCTTGTGTATTATCTTTCAACATCATAAAAGTCCATCAATAATATCAAATAGATAACCATATTATTTTCTGGTACAGCATTCACAATCGAAATCCAGGATATAACATATTGTCGCACAATATAATTCTTTACACAAATGCGTTTCCTAAGAGGTATAAAAGTTCTAGATTGAAAGTTTGTGAAGATTCTACAGCAATATCTTAAGTTAACGATCCAACAGGAATAGGCCACAGGCGAGCAAAAAATAAATTGTGGAAGAGTATAATGGAGGGACGTGCCACCACAATTGAGAATGGCACTAACCCCCCAATCTCACATCACACTGAAATTGTAAAATCGTTGTGTACGTATTATCAACGAAAAATTGTTCGAATTAGTCGAATCATTGCCATTACATTTTATGCTCACACATCTGACTGCAATCTCATTTTTAAAATGTTGTCGAAGCGTAAACTTTTTTTTTTTTTTTTTTTCATTTTCATTTCTTTATTTGCAATCCATCTCAAGATAATAAGCAAATTTGATTATTAAATTATTACATAACAGGAGTTATGAAGTTCCATTGAACTACATAACTATATAAAAGTATAAAAGTTAATTCTTTACATATTTAAAATATAATTTGATTAGCCTCTGAAAGGCAAATCTAACATATGTACACGTTTCAATCTTCTTGTTTCGTTACTGTCATCTAATAGTGACACAGCCAGTGGATTTGTGTGGTTGCTTAACCTTTGAAGATAGTTTTCGCTAGATCTACGTATTTCTTCATGGACCGACGAAATATCCAGATCATTTTGAATTATTTTGTTAGCCACAAACCAAGGAGCTTTAGTGATTAGTCTTTACGTTTTAGACTGGTATCTTTCTATTATATCAATATTTGATTTACTTGATGTACCCTACAGTTGAATGCCATAAGACCAAACCGGCTATAAGCTTTATATATTCTTAGCTTATTTTCTAAGTTAAGTTGAGATTTTGGTCCCAGAAGCGTAAACTTGAAAAAATTTGTATACTTCTCTCTCTTATTTTATTTTAAGTAGAGTTACCGAGTTTATTATACAGGCACATGTTTGAGGGAAAATGTTTACATTTATTATTATTAGTATTATTTTAATAATAGTTAATAATATTTATGCTCTATAATTAACAAACTTGCGTCTTTGTATGCGCATTTCAAAAAATAAATCATTATAATAGATTTAACAAGTTAAAACTTTAATTACAATTTTACAGAATCCAGTAAATTTGCATTAAATTTATAACAGGGTAACATTAATCATCGTTAGTGTCTGCCACTACTCGCACGAAAAATTTGGTGCCATTAGTGTGACCACTGCGGAAAATGTGTGTGTATTAGTAAAAAAATGTGAGTGTATTGAGTTTTTCGAACTTGCAGTGTGATGTGAGATTGCTGGGTACCGAATCCACTGACATATTTTGAAGAATCCTAAAGAAACAACAAAAATTAACTTGAACTTTTTAATTTAATTTTAATTTAATTAATTACTTACCTTTCCTAAACCTTAACAACAGCAACAATGACAGTCATATGTTTTTAAATAGAAAAAACTGCAAATGTGTTAGTACAAAAATTATTTATGTGTTACCCACCAATCTCCCATCACACTGCAAGTTCGAAAAACTCAATAAACTCACATTTTTTTTACTAATACACACACATTTTCCGCAGTGGTCACACTAATGGCACCAAATTTTTCGTGCGAGTAGTGGCAGACACTAACGATGATTAATGTTACCCTGTTATAAATTTAATACAAATTTACTGGATTCTGTAAAATTGTAATTAAAGTTTTAACTTGTTAAATCTATTATAATGATTTATTTTTTGAAATGCGCATACAAAAACGCAAGTTTGTTAATTAGAGAGCATAAATATTATTAACTATTATTAAAATAATACTAAAAATAATAAATGTAAATATTTTCCCTCAATCATGTGCCTGTATAATAAACTCGGTAACTCTACTTAAAATAAAATAAGAGAGAGAAGTATACAAATTTTTTCAAGTTTACGCTTCGACAACATTTTAAAAATGAGATTGCAGTCAGATGTGTGAGCATAAAATTTAATGGCGAAGGATTCGACTAATTCGAACAATTTTTCATTGATAATACGTACACAACGATTTTGCAATTTCAGTGTGATGTGAGATTGGGGGGTTAGTTTCAGTCATTCATTTCTTGTAGGGTACGTATTATCAACGAAAAATTGTTCGAATTAGTCGAATCCATCGCCATTAACATTTGCGTTCACACATCTGGCTGCAATCTCATTTTTAAAATGTTGTTAAAGCGAAATTTGAGAAATTTAGTTTTTTCTCTCTCTTTTTTTTAGAGTTACCGAGTTTATTATATAGGCACATGTTTGAGGGAAAATGTTCACATTTATTATTTTTAGTATTATTTTAATAATAGTTAATAATATTTATGCTCTATAATTAACAAACTTGCGTTTTATATGCGCATTTCAAGAAATGAATCATAATAAAACATTTAACAAGTTAAAACTTTAATTACAATTTTGCAGAATCCAGTAAATTTGGATTAAATTTATAACAGGGTAACATTAATCATCGTTAGTGGCAGCAATTACTCGCACGAAAAATTTGGTGCTATTAATGTGACCACTGCGAAAAATGTGTGTGTATTATCCCCCTATCACACACCACACTGCAAGTTCGAAAAACTTAATACACTCGAAATACACTCGCATTTTTTTTACTAATACATTTCATTCATTACTAATACATGTCATTTCCCCTCATTCGATCAATCTGAAACTTGGTCCATCACTTGCTGTGGAAAAAGATTAACTTTGACTTAGTCACGCACAGTCACGCATGGTCACGCATGGTTACGCAGAGTCACGGATAAATTTAAAACCCATTTCCCCTTATCCGATCGATAGACTTGCTGTGAAAAAAGATTAACTTTGACATAGTCATGCAAAGTCACGCACAGTCACGGAGAGATTCAAAACTCATATGCATAAGCCAAGGAAGAGTTTTAATAAAAACTTTGTTTTTATGCGTTAATTATTTATATTTATGCTTTATTTCTATACGTTTTGCAATATTATTTCAGAAACAGATTTTCAAAAAGTAGCAATTATATGAAAACATCAATTGATTTTCAGAAATAGTCGATTTTTCAGAAAACATGTATTGCTTTTAAAAAATTATCAACTGATTTTCAGAAAACATCAATCGATTTTCAGATTATTATCAAACGAATTTCAGAAAACATCAATCGGGAGTAAAGTTTTTCATTTGGAAAAAAGACGTTTATAGTTTACAAGAAATGTTGCAAATGCAGTCTCATACCGGCTGATCCAAGTAGAGATACTTTTTCAATAGCCTTTTTTTGACAGATCACGTGTGAGTCGTGTCATGCTGTCATGTTATTTTTGTTTAGTATTGTTTGGCATTTCATCATGGAAAGACTTACGCCTGAACAACGTTTACAAATCGTTCAACTTTATAACGAAAATTCACGTTCTATGAAGAATGTGTTTCGTGCACTTCGCTCAACTTATGGTCAACATAATCGGCCTACTGAGCGTACTATTCGCAATACCATCATCCATCTTGAGACGCAGCATTCATTATTGGATAATATTCGACCGAATAGACCACGCCCAGCACGCAGTGAAGAAAATATAGCGGCCGTAGCTGTGAGTGTACACGAAAACCGTGGAGAGTCGATTAAGCGCCGTTCGCAGCAACTCGGACTGACGTATGATGCCTGAAATTGAAGCTCGTGATCTCGGCGACATTTGGTTTCAACAAGACGGCGCCATTTCCCACACATCAATCAATGGTTTTATTGAGAGAATACTTCGGTGAGCAGATAATTTCATGTTTTAGGCCAGTCGATTGGCCACCAAGGTCGTGTAATATCACACCGTTAGACTTTTTCCTGTGAGGATATGTAAAGTCTAAAGTTTATGCGGACAATCCCGCTTCGATTCAGGCCTTAGAGCAAAACATCACGCGTGTCATTCGTCAGTTACCAGTCGAAATGCTCGAACGATTCATCGAAAATTGAACTCAACGGATGGACCATCTGAGACGTAGCCGCAGCCAACATTTGATAGATATAATCTTCAAAAAATAAATGCCAAAGAATGTTCTTTCAAATGATAATAAACATTCCTCATTAAATTTTAACTTTTGGTGTTTTTTTCTTTAAAAAAGTAGGGAACCTCGAAATGGATCACCCTTTACTTAAAAAATATGCTTTTGTATAGCGTTCTGATAATTTTCCTGAAATTTAATGGATATTTTCTAAAATACATATGTATGTACATTTGCTTGTTTCTAAAATATTTGATAACTTTGAAATACATTTGATAGTTTTTGATAGTTTATTTCTGACAATCAATTCATGCTCTCTGAAATACTATTGCTCATTTCTAAAAATTAATTGATATTTTCTGAATACAATTGGAAATGTTGTAGTTTATTTACTCAAATTCTGAGATATTCTTTGAATAGAAAATTTCTCTCATTTTCAGATATATTTTTTAAACTCTTTTCTTTTAACTCATACTCTCTGTCTGTCCTGTCTGTCTATTGTGGTGCAACCCCATTCCCTCTTTTCCAATTGATCTGAAACTAATTTTCTTACCTTTAAACAATATTTTTAAGCATTTAAATTTAAACTTTTAAATATCTTTATTACTTTTTTTTGATTATTTGTAAACTCACTTTTTACAGAAAAAAACGTTTTACATGTGCAATCTCAAGTGATCTGTATCAATACTTACAATAAAATATTTGCAATTAGGCTTGCACAATATATCAAGCTACTCTGAGAAAAAACCGTAGGAGAAAAAAATAAAAATTACTGGAGTTATAATCTAAAATATTCAATGTTACCTATAGGCAACATCGGGCATTAAAGGGTTAGTAGTGCACGTGGCTCATTGGCCTAAGCAAGTATTACCATATATTTTATATATATTATATATTTTATCGTTAAAATTAAAAATTAAATATTAAAACTTAATACAAATTAAAAATTAAATATTAAAAATTTAAAATTAAAAATTAAAAATTAAAAATTAAAAATTAAAAATTAAAAATTAAAAATTAAAAATTAAAAATTAAAAATTAAATATTAAAAATTAAAAATTAAAAATTAAAAATTAAAAATTAAAAATTAAAAATTAAAAATTAAAAATTAAAAATTAAAAATTAAAAATTAAAAATTAAAAATTAAAAATTAAAAATTAAAAATTAAAAATTAAAAATTAAAAATTAAAAATTAAAAATTAAAAATTAAAAATTAAAAATTAAAAATTAAAAATTAAAAATTAAAAATTAAAAATTAAAAATTAAAAATTAAAAATTAAAAATTAAAAATTAAAAATTAAAAATTAAATATTAAAAATTAAAAATTAAAAATTAAAAATTAAAAATTAAAAATTAAAAATTAAAAATTAAAAATTAAAAATTAAAAATTAAAAATTAAAAATTAAAAATTAAAAATTAAAAATTAAAAATTAAAAATTAAAAATTAAAAATTAAAAATTAAAAATTAAAAATTAAAAATTAAAAATTAAAAATTAAAAATTAAAAATTAAAAATTAAAAATTAAAAATTAAAAATTAAAAATTAAAAATTAAAAATTAAAAATTAAAAATTAAAAATTAATAATTAAAAATTAAAAATTAAAAATTAAAAGTTAAAAGTTAAGAATTATAAATTAAAAATTAAAAATTAAAAATTAAAAATTAAAAATTAAAAATTAAAAATTAAAAATTACAAATTAAAAATTAAAATTTAAAAATTAAAAATTAAAAATTAAAAATTAAAAATTAAAAATTAAAAATTAAAAATTAAAAATTAAAAATTAAAAATTAAAAATTAAAAATTAAAAATTAAAAATTAAAAATTAAAAATTAAAAATTAAAAATTAAAAATTAAAAATTAAAAATTAAAAATTAAAAATTAAAAATTAAAAATTAAAAATTAAAAATTAAAAATTAAAAATAAAAAATTAAAAATTAAAAATTAAAAATTAAAAATTAAAAATTAAAAATTAAAAATTAAAAATTAAAAATTAAAAATTAAAAATTAAAAATTAAAAATTAAAAATTAAAAATTAAAAATTAAAAATTAAAAATTAAAAATTAAAAATTAAAAATTAAAAATTAAAAATTAAAAATTAAAAATTAAAAATTAAAAATTAAAAATTAAAAATTAAAAATTAAAAATTAAAAATTAAAAATTAAAAATTAAAAATTAAAAATTAAAAATTAAAAATTAAAAATTAAAAATTAAGAATTAAAAATTAAAAATTAAAAACTAAAAACTAAAAATTAAAAATTAAAAATTAAAAATTAAATATTAAAAATTAAAAATTTAAAATTAAAAATTAAAAATTAAAAATTAAAAATTAAAAATTAAAAATTAAAAATTAAAAATTAAAAATTAAAAATTAAAAATTAAAAACTAAAAATTAAAAATTAAAAATTAAAAATTAAAAATTAAAAATTAAAAATTAAAAATTAAAAATTAAAAATTAAAAATTAAAAATTAAAAATTAAAAATTAAAAATTAAAAATTATAAACTAAAAATTAAAAATTAAAAATTAAATATTAAAAATTAAAAATTTAAAATTAAAAATTAAAAATTAAAAATTAAAAATTCAAAATTAAAAATTAAAAATTAAAAATTAAAAATTAAAAATAAAAAATTAAAAATTAAAAATTAAAAATTAAAAATTAAAAATTAAAAATTAAAAATTAAAAATTAAAAATTAAAAATTAAAAATTAAAAATTAAAAATTAAAAATTAAAAATTAAAAATTAAAAATTAAAAATTAAAAATTAAAAATTAAAAATTAAAAATTAAAAATTAAAAATTAAAAATTAAAAATTAAAAATTAAAAATTAAAAATTAAAAATTAAAAATTAAAAATTAAAAATTAAAAATTAAAAATTAAAAATTAAAAATTAAAAATTAAAAATTAAAAATTAAAAATTAAAAATTAAAAATTAAAAATTAAAAATTAAAAATTAAAAATTAAAAATTAAAAATTAAAAATTAAAAATTAAAAATTAAGAATTAAAAATTAAAAATTAAAAATTAAAAATTAAAAACTAAAAATTAAAAATTAAAAATTAAATATTAAAAATTAAAAATTAAAAATTAAAAATTAAAAATTAAAAATTAAAAATTAAAAATTAATAATTAAAAATTAAAAATTAAAAATTAAAAATTAAAAATTAAAAATTAAAAATTAAAAATTAAAAATTAAAAATTAAAAATTAAAAATTAAAAATTAAAAATTAAAAATTAAAAATTAAAAATTAAAAATTAAAAATTAAAAATTAAAAATTAAAAATTAAAAATTAAAAATTAAAAATTAAAAATTAAAAATTAAAAATTAAAAATTAAAAATTAAAAATTAAAAATTAATAATTAAAAATTAAAAATTAAAAATTAAAAATTAAAAATTAAAAATTAAAAATTAAAAATTAAAAATTAAAAATTAAAAATTAAAAATTAAAAAATAAAAATTAAAAATTAAAAATTAAAAATTAAAAATTAAAAATTAAAAATTAAAAACTAAAAATTAAAAATTAAAAATTTTAAATGGAAAACGAAAAAGGAAAAATGGAAAAATGAAAAACAAAAATTGAGAAACGAAAACCGAAAAATGAAAAATGGAAATTGAAAATGGAAAATGAAAAACGAAAAATTAAAAGTGAAAAGTTAAAAATGGAAAATGGATAATGAAAAATGGAAATTGGAAAATGGAAAACGAAAAAAGAAAAAGGAAAAAAAGAAAATGGAAATGAAAAACGAAGATTGAAAAATGAAAAATTAAAAATGGAAAATGGAAAACGAAAACGAAAAATGGAAAATGAAAAAAGAAAAAGGAAAAATGAAAATGAAAAACGAAAATAGAAAAAGGAAAAATTTAAAATGGAAAACGAAAAACGAAAAATGAAAAATAGAAAACCCAATATTGTGTGGAGGGTATCAAAAATTCGGCACAGCCGAATTTAACACTTGTTTTATTAAAGATTATTTTACCAAACAAACTATGTACTACATTTCGTTACTGATAAGGGTTGGTGACTCGACCCAAAATAATTGTTTATATAACTTGTCTTGCAGAATATAAACCACCTTTGGAACAAATATGCCAATGTTTTTTGCTACACTTAAAGTAAAAACATTTGATCTTCAGCCTGATTAACATATTTTTAAAACTATTTTTTATTTTTTTTTTTTTGGTTGAATAGAATATATAATATTAATAGGCTAGGCGATTCCTGGTGACTGATGTTTTGTTCTACCGTTTTATTCCCATTTTGACGAAACGTATATTATTTGAAAGGACTTCTTTTTAGCCGATTTGCAGACTTACAGATTTTGAAATTTTTTCCTTTATTTCGAGTAAATTGCATTTAAAGTTTCTACTAACACATACATAAAATTATACAATGCTATGTGTGTGTTTATTAAATTTGTTAATGTGTTTGTAATAAAAATGAGTTTGTTTTTTGTGTTGATTTGTGAATTGGCTATAATTGATTAGCATACTTTTAGGGTATTTATTTAATGAAAAAATACAATTTCCTAGAATTTGCGCTCGAATTTCGAGGGCTGGAATCTGCTAGTTAATTTTAATAGAAGCCTTTGATAGAATTTTATAATTAATAGAACAGGCATTTTTAATTTTTGATCCATCTATGGTGACATTGATTTTAGAAATAGCCATGCATATGTTCGGCTTCGAAAAGCTGGTTAATGTTTGTTTTTTATTATTAACTTGTTTAAATTATTTTCAATTATATTTTATAAAATTCAATTTATATGTTCAGAAATACATTTGTTAATTTCAAAAATACGATTAGAAATGCGAAAATGACGTTTCGAAAAGCTTATTATTTTTGCAATTGAGGCAATATTAATTAATGTTAATTAAATTTTAATTAATTTTAAAAAAAGTTATTGGCATTGATACAAGTAATAGTAATGCCCTAAAATTTAATTGGCATTGACATCAATAAAATTTCAATGAAATCGTCAATTAATTAGTTTACCTAACGAATTTGCCCCATGTATGCCGTCTTTTAAATATGTATATCAGTGACAAAAAATATAAAAACTCCAAATACCGGAAATTCATTTATGCCAATGAAATCGGTTGCGCCTACCAATTGGTACATATTTTATAATCAAACTGACTATATGGTGTAAAATCCGGCGACTTACTCCTAGCCTTGCATTTATTACATTACATCAAGAATTAAACATATTTTTATACTATATACCACTATGTGGCGAGGGTATAATGAATTTTGGCCGATGTTTAGAACTACCAAAAATACCGATTTATGCCGATCGACTGAATCGATTTAGCGGTGTCCGTCCGTGCGTGTCCATGTAAACCTTGTAATCGAACTACAGGTCGCAAATATGGTATATGGTATATATGTTTATCGGTCATTAAATTGGTGAAAATCTGTGCATGTTCATACCAAGTCTCCATACAAATGACCACTATAAATAAGATCGATTTAAATTGCCATAGGAGCCAAATTATATATATTACACCCATTAAACCCTATAAGACCATTCCTAGTCATAGCCCCTATAAAAAGCTGCTTCCCGATATGCACCTAAATACGTTAAACTTACTTTCGTCGGTAAACAAAACGTTTCTCCAGAAAGAAAAATCCTTGTGTTCATGTTCTTTTGCAAAATTCAATTGTATTGTTGATTATGCTTAGTAATAAAGGGCTTTTTCCTTCCTTTTTTACCATTTAGACCAGCTTTGTGAAGTACATTTCTTATTCCTGATACGTTTCCTTACACAAGTAATTTTCAGCTATAGTAGCAAGATTTGGTGCACTTAAGGGGCGGGGGGTAAGGTTTAAAGGCGAAAAAGGGCGTATTTTCATTTTTTTTTAAGACACATATGAATAATGTTGGATTATTTATTTCATATACACGTTATAGTATAACATTTGAAGTATCTTTGGAAAAATTTTCGATTAATAATTTTAATAAATAAGTCCGTGACAGAATCTCCGGAGGCGCCTCGAAAAAAAAGTTGTTTTGCGGTGAACATCATAACTCGTGACCGGATCATGTGAAATAGAAAATGCGTTTAGAAGGTGATATTTTTCCCGAGGTAATCACGAAGTTTTTTAAATTTTTTTTTTTATTTTTGGTAGCATTTTAAAGTGAAAACACGATTTTTGCTATAAAATTTCAGTGAATTTGTTGTTAAAAAACAGGAAAAAATAGTTTTAAAAAAGTCTTCGCGATTACCTGCTGATTTCTTTGTAGAAATAGTGTATCAAATTTCAAAAGGGTTGGTGAAGTAGATTTTGATGATATTCACGGACTTCAAAAAAGTTATTTGCGAGAAAATTGGTTTAAAGTTTTTAAAATATACGTTATACCGTATGAGGGCCGGTCGTTGGATACACTGCATCTTTGTTTTTGAAAAAAAGCTTTAAAATTTTAGCCCCTTAAGAAGGGATTAACTTTCACTTTTCTTAAAATAAAACGTTCTTCTACTTCAGAGAAAGCATTTTATAATATTGTGTGCTGTTGAATGGCTCCTATCAACCATCTTCGAGATTTTATGTACATTTTTATCTTTTTTGGCATGTTTAATAATTAGTTTTCTAACTTCAACAATAGTTAATCCTCTTTATCTATACATCTTGATGGATTTGCTTTTTTACGTACAATGAACAAAAAGAATACCATTCGGGGTTTCCCATAGATATTTTTTATGTACTCCGAGTTTGGCTTGTGTACAACTTATTGTCTATCAACAGTCGTTTTACGCTGTTTTTTGGTATATCATCTCAATTCCAGATTTTTTTTATTTTTAAATGTGCAAAATATGAACATCTAGAATCCTCAGATTTGTAGAGGAACAAAATTTTTTTGTTAATTAATTTTGAACATCAATGTTAAAAACCTAGCCATTTTTAAGCGAAATTTTGCCTTTTTTTTGTCTCTTAGAGTTGACAACCGGAGTTATAATAATGTGTTTAGGACACGGTTGGAGCGTATCAAAGATTCACCACAGGCGAAATCAGCACTCTTACTTGGTAGTTTTTATACCCTTATGTGGCCAGGGACTTTGTGCTGATGTTTGTTACTACAAAAATATTTGACCTAGACCCATCTTTTAATGTAACGATCGACTCACAATTGCTTTCTGAGCCGATTTAGCGATGTCCGTCCCTCCTTCCGTCTGTGTGTAACCAACTACAGTTATGTAAGCTTTTATCAGCCATAGGAAGAACACTATTGGTATGTTCAGACCTAGTCCCCACACAAATGGCCCCCATTTGATCGAATGAAATTACCATAAGACCCAAATTGTCTTATAGATCTTGGTCAAATTTGGTTTGACCTTGTAGAAGATTTATTAGTCATTGCCCCCATAAAAAGTTGTTTCCCGAATTCACTTAAATCTATCAAAAACCAAAATTATTCCACAGATTTTCTAGCATATTTGATTTGTTTATGTTTTTACAAAAAAAAAAATAAGTGACTCCCAAAAATGGTCAAGATCGGACCAGTTCTTGACAAAGAAAGTTATTAATAATGCCACTCAAAGTTGGTTTATGCTTACTTTTTATATCCAATTAGTTAGACTTGAGAGCTCCTCCCTAAACGGGTATCGTCTAGACCGACTATAATTTTTTTCATACTAGTTTTATATGAAATTTTATCGGAGTATCTTTACATTTTTATACCCTATAACACTATGTGGTTTGGGTATAATGACTTTGTGCTGCTGTTTGTAACTACCAAAAATATTTGACCTAGACCCATCTTTTATTATACCGATCGACTCAGAATCACTTTCTGACTCGATTTAGCGATGTCCGTCCGTCCGTCCGTCTGTGTGTCCATGTAAATCTTGTAATCAAACTACAGATCGCAAATATAAATATATTGTGATGAAATTTGGTATGTAAGCTTTTATCGGCCATAGGATGAACACTATTGAAATTGGTGAAATTCGGTACATGTTGAGTCCTAGTCCCCATACAAATGACCCCTATGAAATCGACATAAATTGCCATAAGATCCAAATTATCATATAGATCTCAGTCAAATTGGGTTTGTATGTGTTTATTATATCCACTAATCAGTAGTCCAAAAATAATCCCTATAGGACAATTCTTAGTCATAGGTCCCATATAGAGCTGCTTCCCGACCTTCACTTAAATCTATCTAAAAACAAAAATATTGCACAGTTTTTTTTCTCAAATTGGGTTTGTACTTTACCAAATATGGTCATGATCGGTCCATTTTTTGACCTAGTCCCCATATAAATATAGCACCCGATATGAACTTTTTCATATCTTCAGCCAAAAATGTTAATAACAATGCCACTTAAATTTGGTTTATGCTTATTTTCTATATTGAATTAGATGGACGGAAGAGATAGGGTCTCTAAACCATAATTTCTCACTTGTTGTATGTCATTCCTTGGCTATTGAGGTTAGGACTTCTTATTCAATGCCAGATTATAACAAACATTTTAAGCTTAAGTTGTGCGACCCAACTAACGGAATTTATAAACTGTTACTATATATCGTCCCCTCAATATAACAATAGCGTATAATTTTTTTGGGGCTTTGAGAAAATCGAGTTTAAAGTTTTTGTCAAATCAGATGTCTATTAAAACCTCAATATCGCCGTAAATAAAAATTCTTCATAGTGGATTTTTCGACGAATACATAATACCGTTTCTTGCCTTTATATTGACCAAGTTTTTTTATTCTACGCATCCTTTAAGACCATAATTATGTCAATCAAATCGCAAGTCCTCCATATAGGCTATTTTATCTTTTAAGCAATTCGCATGATGTATCTGATACACTATTTTATTTTGTATGGTATACGCTGTTTTATTCAATAATTTTACGGTACTTTTATTAAAATATTTGATCTCAAATATATCAATTTGTAACATTATAAAACACTGATTAATTCATAGTTTTGTTAATTCAGTGACACATATTCATTACTTTCCAATTTGAGTTATAAACAAAAACTTATGACAAATTAAGGTATACATTGCGTAAATCAAAAATAACTAGAAATTCATTCGTCTTCTTTCTCTTCCTCTGCTACATCTGGCTCATCTAAACAATTTCGCTTCTTTCCACCTTGTAAGTTAAAAAAAAAAAATGACTGCGAGCCACGAGGAATTACATTCTTTTTGCACAAATTTTGGAAATCATCCAGCTTTCGATTACAAATTGGCAGCTCTTTATTGTATTTGCCAGTAAACGAAAAGTTGATCACCTCTTTTGTTTTTCGTGTTCCTTCAATATCAATTACTTTCAAGTCTCCATCCCATTCCTCCTTGTATAATAATTGTTTTCGTTGATTTTTGTTCACTTGGAGGAACTTAAGATTAAGCCAATTAACCGAGTCATTTTTTATATTTTTCTTAAGGCTATGTATGGCCTAACTTCGAAAACATGGCTTTGAGATCAATCATATCACTGTATTGAAGTCTCTCTACAGCATAGGGGCTTTTCCGTCTTGCCTGTCTCATTATAGTTGGCCATTCTTCCGACGAATAGACGCATATACTCCTCTTCGCACGTTCTATTGCAGAGTGCATCGAATCTGCCTCCATTGTGTGTGTCCGCTTTGGAGATACTTAATTGCTATTGAATTTAGCTTCAAAGTATTGTTGATATAAATCAATAGTGTAGCAATGAACCTGTTTCTGTTCTGGTGCCCACAGCAATCTGGTTAGGGAATAACATCGGTTACCGATTCGTCTAACGAGTTCATCATTTTCCATATTGTGTTCCCAATTTCGTCCGAACCTCGTTGACCCTGATTTTCATCCCATAGAAAACAGGAACCTTCTCCACTGGCAATGTCGTAAAATGTGTTATTGTACGTCGCGAACTTTCGACTGTAATACATCGTGCTTACGTTGCTACATGGAGTCGTTAACACTGACTGGAGGTCAAAAGTAAACACTTCTAAATTATTGTTACTTTTAGCTGATTCCTTGTCAGTTTGCTTGTTAGTCCTTGCCTTTGTCTTATTTAAGATGTGTTCATCATAGGATTTCTGAATGGAGTCTTTGTCCTCAGCGTTTTTGTACCTCTAGCATGTTAAGCAGGTATCCTTTTTTGGACGGTGGAAAGAATAATTATAATTATTGCAAAATATCCGGCGATAAACGTTTTCTTTAATGATAGCGTCTGGGTGGAGTTCTTTGAATAAATTGTACATTTTTGATATTGTTAAGTCGGAGGCAGGATAAAGTCGTTTACTTTTTGCTGGAGTATAATGGCTTTCGACGGCTGGAAATACTCGATGTGCTTTTTGATAAGCGCAACTGTCTCTTCGTCTAATTTTCTCTGGTGGCCATGTTGACCCCTCTTATTAGTAATTTCATTTTGGCACATCTTCTTGGCTAACACAGATGTTGCGCCGTCTGACAAGTTCGAAGTATTTAAAAAAAACTTCTTGCATACCTGTTTGAATTTGAGAGTATAATTAAATGTGTTCGCCCGCCGTGATCCGATTGTCAACGTCCTTTTGCACTTCTCAATTTTCACGCAATAGGCCAGGAACAGCCGCTGCTTCGAATAGCCGCCTAAATTCCAATAATCTGCATTGATCTCCATGCGCTCTTCTTCTGAGAAGTTTTCTTGGCAATTATGGCGGCACTCACAGTCAATGGGTTTCGGAACACGTTCTTCAACTCTTTTGCCACCCTTAGTGACATACGGGTTCCCTTTGTTGCGATAATACTTGCTTTTTTTCTGCACCCATTTCTGACTTTCAATCTATTGATCGGAAATAATTCAGAGTTAGACGTGGCTGTACTCACCTTTCTCTTTCGCGTAAGTATATTTCTACCATTTTCATTCCTGTTATTGATATAAGTATCACCACAGTCTGCGATTTCTTCTAAAACTATATCTGCTGTCTTTATCACTGAATTATCTAATTCATCTGCCAAATCCTGTGCATCTTCACCCGAATCGGGGACATACTCGTCCGACGATCCTGCAGAGAAGTCTGTACCATTCTCATCATATGTTTCAGGTATCTGTATGTCGGACGATCCCACAGCGAAATCAGACTCATCAGTCTTTGGAGCAATTTCCACAACTACTGGTGGTTTCGTGTCACAGCCTGTTGAAGAATACTCACTCAGACGTTTCAAATCCATATTTTTAATAAACAAACTTTCTCTGCGAACTTAATTTGTAAACTGAAATTTCAAATGACTACAATATTTCCTTGGCATTCATGTAGACAAAACAACGTAAACATCGCATAGCCTACTATTCCTGTCAATTGTTGATAAAACTTTCGAATTTTTATTGAAAATAAAACAGCTTATGTGGGGTATAGAAATGGTCGGAATAAAACTATTTCTCAAACAATAGTGTATATTATTATAAGCTATTTTATGAGTTAAAGTTTCGATAAATTGTATTTATTTCTACTGGCTAAAATGGAGTATAATGCGTATACACTATTATTCTTTTAACAACTTTGGAGTGGCAATTTCAAGTAAAATAGCGCATATGAGCTTACACACTTATTGAAGGAAATTTTTGAACAAGAAATTATGCACTATTTTTTCCAATGACATTTTGACCCACTTTGTGGAAGTAGAATTTGACGAAATTTTGACCAGACATAGAATCAATTATGGGGATTCTAAATATGCAATAAAAAAATAATGGAGTATGAGCACATACGCTATTGTTATATTGAGGGGACGATATACCCTCTGCACTGTGGTGTGGAGGTTAAAAAAAATCATGTGAGTCCGATCACAGGGGAGATGTGTAAACATCTAGTAATTAAAGATTTTTTTATATCACTTTTTTAAAATCAAACAGAAAGCGCCATCTATGTATCACTTATAGCAAACAAGTGCAGGGACTCTGGTTATACTTGTGGGGTTGTTGAATTATGTATATGTTATACGTTTATATTGTGAAATTTTTGTCGTTTTAGAGCAATTTGAAACAATTTTATATCATAATTTATTCAACAATACAATTATAAGTCACACCGATTTGTCTTACGGCTCACAGCGAAACATGTGAGCTCACATGTTACGCTGTTTTTGTTATTGTATTCTGAAATAGAAATTTACCCCCCTGCGCTTATAGATGTTTACACATCAAAAATTTATTTTTATGATAAAAGATTATAAGTGAACAAATGAGTCTAAAAATGTGTAGGGAGCAGAATATGTGTGATTTCGTAAGATTCTATTAATGTTTTTTAAAACTTCTAGTAAATTCATTAAATATGTATTTATTTACGACTTTCCTTTTTTTTTTTTTTTTTGTAAAATTCAATAATAACAATTATTTATTTTCATTTAGAAACACACACACGCGACATAGTGCCCCTTATAAAAATATAGCACATCAAGAAAAAAGTCATTCATATAAAAATATCCATATGTTACAAATGATGTTTTATAGAAAAATCTTTGTTTATGGAAGCACATTGGAAATAAAAACAAATTGGCTGTTAGCATAACAAAAAGCCGAAAGATTTGATCTTTGGAAACACGATTGAAAAGCTAAACTAATGTAGCTTTAAACTTTTTCATAACATGGCAAACCGTTAAAGACAGAAATGAAAAGTAGCATAGTATGAAAGAAAAGAGTGCACTTGAAATAGGAAGCAATTAAATAGAGCAGTAAAATAACTAAACAACACATGGAGTCATACTACACTTGGAATAACCGATTTACTAAAGTGAAGATTATTAAAATACTTCCGTAATATTCATATTTCATAAGATAAACAAATGGTTTGTTGCATCGTTGACAAAACATTGTTATTTATGATCATTGACACAAAATCGACCACACAATTACCAAACGATTCCATTCATAATTGTGTTGTTTGTTTTTTTAACATGTTACGAGTATATTAAATGTGACATCCAAGCCACTTCACCATATGTCTAATTGATAAAACATATAGACCAATCAAAATACACATCCCCTTTTTATGATTTAACCAATCAGAAACAAGATTGAGAAATTAAAAAAGAAGAAGGAAAAAATCACAAATTAGTTGACATCAAAACAAGATCATCGTTTAGTTTTCATTCGATTTTAATAGAAACTAGTCAAGGCAGTGTAAATCCGTTAAGATGCAAACTAATCTCGATGATTTTTTCCTTAGCGACAACTCAGAACAAACTTTTTCCGGCAATTCATATAGCTACCGTAATAATAATTCATATCGTGATATCCAAACCTATTATATGGATCACTTTAATCAAAATTATATGTGTGTTACATCTTCTACTGAAACGTTTTTAAGTGAGCGCGGCGACGTATATTCATATAAGCCAAATTGTGAAGATGATAATAATTGTTCTTCGTACGAATTTTGGAATACATATAATGATACAGAAAATTCTTCGTGTCAGCAAAAGTTTTCAGTAAATACGATTAATGCTAATAGTTTTAAGATATGTGATTCTGAAGGTATTTATTATTGGTATATATAAAATATTTTAAAGGGTTACAATTTCCTAACGTCTGATCATATCTAATTAGTTACTGCACACAGAAAACAGATTCGTTAAAAATTGTATCAAAATAAAATATGGTTTGTTATTATAAAATTTCTGTTGATACAATCGAAAATTCAGTCATTAATCGTTAGAACAATTTGGCGAACAGTAGCGCCCCGGTAGGTGAGTAGGTAGGGTGCTCGCCTATCATGCGGGGGTCGTGGGTTCGATTCCCACCAGAGGCTTTGGTCTGTCGCTGCAAAAACAAAACTAGCCAAATAAGAATCTGCAGACAAGCCACTAGGCTTCGCGGAACTAGGCTTAAAAAAAAAAACAAATCCATTAATCAGTAGTCCAAAAATAAACCCTGTATGACAATTCTTAGTCATAGCCCACATATGAAGCTGCTTCCCGATCTTCACTTAAATCTATCAAAAAAAAAAGTAATGTTGAAGTCCGGAATCGATAACGGTATGTACTAAAATTAAGTCTTCCCGAACCGTTGCTGTCATCTAAAAGTGAAATAGCAAGATTTTTA
This sequence comes from Cordilura impudica, assembly GCA_963682025.1. NCBI lineage: Eukaryota > Metazoa > Arthropoda > Insecta > Diptera > Scathophagidae > Cordilura > Cordilura impudica. The sequence continues at coordinate 83,032,400 of OY821517.1, forward strand.
TGGGAGTTTAATCTGGGGAGATAATTTTGGCTAGACTTATGAGTTTCTTCTTTGACAGTTGACAGATCTTTCACCATAGAGCGTTTGAAATTATCTTAATTTTGGATTAATATCTTTCTGTAATATCAATGTCCGATTTTACTTGATGTACTTGATGGTCGGAATTCGTTTACCGATAGAATATTTATATTAGGAAATAAGAATTTTTATTTCAGTTCTTAACTATTTTAAAACTGATTTTTTCACTAACAACCTTAACAACATGATTCTTTTAAAATGAAATTAATCAGTTAACCAATCAATGATAAAAATAATTTAGTATTTGAAATTATTTTTCGATTGTAACAAAAGAACTGCAAACTTTTTATATGTTTTGGTATTTATGGCCAAAAAAAATGTAATTCTGTAGTAAATACCAAACGATTGTAATTTTATTTGTCATTTTGTGAAAAAAGTACATTACAGCAGATTCTACGATTGCGTAAGTTCATTATAATATTGCCACTCTTTTTTTTTTTTTTTGTAACAACTATTTAAAGCAATGTTTTGTGAGCTCACATGTTACGCTGTGAGCCTTAACACAAATCGGTGTGACTTATGATTGTATTGGTGAAAAAATTATTATATAAAATTGTTTCAGCTAATTCAACAACTCTTTGCTGTAAAACGACAAAAATTTCACAATCAGCCCAATTACGAATATTCACAAGGAATTTCTTTCTCACGGAAAATACTTTTCTCGAGAAAAAAATCCTCCAAGTGGCATCATCGAATTTCGAAGCCAGTTGTTTTGCTTAAGGTGCTATTACACGATGTGTTTTTTACATATGTACTGTCACTTTTTTATCCATATGAAATTCCGCATGTCTGTCAAAATTGTTGTTTACATACGATTCATAATATTTGCTATCACTCGTGCATATGTATTTGCGTATGACATAACCTCTAAATGTAAACAACAGCTGATTTAATTTGTGAATTTACAAAAATTTATTGTTAAAAAAAAGTTATATATTTTTTAATTGTTAATTAATATTAAACAATTTATTTTTCTTTCAATATTAATCTTTATAATTTACTCTGTTTTTCTTTCGCCACAAGCAGTGTTGTATTTTCATATGTTTGTCGTGCCAAAATAGAACCTGTTCTAATTGAAAAAGGTACATGTGACTTACCTCATATATTGTACATAAACAATGTTTTATATGTATCACACGATGTGTACAACTTTTGTTGTGGGAAAATTTGACAGTACATATGTAAAAAACACATAGTGTAATAGCACCTTTATTGACAATTAATTTTCTGTTTTTTTTTGTGTGTGTAAACGAAAATAAATTTATTTGAAAGAAAAATTAAATAAAAAAGAATAGCATAGCTATGATGCGAGCAATCTTGGAGGAAATTGGTGTTGTAGAACAACAACAACGAAATAGCTAAAAAGGATTGATAGAAGTCATTTGCGGGCTGAATTTATGGAAAACGCAATCAATGCCTGAATTGGCTCTCATTAAAGTTAAAAAAGTTGAAGTTTGGCTTTATTTGTGGTCTTCAGCCTACAAGATTAATAAAATATTATTTTTTTTTTATTTAAATTTTGTTTTATCAAAATTCTTCTCACTTTTTATGTAAACTCCCGTCTGTTTTGCAAGGGAAATTGTTTGAGGGAAAAAACCAAATTCAAGTGCATTGAGAATAACTACTTTTTTCCCATCGAATTTTTTTTCCGAATGAATTTTTATTCATAATAGGGGAAAAGGGAGAAGTGAAAAATTTCATGCGGAATTTTTGTTTAGAATTGGGCTAAATATAAACGTATAACATATATATGTTCATAATTCAACAATCCCACAAGTATAACCCTGCAGTTGTTTGCTATAAATGATACATAGATGACGCTTTCTGTTTGATTTTAAAAAAGTGACTTAAAAAAATCTTTAATTACACATGATTTTTATTTTTTTTTAACAACTATTTAAAGTAATTTTTCTTCACATTCTCTACGAAAGCAGCTACTAAAATTTTGTTTCCATTCTCTAAGTTGTATCAGTCAAGAATGATACCATTCATTCTTAGTACCAGTGAAGTTACATTGTTTACTAATATTGGTGCAAGAATTAACAAATATACAATTTTTAAATCCATTTTCAATTTAATAAGATTTCTTCTGTGTAGACAATGATTGCTTGCAATGAAAAGAGAAATTGAAGGATGTTCGCCCTCCTCAACCCTACAAAAGCAGTCTTTTGTTCAACCGCCAAAACAATGTCGTCCGTACCTGTCGTAACGGTGAGTTCCTCGTTGAAGAACAAAAAATGTCAGGACTTTGAAAAAACAATACGAAAAGCTCGTCAAACCAATAAAAGTTGGCACGATTTTTTAAAATAAACCTATTCAGTTTGCTTCCAAGTTGGCACCCAAGAAGACTACTCAATAATCTACCGGAAAACCCAAGAGGGAAATTAGTTTCTCGTCTTTTTTTTACAATATACAATTACAAAATATCAGAGTTTAGAAAAAAACACACACTGAATAAAAAACTCGTATATATATTTAAACAAACATAACTTAGACCAAAACACACATATTTTTATTTTCATATCAATTATGTTTGTTTTTAAATTTTCTTCGGCGCCCAACACAACCATGACTGTGTTCGTTTTAATATTTCGTTATTTACACGAACATTTTTGTATCACGTACTTTTTGTTTCAATCACACATAAAGCACACATTTTTGAGTGTTGCTTTATTTGAAGTTCATGTTCTGGTACGTGTACTGAAAAAAAAACAGAACATGTACAATAAACAGGTTCGAGTTCAGTTATATTTTAAGTCGTGTTGTGGCTCGTGTAGTAAGAAAAAACAGAACATGTACAATAAACAGGTTCGAGTGCAGTTATATTTTAAGTCGTGTTTAAAATATAAAAATATATATATATATAAATATATATATATATAAAGTAAGTCGTGTTTAAAATATAAAAATATATATATATAAATATATATATATATAAAATATAACTGAACTCGAACCTGTTTATTGTACATGTTCTGTTTTTTCTTACTACACGAGCCACAACACGACTTAAAATATAACTGAACTCGAACCTGTTTATTGTACATGTTCTGTTTTTTTTTTAGTACACGTACCAGAACATGAACTTCAAATAAAGCAACACTCAAAAATGTGTGCTTTATGTGTGATTGAAACAAAAAGTACGTGATACAAAAATGTTCGTGTAAATAACGAAATATTAAAACGAACACAGTCATGGTTGTGTTGGGCACTGTAAAAAAATTAAAAACGCACATAATTGATATGAAAATAAAGATATGTGTTGGCTGCTTTTGAACAGAACATTGTGTGTTTCATGTGTGTATTTTCTGAACCTTGCAAAATATACATAAATAGAAGGCAACGTTAATAAATGAAATGGAAAACAATAACAATTAACACATACAACTACGTGGAAAATCCATTATTTTGAACTGATTTACCAGTATATGTATTTTTATAAGATATTTTTATTTCTAAATTCCCTAAATTTTTAAAATCCTCAAACTTAATTAAGTATATTCATAAAAAAGAATACAAAATAATTCAATATCAGTAATATGTAACTTGCAAATTTAACGTATTCAAGTAAATTAATTTTTATGATGTAAGATATTTTATTTATATCTAATTTCTTATAGAAAAATTAATAAATTTTAAATAAAAACAAATTACTGCAAATTTATTGGTTATGGTTATAAAAATCGTTAAATAAAATCTTAATTCCACAGTACCAACAAAGTGAGACAATTCATACAATCGAATTCAGTAATCACGAAAATATAAATGAGTTCTCATGACAGAATATTTTGATATTATATATGACTACCAAAATTCGGTTGGCAACAAATTATTAAACTTCAGAAAAAAATAATAAAACTGAAAAGTATTTATTTTTATGCTGTTGAATATACAATGGAAATCTCTACTATACGATAATTGGAAGCTTTTCCCTCTTGGTTTCAATATTTTTTGGTTATCTATAATTTTTTAGTACCCACTGCTTCATAACTCCGAAAAATGGTGTCAGTTAAATTGTTGATGATATCCATTGACATTTTTTGTCACTCTGAATTAACGCTTCTAATTAATCTATCTTGTTTGTGTAATTTCGTGTCGGAATATATTGGGTGTTTGGAATTTAACAATTTGCCACAAAGTTTAAAGAATATTGTCAGAATTTCGACTTTTAAATTAGCTTTAAAAAATTTGTCATTGAGCAATCTGGATATGTTTTTAAGATAGAAAGTATGTATTTTGATATTTTTATTATAAACTAGCATAACCCAGCACTCGAAATTCGGTTGGAAATTCTAGGAAATTTATTTCTTCTTTCAATGTTACTGTTTCTTTAATATATATATATATATATATATATATATATATATATATATATATATATATATATATATGCTCTTATAAAATTATTTAATATTATGTTTATATATATATATATATATATATATATATATATATAAACATAATATATATATATATATATATATAAACATAATATTAAATAATTTTATAAGAGCATAAAGGTATGTTAATCAATTTTAGGCAATTCACAATTCAACACAGTGCGTGTGATATACAATTATTTTGAAATTCGATGAAATGTGAATTGGATAAAATTGATTAGCACACCTTTAGGCTCTTATAAAATTATTTATAATTAATATTTTATTTTATATATTGTTAACACATATACATAAATTTTTAAATTCTACACTTCTCGTCCATATGAACTATAACTATGCCAATTTAACACTCCTCCGTGCCCGCATTATGCTTATTGTTTCTTATTTTTTAAATAAAATTTTTAAAACTACGGTTATACACAACTCGCATCAACAATGTCACACGACGCTGAGACAACATCAAGTATTTAATTTGAAATCTTTTGTTAATAAATAAATTAAATTAAAAAAAATTTTGTTCATATCCGAAGGCAAAAAAATTAATAACAATGCCACTCAAATTTGGTTTATGCTTATTTTTTATATCTAATTAGTTGAATCTAATTAATTTTCTTACTTGTTTTATTTCCAGATTGTTAATGACCTGTTTAGGTATTAAATTATCTTGTCTTTGACACGTTTTCTGGGGCCTGACGCCTAAATGTTGAGTCGTCACCGTAACACTTTCACGATATTTCTTGATAATTTGTGGAATTATGGATTTATTTATAGAATATTTCTCACAAATTTTCTTTTGGTTAAAACCAGCAGAAAAATCATCTATTATTCTGGTTTTTAACTCTACACAAATCTTTATTCTTGCCACTATGTTATAATAATTAATTATTAAGAATAAAATATTCAAAAATACAATTGTGTTTAAAAAACAGTTCAAAAACGTCTGTCACATCATTTTCTATTTTTATAGTTTTAATCAACTCGGATACAGAGTTGTAATATACAAATATGGGTCTAGCCTTTTTCCTTTGGTCGTCGTACAAACGTGCTTCCATCATAGCCTCTTAAATTAAACTTGAGCTCATCAGAAAAGGGAACAGAATTCCAATTCCATCTTGACCAGTTGATGAGTTCCTTAGCAAAACTTATGCGAGCCAGACGAATTTTCTCTGTCCTCAATTGTCCATTCGGAAGCTGTTCGAGTATATATTTTTAGTTTCAGATTGTTAATAAACTCTGTAGGTAGCATTTTTCGACATTTGGTCTTCAATTAAAAAAAAAATAAAAAATACATAATTATTGGACGTCAAATTATTAAGAAACAAAATTGGAAAATTCTGTATAAAGTTATCTAGTTTTAGAATTTCTTCCTCGTATATTACAAACTACATAACAATATGAGGTGATGTGATTGGATTTATCGAAGTTTGTTTTAATATAATACACTTTGCCAGCCATATTTCGGGTATTTAGTATTTGGCCTTTAACGTCTTAAAGATCAATGAAAAGTTATTAAAGGTTAAAAAGGGAATGAATAATTGCTCCTCTTTGATATTACAAAAATATCCTCTAATTGCTTTAAGTCCAAACGACTTGGTTTTTTACAGGGAAAGTAAAATAGAAAAATGTGGAAATATGAACATACCTTTCCAGAAAAATGCCTTTTTAAACTATCAGCAGTTTGCAACTTGTTTATTGTTATTAACAACGAACTAAATATAGTTTATCAAGAAATTGTTTGCAACTCATAAAATTATTATAATTTTTTTAAATGCCAAGGAAATACAACAACAAATTAATAGTTTTTTTTCGTCACATTCATTAATATATATAAGTATATATGTATGTATATGTATACATATATTTATTAAGAAGAATTATAATTCAAAATAGATAATAAATATCATAAAAATATGAGAAGAAAAGTGAACGAATTTTTAAAATAAAAGTATTTTCAATACAAATTAATACAAAAAATACAATTTAACGTTTATCAAAGTAAAAAAAAAATTTGCATTTAAAATATTTGTCATATTTTTAAGTTTTGTGTGTAAACGGATGTGAGTTCAGGCAATAAAACAGCTAATTCTTAAACTAAAGCTAAAGATGTATAATAAAAACAATCCAGAGGCTGACCAAGGCCTTTAATTAAATTCCCAGCACCAATATTAAAGTGTATTAAAATATAAAAACATGAATCAGCTTTTCAGTACCAACAAAAATACATTCTCGATAGGCCTATGTGATCGTTAATGTAGCCCCTTTAATTCTATAACTAAAATATTAGTGTTTCAGCATTTAATTATTGTAAATTTGAGTTTTATTTGATTATTTCTATTTTGCAGATGCCAATAAAAAACTTGTTTTTAATAATGATAACTCAGCACCAACAGTATCATCTAGCCGCAAAGAACGCACAGCATTTACAAAGGAACAAATAAAAGCATTAGAAAACGAATTCGTACATGCGAATTATTTGACACGATTGCGAAGGTACGAAATCGCAGTCGGATTAGATTTAACAGAAAGACAGGCAAGTTAAAAAAAAAATAATTGATTGGAGATGCGGGGCATCGATCCCCGTACCTCTCACATGCTAAGCGAGCGCTCTACCATCTGAGCTACATCCCCATATTTCTTACTTGTGACAATATCTTTTCTTATATGTACATACCTTTTTGTAAATCTGTTTTAGGTTAAAGTGTGGTTTCAAAATAGACGCATGAAATGGAAAAGATTGAAAATAGAAACGCAATTAAAAAATTAATAAAGTCTGTAATAAAATATACATATGTAAATAATTAATTATAAATTAAACAATCAACACAAAAATATTACATGACATTATTGTGACTATCGCTCTTTGATTAATGTAAATCATCATTCACAATTGTTAGTCAACTTTTTGATTGATCTGGTAACCTAATCTGGTAGCTTAAAAGAAAACAATTGGCTTTGCTTGGTGAAAATAAATAATTTTAGAGGAAATCGAAGAGCAGTATTTTTTTTTATAAATTCATTACAAAAAAGAACTTTTATAAATGACAAGTGTACAAGAACGGTTACAAGTTAATAGTATTCCATTAGATAAATGGTCTATACGCGAACAATTATGTCTGGCCTCTGCCGTGGCCTGCAGTGGCGATCAAAATTGGATGTCTGTCAGTCGCACATTGAAAGTTTTATGCGGAAATACAAAAGACACTTTACAAACACGGCCAGCAGATTGGTTTTCACAAAAAAATTGTGCTGTACAATATGGCCATCTGTTGGAAGAGGGTGAAACTCCAAACCATAAAAAGCGTGCTTCGGAAAGTAGTATATCCTCATCGCCGACAGCCTTAGATCCACCTACAGATTCTATACAAAGGCGTTTAATTGAGGAACGCATGCAGGAAATAAAAATGGAAGTACGCAAAGAACAAGAGGTATGTTTATTGTTTTCCTAGGCGCTCATCCAATATATATTTCATAAAATCATAGATTAGATAGCATAGATTATATTTTTTTCTTATTGTCTTGTTACTCCACCAGCCGAGTATAGCTTAAGTGAAGATTTAATTAAAGTAGAGTACTAATCCCATTGCATTGGTCCAAACTATATATTTAAGTAAATGTGGATCATAAAATTATATGAAAAAAAAATTTTAATGAACTATATTTTATGAAAGAAATAATTTTAAAAAATTTTAAAAATTAATAGAAAAATTGTTTTTATTAAATTAAAAAATTTGTTTTTCTACTTTAGGTGCAGTAAATAGTTAATAGCAGGGACGTAACAGTTATTAACATTGATGAATTCAAATGGTTATAATTAACAATTGTCGTAAGATATATAGTATTTTGGTTACCGTAACCAATTGAATTCAGAAATATTTTTTTTTTTGGTTATGGATAACTATTATAGCAACCAACAAACTTTTTTGGTTACCAATATCCATTATCGAAAGTAATTATTTTTTATTTTTTGTTATTCCTACCCGGACACATATCGTATTTTTGATGAAATGGATGCATTTCTAAGGGGTTTGTAGTTTAATTATTAAACTACTTTAATTAAACTACTTAAAGTTTAATTCTTAATCCACTTTTCCATTAAATAATATTTTATTTATAAAATTAATAAACAATTCTTACAGAACTGCCCGTTTTGTTTACTTTACCAAAGATATTTGAATTCCTTGCCCTACAAAACCCTTCGAAATGCTTACATCCGGGTAAGAATAACAAAAAATAATGGTTATTGGTAGCTAAAAAAAATTTTTTTTTTGCTATAATAGTTATTCATAACAAAAAAAAAAATCATGTGAGTCCGATCGCAGGGGAGATGTGTAAACATCTAGTATTTAAAGATTTTTTTATATCACTTTCTTAAAATCAAACAGAAAGCGTATCACTTATTATTATTATTTATTGTTTTAACTGGCTAATTTTTAATTGTTCGTTTTTTATTTTTAATTTTTCGTTTTTCATTTTTCATTTTTCATTTAAAATTTTTTTTTTTTTTAATTTTTCATTTATTTTTAATTTTTTTCAATTTTAATTTTTCATTTTATATTTTTCATTTTTAATTTTTTTCTTCATTTTTCATTTAATTTAATTTTTTATTTTTCATTTTTCATTTTTTATTTTTCATTATTCATTTTTAATTTTAGTTTTTCATTTTTCATTTCTTATTTTTCATGTTTCATGTTTCATTTTTTATTTTTCATTTTTTAGTTTTCATTTTTTATTATTAATATTTTGTTTTTTATTTTTCATTTTTAATTTTTCCTTTTTAATTTTTATTTAATTTTTTATTTTTCATTTTTTATTTTTTTTATTTTTCATTTTTATTCTTAATTTTTTATTTTCCATTTTTCATTTTTTTTTTTTTAATTTTTAATTTTTCGTGTTTCATTTTTTATTTTCCGTTTTTCATTTTTAATTTTTAATTTTTTATATTTCATTTTTCATTTTTAATTTATTTTTCATTATTCATTTTTTATTTTTCATTTTTTATTTTTAATTTTTTAATTTTAATTTTTTATTTTTCATCTTTTTTTCATTTTTAATTTTTTTTTAATTTTTTATTATTAATTTTTTTTTTTTTTTCATTTTTAACTTTCCATTTTATATTTTTTTCATTTTGTATATTTCATTTTTAATTTTTTATTTTTCGTTTTTGTTTTAATATTTTATTTTTAATTTTTAATTTTCAAACAGCTTATCATAATATCATAATTTTTTCACCAACACAATCACATTTTGTCTTACGACCCACTGTTACGCTTACATGTTACGCTGTTTTTGAAATTTACAACCTGGCGTATAGATGTTTACATATCAAAAATATTTTTTTACGATAATTGTTAAAGTAAATCGAATTTAAGCATAACCTTGTCTTAAAAAAAATAACAATTATTTTCCGTTCCTGGTTAATAGATTTCGAATTTCAACCAAAAACTCCTACCGTCCAAAAAATATTAGGAAATGAGAAAAAAGTTAAAAATATGTAAGTTATGACTTACGTGTCCAACAGTTTTTGTTCAAAAAACGGGATCCGAATGATAAAAAAGCGAATATTTGGACAAATAAGAGATATTTATTATAAATTAAGCAAACAAATGTAAATTAATCAATCATCAGAATTTTATGCTAATTTGTTTTAACATAAAAAGTTAAAAGTTATTTATTAACATCATCGCAATATATACCTATTCTCGTCACTGATTCTGGTACTTCGCATGATTAATAATTATTCTCATAAAATTATCATTCATACGTCTAAGAATGAATATTAACTAGTATTACATTAATTTTACATGCACCACATACCTTAAAGTAAAGTAAATTTTCTTAAAAAAAAACTTTTTTTTAAAAAATTGACTTTTCTTAAAAAATTAACTTTAAAAGTAGCTTTTCTTAATAAATAGCTTTTCTTAATAAGTACATTTTCTTCAAAAAGTACCTTGTCTTGAACAAATATATTTTCTTAAAAAAGTACTTTTCTAAAATAGAGTCTTTTCTTAAAAAATACATTTTCTTAAAAAACTACTTTTAAAAATTTTCTTTTCCTAAAAAGTAATATATGTTAAAAAGTAACTTTCTTAAAAAGTATCTTTTCTTAAAAAGCATATTTTCCTAAAAAATAAAAATAACATTTTATAAACAATACAGCTCTTCTGAAAAAGTACATTTTCTTGAAAAGTTCCTTAAAATGTAGTGTTTCTTAAGAAGTATCTTTTTTATACCCTATACCACTATGTGGTTTGGGTATAATGACTTTGTGGTGCTGTTTGTAACAACCAAAAATATTTGACCTACACCCATCTTTAATTATACCGATCGAATCATAATCACTATCTGATTCGATTTAACGATGTCCGTCCGTCCGTCCGTCTGTGTGTCCATGTAAAGCTTGTAATCAAACTGCAGGTCGCAAATATGAATATATTTTAATGAAATTTGGTATGTAAGCTTTTATCGGCCATGGGATGAACGCTATTGAAATTGGTTAGGATCGGTCCATGTTCAGACCTAGCCCCCATACAAATTACCCCTATGAAATCGACATAAATTGCCATAAGATCCAAATTGTCATATAGATCTTACTCAAATTGGGTTTGTATGCGTTCATTACATCCATTAATGAGTAGTCCAAAAATGATCCCTTTGGCCCCATATAGAGCTGCTTCCCGATCTTCACTTAAATCTATTAAAAAACAAAACAAGAAAATTATAGTCGGTCTAGACCGACCATAGGATACCCTATACCATGCGTTTAGAGACCCTACCCCATAGGCCCAACTAACAGGACATAGAAAATAAGCATAAACCAAATTTGAGTGGGTTTTTATAAATTTTTTTTTCTGCAGATATGAAAAAGTTCATATCAGATGCTATATCTATAAGGGGACTAGGCCCAAAAATGGACCGATCCTGACCATGTTTGGTAAGGTCTCTTGTATTTTGCAAAAATATATACAAACAAAATTTGAGAAGAATCAGTGCAATATTTTTGTTTTTTGATAGATTTAAGTGAAGATCGGGAAGCATTTTTGGACTACCGATTAATGGATGTAATAAACACATACAAACCCAATTTGACTAAGATTTATATGATATTTTGGATCTTATGGCAATTTAAGTCGATTTCATAGGGGTCATTTGTATGGGGGCTAGGTCTGAACATTGACCGATTCTCACCAATTTCAATAGCGTTCATCCTATGGCCGATTAAAGCTTATATTACCAAATTTCATCAAAATATATTCATATTTGCGACCTGCAGTTTGATTACAAACTTTACATGGACACACAGACGGAATGACGGACATCGTTAAATCGAATCAGATAGTGATTCTGATTCGATCGGTATAATTAAAGATGGGTCTAGGTCAAATATTTTTGGTAGTTACAAACATCAACACAAAGTCACTATACCCAAACCACATAGTGGTATAGGGTATAAATATTGCACTGATTCTTCTCAAATTTTGTTTGTATATATTTTTGCAAAATAAAAGAGACTTTGGCAAACATGATCAGGATCGGTCCATTTTTGGACCTAGTCCCCATATAGATATATCATCCGATATGAACTTTTTCATATCTGCAGCCAAAAAAAATTAATATAAATCCCACTCAAATTTGGTTTTTGCTTATTTTCTATGTCCAGTTAGTTGGGCCTCAGAGATAGAGTTTCTAAACGCATGGTATAGGGTATCGTATAGTCGGTCTAGACCGACTATAATTTTCTTCCTTGTTTATATTTTTATACATTTATTTCAGAAAACTGCCGTAAGCCCTTTGGGCCAACATTGGCAAACCTACAATAAACAACAGTATACAATAGTTCTTTAATATCTAAACTAATATCAACTAACAATAGTTTATATAAAAACCCCAGAAAATTCATTACACCATATTATTTGCACAAACCTAACACTGTTCATTACTAAACCACGAAGAGTTGGTAGCTAAAGCCTGTAATAGTGGAATCTATAAATAAGATACGCAAATATTTTTAAAGCTAGACAACGTTTGTGAAAAACTTCGATCCTGGTAAGGAATCACAGAATTCCACAACCGGGTTATTTTTACACATAAAGATCGACTCGTGTAAAGGGAGGTGTGTCTGGGACAAATTAAAGTGTGCGTTCTACTTTTAGATCCGAAATTGAAATTTTGACGCAAATATGGAGGATTGCCATGTTTCACAGTTTTGATTTAATAAAAATATAATCAATATATTGACCAAAATCGCATCCTAATACGCTTTTACAAATTTCAGTAACACTTTCTCTAAAATGGAGGTCATAAATATAACGAACAACTCTATTAAAGCACCTTCTTAATTGTTCAATATTTCTGGCTGAAGTACATGAGTAAACTTCAATACAATATAGAAACAACGGGAGATGCAAGGCCAATGCCACGCGATGTCTGACAGCTAATGGTAAATAATAGGATATTACAAAAAACTCACATGTTGATCAAATGAAAAATTATTGTCAAGAATGAGACCTAGCGTCTTATATTGGGAAACAACTTCCAGTAGCTCATTACCTAGCAATATATTTAAATTTATACTAAGGCGCTTCGAAAATAGCTTACCTTGCATTTAAAAGGATTTAACTATAAGAAATTCTGACTGGACCATTCCACAATGTGCTCAAGATCTCTATTAATAAGATCTTCAAAATTCTGAAAATTAGACAACTCCGAAGTTGCTAGAAGCTGTATATCATCAGCATAAATATAGTATGTTAAGAATGATAAAACTCGATATATGGCATTAAAATACAATAAAAACATTAGCGGTCCCTTGAGGAATGCCTCTACTAATTTCCAAAAAATTCGAACTCTGATCACCCACTTTTACAAATTGACTACGATCAGATAGATAGGTCGGTAATGACTTCTCTCGAGTTTTCTCAGAGACCGAACAATACGTGTTGTTATTGATGGGGTCTCATCTAATGAGTTTCAGCTTAATTCAGGTTCCAATCTTTCTCATTCTCCTTTCCTTATCTTTCTGAACGACCTTCTTGGTCAAACTTTTAACTCTATATACTCTTTCGCAGATGACAGCAGCATTTATCATTCATTTTTCTTTAATTGTAGGCCAAGCCTCTTGGAGGTTGGGGGGCAAAAAGCGGACAATGAGTGACACACCCAATCAAGACCTGTTAACAATATCCGAGTGGGGTAAAGCGAATAGGGTTGATTTTAATGCGCTGAAGACTCAATGTTGTATGTTGACCCATAGGGCGGGCCATGGAATGAACAACGTCATCTGTATATGGGTGGTATAGGTATTGAGGAATCGGATACTCTTGATGCTCTAGGCATGAGAATTCAATGTGATGTTCGTTGGAACGAGCATGTTTTTCAAGTGTCGAAATAAGCATTCAAGTGTCTTGGTTTTCTAAAACGGTGTAAAAATTACTTCACTCCTTCTGATCTCCTTAAAATCTATACCATTTACAACCGACCGAAAATGGAATACAACTCCCATATATGGGCAGGAGCTTCAAAATCTATTTTGGAGCTACTGGACCGTGTGCAAAGGAGGTCGTTGGCGCTCATCAATGATTCAACTCTATTGATTCATTGGAACATCGTCGGAATGTGGGTTGTGTAGCACTGTTCTATAGATATTACCATGGGAAATGTTCTTCTGAGATTAGCGAACTTATTCCAAGTGCCCGAGTTTCGGTTCGCTCTACCCGCTTCTCTAGTAGATCACATCCGTTTGTAGTCTATTGTCCAGTTGACCGCACAACGCATTAAAGAGAGAATTCGTTTATCAGTCGAACTAGCCGTATATATTCCGCTTTGCGGAAGTCCAAAAAATTAAAGCACTTATATAGGCTCTATCTAAATTCAACCTTATAGTCTCAGTAATATTCATTAGAACCCCCGTTTTATTGTAACCCCTGCGAAAGCCAGATTGAAAATCACATATTAGACCAGAATTGTTCAAATATGACAACATTTGTTGCCTAAGTAAAATTACCAAAATTTTCGAAAACACTGCAAGGATACTTATTGGACGAAAATCAGAAATAACCCTACGAGATTTAATATTAGGGATCGGGACAATCTTGGCAATCTTCCAAGTCCTAGGAACACTTGAAGTGATGATAATTGAATTTATAAGAAATGTAAATTGAGCCGCAATTGCTGGGAATATTAACTTGAGAAACTTAAGATGAATACCGTCTGGTCCAATAGAATTAGTTTTTATCTGGGTTATTGCATCAAAAACTTCCATTTGAGTCACATTAATAAAGGAAAAACCATCAACATGAGATAAGGACATCGGGTTGAACGCAGTATTTTCCGACTGCAAACACGGCATACTAGAAAATTCATTAAATTCATCCAGATCCATCGAGAACGGTATGCTACTCTCATGAAGAACACCAACCGACCTTAACTTACTCCACAACTGTTGTTGATCACAACTACCAAAAAATAACAAACACGTTTCCTTACGAACCTTTCGTAAATTAATTTCACTTTATTTCTGTGAACGCAAAAAATTCTAAAACTCATCTGTTCCATTTTCCCAATAATTACGATATGAACTGTTCCTATCGCGTTTAGCACGACAATTTCGGTAGTCATTCATCCACTCGCTGTCATTGCGTTTGACAAATCGACGCAACGGCACATAATTATCAAGAAGATCTTTTATCACAGTATTAAAAAAAATTTGCTTTTCATCTACTGATGCATTATTAAAAAATGAGAAAAAATCCACCGATAGAAGTTGCGAAAGGCATTGTTCTACATTTAAATATTTATAATCTCTATTAAGTGTTTGCCATCTCTAAAGTATGTGATTTTTTACTAATAGTTTCCGTTTAAAAGTCATAAAATTGTTACAGATTGAATTTTTCATTCTTTATTGAGTAGTTTATTATATGCAATAGAAACATTGTTGTTCTTATCAGGTAACAGAAAATAGCGACTTTTTTGAAAATTTCCTTATTGGGGAAAGGATTAACGTGGGCTTTTTATAAAACAACAAGTATTTGGCCCAGAGTAACAACAAAACGAGAGGATCATGTAATAATAACGACAAGTAAACGAAATCGTCTCATAATAGCTCCAGAAATAGCCGCCCACTCAAACAGTGACCGAACAAATGAAGTAATTGTGACTTGTAGTCACTGACTACTGTAAAACAGCTCCTCATAGCTGCTGGCTTAAACGGCAGGATCGCCATGAAAAAACTAAATCTTCTTAAAAGAAAAGGAGAAATAGTGGAGTAAAAAATATGAAAAGTGGGATTTCAACGATTACCATGATGCCATGACTATGTCGTGAAATTGTACGAAATGGGTGTCACGATGATGAATCTAAAGTTGAAGCATAGAGTATAGTTTCAAGTACATACATATTTACATAAATAGTAAAAGTAGGTAATAAAGAATATATGTTTTAAAATTGAAGAGTTTTCATTGCAAAATAAATATTGACATTTTAATTTTAAGGATGAGGGTATATACTTAAAAGTTAAACAAATGTTCTTGTCTAAACAGCAGTTTATTGAGCAGTTTTATTCATTCTGTGTGTACACAAGAGTGATCATTATAACTTTAATTCTTCATAAACACTTAATAAAAAAAATCTTAAACTTGGAATCTATATATATAAAATTAATTTCCTGTTTGTTTGTTTATTTGACCGCTATACAAATTTTTATTTTTCAACGGATTTCTCTGAAATTTGGTACGCATGAACTCTACTCCAGGCAAGGTCGCCATATGATTCTTTACTGTATATAAAATTTATTTTTTTCCTTTTATTTGTTTCTTTGTTTGACTGCTATACAAACTTTTATTTTTCAACGCCTTTCTATGAAATTTGGTACACATGGTCTCTGTACTCCAGCGAAGGTCAGATTATATATCTTTCAGGCCACGCCTACTTTTCGCCCAATTTTTTAGAAAACTCATTTTCTGTTTTTTTGGTACATTTGTTCGCTATACAAATTTGTATTTTTCAACGGATTTCTCTAAAATTTGGTACACACGGGAATAACTTCACGATGAACAAATTCCCCAAATTTAAAAAAAGGTCCCCAAAAGAAATGAATAGATTCCCCATTTTTTTTTAACGAAATAAAAAAATGAACTTACTCCCCAAATTCGTTCTTAAATTTTTTCATATTTTTATTTAATGAATTTTGTTAAATATTCAAAAATCAAAAAATTTTAAATTGAAATAAAAAATTAATTTACTCCCCAATTTAATTTTCTTCGAAATAATTGTATTTTAGATTTTTTATTCTGTGAAAACTTTTTAAGAGTTCTGACGTGTTCTTGTAAATTATTTAAATAAAAATAAATTTCGTTATTAAAAATAAAAGGTTATGGGCCCTCCAAACGATAAATCGACGGGAATTCAACAATTTGCTGGCGGAAATTTTTCTAACTGGAAATTCCGCGTGGAAAGGCATTTAGCTGCTGGGGGTTGCTTAGAAGCTGTACAAATGACAGCACCTGCCACAGACAAGGATCGTCAAGAATTTCTTAAGAAAGACGCAAAGGCACAAGATATGATAGTATCATTCATACATGATGACTTTTTGGGGTATGTGCAAGGAAAAGTACCAGCTAAAGAAATGTGGGATGCATGATGACATGTTTTGAACGTAAGTCTACACAAAATCAAACGTTAGTTCGAAAGGAATTAGCTTGTTTGAAATTAAGAGATGGTGATGAATTAGATGCTCATTTATTGAAATTTGAGGCACTGGTACGTGATTTAAAAGCTGCTGGTGCAAAACCTGAAGATGCTGATTTGGTTTCACAACTTTTCCTGACCCTTCCAGAATCCTATGATGCAGTTGTTACTGCAATTGAAAGTTTACCTAGTGAACAAATTAACATAAATACAGTGAAAGTAAGATTACTAGCCGAAGAAGCCAAAAAGAAACACAGGCAAGTACCAGAAGTTGTTGAAAATGTGACTGCTTTTGTGTCGAAAAAGAGACATACTAAATTTAATGGAAAATGTCACACTCATCTGTTCCATTTTCCCAATAATTACGATATGAACTGTTCCTATCGCGTTTAGCACGACAATTTCGGTAGTCATTCATCCACTCGCTGTCATTGCGTTTGACAAATCGACGCAACGGCACATAATTATCAAGAAGATCTTTTATCACAGTATTAAAAAAAATTTGCTTTTCATCTACTGATGCATTATTAAAAAATGAGAAAAAATCCACCGATAGAAGTTGCGAAAGGCATTGTTCTACATTTAAATATTTATAATCTCTATTAAGTGTTTGCCATCTCTAAAGTATGTGATTTTTTACTAATAGTTTCCGTTTAAAAGTCATAAAATTGTTACAGATTGAATTTTTCATTCTTTATTGAGTAGTTTATTATATGCAATAGAAACATTGTTGTTCTTATCAGGTAACAGAAAATAGCGACTTTTTTGAAAATTTCCTTATTGGGGAAAGGATTAACGTGGGCTTTTTATAAAACAACAAGTATTTGGCCCAGAGTAACAACAAAACGAGAGGATCATGTAATAATAACGACAAGTAAACGAAATCGTCTCATAATAGCTCCAGAAATAGCCGCCCACTCAAACAGTGACCGAACAAATGAAGTAATTGTGACTTGTAGTCACTGACTACTGTAAAACAGCTCCTCATAGCTGCTGGCTTAAACGGCAGGATCGCCATGAAAAAACTAAATCTTCTTAAAAGAAAAGGAGAAATAGTGGAGTAAAAAATATGAAAAGTGGGATTTCAACGATTACCATGATGCCATGACTATGTCGTGAAATTGTACGAAATGGGTGTCACGATGATGAATCTAAAGTTGAAGCATAGAGTATAGTTTCAAGTACATACATATTTACATAAATAGTAAAAGTAGGTAATAAAGAATATATGTTTTAAAATTGAAGAGTTTTCATTGCAAAATAAATATTGACATTTTAATTTTAAGGATGAGGGTATATACTTAAAAGTTAAACAAATGTTCTTGTCTAAACAGCAGTTTATTGAGCAGTTTTATTCATTCTGTGTGTACACAAGAGTGATCATTATAACTTTAATTCTTCATAAACACTTAATAAAAAAAATCTTAAACTTGGAATCTATATATATAAAATTAATTTCCTGTTTGTTTGTTTATTTGACCGCTATACAAATTTTTATTTTTCAACGGATTTCTCTGAAATTTGGTACGCATGAACTCTACTCCAGGCAAGGTCGCCATATGATTCTTTACTGTATATAAAATTTATTTTTTTCCTTTTATTTGTTTCTTTGTTTGACTGCTATACAAACTTTTATTTTTCAACGCCTTTCTATGAAATTTGGTACACATGGTCTCTGTACTCCAGCGAAGGTCAGATTATATATCTTTCAGGCCACGCCTACTTTTCGCCCAATTTTTTAGAAAACTCATTTTCTGTTTTTTTGGTACATTTGTTCGCTATACAAATTTGTATTTTTCAACGGATTTCTCTAAAATTTGGTACACACGGGAATAACTTCACGATGAACAAATTCCCCAAATTTAAAAAAAGGTCCCCAAAAGAAATGAATAGATTCCCCATTTTTTTTTAACGAAATAAAAAAATGAACTTACTCCCCAAATTCGTTCTTAAATTTTTTCATATTTTTATTTAATGAATTTTGTTAAATATTCAAAAATCAAAAAATTTTAAATTGAAATAAAAAATTAATTTACTCCCCAATTTAATTTTCTTCGAAATAATTGTATTTTAGATTTTTTATTCTGTGAAAACTTTTTAAGAGTTGTGACGTGTTCTTGTAAATTATTTAAATAAAAATAAATTTCGTTATTAAAAATAAAAGGTTATGGGCCCTCCAAACGATAAATCGACGGGAATTCAACAATTTGCTGGCGGAAATTTTTCTAACTGGAAATTCCGCGTGGAAAGGCATTTAGCTGCTGGGGGTTGCTTAGAAGCTGTACAAATGACAGCACCTGCCACAGACAAGGATCGTCAAGAATTTCTTAAGAAAGACGCAAAGGCACAAGATATGATAGTATCATTCATACATGATGACTTTTTGGGGTATGTGCAAGGAAAAGTACCAGCTAAAGAAATGTGGGATGCATGATGACATGTTTTGAACGTAAGTCTACACAAAATCAAACGTTAGTTCGAAAGGAATTAGCTTGTTTGAAATTAAGAGATGGTGATGAATTAGATGCTCATTTATTGAAATTTGAGGCACTGGTACGTGATTTAAAAGCTGCTGGTGCAAAACCTGAAGATGCTGATTTGGTTTCACAACTTTTCCTGACCCTTCCAGAATCCTATGATGCAGTTGTTACTGCAATTGAAAGTTTACCTAGTGAACAAATTAACATAAATACAGTGAAAGTAAGATTACTAGCCGAAGAAGCCAAAAAGAAACACAGGCAAGTACCAGAAGTTGTTGAAAATGTGACTGCTTTTGTGTCGAAAAAGAGACATACTAAATTTAATGGAAAATGTCACACTCATCTGTTCCATTTTCCCAATAATTACGATATGAACTGTTCCTATCGCGTTTAGCACGACAATTTCGGTAGTCATTCATCCACTCGCTGTCATTGCGTTTGACAAATCGACGCAACGGCACATAATTATCAAGAAGATCTTTTATCACAGTATTAAAAAAAATTTGCTTTTCATCTACTGATGCATTATTAAAAAATGAGAAAAAATCCACCGATAGAAGTTGCGAAAGGCATTGTTCTACATTTAAATATTTATAATCTCTATTAAGTGTTTGCCATCTCTAAAGTATGTGATTTTTTACTAATAGTTTCCGTTTAAAAGTCATAAAATTGTTACAGATTGAATTTTTCATTCTTTATTGAGTAGTTTATTATATGCAATAGAAACATTGTTGTTCTTATCAGGTAACAGAAAATAGCGACTTTTTTGAAAATTTCCTTATTGGGGAAAGGATTAACGTGGGCTTTTTATAAAACAACAAGTATTTGGCCCAGAGTAACAACAAAACGAGAGGATCATGTAATAATAACGACAAGTAAACGAAATCGTCTCATAATAGCTCCAGAAATAGCCGCCCACTCAAACAGTGACCGAACAAATGAAGTAATTGTGACTTGTAGTCACTGACTACTGTAAAACAGCTCCTCATAGCTGCTGGCTTAAACGGCAGGATCGCCATGAAAAAACTAAATCTTCTTAAAAGAAAAGGAGAAATAGTGGAGTAAAAAATATGAAAAGTGGGATTTCAACGATTACCATGATGCCATGACTATGTCGTGAAATTGTACGAAATGGGTGTCACGATGATGAATCTAAAGTTGAAGCATAGAGTATAGTTTCAAGTACATACATATTTACATAAATAGTAAAAGTAGGTAATAAAGAATATATGTTTTAAAATTGAAGAGTTTTCATTGCAAAATAAATATTGACATTTTAATTTTAAGGATGAGGGTATATACTTAAAAGTTAAACAAATGTTCTTGTCTAAACAGCAGTTTATTGAGCAGTTTTATTCATTCTGTGTGTACACAAGAGTGATCATTATAACTTTAATTCTTCATAAACACTTAATAAAAAAAATCTTAAACTTGGAATCTATATATATAAAATTAATTTCCTGTTTGTTTGTTTATTTGACCGCTATACAAATTTTTATTTTTCAACGGATTTCTCTGAAATTTGGTACGCATGAACTCTACTCCAGGCAAGGTCGCCATATGATTCTTTACTGTATATAAAATTTATTTTTTTCCTTTTATTTGTTTCTTTGTTTGACTGCTATACAAACTTTTATTTTTCAACGCCTTTCTATGAAATTTGGTACACATGGTCTCTGTACTCCAGCGAAGGTCAGATTATATATCTTTCAGGCCACGCCTACTTTTCGCCCAATTTTTTAGAAAACTCATTTTCTGTTTTTTTGGTACATTTGTTCGCTATACAAATTTGTATTTTTCAACGGATTTCTCTAAAATTTGGTACACACGGGAATAACTTCACGATGAACAAATTCCCCAAATTTAAAAAAAGGTCCCCAAAAGAAATGAATAGATTCCCCATTTTTTTTTAACGAAATAAAAAAATGAACTTACTCCCCAAATTCGTTCTTAAATTTTTTCATATTTTTATTTAATGAATTTTGTTAAATATTCAAAAATCAAAAAATTTTAAATTGAAATAAAAAATTAATTTACTCCCCAATTTAATTTTCTTCGAAATAATTGTATTTTAGATTTTTTATTCTGTGAAAACTTTTTAAGAGTTGTGACGTGTTCTTGTAAATTATTTAAATAAAAATAAATTTCGTTATTAAAAATAAAAGGTTATGGGCCCTCCAAACGATAAATCGACGGGAATTCAACAATTTGCTGGCGGAAATTTTTCTAACTGGAAATTCCGCGTGGAAAGGCATTTAGCTGCTGGGGGTTGCTTAGAAGCTGTACAAATGACAGCACCTGCCACAGACAAGGATCGTCAAGAATTTCTTAAGAAAGACGCAAAGGCACAAGATATGATAGTATCATTCATACATGATGACTTTTTGGGGTATGTGCAAGGAAAAGTACCAGCTAAAGAAATGTGGGATGCATGATGACATGTTTTGAACGTAAGTCTACACAAAATCAAACGTTAGTTCGAAAGGAATTAGCTTGTTTGAAATTAAGAGATGGTGATGAATTAGATGCTCATTTATTGAAATTTGAGGCACTGGTACGTGATTTAAAAGCTGCTGGTGCAAAACCTGAAGATGCTGATTTGGTTTCACAACTTTTCCTGACCCTTCCAGAATCCTATGATGCAGTTGTTACTGCAATTGAAAGTTTACCTAGTGAACAAATTAACATAAATACAGTGAAAGTAAGATTACTAGCCGAAGAAGCCAAAAAGAAACACAGGCAAGTACCAGAAGTTGTTGAAAATGTGACTGCTTTTGTGTCGAAAAAGAGACATACTAAATTTAATGGAAAATGTCACACTCATCTGTTCCATTTTCCCAATAATTACGATATGAACTGTTCCTATCGCGTTTAGCACGACAATTTCGGTAGTCATTCATCCACTCGCTGTCATTGCGTTTGACAAATCGACGCAACGGCACATAATTATCAAGAAGATCTTTTATCACAGTATTAAAAAAAATTTGCTTTTCATCTACTGATGCATTATTAAAAAATGAGAAAAAATCCACCGATAGAAGTTGCGAAAGGCATTGTTCTACATTTAAATATTTATAATCTCTATTAAGTGTTTGCCATCTCTAAAGTATGTGATTTTTTACTAATAGTTTCCGTTTAAAAGTCATAAAATTGTTACAGATTGAATTTTTCATTCTTTATTGAGTAGTTTATTATATGCAATAGAAACATTGTTGTTCTTATCAGGTAACAGAAAATAGCGACTTTTTTGAAAATTTCCTTATTGGGGAAAGGATTAACGTGGGCTTTTTATAAAACAACAAGTATTTGGCCCAGAGTAACAACAAAACGAGAGGATCATGTAATAATAACGACAAGTAAACGAAATCGTCTCATAATAGCTCCAGAAATAGCCGCCCACTCAAACAGTGACCGAACAAATGAAGTAATTGTGACTTGTAGTCACTGACTACTGTAAAACAGCTCCTCATAGCTGCTGGCTTAAACGGCAGGATCGCCATGAAAAAACTAAATCTTCTTAAAAGAAAAGGAGAAATAGTGGAGTAAAAAATATGAAAAGTGGGATTTCAACGATTACCATGATGCCATGACTATGTCGTGAAATTGTACGAAATGGGTGTCACGATGATGAATCTAAAGTTGAAGCATAGAGTATAGTTTCAAGTACATACATATTTACATAAATAGTAAAAGTAGGTAATAAAGAATATATGTTTTAAAATTGAAGAGTTTTCATTGCAAAATAAATATTGACATTTTAATTTTAAGGATGAGGGTATATACTTAAAAGTTAAACAAATGTTCTTGTCTAAACAGCAGTTTATTGAGCAGTTTTATTCATTCTGTGTGTACACAAGAGTGATCATTATAACTTTAATTCTTCATAAACACTTAATAAAAAAAATCTTAAACTTGGAATCTATATATATAAAATTAATTTCCTGTTTGTTTGTTTATTTGACCGCTATACAAATTTTTATTTTTCAACGGATTTCTCTGAAATTTGGTACGCATGAACTCTACTCCAGGCAAGGTCGCCATATGATTCTTTACTGTATATAAAATTTATTTTTTTCCTTTTATTTGTTTCTTTGTTTGACTGCTATACAAACTTTTATTTTTCAACGCCTTTCTATGAAATTTGGTACACATGGTCTCTGTACTCCAGCGAAGGTCAGATTATATATCTTTCAGGCCACGCCTACTTTTCGCCCAATTTTTTAGAAAACTCATTTTCTGTTTTTTTGGTACATTTGTTCGCTATACAAATTTGTATTTTTCAACGGATTTCTCTAAAATTTGGTACACACGGGAATAACTTCACGATGAACAAATTCCCCAAATTTAAAAAAAGGTCCCCAAAAGAAATGAATAGATTCCCCATTTTTTTTTAACGAAATAAAAAAATGAACTTACTCCCCAAATTCGTTCTTAAATTTTTTCATATTTTTATTTAATGAATTTTGTTAAATATTCAAAAATCAAAAAATTTTAAATTGAAATAAAAAATTAATTTACTCCCCAATTTAATTTTCTTCGAAATAATTGTATTTTAGATTTTTTATTCTGTGAAAACTTTTTAAGAGTTCTGACGTGTTCTTGTAAATTATTTAAATAAAAATAAATTTCGTTATTAAAAATAAAAGGTTATGGGCCCTCCAAACGATAAATCGACGGGAATTCAACAATTTGCTGGCGGAAATTTTTCTAACTGGAAATTCCGCGTGGAAAGGCATTTAGCTGCTGGGGGTTGCTTAGAAGCTGTACAAATGACAGCACCTGCCACAGACAAGGATCGTCAAGAATTTCTTAAGAAAGACGCAAAGGCACAAGATATGATAGTATCATTCATACATGATGACTTTTTGGGGTATGTGCAAGGAAAAGTACCAGCTAAAGAAATGTGGGATGCATGATGACATGTTTTGAACGTAAGTCTACACAAAATCAAACGTTAGTTCGAAAGGAATTAGCTTGTTTGAAATTAAGAGATGGTGATGAATTAGATGCTCATTTATTGAAATTTGAGGCACTGGTACGTGATTTAAAAGCTGCTGGTGCAAAACCTGAAGATGCTGATTTGGTTTCACAACTTTTCCTGACCCTTCCAGAATCCTATGATGCAGTTGTTACTGCAATTGAAAGTTTACCTAGTGAACAAATTAACATAAATACAGTGAAAGTAAGATTACTAGCCGAAGAAGCCAAAAAGAAACACAGGCAAGTACCAGAAGTTGTTGAAAATGTGACTGCTTTTGTGTCGAAAAAGAGACATACTAAATTTAATGGAAAATGTCACAAATGTGGACGGTATGGTCACATGAAAAAGGATTGTCGAGTCAAAGATGCTTTTGTTGCTAAAAAAGGATCTGTAAGTTTTATGGCAGATAGAAATAAGTTACCGAAATCAATACTGAAGACGTTCTATTTACGCTTGATTCTGGAGCATCAGATCATTTTGTAAAGGATAAATATATTTTTAATAATATAAGAAAGCTTGATGATCCACGCGTTATCAGAGTGGCTAATGGTGAATCAGTTGTAGCAAATCATATTGGTGAAGTATGTTGTATTAGTAATACTGGAATTGAATTACATTTGAAAGATGTCTTATACAGTCCTGACTTCCATGAAAACTTAATGTCAGTTAATAAAATAGTTAATGCTAATATTAAAGTAAATTTTAATAACAACTATGCTATACTTGTGAAAAATAATAATGAGTTAGCAAAATGCAGACGAGTGGGAAATTTATTTGAGATAAAAGTTAAAATAAAATTTCAAAATGTCAATTAACCAAAGATGAATATGGTGAGTTATGGCATAAACGAATGGGACATATTGGTAATCAATCCCTAAATGAATTAATTAAACATGATATGGTTTATGGTATTCCAAATGTCGACTTGAACAGATTTTGTGAAGTATGTGCTCAAAGTAAACAATGTCGTAAACCATTTGCAGGTACAAGGGATCGAGCTACTAGAGTTATAGAGCATATCCATTCTGATGTTTGTGGACCAATATCACCTGTGGCGTATGATGGTTGTAATTATTTTGTTACATTCATAGATGACTATACTCATTTCACAAATGTTTTTACTATCAAAGAGAAATCTGAGGTATTTGAAAAATTTAAAGAATATGAAGCCATGGTATCGGCCAAGTTTGGTAGAAATATTTCGATGCTTACAATAGATAATGGTGGTGAATATAAATCAAATATTATGTTAACTTATTATAAAAACAAGGGCATACAGTTAGCTGCATCTATAGCTTTAACACCTCAACAGAATGGGGTAGCAGAAAGGTTTAACAGAACACTGGTTGAAAAAGTTCGTGCCATAATGATCGAAGCTAATATACCAAAGTATTTGTGGGTAGAAGCAGTATATGCTGCAACATATATTATAAATAGAAGTCCAACTAAAGCATTAACAACTAAAAATACACCGGCTGATTTGTGGTTCAAAGCAAAACCTGACCTAAGTAAGTTAAGGGTTTTTGGATGTCTTGCGTATGCATGGGTCCCAAACAAGAAGCGAAAGAAACTGGATCCTAAGAGCAAACCATACGTTATGATTGGTTATAGTCACAATGGGTATAGACTATGGGACAAAGAAAAGTGTAAAGTAGTTCTGGCTCGTGATTGTAAATTTAATGAATTTAATTATCCGTTTAAAATGGTTAAAAATAAGCCGAAGATTCCAATTATTCAGCGAAACGAGCAAGAGGGGGATATAGATGAAGACTGTGTCGTTTCTGAAATTAATGATGCTGTTAATCAAGAATCTTTTTCAGAAGAATTAGAAGAACCAGAATCGGTTCATATTGAAGATCAAAATGAAATAGTAATTGAAAATTCAGATTCTATTGAATTATCAAATTTACAACAAAACAAATGCTCACCATGTGATGTTCCAAGACGTAGTGAACGACAAAGAAAACCTCCAATAAAGTTTACAGATTATTTCAATACATTATTTGAAGCTGTTAGCGATGTGCCAATTTCAAATTCATATGCCGAAATTAATCAAAATCCTTATCGTGAAAAATGGTTAAATGCTGTGGAAAAAGAATTAGATTCGATGAAGAAGAATAATGTTTGGTCAGTAGTGAATAAACCTGCGAATAAAAAACTTCTCAAGACAAAGTGGGTGTTTGTGATTAAAACTGACGAAAATGGTAATCCAGTTCGATACAAAGCTAGACTAGTAGCAAAGGGTTTTCTTCAAAAGTACGGAATTGATTATGAAGAAACATATTCTCCAGTAGCAAAACTTACTACTTTAAGGACTGTATTAGCAATTGGAGTAAATAAAGGTTATAGCTTTTACCAGTTAGATGTAAAAACAGCTTTTCTTCATGGCGAATTGAACGAAGATATTTATATGGAAGTACCTGATGGTTTGAATACGAATCCAGGTATGGCATTAAAATTGATAAAGTCTTTATATGGGTTAAAGCAGAGTCCTAGATGTTGGAATGAAAAATTCAACTCTATTTTGGTTAATCTTGGATTTAAAAGGTCAAATCACGACTATTGTTTATATATAAAAAATTCAAGATGTGGAATGATTTATCTTTTGTTATATGTTGATGACGTACTACTTGCCGGAAGTGATGAAAAAGAAATTAATGAAATTAAAAGAAAACTGTCATCTATTTTTGAAATGTCGGATTGTGGTGAGTTAAAGTACTACCTAGGCATGAAGATAAAATATAAAATAAATGGTACAATGCTTTTAAGTCAAGAAGCGAGTATAGAAAAGCTGTTGAATAAATTTGGCATGATAAATTGTAATCTATCTGAAACTCCAATGGAAAAAGGACTACAACTTCCACGAAATAACCATAATGTTTATGACTGTCCATATCGGGAATTATTAGGAAGTCTTATGTATCTAATGTTATGTGTACGACCAGATATATGCTATGCTGTTGGTTATATGGGAAGACATCAAGAAAGTTATAATGAGGTACACTGGACTGCATTAAAAAGAATTTTAAGATACCTACAAGGAACTAAAACAATGAAATTAAAATATGACAAAAATATAACCAAAGATGTTCTGGTTGGTTTTGTTGATGCTGATTGGGCATCTGATATAGAAGATCGTAAATCAACAAGTGGTTATGTTTACTATGTATTTGGATGTCCTGTTTCATGGTCAAGTAAAAAACAAACAACTGTGGCGACTTCATCAAGTGAAGCTGAATATGTGGCTCTAAGTTGTGCAACTTCAGAAGGTATCTGGCTGAAGGGAATACTAGAAGATTTGTGTATACTAAACTCGGATGATTCGTTTAATTTGTATGAAGATAATGCAGGGTGTATTGCTATGGTGAAAAATACTGAATGTAAAAGAAGTAAACATATTGACATCAAACATCATTTTATTCGGGATTATGTAATGAAGGGAATTCTGAAAATTGAACATGTGTCAACAAAGAAACAAGTAGCTGATATTTTTACGAAGGCTTTAGATAAGTCAACATTTGTTACAATTAGAAGTATGTTAAAACTATCTAATTGAGAGGGGGTGTTGTTTTACTGCTATTATTATTATTATTTAGGTTACTGTAATATACTTTGTTTCTTGAAAAACTGTTCAATTTAATTTACTTCGAAATAATTGTATTTTAGATTTTTTATTCTGTGAAAACTTTTTAAGAGTTCTGACGTGTTCTTGTAAATTATTTAAATAAAAATAAATTTCGTTATTAAAAATAAAAAAATATTCCATCACTTTATTGAATAAACAACAAATGAAACACATTTCAATTAATTACTTATTTGATCGTCTTTCCGTCGAATTACTTCCATACTTCTACGATCCATAGAATTCAAAAGATTCTCACTTATTTCAGGCTATTGAAAATCCATTCTTCGTCAATTTTTTCAGAGAGTGTTGTTATTTCTTGGTCGAAAATCACCAATCTACTTCTTAAAGTCCCAGAACAAATGCTTTGTGAGGTTTAAGTTAGTTGATTGCTTAGGTTGTCCAGCGATTATTTGGTATCGTTTTTTTTTTTTTTTTTTTTTTTTAAGCGTTTATTTAGACAAAATTCATACTATTAAACTATAAATAAACAAATAGTAAGAGTATCTTAATATAATACACTGTCCCATATTCGGGCTCTCAAGTATATTTAATATATAGATTTTCATTAATTTTTTTTTTAGAAACATGTAATATAATTATAAATGACACATAAATATGTACAGACAATATAATTTTTGTAATGAAAAAAATGGGAAAAAATATTACTTTGATATTTCTATAATAAAAAGTTTAGTCAAGAGTAAAATTTAAAAGGGGAGTTTTTAGGTGAGCCACCAATATTTTTTTTTATGTATATTAGGAAATATGTTATTATCTCCTGAGTAAATGTTTTTATCAAATCTACTATTTTCAGTTGTGAGTTGGTTGCAATGTATAGCTTTATCGTTGGCTCTTCTATATATATGATAGAAGATAGGAATGCCTATTTCGTTTTGAATAAATCCTTTATGGTCGAGGTATAAAAAGGCTTCGGGAGGAACAAAGCCACTTTGCAAGGTTTTAGTTATATATTCCTCGTTGACATAAAAAGGGGCCATAATTAAATTGTTGTCATAGCAATTACAGCTTTTTGCAATATAGTTTCGAATGAGATGTATAATAAAATTATCAATTCTCCCTATTTTTGCTGCATTGTATAATTTTTTGTTTGATACAAATTTTATATAGTTGCTTTCTGGAGATCTATAAAGAGAAGTACATGCTCTCAGACATTTTCTTTCAAAAACTCTTATTTTTTCCATAAATGATGGAGAAATGTTGAACCAAATTTGGCAACCATACGTTAAAATAGGTCTAACCAATGATTGGTACAATAGAACTTTAACCCTTGGTTTGATGTAAGGGGAGTAAAATAGTTTTTTGTAAATGAAAAATGCGTTTCTTGCTTTCGGTATCTGCAGATTTATGTGATTGTTAAAATATAAGAACTTATCGAGGTTTATTCCAAGATATTTAACGACTTGTTTATTGGGAATCTGTATATTGGAATTCGATTTTATGCCAAAATCTCTCCATTTTGTTTTAATGTTATTGTTACACTGTCCAACTGGAGGGCGAAATAGAATGGTTTCGCATTTGTTGAAGTTAATATTCATTTTCCAATCTATAGCATATTTTTCAACAATATTAAAGTAAGTTTGCAATTTGTCATTAATTTTCTCTATTTTGTTATCCGCGTGATAAATAATTATATCGTCCGCAAATGCAATTATGTTGTCGACTTTTGCCAAAAGGTCATATATAAATAAATTAAATAAAATAGGAGAATTAACTGTCCCTTGCTGGAGTCCATTGAAAATTTTAAATTTATTTGTACTTATATTATTTCTATTGCATACTACAAACGATTTGTTGTTTAGCATGTTGTGTATAAGTATTATGAAATATATTGGAATTTTATATAAAAATAGTTTATATATTAAGCCAGGTATCCATATGCTATCGAAAGCTTTTTCGAAATCTATCAAGCAGGCACCTGTACATAAGGACTTATTTAGATTCCAATGAATATTTGAAACAAGTAAATGCGTGGCATGGATTGTAGAATGCTTGTATTTAAATCCGAATTGCTTATCATTAATTAGTCGATTTCTTTCACAAAAATTTACTAAGTTATTGTTTATGCAAACTTCAAACACTTTACTAATGTTTGGAAGTAAACTAATAGCTCGAAGGTTTTTTGGGTTACTTATGTCTTTATCTTTTTTGGGTAGGATAACAACTTTTGCTATTTTCCATGCATTAGGAAAGTATGAGTTGTTAAGCATGTTATTGAAGATAGTACAATAATCTAGAATCAATTCATCCGGAATATTTTTTAATATAATATTGGGGATATTATCTATGCCTGAAGAAAGTTTTTTTCTCAAGCTTTTGAATATGTATAACAATGAATCTTTTGTTATGAAATAATTTTCAGTCATGGAATCATTTATCTCATTTGCCTTTTTATTTTCTGAAAATATTGAAAAAGAGGAGTGATTATTTTCATATTCAGTTTTGGTTTGCAAAAATCTGTTGAAACAACTAGTAACTTCAACATGCAAGCTGTTTTCCGGATTAATTTCTTTAACAGAATGAATTGATTCGAGATAACTACCAATGGTATTCAATATTTGGTTTTGGTCATTAATTATGAAATTATTATTTTCATCATTCCTTTCGAGATCTTCCGGTGCTATTCCCGAATTTCTTATCAAAAATTCTTCATTTTGAGGTATTTGTATACTATTAATATTTAATGGTTGGAATGATCTAAGATGTTTTTTAACTTCGCAAAACATATGTGAGGGATTCTTATGGTCAATATTTGAGAGAATTTTTTGAAAATGTGTATTGACAGCTATTATAAAGTTGTCGTTTATAAGTTTCCTCATTAATTTAAGTTTGCCTTTTAGCAAGTTCAGTTCCGTTGGTGTTAATAAGCATTCAAATCTGTTGTGTTTTTTGATAAGAGTTAAAATTTTACTTTTTTCTGATTGTAGTTTTCTTATAGTTAGGTTTGTAAATTTTTCTGTTGAATCATAGCTTTTAAATTTTGGAACTGATTTTTGAATTGAATTTGTTATTATGTCATTTAATTGAGTTAGATAAAGATCTATTTCTGAATTAGTGAGGTTTTTATTTTTTGGTATAGTTTCTTTATTTTTATACTCGCTTATAGCATTGTTTTTGAACTTTTTCCAGTTAGTTCTTTTGTAATTAAATTGAGAATCTTGAATTTCTTTAAATAGAGTGATTGGATTATCATTTTCATCGCTTAGTACTATAATTTGTAATGCGTTATGATCGCTATCATAATCAAGAGTTCTAAGGCAGTTTAATGTATTATTCTCTTTTTGTATGCATAAGCGAGAGTCAGCTATACACAGATCTAGAAAAGAACCACAACGAGGGTATGAAGGAAAAATCGAAGCGTATAAATTACATCTAAATTGGATTTCATTACAAAATAACCATTCTTTTAGCATATTGCCCTTTACGTTATTTGAGTCGTTTCCCCAATCTGTATGTTTGCAATTTAGGTCCCCCGCGAGTATGTAGAAGTTATTAGGGTTTTGTAAATTTAAGGATAGAAAGAGTTGTTGCAATTCAAGTTTTAGGTTATTATTATTATTACCTGAAGGATAATATGCCGATATTACAAACAAAATTTTATTTGCAGGCAATGGTATTTTTAATATACATGTTTCCAGTACTTTAAAAGAGTTTATAGTATTATTGGTAAAGTTCTTATATTTAATGTCTTGTTTTATTAAAATGGCCGTTCCACCTCCCCTTGTAGAATTTACTCTGTCTTTGCGAATAAGATGATAATCTTTAAAGTTAATTTTATGTCTGTTATTAAGTTTTGTTTCGTTCAGACATACTAAGTCCGGATTATATTTATTGACGAAATTAGATAAATTAAATCTCCTACTTAATTTTATTAAAGAATTAACATTAATTTGAATTATATTTAGACTTTTTGTAATTTCTTCAGCCATGATGATAATTTAATTTTCTAACATTGTGAAAATAGAATCTATTCTGGACGCTTGTAGCTGTAGTTGCTTATGCAAATTTATAATTTGGTTTGAAAGATTTTGCATAGAATTTTTAAACTCTTCTAGTACAAGTTGTATTGGATTAGTGTGGTTTTCATTTTGTAAATTGTTGTTTTTTAAAGCATCAGCAAAGCTTATGTTGGGATTTATATTATTTGCTAAAATAGAAGTTCTCCTTTGTTTTAGGATTTGTTTTTTGGCACGAATCTTCTTCTGAAGGTCTTTATATTTTTCACATCCTTTATACGATGCAGGATGGCCGAACTTACCGCACAGCACGCAGAACAGTTTTTCCTTCTCGTTGTTAGCGACGTTATTCAGAGCACATTCGCCAATTTTATGGTTGTCGTTACATTTGACGCATCTCGTAGCTAGGAAGCAATTTGCAGCACTATGTAGGAAACTTTGACAATTTCTACATTGGGTGATTTCGGGTTTCCTTAAGGGTTCCCAGCGTATATAACGATGCTGCAAACCTTTTATTGCATTTAGTTCATTAGCTTTACTATCTCCACTAATTTGGACTAAGTATATTGGAAGATCATAGCTACCACTAACAGATTTTTTTGTAGTGAATTTACTAACCTTTGTAAATTTTAAATTTTCATTTTGTAAATTAGATAGTTCGTTGAAAATTTCGTTTGGGTCAATATTGGCACTTAGGCCTTTTAATAAATAAGTTTTTGTTTTTATATTTTTAGGAGTAAAAGTAAAAAATTTTGTGTTTGTTTTTTGTAAATAAGCTTTTACTCTATTGTAATCGTCCATGGATGAGACATAAAGAGATATTTTCTTATTTCTAAACTCTCTTATTTTAAAGTCATTTATTTTTAAACCTTTTTTAATAAAATTAATGAGTTCATTGGATTCCACATCGAATATATTCATAGGTGGGATTTTTTTATTTTTGTTTTGGTTGTTGTTTGTTATATTTTCATTATTTTTGTTACACTCACTGTTTAAGCTATTATTTAATGTGTAGTTACGAGAAGTTGTTGCTTTTTCGTTCTCTTGCACATGATCTTTAAATTTTTGTAGATATTCTTGATTGCATTCACTGTCGTTATCAAGAATAGCATAATAATTGTTTTTTAGTTGTTTAGCCATTGTCTCACTCAACGAGTCATTTTTTCTTTTTCTGTTATTTTCTGTTTTTGCATTATTTTGTGTTGATGTATTATTTATGTTGTTTTTAATATTTTTAACTAATGAGTTTAGAGCATTAAGCTCACTCATAGTTTTTAAACTGTTATTTTGTTTATAATTTGTTGTTTAAGAGTCTTTTTCTCTACTTAAAACAATAACGCAATAATGTAATGCGTTGAACAATATAAAAAAAAGCACAAAAAATTGAAAAAAAAATTTTAAATTATTGATCTCCGCTATATGTCCGTCTCTCATGACAGTCACGTGTCAACCTATTTGGTATCGTTGTCCTTCATAAATTCCCATATTAGAGAAATTTCCTCTTGCGCGAATGTAAGAAATGTTGTCCTTAAAATACTCAATACTCAACTTAAGTTTTCCTAACGCAACAAAACATTTTCCAATTTATGAAGGTCGATGTATTGGGCTGCGAACGCTAATCTCCATTTAATGTTTTGGGTGGACAACAGTGGTACCTTTCGTGGAATAGTGTGGGTAAAATTTATTTATTACCATTGACTAGGTGAACATTTTCAGGACAAAATTAATAAAATTCTTACAAAAAAATAAAAATTTACAATTTCATAACCTAAAAGTAAAGTTTTATTCATTTTTACTCATGGTTTCTGTTTGTCTGCTTGTCCGTCGAAAACTTTTGGATCGATTTTTAACCCTTTTCCCGTGATCCAATCGAGCAAGCAGACTCGTGGCGACTATAAAAATGACAAATTTTTGTTAAAAATATAATTATAGTGAAATTTTGGGTTTTTTGAAATTTTAACGTTTTTTTTTTTTTAATTTACAAAGAAGAGTTAGTTTTTTAAAATTGCCGTTGGAAAAAATTATAAAATGTTCAAGTAGTCGTGTCCACACAATTTTCATTTATTCCATAAATTTTATCTGAACGGGATATGGACTGATAAAATAACTATTTTGTTTCACACAAAACTTTTTTTAGGTCACACTAGGTATTCGAAATAAGATCGCACTGAATATTCGAATTTACTCTACCCTACACTCAGAAAAAGTCCCAAGGCTTTCTCTATTATAGTACTCCAGTTATATGATATTAAATATTTACTTTGTATTGTGGTGCCATTGGTCAGATCCAATGGTTCCGATGCTTTCACTATTACAGTACTCCAGATATATAACATTAAATATTTTCTATGTATGGGATGCCACGCCCACTTATCTGATCTCGCCCATTTTTTCCGAGTACTAACATTGATAACTTATGAATTCATGCAAAGTTCCGAGGCGTTCGCTATTACAGTACTCTAGATATATGACATTTAATATTTACTTTGTATGGTGGGTGCAAGTCCATTGGTCCGATCCCGCCCATTTTTCCGCGACTCTTAAAATTAGTATAATATGTACATGTACATAGTTTCAGAACTCTTGCTGCGTAGTACTCCAGATATATGTTAAAATTATATGTTAACATTTGATTTTGTATAGGAGGGCCACGCCCACTTGAAAAATCCAAAAAATATAGCCTACTGTTCCTGCTGTAAAAATTTCAAGACGATCGATCCAGTGGTCTAGCCTCCTATAAACCGCAAACAAACAAACAGACAAAACTCCATTTTTATATAAGATAAATATTAGAATTTCAATTAATAAATTATTTGTTCGAGTTCTAAGTAAATGTTTTTTTATGAATGAAAACATAGCTGTTAAAGGCCAGTTTACACTATCACACTTTGTAATACGATCTGTCAGAAATTCGAGTATTATGAAAAAGTCGTATAATGTAAAAAGCTTTTGTTATGAAATTGACAGTCTGTAGGATTTCATTTTCGAAGTCCGATGGTTTTTGAAACATTTCTAAAAACTTGCCATTTTCATCGGACCAGAGTTGTTTTTTTTTTGGTAATATTAAAAAAATGGTAAACAAAAACAAAGAAAGTGAAAATAAAATATAAATTTCAAAATAAATTTGCTTATTATTCTAAACAGCTGTTTTCATAAGACTTGAGTGTTATGGTGTAAATGGCCTAAGTATGCAGAAATAATGTCGGTACGACTTTATGACAGTCCGATGAATTTCATCGGATTTTTATTTCGAAAAATCATACGACTGAGTGGTATCATGTAAATTGGCCTTAAGTAATCATTAGTAATCGTAATACACTAGTCGGCATAATTATTGTGACATACGCAGCTGTAATGTTTTCTTGTCCAGTTCGTTTGATTGCATAAACTAACGGTACACCGGTTATGTTCAAAATAAAATCCATATTTATAGCTATACGCGTGCACAATATTTTGTCGTTTACGCTTTGCATTCCCTTTCTGTTTATAAGAAAGCAAACAGACAACGAATTGTTTCGTGGCATAAGTATTTTGACAAAATCTTTCTGGCAGTGTTCGCACATCTTTTAGCAAGTGACAATCAAAAAACTTTGGTATTGAAATTTTATTGACATTTTTTTTATAATATTCAAATAAAATATTGAACAAAAGTTATTGGAGACCATGGGAAAAACGGCTGAGTTAAGCTGTGTTGCTAGAGCTTCAATATCGGCAATTTGTATTCTGCCGTCGCAATAAAAGACATTGTAATTGAATTTAATTTTGTTATTGAATTAAACAGTGCACTATCAAATTAACAAATTAAGGAACATAATGACATCAGAAACTTACCTAGATCAGGTGATAAATGCAAAACAACGCTAATTGAAGACCGAATACTTCTGCGGGAATT
The DNA here is from genome assembly GCA_963682025.1 of Cordilura impudica. Classification (NCBI taxonomy): domain Eukaryota; kingdom Metazoa; phylum Arthropoda; class Insecta; order Diptera; family Scathophagidae; genus Cordilura; species Cordilura impudica. Next base: position 83,068,511 of record OY821517.1, read on the forward strand.
TCACAAAATTATTCAACTAAAGCCTCAATCTGCTGCAAATCAATGAAATGTTCGGCCAAGAATCCAATCAGTGAGCATAGTGTTCGGCGACGTTTAAAAGACGGAGATTTTAAAACATACAAAGCAAGAAAATACTTAAATCTGAAACTCTTTTTAGCAAAAAAAAAAGTTCTTACCTTTCGTGATTTTCGAAACTTAAATGAAATGTTTCTTAACCAATGTATATACAGTATGGATAATATTAATGATCAAGTTACATTCTTGCAAAACAAACTAACGTCAATCTTCAATGAATGTGTACCACAAAAAACGAGAACAATTAAAGCTAAACAACCTCCTTGGTTCAATTCCGCTATAAAAAATCTTATTGATAAGCGGGAACTAGAATATAAAAGATGGAAAAAATATAAAACTTCCGAACTACATCAATTATTCAAAAACTTAAGAAATAAAGAAGTACATCTGATTAGCGTCGCAAAATCAACATATTACAAACAAAAGTTCTCTTCGGCTGTCGGATGTAAACAAAAATGGAAGAAAATACGGGAAATTGGTTTAAATTCCAAACCTATACATAACATTAATGTGGATATTGATGTAAATGTCCTGAACCGGAGTTTCGTTGAAATCTGTGTAGATAAACCCAACCAGAATCCCTCTGAGAGTATATCCACTGTGTACATCGAAAATAGTTTCTCTTTTCGATGTGTTGATCAGTATGAGGTCGTGAAAAATTTTTCGGCTATTAAGTCAAATGCTGTTGGTGTAGACGAAGTAAACCCCAAGTTTATAAAAATAGGTCTTCCAAAATTATTACCTATTTTCACACACTTATTCAACACAGCTCTTATGAAATCTACCTTTCCAGATATGTGGAAACATTCCAAAATAATACCAATTCCTAAAGCAAATAACGGCAGGGTAGGAGTTGTATTACTGCATTGGTCGACGTGGTTGAACATCTGAGAAGCAAACTTGATTGTAAATTATCTCTTTTCTTGTGCTTTTGGATCATAGCAAAGCATTCGATACCGTCGACCATGCGATACTTATTTCTAAGCTCGATAAACTTTTCAATTTTTCTATATCTGCCTGTAGACTTATTCGGTCATTACCTCTCCAATAGATATCAATCTGCATCTCTTTATGGAAAAACCTCTGAAGCACTAAATGTTGAAAGAGGAGTACCACAAGGTTCAGTACTTGGGCCCTTACTTTTCTGCATGTACATAAATGATATATCAAATGTTCCCCAATACTGCAATATCCATATGTACGCAGACGATGTTCAACTATATGCTAGTGCTAAATGTACGGATGTCAACAACTGTATAGGATCTATTAACAACGACTTAACGAACATTCATAATTGGGCTAGGTTTAATGGTTTGTGTCTAAATCCAACTAAGTCAAAATGTATACTCATATCGAGAAATAACGTGACACTCGAATTTGACGAGAATATAAAAGTTGGCGATACAAATATTGTTTTCGTTCAAAGCACAACAAATCTAGGAATAATTTTCAATACTCAACTTTCATGGACAAACCACATAAACTCTGTTGTTGGAAAGGTACATGCGATGTTAAGGAATCTTTGGGCTGTCCAATTGTCAACGCCATTTGAGATAAGAATGCTTTTAGCAAAAACTTATCTTATATAAGCTCGATACGTTTTTAGAAAGAAAAGAACTGATAGTATATCATTATATTCATACAAACTGTATGATGTGCGCTTTGATGACCTACTAAAAAACCGATGTCTTACTCTGATGCATAAGATTATTCATTTGGCTGAACCAGATTATTTATTTAAGTTAATAAATTTTGCAAGATCACATCGTGGAAAGAATCTTGTCAATCCATTCTTTAATTATGACTCTCAAAGAGACAATTCTTTATCTATACAATTGGTCTTTGGAACAAACTACCTAATACAACACAGACAATTAGCAACACACATCGTTTTAAAAAGGAATTATTAAAATTATGTGCCTAAAGTAGTATATTTTATTTAAAGTTTCAGTTTTAAAGTTTAATATTGCAATGTTTCTTGTTAAATTTTTTTCCTTTTTTGTAATTTCTTTTATTCTTGGAAACTCAAATTATAAACTATTAAAAATAAATTGAAATTGTACCCATTTGTAATAAATGTAACTTAAATCCTACTATCGTCTAACACTGTAACTTATAAGAATTTATTCTTGTTGTGTTAGAATTACAAAAATTAAATAAATAAAATAAAAATAAATAAAATAAATACCTCCATATCAGATGTGAACAAGCTGAAAATATTGACCTTCCCAAAGGAGCATCTTCAGAAGCCAAAAGAGTTTTGGAGAAGCGTTCTATGGACAGATCAAAACTCCTATGAGTTCACTTATCAAAACAAAAGATTTTTGTAAGGCTGCCACAGTACGAAAGCCAAAAAGCGAGCCATGGTGGAGGCTCTGTCATGTTTTGGGGGTACATCGCGAACAATGGGTTGGGTGGCTTGGTTCCCAATATATGAGCAACCTAAATGATAACACTTTCCCTTCCGGTGACAGGTTGATCGGAAAATCATTTATCCTGCAACAGGACAATGCCCCATGCCACAAAAGCAGGATGATATCAAAATATTTGAAGGATGTTAGTGCTACTACTCTGGGACGGCCACCCTAAAATCCGGACTTGAATACAATTGAAAACGTGTGGTCTCTTATCAAACGTAAAAGTATTGGTTATTTACATAAAATCAAAGAAGAGACAATTGCCGAAGTCACTTCCCTTTGGAATGAGATATCCTCAGGGATCGTTCAAAATTTACTGGACTCAGCTCCAAGACGCCTTCAGAAAGTTATTGAAGCCAAAGGGGGCTATACATTTTATTAACTCATAATCAACATTCTATACATTTGTTAAATATTAAGCTTATTTTTTTTTAATAATAACAACTTGTCAAAATACTTATGCCAACACCTCAATATTACTTTCATTCATATCTTTTTAATTTTTTATGAAAGAAACTCTACTGAGTTATTTTTTAGTTTATATTAGCAATATCTAAACAAAACAAAAAAAATATTTATATGCTATAAAGACAACTAAAAGTTGAATACAAAAATGTATCATTTTGTTTTTGTCAAAATAATTATGCCGACTAGTGTAATTACTAATTATATTTTTTCTTTTTTTTTTTTTTTTGAAAGGTGAAGTAATGATTTAATTACGATTATATTCAGTTTTGTAATCGTATTTATGATTACGATTACAAATAATCTAAAAATAATAAGAATTACTTGGAATTATCAAAAAATAATCAAAAGTAATCAAAAAATAATAAGTAAGTAAAAATAATAATTTTTGATCTTATCCTTTGTTTTTCTATTTGGCGTCTAAGTGCTTTTTATGTATTAAAAAAGGAAAAAAAAAGCTTTTTTTATACGCTTGTATACCCCAGCTGAGTACGGTACGTACGGAGAAATTAACCCCCGAATTATTTTTAATAAATTATTATAACGATTTAGAAAATATAAACTGATTGTGTTTTCTTTTCTGTTCAATCATTTTTTCGAGACAAATATTATCAAATTAACAACTACTTTAAAAGATTACTTTTTATTATTTTTTATTATTTTAAAAATATATTGCATTCGCACTTATTGAATGTCATTTTGTCCACATATTGGAGATTTTAATATCTATTTAATTTTTAGTATTAGTACATTTCTATGTTTTTGAATTTTATAGTAATTTGTTTTCACACATTTTGTCATATTGAAAAATTACTCAAATAATATAGCGGTATTTTCAATTCTTGCTATGTACCAGTATTTTGTTTTGTTTTTTTTTTTAACTTCAGTTGTGACCTATTTGTACCTATACTATTAGTACATTATATTGTTTGTGTTAGATTTATAATTACATTACTTGTCAACAAAATACTTTCTGTAATTTGTATCAAAGATCTTCGATATTTTTATATAAAAATAATGTTAATAAAAATTTCATTCTGTTATTAAATTTGAAACAACACGTTATATATTACTTTCCTTGGGTTCCGATACTTTGGTGAGTAATGTTGTAATCGTTTGTTGTAAACTTTTAATAATAAAATTTATTTATTCAAAATGTCTGAACGTTGTTCCGAAAGCAATTTTTCCGCAGACGAAAATATTGAGGATCCGGACTTTAATCCATCTACATGTAAAAAGAAAAGGTCAATAAGTGATGAATCTGAACCGCTCCTCAAATAATTCTGTGTAAATTCGCTGTCTGATACACCAAAAAGCAGAATCCAGGAGCTGCAACAAATATCCTCTGTTATTTTGAAAATGCAACAGCAGTTAAGAGAAAGGTTTCAACAAAATTTCATATTTCAGCCTGGGGCAAATATCGCACTTGCGGTAACAGTACTAACCCCAAGCATCAACATGAAATGGCTCAAGATGTTGCAGAGATTAAGTCCAGAAATGCCGGAATTATCTTTCGATAATATAACCAGGAGAGTTTTGTATACATTTTACAGTTTTTACGCAAAAAATTGCAATACATATAATTTTGAAATGATTTTAATGTTGGTGGTAATGCATACATTAAATTAAATTTTTTAAACGTTAAAGATTTAACTTTGCAGCTGATGAAATTGAAACAAGTTTTTCTCCACAAGATCGACAACCCAAAATAAAAAATAAGTTATACAGCAATTTAAATTACAATTCGTGTGCTGATGAGACTTGGCAAATATATTATTTTCTAAAGGAAGCATATATTTATTTTACCATGCCCTTAACGTCTTCAGCTCCAGTTGAACGACTGTTTTCTTTTGCGGCAATCATTGTCTGATTTCTCGTTTTAAAAATTAGTTTTATTGAAAGCCAATTGCAATTATTTGTAAATAATAATACTAATGTACATTGAATGTAATTATTTTTCTTTATTTCTGTTTTTAGTTATGAATTACTTAAATTGTATTGTTATTAAATTAAATATATATGTGCATAATTTTTTATGCAAAAAAAAAAAAAATATGTGAGTCCGATCACAGGGGAGATGTGTAAACATCTACGGCCGTATTTATAATGAAAACTTATACAGTATCTAGCATGAGTATTATTCAAGAATGATAGAATATTCTATCATACTTGAGTATTATTTATAATGCCATTGCTGCTGCGTTTGTTAAACTCAGATCAACAACCTTTCAAACTCTGACTAAGTGTGTTAAAACAGCTGATGTGTGTCAAACTAAGCAAAACAAAATATATAAATTATTTTTAAGTGCAGACAACTATTTTTTACTTTGTGGATCTTTAAAACATTTTTTTTACATAATTTGCAAATTAAAATAATTTTGTAAATATAAATTTAAAAAAATGAAGTGAAATCACACAAATTGAAATGTAAACAGAGTTGATTTTCACTATATCAGGTTGCATTAATGCAAAGAATATGGTGGCATTACAAATTTCAGATCTGTTTTTAAACCTATTAGATGACAACAAAAAATTTATTAAAAAACTAAGGATAATCGGTTGACTAGTAAGAACCTCGTTGAGCACTACATGTAAACAGCACCTAACTTTTCATTATGAATTCGGGGGCTAGTAATTAATGATGGTAACGTCACTTTTTTAAAATCAAACAGAAAGCGTCATCTATGTATCATTTATAGCAAACAACTGCAGGAACTCTGGTTATACTTGTGGGGTTGTTGAATTATGTATATGTTATACTTTTATATTGTGAAATTTTTATCGTTTTACAGCAAAGGGTTGTTGAATTAGCTGAAACAATTTTATATCATAATCTTTTCACCAATACAATCCTTAGTCACACCGATTTGTCTTACGGCTCACAGCGTATCATGTGAGCTCACATGTTACGCTGTTTTTGTGATTGTATTGTGAAATATAAATTAATAATGCGCTTATAGATGTTTACACATCAAAAACATCTAATTTTGATTTATTTTTAATGTTAGAAATGCAATAGATTTTGAAAATAATCAAATATCAAAAGTAATTTGTGAAAGTAGTCGATTATTTTTTAATTCTTTTTGATTATTTTATGGTAATTACAAGTAATTCTTATTATTTTTAGATTATTTGTAATCGTAATAAATGAGTAATCAAGAATTGCGCGATAGAGTATTATATAATCATTACAATTCTTTTTAACATGCGATGTAATTGATTACTAATCGTAATCGAAATTTAACAGCTCTGAATGAAACTTTGAAAAAATGAAAAAGTTCAGACATTTATATAAAAATGAGCAAATCGGTAGTCGACTATCTACATATTTCACTATTTATTTATAACAAATGTAAACAAAATATTTGAAAAACTAAACAATTTGATAACTTAATACTAAATTTTGACGTATTTTTACATTTAAATTTCTTTTGGGGGTTCTACTTTTGACTAAAGTAAAGAGTGTTATAAGCTAACTAATAGTCAGCTAATTACTATTTGATTTTAATCAGCCAACTATAATATATAAAATATAACTAGTATGTAGCTAACTATAAATTAGGTAACTTTAAGTTAGTTGAAAAGTCATGCAGAGTCGGACAATTGACTACCGTCTAGGACATCGCAATGTTAAAATAGTCAGTTTGCTTCATTGAAAGTAATCCAAGTATCAAACACCACTAGTTGCGTAATAGTTAGATCTAAGTGCATTAATAGTTAGTTGAGTTGCCGGCTGGGTATGTTTTAAATCTTCTTATTGTTGTAGTTATTGTAGTTGTATTGCACGTATCACATTAGCTTAAGCAAGTATTGCCACATATTTTTTTATCGTTATCACGATATAATAAAGAAAATCGCCAAGATAAATGGCAATATATAATCCTAAAAAACTAAAACAAGAAGTATCCTTTTTAAATAAGTATACTTTAAAAAACCTTTTTTAAAAAAGTACACTTTAACAATTAAAAATGAAAAATTAAAATGAAAATAATCGATCTCGCAGTTTCTTTCAATTTCATATAAATCAGTGTGTCAGTATACGAAAAGCTGATACGCAAACTAAAGGTCGCCATTGTACAAATATGAAAATATTAAGATGAAATTTTATCGGTTATATTTTTGTCTGTGTATAGCGACTTTAATTTCTTATCTGTTTTTATTGGTTTTGTTTTTATACCCTCCACACCTCAGTGGCAGAGGGTATATATAGGTTTGTCATTCCGTTTGTAACGCATGGAAATAAATTCCGGAGACCCCGAAACCATATATTTTCTTGATCATTATAACAAGGTGTAATGGTACGGCGGTAGTGGAACTTCCGCTTCCTGTTTCCCTGAGCCTTAATGGGTCGCTCGTGCTGGCAGGGGGCCTAGCTCGCCGGAGGGGTGGGATCTTGTTAAGACCCAGGGAAACCGCACTACAGATATTCACGTGCGATTTACAAAAAAAAAAATTGTCAAAAAAAACGGTCGCTATAGGAGGGATGGCCATACTTACTCGGGGATTGGGGACGAGGTGTTATGCCCCTTTTGCCCTCCCTACCATGTTACCTCTACTCCATCTAAATTGGAGGTAACCCACATAAATAAAGAGAAATGGTTGGGTTTGATTTTGTTTTCTACATTGGGTTATTTAATAATCTTTATTTAACCTTCATTTTTAAGGTGTTCAAAATTTATATTCTATTTAGCAAAATTTATTTTATTTTTATACCCTCCACTCTAGTGTGCAGAGGGTATATATAAGTTTGTCATTCCGTTTGTAATAATTAGAAAAAAAATTCTGGACCCCATAAAATATATATATTTGTGATCCTTATAACAAGCGAAGTTGATGTAGCGATGTCCGTCTGTCCGTCTGTCCGGCTGTCCGTCTGTCCGTCTGTGGAAATCACGATGACGGCTTCAATCGGATAGCTAGGGTGCTCCTTGGTATAAAAAATGATTCACTAACATCCTGAGAAGTTTGCTATTTAAAATCGTCCAAATCGGTTAATCTGATCCCGAGAATTGAGCGAAGAATTAAAAAGTCATGAGAAAATATGATTTGAATATGTGTTCTTGTGATAACGCCCTCAATGGGGCAGATAGGGCGCTTGTTTTTAGTGAGAATGATTCACTAACATCTTGAGAAGGTTCCTGTTTTTAAATCATGACAATAGGTTTCATAGGTGCCGAGAAATCACTGAAAAGGTAAAAAAAATATGACGTTTTCCTATATTGTTTTCCTAAATTTTGTATTTTGTCATAGCTGTGCATGTTGTTTTTGTGGTCGTTGTGTTAATAAGATAAAAATTCATCAATATCAATATTTTTTGGTGTAATATTTAAGTTAATTAATTAATAAAAGAAACTATATAAAATCAATATCAATATTCTGCGATTTTTATAACATCACAAAATGTTACAAATTGATACATACTACTGTTGCCAATATCAGAATACTATAAATAATATTCATATATTCTGTATATGTATATCCATAATAAGCGCATATTAAAATAAATCGGTATTTTATTTTGTTTTTACAAAATTCTGAAATTTTTAGAGTTGAAAAAATAGTATGGTTTTAAGAGTTGTATTTTTAGTACATGTATAAACCCTGCATACTTGCTTTCAAAAGTAGTAGGTAGGTAAGCCATAAAATATTTATTTACCCTGTAAAAAAAATTGTTGTTTAGAAAAATACTATTTTTTGTCAGATGTTAATTACAATAAATTTTTAAACTTTGTTATTTAATGTCGGAACGGAGGCAAACGCCATTTCCAAAATTTTGTTTCAACAGTTATCCACATTAAGAATAACCGCGGAGCTCAGCTCAATCAATGTGCAATGATCGAGCCTTGCCCTGGGAAACATGCGTTTATGCCTTTCTTAACACAAACGCCATTCCCAACTACCAAAAATTTTTGACACGAGCTATTCACATTATGAATAGCCGCGGAGCTCAACTCAATCATAGTGCAATGATGAAGCTTCGCCCTGGGAAACATATATTCATGCTTATCTTAGCACAAACCGAACTTCTTATGGCACATTAAAAATAAACTAATTGAGAAGTACAATTCATCATTACGGTGTATTATAATACTATTTTCTTATTTTACTAGTAGCTAGTAAACAAAGTGACCGTGTCATTGTGAACGAAATAGAATTGAAATTGTATGCAGATTTGTTTTACTTAAAAAACCTGTTTCTACAGATAGTGAATAAAATCCCAGTAAGCATTTTATGCAATAAATGATCATGTAGAGTCTTTTTGACTCATATGTGCTATTAAAACAGTTATAAATGCGCCCTTTTGCTGATCACAAAATATTCTTTTGTTGGGATTAAATATTACCTTACCCGCTCTTGAGAGTCCTTTTTATCCGCTTTTCTAATTAGTTTCGACTCATTTTTGAGTCTTATTTAATGTAATTTTTCTCTAAATCACTTTCTAAGAGAAAGCAAAAATCATTATCTAGTCTTTGTCTAATAGCGCATGTGATTAAGCAGTTTTTAATCATCAAAAGTGCTCGAAGAAGACACAGTAAGGTAATTTTTGTTAAAACAATCTTCGAAATGATGACTGGGATATCGTATATTTTTGTTAACACACAAACATATGCATAGCAGCACGAGTAAACCGAACTCAAATTGGCTTCTTATATGGGCAACTTCAAATATTTACGGCACCTAGACAATTTTTTTTTTTAAAGTTTTTTTTTGTCTGACATCAATGTCGATATGCGTGTGTATCAACCGATATTTGAGCATGTGAAATCCGTTCGTGTTAATCATTTTTATTAAACGGCGCAAATTTTACGGCGGTTTAAAGTTAAAAATTAAAAAAATATATTAAAATTACAGTTTTTGTTACAATTGAAAAAGGATAACGGTTGTGGATAATACCCCTTAAGGGCTTTCTTAGCATACTAAAATATTTGTAAAAGCTTCAATACTTTTTAAAAAAACACTGAAAAAAAATAAACAAAATTTTTTTTTTTGATCGTGTATGCATATAAAAATTTATTTAAAATTGTTAAAGATTTTACAAAATTACGGCTAGTATGAGACATAATTTGCAATATTTTGGGTAAAAACTATTTGCTTATCGCTAATGGTTTAAGAGATATAGCCATTTAAACCTTACCACTCATGATTTTTTTTACCAAATTATATATTAAGATCAGTAATACCTTTAAAATTGTTAGTTTTTTCTGAGTTTAGTATAGTATTAATATATTTTTCAATACTTACTGAGATATTTATTCTTATCCCATAACATTTTTTTTAATGTTTCGAACAAAATAAAATACCAAAAAGACTATTTCAATTATTATTTATTAATTTTTTTTATTTAAAATAGTAAATGTGTTACAAATTAAGATATAGCATCAAGATCTATCAAATACTGCAGTTTTTAATATGAAGAGTAATAATTATATAATTAAAAATATTTCAACATAAAAGGTAAAAAATCATAAAAGTACATACTTAATTAGTAACTAAATAATATGCAACGTAAGTTAATTAATTAAGTAACAGATAGTAACTATTTTTTTCGTTGTCTTTTAATTTTTATTTCGGCAATTGGATTATAATTATCAGGGCTTAGATTGTAATGATAACAAGGTGGTTCTTTATAACATATATTGCATGACAAGTAGTTAATAAATAATTTATTACTTTGGTTATTGCACCAAATGACTTGATGGATCTTCATTGAGTTCGGTGCAGGCTTTATGTCAATTTTTAAAAGTTCATCATAGTATATTATATCATTTTTGTGTACTAAGTAGCCATTCACGTTCGATTTGGTTATTAAATCGAAAATATCTTGTGCAGAGATAATATCTCTTCCGTGTAATACAGCTCGATCACATAATCCTTTCACGGTGCCTCCTATACCATCTGCAATACTTTTACCATGGCCCGAAGTTGAAAAATTCCATGTTGCCTCTTGAAGTTTTAAAATTGTGCAATGATGAAATAAGAGATAAAAATTATATTTATTTTTATATTGGGTTGCAGGGCCATCGCTTTGAAAATGAATTATTTTGACACGAGGTACATGCTCTTTAATAAGATTTAGCAATGGTTTTATATGGGCCCAAATGGATGCTGCATCGTGGCGTAGGCACTCAGAAACAGTACAAAAAGAAACACACTTTATAGTGTTTTCTAAAGGTTCGCGGAAAAAAAATGCACCGGTATGTAAAGATACTTGTTTTTTTTCCGCTCCGAAGTGTACGCTCTGAATTTCGGTTGCATATTTACACAAGTAATTCTCCGAAAAATCGACGACTACAAGAACTTCACCTTCCTTTAAAGTGTTTTTTAAATTTTGGACGAATTTCAATTGGTGGTCTGTATCATGAACATGCTTTAAATAAAAAGGTGTTTGGGTATTTAGTAACACAACTAACTCGTTAACATTGCATTTTATAGCTTCTTTTGACGTGACTTTTACGTGGTATATTAAGCCTTTAGCACCCTTTCGGTCAATTGTTTTCTGACACCACTTATAGTAAAAAGTCTCTTCTAGACCAATTTCAGCCTCCGGAATTGCTTTTTTATTGCAAACTTTGCATTCTCTATACATACAAGATTTCGAATCTAAGTTACATGCTACCATTGAAATAAAGTTATGTGAGCTAGATGAAGATAAAACCTTTAATCGGTACAACTTTTGCAGCATTAAATCAAAGTTAGTGTGTTTTTACACAAACATGTATTTCGAGCAGACATCTTACTTTTAATTATCCAAAAGGGCTTGTATTTAGCAAAAGTATTAAAGGATATTTTGAGTTTAGTTTCTTTGCAAAACTTTTGGTGCAGATTAGTAAGAGTATCTTGAAGAAATCGTTTTCGAAATACTTTACCATTTTTCCTTATAATATCCCTTTTTCCTGGACATATACCAGAGATTTGATCTTTTTGTAAAAACTGTTCAATTAAATGTTTTATTGTGTTCTTCTTACAACCTCTATTTTCTTGGAGAGATTTAAAATTTATATTTTTATTTTGTTGATAACGATTAACTATGTGATATAAAATTTTACGGCTTTTATATTTCTTTAACACTTTTCCAGAAATGATTTTGGAGTACATAGATTTTTCTTTATGAGTTACTATATTTTGTTTATTTTTAACCAATTGTTTTTCTAAAACCTCACAAAACATTAGTCGCTTTTTCACCGCACTGTGTCCTTGTTTCATAATTTTTTTTACATTTTTTTCGGGAGTGGTTTCAATTGGTTTTGATATTCTCTTAAATTTTTGTTTCCAATACCTTACGCGAGTTTTATTATCCTCAATAGTTTTTCTCATCTGTTCAATTTTTCTTCTTAATGCAGATTCCCGAGCTAGCGAACGTTTAAGCGCTTTTCGAACCCGGTTTGTTACCTTCAAACATTCAAAAGATTTTCCACATTCTTTGCAATTAAAATTGTTCTGCAAATTAGAAGCTGCAACTGACGCTTCTTTAGTTAAATCTTGGCCTTCAGTGATAGATTCTAATCCTTTTTCAATTTTTTTTAATCCGCAATTTTTTGTTTTGATGGCATTGTTTTTATTATTATTATTAGTATTGTTATTTAAAACCGAATACCTAACTGACTTTCTTACACCAGTTTGCGATTTGTTTGCTGTTTTTTTTTTTTTGCTTTTTATTTTTTCAGATTGGCGATATTCGCGTCTTTTATCGGTTAATTTGTTTCGCTTCTCAGTTTTCTTTTTACGAATTTCACGTTTTTTTAATGTGTAATCTGAAACCATTTTACTAATTTTTATTCACAACTGTTCACGCACATAAATAAAATAAACTGAATTGAAACTCAAATATTAATTCTTTGAAGCATTCAGCAAAGGCTACTGTGATCATAGAGTTTTTATAATAAAGCAAGTGCTTTAAGATGTCATTGCATCGGTGGTAATTTGACGGTTTTCGCGGTAGTATATTTCAATTGTTTTGTTGAAATTTGTTAAGGTGGCCCTGGTGAATATTGTTTAAAAATATAGTCTCACTTTCTAGGGTTTAAAAAAACGCGTTTTTTTTTGCAAATATTAATATTGGAACGATTATAAAATACTTGTTGGGATTCTGGGTTACTTATTAACCCGAATTCAAAAATAATTCTTTTAAATGTTCAAAATCAAATATTTCATACTAGGATGCTTTTTGAGGTTAGCAACATTTTGTTTCCGCCATAAAATTTTAAATCCTTAAAATTTTTTGGTGCGTTTTCGATTTTAGTATCAAGCTCAGTAAAGTCTTCCATTCTATGTACGTTTGAGCAGAATTGATACAGCGCTTTAGTTGTCACAAAGCGAAATGTGTTTGGAAAAAACTGTCGCTGCACGCGCCAGGATTGTAAAAAAATTATTTTTTTTGCACTTTATCGGTTTAGTCCGTCGCGAAGAATCTATTTAGATATCTAATCATGTTCCTATTCCATGTTTTTATATAAAAAAAAGTTTAAAAAAAATTGTTTTTTTGCAAAAATTTTCAAAAGTTCATAAAATTTTTGCGTTTAAAAATTTTAAAGTGCGTTTTCGCCTCGGAGGTGCACTTTAGGAAGTTACTCACATCACGCAATACACTAGCCAACTTAAAAAACAATTCAGATTGTCAGACGCAAAAAAGATACATTTTCAAAAAATTTACGCTAATTTCTTTTAAGTTTGTGATGTCCGTGATACGTTATTTGTGCACTGACACCAACTTGATATACCTCAAACTTTACAAAATTACGCCGTTATTTCAATTCTGCACTTAAAGCTCATTTTTATTAAACGGCGCAAAAACCCTATGTAAAATCTTCAAAAAGTTTAAGATTCCGAAAATTTTGGTTTCACTTGTAAACCACCATGCAAATTTTCACTCAGCAGCGATATCAAAAAAATTTTTTTAATGGATATATCCTCCAAGTTTATTGACTATATTTTGTATTGGTTTGGATCTGAAAGCTAAAAACTGTTACAAAGAAAACGGGATGAATGAAAAAACTCTTGCAAGTTTCAAGTCGTTTTTTTAATTTTTCGAATTTTAATTGACCACCAATTCTTAAGGTGAAGACTTTTCAACGTAAAACTTTGCACGTCATATTCTTCAAGTATAGTCATCCAAACCCTGTACAACGTTTTATTCAATTCATAAAACTTAACGAAATAAGAGGCATAGTATGTCGGTTTCAGCAGGTGCTCAAAAAATTTGAAATAACTCATATATATACAGCCGAACAAAAATGAAAATACTCACCAAAGAGTAAAGTAAGCAACAATTTCATTCAGTCTTATGGAAGCTTTTGAACAAAGCAAGTGTATGTCGCGTTGTCTTGTGAATTTTTACATTGTTTTTTAATAGGTACTAGTGATGCCAGGAGATTTTTTTCAGAAATCTCTACGCTTATAAAAAAAATTCCCTTTTTTCCCTACACTACTTTTTTTAAAATTTATTTTTAATTTGTACATTTTGAATTTCAATTATGTAAAAATAAAAAATAAGATAAAAATATCATGAGAATTACATAAGAATAATATAAAAAACATACAGATATTATAAAGAAAATATTTTTGCAATTCTGTTTAATTCATCTTTTTGATATGGTTAGATGTGCATTTAAAATTTACACAATTAAAGGTGTGTATTTTCCATATGTTAATTCAGTTTTACGATCCATACGTAATTCGGCGTGTGTGTCAAAATTGGCGTTTTACATACAATTCATAATTTTTGCGATCAAACGTACATATGTATTTCCGTATGACATAACCTCTAAATGTAAACAACAGCTGATTTAATTTGTGAATTTACAAAAAGTTATTGTTAATATATTTTTTAATTGTTAATTAATATTAAACAATTTATTTTTCTTTCAATATTTATCTTTATAATTTACTCTGTTTTTCTTTCGCCACAAGCAGTATTGTATTTTAATATGGTTGTCATGCCAAAATAGAACCTGCTCTAATTGAAAAATTTACATATGTTTTGCCAAATGTGTTGTACATAAACAGTTTTTGAAAGGGTGCACACTATGTGTACAAATTGCACGTGCTAAAACAATAAGAAAAACACAAGCAAAACACATAGTGTGAACGCAGCTTAATTAAAATGGCTTGCAAATGAGATGTTACAACTCAAACAGAATATTTGTTCTTGGTTTTCAGTGTTGCCGTTTTAGCTTTTAAGTTGCTAGATTTAGCAACTTTTTTTTGTCGTTTAGCATCCAAAATTTATCAAAAGATGCTAGATGCTAACTTAGAATCTTTTATTAATAAAAAGTTGCTTTTAGCATCTTTTTTTGATATTGTTTTTTCATAATTTTTGAATATATAATTTTAATGGTATTGATATGTTTTTATTTCTCAAAGTGTAGTACAGCAATTTTGTGTACTACTCCTTTTACCACACTGCTCGTTTCTTTCAACAAATATAACAAAACATTTTGAAATAGAAGAATGTAAACACCAACAACAGTTTTTAATGAATTTGAAAGTCGATTGCCAAAAAATATTATTGTATTAAAAAAATGCCAAAATTTTCAATACAAAACACATTAAATCGGGTAAAAGAACAGATAACCAATATATTAGAAGAGTTTAAATTTATATCATCTGAAACAGAAAAAATTCAAATCCAATGGAGTTATATCAAAGAACAAAACTGGGATACAACACTGAATACAACCTCATTATGGATTGAAAAATTCTATTGGCGAAAATCCATTTTAGGAGTTATCAATATTTGTATTGTCTATATTAGTTTTGTCTTTCTCAAAAGCCGAAGTTGAACGTTTGTTTAGTTTAATGGCTTTAGTTAAAAGCAAACTTCGAACAGAATAAAATCCGAGTTGTTATGTTCTGTAATACGTATAAAAGAAGGATTGAAATTGAAAAATCGGTGCTGTCACACTTACAATATACCGATGTCGTTGATAAGAGTCGATCGTCAGAAAAATATCAGAGCCAAGAAGAACTTGAAGATGAAGACATCACAGAAATGTTAGATTCCATAAACCAATTATTCTAATATAATCGTATCTTTTGATAATGTAATTTCTGTTATATTTTAAATAAAAAAAAAAATCCCTCTAAAATTAATAATATTTAATTTAAGTTTAAAATAAACTCAATTTGATGTTAATAAAAATTTCAGATGAAATCCAAAATAATTTTAATTAAAATTTAAAAAATATAAATCGAAACATATGTTTTATATTAATTTTTCGATTTAAAAACCAAAGAATTTATTAATAAGTATATAATTTTTCAGTATAAAGGTAATGAAATTTGAAAAAAGAATTTAGCATCCAGTACGTTTAAGCATCTTTGTTTTGCAATTTAGCATCTTTACAATTTCAAATTATGGCAATACTGTTGGTTTTAAAAGATTTTTTATAGCAGTGGTTATAAGCATGTATACTTAGATCTGATTTATGTTCTGTATTTCTTTGATATGTTTTCAGCATCATCGAAAAACGAATCGGACATTTTTCTAAAATTAATTATGTTTCTAAAATTAATTATGTTCAAATTTATAATATTTTAATGTAATGCACAAAAAAGTGTTTTTTTATACTTGTCATTGTTATTAAAGAATCCACATATTTACTTCCTTCATATTATAGAGTTATTACCAGACTTAAAAAGACTTTAAAGTTTAAAATTGAAAAAAATTATGCGATATTTAACAAATACAATCAAAATAGTTTTGACTGAAATTTTTGGCAGTTTTAGTTTTGTCTTGTATCAGTAAAATGTTCAGATATTAACTAAAAAAAAACAGTTTGTTAAATATTTTCATCTTAATTATCTTAATTAATTTAAAGACACAAAGATAGATTTAATACAATAAAAAGAAGTAAGAGTTGAAAGTTGATCTTTGCGGACTCACAAATGTGCCCTATACTAATAGGTCTGGAAAATTGAAAAGGTTTGTAAAAAATAAAATGCACCTTTATATTAAAAAATTTAAATTAAAAAGAAAATTACAAAATAAACCATTTACCTGGTTAAACTTAATATTGTTTGTAATTATCTGGATCAGGTTAGTATTTAAAATGGGATAAATCGGGAGTCATTGTGCCAATTTATGACCTAATATATGTAGACACCTCTATAAAATGCTGAAAATTCAGAGCATTTGTTGTAATAATTCAGTAATAGGTTTATCAAAGTGTTTACATACTCAAATATTTTATATACATTTGTTACAAATAGTGCAAGAAGTCCAGATATTAATGTAAACGTAAAACCCAGGTGGAGGGTATCAAAGAATCGGCATAGCCGAATTTAACACTCTTACTTGTTTTTTTTATATTTTCGCAAAATTTCACTTTTTAGAAAAATTTTTAAGTTTAGCAACATTTTATTTTCAGCCAAATTTTAATTTAGGACAATTTTTAATTTTAGCTTAATTTTAATTTTAGCCTAAGTTTAGAATTAGGAAAATTTTAGTTTAAATTTTATAATTAGAAGACTTTTTATGTAATTTTAGAAAAATTTTGTATTTAGGTAAATTTTTATATTTAGAATATTTTATATTTAGCTAATTTTTAATTACAAAAATTTGGTTTAATTAGAAAAATTTCATATATAGAAAATTTTTAAATTCTAATTAGAAAAATCTTTAGAAAAAAAATTCTCATTTATAGTTAGATAAATCTTAGGAAATTTTTGTTTTCCTTTTTTTCTCTTTTTTTTTATTTAATTTTATACCATAATTAGCAAGATTTAGGAAAAGTTTAATTCTAGGACAATTTTTTTAATTTTAGGAAAATTCTTAATTTTTAGAAAAAATTTTTAATAGTAGAAAGATTTTAATTCCAGTACAATTTTAATTTTTGCACAATTTTAATTTTAGCAAATTTCATATCTAAAAAAAATATTTGATATTAAGTTTAAATTTATAATTAGAAAAAATTTCTTAATGTAGTAAAATGTTTAGTTTAATTTTATATTTAGGAACATTTCTTAATGTAGGAAAAATATTATATGATTTTATATTTAAAAACATTTTATATTTACCAAATTTAGTACAATTTTTTTAGTCTTAGCAAATTATTTATATTTTATAAAATTTTTATTTTTAATTTAAATGTAGAAAATTATTTGTATGTAAAAATCAAAATTACCGACTTATTGTTGTTGTTGCCAGATGCCGGGGTTTTCCTTCTTTAATCCTTCACGGGCAAATTAAGCCAGATCATATATCCGGATAGAGGACGTTTTGGTTTGTCTGCCATTTTGTGTTCTTTGAATTTATGTTCTTTCACAAAGTTTAAACTACTGCAATTAAGTTCTTTTTTTTTGTACATTTATTTAAAAATTCCCTTCATTTAAATTTATTAAACTTTTAATTCTGTTTTTATTCAAAATTTTTTTTGTTCCGCAGTGTTTTTGTTTTTTTTTTTTTAATTTATTAAACTTAACTTATTTTCTGTTCTTAAATTTAATTTTATATTTCTTTAAACTTTCTTAATGTTTTTAATCTTAATTTTCCTTAACACTTTAATTTGTTTTAACTTTACTTTTAATTTTTACTGTCTAACTTTCTTAACTTTACTTTATTTAATTTACGTAAATTCTTAAACTTTATTTTAACTACATTTTTAATTTTAATTTTACGGAGGTTTTTCCCTCAACCTTTTCTTTCAAATTCCAAAATTCAATTCCACGATCACCGCGCGCCACAGTACAACATATCACTCCTTTCACTATCAAAACTTCAATGCATCGACTGTCTTTAATTTTAGTTCTATAGTTTTCTTGGGTCTTTATTTCAATTACTATTTCAAACTTTCGTAAAACTCTATTTTTAACTTTACTTGTATTTTCCACTTAAACTTCACTTAAAATTTATTTTAAACTTTACTTATTTTAAATTATAAATATTTTTTTTTTTTTTTAATTTTTTTTTTGAGGTTTTATGATTTTTCCTCAACCATTACTTTCTTAACTACAGTTTTATTTTAATTTTAAGAGGTTTTTTCTCAACCTTTTCTATCAAAAATCACATTTCAACTCCCTCACTATCAAAACTTGAATGCCTTTTTGATTTTGCTTCATCATTTAATAACCCAATTTTCTCTCCGTAAAATTTTTTTTGCACACAAAAAAATCAAACAACAAACCAGTTTGTTGTTTGCAAAAAAATTCGCAATCAATCATACGTGTAACCAACTCTCATACGTTCATTAAATTCCCTATGTAAAAAAAATACTACATCTAACGATGAGGGGAACAAGGTAAGCCAATGTTAATGGCTGACAACATGGGTGGGAATGAGAGCGTGTAAAAGCTTTATACATGAATGAAATTATGCTAACGGAGAAATATTAACACCAACTCAAGTGTTTAAAAATAGAATTTTTTGCAACAAACAAAAATTGCCAAACGATATTACCATATAAGGTGTTGTTTACATGTTATAGTTTTTTTCTTTTGTGTGATATACACTCAATAGCAAAAATTTTCGTACGGCCGTCACAAAGGGAAGTTGATTTAGCGATGACTGTCTGTCCGTCTGTCTGTGGAAATCACGTTCACGTCGTCAGTATCTAAGCTAGACCATTCGATTTTGTATAAAATCTGTTAATAAACGATCCCAAATAAAATTAACATAAAAATAAAAACATTAAAAATAAAATTTTTCACATTACCACATATTTTTTATCGTTAAAATTAAACATTAAAAATAAAAAATTAATAAAAATTAAAAATAATAAAAATTAAAAATAAAAATTTAATATTAAAAATTAAAAAGGAAAAATAAAAAATGGAAAATGAAATATGAAAAGTTAAAAATAAAAAATTAATAATTAAAAATGAAAAACTAAAAATTAAAAATAAAAAATTAGAATTAAAAATAAAAATTGAAAATTAGCGGGTAGGGGGGCGAATTTAACTGCAGGCACAGCTACTGGGGCTGTATAAGAAACAATTGTTGGGGAAATATATTGCATGGAAAACTGCAATTAAATCAAACCCAAATAATTTTCCCCACGAACACACGTACGTACCATCAAATAAACAAGAGTCTACTCTAGACTTTTTTCTAACAAATGTAGCGATTAACATGTCTGCAGTTACAGTGATAAATGATTTAAGCTCTGATCACCTACCTATTAGTAGTGAGATTGATTTAAGGTGTGTTTTATTAGATGATCGATACTACGATTTTAATAAAGCTAACTGGATCCGATTTTCAAGGTTCATTAAAAGAAATCTGGCAACAGGACGTGAAGTAAGTGAAATACATGATTGCACCCAGATCGATAGCATGATGAATATTTTCAACGAAAACATTAAAACAGCAATAGAAAACAGTGTACCCAAGCGTAGAGTTACACCATCGTCAAAACCAGATTAGTAACAGATTCAGGCGAAATTGGAAACGTTATAGGGATAGTTATGACCACCAACAAATGGCGAGATTGAACAGCCAGGTCATAAAAGAAATAAATGACTTTAAAAATGAGTCCTGAAATAGTATGCTGTCAACACCCAGCAAGATAAGTGTGAAATCTTAGCTCACAATTTTAAAATGAACCTTTGTCTTTCATCTCATCTTAGCGATACAGAAACTGCTTTAGAAGTGAACAATACAGCAGACTTCGTTCGATCAGTGGAAACAATTCCTCAAAATTGTTACTTCGTAACGCATGAGGAAATTGCGCAAATTATTAAAACTTTAAAAACGAAAAAGTCACCAGGTTTGGATCAAATTAACAATAAATGCTTAAAAAGCTACCAAAAAAAAGCTAAAATTTGTCTTACCACTATCTTTAATGGATGTTTAAAACAATGTTACTTCCCAAATTCCTGGAAAATATCCAAAACAATAGCAATACCAAAACCAAATAAACCATCTAACTCACCTCTCTCATATAGACCAATAAGTCTGCTTTCTCCTGTGAGCAAAATATTAGAAAAAATTATAAAAGAAAAATTATTTCATTTATTGATTCAAATAATATACTTCCAAGACAACAACATGAATTTAGAAGTGAACACAATACATGGATGGCAACCTTTGAAAAAAAAACAGGAATTTGGTCAAAAATAATTTTCAAAATGGAAAATCATCCGGTATGGTCCTGCTAGATATAAAAGCTGCTTTTGACTCAGTCTGGCACGATGGCCTCATTTTCAAATTAAAAGGAAGTAATTTTCCTTTAGAAATAAAAGTTTTTTGCAATGATCGTTTCAGGTATATTTGAGTAAAACTTGTTCTCAACAAACCTACATATCAGCAGGTTGTCCGCAAGGCTCCTGTCTTTCACCAATATTACATAATATTCCCAAATTGTACTTTACCTTCCCAAATTGTACTTTAATCTTTGCAGATCATACATCAATATTAAGCTCTGATCTTCACGCAGCTAGCATCGTTTCAAATCTACAAAGTGCATTAGTTGAGTTAAACAACAATGGAACATCCTAGTAAAAACGCAAGCCATATATTTTACGAGGAAAAGGAAAGAATATTTATTCCACAGTCACCGCTCAGGTTTATGAGCCATGATATTTCTTGGGAAAGTAAAGTTAAATATCTTGGAGTTATTCTAGATACCAAATTAAACTTTAATGAACATATACCCTATCTGCTCGACAAAATAAACAAAACTACACGGCTTATGTACCCACTGATAAACCGGAATTCAGATCTAAATACTGATAACAAAAAGCTAATAATAAAAGCTATCTTTCATCCCATCATGTTCTACTGTTGTCCAGTTTGGTCCACTGCTGCCAAATGTCATATCAGTAAGCTACAAATAGCTCAGAACAAACTGCTAAAAATGATATTTCGACTTCCTTGTCATTACTCCACCAGACGTTTGCATATAATTGCTAACATCGAACAAATTAATGTAAAAGTAAGCAGATTGACTGAAAATTTTATAAGAAGATGCGAACTCTCTCAACATTCCCATATTAATGAAATATTTTCATCGTAATTTTACCAATCCTCCTAAATCCTACCTACCTACCATCCAATCCTAAATTTTATCTTATACCCCTGCTTCAAAAAGGTTTTTTTTACTTTTTCCTCCACACTTAATAATTTGAAATGTAAATATTAAAACTAAATTTTAATAACTAAGTAGAAAAGGAACATACATAGTCCCTAAACTCCTAAAATATTTAATCAACTGTAAATACAAATAAATGTTACAAATAAAACATAATAATAGTAATAAAAAATTAAAAATTAAAAATAAAAAATTAAAAATAAGAATTAAAAATTTAAAATTAAAAATAAGAATTAAAAATTTAAAATTAAAATTTCAGTTTCTTTCTTTAGTTTCTTACCTGCTTTTATTATTTTTCTTTTTTGTATTAAATAAAATTGTTTTAAAATTTCCTCTTTTTAATATTAATTAACTTGTAGCCAAGACCTTCTAAGGTTGATATGAGAAACTCTAAACATTTTGTACTTTCATATTTTAATACTATTTTATGCTACGCCGTTATTACTTATTATATACAGTTTGGTGCAAAAGTGAGGCAATGTTTGAAATAAAAAGATAAACTATATTTTTTCATGGTGTTTATTAAACAAATTAAAAACTATTTACATAAATAAAAATATCAATCCTTAAAAAATAAAAAAACAATAAAAAAAAAATTAGTTCATAACTTAAGTATCTAACAAATTAACAATTGCCTAATTCGGGGCATAGCCTCACTTTTGCACCAAGGTCCTGTTGATCTAAATTTAATGGTTTTTCCAATATCTCTTAGCTTTTTTCAAAGTGGTAGCCGCATCTAATATTGGGTTTAGGGTATCAAAAATTCGGCACAGTTAACTTGTTTTGTATTAAATGTATCCTTAAATTACTAATTCAATATCAATATCTGGAAATTTTTAGCCAAGAATCATTTGAATTTTTTTTTTAATTATCGTATGACTTCTAAGGTCTCAAAACATTCTTATAAGGATTAAACTATTAGTATTATAATGCCGGCTGCATTAACTAATGAATTTCTTTGTTATTCTATGAAGTACTTAGGGAACTTATAGGTTTTCTACTCTAGTAAAAGAAAAATAATGAAATTTTTCAAATAGTAA
This sequence comes from Cordilura impudica, assembly GCA_963682025.1. Lineage (NCBI taxonomy): Eukaryota > Metazoa > Arthropoda > Insecta > Diptera > Scathophagidae > Cordilura > Cordilura impudica. Next base: position 83,091,533 of record OY821517.1, read on the forward strand.
TTTATTATTTCTATAGAAGACACGATCATTGTTTTTTTGTATTTAGAAATTATAAAAGAAACTGACCAAATTTAAATTAAATTTATCGGCAACAGTTTTAAAGTGGTAGCAACATTGGTTGTAATATTGAGATTAAGACGCAGGTGAAGCGTAGCAAACATTCGACACTGCCGAATTTAACATACTTTTTAATATTTTTCTTCATTATATCCAATATTTCACTATTCATCGAATAGCATAAATATCTATTGTTGAATATCAACAATCGTCTGTTATTGTACTACATAATTTTTTCATTCCAATTTTAAATATGAAAAGAACCAGGTAATTTTTTTTTTTTTTTGTAATTGTCGTTTTGTTTTGTTTTTTTTTTACTATATAGGAATATGCAAAACTCTATGCTGAAATTAAGGCAATACAAAGCGGGCAAATGGGCGATGAACAGCTAATAGAAATGTGGAAAGAAGTTGAAAAAGAACAAGAGATGAGAAGAATTCAAGAAATGAAATTAGAAAATCAGTTACGTGAAAGAGAGTTTAAGAAACAAGAATTGCAAAGAAGTTGGCAATCCGGTACTCCTGGCCAAAGTTCTTTGTCTAATTCTTTAAAATCTTCCACAGACACAACAACAGTAGATATGGATGTTGAAGAAATCATAGGATCATCAAAACCGATTCCTCAAACATGCATCAATTCAACACAAATACAATCGGCTACTTCTCCGCTATTATCATCCTTATTGAAATCTCCTACAACAGGTACAGCTACGAACATTGTAGGATCATCTTCTATACGAAGCACAGCTCCCACTATAACAACTTTATTGACAAGTGGATCAATACCGAATTCAAATCAACCCGCCATTATACCTTCACGAGATGATGCCGTACAATTGTTAACGAGACCGTTAAGTGGTCCTCCCCTAGATACAATACCATCTGTAACTGTGGCACAACATCTATTAAGCCCTTCACAGTCTTCACCCACACTATCAATGTTATTAGAAAAAAATAAGAATATTTCACATAATACAACAGACACAAAAATCACAGAATTGGTTGCATCTACCACTTTAAAAAGTGTAGAAACTAATGTTTGTAATGATTCTAATAATGAATCCGTTCCAATGGATATTGAAGAAGATATACCCGCGGCAAAGGTAGAGTTAACTTCAAATATACAAACAACAGAAGTTGATGATGCTGATGCAAATGAAGAACAACAGCTATTAGAAGTTTTTAAAAATATAGGAAACATAGATGAGCTTGATATTGATGTATCCGATGTTATTGATGAAGAAGTCGACTTTCTTAAGGGCGTAGATGAAGAATCACCCATTAATGATAATCTAGAACTTGAACAAAAATATGAACAAAACGTAAAGACTGATTCGAACACAGATACTGAAATCGAAACAAAAATATCACCTTCGGTAAATTTAGCTCCTAGTGAGAGTGCAAAATCATCTACACAAATATCAACCGATGTAAAATTAGAAAGTGGAGGCACTAAGGTGGATGTCATTTCGAGTGATGATTCTAATGATAACATACCATTAGCTGCTGTGGCATCTTTGGAATCCTCAAAGGATCGTTTACATTTGAATGATTCATCAAACGAGGAAGATTTTTTAAAAGATGAGGTGGAGTCTGCAATCTTAAAAAACGACCAGGATCAAGTAGAATTAGTAAATGATTCTACTTCAATTAATTCGGTGGCAGTTAAACAAGAAATGATAGAAGAAAATGAAAAATTTAATACTGAGGAAGACGACCATGACAACATGCAAAGCTCGTTGGCAGTACAAAATGATGAAATTTTTGCTGTTCCTTCAACGGAAGAGGAAAAACAAGAAAATCTTTTCAAATCTGGAATGGAAGATTCACGGGAAATTGAAGACAGCCATTCGGACCACAAAGACATAAAAAACGAAGACCAATATTTGGATGAAATTAATGGTAAGTTTTAAAGTCAAATCTGATCATTTATTTATACTATTTATTTTTCAAATAAAATTTCAGTTGATTCTACAAATATCGGAGACAAAAATGCGAATAACGAGCTGCAATTTTCGGAAACACTTGCAGTAGATTTAAACAATGAAAAAAATGACTCTTTGGCGGCCACAAAATTGCAGCCTCCTTCTACAATATTAATAGCTGATACAGACGAGAACTCATCTTCGACAGATATAAGTGTTCAAACACGTAAGGATGAAAAACAAATTACCAATAAAGGACAACAACGTAAAAGTCCTCAAGAAACAAAGACTGATGATGAAATGCCCTATCCATCTCCTCAAATGACAACTCCGAATATCAATCTAACGAGCAGTAACCTTACACCGCGACCAACAGCTTTACGTAAGCTAAGAGAACGTGATCGTTCAGAAAGTCCAATGATTGATGATGATACTACAACGCATAGTGATCATTCTACAACAAATCAACGTTCCAGAAGGCGTTATTCTTCGACGCCCGTCATTGATAGCATTCCCAACTCTCCAGCTTCTAGTGATCGTGATGAACGCGATTCGAAAACCTCCAAAAAGTCTCTATTAAGTGTTTATAATGTTTTATACTCCAGTAAATATTCCCCAACCCTACAACGAGTTCTAAGTGATGAATCGTCTTTGCATAAATTAGAAGAAATTTGTCTAAGATCTTTGGATTTTGTAACGATTAAAAAAAATATTGAAACAGGTATCATACGTTCGATATATGAGTTACAAAAAGATATACTGTGGATGTGTCAAAATGCTTTAATGATTACAAAAACTTCATCCGCCAGCTATAAAACTATTTTAGCATTTCAACAGGAATGTCAAAATATAAGAGAATTTATGGTTAACGGTTGTGAACAAGGACAGAAATTTGAGCGGGAAAACAGAGAAACTAAATCAAACAGTTCTACATCATCATCGACAGGTGGGAGTACATCAAAGGGCCGCAGTGGTTCAAGGAAAAGTTTGCGTTTGTCATGAATCAAAAATAAAATAATATAGTTTTAAAAAGAATCAAAAAACTAACTTTATATTTAAACATAATTCGTGTGAATAAACACTTAAAAATAATTCTTAAAATTAGTTTAACAAAAAAAAAAAAGAGTTCCTCAAATTTGCTTAACTATATATTAATAGATTTTGCAATCTTCTCGATGCTGAAGATCTACATACAGCTCTTCTGCCCGGACAAGCGTATTTCCTCAAACATCTAGACAATCTCAAATCGCAAAAACATAAACGTGCTGCACATGATTGTGGCCCACCCCATTCTCCATGATCGATAGCACATAACGGTTTGCCACGATAACATTTCCATACATATGGCACAAAATATTCTAAATAAGATATGCAATTACTCTGTCCGTAACATTTATCATGTACTTTGCAACAGCGATCAATGCCATCGGTTGGTGTACCATCACCTAAAAATCCACAATAACATCCATAACCTTTGTATACTAATGGTTCGCATCCAGTTGAACACTTGATCATGGAATATAAACGTAAAACGTCGCGTTTATGTTTTGTTTGAGTAGAATTTCTGAAATTAAAGTGTGTTTATGTTTTAAGATAAAAAAAATTAGTATATTGCATGTCCAGAGATTCTCATGCCTCAATAAATATAATCGGGTAAGTGTATACATTTCTTTTTATTAAATGTATTACATAGTTATATTTAATCAGAATAAATCTAGTCTACGGTTTTCTGCAACTCTAGATTTTTAAATTTTAAAAACAAAACATTAATTTATTTTAAAATGTTGATGGCTGATTCGTGTGCAGTCTATGATTAAGGTCATTTTGTATCCCCATGATATTAGACACATTTTATGATGAAGTTTTTGCTAGTGATTGCAATATCAATAACCGATTAATGGAAAAAATCGATAAAAATACTCTAAATATTATCGATAATTCGAAGCAATGAATCATGAATTCATGAATTATACTCTGGTGTACCTGTAACGTTAATTTAAAGTATAAGCAACAATAAATATGAATCCGAGTCGACATCATACTCCAACCATCTCAAATCTTTTAATTCATATCAGATTGATTTATAGACAAATTTTTGATGTGTGACACCACTCATGTGCCTGATGTTATTATCAGTGAAAGAAATATTTACTGAGCAATACAAATTAAAATCTCGAAAGTTCACAAGGACCACAGCAAAGAACGTTAGGAGATGTTAATAAAATTATCAAACGCAGTACTTTGAAGATGTGAAAGTTTATGGTAAATACTAAGAATCTGTGCAACCAACATGTCTTGAATCTGAAATTGCGTTTTCGGCTTATTTTATTATGTTTTAGAAGTGTGTTTTTATGATAAATTAAATAAAACAAGTAAGAAAATTATAGTCGGTCTAGACCGACTATATGATACCCTATACCATGCGTTTAGAAACCCTATCTCTTAGGCCCAACTAACTGGACATAGAAAATAAGCAAAAACCAAATTTGAGTGGGATTTGTATTAATTTTTTTGGCTGCAGATATGAAAAAGTTCATATCGGATGCTATATCCATATGGGGACTAGGTCCAAAAATGGACCGATCCTGATCATATTTGGTAAAGTCTCTTGTATTTTGCAAAAATATATACAAACAAAATTTGAGAGGAATCAGTGCAATATTTTTGTTTTTTAATAGATTTAAATGAAGATCGGGAAGCAGCTCTATATGGGGCCAATGGGATTATTTTTGGACTACTCATGGATGGATGTAATGAACGCATACAAACCCAATTTGAGTAAGATCTATATGACAATTTGGATCTTATGGCAATTTATGTCGATTTCATAGGGGTAATTTGTATGGGGGCTAGGTCTGAACATGGACCGATTCTCACCAATTTCAATAGCGTTCATCCCATGGCCGATAAAAGCTTATATACCAAATTTCATCAAAATATATTCATATTTGCGACCTGCAGTTTGATTACAATGTTTACATTGACACACAGACGGACGGACGGACGGACATTGTTAAATCAACTCAGAAAGTGATTCTGATTCGATCGGTATAATTAAAGATGGGTCTAGGTCAAATATTTTTGGTTGTTACAAACAGCAGCACAAAGTCATTATACCCAAACCACATAGTGGTATAGGGTATAAAGATTTGTTTTAATATTTTAGTAGTTTTGTTTATCGATATATTAAATTTTTTTGTTTCGAATTATCGATAATTTCATTTTTATGATATTTTGCAATGGTGGTGTATCGAATTTCAATTTTTATTTTTTAAATTAATTCAATAATACTTCGATTCTGCATCAAAATATAATGAAAATCTGTCGTTAAACTTAATATAACGAGATTGTCATGTAATTTTTTTTATGTTTTTGAATGCGTGAAAATTTAAATAAATCTGTCTATTTTTTATCGGTTTTTCATTTCTAAAACATCTTATGCTAGTAATTCTAGTTATTATATGTATATCGTTACCTAATTCTTAAATAAGTTTTTCGAATAATTTTTATTTTAAAGTTGTCGCTGGATAGATTTTGACCGCTGTTTTCATTTCCAGTAATCAATTAATATTTTGATCAGATCATTTCTGTTATCGCCTGCCTCCAAAGTTTCAAAGCAATTGAATCACGGGAAAGGGGCTAAAAATCGATCCAAAATTATGTCGACAAGCAGACAAGCAGACGTGTTAATATAAAGGGAGTGAAAATTCTCCAACATCTAAAGCAAATAATGCTAAACTAACTGTTGTTAATAAAAAAAAACAATATAAATTTAACGAAAAAAAATTTTATGTATTAATTTACTTAAAGAAAACACAACAATAACTTTTGATGTCGTATGTTTTGTGTGTAATATTTACATATACATACATACGTATATTAAATAATAAAATAATATACATATATTCTATATACATATGTATATGCAAACTAAGAGAATGTTAGAAAAAAATCGGTATATTACTTTATTTATATAAAATTCTGTAATATTTTGTTCTAGGGAAAATACATTTCTTTTGCATGAACAGAGTGTCACTTCATTTTTCTCAGTGTGGCTATGCTACAATAGATGGCGCCAGAATTTTTGTTCTAATTAGCTTTGCAATAGTTATTTCTATTTTAACATGAATGTCAACATTTTCAATTAGATATCAAACACAACAATGTCAAAAGTATACACAGAGCTGAGTAAGGAAGAAGCAATATGGTTGTTGCTTTCAAAACAGTTCTACATTGTTATATAAAATTATTATTCTGCTTTACCTACAAAACAGATGATTGCGATTACATATAATTTTTAAAATTTTTTTAAAATAACTAAATCATTACTATTGATATAAATATAAATTGCACCTTTTAAATTTTTCATTCAAATTTAAAAAAACATCAATTCAAAAAATTGGAATTCAGATTTCCAACTATATAAATTTGAAAATATTAATTGAATTTCAGAACATCATATTAAAACGTAGGAAATAATAACTTGAAATTTAGAAGACATAAATTGAATTTTAAAAATGTTTTGAAACTGCAAAAACGACGGTCATTTTAATTTTCATGAAAACGCCTTAAAAAACTTTTAAAAAAATACATGAAAATCTCGTTATTTTTTATTATTTTCATAATATTTTGATGTGGAATCAATTATTGAATCTATTTGAAAAATAAAAATAAAACTATATACTATAAAACTATAAACTATATTTTAGTCATGTCGGATATCGCTAATTTGGGAATCATAATAAAATGTGTCTTAAGTTTAATTTTAAGGGGTATCATTCTTTAAGGTACTCTAATGTTTTAACCCCTTATTATGGTACAATTAATACTTATTAAAAAAATCAACAGTTTTTAATAAATTATTACAAATCTGTACTTATTTTTCAAAAATATGCAAAAATTCTTACTTCATCTGCCATTTTGTAGAAAACCCAAAGGGATCATTAGCTCTGGCTATAAAAACATTTTTATTCATTTCTTTTCTTATCTCCTCCAGTTCATTTGTGTCCATTAACGCATTAGTCGTAATATCTTTCAAATATTCATTCATTTTTCCTTTATTTAAATCCTTTACTATGTCTTCATGAGGATAATCATTCATTACATGAGAAGGAAATCTAAAAATGAAGACAAAAAAGAATAATTACAAGTACAGTCAGTAGTGTTGTATAGATTTTACTAAATTATGGAATTAAAAGATCGGTGTCTAAAACTAATATGGTTAAACTCTGAATAAAAAAGTATAAAGTTGTTTATTCGTACATTTAGAAAGTTAAATAAAATTTTATAAATATATCATTATAAATTTTCATGATTGTTAGATCCAAATCATTTTAAATATCATATTGCCATTCAACTCTGTGTAGTTTTTTCTTGAATAAAGATTGAAATTTTGAAATTCACAAAATTCATTTCTGTGGATCTCAGTTTGGAATTATCTTTCACTCCTAAGTTTAACTATAATAGTAGAAACTTAGGAGTGAAAGTTTAACTATAATTAAAAACTTAGGAGTGAAAGAGATCCAAAGAAATGAACTGAGATCCACAGAAATGAATTTTGTGTTGTTTAAAATGTCAATCTATATTCAAGAAAAAACTACACAGAGTTGAATGGCAAATGGTATTTAAAATGATTTGGATCTAACTAATAATCATGAAAATTCATAATGAAATATAAAATTTTATTTAACTTTCTAAATGTACGAATAAACTTTTTTATTCAAAGTGAATAATGTCATTCAAGTGGGTACTAAGATAAATAAATACTTTATTCAAGTGCGCAAATATGAGGGTCAATTCAAAAATCTTAAAAACGGCATTTCCAATTGCTTTGATTGAATTGTGTTCATTTTATAAATTTGTATTCATCCGTTTTGTTTTATTTTTTATTTAACAAAAGCAGTGAAAAATCCTAGAGGAATTTCGATAAGATTTTTACGATTTAAACACTGCTTAATATTAAGAAATTCGTATTTAGCTGTTGTCGTGCTAGTACAGTGAAATAATATTGCACTGCTTCATTTCGAACCACATTTTTTAAGAATTACTTTATAGTGCATACGACAATATTTTAGCTTTAATTTGAAGTCATTTTGATTTAATCAAATAACTGGAAGATTACTCTGAAATACATTTGATAATTTCTGAAATACATTTGATGTTTTCTGAAATGCATTTGATAATTTATGAAATATATTTCATAATTTCTAAAAATCAATTGATGTTTTCTGAAATACAATCCATCACTCAAATCTATATATCTATGTATATTTTATCCATGATTTCAATCGAACTGCCACATTTAAATTTATTTAACCAATTGTGCAGATGTGTCATGGACTTCGACTAACTCATTTTCAATTTCTTTTGGTGTTTTGCCTTTGAAGTAGAAGTTGTTGATGACAGCACGAAATTCTTTTTTTCCATTTTTCAAAAATAGTAAATGTTGTCTCGAAACGAAACGATTGTTTGAAAAAACTGCCACACGACTGGCTAATTTTTAGGTCTTTGTTTTAAATCCTTAGAATTATTGTCTTCCCTCGAAAACTATGTATAAGAAATTTTCATTCCTTTTTTTTAATGATCGCCAAAAAATATATGTATTCATGTTTTTATTTAAACAATTTTATTTTAAACAAAAATTGTATAGTCATGTCGCTACGAGTATATAGAACATTATAAAAAGTAAAAAATATATATATATATGTTTACTTATTGTTATTATCTACGGGATTTAATGGATCTGCAATTGCTCCTTTCCATCCATCTAAACCCATATCCGACCACGCATCTTGCGCATATTCCTGTGCAATACTTTGAATTTCTTGTTTCACCAATTCTGTTATATTGGAATGAGCATTTTCTAAAGAAGTTTTAGTAATTTTTAAACGTCTTAATGTTATATATGATTCAGTAAGATTTGGAAATGTTGGCGCCATGAAATCACGTCGGTTCATTAATAAAATCTTATCCGATTTTAAATCATTTTCATTTTTTGGTAATTTAAAGACCATCGATGTAATATCTGTATTAATTGTTAGAAAATCATACATTTTTGTAAAAGCACTTGTATCATTTGTTATAGAACAAAATGCTCTTTGCATATCATGCAAAATTGTTTTCATCATATTTGAAGATATGTTTTGTTTATAATCATTATCACTTTTCACATAATTTCCAGTAAAAGTAATTAGAAACATTATTAAATATACTTGGTAATTAAAAAAAGACATGTTGAGTCAAAATTTTTGAATCTTAAATTTGCCGTTATTTACGTCTTGCTTATTCAACCGTTTTGTTTAAATTGAATAATAAAATTTGTTTATATTCGTACATTATGTTAGTATTTTTGAACAGTTGTTTAGTAATAACAAAATGAACAAAAAAATAAAAAACATTGGCTCAAAAAGTATTCAACACATGCAAAAAAACAAAACAAAATTTATTTTAAATAATATAAATAGGCTAGGCGATTTTTTGTTACCGATGTAAGTTCTACAGTTTTACCCCGATTTGGACAAAAAATTTATCATTTGAAAGATATTTCTTTTTAGCTGTTACCCAGATTTACAGATTTTCATGGGTCTGGGTATCTTTTTTGGAGTTATGATCGTTTAGAGTTGCTACTAACACATACATAAAATTATACAATGCAATGTGTGTGTTTATTAAATTTGTTAATGTGTTTGTGTTAATGGGTTGAGTTTGTTTTCTTCATTTAAAATGAGTTGAAGTTGAGCATACCTTTAGGGTCTTTATTACATGAAAAAATAAAATTTCCTAGAATTTTCACTCGAATTTCGAGTGCTGGAATCTGCTAGTTTATTTTAAGAGGCTTTTGAAACATGGAAAAACGGTGTGTTGGAAAATATAATAGAGAATGTACAACCAATTCCGAACTTCTTAATTTCTGAGTAGAGTCATTTTAATCAAACTGCATGTCCCAATTACGAAAATATATAATATATATATATATAGGTATTGAAATCGATAAAAATCAGTATCAGTGAGTGAAACTTTTAACAAAATATATTATTAACGACTTGAACGGTCAATGCCAAAAAATTAGATCATAAAATTAAAAATTCTATTAATTTAAAAATTTTCATGGTTTATTTATTTAAAACAGAAAAAAATATTAACATCAAATAGATTAACTTCACAATAAAATGACAAAACTTAAAAGTATTAATTTTTAATATTAATTGAAAACTTTTACTCTATTATTGGTTTCAATATTTTGTTGCGTATCCGTTATTTTTAGTACTGTTTCACACCGCCGAGGTATGGAGTCATTTAAATTAATGATGATATCCATTGAAATTTTTTGCCGCTTTGAATTACCGCCTCTATGAGGCGTCTTTTTTGTTTAATTACGTGTCCGAATTTTTCGATCTACAATTTCCCCTAGATTTTCTATGGGACTGAGATTGGTAAATGGGCTGACCATTCCAAAACACAAACTGAGTTAGATTGTAGCTATTCGGTTACAACTTTGCCACTTCCAGACCAGGGACATATTTTCCGCTGCGTATGGATACATTACGTCATTTAGAATTTGCATGTATCCAGTTAGAGTATATTTTACTACATGAATTTTTACCGATTCCTTGACCCGAAAAGCAACCCAATACCATAATATTGCCATCAAACTTAGCAGTTTAATTTATGTATTTTGGTAGTCGTACAAACGTTATTCCATCATGGCCTTTCAAATTAAACTTCGACTCATCTGAAAAGAGAACAGTAATCCAATTCCGTCTTGACCAGTTCATGTGTTCTTTAGCAAAATTTGTGCGAGCCAGACGATTTTTCTCTGATATCAGTGGTTTCTTCTCAGGGCGATAACAACCAAGATCAGCCTCAATTGCTCGTCGGGAAACAGTTCGAGGATATATATTTAGTTTCAGATTATTGGTGACATCTTTAGATATCAGTTTCGAAATTTTTTAAACTCTTGTGGTTAAATTATCCTGTCTTTAACTCGTTTTACGGGGCTTGCCACCTAAATGTTGAGTCGTCAGCGTACCTCTTTCACGATATTTCTTGATAATTTTTTAACTGATGGTAAAATCATCTATTATTCTGGTTTTTAACTCTTCAGAAATCTGTATTCTTGCCATTATGTTATTATAAACATTAAAAAACACAATTGTGTTTAAAAAGGAAACCTCAGAAACTATAAATATTTAAATAACGGCTTAAATTTTATATATTTTCTTTCATACCATTTTCTCTTTTTATTGTTTTAATTAACTCTAGTAAAGAATTTTAAGAGTTTCCATTGTTTTGTCATCATAAAAAAAATATTTTTTCGTTTATTTATTTTTTTAATAGTATTTTTGTAACAAATTTTTTATCTTATGGTAGAGAATACACCAAAGAGTGATTTTGCAAAAAAAAAAACATAATTTTGGGATTTAACGCGAAATAATTAAAAAACGAAATTGGTAATTTAGAATATTGTAAAAATTTCCAATGTATTGGTACTCACTGTATGTATTTGTAAACTAATATATCCATAAATCATTAGTGTAAAATAACTTATACCACCATTTTTGTCCAAGCCCTATATGAAGCAGTCTCTCTTCATTCACTTGCCGGTATGGTTCTGATCTGACCATTTTTTGGATCCGTATCCAACGCGACCACATATCGTTCATATTCTTCTTTACTAAATAAATTTCTAGTCATTTTTTTCATCGTATAATGCTGATTTGTGAAAAAGTTGAATACTTTTTAAGCATTGTGTATACGAAAATCATAATAACAGTAGCAGTAAATTATACATAATGGGTGTAAATAAAAGCACTGTCTACGAGTACTAGCACATCAAGAAGAAGTATGTAACAAAACCATGGCAGTGGCACAGACTTCGAGCTCTGCTGTCTGTTTAGTTTCGAGGTGTTTAACAATTGTTTATACTTCATTACCACCTTATGTATTACAAAATACAGTTTAATGTACTCCAATAATACAATTTTCAGCAAGTTGAACCAGCTCTATTAAACAATAACTTTTTTACGGAAATGACCTATTTAATGATAATATTGTTAAAAACAATTTCAATTGTTTTCTTTTCTTAAATGTATAATCGTCATTGCATGAGAATTAATTTCATTGGATAATAATATAATGTCCTTGTTATTAACAACTGTTTCCAAAATACAATAAAATCAATTTATGTTTTATTTTTAGAAATATCTTAAGGTGCTATTACATGATGTGTTTTTTACATATGTACTGTCAAATTTTCCCACAACAAAAGTTGTACACATCGTGTGATACATATGAAACATTGTTTATGTACAATACATGAGGAAAGTCACATGTACATTTTTCAATTAGAACAGGTTCTATTTGTGCATGACAAACATATGCAAATACAACACTGCTTGTGGCGAAAGAAAAACAGAGTAAATTTTAATTAACAATTAAAAAATATATAACCTTTTTTTAACAATAAATTTTTGTAAATTCACAAATTAAATCAGCTGTTGTTTACATTTAGAGGTTATGTCATACGGAAATACATATGCACGTGTGATAGCAAAAATTATGAATCGTATGTAAAAGACAATTTTGACAGACATGAGGAATTTCATATGGATAAAAAAAGTGACAGTACATATGTAAAAAACACATCGTGTAATAGCACCTTTAAGGGCAGGACAGAATTAGAATATTATATTTTGCAAGTGTGTCTGTGCACTTAAACTTCTTATGAAGAATGCATTCATTACAGTATCTGATTGTATGAATTTTGAAAATTGTGTACCAACTGGATTTCTTAATATGGCAGATTACATCAATTAATAAAAGTGATTTATGATGGATTTGATGTATTTCTTAAGAAAATTGTTAGGTTGTTTATCCGAGAAAAAATACCTGAACCAATTTTATTTAAAAATAGAGTTTGTGATTATAAAAAAATGATGTAGTACATGCATTTTCTCCAGGATTATACTGTTTTAATTGTTTCATGGCAGATTGATATTTAAATGAAATAATTCTGTACACAGCTGCATTCCATTTAATTTTAATAATATTGGATAAATTTGTTGTATACTTCATATATTCCCAACAAAAAGTGAACCAGAATACAAAATCGACATATGTAAGTGTTCATTTATGTACGGGTTAAGCTTAATTATAATATGTGGAAAAGTCCATTATTTGTAAAACATGCCACGCCACACACTGGGAATTTTGTGGAAAAAAGTCAAATTGTCAATATACTCTTCATGCAATATGCAGTGATATTTTGAAATTTTAGACTAAATGGTACAATCAAATCAAAAAGAATTACTCCGATCTGACTGCTAGTTTTTTTTTATAGCGTCTCAAACTCAGTACTTGTATGTTTTACCGAACCAACTTAATTTAAACCTAAGAATTTCAAAACGAATATTATTTTATTATGTGAGCTAACGTTTTTCTTTTTATTTTTTATTTAAAGTAGGATATTTCAGTATACTAAAATTGAAAAAATAAACTCTGCAGAGACTTAAGTTTTTTTTTGTTTGTTTATTTTTATGAACATATAACAAAAATCCATTTTTTCTCCAAACATTTGGACCTACAATTTTAGCACTACTTTCCCCCAGTTGGAAATCACTACTAATACATTGTCTGACATCTGTTTTTACATTTTTAATCAATTTCAAGTGCCCCTAGGTGTCCCCTTTCAATTTGTTGCATTACACAGCACAACATTTTTCATCTGATTGATTCGGGACTCAATTCTGATAAGGCTCTTTTGTTTAACATAACTCGAGAACCACTAGTCGGATTTTGCTGAAACAAATTTAGAAAAATCAAGAATTACAATTACGTTCATCTGTTCATATAATGTTTCGCTACATAAGCAACAGTTTCGCAGTTATAAATAAATGTATGAAGAAAAAACAATATTTTTTGCCTAAAAAATTGATTTTTTTTTTTTTTATAATTCATAAAAAATCCAAAAGGGTAAAAAAGTGTCAAGTCATATTACTTTCACGTAAAGTCGCATAACCTATGAACAAAATGGGACATAAATCATAAATCGATGAACGCGTTTCGCTTTTATTCACAATTAAGTGAAGGTATGAATTTCAAAAATTTGCTCGAGATATCCACAAAATTCTTTGGAAAAAACATTGAAGACTTTTTATGATTCTCAGAATTAAAAAAAAAGGAATAAACAAAAGGTTCTTTGGTTTTTATGATTCCGGTAGCAAAGTAATAAACGCTAATAAATGTGCGTGGACAAAAATTTTTCCTGTAGGCTTACTATCCGAGGAGGCTCAGGAAAGTCGGAACAAAGACTATAAAAAGTATCGCCTTAGACACTCCAGAAAATGCAGTCGAATTGCCACCAACGAAGATATTATGCACCGAATGATGGTAACACCAGATCCCATGATCTCACATTTGACTCCTTCATTTAGCCAGAAAAAGCATAGTGTTATAAGCGACGAAGTTAAGGCTCTTTTAGAATAATAAATTAAAAATAGATTTAAAATAAATAATAAATTAAAAATTAAAAAAATCATTTAAATTTTTTTGTTACATTGTATACATTTCTCTAACTTTATTTATTTTGATTATTTTTGTGTATTACTATATAAATAAAACTAAATTTGTGCCCGCCCAGTAGCCCGATCCCACCCATTTTTGGCAAGACTATTTAAATTCATACTCTGGCATCTAAAACAAAATTTCAGGGCTTTCACTATCATAGAACTCCAGATATATGATGTTAAAAATTCACTTTGTATGGGGGTGCCCCTCCCAGTAGCCCGATCCCGCCGAAATTTAACAGGATAAGTTTTTGGATGCAAACAACCCCACGCACCAAATTTTATCCATATTTACCGATCCTAGTCGAATTTAAGCGAATTTTTCTGAAAAATTTGTATGGGCGCTAGGTCCAAACATGGACCGATTTTCACCATTTTCAATAGGGTTTGTCCTTGGCCCAATATAGATGTATGTTCCAAATTTCAGCCAGTTATTTCTTAAATTGCGACCTATATCGTTTTTTTTTCCTCACCTCCATACAAAAATTCCCAGTGTGCGCCACTACAACCGAACAAGCATAAATATTGTAAACAAGAGTATTAAATTCGGCTGTGCCGAAACTTTGATACCCTCCACCCGTGTTCTGAACACATTATTAAATCCAAGAATGTTAACACAAAGAGACAGAAAAGGCTAGATTTCACATTACCGTGGTGAATGATGTTTAAAATTAATAAGACAATTACAAACAAATTTAGGTATTTTCGTGCTTTTTTAATTGAAAGCAATTATTAAATGCAGTCAGCACAAATTTATGCATGCACATTTTTGCTTGATTTAGCATTTAGACGTAAAAAAAATTAACAAACAAGTGTATAAACAATTTTCACTATGTTTAATTTTTTATCGGAGTATCTACATTTTCATACGTCAATTCTAACCAATTTGGTCCAGAGGCTCCAAATGCAATACCATACCTACTCGATTTATTGCGGACCGGAGAATGTTTTCAACAGACAGACAGACGGACATCGCTAAATCGACTTCTCCTTTTATAAGGATCAAGAATATATATAGTTTATTGGGTCTCCGGAATTTATTTCGATGAGTTACAAACGGATTGACAAACTGATTTATACCCTCTGCACAGTGGGGTATATCGCAGATCTCTTTACATGTTGACGAATTCTTTACACTAATAGATCCCAGATGCTCAATAGGATTGAGATCGGGCGATACGGAGAGGGAGGGGGAGGGGGGTTTTTAAGCTATCTTGGAGCAAGAGCCAAAGTCTACTGATCTCCACTGTGTGCTTTAGATCGTTATCTTTTTGCAAACAAAACGTTGTTGATAAGTAAAGATTTGCTGCACTTTGTTTCAAATTTTATATTATCCGCTGTATATACAATAAATTACAACTGATCCACACCACAAGCCGCATTGCAATCCCTCACCATAATTCCACCACTACCATGTTTGACTACACCAACAAGATTTTGTTTCTCAAGCGCAGTTTCTGATTTGCGCTACACAATTTAGCAGCCTTTTATACCAAATATACAGAACTTACTTTTGTATGAAAATATGACTTTGTTCCAGAATTCTGGAGGCTTATTTATGTAGTTATGTGCTTTTGTCTGTTCACGATGAAAGACACGTCGACAGACTCTGCCATGATACCCAGATTTTCGTAAAATTTTTCTAGCATTTTCGGCATAAACACTTTTTTAAACATTTCAAAAATTTAAACATGAAAATTATAGTCGGTCTAGACCGACTATATTGGATGCTATATTTATACGGGGACTAGGTCATTGCAAACCAAATTTCAGAAAAATCTGTGCAATATTTTTGTTTTTTGATAGATTTAAGTGAATATCGGGAATTAGCTTCATATTGGGGCTATGACTAAGAATATATAGGGTTTATTTTTAGACTACTGATAAATATATGTAATAAACATACAAACCCAATTTGACCGAGATCTATATGATAATTTGGATATTAAGGCAATTTAAGTCAATCTCATAGGGGTCATTTGTATGGGGACTAGGTCTTAACATGAACCGATTTTCACCAATTGCAATAGCGTTCATCCTATTTCCGATAAAAGCTTATATATTGAATTTCATCAAAATACAAACAGACGGACGGACGAACATCGCTAAATCCACCCAGAAAGTGATTCTCAGTATAATAATAGATGGGTCTAGGTCAAATATTTTTAGTACTTACAAACATCAGCACAAACTCATTATACCCTGACCTCATAGTGGTATAGGGTATAAAAAATGTAGTTCGAGTATTAACCATTGCCATATTGTTTATTTAACGCACTTCCCAGACGCCCTGGCCAGTTTCTTTAGAATTGTTTACTACACACTGGAGAGACGAATACGTTCTCCCAATAGTTTGACCAATTTTTCGGAAGCTTTTTCCTTCTTTCCACAATTAAATAATCATTGTTATATCTGATACACTGATTTCGTTAGCTTTTGTTTCTATATTTTAAAACTATTTCCTCTTTGAAATAAAATGCACCACAAAGCTTGTTAAGCGATCATTTATAATAACAAGGAATGAAAAGTAAGCAAAAAGAAGAGAAAACTGGATCAGTACTATCATGACAAACAAACTGAACGCAGACTTTTTGGTTGCTATATTTACTTGTTGTGGCACTTACATCCCGTAATCTAAGAAACGAGGAGAGGAATCTGGATCTTGTTATACCCTATACCACTATGTGGTTTGGGTATAATGACTTTGTGCTGCTGTTTGTAACTACCAAAAATATTTTACCTAGACCCATCTTTTATTATACCGATCGACTCAGAATCACTTTCTGAGGCGATTTAGCGATGTCCGTTCGTCTGTGTGTCATGTGAACCTTGTAATCAAACTACAGGTCGCAAATATGAATATATTTTAATTTGGTATATAAGCTTTTGTCGGCCATAGGATGAATGCTATTGAAATTGGTGAAATTCGGTCCATGTTAAGATCTAGTCCCCATAGAAATGACCCCTATGAAATCGACTTAAATAGCCATATGATCCAAATTATTATATACATATATCTCGGTCAAATTGGGTTTGTGTGTGTTTCTTACATCCATTTATCAGTTGTCCAAAAATAAACCCCATATGGCAATTCTTTGTCATAGCCCCCATATAAAGCTGCTTCCCGATTTGCACTTAAATCTATCAAAAAACAAAAATATTGCACAGATTTTTCTCAAATTTGGTTTTTTTATATTTTTTCAAAATATAAAATATGGTCAGGATCGGCCATCGACCTAGACCCCATATAAATATAGCATCTGATATGAACTTTTTCATATCTGCAGCCAAAAATATTAATAACAATGCCACTCAAATTTGGTTTATGCTTATTTTCTATATCCAATTAGTTGGACCGAAGAGATAGGGTTGCTAAACCATGGTATAATTTTCTTACTTGTTTTTTTTTTATTTTAAAAGTAAATAACGTAATCAAAAAATATATGCAAAGAGAATTGAATTGATTTACGTACCCTACATGAAGCCTGGGGTCAAGAGTCCCCAAGTCACCACTTTTGTCTACTATTTTGTTGACATTGTCAACTAAGCGTCTACACTATTTACTTTACTTTATCTGTCAAAAAATTATCCATAGTGAAGTTGGGAGTTCTGTTTCTTCTTGATTTCTATAGTTTTGCTTGAAAAACACGTGGTTGGACGAAAACAAGATATAGAAAAATTGAATATAAAAAGTAAATAAAAATATATTTTATAATAAATCAAATAAAAAGAACATAATAAGTAAACGAAGTTATAAAAGAAAACTGAAAGAACAATCAAATTTGTACAAGAATATCTGGTTTCAATGTCTACATATGGTCCCATGAGAACTACCTAGTCACTAGTAAATCTCTGGTTCCAATGTCTACACATGGTCCCATGAGAACTACCTAGTCACTACCTAATCAGTGGTTCCAATGTCACTAGTGATTTGCAATGACACGTACATGTTAAATGTCAATAGAAAATCACATTGTCCGGGGTATAGTTGGTCAGTAGTACTGTTGACAAAGTCAGTAGTGAATCAGTACTGTTTCACTATTGACATTTCCTGCAGGGTACATTTTATGTTGTGTTTTTATATCTATGTATATATATAAAATTAATTTTCTGTTTGTTTGACCGCTATACAAATTTTTATTTTTCAACAGATTTCTCTGAAGCTTGGCACACACGATCTCTGTATCCCAAGGAAGGTCGCCATATGCTTCTTACCGACCACGCCTACTTTTACGCCCACATTTTATATACAATTCATTTTATGATTTTCGGTATATTTGGTCGCTATACAAATTTTTATTTGCTAACGGATTTCTCTGAAATTTGGTACACACGATCTCAGTACTCCAGGGAAGGTCACCATATGCTTCTTATCGGCCACGCATACTTTTAAGCCCACTTTTTATATACAATTCGTTTTGTTTTTTTTTTTTTATATTTGTTCGCTACACAAATTTTAACTTTTCAAAAGATTTCTCTGAAATTTGGTACACACGATCTCTATATCCCAGAGAAGGTCGCCATATGCTTCTTACCGGCCACGCCTAATTTTAGGCCCACGTTTTTTTTTAATTATTTACGGATTTCGCTCGAATTTACTGCACAATATTCTCATATAACAGCCAAGGTCGTCATATAATTTTATCGGCCACGTCCACTTTTTTTAATTTTCTATATACACTTTTGATGTTTACATATTCTAATTTTTCAATGGACTTCCCTAAAACATTGGAAAACAAAATATTAAATTTATTTCCATCTCGCCTTTTGGATACATTGGAAAGCAACCTATTAAAAATATTTCCATTTCATCTTTTTCACTATATAAATGAGTTGTAAAAGTGGAAAATGAATTATTTGCAAATGTGACTTGCACATGAATGCATAGCGTGTAGGCCGTACTACCTCAAATGCAAAAAGGTTTAGACTAAACAGAACTCTAGAGAACCCGGCCAGACCCAAATTCGTATCGCGTCTCAACGAGTTAGACAATCTGAGTCAAAAAATGCTGAAACACCTGAGCAAACCCAATAACGTCTTGAAGCCTAGAGATCAAGACAAGCTTTGTTAAGAGAAGCGGAAATGGCTGAATTTGCTCAAGTGCTTCTAGAAATCCAGCGGCTAAGACAAGCTGAGTCGAGGGAATCTGAAACTCCTGAAATGACTCAACAATGTCTTGAGGCCCAACGGATAAGACAAGCTCAGCCCAGGGAATCTGAAACGACAGCTATGGATTATTTGCATAGGTGCACTTCAAAAGTACAACAAATCAAAGTTGTAATGTCTATGGTGAAATACGCCCATGGATTATACTAATTTAAACGAATTCAAAATGCTTCACTTGAATGCTAATGGCATTTCAAACTTTTCTAAATTGAAACAATTTGAGATACTAATTGAACGAGAAAATATTAAAATAGCGTCTTTGAATGAAACATTTTTTTCAGAAAATCATAGACCCTATTTTAAAAATTATTATTTATATAGAAGCGACAGAACAGATGCAAGAGGAGGAGGAGTAGCTCTGTTAATTCATAAATCTGTAGCACATAAAAACCTCTTTATATCAAACACCTCATCAATCGAAAACATCTCAATTGAAGTTATTATAAATAATAGACCTATTGTTGTATCTTCGTTATATTCACCAAGATATACCCATAACTTCTGTGCTGATATCTTGAACCTAACACCTTCCACCAAACAATATATAGTTTTTGGTGACCTAAATGCCAAACATTGTTCTTGGAATTGCCGTTCAAATAATACGGCAGGAATCGCACTGCACAATCTACAGCAATCAAGCAATTTTTTCATACACTATCCTAATAGTCCAACCCTATTGCCCAACACAATCGCGAAGCATCCACAGTCGATATTATTTTAAGCAACTCTGCTTTAAATATAGACGTAAAAACAATGGATTACGAAATTCTATCAGACCATCGCCCCATTATATGTACACTTAAAAGATCAATGGCCTTGCAGATTGACCTCAATTATTATGATTATAGTGCGACCAACTGGAACATTTATATGAATGTTTTAGACAATAAAATCACGTTATATTCCGATATATACAATACCAAGGCAGTAATTGATCAGGAAATCCAAAAATTTATAAATGTAGTTTTCGAAGCAAGGGATGTGTCCACACCTAAAATAACTCAACAAAATAAATACACATTACCAGAAAGTACTACGAAATATATTAAACTAAGAAGAAGCTTTAAAAGAAAAAGCCAACGATCTTCAAATATAGCCGAGCAAACTTTTTATAATCAATGTACTAAGTTTCTAAGCAACATGATTGATAAAAGTATTAATTCGGAGCGCAATAAGAAATGGTCTCAATTATTATCCAATTTAAAACCAGGTGATAAATCATTTTGGAAAATAAGCAGGAACTTACGAGGAAAAGGAAAAAATCAAATCGCTCACTTTAAAGTTGGAAATACAAAAATAACATCTGATAAGGACAAGGCTGAAGTCCTGGCAAATACATTTGTCCAAGCAAATAACCTCACTTCGAACTATAACCACTCGACAGATACACTAATAAATACAACAGTAAATAGTTTTAAGAAGGAAAATCCCAGTTCTGAATCTGCAATTTATACATCTCTTGAAGAAGTAATGAATATTGTCTCATCAATAAAACCCTCAAAATCCCCTGGTTTTGACAATGTTCCGAACCTGCTCTTAAAGAAACTACCACTCAAAGCTCTAAAATTACTGGTTATAATATTTAACAGCTGCATCAAACTCGACTATTTCCCAAACCATTTAAAAAATGCTAAGGTTATAGCCATAAACAAATCTAGTAAGCCAAAAAATAACCCTAACAGCTACAGACCTATTAGTCTATTAAGTAACTTAGGTAAAATATTTGAAAAGATACTACATTCTCGTCTTAGTGAATTGGTAACGACCAATTCTATTGTTGCTAATGAACAATTTGGATTTAAATAAGGTCATAGCACTACTCACCAAATAAACAGAATTACAAATCAAATAATCACAAATGAAAACAATAAACGTTCAACGGGTCTAATATTGTTAGATATTGAAAAAGCGTTTGACACCGTTTGGCATAATGGCCTAGTATTTAAACTTCTTGATGCAAATATACCAAAATATTTATTCACGCAGAAGCTTTAAAGTTGCGATTAATAATGAAACATCATCTCCAAAAACCATTACGACAGGGTTACCTCAAGGATCTGTCTTGTCCCCATTGCTTTACTCGATATATACATCTGATTTTAAAGTCCCGAAATATATGACAATTGCTTATTACGCAGATGATACTGCGTTAATTTCTTCAAACAAACTTACAAGCGCACTCCTGAAGAAAATGGAAAAGGGACTTGTAAATTGCAATAAATATTTTTACAAATGGAAAATAAAATTAATCCAAACAAGACCCAAGCAATAATTTTTCCATTCAACAAATCTCCCAAAAGACTGCCAAGACGTCATCTTCTTATTGGAAATAATACCATCAATGTACTTAACGAGATCAAATATCTCGGAGTTGTCTTGGACAAAAAGCTTACATTTAAACAACATATTATGGCTACGTGTCAAAAAGCAATAAAATCATTTAAAGCATAATGGCCACTACTAAATAGAAGGTCATTTCTAAATCCCAAAAACAAAAATCTACTCTTCAAAAGTGTTATAAGGCCGATATTAACATACGCGTGTCCTATTTGGAGTGACGCTGCCAACTGCCACCTAAAACGCTTACAAATTATACAAAACAAATGTCTTAAAATGATAAATAAAAAGCCCTGGAGGTATCCTACAAATCTTCTTCATGAAGAAACAGGTTATGAAAAAATTATCGATTTCATAACAAGGATTAATAACAATTACTTTGCCAAAATTGAAAATTCCTCTTACCCACTGATAAGAGAATGTAGAGAAATAACGTAAAATTAAAAAGAAATCACCAAATTGAAAATTATATGCTTATAGAGGTCTATTATTTCAAATAAACCTCCTATAAGCACATAAATATTTTTCAGATAGTATTTGAATTTATTAAATCATATAAAGGTTTTTCCTCCCATTTTCCATTCAAAATCATTAAAAAATAAAATAAAAACAATTAAATATCTTTTGATCTTATGTATTATTTGTTGCAATATCTATATGTAAAGATAAGATCTCATATGTAAATATCAAAATTTGCTAAAATATGTAAATAAAGGAAGAATATTTAATTGAAAAAAAGTTTTTATTGCTTTTTTAAATGTATGTATGACAGATGACGGGAAAATGCAAAAGAAAAAAAAGTAAATTAAACAAGAAAATTATAGTCGGTCTAGACCGATTATACGATACCCTATACCATGGGTTAGAGACCCTATCTCTTCGGTCCAACTAATTGGATATAGAAAATAAGCATAAACCAAATTTAAGTGGCATTGTTATTAATTTTTTTGGCTGCAGATATGAAAAAGTTCATAACGGGTGCTATATTTATAAGGGGACTAGGTTGAAAAATGGGCCGATCCTGACCATATTTGGTATTTGAAAAAGATATACAAACCAAATTTGAAAAAAATCTGTGCAATATTTTTGTTTTTTGATAGATTTAAGTGAAGATCGGGAAGCAGCTCTATATGGGGCCTATGACTAAGAATTGTCCTATAGGGATTATTTTTGGACTACTGATTAATGGATATAATAAACACATACAAACCCAATTTGACTGAGATCTATATGATAATTTGGATCTTATGGCAATTTATGTCGATTTCATAGGGGTCATTTATATGGGGAGTAAGTCTGAACATGAACCGAATTTCACCAATTTCAATAGCGTTCATCCTATGGCCGATAAAAGCTTATACACCACATCTCATCAAAATATATTCATATTTTCGAAATGTAATTTGATTATAAGGACGGACGGACGGACATCGCTAAATCGACTCAGAAAGTGATTCTGAAAGATTCAGAAAGTGATTCTGAGTCGATCGGTATAATAAAAGATGGGTCTAGGTTAAATAGTTTTTGTAGCTACAAACAGCAGCACAGGGTATAAAAATCTATCATGTTTTAAACAATGGCGGATTATTTCTGCAGAAATAAATAAAAAATTTGAAATGTAAGATGGCGTTTTGGTTTCGTTTCTTCTGAAACAAAAAGCAGTAACAAGGAAAACGTTTAATCATAAATGTTATAAATAATGATATTGAATTTTTTTTTAGATCCTCGAAATCATATTTTTGGGGGGTGAAATGGTGACAACAATCGGGTATTGTTCGTTTTTTAACGATTTTTGATTTGATATTTTAATTAGTGATAAAATGATGTAGCAGCATTACAAAACACCCTAAAATATATGTGTGTATGTATATAATAGAAAAGTTAAGTAATTTTTTCAAAAAATAAAATGTTAAAATTTTCTGAACAAAAAAAATTTGAAAACATACATAGTTCTTGAATAATTGTTTCGCCCCTTTTCTTGAATAAAACCTCTCGATATCTTTATTGAATATGTTTTCTTAAAATGAGAAGCATAATTTTTTTATATATTTTATCACATATCCAAATATCAGCGTAAAAGTAAAGTACAGTGACCTCCGACAGTTCACGATTTCGAGTTTGTTCAAGTTATCGAATGCCAAAATTTAAAAAAAAATAACACCCATTCAGAAATTATATTTTAATAAAAAAATGTTGAACAAGTATTACAAAACAAATAATTTTTAATAACGAATAATATATATGCAATATATTCAGTTCATTTTGCATATGATAAACAAACAAACAAAATAATCATAAATATCACAAAAAATACACAAAAATTAACAAATACTAATAGGAAAATGGTTTTGATTTGTAAGATGAAACAAATTTTATACAATTTTATCTTTAACAAAGCATTTTCGTTAAGATTTCTTAATACCCTTATTTCATTTTGGTCGACCATTTTTTTTTCAGCCCATATTAAGGCTTTATCAAGAGCTTCTACAGCTTCCTTTGTGTTAATTGTAAAGTGAGGCTGGTAAATGATTGAATCGTAGTCGTCGGTATCATCTGGAACTAATACTCTACCTCTGTACAATTTTCTTCAGGATTGTTGTCTCAGTCTTCCACCGTGGAAGGGTCACTTCAATCTATAATAAAATAAATTTGGTTAATGTAAATTCTCTAAAAATACGGAATCCTATAATAAAGCAAACCTGAGAATTCAGCGTCTCTTAGAACTCTTAACGGAATATTGTCATCGAGGTCATCTTGATCCGAAAATAAATTTAAAATGTTTTTCTAGCATTTGTATAAAATTTGTTGCTAAATTCGATTCCATGCAGATCCTAAAAGATTAATTGTATCTTTTAAATATAACATCTTAATAGAATCTAACAAATCTGTTTGTTTTCCAGCGACTAATGCCAAGAGGCTGTTTCTGTAATGCAATTAAAGACGTGACGTTGGGTGGCAGAAACAATGCACAAATAGATCCGTCCTTAGAAATCAATTGCGATTTGGGGGAATGTGAAGGGGCATTGTCTATTAACAGAAGGGCTTTTACGGATAGCTTCTTTTTGGTCAAGAACTCAGTAACCTAAAGCAATTTTTTTTTAATTTTTCAGTTTTTAATCGTTTATTTTAAATGTATGTACATAACAAAACATTGATGAAACCAATCATAAAAAATTGTAGATGTCAACAATGCTGACTTAGAGAATTTATAATCCACTGGACATGTAAAATTTTTGAAGCATCGGGGATTCTTAGATTTTCCAATTACCAGTACTTTCACTTTATGTGCTCCAAACGCCATCGAACACCACATGAAAGTTAATCGCTGTTTTTCAATCTTTGCGCCTGGAGCACTTTTCTCCAATGCTGATGCGTATGTTTTATCTGGCAGCTGCTTCCAGTACAAGTCAGACCCGTCGTCCATTTTTGCTCTTAACTTTTCTTTAACCTTGTCAACATGCTGTGGCTGAGCAGAAAGCTTTCTAATTTTAAACAAATCATTTCCAATATGATTTACAAAAAAATATTAGCAAAGTCCTCACGGATAAAAATAAAATACAATAGTTTTGGTTGGTAAATGAATGCATCTATCAGCTTTGCCATTTTAACATTATGTAACTACAGCTTACAAACAAAAAATAAAAAATGTGGTAAAAATCGATCGAATACTGAGCAAGTGAGACTGGATGGACATATTTATATGTTGTAGTGTTTTTGCAGTCGCTTTGACCAACTTGATTTATGTTGACTAAATAAAGTCGAATATAATTTTTTTATTCCTTTATTTTTTTTTAAGTCAAAAATTGTTATTACATCTATTTCATGTAAAATTAACGTTAAATACGAAAAGGAATAAAGCATAATATAATGAATAAGAAAAACATATGAGTGATTTCATACAATATGTGTAAGTGTTGAACAAACTGCTATTTTTTTTTTTTTTTTGTTGTTAGTTATCCAACTCATCCAAATTCATTTATAAACTATTATTTCCAACGAAATTATCGTGTAATGTGGCTTAAAATTAAGTTCATATAGATGTACATAAATAATTAGGTATTGTTGCTGACGTTGCCTTAGAGTACACAGGATCTTTTTCATTTCTCAAATCTAAATCATCCTTGTGCTGATGATGATCGTTGCAATATCTATCGTCATTATTGTGTGATATTGTATCAATATCTTCTTCTTCGCCAATGTATGGAATTTCTAAAACTCCATCTAGTTGTTCAATAATATCATCCATAGTATCACCCTCGTTGCAGGATTGATCTTGTAAAGCTAAAGCAATTGCTTCATTAACTGAATCGCCAGTAGATCGCATGGATTGTGGCTGTTGTTGGGCGGGCTGTTGTTGTTGCTGTTGCAGAACAGTTCCCTTCGACGATAAAGTGATGGTACGTTGCAGCGAATTGCTGGCATTAAATATATTTACAAACCCCTTCTTTCCGCCAGCTGTAGTAGAATTGGTTGGCATCATAACTAATTTGCTAGTGGCACCCGCCGAACCACCTGTGGTAATAATTTGATTTTGTGTTTGTGTGTGGCCACTATTACTGGAAGCCATAATCGTTACGGTTTTTGGTACCGCCGTTATAGTTGCAGGATTTGAAGACATTTGTACAGTTACTGCTTTGCCACCCAAAGTTATAGTTTTTTGATGAACACCCCCGCTTGTATTGACATTTGTAAATTGTTGCGATTGATGTGCTGTCAATTGTTGCTGCTGCTGTTGTTGGGTGCTGTTACCCGATGTAGTAGTTATTGTTATTGGTCTTACTGCGCTAGTTGGTACATTACGCAGCATTTTCATACCAGATTGTGTGTTAACTATATTTCGAGTTGCAGTAGATACTGTGGTGGATGTTGATCCAACTATGGATACTATATTGGAAGATGAAGCATTTGTTACTACACCAGCGGACGGTATAGTACGTATACCCGATCCAGTGGTGACTATAATAATCTGTTGATTTGTTAGTTGTTGCCCCTGTTTGTTGGTTATAACAAATGCAGGTTTACCCGACACATTAGAAGTCATTTTACCCACTTGCAAAATGTTTGAGTTTTTCATAATAACCTTACCACCACTCAGTGTATGAGGTGATACTAACTTTACCAAATTGCCGGGTACTATTTGCTTTTGTTGACCTCCTGCGGCATTGGACAAAGAGCTGCCACTAACAATGAATTGGGTTTGTTTGGTTTGTCCTCCGATCGTAGTTTGGCCCCCCGTAGTTGTTTGACCTCCAGCTCCTGTGCCCTTGGCCATATTAATATTAATTTTAGGAAAAGTTTGTACAGCTACCCCACCACTGCTGGTCTTGACCAATTGAAATTGTACATTGGATCCCAAAGACAAAGGTTTCTGTATGATATATTGTTTTCCACCAATGGTAGTAGATGTTGTTCCTCCCGTATTAGATGATTGTTGTATAGTTTGATGTGTTGTGAGTTGATTAACAGTTGTAACCTGCCCAGTTGAGGGTGAGGTTTTGAGAACACCTGTAGTAGTGTTAACCGATGGCGCCGTGCTTAATCTTAGAGCCGAGGAGCCAGCGGCTGACACTAATCTCACAGTAGAACTGGCTGAACTTGTGGCAACTACACCTGGTTGTGTATTGACCACACGTAAATTACCTCCTTGTACTGTTGCTGAATTGCCTGATGTTATAACCATTTGTTGTGAAGTAATAGGTGAAACCATTGAACTAACAGTGGTGGTAGTAATAGATGTATTGGGCCTTGAAACCACTGTAGTGGGTCGAAATTTTTGCAATATTGTGGTTATATTTGTGCCACCACTATTATTAACCATGGCTGTAGCTGTTTGAGATTGCTGTAAATTTCCCGATAAGGTTGTAATAGCGTGTGTCGATGTATTAGCCACAGACGAAGCAGTGACCATTGGTGTTTGAGCTGGCTGCGCTATATAAATGCCCGTATTAGTTGCCGGTGCCATATTCACTTGGGTTGGTTGTGCGTTAATTGATGGAGTTTGCATTTTGCTGACAGTAACCGTTTGATTACTAATTATGTTATTGTTAGAACGCCCAGAAGCATCCAATACCGGAACAGGAGAGGCTACTGTTGCAGTACTAGGGATAGCTGGTGCTGAACCCGCTACTATTGGTAACGTAGTTGGAATATGAATTCTATGAAATTTGGTTGCAATTCCAACATTAGGTGAATTTATAGCTGAAGGATTTCCATTTGACATTATTTGGGGAGGAGTTGTTAAGGGTGTTGCTGTTGCTGGGGGCGGGGGGAGTGCAGATTGCTTGACCATTCCAGAAGGCGGCTCTATCTTTTGAATTTGTAACTCATAGGCAGAGGCAAAGGTTGTGGCTGGCCAGCAGATTTCCAATGCATGAGTAGAAGCTCTTACTAGAGCCACTTTAACGGCATATAGAGGACGATCTACCTCCAAATACCAAAGATCTTTGCAGCATACTTGATTATTCCACGCCTTACGATAACCATCTCTACCCGACCACACATACAAGCGACTGTGGATACCAATAGCACAATGGCCTGCCCTTGAACGAGGTACATTTTCCTCTACCGTATCCATAGTAACGTTTTCCCAGGTCATCGTATCCAAATTCAAAACGGCCAAGGTATTAGTACATTTCCACTCTCTTTCCGTGGTGGCTTTCGAATCGTTTATAACCAAGGGAACCCAGCCGCCAAAAACATACATTTTATTATTGATCATAGTAGCACTATGCAACGAACGTGGCAATGGAGCCCTACCTCTCGTGCAGGGTTTAGACCATGTCATAGTGTCAATATCTAATAACCACAAATCACCCAAACGACAGCCGCTCATGCCGCCGTAAATAAGTAAATACAATTTACCTGTGGTTTTACAGGAAAAACTAACCCCCGTATGGGATTCTCTAGGTGGTGGAGATTCTCCATATGTCTTAGGGACAATCCACTTGCCATTGTGGCTATGTGCACCCCTCGTCTCTAATATATATAAATCATTAAGATATTTGGGTATATTATTCTTTGGATCATCCGATTCATTAGCCAAACCTCCAAACAATAAAATGCGCTCTCCTACCAAAGTGAAACTATGACCCAAACGTGGACAAGGTGGCGGATCATTATCGGGAGCTTCCGGTTGCATTTTGCGCCATTCCCACTTAGTCGCTTGTAATTCATATAATTCATTGGAATATTTTCCATATTCAATCATACCTCCAAATATAAACATTCTAGTTCCCTCGCAAACAAACCCATAAGCTGCACAGCCGGGAGGGACATCACCCTTCATGGCGGGTACAAACCACTGATTTGTAATAGTATTATAAACATGGAGTTCATCGACTATACCCTCATTTCCACCTCCAAAAACTACCATCAGTTCTTTAATGTTGATAGCCCGATGACCATGTCGTGGTCGAGGTTGCGGACCTGTAGTATTAAATACCCTTCTCCAACGAAATTTTTGCTGCCATTTTTCAGGACTTTCATTCATATCCCCAATATCTTCACTTGTATTAATAACATGCATATCAGATTCAACTAATGGCGCCGTATTTGGAGTTGTAGAGTTGGTAGATGTATTCGTTGTAAAAGCTACTGTAGAAGCAGAATTTAATGATTTAGTGTGTTGTTGTGGTAGATTTGACGAAGTTGTGGTGTTGGTAGTTAATTCATTTTCTTTTACCGCATTTATATCGGTTTGACCAACCTCTGAATTGATACCCATATTGTTGTTACTGCATTAAAATTATTTATTTTTTTTTTTTTTTTGTATATTTAAAAGCACTTTACATTTTTTTGCTACACCAAAAAAATGCGAGCAGCAGCATTTGTAGCAAATAACTTGACAACTTAATTCTTTGAATTATCTTAATGTTCGAACACAACAAATCTTTTTTTTTAATTTGATATTGGATTTGCATAGACTTTTTATTTTTATTAAATAAAAAAACTAAATTTTCTGGGATTTATGCAAACTGGAAATAAAACTATACGGTTTTTTGTCAAAGGCGGTAATCGAATAGCGACGTTACTGTTTCTTCCTCAAGCCGCCACAAAAGTATTTATCGCTGTCTCTGGACCAGTTGTTTACAACCAATATTAATAAATGAAATATCTTATTATACGATAAATAATCTTTCATGACTTAAAATATATTTTAAAAGCTACAAAAATTACTTGTGTTAACAATTTAATTCATGAATTGATTCATCATTATCAGACAATAGTGAACTAAATGCCAATGGGTTTTTACGCCGTTTTTTTTTAGTTGACTTAGTTTTCTTGATGATGCCATTTTGTAAAAAACATCCGGCAAATCTATAAAAGGAGCATTCATAAATACCATAAGTGGCAAGGCCACGAATGACAAAGCATGTATCATAAGGCGTCTGCACTCTTGGAATTTAATGTAGTTGCAATATTTATTATTTTCCAATGCAGTAGTTTTTTGTAATCTACAGGATGACTCGAAGAACTAAAATAGTGAATAAAAAATTGTTTAATAGTGCGTTTACAACAAGGAAAATCTAGTAAATTTTAGGTGAAATCTATTTCAAAATCTGTACCGTTCATATTCAAATTTCTTTTGTCATTTTGTGTAATTTTGTTTCCACAACAATAAACAGCTGTTAAAATAAAACATATAAACTAGAAATACCAACAAAAAAATAAAACAATAGGAAATATGGAAACAGATTTTATTATATTATGCATCAAAAATGAAAAAAACAAGCTGAAAAAGAAATTTTGTGGAAACATTAGCGTTTGTTAAATGTATTGTTTGAACAGCAAAAACAAAACATGTTCCACAATTCTTATATAGCAGATTGGGATGGGCACATGTAAGTGTAAAAAGTTATAACTTTTCAATTACTAAATATTTGTTTATTATAGATTCGTCATTTTTATTAATAATTAAAATATTATTTTCTTTATATTCAACTTGTTTGCTTTTGTTTTTGTTTTTCAATGTCAATTTTTCAGTTACTGCGTTGTAATTTCCTAGTACAATGTTAAAAATACACAGTAGTGGTAGTGCATAAGTTTGACAAGATTTTGTGAGACTGCTAAAATCTAGTAACGAGCTATATTTTGTTTTGTATGGAAAATCAAGTAAAAATGAGATACATTGTGCTGGAAATCTCGTATATACGAGATTTTGCTTAGATGTAAACGCACTATAACGAAAAATATATGTATTAAATATTTATTGGATATGAAAAATTTTAATTTAAAATTAATTGATTTCAATTTTTTTGAGAAATAAATTTGAAAAGTTATAAGAATCAAACATTTTTATTTTTTTCTAAAACATTTAAAAACCTTATAAAAGTTTTAGCACAAGTTGGTAATTGCCTAAAAATATAGATCTTATTACATCTGACCCACCCTACTATTTGTCTTTGGAACTCCGTTTTGAAATCAAGTTTAGTTGCTATCAACAATACTTAGACGTACGTTATTATTACGTTTTTGTTCGTTGTATACTGATTCCTTTCGTTCGCTGTTTGAAGACGCATGACTGGAAGGTACACATAAAGGCAACAATTAAAATGTGTTGACGTATACAAATTGTTGACGGTTCATCCACAATTACATGTTATAAACTGTTATGTCAAAAATACCATATTTTCACATACATAGATGGAAAGCGGCCAGATTGGCAATGTATTTCTGACTGGGTAATTTAGTTTCCTTCATTAGGCCAAAATCCGTTAAGGGAAGCGTATTTAAGTGTCAATATTAGGACGATTCTTACGGTAGTTTTGTCGTATATTTGAAAAATATTGCCTGTTATCTGCATATTTTTTTTTGTCCCATTTAACAAATTTGTGTTTAAAGGTGCTATTACACGAAATGTTTTTTACATATGTACTGTCACTTTTTTTATCCACATGAAATTATTCATGTCTGTCAAAATTGTCTTTTTACATACGATTCATAATTTTTGCTATCACACGTGCGTATGTATTTCCGTATGACATAACCTCTAAATGTAAACAACAGCTGATTTAATTTGTGAATTTACAAAAATTTTTTGTTAAAAAAAAGGTTATGTATTTTTTAATTGTTAATTAATACTAAACAATTTATTTTTCTTTCAATATTAATCTTTAAAATGTACTCTGTTTTTCTTTCGCCACAAGCAGTGTTGTATTTTCACTTGTTTGTCATGCAAAAATAGAACCTGTTCTAATTGAAAAATGTACATGTGACTTTTCTCATGTATTGTACATAAACAATGTTTTATATGTATCACACGATGTGTACAACTTTTGTTGTGGGAAAATTTGACAGTACATATGTAAAAAACACATCATGTAATAGCACCTTAAGCCGTAACTTCAAAACTGAATCGCCTATTGGCTTGGAAATTTTTTTTTAATTTTTCTTAACCTGTCATAAAGTAATAGCACCTTTACACTATGTGTATTTTCCATATGTAAATTCAGTTTTACGATCCATACGTAATTCCGTGTGTGTGTCAAAATTAGCGTTTTACATACGATTCATAATTTTTGCGTTCAAACGTACATATGTATTTCAGTATGACATAACCTCTAAATGTAAACAACAGCTGATTTAATTTGTGAATTTAGAAAAATTTAATGTTAAAAATAAAGTTATATGTACTATATATTTTTTAATTGTTAATTAATATTAAACAATTTATTTTTCTTTCAATATTAATCTTTATAATTTACTCTTTTTTTCTTTCGCCACAAGCAGTGTTGTATTTTCATATGTTTGTCTTGCCAAAATAGAACCTGCTCTAATTGAAAAATTTACATATGTCTTGCAAAATGTGTTGTACATAAACAATGTTTGAAAGAGTTCACACTATGTGTACAAATTACACGTGCTAAAAAACTAAGAAAAACACAAGCAAAACACGTAGTGTGAACGCAGCTTAAGTAACTAACGGGTATCGCCAAATAGAATCACTAAAACCCTATGAAATTTCATGATTTTTATACCCTATACCACTATGTGGTTTGGGTATAATGACTTTGTGCTGCTGTTTGTAACAACCAAAAATATTTGACCTAGACCCATCTTTAATTATACCGATCGAATCAGAATCACTTTCTGAGTTGATTTAACAATGCCCGTCCGTCAAACTGCAGGTCGCAAATATGAATATATTTTGATGAAATTTGGTATTTAAGCTTTTATCGGCCATGGGATGAACGCTATTGAAATTGGTGAGAATCGGTCCATGTTCAGACCTAGCCCCCATACAAATTACCCATATGAAATCGACATAAATTGCCATAAGATCCAAATTGTCATATAGATCTTACTCAAATTGGGTTTGTATGCGTTCATTACATCCACTAATGAGTAGTCCAAAAATGATCCCTTTGACCCCATATAGAGCTGCTTCCCGATCTTCACTTAAATCAATTAAAAAACAAAAATATTGCACTGATTCTTCTCAAATATTGTTTGTACATATTTTTGCAAAATACAAGAGACTTTACCAAACATGATCAGGATCGGTCCATTTTTGGACCTAGTCCCTTTATAGATATAGCATCCGATATGAACTTTTCCATATCTGCAGCCAAAAAAATTAATAAAAATCCCACTCAAATTTGGTTTTTGCATATTTTCAATGTCCATTTAGTTGGGCCTAAGAGATAGGGTTTCTAAACGCATGGTATAGGGTGTCGTATAGTCGGTCTAGACCGACTATAATTTTCTTACTTGTTTTGTTCGTGATACTATTTGGTGCTTTCATATTTTTCGGAACTAAATCTAAATATAACAAGCATTAAAAGCATAATAAAATAAATATTTATTCTGGTTCTTCATACAAATATTATATATCTTCGTAGAAATCATTTTCATCAATCAGTTGATTGTTACATTGTACTTCTGTTTCGTTTGAAGTATTTAACTTATAAATTTGTTTGTTTACACATAACACTTCAAAATTAAGAAGCAATTATAGTGATGCAAAACTTCGGAACACTATAATTTTAATAAGCTGATACCATTTAGTTCGTGATATTAATTTAATAGTATCACTAAAACTCAATAACATTTCGTAATACTATTTGGGATTCCAGCTCATAACTTCGTAATTCTCTATAAAACTTAGGTAAACTTTTCAATTTTTTAAATAGGAAAAATAAATAAGTCGAATATTATTATTGTACAACAGTACATACCACTAGTAGAGAAAACGGTTTTTTACTAAATATATATACATATAAATGAAGCATGGGCTGTTCGATTTTAACCAAAGCTTGTACAATAATTTATAATCAAATAAAAATATATATAAATTCTTTTTTTTTGTGTATTAAAATCTACTCAAGGCAAATTCAAAATTTATATCATGTTATCTCGTTGACGAATAGAAAATTATGAGATGGCAACACATCACACAAGAACATGAGCATATTTTTTGACAAAGTTAATACATTTACTAATGACGATAGGCTATCTAATACAATCACATAAATATATATATTTATAAATTCTATTCGTAAATTAAAAAAAATTCTGCTGGTAATATTAAACAATGCGAACATTGTAAATGTATTTTTTGTTTTTTTGATTATCCCATACACTTTGTCATATATGCTTTAATCATACCAATATTTGGTTCACGTAAATGAATCAATGACAGATATTCAACGAACTAAAAACTAGCAATAGCATCCATAACGATAGCTTTGTTGCTATACTTACGGTGTTTTAGGAATTAGCTACAAGGCGACTAATTATTATTAATTTAATGATATATATAGAGAAAGTGGAATTGAATCTGTATTTCAATCTGAAATTGATTCGATTAAAAAAATCTTTGTAAAAATTTATAATGTACATACACATATTTGACAATTGATTTTAAACGCTTAAATATATTGAATGTAAATAATAAAATTGGACTTTAATAAAGCGAGTAGTCCAGTAATTAAATAATATTTTTATTATATTCAAAAATTTTTGGTAAGGAACTTCACAGCCCTTTCTAGAAATTGACCTCAATGTTTTTTTTTGATAGATTCAAACTATCTATGTTTTTCGGTGATTATTTTATTTTACTTGATTTCATTTTAACAGATTTTGTTGGTGAAAATTATAACAGTTTATTTTTAATTCAATACGCAGAACGTATTAAAATTTGTATTATTTTCTTTTAACAATATTATCAAGAAAATTGATTATCAAATATACTTTTTTTTTAAGATTTGGGATCTATCCCAGATGAGAGCACTGCGACCCATTTTGATTTTTCGTGCCTTTATGCTAATGCTTTAAATTGTCTCCTAGTTTTTATATCAATTGGAAGTAAGCTTTTATGTACCTTTAATTAGCCTTACTCAGAGCTACCGTGAAAATTAGAATTCCGATGGAAATCTTATGGTCTAATCTATTCGGCTCTGACTATCTGAGTGATTTAAAGACAATTTTCTTACCAATTGAAATTAAAAAATAATTAATGAGATAAAAAAAAAATTTTTCTTAGACCGTGTATATTGTTGAAATCATTTTTTTAATGATATGATGTGTTATTCCGAAACAAAATTTAATATAAATTATTAAATTAAACTAAAGGTGTGTTTACACTATGTGTATTTTCCACGTGTAAATTCAGTTTTACGATCCATACGTAATTCCGTGTGTGTGTCAAAATTGCCGTTTTACATACGATTCATAATTTTTGCGTTCAAACGTACATATGTATTTCCGTAAGACATAACCTCTAAATGTAAAAACAGCTGATTTAATTTGTGAATTTACAAAAAATTGTTGTTAAAAATAAAGTTATATATTTTATATATTTTTTAATGGTTAATTAATATTAAACAATTTATTTTTCTCTCAATATTAATCTTTATAATTTACTCTGTTTTTCTTTCGCCACAAGCAGTGTTGTATTTTCATATGTTTATCTTGCCAAAATAGAACCTGCTCTAATTGAAAAATTTACATATGTCTTGCAAAATGTGTTGTCCATAAACAATTTTTGAAAGGGTTCACACTATGTGTACAAATTACACGTGCTAAAAAAATAAGAAAAACACGAGCAAAACACGTAGTGTGAACGCAGCTTAACTGAAATAATTATATTTGTACATTCTTGTATCTTCCGTTTTGTTTCAACGACTAGTATTAAAAATTCATAGGTGGTATTCACCACTGCCATCGTAACAATGGAAAATATTTTTTTTTTTTGCAATATAGGTTAGGTTGGCCTCAGCTAACCATAATGCTAGGTTATTCTAACGTATAGATTCCTAAACAACCTATGCCTTCGCAAGTAAGGTTAGGGAAAGCTATATGCTTTCAATCCTTAATACTATCAAACTGAACGGAACTTGATCCAGGTGGTTTCGCAAAATTAGGGTGCAGTTGAATCGAGTAATGGTTACTAACCCTGATAATTCGCGACCTTGAAAATAATTTTGACATTTCGCTTTCTAACTTTATTCGCTTTTTACCACCTTTTTCGACATTCATTCAATAAAACAACCAGACAAATTTACATAGCAAAAATAAGCAACAAGCAAACAGCACGTGTCTGTCCTAGGAAGCCAGGACCACCAATTAACAATTAGATAAAATAAATAAAAAATTAGGTTATTGCAGAGTGTGTAAAGTTTAAAAGGGGACAAATCGTTAAAACAAGTGAAAGTTTAAGTGAAGATTTGTTGTAATCAACTAGCACAAGTACACAGTCATGTTTTATTTAATTGGTTTGGGTTTAGGAGATCCGAAGGACATTACAGTAAAAGGCCTTGAAATTGTAAAACAATGTTCGCGAGTATATTTAGAAATGTATACATCGATATTGGGATGTCCAAAAGAAGAATTGGTAAGTGTGACAAGGTTTTTTTTCTTAATACTTATATCAAAGAAAATAAAAATTTGGTATTATTGTTTCATTGAATAGGAAGCCTTTTATGGTCGTCCTATATTGTTAGCGGATCGTGACCTTGTTGAACAAGGTGCAGATGAAATTTTAGCTGGTTCCGGTGAAGAAGATGTTGCTTTATTGGTGGTGGGTGATCCATTTGGTGCCACTACACATACAGATTTTATATTAAGAGCCAAAGAAAAGAAAATACCATTTAAAGTGATACATAATGCCTCCATTATGAATGCCATCGGTTGTTGTGGCCTTCAATTGTACAAATTCGGCGAAACGGTATCGATTCCATATTGGGATGAAACCTGGAAACCTGATAGTTTTTATGATAAAATCAAGCTCAATCGACTGCACAATATGCACACTCTCTGCCTACTTGATATCAAGGTTAAAGAACCTACCCTAGAGTCACTGATGCGGGGGCGAAAGGAATTTATGCCACCACGTTTTATGACTGTTGCTGAAGCAGCTCAACAGCTATTGATCATTGTGGAAAAGAAGGACGCTTTAGAACGCAATACCATTCTAAATGAACAATCTCTGTGCGTGGGTTTGGCTCGGGTGGGTCATGACAATCAACGTATTGTCGTTAGTACGTTGCGTGACATGGCCTCAACAGATTTGGGTGGACCCTTGCATTCAATTGTTATACCTGCCAAAGAGATGCATCCACTAGAAGTTGAATTTTTACAGCAATTTGCTAATCTTAAATTAGAGGACTACAATCATTAGATAATATTTATAAAACAGAGCTTAAAAAGAATAAGTCGATTCATAATTTGAGTTTATATTTTAAGTATGATTTTTTAAAAAACAGTTTTAATTTTTTTGTTCAAATTTACATTAATTTAAAATTTACATAAATTTGAACAAATTTGGGTACTAAATAAAATTTATTACAAATGCCGTTTCTCGGATACCCAATAACATTGTTGTATTTGTAAATAACCAAAAAAAATATATAGGTTAACCCAAAATGTTTGTGCAAAAATGCAAATGTGTCAAAAATTTAATTTTGTTTTTTATTTTATATTTATTTTCATATATTTAACAAATTAATTTACTATAATTATAATTTTTATAAGAAAAAAAATGAAAATTAAGATTGCGAAATAATTATGGATTTATGTTAAAAAAAATCATGATTTACATAAAAAAAAAATTGGTAATAGTATTTCTCCATTGCATTTAATAGCATCAAAAATACAACCTAAGTTTTCAAAAACTAACGGTTAACTTATCCATAAAATTCTTATAAAACTCTTAAGTGAATAACATTGTAAAATTGCTTCCCATTGGAATACACTTTTCTAAGAGACTAAGATCTGGACTTTGGGCAGGAAAGTCTTAAAGATCAAAATTTTTCCTCAGAAAGAAGAACCTACCCAAACCATTTAATCTCAAAGATGATTTTCTTTAGTAAATCAAAACAGTAATATTGAAATCCGTCAGGGCCAGCCAACTTTAACTTTTTTCATAATTAAAGAGTACTTCTTCCATATCCCTTCAAAATCCATATGAGACGATGCTATTCTTGTCACTCTTTTTGTAAGGTTTGTTGAGTCATTTAAAATTTGTTAAGCACGTCTAGTGGACACAGGAAGATCTGATCGGTATTTTATTTCTGTTGCAAAAACATTTTCACTGGAAGTAGTGCGAATTTAAGCAATTTTAGTTGTTGAGACAGTATTGTAGGTCCGACTTTAAATTTAAGAAAAAAAAATGTAAATAACGTTGAAATTTTTTTCAAATTTTGTTGATTGAAAATTTTTGATGGCTAAATTACAAAAAAAGAAAATACAAATTATAATGTGAACCTATAATTATTTTGGCTACTGTATTAAAGTTTGATAATGAGGTTATCAGAAAATCGAAGTTATTTGAAGAGACTTCGAAATGTAAATTTGGAATATCTTTATAACAAATGAAATTCTTATTTCGATTTACTCGTATAAGTGGAAAAATATTAAATGATATTATTTACATATAACCAAAGTTTACTTGTTACAATTTGCTGAAACACTAATTATGAAAGTAGTACGTTATTTTTCGTAAATAATTTTTGATATTTGAAAATTTTAATTTTACAAAATATTAATAAGCTTGTTGAGTTCTTTTTTATCCAGGTATATATATTAAAATGACATTTAAAAAAATCATTCTTTAAGGCTCTGCTTTAAATCTCTTGTAAATTTCATTTTTTTTTTTTTTTTTTTTGGTGTTAATACATTACTTGTCTAGTATCAAAGTTCTGCTTTATAATTTTTTTTTTTTGATTTTTTTAAGCTATAACCGTAATGTACGAGTATATTATTTTAATCACTTATAGCACTAGTTTGGTTTTATTTCATCTGAAGTTAGATTTTGTACAACTCTTATTCCAAAGTTGTATCTTTTCCTTTATTTATAGAAATAGAAGCTTAAAGTTGAAGTAAAAATAATTTGAATTTAATGATGTTTAATATTAACAAGTAGATCATTTATATATATT
Source organism: Cordilura impudica (assembly GCA_963682025.1). Lineage (NCBI taxonomy): Eukaryota > Metazoa > Arthropoda > Insecta > Diptera > Scathophagidae > Cordilura > Cordilura impudica. Next base: position 83,130,958 of record OY821517.1, read on the forward strand.
AAATTCTTTGAGATACTAAAAGAATTGCGCATACACTTCCAATTCTAAGATCTACCAATTTATTTGGAATTATTTAAGTATACCTATTTTCTGTAAACATATCCGATTCATGGGTTTCTAGTTTAATAAATATTTTTCGAATTAGAGAAAGGCAGGTCTGGCTGAACCCAACTCCACTAAACTAAATTAAAAAACAAATAATTCTTGTTTTCAATAAACAACTCACTCTAAATTGTTGCGCCGGTTTAATGCTGAGTACACACGATGGAACATCAACAGGAACATCGTCATGTTCCACTTAATGTTCCATCGTGTGTAGCAATGTTTCCTGTCAAAATCCATGTTTAAATTTTGTTTCCTCAAATATCAAATTATTTTGATATTTTATGTTTCCAAACTCAATGTTCCATCGTCTGTATCGATGTTTACTCTCTTATTTCATTGAGAGCAGTCGTGCTGTAACGTTGTTTTGTATATCGGAGTAAAGAAAATAAAAGATCGACGAAAATTTAACATACTGAAAATTTGAAGAATTTTATAAATAATTGTGATAATGAAAATATGAGGAATTTTATAAATTAATATAAAAATTTATAAATTAATATATTTTAAAAATTTTATAGCTAAATATAAAATGTATTTTCTTCCGCGTATATTTGTTTAGTAGTAGTATATTCAATAAACACACAGAACTGATGTTTTGTTTTTGGTTCCATCGTCTGTATTAAAAAATGGAAACATGTTTTTTCGCATGTTTCTCTTAATGTTCCCTCGTGTATACGCAGCATAACGTGACAAAAATAGATTTATCTACTCAAAGAGTGTTAAAATTTTTAAAATACCATAAAAAATATTTCTTCTTTTCAAAAGAATTTATTGAAGATTTATTAAAAATAATTTTCATCATCAGACGAAAGCAAAATCAAGAGATGGTACAATTTGTTTTGATATTAGTAATAAAGACCTCTCATACGTCTACCAGAACCTTGACGATCATAGAGAACGTTAAATTTATTCACAAAGTTGTTCTTATCATTGCAGCCCTTTGTCATAGAACCCAAATAACTGATCAAGCCAACATCATTACACTGAGTATAAAATTCTTCTTGAAATGCACCACCTTGCATTACAGGTAGACGATGACTTAGAGCATAAATTTCACGTAAAATCTCCTGATTAGCAGGTAATTTAACAGCTTCAACATCTTTAACGTATTTCAATACTATCTTTATACGTGTATTTAACATTTTAATGGCACTTTCCTGCGCCACTAAATGCTCAGCAACATACGATTTTTCGCCTGTATCATTAGTAGACATTCGTGCTACATGATCAACACCAATACGTTCAGCTTCTTCTGTGGCTAGGGTGTACGTTAATGGAACAAAAAGCATGGTAGCCTCACTGCGTACAATGTCAATTACAGATTCATATAATTTTAATGGCAGCTGCTCAACATTACGTGATAGCGGGTTTAATTGAAGCATAATAGGACACTCATTTATTTCAGCGATTTGTTTATGTATGGCTAAATCCTTGTCAGTAGGTGTTTCACCAGTGGTATACCAGCCAATAAAGTCTAATTCACTGAAAACCTGAAAAGTGAAACAATGAGGAATTTTTAAAAACTGAATGACAATTCTTGGTTCGCAGAGTTTTGTTTGAAAAATGTACCTGTTTGTATTGAAGTTCTTTAGTCATATAATAATCACGATTAATAAATACATCTCCATCCGATATATCAGTTTTCAGTTCAAATGAATTCATAACTTCAATGTTACGACCTTTTTGTTTACCAATAAGAGCACCATAAACTTGACATATTTCGCCAGCTTGTGCACGTATACGTGTCCAATGTTCTGATATATTCATTATAACCAAAGGGTGTAGTGAAATTGTTACGGAAGGTACTGTACCCGATTCAGCCATTACATTTGGTCCTACGATTCCTGCAGCAACATTTTCTTTGTTTTTTTGGGCACTATCGCCGGTTGTATTGATATCGTTAGATGATCCAGCCTTCACATCTAAATCAACATCCATTTGCTCCATTTCTATAGATAATTAGTTTCTTGTTTGTACTGATATCAACATATAACAAACAAAACTTAACAAATTTTAAGATTTTTTTTGGGTATTATTAAGAATTTCTTGTCCAATTTCTATCTTCTTTTGTTTGCTTATTCTGAAGATGCCAGATTTTCTATTTTTTAATTCATAGATGATTTAAAATTCTATGAAAAATTTTATGTGCCCGGGGTTTGGACGTTATGAAATATTTCATGCAATTTTCCCAATTCTCTTTTATAGTTGGCAAGTAAAATTTTTTTCAATTTACATATGACATTGACATTTTATAGGAAAATTTTCTTTAGTTGTTCATTTCCTACTAAAAAATATATATACGAAACAAATATATATTTTAAAATGAGTAAAAAGAAATTCCCAAAAAAAAATTGATAAAAACCAGGAACCATGAAACATTTTATACCCCTCTGCCTCTCCCCATCATCAGATTGTATGGTTCATGAAATTTTTAAGAAATTTTCATAAATAGTACTAAATTGATCAACTATGTTGGTAGGAACAAAGGTTTTATCGCAGAAAGTAAAATAGTGCAAAAACCAATTTACTTGGTAGCACCGGCAGGGTTACAACAGCGCCATCTATTGTTTCGATCTTATATCTATTAACCTCAGCAAACCTTTTCAAAAATGAATTTCTTCAGTCTAGCAACATTTGCCAAAAAATACCGCCCCCTTACACAAACGATCTGGCATCATCTTTTGATACAGCTGTCACACTGAGAAATTCAACTTTTTAAATTTGGCGCTATTTAAACAATTTTCCAGTGCTGAAAAATTTTGGTCACTTTTAATTAAGTTAAAATCTCTACCAAACTGTTATTCAACTTTTAACTACTTAACACCATTCTTAATAAAACACTTAAATTTTATTTCTTTTTTTGTGTATTTTGTTATATACATTATACATTTACGTATGTTTTGTAATTTTGTTTCTTTTCACGCCTTACATACTAAAACAAGTAGTGTTAATTTTCTTTTAATTTTTGTGGTTTGTTTCGTATTTAGTATATAGATAGATCTAAAATTAATATTTACAGTGTTGGGAAATATTCGTTAATATAAAATGACTTACAATGACGACATTATCGAAACGTTTTTGATGAAGGATAAAAGCCATTTAATATTTTACAAATATTTGTTTAATATAGAATAGTAGTTTCCGATTATGTACACATAATATATAAATATATATATGTGTATATAAATATAATTTATGTTTTGTTAAATATACATATATAAAAGTAAATGCTTAAATATTATTGTATTTTTAATTTTTTTTCTTTTCCATTAAAAGGAGCCTAAAATTTTACAAGCAAAACTATATTTTATAATTATTTATATATAAAAAAACTAATGGAAAAATAATTTAAATTGATAAAAAAAAAATTAACAAATATAAAAAAAAATTTATATAAAAAAAACTTTACAACAGGCATAAAAAAGTTTAACTACTTTCTTGAATTTTATACATTATTTTGTTAAATTTTTTGTAAATATGTATCGTTAAAAAAACTAACCAAACACGAAGCTCTCTAAGTATATTGTACATATATATTTTGGATAAAATTGTATGTGTAAAAACTTTAAAATGTAGTTAATACCTCTTTTAATGATGCCACAATACCCTTAAAGTTTTTATGTAATAAAAAAATAGTAGTAGTTTAAATATTAACTGCTGAGCTTAAGTGAGCCTTTTGTTTTGTTTTCGAATTAATTTATAAACTAAATAATAAGTAAGTTAGAGATAAGTTCACTAGATCGAGGAAGAGAGAATGAAAAATATATTTTTTGTGTGTTGTGCTTAATATTTTTGCTTTAGGACATTATAGTTTGTTAATTTTTTTTTTTTGGAAAATAAAAAACCAAATTTAAACTAAATTAAAACTCATAACAAATTTTAAAGTTTATCACAAATTCATTGATTTTGTTCTGTTTTTAAGCATCATGACATAATCATGCAAAGTAAATTATAAGTAATTTATTTCAATTTCCTAAAAAAAAAACATAATGTTATAAACCTACAAATTTATAAGGACATTTTGTATTCGAAAAATGAACACTACAATCAATTAAATTCAAAATATCCAGTTTGTAAGTTTTATAAAATTTGAGCATTTTACTTTAACACATACTAGAGTTTAAACTAAATATTTTTTTTTATCCAAAAATATAAATAATTCACTGTTATCTTTTCAAAAGTATTTATAAAAGCCCAAAAAATTAAACTTACAGTTAGATGAATAAGTTAAATTAAATAAAAAATGTAATTAAACAAATCACATTTTTAACCAAGAAATAGGAAAATATAAATTTAACAGCTTTTCTATAGATAATAAGAAGCTTAAAAAAACAATGTTTAAAATAATTCTAAAAAGCTATCTGCTGCTTTTGTTTTTTTTTTTTGCATAAAATTTGTTTTTGTTTTGTTACCCAATAATCCTGCTTAATTTACTTTTAACAAAAAGAATTTAATTTAAAAAAAAACCCTGAATACAAATGATCAATAGTAAGTAGACTCGTAATGCCCATGATATAAGCGATGTGAGGAGGGAGCTTGAATATGAGGACGATGATGATGAAAATGCATAGAATGAGGAGTAGAGTTTTGTTGCTGCTGATGATGTTGCTGATGATGAATTTGAAACCAATGCGCTGCATAGTGTTGCCACAATAAATTTCAATCTTTCTGTTGTGGCTGATGTCCAGCTCCACCATGTGTTTGTGGATGATGAGGATGTGTTGGTTGTGTGCTGTCAAGGATCATATTATAGGATCCTTGGCCATGGGCCAGTGTGGCAGCAGCATGCGTAACCGGTTGCGTTTGAAGATGATGTTGTTGATGTGTACCCCCATGTGAATGTGTATGTGGTGGTTGAGACATTTGTTGATGATGTGCTGATTGTGTGCTACCATTTGTTGTTGTACCATGTAGGACACCATTATTGGTGTCGTTTTTATTGTTAGCATCGCGTGGCAACAAATAAATTGAACCATCGGCAGCTTGTTGTAGGCTATATTCCGATGGTGAGCACGGATTGCCTTCAGGATCACGCAAGTACTGAAAAAAAGAGAATAATTATACATATTAAATATTAAAAAAAGTAAAAACTATTAGTGCAAACGAATTTTATTTATATTTTATGAAAAGATAATAATGCATCATCAGGAAAATGCTTTAAAAATATCAATTATAATTAATAATTTATTAGATTAATATAATAGATTATTTTCCATTACATACAAAGTGAAACACATGCAAATATGTATGTATGTATGTCATTACTTAACCCACGTATAATCGACTATTCATTCATTACAGAAGACAAAACAACAATTTGAAACTATTAGAAAATTTGTTTAGAGTGAATTCGTTATGTGGTACATTCGTGCTATGGTACATTTAGGTGTTGAAAAAGCATTTGATACTGTTTGCCATAATGAACTAATATATAAAACAATTATCCTATGGTTTTCCCCATATTCGAGTGAAAATTGTACAGCATTTCTTATCAAAATGTACGTTTAACACTTTTATAAATACTTCCAAAAGGCTTTGTCTTAGGGTCTTTGCTATACATTATATATTGTGCTGATATCCGTAGAATTCGTATTTGCAACTATGCTTTTTATGCTGACGACACGGCAATTTGTTGTTCAGATGTTTCACCACTTTCCATTCTTTTTAATACATATACAAAATGCAAATGATCAATTATTTCATATACCCGTTCTAGTATAACATTTGAAGTATCTTTGAAAAAATTTTTAATTAAATTTTGATATTCGGAAAAAAATTGTTTTGTGGTGAACATCATAACTCGTTGCCGGATCATGTGAAATAAAAAAAATTGAAATGCGTTTAAACGGTGATATGTTTCCCGAGCTAATCACGAAGATTTTTTTTTATTATTTTTCGTAGCATTTTGAAGTGAAACACACGACTTTTTGCTATAAAATTTCGGTGAATTTATTGTTAAAAAATGGGAAGAAATGGTTTAAAGAAACTCATAGTGATTACCTGTTGATTTACGTGTAGAAATAGTGTATAAAATTTTAAAGGGATCGGTCGAGTAGATTTTGAGTTATGATGTTCACAGACTTAAAATATGTTGTTTGCGAGATAATTGATTTAAAGTTTCGCTGTAAACTCTGTATCATAGTTAATTTTGCTCCGATTTATTTGAAATTTTCACACAATACTCTCGACATTTTAAACATTACCCCCTTTAAGATAAGAAAATTGAAATCAGTCAGAATAAACTTCTCAAAATGATTATGAATTTGCCTTGGCACTTTTCCACACAACGACTACATACTCCATATTATGTAGAATATATTTTTATTCGTATTGAAAAAATATCAAGTAAATTAAAAATTTCTTGTAATCATTGCAATAATGATTTCAAATCTACATAAAGATTAAAACAAAAAACGATATTTCTTTTTTTATTTGTGAGATCTGATCTCTCAGTACTATACCTCGCTTAATAGTTTATTGAAGGTTTTATAACTAAGAATTTTCATTCTCCGATTAAATTCATTACTATTTATTTATTTGTGTATTATTAATTTGAAAGCTTTTGTTATACCATAGATGTAAGGCATATTATTAACCATTTTTTTTTTATTATGTATCTATAATATTAATAGGCTAGGCGATTTCTTGTGACCGATGTTTTGTTCTACCGTTTTATCAGGATTTTGACCAAACGTATATTATTTGAAAGATACTTCTTTTTATCCGTTTTGCAGATTTACAGATTTTTAAATTTTTTCATTTATTTTGAGTAAATTGCATTTACATAAAATTACACATATGCTATGTGTGTTTTATTAAATTTGTAAATGTGTTTGTTAATGATTTTGTTATCTTCATTCACAATAATAATAAACTATAAAAGTGTTGGTTTGTGAATTGGCTAAGTTGATATAAAAACCTTCCTAGAAATTGCACTCGAATTTCGAGCGCTGGAATCTGCTAGTTATATTTAATGTTTTATAAGAAATCATATTTTGAAAATAAATATTTAAAAAAAAAATCGACTATTCACTCAAACTTAAGGGGAGCATCCGTGTTAGAATTCCGTTTTTTCAAAACAATTTTCACAATTTTTTAAGTTTTAAAAAATTTGAATTGTTAAGAAGAAATATTGTTTTATAAACCTTTAATAAGAATTTGTATTCATACACGTTCTAGGATAAGGAATTTCATTCAAATGAAGAATTTTCATTTGTTTTTAAATTTGGAAAAATATCTTCAGTCTGAATAAAATCGATTTATTAAAAAATTATTTGAAATATGTTTTGCGGCATTGAACATAAATTTCAAATATTCTTTACAAAAGTTGGTTTTGGACAAATAAATTAAATGGATAAAAAAAAATCCGGATTTTTTATTTTTATATAAAAAAAATTGTTCAGTTCTCACTATTCGATTACTAAGGACTACTTGCTTAGTGTTAATCTACATCGTTAAAAGTAAAAATAAAATTTTATTTTAATAATTTTTAATTTTTATTAATATTTTTGGAAGAAAAACATGTTTTTATTCACCATTAAAACTTTAAAAATGTGATCTTATTGAAATATCTTGCGTGTTCCTAGTATAAATGTCTTGAGTTGAACCTATGCCTTGTAGGTTGCGTACGTGAATACTCAGTCTGTAAACCGCTGTGCTCTTTCGATTGTGACACAAAAACATATTCCGGTGAAGGTGTGAATGCGAAAATATTTGACTACGACGATACCGGTACAAAGCGTTCATATCTTATTGGATGTGCATCATTTGGCTCCGATGATGTTATCGTTGATGTTGAATACTGGTTTATTTGTATAGAATTTCTGTTCAACTCTTACTCTTAGTATTTTATTTCGGAAAATAAAAAAATTATTTCGATCGAAAAATTTCGATAGCGAATGCGACGAGTCGACCCCAGGCTTTTCGGATTTTATCTAAAAATCGCAGAGTTTAAAATATCCATGATTTAGATGTATACACATTATTTGCCCATCACCGGAACGGTTTGAGTCAACAATTCATTTCAGCTCCTTTCTATAAGTCGACCTCAACGAGTTTATTTTCTTTCGAACATCGTCGACGGAAGCAGTGGGCTTGATTTTCTTAAAAACTTGTAATAATTTTTGGTGTGCCGCCGCTCTTTTTATTTCTCGGAATAACCTTTAGCTCACAACTCCGGCAATGCTTCAAAATTAAAAATAAAATAAAATAAATGTTTTACTTTATTTGTTTTAATTTTTTGCACTGTTCGTTTTATTTTATTTGTTTTATTTTCTTTATTATTCCGCGATCCATGATCTGGATTTCAGAATATTAGGCTATTCTGCCATATGGAACGCGATCCATCAATGCTGAATGCTACATGTTTAAGAAATATCGCGATATTGCATCGTGGTCAATATATATTGAACGTATAGCAGTGCCCTATAACATCGATCAATCGATAAGTAAAATAGTTGTAGTTATGACAATAAATGCATGATTTTTTGGTACAATATATTAAAAACTTGCAAATTGCTTAAAAATAAATGTGAATTAGACAGGCGAATATGGTCGAATGAAAATGTAATTTGTTGACAAAAAGAATTTAATCAGGAGACTTTAGAGTTCATAAAATCTGAATAGAAAATTGTGTGTTTGGTAGTTTAGGGTATACGTAAAAAGATATAAGGTAGTAATCGGTATTTCGAGATAAGAACGATGTATAACTAAAAAAAACCTAATAAAACTACATTAAATACTGTATTAAATGATGTAAACATTAGAAAATTGCTGACTCTAAAAAATAAATGAAAGCTAAAAAAAAATAATTCAAAATTTTTTTAATTTTCAAAGAACAATGAAAGATTATATTTCTTTCACGCAAAAACATTTATTAAGAGCATAATTATAAATTTGCACAAAGTTACCTACATATGCCATCAGCCTAGGAGAAGAGATAAAAAAACTATGTAATTTGAAAAAAAAACATAAATAATTAAAATAAAAAATTAACTAAACATACTTCCAGAAATCCTTTTGCAGACTGAATAGAAGCTGTAGATAGCGCTCACGAAGCAATTTTTGCGAATCGCCACAGTTATTATTATTTAAAAGAACAAACGATTTTTAATGCAATTTCAATAAGATTTACACTCGTGTGCGAAATTTAGGTTGAAATACAACAAAAAGAGCATTTTATAGTTAATATTTAATTTTCGGTAAAACAAATTGTCGTTATTAACGATGCCAAGAGAGAATAACACTACACTTTTCAAACATAATCATGAAAATCTCAACTCCCGTAATCGTGTTTTTAAAGATTTACAAGCTGGTTTTTGTTTAACAAAAATGACGCTACTAATGAAATTTTGGCATTCAGATGATTTTGGGTGATAAGTCCGGGGGGGGGGGGGTCGGACATATCCCCCAGAAACATCTTTGGGCGATAAGTCCGTGGGGGGATAAGTCCGGGCACCTAAAAAATATTATCCCGAAAATAAAATGTAGTTTTAAAATGAATGTTGTTCATAAAAATTCAGCAGCATCAAATCAATATATGTATGTACATACATATGTATCGTATGAAAATATATCGCACCTGTACTTCTAAAGTGAGTCAACTCAAAATTTACAAATTTTCAGTAGAGGCAAAAAACGATTTTTTTTTAATATTTAGTATAAAATTTAAAAACAGTTGTTTCATTGTAAAGAATTGCGAATAATAAGTATACAACAGTAGTTGTTTTTGCGATTTTTTCAGTGATCATCTAAACTAACAAGTTTTTTGGGTGCAACTCAAAACATGTCTTTTTAGTGGATTCTAAAGAAGCTGCACTTATATTTTTTTTTTGCGAAAGACTAGAAGAACCGATGTAAGATTTTAATAGTGGATAGATATGACCACTGTGTATCGTTTTCTTGCAAAAAGTGAAAGTTGAAAAATTTTGAGTTGACTCACTTTAGAGGTACAGGTGCGATATGCAGGATTTAACTTTTTTGAACAATTTAATCTAGATGATTTATAGACAATTTTATAAAAAAAAAATATTACACAAAATGTAACTGAAAAATTGCCAACTTTGAACGATTTTCTTCAGGTTCTGATCCTGCAGCTTTAAGATAGAGTGTCTGAGTTAGTACACTTTTTACGTTATGCATATGTAAATTCAGTCTGTCAAGAAAGTTTTTGACACAGTAAAAATTTGTTTTGCTTATCTATTATATTAATAGGCTAGGCGACTTGTGACCGATGTTTTGTTTACCGTTTTATCCCGACTTTGACCAAACGAATGATATTTGAAAGTTATTTCTTTTTAGATGTTTTGCAAATTTACAGATTTTTAAATTGTTTCCTTTATTTTGAGTAAATTACATTTAAAGTTCCTACAAACACATACATAAAATTATACATATGCTATGTGTGTTTTATTAAATTTGTTAATGTCTTTGGTAATGATTCACAATAATAATAGACCATAAAAGTGTTGGTTTGTGAATTGGTTAAGTTGAAAATTAAAGCTGCCTAGAAACGACGCTCGAATTTCGAGCGCTGGAATCTGCTAGTTGACAATTAATTTTCTATTTTTTTATGTGTGCAAACGAGAACAAATTTATTTTAAAGAAAAATTAAATTAAAAACAAGTAAGAGAATTATAGTCGGTCTAGACCGACTATACTATACCCTATACCATGCGTTTAGAAACTCTATCTCTTAGGCCCAACTAACTGGACATAGAAAATAAGCAAAAACCAAATTTGAGTGGGATTTTATTTTATTTTTTTTGGCTGCAGATATGAAAAAGTTCATATCGGATGATATATCTATATGGGGACTAGGTCCAAAAATGGACCGATCCTGATCATGTTTGGTAAAGTCTCTTTTATTTTGCAAAAATATATACAAACAAAATTTGAGAAGAATCAGTGCAATATTTTTGTTTTTAATAGATTTAAGTGAAGATCGGGAAGCAGCTCTATATGGGGCCAAAGAGATCATTTTTGGACTACTCATTAATGGATGTAATGAACGCATACAAACCCAATTTGAGTAAGATCTATATGACAATTTGGATCTTATGGCAATATATGTCGATTTCATAGGGGTAATTTGTATGGGGGCTAGGTCTGAACATGGACCGATTCTCACCAATTTCAATAGCGTTCATCCCATGGCCGATAAAAGCTTACATACCAAATTTCATCAAAATATATTCATATTTGCGACCTGCAGTTTGATTACAAGGTTTACATGGACACACAGACGGACGGACGGACGGACGGACATTGTTAAATCAACTCAGAAAGTGATTCTGATTCGATCGGTATAATTAAAGAAGGGTCTAGGTCAAATATTTTTGGTTGTTACAAACAGCAGCACAAAGTCATTATACCCAAACCACATAGTGGTATAGGGTATAATGAATAGCAGTGCTATGATGCAAGCACTTGTGGAGGAAATTGGTGAATAACAACAATAAAATAGCCAAAGGATTGCTAGAATTCAATTGTGGGCTGAATCTATGGAAAACGCAATCAATGCCTGAATTGGCTTTCATTAAAGTTAACAAAAGTTTATGTTGGGCTTTATTTGTGGTCTTCAATCTACAAGAACAATAATATATATTAATTTTTTTATTTAAATTTTGTTTTATCAAAATACCTCCTACATTTTTATGTAAACTCCCGTCTGTTTTGCAAGGGAACTTTTTTGAGGGAAAACCCCAAATTCAAGTGCATTGAGAATACTTTTTCCCATCGAATTTTTTTTCTGAAGGAATTTTTATTCATAATAGGGGAAAAGGGAGAATTGAGATATTTCATGCGGAATTTTTGTTTAGAATTGGGCTGATTATGTCAAAACACTTTCCTGACAGACTGTCAGTACAATATTTAAAAAATTAAAACAAATAAGTTCACATAAATGGATAAGAAATCTTATCTACTACATAGTGTAATCAATTAATTCGATTAAAATTAATGATTTAGTTTGATTAATGATTAAAGTTACAATTTACTATATCTTAATTAGATTAAATCTTTCATTGCTTCAGATTAGAAATATGAACAAAATAAGTTAACTTACTTGGAAAATGTGTCTGTGCAAAGCACCAAATTTATTTGAGACTCTCTTGCGTTCATTGAATAGACGATCTCTTTGCGATTGTAAATCCTCTTTGCGGCGACGGACCTGCTTAACTTCGTCCTCCAATGATAAGATCTGATCCAATTTACGTTTGCGACAATTTTGAGCGGCCACTTTATTTTTACCCCGACGACGTATATCCCGAATCAATGACAATTGATTTTCGCTCAAATCATATTTTGATAAGCGTTCATTGAATTCATCCATGGGTAAGTTAATAATATCAGTAACCGAAATGGGAATGTTCATAGCCCGGGCGCGTTTTTCATCGCGTGTCAAATAGTTATCTTCCTCACCTCCACTGCCGCTGCTATTATGAGCAGATTTTGACGATTTGGTAGACGAGGATGATGAATGCTTCTTATCACGTTGCTGAGGCCGTGGCAGAGAACTGGTGCCTTGGGGCAACGTATATGTATGATTATGTTGTATAATTTCATGCGGTGTACGAGGGGTGCGCACAGAGAAATCGAGTGAATACGCACCACCATAAGCATGATGTTCTTTACTCAAAGCTGGACCACCCATAGAACCACCATCCAAACCTTGACCGCCCATATTTTCATGCAAACCTACAGGATACGCTTCATATTCATATTTAATCGAATGAGCAGGACCATGTATCACACCATTCGCGTTAACGGATGAGGCTGTATTAGCTGCCGCATTGGGCGCATTTGATCCAGGTTGTTCATTTAAGAATCTTTTACCGAACATATGATGTTTCTTTTGAGCTACTGGTGGTTGGCGAGAACCATCATTTAAACGATTATTTGTAGTGCTATTGTTGTAGCTATAATCATATGGCCCGCCATATTTACCCTGATGATAATCTTGTGCCGAATCGCTTCCCTCGCCCCACTCACCATCCGATAATGAGGGTACACGTTCTGAACCCATCGAACTGACAGCACTATCGCTAGAAGCATCTAAACGATCAGTACCACCTTGAGCACCAGCCGAATTCATTAAGTCACTTGTCATTCCAACCGCTCCAGTAGCGGCGGCCGCAACATTTGTGCCGCTCATCGAAATGCCACTAGAAGAACCTGTTGCAGAACTACTACTGGCACCGTTAGCATGACCACTTGAAATACCCAAAACCGAAGAATTATTACTGGTGCTATTGTTGACATCAACCATACGACAAAAACCTAAAAATAAATTGAAAACCAAATCATTTAATACACATTTAAACACAGCAGACATTATTTTATAAAAAAAAAAAATGTAATATATAGATCTAATGTTTTTCTTATTAGGAAGTAAACAGATGGAGGATTTTCGAATTTTTTAAAATTAAATTAATTCCATATTTTTAAATTATATTATTTGGTGTTCTTGTTGTCACAACTCACGTAATAAAAAATATGAAGCGAACAAATCAAGCAAGAGGAAGTTTTCTGTTACTGACTCAGCACAAAATATATTGTAGCCGCTAAGGCTATGAGGTATTTGTTGTTGTTTCGATTTAACAAATACATACAAAAGTATTCAAATTGATAACGATTTTTGAAGCAAAAAAAAAAAAAATAATATATATATATATATATATATATATACATATATATATGTATAACTAAATAAATAAATAAATAAATAAATAAATAAATAAAAAATAATAATAAAAAATTAAATACCTATGAAGATTATTTTATTAGCTAATTCCAAAAAAGTGCGGGAAAAAGGAAGGTAAGTTTTCTTTCTTATTTCAATTGTTATACCCTATACCACTATATGGTGAGGTTATAATGAGTTTGTGATGATATTTGTAACTACCAAAAATATTTTACCCACGCGCAAATAATAATATGTTGATGAAAATCGGTGCATGTTCAGACTTAGCCCCAATATAAAAAACTTATATCAGACCTACTAAAATGGTCGTAAGATCCAAATTATCATATATATTATCATATATATGCCCACTAATCATTAGTCCAAAAATAAACCCACATAAAGCTGATTCCCGATCTTCACTAAAATCAATAAAAAAAAAATATTGTATAGATTTTTTTTTTTTTTTTTACTATTTTTGACCTAGTCCCCATACATAAATAACATCAGATACATATGAACTTTTTTCAAATCTGCTTCAACAAAGTTGGATCCAAGATCCTATCTTGAAACGCATAGTATATGGTATTATTTAATTGGTTTAGACCGACTATAATTTTCTTACTTGTTTTTATTTGTAAATGTCATATACACTATGGTTAAAAACTACAGACGCTTTTAGTATAAAATGTAAATCATTAAAAAGTTAACGTGTTGGTCCAGTAAAACAACTTTCCACTTCTCTATTGTTAAAATTGATAAGTGGTGGCTGTGAATACGTTTGTTGGAAGTGGAAACAACATGGCTTCAATTTATAAAATGAAGGCCATTTCGTAAGAAATTTATCGATCCCGTGGCACAGTACTTTGTACAGACGCCAACCTTTAAAAGCTGCTTTACATTATCTCGCAAGTAATTTGATCTGTCGTAAAATTGTGTAAAAGAGAAAATAGAAGCAATTTGTAATGAGAGAAGAGAACATAGGGTTAAAATACCGATGGAAATTTCACAGACGGATGTCCCACTTAATTTTTTGAAATTTTCAAAAAATAAGCATGCCGTTTCTTGTATACCCTCCAACAACAAACACATTGAATTTTTAGCATTTTTCAGAGGTGTCTCCATATATTAACCTATATCTTGGCAAAATGATGACCGATTTAACCCCTTTTAAAAAAGCAACCAGCTCCAAATAATGACAAACAATATTATCCTAAGTTTACCCAGGTAAATGGTGTATTTTGTGAATGAGCGTTATTTCAACATACAGATTCACACCTACTGTAACTTGCAAACACCATAATTCGAAATGTTACAGTTATTGTGATAATTTTTTCTTAAATTTCCATGGTAAAGAAACTTTTAATTTTATATATGGGCAAATCCAGAAAAATGTCCACCCGAACCAAAAAATAAAAATTTGTTTTTGTAAAAATTTGATTATATACTTATATTAAGCTGCATCTATTAAATCCAACTCTTAAATAGCAATTCTTTTTTTCATAACGTTCCAAACTTATTTTCTCCTTTTTTTACTTGTTTTTATGACAACAGTAAATTTTCAAAATCAAGCTTTCGTTCTATTTTTTTTTAAATTATATTTGACTATCTCTCTATTTTGATCTTATGCAATTAGATCAATGTAAATACTAATGTATAACTGTTAATACTGTTTTTGGTCAAGTAACTGCTTAGTGAAACGCCGACTCAGATGCATGTATTAATTTAGTTCGTTGCAGAACTGTAAAAAGTGAATTACTCATGAAAAAAGTATATTTTCTAAGTAAATTGAGCCAGGTCTTCAAAATATAAATAAAAAAAATAAAGGCGACTATTTTTAAAAGCTAATATTTTATTGAAACGTCCGAACGGTGTTTAGTTTTAGTTTTAAAAGTTAATTTTTTCTTAAAACATGCGAACGGTAAGTGTTAATAATTAGAGACAAATTTATTCATAATATAATTAAATTATATTCGTGCGTATTTATACAGAAGTCTTATTCATCAGCAGCGAGGTCCAAAGTTTGGAAGAACAAAATGAAAAATAATGAAGAATTCGGGAAAAGGAAGCTAAAAGAAAGCGAATTTATAAGCCAAAAGTAAAAGTGCAAGCAGCCTTCACCCTTCACTCACCGAAAAATTAACATTAAATAACAATAAGCGGTTAAAAAAAGAAAAGAAAAAATAATTAGTAAGATTGTCAGCTTTACAGCCATATACTTGTAAGCAAAGTTTGGGATGCATGGATGTAGTGGACAATTTAAAAATAAGTTTATTTTGAGAACTGTTCCATATTTTGTAAAACTATTTAATTTAACCTTTTTTTAATGGCAATTTTTTTGACACCCACCAAGGTAAATGTGCAGTTGATACCATTGGCGCAGTGGTAAATCGAAAGGTTTGGGAACTAGTAAGAATTCAAGCATAGTTTTAAGTAATGCTTACGAGTTTTATGGCTGTGCTAAATTAAATATTTCCGCGATACAAATAATTTATTTTCATCAATATCAAATTGATGATAAAATTGTACCTAATAGCAAAATCTGGAATAGTGTTAAAAGTATTGCAAACCTTAAATGTTATCACCACTTCAAATATGTAAAATAAAATAACTTTTTACCTAAAAGCATCTAAAACTGCGGCTCCTAAGTACAGAAAAATATGTTTTTTAAAAATATTAGGTTAAATTAATAATATCATATATTTGCAATAAATTTATATAAAAAACTATGATTTCTATTGAGTGCAAAAATGTGAAACGTCCGACACGAAACGTCTGAACAAACAAAATAATTTACTGTCCCCTCTCTATGCCCTTAATAAAGACGGTGTGTTGTGAAAACTGGTCAAATTTATAAAAAAATTTGTCTTTAGACTTTTTTTGTACCGCTAATAAATCGCAGATCTAGGCATAATATGAACTGGAATCAAATGACTTCCGTTTGTTTTTATTATACTAATAGATAGCTTTTCGATAATATACACCTTTCCCAAATATATCTCTGGATCTCACGCTGGGTTTGCCCATATTCAATAGATTATAAAAAGAATTGAGTTATAATAATAGATTTTTTTTTAAACTTACTCATAATGAAAGAAAAAATAATTTTATACTCTAAATTCCAAAGAGTTTTTCTTTACTCATGTAGCTTTAAAATGAAATATGAATTGTTTCACTTCTTAATGTACATAGTATACATATACATATGTATGTACCTAGATACCTTTTGAGCACAGTACATATTTTCCTCTTATCTTGGGAATATTTCATTAGTTTGTTTTTGCAACGTTCACTTTTATAACTTAATTAATTTCAAAAAATGAATAAAATTTTGAAACGGGAGGAAATTAGCAACTCGTATATCACTGTAGTAAAATTTCAATAACATGTTTCATTTTTCAAAAGTTTAACATTTTCAAATTTTATTCATTTATAAATATTTGTAAATTACCGGGCTACGTTTGAAATTTAATTGGTTAAATGAAAAAAAAAACTTAGTTTAATTTTTGTTCTGGTTTCATCTCCCAAAAAAATTTCAGCTGTTGTGCACTATCAATTCTCTTGAACTCTTTTTCTTTAAGGACAAGTTGCCATTTTTCCTACAACAACTTGTTGATATTTATGATAATTTAAGAAATGTTAAAAAATTCACTTTTATTCACCACTACACGTTATCGACTTCAAATAAGTTGAGCAGTTTGTTTCGAAAAAAAAAAAGAATGACTCAGCATTTTAAAAATAGTAAAATAAAAATAAAGAAAATACTACACAGAGGCAACAACAAATCGTACATATATATATACAGTTCACAAATGAGTAACTACAGTAGAGGTAGGAAAAATAATGACAAATGACAAATATGAAATAAACGTCGGCAAACAAATGGAAACAATAAATAATAGCACAGGTCTACAAGATATTCCACACTGAAATCATATAGGTTTTGTGAAGAATCCAAATTTGTCAGTAGATCTGTTGGCCAAATTAACAAATATCATCCAAAGCCTTTCGACGTTATTTTTATCTGAATATGCCGAAAAACAAATTTTTTAAAAATACCTATCTGCTGGATTCGGACTCGCGAAAGCTAGATTAGAAACCACCTTCAGATCTCAATGGGTAGGCAAAAGCATAATTTTGTAGGCCTGTGTAATTTTAATTTATTTTTTTGTTATTTTTTAGGTGTTTTTTTTTTTCAAATTTAGAAAAAAATATTTTCGTTACAGAAATTAATAGTAAAATTTTTACGAAAACTCAAGACATCGCCACTTTAGAACGCCATCACTGTTAACAACATAACACGTTGGTGAGCATTTTATTTGTGTAATTGAGTTTGGTTGTTTGAGTAATATAGCGGACATATAGTAAGTTTACGACTTTATGAAGAATATGTATGATTAACAGCACTAACGATTGCGCAAAAAATTCAATACATATTAACAAGATCTTAAAATAATAGGGGCATCCATTTCTAGTTGAAAACTTTATTTAAAAAAAGTAAGTACCTAAATAGCATTCAATGAAAAATAAAAATAAATATGAACAAAAACTATTTAAAAATTAATCAATTAAAAACCTTTGCAGTATTTTTTTTTTGGCGGAAATAAAGAAAAAGAAAAGTTCTAATTAAGATGAATATCGTTATTATGAGTACCTATACACTTTACTAATGTGTAAGATAAATTACCGTACAAAAATTACAACTATATTTTATAAATATTTCAAGATAATTTAATAGATGGTGATAATGATGATGGTGACACACATCAAAAAAATTTTTTAAAAACAATGTAAACAAAAATAGAGCCAATAAATAAAATAAGTAATGAACATTTAAGATTTTCGAGGCTAACCATATAATTCCCTACAGCATGTCTAATTTATTCTAGACCGCTTAAATATTACAATTTTAAAAAAATCTTAAATATTTGATTAAGATGACTTCAAATTATTTTGTTTACAAAATATTTTCGAGTTAGTGATCGGTATTACTGTAAGTGAACACTTGAAATTTTTCTCAGTCAATAACCGCTTCTAGTCTTTAAAGCATAATAATACCAAAAATATTCTCGAAATTATTATTACTTAGTTAATTTATATTACTTTAAATTTAAATCTAAAATTTTTAGGAAGTCTAAAAAGTAATTCAACTAAATACTTATGGCGAAAATTTTGATAGAATAGAATGAACATTTTCTGTGTGTTTAACCGGTCATGAAGTATTAAAGACGTATTTTTTTTGCAATACTAATTAAGTTAAAGATAAAATGATTCACACTCACAATAACAATCTATACTATTTTATCGTTAAGTTACATATTTAAATTCAAATATTTGCACTCTCCCTGTTAAAGCGTCAGAATAATAGAGGAGGCAAAACCTAACGAGGCATTATAATAATATTAGAGTACAAAACACTGGTTATTACGCTCACCTGTTGATTTTTATTTATTTATTTCGTTTAAAATATGATTTTAATGAATAAAATTTTTAGATAACACAATTTTTTTTATCTTAACTCTTTCTTATCTCTTTTTTTTAATTAATTTATTGCAAAAAACAAAACATATAATTTCTCCTAGATTCTTTAGCACTGATTTATATACTAAATATGATTTAGCAAAAATATAAAATTAAAATAAATTCGAACAAGAAACAAATGTTGCGGTATTTTGAGGTTTTGTGTGGGTGCTCATAGTTATTATAACGCGAATCATTAACAACGACACTGGCCGGTGGTTTTTTTATTCTGCTAAAACGATAATGATGACGTTATAACTTTGAGTTTGTTTTCGCACGTTGAATGGCGATAATGATGATGGTGATGTTTGAGGTGGTTTTAGTGTAACGCGAACTTACTCACTCAAATTTCAACTAATTATTGAAAATATTTTAGCACAACAAAAAGCTATATTTTTTTGTATTGTCTAATAATGAACTTGTTAATTTTTTTGTCTTGTCGTTCTTTTTTTTTGCAAAAGAATCATTCTAGTGTTTTTTTTTTGTTGAGCTTTTACTTGTTTAAAGCTTTTTCTCAGTTGCAAAACGAACAAACTTAAAAAAACTAGGTTTGTTATCGTCTTGATAATTGAGAATAATATTGCTTTCGTATTTGTTGTTGTAAGTTTTATACGTATAGTATTTTTTCTAATCGTATTTTTATCTTATTTTTAATATGTTTTGTTAATATGTGATAAAATATGGTGCAAACATTCCTTTAAAATATTTTTTCTTGTTAAAATTACTTTTCAGCTAAAATCGAAGTTTGGTAGCATTTATGTTAAACCTTTAAATTGACTATCTTTACTAAAACAATCCGTTAGCCTCCCGATATTTACTTCAACTGTTTAAACGCATATATAAACGATACCTATGTTTAACTAAAAAGTCATATGTAGTATTGATCTGAGCATTTTATAAGGCGCATATACATAGTAATCACATCAAATAATTGTATTCGTTAGAGCTGTACCTATACACAAAGAGAATACTTCCTTCAAAGCATTTTCCAAAATTCACCATATTCACCATAGTTAACTCATTTAAAAAATAAACTCATTGCGAATAAAATTTTAAAAAATATAAATTTGTTCCTTAAACATTTTATGCAAATCGATACCAAATTTAAATTTCAATAGAGTGTGAATTTTCCTACATTTGTATTAAAAGTGGTAGGAGCTTTTCAATTAGTAGCTACTCAACAGCACAATTATTGTCGGAATGCTTTGAAATTTTTAGAAGATTATGTCCATATACTTATGTACATATGTACATACATATTTGCAACTGTAAATAGTAACATTTTTATTATCACGCCGTCATGGACATTTTTTTTTTGTTAAAGTACATCAAACTTGAACTTCTTCAAGTAGTACTTCGCCGTTTCCACAATTTTTCTTGAAATAGTTTGAAATTTTAAGGACATAATATCCTTAAATCAAAAACTTTAAAAAAATATAAATTTCTAACAAGTAGTGAAGAAAAATTTTCGGTAAAATTACATCAAACATGAAATTCGAGTAGTTGTTCGTCAATAGCACAATTTTAATGAGTATTTATGTATGTATGGTTCTGCTACACGTGTCGAGAGCTCCAAGTCGTTCGGCATAAAGGCGGCTTTGCTTCATCGCTGGCGCCAAGAGAAAATTTATTTAAATTTAAGAATTAAAATTAAAAATACTGCCAATAAAAAAATAAAATCTTGATATTTTTCTGAAGCTTTTAATGGCTCAACTAATTTTAAATTGTTATAGACGAATACCTGTTTACGCATGACGCAGGAAAGCCTACTCTACTAAACGAAAAATAATAAAATTTTTCAGACAGAAATTATTATTTCTATAAAAAAACATCATTTTCTTTATAAATAAAACAATAAGAAATTATTATAAAAACTGGTAAAAAAAAATAAAAATAAAATAAAATGGCGGGCAGTGAAACAATTTTTTTTTTATTTTCTGTTTTTCGTTGAGTGGTAGTTCCTCCAAGTTCTCAATCTGTTGACGGAATGTTTAGAAACTTGTATACAGTTCTAAGGAATGCAATATTTAATCAAGTCATTGTGGAAAATTTTCTAGAAAATACCATCAAACTTCAAACAAGAGCATATTTTCACACATTTATGTATACTAGCAGATTCCAGCCCTCGAAATTCGAGCGCAATTTCTAGGAAATTTTATTTTTTCAATAAATAGAGACCCTAAAAGTATGCTAATCAATTATAGCCAATTCACAAATCAACACAAAAAACAAACTCATTTTTATTACAAACACATTAACAAATTTAATAAACACACACATAGCATTGTATAATTTTTTATGTATGTGCTAGTAGCAACTTTAAATGCAATTTACTCAAAATAAAGGAAAAAATTTAAAAATCTATAAATCTGCAAAATGGCTAATAAGAAATACCTTTCAATTAATATACGTTTGGTCAAAATCGGAATAAAACGGTAGAACAAAAGATCAGTCACAAGAAATCGCCTAGCCTATTAATATTATAGATAGATTAGTGCAATACCGACGCCACAATTTTGGTCGGAACGGTTTAAAATTTCTATTGAGTAATCAATGAGTATAGTCGATTACAACATACATTGCAATGTCTATACAATGCATTGTATAAATTACTTTTTTTAATTTTTATTGCTAAATTTTTATTTTTAATGCTAAATTTCTGATCTTTTTCGAGTAGTTGTTTCCACACGCCAATGCTTTGAAATTTTGAAAACATAATTTCTGTATATGTTTAAATTAAACTACTAATAGTTTATTCCAAGTGTTCTTGATTTTTTTTTAATTGACATCAAACATACGAAGAACATATTTTCATACAATTGAATGGAAAGTGGCTGATCCTTTTCGAGTAGTAGTTGTTAGCTACCTCCACAGTTTTTTATCAGAATGCTTCAATATTTAAAGAAAGAATCTATTGATATAACTGACTGGAAAATATAAAATTATGTATTTTTTTGTATGTATTATGTATTTTTTTGAAAAATTTTCTGTAAAATGATGTCAAACATCTATAGTGTGCATATTTTCATACATTTGTATGGAAAAGGGTCGAGACTTTTCAAGCATTTACTACTGGAGCTACTTGTTCGGCTCGAGTAGCTCTTTTACTACTGGATCTACTCGAGTACTTGAGCTTGACCGTAGGCGCTATTAATATATAATATTAATAGGCTAGGCGATTTCTTGTGACCGATGTTTTGTTTTACCGTTTTATCCCGATTTTGACCAAACGTATATTATTTGAAAGGTATTTCTTTTTAGCCGTTTTGCAGATTTACAGATTTTTAAATTTTTTTCCTTTATTTTGAGTAAATTGCATTTAAAGTTGCTACTAACACATATGTACATAAAATTATACATATGCTATGTGTGTTTCATTAAATTTGTTAATGTGTTTCTTAGAATTTATTATCTTCATTCATAATAATAATAATGAACCATAAAAGTGATGGTTTGTGATTTGGCTAAGTTGAAAAATAAAGGTGCCTAGAAATTGCACTCGAATTTCGAGCGCTGGAATCTTCTAGTAATTATTATTGTAGTAGAATGAACTATAAATTAATGTTTCAAAATTTGAAAAAAAAAATCATAAAGAATTTTCAGTCAGACGTTCAAAATGTCAATATTTGACCTGAGAGATTATGGATAGCTATTCTGAATTATGTGATATTATGCTCTCCAGCGAGGTTCAGACGCATCATATTAATTTATCATTAAATTATTTTTTTCCTTTAATGAATATAAATATTAATAAATAAATAAAAAGTTTGTGATAAAGGAAAATTATTTTTCCGAAAAGTATTAACTTTGATATTTCATTTTTTAACTTTACAAACTAATGTTAAGGCGATTTTTGTTTGGAATTTGGTCTATAACTTTTCTCTAACATATTGCGTTACTGTGTTTAAGACGAAACGATTATATATAAATATTTAGCTAAATTATATACGAAAAAGCTTAGGTACCTCAAAACTCTTCATTTTAAAAATTGAATTGTAATATTGGATACTTTAGGTGGATATTGGTGAAAACTGGTTACTAATTGCGTTGACAAAGATAAAAAAAAACATTTTTCACTTCTTACCATATGTGGATTATACTTCTGGAAACAGCAAAATATTTTGTTGCCATCTTAAAGTCGAATTCATAACTCTGTGGTCACAAGCGAAAACCGCCTAAGTCGACTTAAGAACGATTTGAGTTATGTATGCTATCATATTCTACTAAAAACGCTTTATATTTACGTGAAATCCCCATTTCTCTAACATTGTTTAATAAAAAGTTATTAATGGAAACATACTGACCTAAGTCGTAATGAAGTCCCATTACATTTATATAAAACGTCATTTTTCTCGTAAACATGGTATTCGACGATTTGGGATATCTTTGCTATCATGTTCTACTAGAAACGCTTTATATTTACGCGAAATCCCCATTTCTCTGACACTGTTTATTAAAAAGTTATTAATGAAAACATTCTGACCTAAGTCGTAATGAAACCCCATTACAATTATATAAAAAGTTATTTTTCTCAAAAGCACGTTTTGCTCTCTTGAGATGGTTTCGAAATCATAGTGTTCACATTATGTTTTTGTTATTTACTGCGGTTTCATTTGACATTTCTCATTTCTGCACCAAGTTTGTTTTGATTGTAAACAACACAAGCGCGTAAATAAACAAATATAATAAAAAATCATTTTTCCTTCTGTAATCCATTTTTCCTTCTGTAATTAGTTAAAATTAAATGTTTTGAATTAATAACAATAAATAATAAATAAGTACTTACCAGCACAAAGCAATCGCGAAATATAAACAAACACTTTTTTTTTCATTATTTTTCTGACATAAGCAATGCAAATTTTTTCATTTTAATGCTTTTTTTAACTACTATTGGTGAGCAACCCTGTTCTTTCTCTTGTGTTTACTGTGATTTCAAACAAACCACAGTAAAATGAGCAAAATGTCTGCGTTTTTTTTATATGGAGTTATGTGTGATTTATAGTGTGATTTGGCATGAATATCATGAAAGAGAGCAAAACGCTGGCGTTTCATGAAACCGCAGTAAGTGTGAATAGCCTATTAGGCGGTTAATGCTTGTGACCACAGAATTATTAACAACTTCAATAAAATGCTTGCCCAGTTACTTAGAACTAACGGTTACGAAATTTCGGGGGCTCGCAATTACCCATATATGTATTCCATTTACTCTAATTATGTAAAAAGTTTTCTGAAGTGTGTACTCGTAAGACATCATAAAACAATTAATCAAGATATGGTCGATCTAGGCCGACTATATAATAGTCCATACAATGAGGAAAATTGTCAGATGCCAATCAAGGCGACTAATGAGCACAGAAAATACACACAAACTAAATTTGTGTGAGATTGTTATGTGTTTATTTGGTACCGGTATGTACCGGTAGATCTTATCGAATGTCCCCAAATTTACGATCAAGGCCATATTTTGTGAGAAACAAATATGTTCTATAAACAATTACAAATTTGAGTAAAACCTATTTTTTTTTTGGGTCTTTCTGTATGTATATTAAAGTGAATTGAATGGGATTATAATTTAAAATGGTCTTACACATACAAATTTATCAAAAAAAAAAAAAAAAAAATATACAATCTTAGGTTAAATTATAACTAAATTATAATTTAAGACTAGTCCAAAATGGACATTTGTATGGGAGAAATGCCTGAATATGTAATCTTTGTGCTGATAATTCCGATTATCGCATTTTTATATAGCAATCTGTTATTAAAGTTTTTAACGCTTAAAAAATATTTTACACTATCAAAAATTCTAAACTAAATTTTCATTTTATAAAATGAAATTTAAATGAACTTTTCATAACGACGATCTTAAAAGACAAAACAATGTTTTGAAAGATGTCAAAAAAATTGCATTATTTTTCCGTTATTAGAGTAGGCTTTCCATTGCTTTGCAAAAGAAATCAGTTAAATCCTACTACAATTAAAAAACAGGTTGAGTTACAGAAAAAGCGTAAGATTTTTTTATTTTATTAGCAGTGTTTTAAATTTGAATATTTTAATTTAAATACATTTTCTTTTGGCGCAAGCGGCGCTGCGAAGCCGACTTTAACCGACACGACTTGGACTTCTTTATATGTGGAGTATCAAGATATCAACAACAATAACAACTACGGCTACCTCACACAAGAAAATAAATTTAGAATAACAATAACAAGAAAAATATAGAAAAATCATATTATTTTCAAGTTTTTTTTTTAACATTTTCATTGAAATCTCGGGACCTATTTAACCGATTTTGATGATTTTAAATAGCAACCTGCTTAGGATGCCAATGAATCAATTTCACTAAATATGAGCACTCCGGCTGACCTATTGAGGGCGTGATCGTGATTTCCATAGACGGACATTGCTATATCATGTATCATACATATATATTTTATGGGGTTCAGATTTCTTTTCCAATTATTTCAAAAGGAATGACAAACCTATACCATGAGTTTCGAGAGAGGGTCTTGGATTCAACATTGCTGCGGCAATAACTGGATATATAAAATAAGTAAAAACCAAATTTTGTGCTATTGTTAATAACTTGTGATGTGCTGATACCAAAACGTACATATCTGATGTAGTTTTTATATGGGGACTAGGTTGAAAAATGGACCAATGCTGACCATATTTAGTATAGTCACTTTTCTCAAAAACATTTATAAACCACATTTTTAAAAACTCTATGCACTATTTTTGTTGTTTGACAGATTTAAGGGAAGTTCGGGAATATGAGAATATGGCTAAAAATTGTCCTCCCTCGAGGGAGCATAGGGCCATATACATATATATCGATAAAGTGTTGTGTGTATTATCACACCTAATCAGTAGTTCAAAAATTAACTCTGTAGCACAATTATTAGTTAGACCGACTAAAATTATCGTAAGATTCAGATTATCATATATATATATATATACGATAATTTTAGTCGGTCTGATAGTGGTTATTACGCCTGAACATGCTCAAATTTTCACCAATTAAAATAGCTTCGTCCTAAAATCTTATATTCAAAATTTCATCATAATATATTCATATTTGCGACCTCTAGGTTTACATGGACACAAGACGGACGTACAGACAGACGGGCGGACATCGCTAAATCGACCTAGCAAGTCTCTCTGAGTTGATCGGTTACAAACATCAGCATAAACTCATTATACCGTGGCCACAAGTGGTAAGGGTATAATGAACCAACCTTTTTTAATCTTAAACAAACAAATTTTAAATTAGTGTTGGCAATTTTTCACATTGCTTTTGGCGATGGAGGTAAAACAAATCTGATAACCCTGATTGTGTACGCAGCATAATATTTTACTTTTTATACCCTATACCACTATTTGGTTTGGGTATAATGACTTTGTGCTGCTGTTTGTAACAACCAAAAATATTTGACCTACACCCATCTTTAATTATACCGATCGAATCAGAATCACTATCTGATTCGATTTAACGATGTCCGTCCGTCCGTCTGTGTGTCCATGTAAAGCTTGTAATCAAACTGCAGGTCGCAAATATGAATATATTTTGATGAAATTTGGTATTTAATCTTTTATCAGCCGTGGGATGAACGCTATTGAAATTGGTGAGAATCGGTCCATGTTCAGACCTAGCCCCCATACAAATGACCCCTATGAAATCAACATAAATTGCCATAAGATCCAAATTATCACATAAATCTTAGTCAAATTGGGTTTATATGTATTTATTACATCCAAAAATGATCCCTATTGGACAACTCTTAGTCATTGGCCCCATATAGAGCTGCTTCCCGATCTTCACTTAAATCTATCAAAAACCAAAAATATTGCACTGATTCTTCTCAAATTTTGTTTGTATATATTTTTGCAAAATACAAGAGACTTTACCAAACATAGTCAGGATCTGTCCATTTTTGGGCCTAGTCCCCATATAGATATAGCATCCGATATGAACTTCTTCATATCTGCAGCCAAAAAAATTAATAAAAATCCCACTGAAATTTGGTTTATGCTTATTTTCTATGTCCAGTTATTTGGGCCTATGAGATAGGGTCTCTAAACGCATGGTATAGGGTATCATATAGTCGGTCTAGACCGACTATAATTTTCTTACTTGTTTTTTCTCGATTTGTTACTTTACGTTTTAGTTGAAACGTCAAAATTAACTTCCCACATAAAATGGCAATTAAGAGAGGTTAGCTAAATTACTTTTATATAAAAAAAAAAAAATGATTGTACTTACTGTCATTAACATTCATATCCATAAGATGTAAATCTTCATCATTTAAAATTGAGTTAATAAAACCATCCGTAGTATGATTCATGTCAGAAGAAGCATTCTATAAGCAAAATGAAATATAAAATTAATTTAAACAGTTTTTTTTTAAAACAAAATTTTAAAACTTACCGAATAATACATCATATCGTGTTCCATTTTATAAGCTCCAATGTTGCCAGCAGAACCACCAACAGCGCCCGCACCAACACCCGATACATCGGAATCGTGAGTGGAATTAGTTAAATGCATACTGGAAGTGACAGCCGAACCCAAATTGTGACCATAATGAGGTTGTGTAGAACATAAGTCACCTAAAGATGCATTGGGATGTAACATAGCGGCGGCATGATGATGATGATGTGGATGGGGTGGTGGTGGTGGCGGATATTGAGCATGTTGAGATGCACTTTGATACGGATAGGCATGACTGGGATAGTGAGGATAGGGTGTCATTTCTGAAACACCGCCAACAACACCCATACCTTGCATAGGGTTAAAAAGACTGGCAATATCTTGCAAACGTTGTTCCATTGATACACCACGGCTGAGAGGGGGCATACGACCCTGAAAATTTAAGAAAATTTTAAATGTTAATGAAGATAAAGATTTACATTTTTCTTGTAAAACAAAAAAGTTGTTGATGTTTATATAAAGTGTGGGATATTAATTTTATGTATGTAAAAGAATCACAAATAAAAAATACAAACTCAAATATTAAACATAATGAATTTCATAACTAATCAATCATATTTTAAATAAACTCTATTATTTTTTCTTAAACAGAAATCAAAAACAAACAATAAAATTATAAATTCTTCAAAGACAACAAAAACAAAAAAAAAAAAAAAAAAAAAAAAACAGCAGAGAATTGAAAAAACGTGAGCATGCGTACCGTTTGGTTTTTAAATGTTACTTTACAAACAAATCGTCTACAAACACATCGATTTTTGGTATGAACACTACACTCAAAGAAGTGTGTATATTTAATGTATTGGGTTCGAATGACGACTACGAAAATCAACGAAGGCTTAGAAACAATTCAGTAGTGTAAGAAGCACTCAATTAAATATTTAAAAAGTAACATTTGATAATATTGCAGACTAGAATAATTATTTATTTAGATTTTTTGAAACGAAAGATGCAAATAGTTACCGCAACATTTTTTTTTTTGAGTGTACCACTATACTTAAAGTACCCAACAACCGAACAACATCCATTACCCACAAAGAAACACGAAAACGTGAACAATGCATCAATCTGGCGATTTTTAAGATTTAAGCGTGGATTCAATGTTTTCTTTCCGTAGAATGATAAAAAAAAATCAGAAATAAATATAAAGAAAACTGTTAGCAATCGAGAAGATCGATCGAAATTAAATTGAAATAAATTCCGTTCCTTCTTACAATATTGACAAGTGCTCACAGCTTGGTGTTGGTGTTTTTTTTTTTACATTTTTATATATATTTAAACTTCCAACTGGCTGACTGACTGTTTAAACATTTTAATACCTATACATAAGTTGGAGTACGTTTATGTACACACGCTTTTTTCTCTTATTTCTCTTTCCAGCCACATGGTCTAAATGCATTACTGGGTTATTTGGTTTACTGAAGGTGCTGTCTGGGTTTTATGATTAAAAATATTGAAACCGTGTCGATATGATCGACAGCTTTTTGGATTGTTGTTAAAACGTTTCAATTGATATGTTTTAGTTGAGGTTTTTTTTTGAGAAATATTTTTGTTTTTAGTTTTTTTCGTATGTTTGTTTTTGGATAAATGTTTGGTTTTTTGCATGAAGAGGTAGGGTCAAATAAGGTTAGAACAAAATAAATATTCCATGGGAATTTGAAATGTTTATTTTAGTAACAAATAATTTAATTTAAATAATAAATCATATAACTTAGTTCACTTCTCTAATATGGTAATCCAATACACAATACACAGCCTAAAAAATAAAAACAGTACAAAATTCCTTAATCTTTAGCTGTTTGGACTGAAAGGGCCGTAAAAATTAGTTTTCCTATTTTAAAATCTTCTGAGAATGGTCAAAGACTTGAAAAATATTGCAAAGTTTTGAAGTTTTCATACAAATTATAATATTTTCGTTACATTTCGTTTTATAGAATTATTTTTGACACTTCGCACTTAGGATTAATATTAGTTTCATGAAATGTTCTTTTTATTAAAGTTTAAGTTTTGAATTTGAATTTGTAGTTGCTTTTTGTTAGTTTGGTTTGTCATCGTGGTTAGACTTACAACGCAGCGAAATTGTTGAAATTTTCTATCAAAATAACGGCTAATTTGAACAACTCTGAATCGTTTTCGCTCACGTTTACTCTTATTGACGTAAGACACCAAAAAGTGCTCACCGAACAAGCTATGGCTGAAATTTTGATTTCATTGGCCAAAAGTCAAAATTTTTTTGTCACCGATTTTTAAAATTTTAACACCATTTCGTCGATAATGACCTGTGGTCTTCTTTACAAGGTTGGTAGGATTGCAGTCTTTAGTTGTTGTAAGTGGTCACAACCCTACCGTTTAATATTAGGGGTGTTCTGAAATATTTATTAAACTACTATATTTGTGTCAAATTTCAACTTTAGTGGAATAGAACTTCTAGGGAACAAGAAACGTATACCACCCCGAGAAAGGTGAAAGTGTCCTCTTTAACCCTATGTATACTTTTGCATCCGTGACGATCCGCGGGTAGAACACTTTTTTAATTTTAATGAAATTACTCAAAAAAAATTTCAAATTACGGCCCTATAAGTATACAATACAAGTATACCGATCGACTCAGAATCACATTTTGAGTCGATTTAGCAATGTCCGTCCGTCCATCCGTCTGTGTGTCCTTGTAAATCTTGTAACCAAACTACAGATCGCAAATATGAATATATTTTGATGAAATTTGGTATATAAGCCTTATCGGCCATAGGATGGACGCTGTTCATTGGTCCATGTTCAGACCTAGTCCCCATACAAATGACCCCTATGAAATCGACTTAAATTGCCATAAGATCCAAATTATCATATAGATTTCAGTCAAATTGGGTGTGTATGTTTTTATTACATCCATTAATCAGTAGTCCACAAATAATCCCTATAGGAAAATTTTTAGTCATGGGCCCCATATAGAACTGATTCCGAACTTCACTTAAATCTATCAAAAAGCAAAAAATACTGCACAGATTTTTCCCAAATTTGGTTTGTATTTATTTTTTATAATATACATAAGTGACTTCACCAAATATGGTCAGGATCGGTACATTTTGCGAACTAGTCCCCATATAAATGTAGCATCCGATATGAACTTTTTCAAAAAAAATTAATAAAAATGCCACTCAAATTTGGTTTATGCTTATTTCCTATATCCAATTAGTTGGACCTAAGAGATAGGGTCTCTAGGGTATCGTCTAGTCGGTCTAGACCGACTATAATTTTCTTGTTTTTAAAAGGTTTTTTTTACCCGTATATATGTATGAAATGTTTTGATAAATAAGAAAGATTCAAAAAATAAAAACTCTTATTTTCATATCAAAATCAGAATCATTGCGCAAATGTTCAGCAGATTTATTTTGCAAAAATTAACAAATTTGGCAGCAAAAAATTAAATTTTTCTGTAGTAATAGCAAGACTATTAGATAATTTTACTAACGTTTTTTAAGTGGAAATATTCTTTGAGTGTAAACAAATTTGCAAATTTGACAGCAAAACATTTTTAATTTTTCAGTAGTAATATCAAAATTTCCAGTTGATTTACTTTTTTCTTTGAGTGTAATTTTTTTCAGTGTAATTTTTTTGAGTGTAAACATTAAAAAAAATCCCATTATTACAAAAAATGCTTGTAATTATTATTAAAATCCAAATATGACATTTTTAATAAATAAAAAAAAAAAAATAAAAAACCTATATTTCACGCTAAAAGTTAAAAAAAAATTAAAAGTTCAACTTTGACCTAGAATTTCTTAAAAAGTACTCAATCAATTTTAATGAAATTAAAACAGACTCAAGTTCAGTAAATATTTTGATCGGTTCAAAAGTTACAGAATTTTGGCCAATGAAAAACAATTTTCAGTCACTGTGCGCTGTACAGCAAAGCATCGAAGAAAATCCATATCGATCAATTCGGCACCGTTCTCTGAAAAATGTGGATGTGTCCGTCCCCATTATGGAAGATTTTACGAAAGATTCTTAGCTTACGAGCTTTAAAGGTTGACTCTGTACAAGAATTAAATCCAAACGACCATCTTATGCGCCACCAATTCGGCCAATGGGCTGAATCACAAATTGATATTGTTATTAATTTTCCATTTAAAAATCCTATTCAGCAATGAAGCTCATTTTTGGCTGATAAGATATGCAAAATTACATCCACATTGTTTGGTGCGATTTATGGGCCAGCGAAATCATTTGTCCATGTCTTTAAAAACGATGATGGGCAGAATGTTACTGTCAACGGTGAACGGTATATAGATTACAAGTTTTTTCGCAACTCAATTAGCTGGCATAAATCTGTTGACATGTGGTAGCAACGGGACGGAGCCACATGCCATATAGTGCACGCCACAATTAATTTACTTAAAGAATCTTTTGATGAACGAAGGTCGTGTGATTTAACCCAATTGGATTATTTTCTTTGGGGTTATGTAAAGTCACTAGTCTACGCCGATAAACCAGATATAATTGAACAACTGGAAATATACAGGCATGTCACAGAAACAAATTCCGATCGAAAGTGGAATTGAAACCGTATTTGGCTTCCTCAGAAAACGTAAACCGACAAATGTTATCGATATGAAACCACTTTCAATTTCTTAAGTGGAATTGACATTTTAAGTAGCATAGATACTAAAAAACTATCCAGAACAACTTAAAATTAAGAAAATTTAAAATTTTCTATTTGCGATATCTCGTAAACTAAAGATTACTAAAGGAAAGTAATATCATTTGAAAGATAAGCATACTCAAAAACGCCTTGCATTGGTAGTAAACATGATTAAAATAGCTCTTTTTCGAAAGTGGTTTACGTTATATCTCGTATCCAAAGTCAGTTTCCAGATATATGGAGTGTTTTGTTTGAAATTCGTAAAATTCAAAGTAGGCTAAAACCGTATGTGGTATTATTGAATTTTTTAAAACTAAGTAATAAAACTATACTGAAAAAAAAAAAAAAAAAAAAAAAACAAAATAACGATTGTTTGGACAGAGTTGTATCTTCTGAAATACGAAGTAAAAACTGTATGGTACGAAAACTGATTCTAACCATACTGCTCGTAGGCCTGACTTTATGTGAGTGTGTTAAAGCCCAAGTACGAGTGTATGTGGGGTTCAGGTACAAACCTCAAGGCCGCCATAAGTAGAAAAAATTTCATATAGAAACAATCTATTCAATTATCACAATGTTCAGTAAATCGCTGATGAATGCCAGAAACCGGTCCGATTAAGAATACAGTGTAGTTATGAATTTTTGAAATATATGCTTTCTTCTTCTCTACCACGCACCACTGAATATCAATTATATTTTTGTGTCCACTCCGTTCTCAGATTTTTCCGAATGTTTTGATGGCAGTCCTCCTCTTACTTTCAAAATCTTTAATGTCATTGGTTTTTAGTAGAGACCTACATTGTGGGATGTCTTTCTTTTTAACAAATTCAATATAAATGTCTAAACACAAATTTGAAGTTGTTGCAAAGTAATACAATCAAGCTACTCGCTGTCTCCTCCTTCCCATAACCTATTTTCTTGAAATCAACATACAGCCCAATTCTAAATATTCCCAGGGAAATGAGTTCCCGGGGAATTCATTTTTCCCGAGAATAAATCCTCCTATTCTAAACAGGCGGGGAGAAGAATAATATGGGAGAGAGAATTTCGATTATTCGAAGACAGCTGTTTTGCTTCAGTTGTTTTGTTTTGTTTACAAATTTAAAAATTTTTGTGGAAATTAAAAGTAAAACTTTTTTTAAAATCTTTACTAAATTAAAAATAAATACAAAAAATTTTCAGTGTAGCGTTTCTGATGGTAGATGAAGCAGAAGAACAGCAGCTGGACAAGACGGAGCAAAGCATGCAACAACAGGGTTGGCTTGCATTGTGTTCAAAAGAACATGAATTTGTTTTCTTTTTTTGTTGCTTTTGACCTGAAAACAACAGTAATGCCATAATAATATTATTATACGAAATTTTAAATGATATATATTACTATATTTCTTAAAAATATTAAAAAATTATTCCCAAATTATTCTCCCTTTTATTGACATTCAGAATAGCAACTTTTTTCCCGGGGAAGAGTTTCCGATTTTCGAAGTTCTTTTAGAATAAGGGTAAAGGGAAAAGAGAAAAAATTCCCGGGGAGATTTTATTAAGAATAGGGGAACAGGGAATAGGGAAAAAATTCCCAGGGAATTGTTATTGAGGATTGGGCTGATAATGTACTGTATTTGTAGGGGGCATCCCTACAAATACAACAAAAAAAAAAAAAAAAAAAAAAAATTAGGCCAAAATAGAGTGGGTTTGCATAAAACGAATCTCTTTTCAAAGTCTTAAAAATTTTTTTCCACATTAACAAATACTTAGTCTGCCAGACAATATATTTCGAAGCAGACTTTTCAACGCCAATAGAAGTTTGCGATTCTGAAAATTTCTCTCCTTTAAAATCAGTATAACATTGAGGACAGGTATCATGCTGAAGTCTGCTTTGACGTACGATTCAAAATCCATAACAATGCCTGGTATTTTACTTTCCAAAAAAATTCATACAACTTTTTGATTTAGTTTTTATAACTTTCCTTTGCATTGCTGAGACTTTTGGCACCTTCAGTTCAAACATACTGACGTTCGGGCTGCATTTTTTTGCAGCATCTCTTACTTCGCGGTTCATTTTTATACCCTATACCACTATGTGGTTTTGGTATAATGACTTTGTGCTGCTGTTTGTAACTACCAAAAATATTTGACCTAGACCCATCTTTTATTATACCGATCGAATCAGAATCACTATCCGTCCGTCCGTCTGTGTGTCCATGTAAACCTTGTAATCAAACTGCAGGTCACAAATATGAATATATTTTGACGAAATTGGATATATAAGCTTTTGTCGGGCATAGGATGAACGCTATTGAAATTGGTGGGAATCGGTCCATGTTCAGATCTAGCCCCCATACAAATGACTCCTATGAAATCGACATAAATTGCCATAAGATCCAAATTGTCATATAGATCTTACTCAAATTGGGTTTGTATGCTTTTATTACACCCATTAATGAGTAGTCCAAAAATGATCCCTATTGGACAACTCTTAGTCATAGGCCCCATATAGAGCTGCTTCCCGATCTTCACTTAAATCTATCAAAAAACAAAAATATTGCACTGATTCTTCTCAAATTTTGTTTGTATATATTTTTTGCAAAATACAAGACTTTAACAAACATGGTCATGATCGGTCCATTTTTGGGCCTAGTCCCCATATAGATATAGCATCCGATATGAACTTTTTCATATCTGCAGCCAAAAAAATTAATAAAAATCCCACTCAAATTTGGTTTATGCTTATTTTCTATATCCAGTTAGTTGGGCCTAAGAGATAGGGTCTCTAAACGCATGGTATAGGGTATCGTATAGTCGGTCTAGACCGACTATAATTTTCTTACTTGTTGTTGTTCAAATTGTCGTTCCAGAACATAGAGTAAGTTCAACTATTGTGGAATGTTTGGTAGAAAAATATTAATATTGCAGTTGTGAAAATAATCGTAGTCGTTAGATGTCAGTTACATCGGAAGAATTTTGGGTGTTTTCGTTGTTTTCAGTATGTTCGAAGTGTGATTATCTGCATTATTATTACACACATACTTGTTTTGAAAATATTTAAAAAAAATATATAATTTAATAAATACTTGAAAGTATTAATTTAGTTAATTTATTTTTATATATATTTTTAATTTTGTTGGTAATTTTTTAATTTTGTTGATAATTGGGTATGCTGTAGGGTATCATATAGTTGACGTAGAGCTAATATTACGTTCTTACTTATTTGTTGTTAAGTTTATTATAATATTATGTAAACATGATTAAAAAAAATTAATTCAGACATGGGATTTAGAAAATAGCCACAAGCTGTAAAATCTATTAAACATTTTTAAATGTGGTTTTAGTGACAGAAATACTGTTTCATGTTCCCAAAACTAGACCTTACAAAACGGTTTTTGAACTAGTGTGTTCCGCATTACCCTTTCAATTTAGGAAATGATTTTTTTTCGAGGTACCTAAGCTTTTTCACATATAACTTGTCTAAATACCTTCTATATACATATATTAAATCGAAAGAATGTATGTTTGTTTGTTTGTTTTGGCTCAACCATTGGACCGATCTTCCTCAAATTTTTACAGTCTATGTATCTGGAAGGAACTATAGGCTATATATTTTTTTCATATTTTTAGTGGGCGTGCCACCACACTAGTAGCCATGCCGAAAATGAACCGGATCGGATAAGTGGGCGTGGTACCTCCCGTACAAAATAATTATTCAGTATCATATATCTCGAGTACTATAACAGAGACAGCTTTGCAAAATTTGTCTGAGGTCATCTATCATTAATGTGGGTAGTCGGACAAAAATGGGCGGAATCAGACCATGACAAGTACATTAATCACCAATGTGAGTAGTCGCGGAAAATGTGGCCGGCATCGCTAATTCGAAAATCGCCAAAACTGAAAATCGCAGAAAACAAAAACTGCCAAAAACAAAAATCGCCAAAATCCAAAATCCCTGAAATAAAAAATTTGCCAAATGATATTCCAAATTCAAGGTTAATCGTTCATTGTTGCCGGATTTAATTTTTACAATTCATGTTTTTCTCAACAAGAAAAGAAAAGAAAAAAAATATTGTTTTATTTGCACAATACAAACTTCGTAGTAAAAAATGATTATGAAAACATACATGTCAATAATTAATTATATATAACTAACTAGCAGATTCCAGCGCTCGAAATTCGAGTGCAATTTCTAGGCAGCTTTATTTTTCTACTTAGCCAATTCACAAACCATTTTGTGAATGAAAATAACAAAGTCATTAAAAAACACATTAACAAATTTAATAAAACACACATAGCATATGTATAATTTTATGCATGTGTTAGTAGCAATTATGAATGCAATTTACTCAAAATAAAGGAAAAAATTTAAAAACCTGTAAATCTGCAAAACGGTTAAAAATAAATACATTTCAGATAATATTCGGTTAAAAATTATAAAAGTAAATGTTTTTTACATAAAATTAAAAAAAGGTAATAAACCTTAGACGCAAACAATTTTACTTTTACTTTTTACTCATTATTAATTGAAATAAAAAAAATTGTAGCACTTATTGGGAAAAATTAAAATTTCATTTAAAAGATTCTACGGATCGAGGTCTTACTTTACTCGCCTAAAATAAGGAACAACACGGAAATTATAGTCGGTTCATAGTGGATGCTACATTTATATGCGGAATAGGATGAAAAATGGAGCGATTCAGACCAGATTTGGTAAGGTCATTTATTTTTTGCAAAAATATATAAAAACCAAATTTGAGAAAAATCTGTGTAATATTTTGTTTTTTCGATAGATTTAAGTGAAGATCGGGAATCAGCTTCATATCAGGGCTATGACTAAGAATTATCCTAAAGGGTTTATTTTTGGACTACTGATTAATGGGTGTAATAAACACACACAAACCCAATTTGACCGAGATCTATATGTATATATTAATTTGGATCTTATGGCAATATATGTCGATTTCATAGGGGATCATTTGTATGGGGACTAGGTCTGAACATCCCCCAGTTTTCACCAATTTCAAAAGCGTTCACGCCAAGGCTAATTTTCATCAAAATACATATCTTCATATTTGCGACTTGCAGTTGGATTACAAGGTTAACATAGATACACAGAACAGATGGACGGACGGACATAGCTAATTCGACTCAGAAAGTGATTCTCAGATTATCGTAGTGGTATAGGGTATAAATAGGTTCTTAAATAAGGTATTAGGAAATAAAATCGGTTCACAACTGATTTAGTTAAAGATATTTTAGTCCCTGAAGTCTTGAAAAAATGTTTTTGCTGCTAACTTCAGATGAGGTGGATTCAAAATTCTGAAAATTTAAAAGTAATTTTCTCAACTTGGACAACAACCTACGCTAGGTCATTCTAAAAGTATATTTTCACTGCAGCACGTGTAATCGATGTTTTTGAGGTAACAATTTTGTGTTTTGGTGTAATTTGAACACTTATTTTATATTGTATTTCTTAATTTTCATATACAATTTTTTTCTTTTCCAAACCTTAGCAATCGAAGTGTTTATTAAGATAAAATTAATACATGGCGATGCTGCCCATGCTCGCATCATGGGGTCCTGGTCCCAAAAAAAAAAGACACAAAAAAGAACAAATTTTAATTAGAAATAACATATTTAATTCCGTAAAGACAACAACATTACACTATATGCAGACTTAACTAACTTTATGAGGAGATTTCTGAATAGTGAAATTATGCTGAAAACTCAATGCTATTTTCCAATGTACTAAAAATGGGACATATCTGCTCTGTATATAGAAAAACTAAATATTGTGGTCGCCATTTCCAATTCATCAATAAGAAATTCGGCTCTAGTAGCTGCATAAAACGGTGTTCCCTGTTTCATTTGATTATCTTACAATATGCAGAGAAAAAAATTCGTCAACCTAATTGTTGTAAATTTAGTGAACTGTTTTTTTCAATGCATCACCATTAATTTAATAGCTGCTAACAATTTTCTATTGTGTTAAAATATTTACTGGTACGACAATAAAATTGTAATCTTAAACAACACGAAATTAGCTTATTAACTTTACGTCAATTCGGTTGAATATAAATTCGATAGCCACAATGATTCGCTTTTTTGATTATAGTTTTTATGTGTTAATATTTTATATTGCATTTCTTGTTAAACGATGGTTTGTTTGTATTAACTTATATAACATTTTTAAAGTAAATTACCGTTAATATTAAATATATAGATCAGATATCACAGATCTATTAATAATATCCTATTATTATTTGTTTGTCTATTTTTTAAGTTTATTGATTTTTATATATATATATAATAGTTATTTTTAACTATTTATATTTTTTCTTTATGTATGTATTAACAAATCAAAAACTTGTTAAACTTCTAAAATCACTTTGCACGTAAAATAGATAAACATCGATTTTAGCAAAAAAAACAAAAAATCGTATCTAGCCGACCGACAAACCGACGGTTTTTAATTGTAAACTTCAAAATCTTATTTTAAGAACGTAAGACGAAACGTTCAATAAATGTATTTCAAATATCACTCTTTCAAGATCAACTTAGAAAACAAATTGAAATCAAATGTTGAAAACATCACTTCGATCAACACACACGAACGAGACGACTGACAAATTGTTAAACACTGCGTTTATGAATTGTGTGATGAGAGTTTGATTTGGTGAGGAGACGTCGACGACGACAATGTAAACGACGACATGGATGGATGGGATGTTTTGGTGCTTATGAAAAGATTAAAACACGCAAATGTACACACACACACACACTCGCATTCAACCTCAAATATACATATATATGTATGTACGTATCGGTGTTATATTCAATGTGTATGTGTTAAGTGTTTTATAAGATCTGGTCAAGATGTTGTGGCTGGATGGATGATGCTTTACAATGTTATTGTTGTATGATTGATATTTTTCCTGTAGTGTAGTCTGTGTTTGGTTGTAGTATTGGTAAATTAAGTAAATAAACATCAAGCAGACAGGTAAGAAAGAATTTTGTTGAATATTTATTTTTTTGTTGTGGTTAAAACTATTTATTCCTTTAAATCAGGTAACAACATTTTTAAAATTGATGAAAATAAATAAACAAATATTTTCTTTATAGCAATTTAAATAAATACATACCGTATATGTGTTTGGATGAGTATGTATGTATCTATATTTGTTTGCAGTTATTCATCTATGAACATATTTAGCTACTGGTATTGTCACACATTTAACAAACTTGTTAACTAATACTAGACGACCGCGTCATGTTATGATCCATTTATTACTCGTGGTGTTATATAATGTTTAACAATGAATTGTGCATGTTTGGCTTATTCATTCATAGAAATTCATAACTATACTACTGACTGATTAAGTATGATTATTAGTACAAGATCTAGGATAATAATAGTGTTAAGGTCGAAACTGAATATTTTATTTTAAGTGATTTACCCAGAATTTGCTTCACTATTTTACACTAATGTTCTAATTTCAATTCCCGCACTGTGAACAAATATTTCAATCAACACTTTATGGTAAATGTTTTCATTAGAACTAAATTCAGGTGTGGTGTGCACCAGAGCTCCCCATTACTCGAGCTTCGAGCTGCTCGAGTAGTTAACAAGCTATTCGAGCTCAACGAGTAGCTCGAGTGGTAAAATTTAACATTTTAGCATGTGAAAAGATAAATATAAGTATTTAGTATAACAAATGTATACTTTTTGGAATCGTACAAGTACGAATTACTACTCGAAATAGATCAGTCTGTTTCCATACAAATATACAAAAAATGCACTCCAACCAAGTTTGACATCCATTTACAAAAATTATTCAAGGAACACATGAATATATTTATACATTCTAAAATTTGAAATATAAGGACATTATGTCCTTACAATTTCAAAGCATTCTATTTAATGTCGGAAATGTTTGAAAAAATTTTCTGTAAAATGATCTCACACTTTCGTATGGGTAGAGTCTCATCTATTTCTTTTTGTAATTCGATTACAAACTTGCATGAAGTGAATTTTTTCATATATTTGTATGGAAAGTGTTCGAGCTTTTTCGAGTAGTAGTTCGCGAACAGCACAACATTTGTTGGAATACTTTGAAATTTTAAGAAGATTATCTCGATATATTTGCAACTACAAATAGTAAAAAATTTTAGGAAGTCGGGATGAAAATTTTTTTTAAAGTTACATAAAACTTGAAATAAGAGCAAATTTTCACACATTTGTATAGAAAGTAGCTGATCTTTTTCGAGTAGTTGTTCGCGCAGAGAACAATTTTAGTCGGAATGACTAAATTTTTTATATGAGTCATCTGCGAATAAGGTCACTTATTCACTGTAAAATAAGGCAGTGAATAAGGGCAATGAAAAAAAAAAATTTTTTTTTTAAAAAATTTGATTTTTTTTTTAAATTTTTTTTTTTAGTTTCTGTTTTTTGACGAGTAGTAGTTCGACCAAGGTTCAATTTTTGGCGGAATGCTTTGAAACTTGAAGGAAGTGTTCTCTTTACATACACAGCTCTAACGATTATTTTTTTATTACGTCATTGTGGAAAATTTTCTGGAAAATATCAAACTTCAAATAAGAGCATATTTTCACACTCGAGCCGAGTAGTGCTAAACCGACGCCACAATTTTGGTCGGAATCGTTTAAAATTTTTTATGAGTAATCTATGAATGTAGTCAATTACAGATAGATGTGTTCAAGATTAGCGTGAGTACCTACCGCAATGGTCTGACCTCACGGTGCTCTTAACACCGGATGGAAACTATGCGTCCACCGGCGCCCTCGCAGTACGAGTACCAATTTGAGGCATGCATTTGGACATGACCTCCCCCTTGGATGAGGAGCGGAGTACTATCTAAAACTCCTACCGATCTATGGGTCACGGCACCCGGTTGCAATGCAACTCCACACCGAGCTTGCGCTCTCCCCGCGATTTGGGTCTAAACCACAGCCACCACGATGCTCCCCAAGGGGCCACACCATTGTCAGACTGGAACCAGGTTCCAGGGGCTTCTGACACCCGTGGTACCAGAATAAAGCATCCGG
Organism: Cordilura impudica; assembly: GCA_963682025.1. Lineage (NCBI taxonomy): Eukaryota > Metazoa > Arthropoda > Insecta > Diptera > Scathophagidae > Cordilura > Cordilura impudica. The sequence continues at coordinate 83,172,445 of OY821517.1, forward strand.
TCAAGCTTCGTAGCCAAAACTACTACCAGTTGAACCCCAAACAGTTCGGGACTGGTGGCCCTGGACGACAAACATATAGACATAGACAAAAAGACAAGGACACAACAATGAACAGCCGCATTCTGAGTTAGCATGTGCCCCTCAGCAGCAGCACACAAAGGACAACAATGAACATAGCAACACATAGAACGACAGAAACAAACGCGCAGGAACAGCAGGTAGCAGCAACAACAGCAAACAGCAAGGAGAGAGTCGAAGACGGTGCACCGTTGTGGAGAGACAGATACCGATGTATCAGCCCCCGCCAACAGTCATACTCATATCTGAGAACCAGGCACGACGATGTGCACTACTGGAACGACCACCCATTGGCAGTTGAGCACCACCACGGATGCCCGCATCAGAGGCCACCTATACTAAACGTCCAGCTCTCCTACGATTGAATACGCCCCTCGCGTATTCACCTAAATTCCTAACAGTCCGCCCGTCCTCTAATGCCCGACTAAAATCCCATCCTAACTCTGCTCGAAAAATCCCCATCCTATCTAAACTCCTAATATCACTATAAAATAATATCACGGTTAAAACATGTACGACGTCCTCCGGCCCTTCCCCACACCTACAGTCCGGCGTATCGGACAGGCCCCTCTTATGCAGAAAAGCATTCAAGGAGCCATGCCCAGTCAGTAAAAAGCCCAGACTAAGGCCGAAGCCAAAGTCCGGGCGGTCTCTCACGAAGGTCACGTCCTTAATAAATTCGTACGTTGTTCGCCCCTTACAACAATTACAGACAGTGAAAAAATTAAAAAGAATTTTTTTTTTATTTTTTTTACACTTTTTGCAAAATTTCCGATCATTTTCCAGTAGTTGTTGCCACATTCCAACATTTTTGTCGAAAAGCTTTGGAATTTTGAAAACATATTCTCAACATATATTCAGATTAAAATACTAAGAGCTTTTCCAAGTGTGCTTGAAACATTTTTTGTAAATATGCATCAAACATATACGAAGATCATATTTTCACAAATGTGAGTGGAAAGTCGATGATCTTTTTCGAGTAGTAGCTAGCCCACTCCATAGTTTTTATCCGAATGTTTTAATATTTCAGGAGGGTAATCTATCAGTATAACTGACTTCAAAATATATAAAATCATACCATGTATTTTGGGAAATTTTTTTTTTAAATGAAGTCAAACATCTATGAAGTGAATATTTTCATACATTTGTATGGAAAGGCGTCGAGCTTTTTCGAGTAGTACTTTGCCCACGCCAGTGGGACAGTCCGATTCAAGTGAAACTTAAGAATGATATTCTTGGTACTTGTCCGATTCCAAAAACTATACATTTGTTATACTAAATACTTATATTTATCTTTATACATGCTTTCAAACATGAAAAATGTTATATTTTTCTACTCTAGCTACTCGTTGAGCTCGAGTAGCTCATTCACTACTCGAGTAACTCATTCACTCGAGCTTGACCTTATGCTCTGGTGTGTACCTTGGCTCTAATTCTGTTGCTGCTTCTTAGAGTGGAAAACTTATTGCTGTTTTTCAATATAGAGCGAAAAAAAATAAATTTTTTTTATAACATTTTGACAATTAATTATAACCAATACCACACTATGTGGTTAAGGTATACCGATTGACATAGAATCACTTTCTGAGTCGATTAAGCGTCCGTTCGTCCATCTGGTCGTCTGTCTGTGAGTGCATTTAAACCTTGTAATCAAACTACAGGTCGCAAATATGAATATGTTTTTATATATATAAGCTTTCATCGGCCATAGGACGAACGGTGCATATTCAGACCTAGCCCCTATGAAATTAACTTAAATTTTCATAAGATCCAAATTATTATTTATATCCCAAGTCAAATTTTGAAGAACAAAAATAACCTCCATATAAAGCTACTTAAATGTATATAAAAAAAAATATTTTGCAGCTTTTTCTCAAATTTATTTTGCATAAGATTCTGCAAAAAATAAGTATCTTTATCAAACATGGTCAGGATCGATCCATTTTTCGACCTAACCCCATATAAACGGGGTGGAGGAGTATGTTTATATGTGCATAATAATCTTAAATCAGAAGTTGTCTCTGAGCCCAATAAAGGACTGACTTGTAATGCTATCTTTGTTGAAGTAACTGATTTAAACTCTACTAAAATTGTAGTTGGTGTGATTTATCTGCCTTACGGAAATATTAGTCAATGTGAAGATGAGTTAGAAGAATTGTCTGCCAGGTACAATCATTTAATAGTTTGTGGAGATTTTAATATTAATTTATTTGAGGAGAGCTCTTCTTTAAGATATATTTTATCTGAAACACGATTCAATGTTGTTCACAATAGTTTACCCACACATTTTGATTTCCTAAATAGGTGCAGTTTAATTGATTATTTCCTTTTATCTAATGCGGAGTTACTTGAAGGGAAAGGTCAATTTCAATTTCCAGCCCTCAACTCGAACCATGCGTTGATACTTATTTGCTATAAAATTGATATCATGAGAACGAATAATATGGTTCAAGTGAAGGATTATAAAAATTTTAACATTGAGGATTGTATTCAAGATTTAGAAGAAATAGATTTCAGGCCCATTTATCACAATACTAATGTTCACTTTCAGGAAGAATATCTAACATCTTCGCTATTGAGTATTTATGAAAAACATGTACTATTAAGAACATTATCGGTTGCTAAAAAAGATCCATGGATGAATTCGTCGAATGTTAAAACAGTAAAACGTTTAAGAAATATTGCTTTTAGAACTTATTTAGACGAGAGAAGTGAAGAGAAATGGCGATCATATTGCATTAAACGAAATCGGGTCAAAAGTGTTATTCTGAAAGGAGAGGGCGAGGTATTATAGTGAGTTATTCGATTCCGCATCTTCTGGCATTAATGTGGACGAGTGTAATGTTTTTTATATCTTGGATCCAATTGTTAATCCCGCGTCAATTTTGTATTATTTTGCGTTCAACGTGGATTAAGGAAATTTTTTCGTTTGCCAATGTGGAAGTTTATGAAGTTTTTAATGCATTTATGCAGATCAATTCTAATAGTGTAGGACCAGATGGGCTTTCTCTTATATTGACTTCGTCGACATTGCCATTATTGTGGAAAAAACAAGGGTTTTACCAATACCCAAAGTTAAAATCCTGTAAGCTGCAGTGATTATCGTCCTAAAAATATAGTATCTGTCCGCTCCAAGGTTTTAGAAATGTTAATAAATGCTCAAATGTGGAATCACGTTAGGAGAGAAAACCTTTTATCGGAATATCAGTCTGGATTCAGGAAACAGCGCAATAGTACTACTCACATACTTGATATTTTACAAGAAATCCAAAATCATTTAGATAAACATCATTTAGCAGCTATGATCAGTTTAGATTTTAGTAGAGCTTTTGAATCCATATCTCATGAAGTGCTTTTAAATAAGCTCTTCACCAATTTCAGATTATCTAGAACAGCTTGCAGGCTTATTGAAGCATTTTTAAGACAAAGAACACAGTTCGTACAAACACAATTTAATATATCGTCGACTGAATCTACTTACAGAGGCGTCCCTCAAGGCAACATTTTGGGACCACTTCTGTTTTTGATATATGTGAACTACATACTATTAAAGGGGTACATTAGGGTGGCCCTTAATAAAAAAAAGTGTTCAAACCGTCGGTCTCACCCCCTAGAAATATGCGAATAGCAAAAAAACTGAGAAATACAAAGTTTTGGGCCAATCAAAAAACGTTTAGTCGTGGCGCAAAAGGAATGAAAATTTCAAGTGTGTTTATATGGGGAAAATATGACTTTTTTTCAGATTTTACGAAAATTTCGTTCTATAGTTTAATTTTTCCGACAAGCTGTTATACAGTTCGGGATCAGCATTAAATTATCCTTTGAAAAGGCTATAAAACTTCAAAATCGAATAAAACCTCGCCAAGAAATAGCAAATGCCCCAGACCACTTTTCTGCCAAAAAAAACTAGGTCATGAAATTTGATGGCTTTTTTTCAACTTTGGGAAATTGATTAAAGCCATCATTCTTTTTTGGTCTCTATACTTATTGGTACTCAGATATGAAGTATTGTTTTATTACCACGTTGTTAACCTATTGCGCATTGAGACCGAATATTGGAAATTTTTTGATAAAATTTTTAAAACTCCTTTTTCAAGTTTGAAAAAATTTTCTTAAACAAAATTTAAAAAAATGAATCTATCACTGTAAGGTTGTATTAAATACATGTTGCAAATTAACTGTGTGCATTCTTAAGTAGATCCCTCTTCCAGAATTTTTTTGACAAGGATTTTATTTTTGCGGATTTCGAGAAAAATTTGATTTTTGTGAAACATTCTGTAAATGTACTCATTCTAAATACTTTGTATCAAAAATTCATTACTTTTCTACTTTTAAATGTTATATTTTATCTTAATAGCCTAGGGTTTCGGAAAAAATAATATGACTACATTAAACCTTTGGGAATTGGGGTCACATATGACCCCAAGCTAATAAAAGACAATTTATTAAAAAAAATTCAAATATTTTGTAAGTGCTGTCCAGTGTAGAAGTTTCGTTCCAAAAATTTGGGATAAACCCGAGAACGTTAACCCATTATTTGCAAAGGCCAGCTTTGGATTTTAAGAAATTTTTAAGTAAAAATTACGGAGAACGAGTTTTTCTATTGGCACAAAAGTGGTCTGGGGCATTTGCTATTCCTTGGCGAGGTTTTATTCGATTTTGAAGTTTTATAGCCTTTTGGAAGGATAATTTAATACTGATCCCGAACTATATAACAGCTTGTCGGAAAAATTAAACTATAGAACGAAACTTTCGTAAAATCTGAAAAAAGTCATATTTTCCCCATATAAACACACTTGAAATTTTCAATCGCTTTGCGCCACGAATAAACGTTTTTTGATTGGCCCAAAACTTTGTATTTCTCAGTTTTTCTGCTATTCGCATATTTCAAGGGGTGAGACCGACAGTTTGAACACTTTTTTTCCCTCCATATAACGAAGGGCCACCCTAGGGTACATGTATGCTGATGATTTACAACTAGTTGCTGTAGCAGAGTCTAAAAATGAGTTAATTAAAGTACAAAATGATGATTTACAAAATGTAAGCAGATGGTGTAAGACAAATTTCATTTCATTGAATGTTCAAAAATCAAAAATTATTGACTTTAATTGTAGGCTAGGAAATGTTTCTAACCTTGTTCTGAATGACTCTCCTCTTGCATTTATGTTCTATTTTAAAGCCCTAGTTTTCTATATAGATGAGCTTTGTCCTTTAATGATCATATTAACTTTATGGTACATAGGGTATTGATTACATTACGAAGAATTTATAGTATACCTTGTTACCTACCTATTAATATCAGAAAACAAATTGGACATTCTCTGCTACTGCCACTTATTTTGTATGGATTGGAGGTTTATAGTGGGACTTCGTCGGGTAAGTTCTTAAAAATATAAAGATGTTTTAACCGGATTATAAGGTACGTATATGGTTTACGAGTTCGGGACCATGTTTCGGAATATGTATACGACTTTTTGGGTTGCAGTTTTAATGATTTTATGAATATTAAGCTGTTATTAATATTTTATAAGGTACATATATAAGGTACATATTAATCCCACGTTTTCATACACTTTTTATGCAAAAATCGTTTATAGTACGAGTAACAAGGTTATGGAACTCAATTCTACCATACGACAGAAGAAACTTTTCGTACTCTATATCATGTTTTAAAAATTTTCTCTTTGAATTAATTCACCTCACCACCTGTTTTATGTCCTGATTGAGAAATAATGAAACAGTCGCTACTTTCAATTTGTATTATTATTTTTTTCTTCTTTTATTATTGGTTCCCACTTTTCTGGGAATATGTATGTAACCCATATTCGTGATCGAGATATTTATAAATTTAGTGGGTGTATAAGATTAGTTTTTAATTTTTATAGTAACATGAAATGAAATCTGTCAAATACACTGTAATCGATTAGCCTGAATTGGCTTTAAGATTGTTGAATAAATAAATAAATAAATAATAATAAATAATAATAATAATAATAAAATAAGCATCCGATATGAAATTTTTCATATTAATAACAATGCCACTCATATTTGGTTTATGCTTATTTTCTATATCCAATTAGTGGGACCTGAGATCCTTTCTCTAAACACATGGCATAGTGCATCGTATTCCCGGTATAGACTGACTATAATTTTTTTTTACTTATTTTTGTATTCTATACCTAATTTTGATACGATCAATACGGTAAGAAACATTTGACTGAATAGTTTTTAATTCGTATTCTATTATAAATTTATATATATTGAAGTGTCAGCCACTTTTTGAACTCCACCTACAAATTCTATTGTTTTAATTATTGTCGTTTAGCAAAAAAAAAAACATATATTTCAACAAAACAAATTTATTTTTGCGGTTAAATACATATTTTCATTACTTTGTTGGAGCCCTCAAATCCAATGTTTTGCATGTTTTCTAAACAACATGTAATATAAAATTATAGTTTTTCAGACTTAATAAGAGGGTTGAAAGTATCTTGATCTTGAATTGTACTAAATTTTAATTTGTTTGTATACATTTTACAATGTATGTTTGAGAAATACTGAACAATATTTTTAGATGATTGGAAGTGGTTCCATATCTGGTTCCCAAAATTTTTAATTTTTTTTTATATTAGAAGAAACAATTTATCGTTCAAATTGAAATATAGTATAAACAATTAAGAAAATTGTAGTCGGTCTAGTCCGACAGTACCATACCCTATACCATGCGTTTCGAGAGAGGGTCTTGGATTCAACTTTATTGAGGTATTAGCTGGATATAGAAAATTAGCATTAACCACATTTTATTGGTATTGTTAATAATTTGTGGCGTGGAGATAGAAATTTCATATCTGATGTTATTTTTATATAGGGACTGGGTCACAAAATGCTTCGATTATGACCATATTTAGTAAAGTTGCAGACAGACAGACAGACGGACGGACATCGCGGTGGGTCTAGGACAAATATTTTTGGTAGTTACAAACATCAAAATAAACTCACCATATGGATATGGAAACTGAGTAAAAAATTTGGAATTTTATTTTAGTTACAATGAAATTTATGTTACGAGTACCAATTAATTTCAGAAATTGTCAATTGATTATCAGATATTCGCAATTGTATTTCAGCGTTATATCCAACTTTTTCAAAACGTGTTTTTTTTTTACAGATTCATACTTTCCTAGCATAATTCTTATACACTCGTACATGTGAAAAATTTCTGAAAAAATTTACTATTTTTATATCATCCAAATTTATTTTTCAAAATTACTAATATCTAAGAAATGTTTTGTTTTAAATTCTAAATTTAATTTTATAAAATTAATGCCATTTTCTTTTCTGACAAAAAATGTCGCATTTTATTTGCACTTTTTTCGAAAAGAGTATTTTTTTATATATTTTGAATTAAGAGCAACTTTATCTTATACATCATTCGAAAGGTCTCAAAGTGTTGTGTCCATAAAATGCAAAAAATTTTGATTATTATTCTCTTTGAAGTCATAGGGTGAAAATATTCAAAAAAGGGGAACAACGGGAAAATATTCTCACACTATGACCTGAAAGAAGTCAATGCAATTTACGTGAGCTCGACTTTGACACCTTTCGATTGATGTATAAGGTTGCTCTTAATCCAGAATATATAAAAAAATACACTTTTCAAAAAAACTGCAAATAAAATGCGTAATAAAAAAATTATATTTAAACAAAAATAATATCAGTCATATATTTTCATGTCCTCTCCATTCTCAGCCTTTTCTTAATGTCCTACATCAACCTTTTGACAGCGTTAGTTATAGAAATTTGAAAATTTCAAAATGAAATTATTATCTATAATTTTTAAATTAAAAAAAATTATCATTTATCGATAATTATCGTTTTTTTTAAATAACTGTATTTTCATAATTTTTCTTACAACTAGCAGAGCCCAGCCCTAGAAATTCGAGTGCAAATTCTAAGACATTTAATTTTTTCATTTATTAAATAAATTTATAAGAGCGTGAAGGTATGCTAATCAATTTTTGCCAATTCACAATTCAACACAGGGCTTTTGTCATTTATAATGTACACACACATAGCATGTGTTTTATGTATGTACGTGTTAGTAGCAACTTTAAATCAAATCTCTAAATCTGGTGGACGGCTAAAAAGAAATACCTTTCCAATGAGGTATGTTTCGTCAAAATCGGTTAAAAACTACAATTTTTATATTTATATCTTAATATTTTAAAGGGTCCGCCAAATAACTTGAAAATGCTGTAAAAAAAAACTACTGAATATTATCTCAAATTTTTTTTTATTTGAAAGTACGATCCTTCCGGTTAATCTATATATATAAAATTCATTTTCTGTTTGTTTGTTTGTTTGTTTGTTTGTTTGTTTGTTTGACCGCTATACAAATTTTTATTTTTCAACGGATTTTCCTGAAATTTTGTACATACGATCTCTATACCCCAGGAAAAGTCACCATATACTTTTTACCAGCCACGCCTACTTCTACGCCCACTTTTTATGTAAAATTCATTTTCTGTTTTATTCATATTTGTTCACTATACAAATTTTTATTTGTTAACAGATTTCTCTGAAATTCGGTACTCACGATCCCTGTACTCCAGCTAAGGTCACCATATACTTTTTATCGACCACGCCTACTTTTACGCCCACTTTTTATATACAATTCATTTTCTGCTTTTTGGTATATTTGTTCGCTATACAAATTATTATTTTTCGAGGGATGTCTAAAATTTGGTCACACGACCTCTATACTACAGGGAAGGTCACCAGACCCTTCTTACAAGCCACTTCTATGTATATAAAACTTATTTTTTCCTTTTATTTGTTTGTTTATTTGATTGCTATACAAACTTTTATTTTTCAATGGCTTTCTCCGAAAAATAGTACATATTCCAAGGAAGGCCGCCATATGAATTTTACCGACCACGCTTACTTTTACGCCCAATTTTCATATAAAATTCACATTTTGTTGTGTGGTATATTTCTTCCCTATACAAATTTGTACTTTTCAACGGATTTCTCTGAAATTTGGTTTAAACGGAAATAACTACACGGTGAACAAATTCACCAAACTTAAAAAAAGGCACCCAAAAGAAATGAACAAATTCCCCATTTTTTTTTGAATCGAAAGAAAAAATTAACTTATCCCCAAATTCATTCTTAAATTTTTACATATTTTTATTTAATGAATTTTGTTAAATATTTATTTTAGTAAACATTTGCATACTGCTCTCAATATATGTCCAACAATAAATGCATTTAAAATGAGTTTTCTTTTCAATAGCACGGGGAATATAGCTTAGCTGGAATATCGGAATGATCTGAAAAATATATTTTGACAATTAAAATAAGTTGGCAACAGCTGCGCGGCAGCACAGGTGTGGTTGCCAAATGCGCGGAAGCGGCGCGCGGCGCGCGACCGCGAACTCGAACTCGGACGCGACGGATGCGGACGTGACGCGCTCTCGGAACACAGCTCAGCTAAAATATCGCAATGGTCTAAAAAATATGTTTTAGGAATTAAAATAAGTTAACGAGAACTAAGCGGCAGCACGGGTAGTAGTTACGAGGAAGCGGCGCGCAGTGCGCTACCGCGGACTCGGATGCGACGGATGCGGACGCGACGCACTCTCGGAACACAGCCCAGCTAAAATATCGCAATGCTCCAAAAAATATGTTTTAGGAATTAAAATAAGTTAACGAGAACTAAGCGGCAGAACGGGTAGTAGCTGCGAGGAAGCGGCGCGAGGCGCGCGGACGCGGACGCGACGCGCTCGCGGAACGCAGCTCAGCAAAAATATCGCAATGATCTGAAAAATATATTTTGGCGATTAAAATAAGTTGACAACAACTGCGCGGCAGCACGGGTCTGGCTGCCAAACTCGCGGAATCGGCGCTCGCGGAACACAGCTAAGTGAAATGTCGTATGATAAATTTTATCTACGTATGTGAAATAATTACCTGTTGATCAAAATAGGACACACATATACTATAAGCAGTTGCTTAAAGAAACCTTGCGACACAATATTAAACGTCGCATTAGTATTTCATTTCTGAAACTTGAATTTGATTTCTCTGCTCAATGATGATCACTTATTGAATGAACTAATTCAATTTTTAAAAGTTCTGATTCCTTTAATTTGCAAACGATTCCGTTATATTTGATGCTTATAAATTAACTTAAAAAATACTTAAAAAAATACTCAATTAAAAACAAGTAAGAAAATTATAGTCGGTCTAGACCGACTATACGATACCCTATGCCATGCGTTTAGAAACCCTATCTCTTAGGCCCAACTAACTGGACATATAAAATAGGCAAAAACCAAATTTGAGTGGGATTTTTATTAATTTTTTTGGCTGCAGATATGAAAAAGTTCATATCGGATGCTATATCTATATGGGGAATCCTGATCATGTTTGGTAAAGTCTCTTGTATTTTGCAAAAATATATACAAACAAAATTTGAGAAGAATAAGTGCAATATTTTTGTTCTTAATAGATTTAAGTGAAGATCGGGAAGCAGACTATATGGGGCCAAAGGGATCATTTTTGGACTACTCATTAATGGATGTAATGAACGCATACAAACCCAATTTGAGTAAGATCTATATGACAATTTGGATCTTATGGCAATTTATGTCGATTTCATAGGGGTAATTTGTATGGGGGCTAGGTCTGAACATGGACCGATTCTCACCAATTTCAATAGCGTTCATCCCATGGCCGATAAAAGCTTATATACCAAATTTCATCAAAATACAAGGTTTACATGGACACACAGACGGACGGACGGACGGACATTGTTAAATCAACTCGAAAAGTGATTCTGATTCGATAATTAAAGATGGGTCTAGGTCAAATATTTTTGGTTGTTACAAACAGCAGCACAGTCATTATACCCAAACCACATAGTGGTATAGGGTATAAAAACACGAAAATACCTAAAATGTTTGTTAATAATCTTCTCAATTTTAAACATCATTTTAAGTGAAACTTAACCTTTTTTTATCCCTTAGTGTTCACCTTGGTTATATTGTGTTTATAACACATGTGGAGGGTTTAAAGAATCAGTACACCTGTATTTAATACTCTTGTTTGATTTTGATTTTGTCGAGCAGAAAAAAGGTTATTTCTCGATCCAAAATAATAAACAACCAGGCAAAAAAAATTGAGAAATACCAAAAAAGTGTACTTCCTTGGAATTTTTAATTGGCATTTAGGTTAAATGCAAAAAATTTTTTATTTTTTTTTTACATTTTTTACGTTTTTTTTTTGTATTGGTTGAAAATATTTCTACTCTTTCCAAAACATTTTGGAAAAGACTAGATAACATTTAATTTTATATGCTTTTGTTTTTGTTTTAAAAAAATTCAAAATAACTGTTATTTTCGGTCCCTGTTTAAAATAGAAGTTCCCTTTACATTAAGTCATAAGTTGGATGGAAATCGGTCTTTGAGTAATAAAAACGAGATATTGGAAACTAAACAGTCCCTGCTTTAAATCTTATTTGATAATACTAGACACAGTTTACATTTTCATTTCATTTCATTTCATTTCATTTCATTTCATTTCATTTCATTTCATTTCATTTCATTTCATTTCATTTCATTTCATTTCATTTCATTTCATTTCATTTATTTATTCAGTCAATGGAATACAATAGTTCCTTACAGACTATAACTTTATTAAAAATTATTACACAAATTAAATAAATATGTCTGAATTTATAAAATTAATAACTCAAAGAGAAACAGCTTAAAACTTTATTTTGAAGTACAAAATTCAATAGTGCGATTCAAATTTTTTTTTAACGGCCATTGCATTTATGTTATTGAGATCGTTACAAGCACGATTTAACATACTGTTTATTGCATAATTAGTGCGATGGTATGATACATTAAATATATGATGATTATGACGTAACATTCTAGGAGAGACATAAAAAGATATTTACGAGAGCAAGTCATGACAATCAATACCACAATTAATAAAATCAAATATAAGCAACTTATTTTTGAAGCATTTTTGCTGCAGCATCTTAAAAAACTTCTAAATTAAAAAATCAAAAAATTTTGAATTGAAATAAAAAATTAATTTACTGTCCATACAAATTTTTAAGTACTCAGCGCTTGGTATCCCGGGCAAGACCGGGTAAAAACAGCTAGTAATGGAAAATAATTTCATTCAAATGGCTGCCTCGGCTGGCCATGCAGTAGCCTACACGATCGGTCCAATTTTTAAGCACATTATCGATTGTGTGCAGCTGTATTTCACCAATGGCTTAACGAATATTGTCCTTTAAAGCATCAATTGTCTCTGGCTTGTTGGCGTAACACTTATCTTTGAGGGCACCCCACAAATAATAGTCCAACGGTGTCAAATCGCAGCTCCGAGGTGGCCAAACGACATCAGCTCTGCGGCTGATAATGCGATCTTCAAAAACAGGGCGAAAACATCGAGTGTAGCTTCGGCTGTGTGGCACGTAGCGCCGTCCTGTTGAAACCAAATGTTGCCAATATCCTCCTCTTCAATTTTTGTGAACAAAAATTCGTTCAACATGGCCCGATAACGATCGCCATTGACTGTAACGGCCACTCCTTGCTCATTTTCAAAGAAAAATGGCCCAATTATGCCTCTGGACCAAAATCCGCACCAAACAGTGACTCGTTTTGGGTGTATCAGCTTTTCAATGTATGCGTGCGGGTTTCCTGTGCCCCAAATGAAACAATTTTGCTTGTTTACATACCTGCCAAGATCAAAATGAGCTTCATCTGAAAAGGTGATTTTTTTTTTGGCAAAATCGGCATCTTCTGTAAGTCGATCGCAGGCCCACTTAGCGAAGAGAAAACGCATTGGATGTTCAGTTGGCTTCAACTCCTGAACCAATTGGACTTTGTATGGCGTCATACCAAGGTCTTTATGCAAAATTCGTCTCAATGATGCCTCCGAAATGTTCAATTCTTGAGAACGACGGTGAACTGATGTTGATGGCGCTTCACGCACACTTTCTGGCACAGCAGCAATATTCTCGGGTGTACGCACTGCTTTTGGCTTTTCACGCTTTGGTTTATCGATGAGGATGCCAGTTTCCTTCACTTTTTTCACAAGATAACGAACATACGGAGCTGACGGTGCTTCTCTTCTTCCAAAATCCGTACGCAATTTTCGCACACATTCTGCAACATTACCATGATTTTCAAAGTAATGTCGCAATATTTCCCAGCGTTGTTCAAGCGTCTACATAACCATATTCGTTCAGCGGAAGGATAAAACTAATTATCTGTCAAATCAGACATGAGCTAAGTGTTACCATTCACGAAATAAGCACAAGTTAAAAAAAAAAAAAAACGTTAGATGGCGGACCCTTTAGATGACTCATCACAAATTATAAACTGGCTTTATTTATTGAAGTGTTTTTTGTGTGACAAAATATATTGCAATTATCTTTATTTGATCCAAAGTAGACGTGTGGCTTATTCAAACATTGAAAACATCTACAAACGTTGATCTTCGTTCCTTGATACGTAAAAACATTCATCCAGAATAAATTTTAAATTAATATCAGCACTAAATTCGTCCGATTCATAACATTCATTACTTTGTTCTAAATTTGCGATGAAGTTAAAACTTTTTGAGACAGTATCTTGCAATAATTTAAATAAATATTTTTTTTTTTACAAAAATCTGAAAATTTGCTCGATAGTTCAAAAATTTATAAAAAAAAAAAAAAAATAGAGATAAATCTTTATCTGTTTGGCAGGCCTTTATGAATAAAAAACAGCCGCACTTAAAGTGAATTTGTTCATTATACCCTATACAACTCTGTGGTCAGGGTATAATGAGTTTCTGCTAATGTTTGTAACAACCAAAAATATTTTACATAGATCCATATTTTATTATACCAATCGACGTCTATCTGTTTGTCTGTCTGTGTGTCCATGTAATCGTAGGTCGGAAATATTAACATATTTTGATGGAATTTGGTATACAAGCTTTTATCGGCCATAGGTGGTTGAACGCTATTAAAATTGGTGTAAATCGGTGCATGTTAAGACTTCGCCCCCAAATAACCTCTATCAGACCAACTGAAATTATCGTAAGATCCAGATTATATGGATAAAATTTGGTGTGTGTGTGTGTTTATTTTACACATAAATAAGTAGTCCAAAAATACACCCTGTAGGACAATTTTTAGTCATAGCACCCATATAAAGCTGATGACCGATTTCACTTAAATCTATTAAAAAATAAATAAAAATAGTGCATAGATTTTTTTAAAATTTGGTTTATATATGCTTTTGAGAAAAGTGACTTTAGTGAATATGGTCATGATCGGTTTTTATTTGACATAGTCCCCATATAAAAATAACATCAGATATGACCTTTTTCATATCTGCTTATTTTCCATATTCAGTTAACATAGTTGGATCCAAAACCCAATCTCGAAATGCATGGTTTCTTAGTTGCTTTTTCTTGCCAAGTGTAATTGGTTGTAGGATATCCCGTGTTCAGCATTCCAAGTTTTCTTTTGAAAAATTTTGTAAACTTATTATTGATGTAAACATGTTTTTCATTCATTTTATTTTCCAAAATCGGAGTTTGTTTATTTATTTGATGAGAAGTGGGATCGAAAAAAACTTTAAAACACGTTTTCCTCTTAACTTTTTTCGATTAAGTTATCTTTGAAAAATATGTCAGTAATTAAGTTTAATGACAGTTTGATTAAAATGAGTGAAGAAATAAAAGAACGTGCTAAAATTATAAAATATTTTCAATAAAATCCATCTTGGTCCTACAAAAAGTTGGCCAAAGAATCAAAGGTCTGCCTGCAAATTGTTACCAATGTTATTAGAAACTTTCAGTAAAATGCGATCAATTATAGGAAACATGGTTCGGGGCAAAATATCAAGGGTGATTTTTTTTTTAGCTATTATCTTTTTGGCAACACTGGTTTAAACAGCTGACGCACGTTTCGTGTTTTTTTTCATTGTCAAACATCTTCAGTTTGGTCTATAATTTAACCATGAATCGTCTTACAAACGAACAAAGCTAGCAAGTTATTGAATTTTATTATCAAAATGCGTGGTCTGTTAAGAAAGTTCATCGCGCGCTTCTTCCATTTTCTGGTCAGTTTAATCGACCCACTGAAGCGGCTATTCGGGCTATTTACATTGTTGGACATTAAACCACCAACACGCTTACGTAGAGTGCGAACTGAAGAAAATATTGCAGCTGTATCGGCCAGTGTTAATGATTACCATCAATTATCGATTAGTCGCCGTTCGCAGCAATTGGGCCTCTGTTAATCAACAACGTGGGAAATTTTTGCCCAAAATGCAAAAGCTTGACTTGCATGACATGTGGATTAAACAAGACGGTGCCACATGTCACACAACACGCGCAACAATGGACTTATTGAGAGGCGAGTTCGGTGAACATTTTATTTCACGTTCGGTACCGGTCAATTGGCCGCCTAGATCGTGCGATTTAACGACTTTAGACTATTTTTTGTGGGGCTATGTTAAAGCTCATGTCTATACAGACAATCCCGCTTCAATTGACGCATTGGAAGACAACATTGAAGCATTTATTCGTGAGATACCGGCCGAAATGTTGGAAAGAGTATGCCAAAATTGGACTAAGCGGATGGACCATTTGAGGCGCAGTCACGGTCAACATTTGCATGAAATAATCTTCAAACATTAAATTATGTGGACCGTACTATCGATTCAAATAAAGATTTCATGCATTTTCTGAATTTTATGTGTTTTTTTTTGGAAAACTTTCCTGTAGCTCATAAAAAATCACCCTTTACAAGTTCCCAACACATACGGTAGAAAAGCAGCCTGATTAGCTCTGTGCTCGAGTTATGTGGTGCGAGAAGTTAAAGCTAATGCAGGTTTGAAAACAGAGCACAGAAAGTGAAATCATGTTTCACAAAATATTCTAACCCATAAAAACAAAGTTTTTATTAAAACTCGTTCTTATGCATATGAGTTTTGAATCTTTCCTTGACTGTGCGTGACTTTGCGTGACTATTTTAAAATAAATCGTTGGTCACAACAAGTCTATGGACCAAGTTTCATATCGATCGGATGATGGGAAATCAGTCCGTGACTGTGCGTGACAATCTTAAAATTAATCTTTGGCCACAACAAGTCTATGGACAAAGTTTCAGATCGATCGGATGAGGGGACTATCTTAAAATTAATCTTTGGCCACAACAAGTCTATGGACAAAGTTTCAGATCGATAGGATGATTAGACTATCTTAAAATTAATCTTTGGCCACAACAAGACTATGGGCCAAGTTTCAGTTCAATTGGATGAGGGGGAATGGGGTTGCCCAATGGCAGACTTACACACAGAGAGTTAAAAGAAAGAGTTTAAAAAATACTTCTGCATAATGGACTATGAAATGTGTTCCTGGTATGTAGTATGCAGTTGCGGCAAAAGAAGCAAGTCATTTGTTACAACGGGATCTATAAATACAGGAATTTATATGAAGGAATTTTTGAAAAAAAGACTACTCCCTTTTATAAGCCAACACAATGTGTCCACATATTTTTGGCCCGACTTGGTATCCTGTCATTACGGTAAGATCTGTGGTTTTCTGGAATAACCGCGTATGTCCTTTTTTTCAGTTTTGTGTTAACGATGCCAAATATATTAATTTTTAACGCTCTTTACATGTGTTCAATTAAAAAAAAAAAATGACCATTTCTGTTTTTTTTCCTTAAATAACGACGTAACTTAAATGTTTATTAAATTAATTTGCAGCACTAACGACGTATGACAACCTACGTTTGATCGCTGACAAATTATTTTCTCAGAAAACGACACATAGCGACATAAGTTGTTATTAATAAAAAAAAAAAAAAATGCAAAATAATTTTGGATTAGTTTTCAGTTTATAAGCACTTGTAAAAACTTGTGTGTTTATTTCTGTTCTTTTTTGTCACTATTATTCTTGATACGTCGTTATATTCTCATCCTAAGTCGCGTTAACTTTTTATTGACGAACAAATAAAATTCATTTTTCAAGCAACAAAAACTTATGTCTACAACGTTTGTCGACATAAGTTGTTTTATCTGCACACACTTTAAGTGTAATTTACATATTGTTTTTTCGTCCTTCTCTAGGATCTATTCCTCTGAAAATTTTCGACTCTAAATTTTATATAAAGTATTTATTGCCCATATCTACAGGACTGTTAAAAAAAAAAAAAGCTCTCAAAACTTTATATCGAGCCCGTAATTTCAAATATAACGTTTTTTGGCTCCACTGAACATTTTGATTTTATGACATACGCGGTTATTCTAGAAAACCACAGAGTTAGCTCTTGAGTGTACAAGAACAATAACTAGATTTTGTACCAAGATTTTAAACCGGGATGACTACCTGTTTCAAAAAAGTGAAAAAGTGAAGTTCATAAGCAGTGATTAGTGATTAGTTATTACAATTTATGTGTTACGATTTTTTGCGATATTACTCCTTATATGAAATGGGCTTAGCACTTCCCATACAAAGAAAAACATTTATCAACATATATCTGGAGTTCTATGACAGTGAAAGATTTGAAACTATGGTTTTTGTCCACTATACATTGATGTAAGTTGTCGAGCCAAAAAAAGGACGGTGCATTATATCATCTAGAGTGATACTATAGCAAGATTCTTGAAAATTTCTGCAAATCG
Organism: Cordilura impudica; assembly: GCA_963682025.1. Classification (NCBI taxonomy): domain Eukaryota; kingdom Metazoa; phylum Arthropoda; class Insecta; order Diptera; family Scathophagidae; genus Cordilura; species Cordilura impudica. The sequence goes on from OY821517.1 coordinate 83,190,234, forward strand.
CAGCAATGCACACCCTTGTCGTGCAAATAAATAAAACTAAATAATTGATACAAATTATAATTTTTCTTAATAATTGTGGGCTTTCAATACTGCTCTTTTATCGCCAAAATTCTTGAATATAACAATATTTACAAATAGTTGTTTGACTTTCCAACAACACAATACCCTACGAACGCACATAAATATAGTCACAATATAGTCAACCATAGTCACATAGCAAAATAGATAATGAAAGTGAAGAATGTCATGGATGTGTGTAAATAATCTCATGTTTAATTGTTACTAAATGCTACTTGCTGCTTTTTATTGTTTACCATCAATATGAGCATGGAACAGTAACCATAGCAACAACAATAACACCGAGAAGATCTCTAAGCTAACGAATATCATGTAAATGGGTGTCATTAAGTACCTGACAAAGTCATGAAGCCGCATAATGATTTGCTGCGGTATGTCCCGAAAAACATATCGCATAGTGCAGCAGTCGACACATGTTATATGATTCAAAAAAAAAAGAAAAACAAAGCAGCATGAAGTGAAAAACCACAGTCATAAAGTCAGTAGCAAAGTAATTATCATAAGGAACAGAGGAAAGAAAGAAATAAGAAGAGTTTCGTACAGGATCCAAAACATTTTGCATATGCCAGAGCACATACTCGTACCTGTTAAAATATACATCAGACTATGATGTGAAAAAGTAAAGAAGGGATTAAAATCAAATGAAAATTCACTTGCTGTGCTAAAAGATAGCTTTAAATGCATAACATGCTTGGCGTAGACTACGATTTCTTTTATTGTCAAAGATAAAGAACCGAAAAAAATACAAACTGAGTAAGTGATTAATGTATATTTTTTGTGCAAAAATCTTTTAATGATTGTTTGCCCTGAAATTTTAGTGATAATTTTCTTTATACCTCTAGAGAATAAAGTAACTGTTAGTTTTTTAATACTCGCGGCAGAGATCAAATGTTTTGAGCATAAAAAGGAAAAAAAGTTAAAAGGGACCGAAAATATATCGAAGTGTGCTTCCCACCCCTAGGCGGACTTACCGAGCTGGTGAAAAAATTACTCCACAAAAAGTGAGTATAGGGTTAATAACACTATATCACCGCTATAATTTTTCGCGAAAACTTAATAGACTTTTTGTGCGATTTATTTATGCCATTTATTTATTTTTTTTTAACTCTTTTTATACCCTATACCACTATGTGACTTTGTGCTGCTGTTTGTAACAACCAAAAATATTTGACCTAGACCCATCTTTTATTATACCGATCGAATCAGAATCACTTTTTGAATCGATTTAACTATGTCCGTCCGTCCGTCCGTCTGTGTGTCCATGTAAACCTTGTAATCAAACTTCAGGTCGCAAATATGAATATATTTTGATAAAATTTGGTATATAAGCTTTCATCGGCCATGGGACAAACGCTATTGAAATTGGTGAGAATCGGTCCATGTTCAGACCTAGCCCCCATACAAATGACGCCTATAAAATCTACATAAATTGCCATAAGATCCAAATTGTCGTATAGATCTTAGTCAAATTGGGGACCAAAAACGGTCCCCATAGGACAACTCTTGGTCATAGGCCCCATATAGAGCTGCTTCCCGATCTTCACTTAAATCTATCAAAAAACAAAAATATTGCACTGATTCATCTCAAATGTTGTTTGTATATATTTTCGCAAAATACAAGAGACTTTACCAACCATGGTCAGGATCGGTCCGATAGCATCCGATATGAACTTTTTCATATCTGCAGCCAAAAAAATTAAAAATAATGCCACTCAAATTTGGTTTATGCCTATTTTCTATATATAGTTCTATATAGTTGGGCCTAAGAGATAGGGTCTCTAAACGCATGGTATAGGGTATCGTATAGTCGGTATAGACCGACTATAATTTTCTTACTTGTTTAGACATATTTTTTTGGCGATTTCTTTTCGATAACAAAAAAATTGGGATTAAAGGTACTCAATAAACCCTATCGAAAAAGAAAGAAAAAAATCGTTAGAGAGGGTTTCGAGTAACGGCCATTTTTTTTTGTATTTTGTTTTTGTTTTGCTTTAGACTGAGCTAAGTCTTCCAACGTTCAAAAGCAAATATTGCATAGAGAAACTTTTAACGGACATTCCTCTCAAATAGTTACTTTTCTCTGAAGTTTTCAAATATACTTTGAATGCAACAAAGTATATTGAACTCTTTAAATAAACTACCTTAAACTTTGTGCATTAACAAATAATAAATTGACAGTTCCACAATAGGTGTACATGCGGTTTTTTATCATGTACTTGAATTTTGCTCTAAAACAATTCAAGATAACATGGATCAAATTTAGAGGAACACTTGGTGATTCTCGTTAAGCGGAAATCTTGAAAAGAGCTGTTTGTGAATACAATTCAATTTATTATTTTTATTTATTATTAATTTAAAAAAAAAAAAAAAAATAAATAAATAATAAAAAAAAACAAAAAAAGCATATTGTAAAAAATAAAAAAGAATTCTATATAATTCAAAAAAAAAAAAAAAAAAAAAAAAAAAAAAAAACAATTAAAATAAATGTAAAACTGAAAAAAATTCATTACTCGAAAACCGCTCCAACGATATTTTTCTTTTTTTTTGTTATTGAGAAAAAATCAGCAAAAAAAAAACGCATTAAAAAAAAGTCGAGAAAAATCTCTCATATCGCCATATCTCGAAAATTCCCTTAGCGATTTTTTAAAGCGGTGATATAGTGCTATACACACTTTTCCTGGAGTATATTTTTTTATCAGTTCGTCAATTACGCCCAGGTGTGTTCCCTTCGAATACGTTTATATACACAGTCTTACAATAGTTTACATACCCCTGATATATTTAAGTTTTTTATATAATTTTTTAATGGAAAATGCTTCAATGATTTTTACTTTTTTGTATTGGATTTTATTTAAAAAAAAAAAAAACTCCAGGGGATGTTCCAGCTTGTGACTCAACGTTATAGAGAATTCATTCCTTTACAATCTTAGAAAATGCTTCGATACGTTATACTGGAGAAATATGGAAATTACCGTATCTATGTACATTAGGGTGCCCTTAATAAAAAGTGCTCAAGCTCTCGGTCGCACCCCCTAGAAATATGCGAATACCAAAAAAAAATAAGAAATACAAAGTTTTGGGCCAATCAAAAAACATTTAGAGGTGGCTCAACGCGATTGAAAATTTCAAGTGCGTTTATATGGGGAAAATAAGACTTTTTTCAGATTTTACGAAAATTTCGTTCTATAGTTTAATTTTTCCGACAAATTGTTGTATAATTCGGGATCAGTATTAAATTATCTTTCCAAAAAGCTATAAAACTTCACAATCGAATAAAAACTCGCCAAGAAATAGCAAATGCCCCATACCACTTTTGTGCCAAAAAAAAACTAGATCATGCAATTTGATGGCATTTTTTTCAACTTTAAGAAATAAATTATAGCCACCATTTTGTTTTAGTCTCTATACCTGTAAGTACTCAGATATGAAGTATTGCTTATTACCGCCTTGTTAACCTATTAAGCATTGAGACCGAAAATGGAAATTTTTTTTGATAAAATTTTGAAATATCCTTTTTCAAGTTTTGAAAAATTTTCTTAAACAAAATTTAAAAAAAATTGATCTAGCTCTTTAAGGTCTTGTTAAATGCATGTTAACTGTGTGAATTTTTAGGTAAATCCCTATACCAGAATTTTTTTGAGAAGGATTTTATTTTTGCGGATTTCGAGAAAAATGGGACTTTTGTAAAATATTCTGTAAATGTACTATTTCTAAATACTTTGTATCAAAAATTCATCAGTTGTCTACTTTTAAATGTTATATTTTATCTTAATAGCCTAGGGTTTCGGAAAAATATAATATGACCCCATTAACCCTTTTGGAATTGGGGTCATATAATAGAAGACAATTTATTAAAAAAATTCAAATATTTTGCAAGTGCTGTTGAATTTTTAGATGCGATGCTTAAAATATAATAACCAAATGTGTAGAACTTCCGTTCCTAAAATTTGGGATAAATCCGAGACTGTTAACCCATTATTTGCCAAGGAAAGCTTTGGATTTTAAGATATTTTTAAATAAAAACAAGTAAGAAAATTATAGTCGGTCTAGACCGACTATATGATACCCTATACCATACGTTTAGAGACCTTATCTCATAGGCCCAACTAACTGGATATAGAAAATAAGCATAAACCAAATTTGAGTGGGATTTTTATTAATTTTTATTGGCTGCAGATATGAAAAAGTTCATATCGGATGCTATATCTATATGGGGACTAGGCCCAAAAATGGACCGATCCTGACTATGTTTGGTAAAGTCTCTTGTATTTTGCAAAAATATATATAAACAAAATTTGAGAAGAATCAGTGCAATATTTTTGTTTTTTGATAGATTTAAGTGAAGCTCGGGAAGCAGCTCTATATGGGGCTTATGACTAATAGTTGTCCCATAAGGATCATTTTTGGACTACTCATTAATGGATGTAATAAACGCATACAAACCCAATTTGAGTAAGAACTATATGGCAATTTGGATCTTATGGCAATTTATGTCGATTTCATAGGCGGCATTTGTATGGGGGCTAGATCTGAACATGGACCGATTCTCACCAATTTCAAAAGCGTTCATCTTATGGCCGATAAAGCTTATATACCAAATTTCATCAAAATATATTCATATTTGCGACCTGCAGTTTGATTACAAGGTTTACATGGACACACAGACGGACGGACATCGTTAAATCAAATCAGTTAGTGATTCTGATTCGATCGGTATAATAAAAGGTGGGTCTAGGTCAAATATTTTTGGTAGTTACAAACAGGAGCACAAAGTTATTATACCCAAACCACATAGTGGTATAGGGTATAATTACGGGAAACGAGTTTTTCCATTAAACTCGATAAACCACTATTTCGAATTTAAGAAAAATAATTCGGTTATTTTTTATTTATTTAAGGCTTCAGTGCTCCTGGGATCAAAATAATCCATTGTGAGATATCTTTGGTGCAATTATCTGCTTATTGCTCGCGAATATAAATTAAAACAACTTTTAACCAATATTGTTATAAAATTATTTTTTATGTATAAAAACTATCTATATTTTTCTAATTAAAATAAGAAGATCCACAAATGACCCAAAGCTAATAAAAGACAATTTATTCAAAAGAATATGAAATATAAAATAAATTCTATTTATTTTGGTGTATTTAAGGATGATTTAGTGTTCAATTCAAATTGTTTTGCAAGTCTGTAAGCTTTCCAAAATGCTATTAGAAAGTGTGATTATCATAACTAGAGGACTGGTTACAGCCATATTAAAATTGCTAAATTTTAAACTGTGGAGACATTGCTTGTAATAATTCTTTATTTGCATAATTTCTTGAAATTTCTCTAGTTATGATAATCACACTTTCTAATAGCGTTATGGAAAGCTTAAAGAGTCAGCTTTAAGAATATATAATGGTTTCTTATAAAAAATTGCGTAAATCCAATTTTTGGTTAAAAAGGAATTTTTCCCATGTGAATTAAATGGGAAACTAAAATTGAAATAGTGACCTCTTAGAGCTGAGCTGGAACAGCCATCTTTGATGAGGATTTTTTTTATATTAAATAAAAACATTTGAGCAAAATAATTTTTTTTTGAAGCACCCTGTTAATAAATAATGACAAATTATACGTTTTTTGTTATTTGGTCATATTTTGTTCAAGAAAACAGAAATAAGACAGTATTTCTTATAAATTGGCCTAAGAAGTTTTACTCAACAGTTTATAACAAGTTTGAATTAATATAATTTAAAAAAAAATCTCAACAAAAAATCTGGCAAGCCATTTCAATAAATCTTGTAGAAACGTTAATCGTTAATTACTTCTGGATTTTGTTTAGTAAAATGTAAATTTTATTTACTTAATTTTTTGTTTTATTTTGCAATTACTTATTTGAAAGGCTGTGTTATTGAAATCTGTCTTTAAACTATTATGCATTTGTGTATAAACATTTGCAGTGGCATTTTACATTAATTGCATTTACCAGCCTTTTTCATTAGTGCAAATTTGTTAATTGCAAAAAAAAAAAACAAAAATAATACAGCATACTACCGATAAGCCAACAAAACAGTAATAATGTCTCATGATTGCTCCAACTGTCCCTTCACCTATCTAGCTGGCTGGCTGGCTGTGTGTTGTTTATTCAATTTTTGACGCTTGTAATTAAATCTCAATTTAGTTTTTTTGTGTGAGTGTGTATGTGTGATTGTAGTCGCATTTTGTGATTGTGTTGCAGCAGATTCGTTAATAGCGTCAACTCGAGTTTATCTTTTAAGCCAAGTTTGTTGTTTTTTGTTGTTGTCAATTTTTGTCGTTTCTGTTGTTGTTACTTCATTTAATTTAACGCTTGTATTCCTTTTTCATAGACGTTTGTGTTGAAAAGGGGAACTTTTTCTGATCATACATTCGAATACGGAGGCATGAATGAAAGAAACTTTTAATAACAATTTTTTTTTATGTTCGCCTCTGTGTTTATAGTTGTTTTTTTTTTCTGTTGTTGGTGCAAATCACTTAATGAAAGTAATTCAATTAATGTATGTATTAACACTAATGATTTTTATTTTATACACGACTTAATATTTAAAAATAAAAAAAAAAAAAAAAAAAAAAAACTCATCTGAAGAAAATAAATTATGAGAATATTTCCACAAACGGACTTTGTAAGATTTCTTATGTCATTTTTAATTGTCAGATGCTGTTGTTAGTAGGACAGTGCCAGCTAGAAAACGTTATGTAGTTTTAGCTAATGCACGAAGATATTATTTTATTTATAAAAATATACCTACAGAGTGAGATCGAAAAAAATCTTAACGTACAGGGTGGTCCCCTTAGTGTTAGCAAACAATACGTGAGAATCGTGTAATAACGACAAGTAAACGAAATCGTCGCATAACAGCTCCAGAAATAGCCGCCCAAATAAACAGCAGCTGAACGAATGCAGTAAGTGTGACTACAGTAAAACGACGCCTTACAGCGACTGGCTTAAACGACAGAATAGCAAAAAAAAAAAAAAAAATCATAACAAATAAAAGAAAAATATTAGATTGGGGTACAAAATATGAAAATTAGGCTTTCTACGATCGGTTCAAGGTCCTTTGGTTCGATGAATCGAGGTTATAAGTGTTCGGCTCTAAGAGGCGAGTTGATCAATCTAAAATTTAAGAATCAAGTGCAGTTTCAAAACAGCAAACAGTAAAAGTAAATAATAAAGAATATATTTTTGAAGAGTTTTCAATGAAAAATAAAGGAGATATGAGAAGAAGGGGTGGCAAGTACTTTTGGACGATAGTGTATGCGGTTTACGAAATGAGTCGATTTTCGGTAAAAAGCACCTTCCAGGCAATATATGGACTATTTTGATCAAACGTGTGCATGAAACTGGATTGCTATTATATAAAACAACACGCTCTCATACTCGTACAGTTCGTACAAACGAAAATACAACTGCTATTGCCAGAACAACCAAGCATCTCAACTCGCCATCATTATTAAGAATTGAACATTTCACACACTTCTCTGATGCGAATTGACATGGAAATCTCGGTGTGATGCCATACAAAGTTAAACTAAAGGGTCCGCCAAATAACTTTTTTTTTTTTTGAAAATGCTATAAAAAAAAACTACTGGATATTATCTCAAATTTCTTTTTTTATTTGAAAGTACAATCCTTCCGGTTAATAATGGAAAATAAATTCATCAAAATGGCTGCCTCGGCTGGCCATGCAGTAGCCTACACGATCGGTCCAATTTTTAAGCACATTATCGATTGTGTGCAGCTGTATTTCACCAATGGCTTCGCGAATATTGTCCTTTAAAGCGTCAATTGTCTCTGGCTTGTTGGCGTACACTTATCTTTGAGGGCACCCCACAAATAATAGTCCAACGGTGTCAAATCGCAGCTCCGAGGTGGCCAAACGACATCATCTCTGCGGCTGATAATGCGATCTTCAAAAACAGGGCGCAAAACATCGAGTGTAGCTTCGGCTGTGTGGCACGTAGCGCCGTCCTGTTGAAACCAAATGTTGCCAATATCCTCCTCTTCAATTTTTGTGAACAAAAATTCGTTCAACATGGCCCGATAACGACCGCCATTGACTGTAACGGCTACTCCTTGCTCATTTTCGAAGAAAAATGGCCCAATTATGCCTCTGGACCAAAATCCGCACCAAACAGTGACTCGTTTTGGGTGTATCGGCTTTTCAATGTATGCGTGTGGGTTTTCTGTGTCCCAAATGCGACAATTTTGCTTGTTTACATACCCGCCAAGATCAAAATGAGCTTCATCTGAAAAGATGATTTTTTTTTGGCAAAATCGGGATCTTCTGTAAGTCGATCACAGGCCCACTTAGCGAAGCGAAAACGCATTAGATGGTCAGTTGGCTTCAACTCCTGAACCAATTGGACTTTGTATGGCTTCATACTAAGGTCTTTATGCAAAATTCGTCTCAATGATGCCTCCGAAATGTTCAATTCTTGAGAACGACGGTGAATTGATGTTGATGGCACTTCACACACACTTTCTGCCACAGCAGCAATATTCTCGGGTGTACGCACTGTTTTTGGCTTTTCACGCTTTGTTTTATCGATGAGGATGCCAGTTTCTTTCACTTTTTTCACAAGATAACGAACATACGGAGCTGACGGTGCTTCTCTTCTTCCAAAATGCGTACGCAATTTTCGCACACATTCTGCAACATTACCATGATTTTCAAAGTAGTGTCGCAATATTTCCCAGCGTTGTTCAAGCTATACACAACCATATTCATTCAGCGAAAGGATAAAACTAATTATCTGTCAAATCAGACATGAGCTAAGTGTTACCATTCACGAAATAAGCACTAGTTGAAAAAAAAAAAAAACGGCGGACCCCTTAGGTAAGGAGCTGATGCCGCATGACCATTACCGTTGTGTAAAATAAATTAATAAATGACGACATGATCCAAAAAAAAGTTATTTCAATACTTATTTCCGTTTTAAAAAGTATACAAGTATAGTCTCGACCGACTATATGATACCCTATACCATGCATTTAGAGACCCTATCTCATAGGCCCAACTAACTGGATACAGAAAATAAGCATAAACCAAATTTGAGTGGGATTTTTATAAATTTTTTTTGGCTGCAGATATGAAAAAGTTCATATCGGATGCTATATCTATATGGGGACTAGGCCCAAAAATGGAACGATCCTGACTATGTTTGGTAAAATCTCTTGTATTTTGCAAAAATATATACAAACAAAATTTGAGAAGAATCAGTGCAATATTTTTGTTTTTTGATAGATTTAAGTGAATAGCGGGAAGCAGCTCTATATGGGGCCTATGACTAAGAGTTGTCCCAGGTATCATTTTTAGACTACTCATTAATAAATGTAATAAATGCATACAAATCCAATTTGAGTAAGATCTATATGACAATTTGGATCTTATGGCAATATATGTCGACTTCATAGGGGTCATTTGTATGGGGGCTAGGTCGGAACATGGACCGATTCTCACCAATTTCAATAGCGTTCATCCTATGGCCGATAAAAGCTTACATACCATATTTCATCAAAATATATTCATATCTGCGACCTGCAGTTTGATTACAAGGTTTACATGGACACACAGACGGAAGGACGGACATCGTTAAATCGAATCGGATAGTGATTCTGATTCGATCGGTATAATAAAAGATGGGTCTAGGCCAAATATTTTGGAAGTTACAAACAGCAGCACAAAGTCATTATACCCAAACCACATAGTGGTATAGGGTATAAAAAGTTCATATCGGATGCTATATCTATATGGGGACTAGGCCCAAAAATGGACCGATCCTGAACATATTTGGTGAAGTCTCTTGTAATATTTAAATTTGATGACCAAGACATTGAAGTAAATTTTAAAATGTGTCTCACAATGATTGATGGAAAAGTTGCACAAGTTTTAACCGAAACAAACTCATCGTCTAGCTGCATTATATGCAAAAAGACATCAAGTCAATTAAGCCAACCCCCACCAGAAGACGATAGTTTTAAGGAAGCCTACGAATTTGGAATGTCCCCTCTTCATGCTAGAATACGTTTCATGGAGCATATTCTTAAATTGGGTTATGATTTGGAATTTGGTCCGTTAGGCGAAACAGTGAGAAAAAAACAAAGAAAATGAAGAAAAAAGAAAGCAAAAAAAAAAAAAAAAAACAAATTCAACAAAAATATCTACAGCTAGGCCTCGTAATCGTCCAACCAAAACAAGGGGAAGGAAACACAAATGATGGAAATACTGCAAGGAGATTTTTTTCACATCCGAAAATTTGGAGAGTACGCCAATAAAACAGTTATACTTTATAATGAAAAATACTCTTGGAGATATATGCCATCCACAGTTCGTAAAATTTTGTACCATGGGGAACAAATAATTCAAAACAATATGCTACCAATAGGAGATCCATCTGAATAAGCGCAAGAAAAAAGGAACAAAGACTACAGATTCTTTCGCGATCATAACACAAGAAAAATGTCCGGATGTTGCACTAATGAAGACCTTATCACTGTTTTGTTGTACACTTCAGATCCATATATGTCCAACATTCGACAAAAATGGAAAACTACCTCAATTGAATTGGACGAAGAAGCTAAACAACTTCTAGAAGATGAAAATTAAGGAAGGCTATTTGGAAGAAATATTTACTAAAATTTTTTGATTTAAAGTAGTTTTTCGGTACACTAACAATAAGTTATACTCTTTGTTATATAGTTAAAATTTTTTCTTGATTTAAAAATTTATGTATTTTATAAATTTACAATAAAAATTGATATAGAAGTATTTAAAAAGACAATAAAAAATGTTAAACTAAAGTAAAATAATACGACTTTTTCATTGAAACTTCTCTATCTTAAACCAATATCAGGTAATTTTTACTTTCGCTGCTTAATAAATTATATTTTAACTTGGGTTGTTTCAAAAAAGCCAACCTTTGGCCCTTGTGAACATTAGGACTAAAAAGTTTACGGGGGCCAAAGCATTTTCTGATAAAATTTAACTTACAAAATTTTTAAAAAGTATTAGTTCTAAAATTAACTGAAAAAATATGACGTTATATAAAAAAAAATTTTTTTTAATCTTTTAACACTTCAACTAAATAAGTGTTTTAAACCGTCCATAACTTTTTTTTATTATCGGTCGATATTTACGTTTTATAGCAAAAGGCTAAAGTCCCACCTACCAAACAACAAAAAAAAACCGCATATCAAAATTACAATCCAATCAAAAGTTATTACTTTTTGACCACCTTCTCGTGAAAGGGTCCACTGTGCGTTGATGGCTGCTCGTAGCGCTATCCTGTTGAATCCACATCTCATCCGGATCAATGTCATCCATATTTCCAAACAAAATGTCATTAATCATGGTGTCATTGATCCATTGACCGTAACGCGAGCTCCGACTTCATTTTTGAAGAAATAAGGTCCGATGATGCTACTAGTGTGTAAATCGCACCAAACGCTGCATTTTGCTGAATGTTATAGAGTCTGTAGGGTATCTTGTGGATTGGTCTCACTCCATATATGGCAATTTTGTTTATTAACAAACCGTTAAGCCAAAAATGAGCCTCCTCGCTGAATACAATTTTGCATAATTTGGTAGCGTTTTTCAAGGGTGAATCTATTCATGATGATTTGCCAGAGTATACTGATCATAAATGTCAGAAATTGAGCGCAGTATGACAGTTCGTTTGACAGTTAACCCTTTCGTAAGTTATATCGTTTTATCAACAATTAAAAACGCATACACAGCGTTACAGACTCAGTCACTGAGTCAGTGATAAGCTTAAATTTAAATTTCTGATAAATTCTGCAATATCCTTATTTTTATAATAAATATTGCAGTACAGATTGTCCTGCCCCTTTAAAACCAACTAGTTTCCAGAAACAATAATTTTTTTTTACCTGATAACTGAATCCGAGATATGTTTAAAATTTTACACAAAAAAATTAAGTATGTTGCAAAATTTATATGAAAAATCAAATATATATACGGGGTGACAGCGGTTTGTATGAAAAAAATTTTTGGTCGAATTTTGAGATGTGCGGGCCGGATTATTGTGACACTGGATCTAAAACTTTGGTGCCAAAATTTTAGCCAAATCGGACAATGCTTTCTGGACGCGCATTGAGTTCAAAGTTCAAATATGTAAATATGTATGTAAGTAAAAATTATCAAAAAAAAAAAATAATTTTTCACAAAAATTTTGATATTAATAATTGCGTTTCAATTAAATTAATTAAAAAACCATAATCTTCCTAATTAAACAACAAAATCTATTATCGGTTGAAAAACAGCCAAGTTATATCAAGTTGCCCAGGCATTTATTGCCAGGTCACAGACCACTTGATTAAGAAAATCGTGCTCACATTTTTAAAAACATTGAAATAATTTACAACAACAATATTTTTGCATTCTCCTGATCCCAAAATGATCTTATGAAAAGTATTTTGCATAACGTCTATTGTTATGCCGTTCTAAATTAATGTCAAAAGGGTACGTATTTCTTAGCACTATTTCAAAATCTCCAATTTTACTTTTTCAAAAATTTTTTCAAGAAATTTTCCGAAATCAACGATTGGACTTTAAGGTCTTATTAACAAAATATATGTGATTAAAAATGCCAAATACTGTAGGTATCCTGCTCTTAATTTGGAGGCTACATCTTTTTGGTGTTTTCATATTTCAAATATATTTTGTCAAAATATTATACTACTTGATATAAGGTTAAATCGAAACACTATAAATTGTCCCCCTTTAAGGTCAAAGGTAAAATTTTAGGATATTAACATTTTTTAAAACAAAATATCGAAACGATATATGTATATTTGTGGAAGGATTTCGATAAAACTTGTTGATAATATTTTAAAAATTCCAAAAAATAATATTCTGGACTTATTTTCTGAAATTAACCCGTGGGGTACTCAAAATGTCTCCTAGTTTTAATTTTTTTTTTCAGAATTATTACATTCATATAAAGATATATCGAGGGCTTATATTCAAAAAGTGCTATTTACATTTGACAGCAATATTAATTTTTGTTTTCAAACTGTTCTCTGATATAACTGTCCAATATAATATTAATTTTGATATCATACATGATTAGTACGATTATTTCTGAATAGATATTGTAGCAAATTAATCTACAATTACTTTCAGATCTTATTAATAAATTAGTTTTACACGCTCTCTTTAAAATAATTATTGATGCAGATAGCACTTTTTGAATATAAGCCCTCGATATACAAATTTGTTTATGCTGTATTAAATATAAAAACTAAATAATCTAAATATTTTCATAAAATAACGAATAAATTTGAGGAATTTTATGAATACATTAAATTTGTGTTATTTAAAAAAAATCCTGATGAAGAAAATATTTATAGATTTCATATAGAGTCAAATTGACTCTATATTATTAAAATATTATCAATAAGTTTTATCGAAATCCTTCCACAAATATATATTATTCTGCTATTTTGTTAAAAAAAAAATGTAAATCTCCTTACAAGATTGGGATCAGGAGAATGCAAAAATGTTGTTGTTGTAAATTATTTATTAAGATCAAAATTTTTGTGGAAAATATTTTTCTTTTGATAATTTTTACATATAAATGCATATTCGAATGTTAAACTCATTGCGCGTACAGAAAGCATTGTCCGATTCAGCTCAAATTTTGCGCACTAAAGTTTTAGATCCAGTGTCACAATAATCCGACCCGCACACCTCAAAATTCGACCAAAAAATTGTTTTCATACAAACCGCTGTCACCCTAATATACATATATATATGGGGGGTTTCATGTTAAGTGCACCAACTTTCGAAACCGCTGTTTTCCGATCGGGATGAAATTTGCACCAAGGTTAGTCCTATTGGATAGTAGTTTAGATACAATTTTTCAACAAGAGCGGTCCAGATCTCTCTGAGTTAGAGGGGGATCAAAATTTGACATTTTGGCCAAACAGGTGTTTTTTCTCATCCATGTAACTTATTACCTATTGTTCTTAGAAAATTTTCTCCCAAATAGTTTAATAGCTATTTCTTCAATATTTAGGAAAAAAATACTTAAAAAAAAAAAATATTTAGACTTTTTTTTTGGCTAAATTAAAGCATTTTTTGTCTTTTTTTTCAAAAAGGGTTTTCTTTTTTTCATAAGAAAGCTTAAGATTTTTCCTTTAAGAGCTTTTTGGTCGCTTAGTGGGATGGGAGTGGGATATCTATCAAAATAAATGTTTTGTAACTCAAGACAATGGTTTTTCAGTTTTTCACAAATGCACTATTTTGAATTTTTTCCGATTTATGTCTAAAACCTTACAAATAAAACTTATACTGAGAAACTAGACAAACTAAACTTTCCGAAGGTATGTAACATACCTTCATAACATAACAGAAGAGAGAGAATGGTTATCTGTAACCTGAAAGAGTTATTTGCAACATTTCAATCTGAACACGAGGATGTTAGAATTGGCTTCACGAAATTAACCCAAATGAGGCCAAAACATTGCGTTTTGGCAGAAAGCAGCGGAACTCACACAGTATGCGTTTGCATTTACCATGAAAATGTTAAACTGATGTTGAAGGAAATCAACTTAAAGTATTTAACAGATGATTCGGCAGAAGATTTACACGATTACCGCGATTGCCTTAAATTGACTATGTGTCCTAATGCAACAACTTCTTGCCACTTAGGTGAATGTACCAATTGCCCGAAAACCACATTCATCAAAGAAAATTTAATCAACTCTTTAGATCGAGAATATATAGAGGTCAAATTTGATTTTTGGATTCAGACTGACAGATGCACATTGAAAACAATCATTTTAAATGTGGATGATTTTGTGGAAGAAATGTGTACAGGATTGCTAAACTTGAGAAACCATGACTTTTTAGTCAAAGAGCAATGGTCATTCTTCAAGGATTTGAATATACATTTGAAGTCTGGTGAATTCGTTATTTCATATGATTTCGCAGAAAACTTAAATATGTTCTTCAGGATGCCATACAAGCATTCCCCTTCAATAACGACCAAGCAACTATATTCACAGTAGTTATTTACTACATGAAAGATGAAAAACTGGAACACAAAAGTATGGCAATCATATCCGACGATTTAAAACATGATACCGTTGCAGTTTATGAGTACCAGAAGATAATACTAAAATATCTAAAATCTAAATTTACAGTAAAGAAGGTATACTATATTTCGGACGGAGCTCGTCAACATTTTAAAAACAAAAGTAGCTTCGCAAATCTTATGGCTCATGAAAAAGATTTTGGAATGCCAGCTGAGTGGCATTTTCATCCTACTGCTTATGGTAAAGGAGCATGTGATGGTATTGGAGCAAATCTTAAAAGAAATGCAGCGAAGAATAACCTCCAGTGCTCTCATCAACATCGCATCTTAGATTTATTTATTCCATTGGGCAAAGAGTTATTGTAAAGAAACTAAAATAGTTTTTAGTAGCAAAGAGGATCATCAGGAAACATTGAAAACACTGAAGAGCAGATTCGATGCTGCGGTAACAATCGATGGCACCGCTCAATACCATGCTTTTATACCGCTTGTCGATGGAAGACTCAAGTTGAAAAAGTTTTCTGCCTCTATTCAATGCGATTTCTTTCCAAAGACAACAAATAAACCAGCAGCGAAATCAACAGCTGAACCTAGTAACGCCAAGAAAGGATTGACAAAAAAAAACGCAGTAAATAAAGGCGACAAAAAAGCTCGATGAAAGACTGGGTATTTAAAAATTTACAAGACTTAAATACTTCATCAGCTACAATAAATTAAATATAAAAATAGTTATGATATAAATGGATCTAATGCAATTAAGATTGAATTTTAATAAATTATTTATCTTTTTATTTTTAATATTACTATTATTATTATTATACATTAACTTAATTATTATTAAAAATAAATAAAAAATAATAATTTTTCAACATTTCTATAGAAAAAAAGCGATTTTTTTTCCTGAGGTTAACATATTCTGGGTATTACAGTATCGAGGGTATACAATTTTAGTTAGGTATGTTATATACCTTCGGAAAGGTTAATTTGTCTAGTTTCTCAGTATAAGTTTTATTTGTAAGGTTTTAGACACAAATAGGAAAAAAATTCAAAATAGTGCATTTGTGAACAATTGAAAAACCGTTGTCTTGAGTTACAAAACATTTATTTTGATAGATATCCCACTCCCATTACACTAAGCGACCAAAAAGCTCTTAAAGGAAAAATCCTAAGCTTTCTTATGAAAAAAAAAAAAAAAAAAAAAAAAAAAAAAAAATGGCCTTTTTGAAAAAAGGCAAAAAATGCCTTAATTTAGCAAAAAAAAAAAGTCTACAAATTTTTTTTTTTAAACATTTTTTTTTTCGAAATTCCGAAATTTTCTAAGAACAATAGGTAATAAGTTACATGGATGAGAAAAAACACCTGTTTGGCCAAAATGTCAAATTTTGATTCCCTCTAACTCAGAGAGATCTGGACCGATCTTGTTGAAAAATTGTGTGTAAACTACTATCCAATAGGACTAACCTTGGTGTAAATTTCATCCCGATCGGAAGACATCGGTTTCAAAAGTTGGTGCACTTGACATGAAATCCCCCATATATGTATGTATATACATTTAAACCACAAAATAAACACTTGACGCATGTAAAATGAAGGATACTTGACAATACAGACTTGTGGAAATACCTAAATCAGTCAAAGGACAAACAACACAAATAAATTAAAAACTAAAAAAAAAATCAATAATATTGAAACAAATAAAAATTAATTTAAAAAAAAATAATGCCAAACAAATATATAAAATAAATTAACACATATACAAATTCTACAAGTAAACATAAAACTGAAAGTACTATAAATAAATAAATATTTCTTACCTGATGATGACCATGATGAAATCCAGCCGAACTTGGCTGACGATGAAAAGCACTATTTACCCCACCATAATTTTGGGCACCACCAACACCAGCACCACGTGCATGATGAGTATGTGGATGGTGGTGATGATGTGGGGCAAACGGGGTTGACGAATGTAACATCATACTTAATACAGCTAGTTCTTCTTTTGCTTCGTCATCTAAATCAAACAAAGGTGATGGTAAAGAACTGACTTCGATCTCTGATTGTGGTAGATCGTCTTCAGTATGGTTACTGTCGCTTTTATTGTTGTTGTTCCTGTTATTATCGTCACTATTTAGATCGTCTTTTGAATCACCTTCTCTTTTAGAATCATTCGTTAAGTCAGTTTCAGTTGTTGCTGATGATGAAGTGGAGTTTTGTTGTTCGTCGTCTTTTTCTTCTTTATCAGATTTTGAAGTTTTATTGTTGGCAGCAGCTGCAGCTGCTTTTGAAGTACTTGCACCAGTAATGTCGTCCTGAAAGAATTATTAATGAGAAATAATGTTAAGTTTCAGAAATCAAGCCATGGAATTAATGTGATAAGTTTTCAGGTCCACATCAAATTAGGAGTTAAGGAACCACCTAAAAGAAGGCAAAACTAACTGTAAAAGTAAATAAATTTGCTAGAAAAAGTAGCCGTACACCTGAAAATGAAAATTTTGAATATTAATACAAATTTTTATAAAATATTTTGAATTACAAACTTTTAACCATTGACACACTTGGAATTTGACTTGTTTTTTTTTTCGCAGCGCAAAAAACACAGCATGGCAACTTTAAGTGACAGAAAAAATATTCGTACCTCTACACTTAGGGGAGTCCCACGAATTACGTAACATCGATTTTATTTTAGTAGAAGACAAACAAACTTGTTACAGTTGATTTAATTTAATATTTCTTTTGGAAACTATATTTTGAGATTAGTCCCAAAATCAAAGAAATTGGTACAAACTAGGGAAAACTTATCTTAAAGCTTAGAAATATGGGTAAATCTTTTCGAGAAATAACTCAGTTCATAGATGGAAGCCACTCCTAACTGCAGTCGTTCATAACTACAACTCTACCAATTCAAGTTTGTGAAAACCTCGTTTTCGTTGCCCCTCCACACCAACTGAGCACAAAAAGCGAACTATTGTCGAGACAATGAAGCACAATGCCAGAATTACTGCTTGCCAAATTAGTTATAAAATTAAAGAATCCTTAGCAAAAACATCGTCATCGATGGACCGTTCGCAGGAAGCCATTCATTGACTTTGAAAGAGTATGTACACATGGCTCCGAGATTTTTGGCGACCAGAACGAAGTTTCGACAAAATTGATAGGCTTCTGCCTATGATCCGAGGTATTTCACGAATAGATTTACCCCCATTTTTTAACTTTAGGATAATTTTTCTCTGGTCAGCACCGATTTCTTTGATTTTGGAACTCATATTAAAATATAGTTTCAAAATAAATTTTATTTAGTCAAATCAACTTTGTACAAACAAGTTTGTCTCTCGTCAACTAAAATAAAATCGGTGTAACCGACTGTATGTCGCAGTTGGATGGCTTCATACATTTTTGCGCATAAACTATAAAGAGTGGTTCTAGATCATTTAAAGTTATCAACGAGCATAATATTGATTAACATAAGAACCAAATTTAATTTCATCTCAATCGGCCACGCCCACCACCCATCGCCCATACAATCCAAATCGATTTTTGTTTGAATTTTTCAAAATTGGTACATACACTTTCTGGTATAAAAAAGATGCAAGTCAAGATTCTTCAAAATCGGACACGCCCACCGACCACGAAACCCATACAAATTATATACACGATTTTTTTTACATTTTGTTTATGATTCTTAAAAAAGACATTTGTCTGTCCTTCTGTAAGCCCAAGTAAACCTTGTAATCAAACTATAGGTCGCAAATATGAATATATTTTGATGAAATTTAGTATATAAGTTTCTATCGGCCATAGAATGAACACTATTGAAATTGGTGAAAATCGGTTCATGTTCAGACCTAGTCATCATATAAATGACCCCTATGAGATCTAAATTATCATATAGATCTCGGTCAGATTGGGTCAGTAGTCCAAAAATAAATCCTGTGGGACAATTCTTAGTCATAGCTCCCTTACAAAGCTGATTCCCGATCTTCACTTAAATCTATCAAAAAACACAAAAATATTGCACATATTTTTCTCAAATTTGGTTTGTATATATTTTTTTTGCAAAAAATAAGTGATCTTACAAAATATGGTCAGGAACAGTATATTTTTCGACCATGTCCCCATATAAATATAAGGCAAACAAATTAATAACAATGCCACTCAAATCTGCTTTATGCTTATTTTCTGTATCTAATTAGTTAGACCTAATAGACAGGGTCTCTATCGTATAGTCGGTAGTAGACCGACTATAATTTTCTTACTTGTTTTTAATTATCGCTATGCACCTTTTCGCCAAAATTGTTAATAAGCTATTGCTAATTCAATAAATTCTGTCCTAAAAGTATGCAATAGTTTTTTGGAAAAGTTTTATGACAAGTTTCATGACTTTTACAAGAAATTTATTTCCTGTTCCGGAAATTTCCGAGAATTTATTTTTTTAAATCGTTTAATCATTTATTGAAAGAACAGCTTGGGGGGAATGTCGCTACATTCATTTTTTTCCATTGAAAATCAAAAATAAGTTAAAATTTCAGCATATTTTTTTTAAATAATTTAATCGAAAAAAGGCATTCCCACCTCACATTTTATTGAAAGAACAGTTTGGTGGAAAGGGAGGCTAGATTAGTTTTTTTTTTTACATTGGAAATCAAAAAATATCAGCTAATGACATAGTTCTGTAGCTGTTTGGCATCCGCCAGTGTCCGGACCCTGTTGCGTACGCGGTCTCCACGTTAAGGGGACGTGCCCCCTCGTTCAGCAGGAGTGGGTGAGTGGCGGGGTTCGGTCGTTAAAAGACAAAATAAATAACGATTTATGATATCCTCATAATTCGTTTTGTTTTATGGAGAAATGGTATTAGCGAGAAAATTATACATATGTGGACTATTGAATTGCGTGAAAATATAAGTAATTTTTTGCTTAGCACCCTTCCAGGGTCTTTACTTCAAGTTTTCAAAAATAAAACAAAATTTTTCTAAAAAACCATAAATGTACATTTCATATTTAAACATTTCTCTACAAAACTGCATTATTAGATTTATAGCATGAAATTGAGTGGTTGAAAAATCGTTGCATAATTCCTGGGACTGCCCTAATTGTGAATGTACGAATACTTTGTATGGCATTTATGTATTGTTTTCATACTGCGTTTTTTACTTTGCAAACATAAGATAC
Source organism: Cordilura impudica (assembly GCA_963682025.1). NCBI lineage: Eukaryota > Metazoa > Arthropoda > Insecta > Diptera > Scathophagidae > Cordilura > Cordilura impudica. Next base: position 83,210,563 of record OY821517.1, read on the forward strand.
TTTTGAAAAACAAATAATATTCCCAATGTGTCAATGTTTGTAATCGAAAATATTTTATGACAATTTTTATTAATATTTAAATAATATTAACAGGCAAGGCGATATCTTATTACCGAAGCTACTGTGTCAGTTTTAATCATATTTTGACCAAACATGCCTCATTTTTTGGAGTAAACTGCATTTGTTGGAGTAAACTGCATTTGAAGTTGCTACTAACACATACATAAAATTATACAATGCTATGTGTGTGTTTTTTAAATTTGTTAATGTGTTTGTAATAAAAATGAGTTTGTTTTTTTGTGTTGATTTGTGAATTGGGTATAATTGATTAGCATACCTTTAGGGTCTTTATTTAATAAATAATAAAATTTCCTAGAATTTGCACTCCAATTTTAGGGCTGGAATCTGCTAGTTTAATATTATTTCATCTTCAACTGTACGTATACTATTTCTAGCAAGAGTATCTATTCGTTTTAAAAATATTGGACGTTCATAAATGATAGCACATTTGGTTATCTGTGAATTAATAAAGGTTTTCACTCTTGGTGTTATATTTACATTTTATACTACAAAGTGTGAACGTCTTTTCCGTGTATATTGTATTGTGTATTGTAAACTAATGAATCAGCTGATTTTTGTTTTGTTTTGCATCAATTTGAAAACTAAACATATCAAAAAGCATTTGAAGATTAGAAAAATGCCGAAAATATTGAATTTGCATATCGGTCCATCTTTATTATTTATTATTTTGATCCATTTTTTTTATTATTTATTTTAATAGTGACCACAAAATGAAAAATAAAATTAAACAGCTTAACCATCTGCTGTTTTAGTCTTGTTAATGTACTATACCAGTATGCATTGAAATATTATTTCTCCAATGTTGGAGAAAAGTTAAGTTCTCAAATTGACGTCCAATGTAATTCTCAACTTGAGTTTAACAATTTTTCTCCTTGTTTGCTTTCAACTTGACATCAAGTTGAGATTTAACATTTTTTCCAATCTTTGAGAAATATTTTAACTCTCAATTGGATATCCAACACTTTTCTCCACTTGAGACCAAACATTTTTTCAACTTGAATACGATTTGTGTTAAGTTTGAGATATTATTTAAATATGTCATAATTAACAAATTAAATTAAAAAATGCCAAAAAAGTACAAATAATTAATTGATATATTTTAATTATTTCTACTTTTTGTCGAATTTTTTAATTTAAATTCTTATTTGTGACATATTTAATATTAATATTCATAAAATGTACAAATAATTAATTCATTTATTTTTAAATATGTAATGAAATTAAATTGAAACATTAAAAAAACAGTACATTGTTTTAATTTCTAAAATTAGTATAATTTTTTTTAATATGGCAATTCCGTACCTTTATTTGATACCGATTGGAGAAATTTCTTTGCTATCAAGTTGAGAATCACAAATTTCTCAATTTGATAACTAAGAAAATCACCATATAAAAAATGTGCCTTTTAAGTTGAGAAGACTATAATCGGACTATTGAGGTGCATTTGAGAATTAACGTTGGAGATTTGAGAAATGTATTTGATTTCAAATGCACTTCAAGTTGATAGCAAACAAAAATATTTATTGGGATACCTTTAACCCTTGTACTTTAACCACAGCGTAGTAAATTTTCATTTCATACATTTTGTTGTTGCAGTGTTGTAAACAATAGTACTTTTACTATATCTGCAACATTTACAAGGGTTACAAGGGTACTTTACTACCAAGAGTGAAACCCCTTAATGTTAAAAAAAAAATTTTGAACTATGCATGCAATAATTATCATCTGTTTGTGGAATTTTTAACTTGTATTAAACAAAACTTCGATTAATTAGAAATACCGTTATTAAAATCTCTTACATCGCAATATCTAGCACATTAAGGTGTTCAAATTGTGTAGCACAAATCAAAAAAGTCCTTGTTTGACAAAAATGACAGTTTTAATACAACATCTTTAATTTTATTTTATTAAAAACATTAGTGATAAACTAAATGCCACTGGGAAATGTACAAAATGAACTCGAAAAAGGTCAAATTTGGCACATTATCAGAAAATGGGGCATCAAAAGCGAAAATTGCATTTCAAATCAGCAGAAGTCGAAAGGTTGTTTATAATTATTTGAAAAATATTACAAATTATAGCAAAAATTAAACCAGTGATGGAAAAAAGTTGAATGAACAGCAAACAAAGCTGTACCCATATTGCTGGATGCGTTTCCAACAAAGTATGTAAAATGACAATTTGGAATGTTCTTAACTCTTCCAAGCATATTCAAAGACAAACAATAAAGAAAATTCCGTGTCTGCCAAAAAATAGTATGAGTATATATTGGTCAAATATAAGTTGCTTAACCCTCTCCGTGTCAAAAATAATTAGGGTTAATGTTGTGTTGGAGAAGAATAACTACTATATTTGATTTCCTTTAAAAGATAATTTCGTCACATGAAAAAAAGTAAATTTGTTGGTCATGCACCCCAATGTTTATCTAGAAGAAACTTTCGTGGCGGTACTCTTGTGATTTGGGGTGCGTTTACTGAAGAGTGTTGTGTGGAGTTCAACCAAAAATGAACAGTGAACAGTTGTGAATTACCTCCATGTAGTTTTTTTCATTTTTTACATATAAATGGAGAAAAAAGGTTTATTTTCCAGCAAGACAATGCAGCCTGTCATGCCAGAAAATTCACAAAAGAACGGTTAAGCTCGAATGATGTCGATGGTTTCGTATAGCCTGCTTTCTCTCCTGATATTAACCTCATAGAAATAATATCTGGAATTCCTGTCAGGAGAATTTATGCTGACAATCGTTAATTCATGTTTGTGAATGAGCTAAAAATTTCAAGGTGTTATGAAATAACCGGTTTGGCCCCTTGAAAATAATACTTATAAGAAAAATCTGATTTTTTTATATTTTGATCCTTTGTAACTTTTTTCCTGAGAAAAAATTGAAAATAGTTGGTATGCCATTAGAATCTAGTCGGGTGGGGCTTTCACCTGATATAGACGCACCTTATGCAGGTCGGCTAGAAATAACCGTTTTGGCTACTTTAACATTATATGCTGTTATATGCGAATATACGTTGTTTTTTTATGTGAAATTAAAAAATAACAAAACAAATTTATTATTGGTCAGATACGTGTTTATAGTCTAAATTTAATTATGAAAATATTTAGATAATTGTTTTTTACTTGAATAAAAAATTTCGTTTGCTGAAGTGAAGTACTTAACAGAAAATGTTAACATTAACATTCTCTGTTAAAATTCTTAACAGATATTTATTTCGATAGCAATAATTGTTCTTTCAGAGATGTCGGCGATCGCTTTGGTGTTTGGTAAGGTGTTTGTTAAAATCATTAAAATGATTTGCCGCTTAAAGGGAGAAGTTATCAAATTTCCAAAACCTGCAGCTGAAATCTGGCTCATGCCTCAAACGAAATACTATCAGTAGATTCTTCCTTTTGTGGTTCCACTTTTTTTTTCACTATGAATCAATATACGAGTAAAAAAAATCAAAAATAATCGTAAAATTGCAAATTTTAAATAACCAAAAGTTTAACTTGACATAAATCCGCCATTTCTACCACAAATTGAAATATTTGATGTATTTTTAGTTTTACCGCCAAGAAAAAGGTAAAAATAAACATAAACCAAGCACCAAAGAATCACAAATAAAAACAATGTTGCGCATTGAAAAGCATCGCCATGCAATAATGAACTTGCGATATTGCCAAAACTAAGTCTAATCTGTTTATGAACACTACGCAATGCAGTGTTGCATTGCAAACTGCATTTATGAAGTTAGCCGGTATACAATTTGAACGCTTTAATATGTTAGATATTGTGATGTAAGTTATTTTAATAACGGTATTTCTAATTAATCTGGGTTTTGTGTAATATAAGTTTATTTTTGGAAAGAAACCACCTATATATATATAAAATGGAATGTGTGTTTGTTTATTTGTTTGTTTGTACCTTATAGGAGACCGATCTTCCTCAAATTTTCACAGCATTTAACTGGGACTCTGGCATGATTAATAAGGTACTTTTTCGACCACGCCCACTTTTACGCCCACTTTTTTTAAAATTATGTAATTGCTCCCATATAGTTTTTAACAGATTTACTTCAAATTGTATACACATTATACTCCAGGCGAGGTAGAAATAAATATTTCTTACGCCACGCCCCCTTTCACGCCCATTTTCACGCCAAATTTTGTTTGAAAGTTTTAAACTTTTTGTTCTCTGTAGAAATTTGTTCCTTCCAACGGATTGTTTTTATTTGGTAGTAAATTGTTCTTAATACTGTTAACATCGCCATATAACAATGAACCACGCCCACTTTACCGCCCCCTTTTTTTAATTCAGATACTTACTTATACCACTAACAATGTTTGCTATACAAAATACTTTTTTTGATATATATTAGTTACCTAAAGATTTATACCCTTTTTATCTACAGGTAAGGTAGCCATTCATTTTTTTATTACCTTTTTCGCCCCATTTTACCTTAAATTATAATTAATCTGCTTTCAATCTATATATATAAAAATGAATGTGTGTTTGTTTGTTCTTTATAGGGGGCCAAACCCCTGAACCGATCTTCCTGAAATTTTTACAGCGTGTTACTGTGGTTCTGGAAGGAATAATAGGCTATATAAATTTTTGATTGGACAAAGGGGCGGTGCCACGCCAATATAACCCAAAATTTGAAATCGTCATATCTCGGGAATTTTTTTACCTACGGCGATCATTTTGGTACATATGGTATTGACATGAATAGAAATACATACCAGAAGAAAAGTGGGCGGGACCACGCCCCTTTTTAGAAAAATAAAAAATCGTAAAATCTTCTAAACTACTGGAAGGATCGTCATGAAATTTTCACAGAAGGATATTTTTGCGAAATAATAAGTCCTTAACTATATAAAATTGTTAGTGGGCAAAGGGGCGTGGTCCCGCCCATATAACCCAAAATTTAAAATCGTCATATATCGGCCATTTTTTAACCTACGGCGATGATATTTGGTATATATCATATTGAAATTAATAGAAATAGTACTACAAGAAAACTGGGCGGGACCACGCCCTTTTTAGAAAAATTAAAATCCATAATAACTTCTATTAAGCCCTTGACTATATAAAGTTGTTAGTGCAATAATTAATTCTAAATTAAATAAATAATATTTTGTTAATGTATAAATATTTTTTTTTTATTTTATTTTATTTTATAACGATGAGGGGTAGCGAAGCACGCCGGGTTAAGCTAGTATTAATATAAGTCTACCAAAGAGATGATAATTATTGCATGCATAGTTCAAATTTTATTGACCATTGGTTCACAGATTACCAAATGTGCTAACATTTATGAACGCACTTTAGTTTGGATTTTGGCTATATTTCTTTGATATCGATATAAAAAAAAAACTCTTGTTTATATTTAACCAATTTAAAGGAAAATTTTCATTTTTAAACTCTTTCTTTTAACTCGTACTATCTGTCTGTTTGTCTGTCTGTCTGTTGTGGGGCAACCCCATTCCCCCTTATCCAATTGATCAGAAACTTGGCCCATAGTCTTGTGACTACAGATTAATTTTGGGGTAGTCACGCACAGTCACGGAGTGATCTAAATTCATTTCCCCTCATCCGATCGATCTGAAACTTGGTCCATAAACTTGCTGTGAAAAAAAGATGAACTTTGACTTAGTCACGCATGGTCACGCACAGTCACGGAGAGATTTAAAACGGATTTCCCCTCATCCAATCAATCTGAAACGTGGTCGATATACTTGCTGTAAAGAAAGATTAACTTCGACATAGTAACGCACAGTCACGGAGTGATTTAAACCCCATTTCCCCTCATCCCACCGATCTGAAAATTTTCCCCATAGACTTGTTGTGACCAAAGATTAATTTTAAAATAGTCACGCATAGTCACCACAGTCACGGAGAGATTCAAAACTCATATGCATAAGGAAAACCAATAAAAACTTTGTTTTGTTTTTATTGGTTTATTTGTTTTAAAACTTTGTTTTGTTTTTATTGGTTAGATTATTTAAATTATATAAGAATTTCGTAACTGTTTTGTTTGAATTAAAACTAATATTATTAATAAAATTATTTTTTATACAGAAATAAAAAAAATTACCTCTTCGCCAGCCAATTCAGCAAATTGTATAACGTCGTTAAGAATTTCGTCCAAAGGCAAACGAATAAATTCACCTAAAATGAAAAAACAAAAAAACCAATGAGCATATAAATTTAGATAAAAATCAAACAAAATTTTAAAAAGATGAATTTGAAGAAATCCTTTTAACTAAAACCGACAAAATTCTTTGAAAAATGCTCCTAAATATGAAAAGTCTTGACTTTTGTTACAAAAGATTGATGGAAAGAGTTAAGAAAACCCAAAAACACATAATGTGTACTCTACACTTAAAAAAAAAAACATCCTTTGTTGTTATGAAGCAAAAAAAAAAAAAAAAGAAAAAGAAAATAGAAACCAAAAAACTGCATAAATACTTTGATTGACAGCCAAAAAAAAAAAAAAAAAATGTGTATATTTTGAGTTTGAAACAAGTTCTGCTAACGAAATACCCATGAGAGTGATCAAATTGGAGTATAGAATTTTTGATTCAGAATATTTACAAAATATTTATGAACTGTTTAATTGTTTTTAGCATTTTAAAATAAAGCGTAGTGAAGTAATATTCAAAAATAAATTTAATTCTTTTAATACCCTGGGGTTTATTACAAACTCTAGTCAGGCTAAAACAGTAGCTATTGTGATGTGAAAAATTATTTGTAATATTTCTTTTTTAAAAACACCTTGCTAAGCAAATCTCTTGATAATTAAACATTTATTAGAAAAAAAAAATATGCATTTCATATTTCATTTTCAATATAAATAGTTAAAGATCATTTATTATAAAAATTAAAACAAATATGTACAATAAATTTGATCATTAATCATAAATATATAGAAATACTTTTAAAATTATATAGGAAGCAGCTGTAAGTAAAATTATGAAATATTTCATAGAAGGCATTATTTACTTTAGGTGCAGTAAAAAGTTGATGAGGATTTTTTTTAAATATTGTAAGGGTGGGAATTTTCTGATTATTTTTATACCCTCCACACCTTTGTGCAGAGGATATATATCAGTTTATCATTCCGTTTGTAACGCATCGAAAAGCAAATATTTTCGAGCATGTTGGTATTTAAAATGGTGTAAATCGCTCATCACTGCGTCAAAATATGGCCCAATATACGAACACATCTTTAAAAATTGCTAAAAGTTGAGTGTTTGTTGTAATAATTTAATATTAAGTTTAACAAATTATTTTCAAATAGTGCAATAATTCCAGATATTAATGTAAACGTAAAATCCAGGTAGAGGATATCAAAGATTAGGCATAGCCGCATTTAACACTCTCTCTTACTTGTTTTTATTACCTTTAAACTGAATTATCAAAATTCTCTATTTGTTTTTATATTTTAATTCAAAATGGTTAAAGTTATTATACTCGAAAATATACATTTCGAACGATCAAGTTTAAACCTAATTAAAATTTTTTAAATTAAAATTTTAAACTTTTACAGTAAGATTTGGTATTCGTAATATATCTGTGGTTTTCTAGAATAACCGCGTATGTCATAAAATCGAAATGTTCAGGGGAGCCAAAAAACGTTATATTTGAAATTATGGGCTCGATATAAAGTTTTGAGAGCTTTTTTTTAAGAGTCCTGTAGATATGGGCAACATATACTTTATATAAAATTTTAAGTCAAAAATCTTCAGAGGAATAGATCCTAGAGAAGGCGAAAAAAAACAATATGTAAATAAAACTTAAAGTGTGTGCAGAAAAACAACTTATGTCGATAAACGACGTTTTCTTTGAAACAGAAAACTACCAATGCATCCCCATGTAGACATAAGTTGTTGTTGCTTGAAAAATGGATTTTTTGTTCGTCAGCAAAAAGTTAACGGGACTTAGGATGAGAATATAACAACGTATCCAGAATAATAGTGACAAAAAAGAACAGAAATAAACACACAACTTTTTATAAGTGGTTATAAACTGAAAAATAATCCAAAATTATTTTGCATTTTTTTTTCATTAATAACAACGTATGTCACTATGTGTCGTTTTCTGAGAAAATAATTTGTTAGCGATCAAACGTAGGTTGTCATACGTCGTTAGTGCTGCAAATTAATTTAATAAACATTTAAGTTACGTCGTTATTTAAAGAAAAAACTCCGAAATGGTCAATATATTTTTTACAAAAATTTAACACATGTAAAGAGCGTTCAAATTAATATATTTGGCATCGTTAACTGAAAACTGACAAAAATGGGCATACGCGGTTATTCCAGAAAACCACGGATATTAGGATGTTTTTGTTTTCGACATAAGTTTGCTTACAATTTTGCCTTGAATTACAGAGTTACAAAATTATACTCAAAAGCAAAAATGAGGTGGTTTCACAACTCAGTGACTTTTTGATTAAAATAAATTTTTTTCACCAAAAACCATTGTATTTATAAACATAGTCTCCTTTTAGCTGAGATCATTTAGTGCAGAGATTTCTCAAGATCTTCAAAAGCCGTTTGTTTCAGTGATGATCTCTTCATTTGACCTAAAGCTCTTACCGCCGAACCATTTCTTCAGGGTGCTAAAGTTGAGAATATTCGGGATGGGGTAGTAGTTCGTAGTCCAATTTATTGCCTTTTCACACGCGTGCGACGGTGCCTTGTTACGCTAGAAAAACAATATTTTCTTCGTCAAATGCTGTCGTTTCAAATCAATGTCGAAACTGTCAAACAGCTGTGAAAAAACAAATTGTAGCCGTGAAATTCTTTAGTGCATGTTCACCCGAAGAAGCCGACTGATTTGACTGTTCCTTGGCCTCTGGTGTGTTGCGACGGATCCATGTTTTGTCTACGGTTATGAAACGGCGCAAAATCTCCTTCAAATCGCCAACAGGCCCCTGAAGAGGCCACACATTATGGAGTGTGAACAATCGAGGCAGCCATCGCACGGAAAGCTTTTTAATGTCCAAATATACATCTAAGATGTGATGTGCCCGCTCAGTTGAGATGCCGACAGCCTCAGCCACCTTACTCACTCTCCATTCTCCTATAGTTCAATATCATGCCGTGGATTTTATCGACGATGTCTAGCAGGACGATCTGACCGTTTGGCGTCAATTCTGCTGGTAAAATCATAACATAATTCAGTAAACCACTGCTTAACAATTGAAGTTCATCGTGCAGAGTCCCCAAAGTATATATCACACTTTTTCTTGGTTTCGGTGATGGTTGTCTTCCGAAAAACTAAAGTTTCATGAGCACTCGAAAATCACTTTTTTTTAATTTTTGCAAAAATTCTAGAGTAATCTGCTTTCAATGGCTGTTAAACACAAAATTAAGTACCGCAGAGTGCTCAAAATTTTATCGTAGTATATTGACAGATGGTAGTAAAAAAGAGCATTGCTGATTTATAATTAACTACAACCATGTTAAAGACTACAAACAATAACAAATACACTAATTGTGGCCAGTAGGGGATCCGAACGGGACTGAATTTTATATATCAGGATTGCTGTCAAATCTAGATAGAACTTTTTGAATATAAGCCCTCGATATACCTTTATATGAATATAAAAATTCTGAAAAAAAAAATTTAAAACGGGGACACATTTTGGGACACGCGAACTTCAAACTGTTCTCTGATATAACTGTCAAATGTAATATTAATTTTGATATCATACATGATTAGTACGACTATTTCTTAGTAGATATTGTAGCAAATCGATCGACAAATACTTTCAGATCTTATTAATAAATTGGTGGATAGTAGACACAAATTTTTACCAAGATCGGTCAAGAACTCTCTGAGTTAGAGGGGTAAAAATTTGACATTTTGGCCAAACCGGTCTTTTTTCTCAACCATGTAACTATTACCTATTGTTCTTAGCAAAATTTGTCCCAAATAGTTTAGATCGCTATTTTTCAATCTTTCGAAAAAAAAAATTTTTTTTTTTTGACTTTCTCTTTTTTTTTTTTTTTCAAAAAAACCGTTTTTTGCTCAAAAGAAATCTTAGGTCTTTTCCTTTAATATCTTTTTGGTCGCTTAGTGGGATGCGAGTGGGATATTTATCAAAATAAATGTTTTGTAACTCAAGACAACGGTTTTTAAATTTTTAGCATATGCACTATTTTGTATTTTTTCCTATTTGTGTGTAAGTGTTTCTAAAACTACAAATAAAACCTATACTGAGAAACCAGACAAATTAACCTTTCCGATCGTATATAACATACCTAACTAAAATTTCATACCTTCGATACTGTTTATTGTAAAGAAACTAAAATAGAAGAGCAGATTCGATGCTGCGGTAACAATCGATGGCACCTCTCAATACCATGCTTTTATACCGCTTGTCGATGGAAGACCCAATTTGAAAAAGTTTTCTGCCTCTACTCAATGCGATTTATTTCCAAAGCAAAAAACAAAAAACAAAAACTATTTAAAACTTAATACCCAAATTTTAGAATCAAGCTTAAAAAAAAGATTGATTTATTTATGAAAAAAATGTACGGGAAAATAGTAGTTTTTAAGTAAAAGGCCGTAACTACAATACAAAAAGTCAATATTTAATTTTTTGTTAGTTACGACCTTTTGCATTTTAGGTGACGATATGCTAAAAATTTTTTTTAATTTTTTTAAAATTTTTTTTTTTTTTGTTAAAGAGTTGTATGCAGCTTGTTAAGGAATCTTAGCAGAAAATTTTCATATATTTCTTAAAGAAAAAAAAAGCACAAAAGTACCTTTCAGTGCAACAGTAGCAATCAGCTGTTTTCCGTCAATTATTAAGAATTGTGAAATTGAAATTGAAAACAACCATGTTTGCAACTGAAAAAGAACTTAAAATTTTTTAAGCTTATTACATTTTGTTTATGCTTACCTCTCCTGTCAAAATTCCGTTCAGAAAGAACGAAAAATTTGATATTCCTGGGTTGCCTAACTTAATTTACGTAAAAAAAAAGTAGTAAAAACAATGCTACTTTTTTAAAAAGCTGCAGACTAACAACAAAAAATTTTTAGACAGAAAACTTCCTTAAGCATTTCTGAAGCGTTTTTTTTATATGAAGTTTTTGATTCCTTAGCAAGCTGCATACAGCTTTTAAATCAAAAATTTTCTTGACTTTTTTTCAAAAAAGGTAATTTTTTTTGCTCAAAAAAAGATTGAAGAAATAGCTATCTAAACTATTTGGGACAAATTTTGCTAGGAGCCCCACATATAACTTTTTTTTACATTTCAAAATTAAAACAACCTATAAAATTTTAAACAATTCATTCATTTTTTAAAATCAAAAATTGGGCATTTATTGTGAAAAAACGGAACGGAAGTATAGACTATGCTTGCCACTACTTTTCTGGCTACATACGGATACAGCGTCGGAAGAATGCTTCATCTTTGATGCTATACACGACTAGCTGAAAATTTTCGTGTTTTCATATGATGTGAAGTGCTGATCCGACAAGCTATGTACGTATCATCGATCGAAATCAGAAGGAACAATGCCTAGCAAACACGGCGTGTTCACTTTTGAAGCCTCCATCTCACGATAAATCATATGACGGTCTTGCAATATCATTTCATGATATTGCACGAACTTGGACGAACTTAACGAAATTCGTCATTGCGCCTACGACGGCCACGGCTGAGCTGATCAGCACACTGTTATCGAGTTAATCCTTGTTCGACGTTAAAGCAACTGTAAACAACATATACCATTAAAAACTATGATGCCAAAACTGTATTCCACGTTGAGGTTTTATATCTTATAGTCTTCGAAAAAGGCAACTACTACTCATTAGTATTTGCTGAAGTTTTTTACTCTCTAAAAACAAATCTAGGTCCCCTATTTAGTACAACATCGAATAAGAATGACATTTTAATAATGATCTAATATTTATACATATTAATCTATGTTATAATCAAGAAGTGACTTTTCAATTTAAACTTCGCGGGTTTTTAGATTTGGGCCAATAATTATTTTCTTAGTTGGTAGTACTGTTTTTGACATCTGTGCCAAATTTGTTCTCAATATCTTTATTGTTTAAATAGAGACCCTTGTTTTTGTAATCCACTACGAGAAAAAGTGAATTTGGCAATTTTAACATCCGATGTTGTTGACAAAGGATTTCCATTAATTTTTGTTTGCGGAATGATGTTACGGAATGTACAAACAGTTTCAAGAAGGCAGAGAAGACAAAGAACGAGAAAAAACATCAGTTGATGAACAATACGTTAATGAAATCAAAGATTTGGTGCTAAAAAACGTCGACTTACAATTAGATATCTAGCTGATATTATTGACAGGGTCAAACACGTTTAATCTCGATTGGTTCCAAAAGCACTATATATTTTTTTTTTTGAAAAAGAGCATTGAAAGTATAATTTCTGACTACCAAAATGAAATGAAACGCATCATTATGGATGATGAGACTTTGATTTATGCCTATGACGCCAAAACAACCAGCCAATCAGCTGCATATCGTGCAAAAGGTGAAGAAAAATCAAAAAGATCACGTCAAAGTCGTTCTAAAATCAAGGTCATGTTAACCGTTTTCTATTCTTATCGTGATGTTGTGCATTATGAATTGCTTCCGCCGGGCCAATCTGTTACCAAGAAATATTATTGAAATATTATGATTCATTCATTTTCTAAAAAATAGGCCAAAAATATAGGCAGACAACTCTTGGTTCTGACACTACAATAACGTATTGATTCTTCGAAACCATTTCGTACAAAATTCGAATATCGAATATGCCTGATTCAGAATTCTACGACTTCAAAAGATCACTCAGGGAACATTGTTTTGAATCGATTGAGGAGATGAAGGTCGATTCGCTGCGAGCTTTAAAGGGCATTACGGAAATCGACTTCAAAAACTGTTTCTAGGATTGGAAAAATTGACATAAGTGTATTGTATCGGAGGGGGATTACTTTAAAGGATTACTTTAATTTTATACGATGGCGCTCCCGGAACAACCCTACTACCTGACGTATAGACGGCGGTAATAGTTTAACAAAAAGTTACTTTGATAAAAGTACTAAACGTTGTTTAGTAGTTTTTTTGGAGCCACCAAAACTAAACGATCTTAGCGAACATTGGTCACAGTTATGTAATTCAATACTTTCATTTGAAAGGTCTCTATTCCAGGGGAGTCTGCCAATACGTACATCGTAATGGTCGACTAATTGAGGTGGCCACGTCAGAAACGGTTAAGAAAATCCACAAAATGGTATTGGATGATCGTAGACTGAAGGTGCATGACCATAAATTTGGAGATGAGAAAGCTGTCCGTAAGATGGGTGCAGCGGATGAGGCATGGGTTTACCATTTAACACCTGATACAAAGGATCAGTAAAAACATTGGACTGAAATGGGAGAATCGTATCCAAAGAAGGAGAAGACAGTTCGATCTGCAGTTAAGGTTATGTCATTTGCCTTTTGAACGCGCTTGCGATAAGCTTTATTAATTATCTTCAAAAAGGAAAAACAATCAACGACGACTAACTTATTGCAGCGCTTAAGTGATGAACGTATGGAAAAAAGAAAAAAAAAAGTGTTGTTTCATCAAGACAGTGCACCAGTTCACACATCCATTATTGCGATGGCCAAAATCCATAAATTAAAGTTCGAATTGTTTCATTCCGCACCTTATTCGACAGATTTAGCATCTTGGGAATATTTTCTATGTACTTCCAAACTTGCAAAAATGGCTCGGTGGTAAAAGATTTGCCAACAATGAAGGGTGGAGTCTGCGGTTGATGGCTATTTTAACGAATTAGATAGCATTAGGATTGCAGCATTTGTTCCTGATGAACAAATGCCCCAATTTTTAAGGTTTTTGGGGCGCAAGTTCATTTTTTATTCCAATTTGAAATATTTTGGGGCATTTGTTCATTATACCCTATACCACTATGTGGTTTGGGTATAATGACTTTGTGCTGCTGTTTGTAACAACCAAAAATATTTGACCTACACCCATCTTTAATTATACCGATCGAATCAGAATCACTATCTGATTCGATTTAACGATGTCCGTCCGTCCGTCTGTGTGTCCATGTAAAGCTTGTAATCAAACTGCAGGTTTCAAATATGAATTCATTTTGATGAAATTTGGTATTTGATCTCCAATCGGCCATGGGATGAACGCTACTGAAATGACCCCTATGAAATCATCATATATTGCCATAAGATCCAAATTATCATACCAATCTTAGTCAAATTGGGTTTGTATGTATACATTACATCCATTAATCAGTAGTCCAAAAATGATCCGTATTGGACAACTCTTAGTCATAGGCCCCATATAGAGCTGCTTCCCGATCTTCACTTAAATCTATCAAAAAACAAAAATATTGCACTGATTCTTCTCAAATTTTGTTTGTATATATTTTTGCAAAATACAAGAGACTTTACCAAACATGGCCAGGATCGGTCCATTCTTGGGCCTAGTCCCCATATAGATATAGCATCCGATATGAACTTTTTCATATCTGCAGCCAAAAAAATTAATAAAAATCCCACTCAAATTTGGTTTATGAGTATTTTCTATATCCAGTTAGTTGGGTCTAAGAGATGGGGTCTCTAAACGCGTGGTATAGGGTATCGTATAGTCGGTCTAGACCGACTATAATTTTCTTACTTGTTTTTAATTTGTAAGTTTGGGGCCTGAATTCGTTTTTTTTTTTTGTTTTTAACAAGACTGATGAACAAATATACTCCAAAAATAAACTACGAAACCGGTTTAGGTTATTGTTTTCTTTGTGGTTTATTTATTTTCGTGAACTGAAAAAATATCGGGAATCGTTTGTAAATTGAAGTAATCAATAAATAAAATTTATCGTAACTGTATTCCGCGAGCGCGTCGCTCCCGCGTCTGCGCGCCACTTCCACACGGGTTTGGCAGCCACACCCGCGCCGCTCAGTTGTCGTTAACTTATTTTTAATCGCCGCAAAACATATTTTTTGCAGATCATTTACATTTTGATGGATAAGAAAACACAAAAATGCTATGAAAGTTTTGCAAACATTGCAAGATATGCTATGGGGTTGCGAGCTAAAGCTCCCCAATGATGCTGCCGAAAAGAATACAGAATTTAAATGCGTTTATTGTAGTAGGAGAAATATTGACAGCAGTATGCAAATTTTCATTTGAATAGATATTTTGCAAAAAAAAAGACCATTAAATAAAAATATGTGAAAAATTTTGCGGAATGTTTTTTGGGGCATAAGTTCATATATTATTTGATTTTTTGAAAAATTGGGGCATTTGTTCATTTTTTGGGGGCGTTTTTTTTAAAGTTTTTAATGCTTTTGTTCATCGCGAACTTACGGCTCAATTTTTTGGGGCATTTGTTTATTTTTTTGGGGCATTTGTTCATTGGGGCCTAAGTACTCAGCGCCATCGAAGTTATTGAATATCGCTAGGAAAAGTCTATCGAGCCAAAAGGATTAATCTCCTGTTGAGAAATAACGAACAATTTTTCAAAAATTGTTGTGTTTTTTGTCAGATCGGGTTATTTTTGGACCGCTCTCGCATACGCTTTAAGAGAAAAATAGACCGCTGAGAGGTTATAGTGTAATTCGATTTGAAAAGCTTTAGAATGTTAAAAGCTGTTCCTTTATTAAAGCAAATAAATTATAATCGCTTTCTATGTTGGTTTTAGCCTGAGTTTCCATGCTAACTTGTAATCACTGTACCGGATTCAATTATAAATATATTTGAATGCAATTTGGCAAATACCAGATTTAACCAGACATGAGAGACATATTTTGTCTCAAACAAAATTAGGAAATTTAAAAAGAAACACCAAATTTGATTTTCTTTAACAAACTTAAAAATTCTTTCTTAACCAATAATTTATTTTAATCTGAAAGTAAACAGTTCGATGGAAGCACTTAAAAAATTCTTAAGAAATTTTAAAATTGTAGGCGCAATTTTATGGGTTTTATATTTACTCGTTCAGGTATAAAATGCATAAGAGAGAAATTTATAATTATAGCCAAATGTCTACCAAGTTTAATAACCTTTTTTTTTAATTTTGGATATTACGGATAGAAATGCTCTAGAACAACGCCACTTGAAATTGGGTCTGTTGTCTACAAAACAAAAAAATAAACGAAAATTAGAATAAACATAAAAATTTATGAAAACTATGGTTGATAGTTGAATGTTTATCTAACTATGGGTAACAAATAACAACCAGCACATAGACAGAGTAAGAGTAATTTGAAAAAGTGGTTAGAAAAACATGGCTTAAAATTATTATGGCCTTCTTTGGGCTTATTTTCAGTTGAAGCTATGTATTAGAAATAATTTTTCATCTTTTGTTTTTCTTTCATGGTATATTAAAAAATGTTTAAATATAGAATCGAATAGAAAAAAAATTATTCAAGCAACTGTTAAACTAGAAAATGTTTATTCTGTTTGTGTTGTTGGTGTTTAGAAAATGTGTGTTATTTTAGGTTTTAACAAACTGTTATTTTTTCATATTTAAATACAAATTTTTCTGTTTTTTTTTTTTTTGGTTCTACTTTATTTTTTTTAAGTAACAGTTCACAGCACATGCATATAAAAAAAATTGTTTGCTGTCTACTTTTGTATTATACTTTTTTTTTATCCTTATATGAATTCTTCACCTTGTTGTTTATTTAAGTGGGTTTATGTAGTCTATTGTCCATTGAACATTTGTCACTTACTACAATTTACAATAAAGGGCGTTTTTTGTCTAACGTTGATTACCAGTTACAAGTTTCTTTTTTACAATATTTATTGAGGATTGTTTATTTGGAATATTAGTTGGAATATGAAAAAAATATATATATATGTATATATATAAACACATGATTTACATTTCAATTGCTATGTAAAGCCATCATTTAGGGTTGTTGACAAGTTTATTTTTTTTTTTGATTTTTATTTCATATGTATGTATAGAGTCAATTCATTACATACTTATAGAAAATTTATGGGGTTAAATTGTGTGGGGGGAAATTAACCTTCAACCATGCATATAACACATGACAAGGAAATCTAAAATTTAAGTAATTCTCATAGCATTATATTACTTATATAGAAGAGCTACAAAAGAAGCTATTTTACACAAACTTCAAGCAATGCGAATAAATATTCAAAAAGTTGAATAATTTCGGAATCTTTAATAATTTTATTTTATTTAAATTAAAATATGTTTTAAAATAACACATTTTAAAACACATTGTTGGTAAGGATTTAAAAAACGATAATAAGTTTATTCTTTTTGAAAAGTACGACAATTAAAGTCGGTCCATACAGACTTTACGATACCCTATACCAAGCGGTTAGAGAATGGGTTTTAGGTCCATCTAATTGGATATAGAAAACAAGCATATACCAAACTTGAGTGGTTAATGTTTTTTGCATGCAGATATGAAAAAGTTCAAATGATGGACAGACAATCTTTGCTAAAGTCACTTATTTTTTGCAACAAAACAAATACAAATCAAATTTGAGAAAAATTGTTGCTATATTTTTTATAGATTTAAGTGAAGATCGGGAAGCAGCTTTATATGGGGGCTAGGATTAAGAATTGTCCTACAGGGTTTATATTTGGGCTATTGATTAATGGGTGTAATAAAAACACAAACCAAATTTAGCCGAGATCTGTATTATAATGTCAACCTTATGGCAGTTTAAATCGATATCATAGGGTTCATTTGTATAGGGACTAGGTCTCAGCACGTATCGATTTTCACCAATTTAAATAGGGTTCGTCCTATGGCCGATAAGAGCTGATATATCAAAAGAAATTAAAATATTTTCGACCTATAATTTAATTACAGTATTTACATGGACACACATACAGACAAACGGACGGACGGACATCGCAAAATCTGTAAGTGATTCTGAGTCGATCGGTATAATAACAGATAGATCTAGATTATATATTTTTGGTAATCACACACATCATCACAATTTCAATACTTGAAAGAATAATAAGAAGTTTGAAGAAAATGCTTTGAATCCAGTTCAGATTCATTCATTCAAAGTCAAGAGTATCTTCTGATTACAATGCAAGTGGCCTCGGAGTTAAACCAAATTCTAAGGCTGGAATGTTTTTAAATTTTACTCCTCGAAATACGCAGCAATTGGCTTAAAGAAAAGAAAGTTGAATTCAAAGAGATAAAGAACAACACAGAAAAACACGATTAAGATGCCTATTGAATAACCATAAAAGAGAACATCCGTCATATGACAAACCCATAATAATTACATTAGAGATAAAGCAATACTAAAAAATTTGAGATGACAAGTTTAGGATCTAGTTTAATTATTTAGATGATTCTTTATGGCTGGAACTATATATAATTATCGAACTGTTTATAATTGAAATCTAGCTTTTATTGGTCCTGAAATACCCGAATAGTGACTCATTTGCTCAAACCTCTGGTCCTGAAATAAAAACATAACTTTTGAACTGGTAAAGATATTTTTACTGAATAATCGAGATAATTTAAAGAAAATTTTATATAAATATTCGCAAATAATCAATTGCAAAGTTTGTTTTTTTACAAAATATTATGCGATTCTAAATTTTTACAATTTGATCAAAGGTGCGTTGCATACTTCGAGATTCGAACCTGTAATAGAACATATGATTACTAACTGCAGTTAATGTACTGGAAAACACCCACAACTGCAAATAGTTGAATATTCTTGGCTAGACCTTCGAGCATATTGCCAAGCCGGCAATTTTTTCGCTGACTCTAAAATTTTCTTATGTCCTAGCAACTTACTAATGACCCGCTCTTTCTGTATACTATTATAATTACAAATTAAGTAAAACGTGCAAATTACTTAAACGTGCCTACGAATAATAGAATATCAATCTCTGCCTATTTGGGAATTGTCAGAACAGGCACACCAGTACAAGAAAAAAGACTATAAAAGGTACAGGTACTCAAACACTTGCACGTTTTATTGGAGACATCAAAACGAATACATACATATTTGTTTAACATGCTACAACATGGCCAGCAATTCATCATTAAGGCAAGGAATTAAAAACTGTAAATTCGCATAAAACGGTTGATGTTTTGAAAATGTTGAGGATTGCTTTGAAAAAATTAAATTTTTCATATAAGGAGCATACTCACCCAAGGAGCGGGTCTAGTTATGTATACTAGCATATTCCAGCCCTCGAAATTCGAGCGTAAATTCTAGGAAATAATATTTTGTTATTAAATAAGGACCCTAAAAGTATGCTAATCAATTATAGCCAATTCACAAATCAACACAAAAAACAAACTCATTTTTAATACAAACACATTAACAAATTTAATAACACACACATAACATTGTATAATTTTATGTATGTGTTAGTAGCAACTTTAAATGAAATTTACTCAAAATAAAGGGAAAAATTTAAAAATCTGTAAATCTCAAATCGGCTGAAAAGAAATACCTTTCAAATAATAAACGTTTGGTCAAAATCGGGATAAAACGGTGTAGAACAAAACATCAGTCACAAGAAATCGCCTAGCCTATTGATATTATAGATAAATTAAGATATTTTTTTTGTTAACTTATGTACTGAGTTTCAGAAAGTTTTCATTTAAAATAAAAAAAACAAGTAAGAAAATTATAGTCGGTCTAGACCGACTATACGATACCCTATACCATGCGTTTAGAAACCCTATCTCTTAGGCCCAACTAACTGGACATAGAAAATAAGCAAAAACCAAATTTGAGTGGGATTTTTATTAATTTTTTTGGCTGCAGATATAAAAAAGTTCATATCGGATGCTATATCTAAAGGGGCTAGGTCCAAAAATGGACCGATCCTGATCATGTTTGGTAAAGTCTCTTGTATTTTGCAAAAATATATACAAACAAAATTTGAGAAGAATCAGTGCAATATTTTTGTTTTTTAATAGATTTAACTGAAGATCGGGAAGCAGCTCTATATGGGGTCAAAGGGATCATTTTTGGACTACTCATCAGTGGATGTAATGAACGCATACAAACCCAATTTGAGTAAGATCTATAGGACAATTTGGATCTTATGGCAATTTATGTCGATTTCATATGGGTAATTTGTATGGGGGCTAGGTCTGAACATGGACCGATTCTCACCAATTTCAATAGCGTTCATCCCATGGCCGATAAAAGCTTATATACCAAATTTCATCAAAATATATTCATATTTGCGACCTGCAGTTTGATTACAAGCTTTACATGGACACACAGACGGACGGACGGACGGACGGACGGACGGACGGACGGACATTGTTAAATCAACTCAGAAAGTGATTCTGATTCGATCGGTATAATTAAAGATGGGTCTAGGTCAAATATTTTTGGTTGTTACAAACAGCAGCACAAAGTCATTATACCCAAACCACATAGTGGTATAGGGTATAAATATATTGACCAAAAACTCTAATACATAGGCCTGCATGTGCGGCATGTATTGATTTTCTCAGAAGCAAATATCTCCAATTGGACATGAAGTCAAATTTATGAGCACCCTTAGCCTTTTTTTTAAACTCAAACCCAGTATACAAAACTAAGCAAGCATAAAAGGAAGTTTGCAAAATAAAAAAAATTTAAAAAAACGAATTCTCAGTCATTTAGCTCTAGCGATTGTTACATGCACTCATTTAACTGTTGCCTTTTTTCAATCTTTTTTCATTCAATTAAAAATTGGCCAGCTCTACCAGTTCCGAAATATTCACGTTAAAATATAAAGTTCTGTTTTTTTTTTAGCAGTACACGTGCAAGAAAACGAACATGAAATAAAGCTACACTCGAATCTGTGTGGTTTATGTGTGTTCGAAACAAAAAATACGGGATAGAAACATGTTCGTGTACATAACGAAATATTAAAACGAAACACAGTCATGATTGTGTTCGACACCATACAAAATTTAGAAACACACATAATAGATATGAAAATAAAAAAAATATGTGCATTTTCTGAACCTTGTTAAAAACTCACAAAGTTATGTCAACATAACTACGGTTATGTTCAAAACAAGTTTACCCACACGTCCCATTGAGTTGTCGTTTGGAAGGAATTAAAATCGCCTTTAACATGCCAATAGATTCAAATTTTTCTCCACATGCCAAAGGTCATAAACATTTATCTTTAGTTAGTTTGTATTGGGACCTGCGTCATACAACCAAACTCAGAGGAAGTTTAAAATTTAGTACAAAAAAGTTAATTAAAATGTTTTTAATGTTTTTAAGCCATTGCAAAACGCAATAAACTGGTCGAGGTTGAATATGTATTTTAAAATGGGTCGAACGCAATTTTTTAGTGGCCCTCTAAAAATGAACTTTGGCATTTTTTACGGGGATTCCCAATTTATTTAATTTTTTACAATAACCGTTAGTGACGTAGGCCATTTTGAAAAAAATATATTTTTAATATTTTTCATGGATCTTGACTTTTATTCTAGGAATCTATATACCCCTATATTCATCTCAGGAACACACGTCTCACAATTTCCGCGAAATTCTACAATATTATAAAAAATATTTTTCTATTAATATTGACATAGGATTGTTATTTTAGCTTATCAATTTATGATCTTAATTTATGTAACAATACAATTTAATTTATTTAACTTTAAGTTTGTTTTCAATAAAATTATTTTTGAATTGCTTACTCTAAATAAAATTTGGTTTCTATTTTTACATAGAGTAAACGGATTACAAATTCGAAATGTTTACGATACGCCTTTGAACTTATAAAAAAAAGAAAAAACAAAAACAATTTTTTTAAAATATATTTTTGAAATTTCATGAAAGCTGCCACACGTTTATTCATGATTTATGATTTTTAGATGTGTCTTCAAAAGACGGAACGAAAAAAAAATTTCCTTGAAAAAACTAAAAAGTAGACCTTTTTAAATATTGTCCACCTCACTAACGGTTATCGCAAAACACAAAATATGTCGGGAATATTCTTAGAAAATACCAAAGTTTATTTTCAAAGGGCCGCTAAAAATTGTGTTCATTTCGTATTATTTGAAAATGGAACTTATGCAGTTGCACTTGTAGCAATAATCGGTGAATTAATAATTTATATATGTACATATTTTAGATTTCGGAAATTATATGATAATGTAATATGTGGAAGGAAGAAGATAATTTGCAATTTCAACTAGATAAGTGAATCAGGTCACGCAAATTTCTCTGCAAATTGTAAAACTTATGGGAATTAAGCAAGGTAAGAAAATAAAGAGGACAATAAATGACCGTAGTTATCCACGAAATATCAGAAAAAGAGAAATAAGGGCAAAGAATACACGACAAAAATAGATTGATTACTTTTTATATGCGTTGCATGTTTGTTTGTTTGAGGCGTAATCTTATACCTAAATTTTCACCAAGTGGATGAAAATACAGTACTACCTCTTTAATCCGGACAGTCTCAGCTCAACACTTTGGATAGTTTAAAAATTTTACCTCTATAGTCCGGACATCAGTTTGTTTTTTCGTTTTTTTTTTTAAATTTTGTTTTTTATTTCATTGCACAAGTTATTGTACGTTACTTTACCGTTAGACCAAACAGTTATCTTCAACGTTGAGTAAGAAGCAAAGAATGTTGTAAAAATTTTAATTCAGTAAAGTCTTTGTGGATATTAGACGAGTATTAAGGCACCTACAAAAAAACCACAACGTAGAACATTAGGTTGGGTTAGGTTACGTTGGATGGGTCACCCGCCCGAAGGCGGGTACACTGGAAGGTCATATGGCCCATTGTGTAACCCTTTAGAAAGTGCCGGAAGGTAGAGATAGGAAGAGAGATTAAAGGGTGCAGATATATAGTGCGAGGGGTATGGAAGATGAAAAAGAAAAGAAAAGAAAAGAAAAGAAAGAACTATTTCAATTTCACTCATAATTAATTAAATGTAATTGATTTCAGCTCTCATTTATATATATATCTTGTTTCTTAAAAAAAAAAACAAAAAAAAAAACAAAAAAAAAAAAATTATTTCTTTTATATTTATATTTATTTATTTATATATTTTTTATTAAATTAACCCATTATGCTTCATATGTATTAACCATTTTTTTTATTATTAATTTTTTATCTTTTTGGGTTTTATTTATTAAATTAATTTTTTTCTGTTATACTGTGTACTATTTATATACTGTGTATTTTTAAATGTACTTATTCATCATTACTTTGTAAAAATCCATTACTTTAATTATAAGATTGTAAATCTTGTTATAATGGAAAAATAATGAAATAAATTAAATTAAATTAAATTAAAAGAAAAGAAAATAAAAGAAAAAGAACAAGTGAAAAAGACCCCTTTCGTCCGTTATGGTTCCCTCCTGAACCAGCCAGATTCCCTCAAGAAGTCCGCAAGGTCGCCGAGTGGAACGTCTACTATGCAGCCCATGTTTTCGAAGCATCTTTGCCCTAGATATCTAAGACGCCGCTCCTTCAGTCCTGGGCATTCACACAGAAAATGTTGCGCTGACTCCTCCTCGTCCACATCCATACAGCTCCTACAGAAGTCAACTCTCGGGACACCTATTCGTTCAGCCATCCGCCCTATTACACAGTGTCCAGTGAGTACTCCTATAAGTAGGCTGATTGTCCCTTTACCAAAACCAATGAGTGATATCGTTCTCCTTAAATTAGGCAAGGGCCATAGGATTTGAGATATTCTGCAAGAGGTCAGTTGTGTCCACCTTGTCTTTAATACAAGATCAGCTGCCTCTTGAACCAGATTAGACAGCTCTGACAGAGTAATTCCAATATCAGTGTGCATCGTCCCGCTCAGAGAAACTGAGCCTTTCCGCGTCAGCCAGCTCGTTTCCTTTGACCCCACTATGTCCTGGAATCCATATCAGCCTCACGGTGTGCTGCCGGATCCAGTCGAGCGACCTGATACATTCCCTCACACACTTCGATCTAACTGTCCTTGATATCAGAGCTTTGAGAGCAGCAAGACTGTCCAGGAAAATGTTAATGGTCCAGAATTATTTTCGTTGCAATGAGAATTGCGTGAATCTCGGCCTGAAAAACGCTACATTTGTCAGGGATTCTCCGAGTTACCTGAATGTCAAGTTGCTCGAAGTAGACCCCTGAACCTGTACCCTCTTCCATCTTCGAACCGTCGGTATACACTGAGATCGCAGCCCTGTCTATAACCGGTGACATATAATCGGTTTCCCGATCAATTTGTGTCCCGCACACTGTCCGCAGTATTGTGCCGTGTCCCCAAGAGCTTTGTTTCAGCTTATATGACTCCTTTAAACGCAGAGCCACTTTCGCTGCCGTGCTATTGATGAAAATATCGATAGCCATGATGTGGTGTCGATCTAGTGGCTCCGGTGGTGCCCAGACAACCTAATCTCTGTACCTTCACGAGTCCAGAAAGTCTGGCCCCTACGTTCACAGCTCCCGATCATACCAGGTCAAAATAGGTCTAATTATCGCACAGTATATCCAGCGGATGATCAACGGTTAGAGACCCCATCTTCTGCCAAACGTCATCCTGCAGGTGTAAAAGGCACATAACGCCTTTTTAGTCCTCTCCTCGACCAAGTGAGTTTAGAGTCCAGAATAACACCGAAATACTTCGCCTCCTTTGACAGTACCAGTGTCCTCCCGTCCAGTCTTGGAGGTTTGAACTCAGGTACCTTCGTCCTTCTAGTAAAGAGAATCAACTCGGTTTTAGAAGGGTTGACCCCCGACCCTTTCCCTTACCCATTTCACGAGTTTACCTAATGCCGACTCCATGAGGTCACCGATCGTTGATAAAAATCTACCTCTGACCAGAAGCACAACATCATCAGCATAGGCGACCGCTTTGGTGCCCGTTCTGTCGAAAGATTGTAGAACATTAACATTGACAGAAAAATTCAAAATATTGGACACGATTGAAAGTGGAAAATCTATCAGACAAGTAGCTGAGTGAGTTATGTGAAAATAAAAACTTAATTTAGGAAAAAGAAAAACAGATTTTGGGAAATGATAACTTTTCTGCCAGCAGCGGTTGCTTACAAAAATTGAAATATCGAAATGGAATCAGTTGCTTAAAAATATGTAGGGAAAAATTATCAAGCGATAATTCTGCTGTAGAGCTGTTTAAAACAAAATTTTTGGAAACTGTCAAGGAAATGGACCTTGATAAGGATCAAATATATAATGCTGATGAGTCTGTGCTATTTTGGAGGGCACTTCCTCTAACTACATGGGTTCACGTGGAGAACAATCAGAAAAATTTCAAAAGATAGATTTCCCTTCATGCCCTGCGCGAACGCATCTGCATCTCATAAGTTGCCTCTTCTTGTAATAGGGAAGTCTGCAAAACCAAGGGCCTTTAAAGACGTTGAACTTCATGCTGTTTATAAGTCTACCAAAAAAGGTTGGATGTCGACTTTCGTTTTTTAAGAGTGGTTTAAAAAAGTTTTTATTAAAAATGTGAAGGAATTTCTGACCATTGCTTGCAAGCCACTAAAAGCACTTTTGGTGTTGGATAATGCACCATCATACCCAAAAGAAAAGGATATCAATGATGACCCTAACTTTCGAGTTTTGTTTTTGCCTCCAAATTGTACGGCAATCCTACAACCAATGGATCAAAACTTAATTCAGAATATTAAAGTGCGATATAGGAAAAATCTTTTAAATCATATTCTTCAAGAAGGCGATGCAAATATCACGAATGTTTGTGCAATGCAGTTTTCTTATAAAACTCTTGTTGGCAAGATATTACCAAAAAAAAATATAGCTAACAGCTGGTCAAAGTTGCTGCCAGATACTACCACTGGAAGCGAATGGGAAATTGAGGACCTCTTACCTCTTGTACAGTTAAGACAGCCAGACACGACGTGTCAGGATATGAATTCTATTTATTCAACGCTGTCCATCTTTAACCTTTCTTCTAATTTGTGCACTTCTGAAATTAATGGCTGGGCACGCGGCGAAAATGAATATAATTTCGATTTTTTTGATGAAGATATAGTTCAGTCAGTTATGTCAAAACAAAATGTTGAAGAAAATATGGACTCTAATAGTTCTCTGGAAGAAATTCACATAATTGGAGACAAAGTGTCGAATAAAGAAGCAACTGAACTTTTTGCAAGAGCTATTTTATGGGCAGAACAAATGGATGCGACTGGGAAGGAAATACTATCCTATCTTATATATTAAAAGAATTTATGAATAAACTTTGCATTCAAGATTTTTTTCAATATTTTTCTTCTCTCAAACCTCTATAACTAGAGTTCTAATTAACGTAGGCTGTTGACATAGGTCTAAGAACACTCAGTGGATCAAGCTCCTTCTTTTGAGCAATTAACTGCTTAAATTTGTTGGGTTTGAGGAAAAATATGCGTGGAGAATCAACTTTAGTTTTACTGTACGTTAACTTATCTTGGCATTACTGTACGTTAACTTCTCTTGGCAAATTCGTTGGATTTGAGGAAAGTTATGCGTGGACAATCAACTTTACTTTTACTGTACGTTAACTTCTCTTGGCATATTTTGGCATTACTGTACGTTAACTTCTCTTGGCAAATTTTGGTATTATATTATAAATATTAATATAATATAATATAATGCTGCGGAGCAGCAGGGGTCCTCTAGTGTATTTTTAAAAGAATTTAAAAACAAAGCAGAAAAACTGCACAAAGCCAAATGTATTCAACAAAAATAAGCTCATATTTTAAACAATAAAATTGTGTTTGTTCAGGTTATTTTTTTTTAATTTTGTTTTGTTAAAGTTTTTGTAAATGAATATTAAAGTGTACACATATATTTTATCCTCAATTTTTTAAAGTAAATAATTTAAATTATGATCAGGACCAATGCACCACTACGATCGAAATGGTAAAGAACTACAAATACCGCGGCGTATACGTTAATCAAAATTTCAAACGGAAGATGTGCATAGAAGAAATCCATAAAAAAATTCAGAAAATGGTGCTTCGACAAGCCTATTAGACAAAGAGAGAAGTGAAAATAAAATATATACTCTTGAAAGTCTAAGAATTCAACAAAAGCTTAATTGTGCAATAAATACAAAGGAGGATAAAGATAAAACGAATGCAAATTATAATTTTGTATTGTGATGACTAACATTGGCAAATTTATACTGTGATATTTTAGTTTGTCAAATTATTTTTACATTTATTTATGTCGTAAAAACTAAATGTGTTAAATGTAAAATTGAAAAAAGATTATATGTAAGTTTATTTATTATTAATGTTGAGGTTTGTTATTATAGTACTAATGAGTATTCCTTTGCATATTAATATTGTTGCCAGATTAAATAAAGATCCCTGTAGAAGTTGGAAAAATTCCAACGAAACGTCGGATGGAAGGAAAAAAATAAATAATCTTTTATTTGATTTTTGAAACAGGACCTTAAAAGCCAGTTAGATTAATTTCTAAAAAACTCATAATAATATACATTAAAAAAGGTCGAAAATAAACTCTAATTGAAGCCTACTTTTCGTTGATCGAATCACATGTTCGCCACGGCATAACGACATGGGGAAACTTAACGGATTGCAATTCGCAATGTATTCAACAACCAACCTTACATCAATAAATGTCAACAACTCTCAGTAACCCAACAGCAGCGACTAATACGAGTACAAATACTATTGCTCACACAACCAACATAAACAATACAACAAACAATATTAAGAACGTCAATATAAGTAACAATCTCTTAGAATTCTAGAACGATTCCAGATTTCTTAAAAGAATACACCACAATTACCGAACTCGACTTAGTTTTGAAGGAAGATAGCAACTACAGATACACAACAAAAACTATGGAAAAAATACCCTATCAGTTACAATACCAACAATATTCAATAAAATGCTACTCGAACTCTTTATGAACCAATGAATGAATGAATGCTCTAAAATATTTATTATTAAATTTTAGTCTTAAACATATTATATTTATCCACGATCTGCAGACAAGCCTCTAACGGCTTCGCAAGGTCAAAAGTGTAAAATGAATTTGTGAGCTCTGAACTGAATATAATAATAACTAGCAGAGTCGATACCTCGAAATTCGAGTGCAAATTGTAGGAAATTTATTTTTTCATTTAATAACAATTTTATAAGAGCCTATAGGTATGCTAATCAACTTTCGTCAATTCACAATTCAACATTTTTTAAATAAAATTCACTATCTTCATTATAAATATTTGTTGAACACACAGGAGATATATAAATGGGTTTGTTAATAAATAATTTTATAAGAGCCTAAAGGTATGCTAATAAATTGTAGCCAATTCACAATTCAACACAGTGTTTTTTATTTATGTGTTTGTAGCAACTTTAAATGAGCATTACTCCAAAAAAATGTTCCAGACGTTGCAAATCTGTTAATATGGTAGACAGCTAAAAAGAAATACCTTTCAAATGACGTATGTTTGGTCAAAATCGGTTGGTAACTGAAATTTTTATATCGGTCACAAGAAATCGCCTTGCCTATCAAAATTATAGATAATAAAAAAAATGTAAGTTATTTTTCACGAGTACAGTTAATTTAAATAAACCAAATTTAAGTAGGATTCATCATATTTTGTTAAACATAAAACAAAATAATTATGACAACATATTTTAATACATTTTGTAAAGATCTGTATCGTGCCTCTACCGAACCTATTCATGTGTGTACTGATTTTGAGAGACCATAGAAATCGCTATCCACTATAGGAATTTATTTAAGAAGGTTGGCTGGCTAAAACGTGAGCCACTATGAAATTTGTTTTCTAAAGACTGCAAGCGTTAAGGCGCCTGATGTGATAGTATTTTGTTTTATCAGTTCATAAACCATTTATATAATAACAACAATAGCTGCCAACTGGTATCTCAGCTTTACAGTGATAAGTGTATTTGCGTATTTGTAATCGCTTTTGCATGAAATTATAGGGGCAAGATTGAGATTGAGAGTTTATGAAATTTTAATTCTAGGCCGTCAAATTACAAGGAAGCATTGAATATCTCTAAGCTTTAGTAAAAAAGTAGAAAATAATAAAGTCTTGAAGATGTGTTACAAACCTTAATTATGAATTAATCCAATAAATGATGATGACAATCCGATATCAATTATTTATAATAAACTAACTGTTTGTTGTGATGAAATAATTATTTAACAATAAATATTGATTTTTTTTTACTTTTGTGATTTTCTTAACGTTCACTTGTTACAAACTGTAACACTTTAATTTTATTGTTGAATTATTTGATTGTTATTATTTTATTATTATGATCCAAAATTGGGGACAACTATGAAATCAATATTTGATTTTTCTTGCACTTTCACTTGTTTGGTTGTGATTAATATATTTAAGTATTTTGTAATAGTATATAACTTAATTTGGGTTATATTATGATTTCAACAAATTATATATATATATATTATTTTTTTTTTTTTAATTTAGCGACGGAATTTTTTTATAAGAGATCTTTTTGTTATTTTTTTGTGCTTATAATCCATGTTACCAGCAGGTAGGTGCATTTTGTTTATAAAAACATAATTTAGGCCATTTTTTTTAAAATGTTTTTAATTAGTTAATTTAAAAAAGTATTGCAGAAATTTATATTTTTTTTTTTAAATAAATTGAAAGATAAATAAATCCGACGTCATTAAGGTTTTTAAAAAACGCGTCTACAATCGTTCAACGTATCTTTGAGTATAAAAATTCAAATTCGATTCTAAATTATTGGGCCATTTGTAATAAATGGCCGCCGTATTGAAATCAATATAAAACTGGCTGACAGAAAAAGATGCCATTCAAAATGTTCTATCTCTTTTTATCGTATTAATGGCGTATACACTTATAAGAGATTGTCTGGTATCCATCTACATCCAAAAACTAAATCCAACCACAATTAATATGAATGTGTACATAAGAGTTTGTGTGTGAATGTGTGTGTATAAAATGTAAATAGCCCATACTGTATGTGCTCAAGCGCACAATACACATTTTGCCAGTGCTCAGCGCTCAGTTAAGTTCAGTTTGGTTCATTTCAATTTAGTTTGTTGTCTGTGTTAAACAGGGTATGAAATAAAGGCGGGGCTAAATTTGTGCCTTTGAATTAACTGCTGTCTGTGGTTTTGTTTTTGTTATTTGACTTGAGTTTTGGGTTCATTCGCACCATTTATTTTAGGATTTCTGCTTTAAAACTCTCCTATATGGCTGTGTATTTTTTTTGTGTGTGTCTGTTAAGGTGGTGTGCATTGTTTCAATATTTTGTTGTTGCTTTTCAATATTTTTTTTTTAAATATTTTTTTTTTTCAATATGGTTGGTTGTATGTTATGGTTTATGGTGTTTTTCTTGATGGAAACAGGTTTCGTTTTTTTTTCATTATTTTCTTACTGTTCGTTTAATCGAATTTTCTTGAAACTTAGAATGAATTTTTCAACCTGAACTAATTCAATTTGAAAAGAAGACAAAAGCAAAATATGAGATTAGTTTCGTTAGGAGTGAAAATTTGAATAGAAGATAGAAGTATTTTCTTAAAGATTTTCAAATCTATACTGAATAAGAAGGAGCTTTTTTTTTCATATTTTTGAGTACACAAACTCATTACAATTACATATTAAAAAATTAAATTTTTAACGGCAAATTTATATTGTTTGTTTACACGGTTATTTAATCGTACGCTCTCTTGATCGTACATTCACTTTGTTTATTTTAGGTGTATTTGAGATACAATCAAAATAGAGTGCAACATAATTATAATAAATTTAAAAATAATTTTTTATTTGATTTTTTTTTTTAATTTTACAAATTTTATAAGATAATGAATTAGTTTTCCAGAGAGCAATGAAATAAAACAAATCAGAGTTTATATTTGAACAATTGAAATTTTTAAGTAGTCAAAAGCTAGTATCCCATAAAAAAAATAAATTTAAGTCCTTAAAATTTATAAATGAAATAGCCTGAGATAGAAACAATAGAAGTTATTAATTTTGTATGTAAAAAAACCTTTCTAAAAAATACTTTTTGTTATTTGAAAGGGGTTTCTATTGTGCTCAATGTCAATTTTGTGCACGTTATAAAAGCCACAAATGTCAAAATATTTTCAAAACATAGTTTTTATTATTATTGTTTTTGCTACGAAAATTATCAAATACACAGTAGAGCTTCGATATTAATAATTGAATGGGTCCGACCCAATTATGTCGGATAATGTATTTAAATCTGAGACAAGAGGCAGAAAGCGAAAATCAACAGCTCTATTTGATCAACGTTTAATCCTGTCATCATAATAGCTGAAAAATGATCTATGTATGTACATCAGTTACAAGTCGCACAATAAGAGATAGACTTCAAGAAATTGGATTAAAAGCCCAAAGTCCAAGAAACGTACATTTGTTGAGCAAAGCAAAAACAAAAACACCTTCAGCGGGAAAATTGGGAAAACGATTTTTGGTGCGATGAAATCAATATAAATTTGTTTTGTTCGGAGAAAATGTTTGTACGTAGATCAAAAATACAGAATTTGAGCCCAAATACATAAGAAGACTGTTAAGTATTGAGGGGGATCCCTTATGATATGGGGTTGTTTTTAGTCATCTGGGGTCGGTCCAATTTATTGGATAGATAAAAAAAAATGTGCGCAGTGGATTACATTCAGATTTATCAAATCATATGCTTCATTATGCTGACAAGGTAATGCCACTGAAGTGGGAATTTATGCAAGATAGTGATCCAAAGCATTCGTAAAAACTGGTTGCAGCAGAACAAAGATTTAGTTATGGACTGGCCCTCTCAGTCTCCGGAATTAAATACGATTGTTCTTAAAAAGAACATAGGGCATTACAAATCCAGAAACAAAAAAACACTGTATGAAATATTTCAAGAGGTGTGGTACTCAGTATTCCCGGAAGTATGTGCAAACCTTGTCGGATGCATGCATCGCAGATGTAAACAAGTCCTAAAGATTAATAAAGCTTCAACTAAATACTAATGTGATACAAGATTATGAAGGTTATTGATTATTATCTTATCTCTATCTATCTATCGTCATTATTTTTGGCAGACTCTTCTTTTAGATTCTAATATTCGTTCTATTTTGTAGTAGGTTAATAATATTTCTTGTTTTTTCTGAATCACACTGAAGAACTTGAAGTTTACGTAAATTTTTTTTATTATTTTTATTTATTGAAGTATTAATAAATTTTTCAGAAAATCGAAATCGAAATAGTCGTTATTTTTTTTTCCAATACTGTATGTGGTGAATAGGTCCCAGTATTTTTATATTATTTTCAGTACTTTTCACTCTCAAGAAAGTGAATCAATTCCTTTTCAACTATTTCCAGCGTCTTCTTACGATCGAGAACATTGTTTGAGACAAAAGTGATTAATGTTTTATTCCGATAATTTAAGTTCTGTTAGTAGGAGTTCCTCAGGTTTCTCTTTTAGGGGCAATTTTTTATAATATTTATTTAGCGCATATCTCTGATTCTCATGAAGGAGAAAATATATCTTTAATATATGTAGATGACATTTTGATTGCTGCTTGCAATCCGAAGATTAAACGGACGAATATATTGATAAATTCGTACACTGTTGACTTAACACAATTTTTTGACAAATGGAAATTAAAATTAAATATCAATAAGTGCTTGTGGGTAAAAAAAAATATTTGTTTCCAAATGCTAGGAAATTCATTCCTTGTATTGTAATTAAAAATTAATTAGTTTCCTATTTTGATAAATTTAAATATTTAGGAGTAATTTTCCAAGAATCGTTTACTTTTTGTAGACATATTCATTACATTTTGGAGAAAGCTCAAAAACCATTTTTTTATTGTCATTTTCTTAAAATTAAATTGCTAAAACGTCCTATTTTATCATATGATTACCCAATTTGGTTCGCAGTTTCGTCCCACCAAATGGAAAGATAGAGAATTTTTTAACGTAAAATTTTAAAAATATAATCCGGATTAAAAAAATATAAAGCTTTATGACAGTTCCATTAAAAAGTCTAAAATAGAAACATTTATAAAAAGTGCAAAGTTTTGATTAACTTTGGTCTTAAATTTTTGGATGACTGTAATGATATTGCGAATGTTCTTATTTCCAAAAATATAGAAAAGATTAATACCTTTACATTTCCTCTAGTTCCAAGATGTTATTCTCCACTACACTTAAATGTTTTAGATGAAAATAATACAGTTTTTAATAATTCATAGATTTTATTATATCACAGATATAAATAACTCTAGATGTAAATAGAATACATCGCAATTTATATATACTAGCAGATTCCAGTTCTCGAAATTCGAGTGCATATTCTAGGAGACTTTATTTTTTCATTAAATAAAGATCCCAAATGCTAACCAATTATAGCCAATTCACAAATCAACACAAAAAACAAGTAAGAAAATTATAGTCGGTCTAGCCCGACCATACGATACCCTATACCCTGCGTTTAGATACCCTATCTCTTCGGTCCAACTAATTGGATATAGCATATAAGCATAAACCAAATTTGAGTGGCATTTTTACTAATTTTTTTTCCATGCAGATATGAAAAAGTTCATATCGGATGCTATGTCTATATGAGGACTAGGTCCAAAAAACTGGGTTAAAAAAATATATACAAACAAAATTTGAGAAGAATCAGTGCAATATTAATATTTTTGTTTTTTGATAGATTTAAGTGAAGATCGGGAAGCAGCTCTATATGGGGCCTATGACTAAGAGTTGTCCCATATAGATCATTTTGGGACTACTGATTAATGGATGTAATAAACACATACAAACTCAATTTGAATAAGATTTATATGATAATTTGTATCTTATGGCAATTTAAGTCGATTTCATAGGGGCCATTTGTATGGGGGCTAGGTCTGAACATGGACCGATTCCCACCAATTTCAATAGCGTTCATCCCATGGCCGACAAAAGCTTATATACCAAATTTCGTCAAAATATATTCATATTTGCGACCTGCAGTTTGATTACAAGCTTTACATGGACACACAGACGGACGGACATCGTTAAATCGAATCAGATAGTGATTCTGATTCGATCGGTATAATAAAAGATGGGTCTAGGTCAAATACTTTTGGTAGTTACAAACAGCAGCACAAAGTCATTATACCCAAACCACATAGTGGTATAGGGTATAACAAACTCATTTTTATTATAAATACATTAACAAATTTAATAAACACACACATAGCATTGTATAATTTTATTTTATGTATGTGTTAGTAGCAACTTTAAACGCTATTTACTCAAAATAAAGGAAAAAATTAAAAAAAATCTGTAATTCTGCAAAACGGCTAAAAAAATACCTTTCAAATAATATACGTTTGGTCAAAATCAGGATAAAACGGTTTAACAAAACAGCGGTCACAAGAAATCGCCTAGCCTATTAATATTATAGATATGATATATTCTATGTTATATATTGTTTTCTTATTTTTATTTTGTTTCTTTAGTCTGTAAGATTTTCTTTTTGCACAAAATTAATTATGATAACGATACATTCCTCTGCCCCCCACCCTTTTTTATGTGTATTTTTCTTAAGAATTTATTTACATAAACATGTTATTAGTTCTAAATCTTTAAATATTTTTATTTTCTTAAGGCATAGTAATCCTTGATAAATACGATTTGTATGTAAGAAACTTTTTTATCTAAGTTTATTTTTTTTGTTAATTTTTATAAGAATATTTTGGGATTAATAAATTTAAAAAAAAAAAAAAAATTAATTGATTAGTGTTTTACAGCTGGTATCGAAATTATTACTTTTACACACATTTAGTTATTTAAAAGTAAAATTGATCGAATATTATATTATTAGTAGTTGTTAGGAACAAAAATCAAAGTAAAATTAAAGCGTATTTTAAGGGATAAATAATAACTAAATTTAAACGATACTAGCGCCATCTTACAGCGTTACAGATTCAGCGTAACTACATTATTAGATAACTATAATAAATTACAGAGTTTGTATGATAACTTTCATTCCGTGTTACTTCGTATAAATTTAGGATCTCGAAGTCTTCGCAGACTCGAAGCATTACTATGTATGAAATTAATCTAGCACTGGGAAGATTGAACATTTACATATATAAAAGCAATTGATGCTATGATGTATCTTAAGTCAGATTCCACTTCTCAATACTATATTTCTACTGTAGAGATAACCGATATATAATTTTTTTATAATTGTCATGCGGAATATAGATCACTTTTTTTAAACAAATGAGCCAATGTTTTTGCTTTATTTAAAGTAAAAACATTTGATCTTGAGCCTGAATAATTTCAAACTCAATCAATAAAATGATAAAGATCGAAAATAAGATTTTTTTTATTTTTATAAAAAATAATAAAATTTTTATTGTAATTTTTTTAAAACCGCATTCGCTTTAAGCGAACTTCACTGTTACTGAAATAGACAAATTTCATTGACTATGATGTTTTGTGTAAGTAGTTGAAGCGCCAAATTGTACAATACTCGTATTTATTTTTTTTTTTTGTATGAATACACGCGAATATTTGATGATGATGACGGTTCATCTTCTTTCAACATTACTTTGTGCTCAAAAATGATTTTGAAAGTCATTAAAAATTAAATTCAGTTAGTGTAGACAACCCTCTTTCTATGACGTAGTAGCCATTTAAAAACAAAACAAACTTGACCAAACTTACATACATTCTGAATTATGTAGTTTACTTAAAATAAGAAAAAAAAAAAAAAAACGTTTTCATTAACTCTGCATTTTGCAGATCAAAATTATGCTGTAAGCCAGTGCTAAATTAAGCCATTTTATATTGTTTAAAATCAAAGCGCCATTTTTGTTATCATCTCATTTATTTTTGTTTTTTTTTTTTCTTTAGGCAATCGGTTTTCATCATATAATTTTAACATTTCATAATTGTAGTAATGTTAGTTATGCAGCAAGTTACCGGAAATTATAACGTAACATCATCATTTTCACCATCACCATCACCACCACAACCAGCATGATCACCTAAATCTCCAACAGACAGACTCTGTTAATAATGGCCACTATGTAATTGAGTTGTTATTGTGTATTATTTTTTTCTTTTTACATTACAATAAAGTTTAAAAAGTTTTTTTTTTTTACCTTATAAAATTACTTTTTAATAGCGACCAGTTGATGCCAATTTCGGTACTTTTATTTAAAAGTTTTTTTTTTTTAAATT
Organism: Cordilura impudica; assembly: GCA_963682025.1. Lineage (NCBI taxonomy): Eukaryota > Metazoa > Arthropoda > Insecta > Diptera > Scathophagidae > Cordilura > Cordilura impudica. Next base: position 83,246,841 of record OY821517.1, read on the forward strand.
TCTTTGCTTTAAAACTGAATTAAACTAATTTATTTAATTTCAACTAATTAAAAAATATGTACTTTGTTGTTGTTGTATTGCAATGAATCAACAATTTTTTTAAGTTTTTTTTTTTTTAATGGTAAGTAGGTTAATTGTACATTTAAAGAGTTCAATGAAATCGAAATGTTTTATGTTAATTGAAATAAACACAAAGTGTTATTAAATAAAAATTCAGATTAGGTATATGAAATTGGCAATAAGAATATTAAATTTGCTGCGAATTAGTGTTTCTAAATCTCTTTTTTTTTAAACAAAAATAAAATATAAACACATAACTGTTCATAAAACACACCTTTTAAAAATACGTGTTAATTTGTTTCAAAAATATTGATTTTACAATTCAAAATAAGATACAATTTGGTTAAGATACATTTGGTTAAACTTTAGTTAATTATTATTTAACTTGTCAGCTGTCAACACAACGATATCTACACTAGGGGTACAACCAAAATAAGTCCCTATCACCACGATTAGCCGATGTTTTGCTGAAACCGAAAAATGTTTCCTCAGGTCATTTCTGAACAAAAAAGTTCTGCGTCGAAGCCGATTTCTGAAAGCCCTTTAAGATTTTTTTTTTTATTTTTAAAAATTTTTTATTTTTTAATTATTTAACTATTTACATTTTTTAATATAATTATATGATTATAATCAAAATCACAATCTAAAAACTATCTTTGTTAAGTGTAATTAACTTATGATTAAGAGTTCGTGTTGATTTGCATTGGGGGAAAATATCTTGTACGACTTTGATGGCGCGTTCCGCACAAATGTTGCTGCGTTGTGTTTTTGGAATTCTTGATTCATCTTTCACCCAATGCCTTAGAAAGCATTTCTGAGCATTAGTAAATGATAATGATTTGTTTAAGGCTTCGAAGTCATTTTTATTGTAACAATGGTCTGAAAACCAAATGTTGTAATAAGGGCCACTTATAAATTCGCATATTGCATATAATTTGCTACGATATTTTGGAATTAATATGTAAGCTAGAATTGCAAGAATTGCTCTAGAATTCCATCTAGCATCATAACTAATCGGTGGTATAGTTTTAAAGTTTATAAATGGAAATTTATTGTGCTCCATATAGTATTTAAAAGCCTGTCCTAGTTCATATAAATATTGCATATCATCACGCCACTTTAAATTTCCAACATATAGCCATTTCTCGTTTTGCTGATATTCGTGTTTTAATGTATTGTAATTGCTTATCAACTCTGAAACGAATTCATATGCAATATCTGGTGAGGTAGTTTTTCCGTCCAATGATGCATCCATTACATATCGTAGTATTAAATCCAACACATGGTGCTGACATCCAATGTACTGCGGCGGTGGCAGAGAAATTGATTTAAAATGGTTCTGCAGTAGTGTTATTAACACTGGTTGTGTCGCAAATTATCATTTTTATTGACTTTATCAAATTAAATTTTTCTAGGGTTTCTTTGATGCCATTGAAAATAGTTATCGCTTTCCCATTTTCCAGAACTAATGCAGCTACTTTTATTTCTTGAGATTCATTTTTTACAACAACTACCTGTACTTCTTGTCGTCCAATTTTTTTCTAACCATCGAAATGGAGACACTAATTCTCATATTGTAAAGACTGTTTTATCATTTCTTCCTTTTTCTTTGCAGATTTATAAACAGCTTTATAAATTGCTTGCTGTGAAGGAGTTGCAATATCGACCCCCTGATTCTGCCAGTTCCTTGCATAGTTTTTCCTGCTTTCCTAGTACTTACTTTGGTAGTATTTACTAACGTTAGTGCTGGATTTGTTAATCGCTTTATTATTCCAAGTCTTAAAGGTGGCATATAATCGTTATCATCTTCAAACGAATCATCGATCATTGAGACAAAGTCGGAGTCTCCATCATTGAGCATTGGGACAGAGTTGGAGTCTGAATCTTGGACACTTATTTCAGATTTTGGTGCAATGTTTTCGAACGAAATATTAAAATTGTTCTTAAACTTTTCAGCAGTTTTTGAAGTTTTGATACCTTTCTGGTATGCACGAATCAAACATTCCACTTTCCTTCTTATAGATTTGGTAACCAATTTCGGAATATTTAGTCCATAAATCGAATAATTTTATACCTCCCTGTTTTTAATTTTTCTTTTTCATATAACGCATTTAATCTTTCAATGACTGTTTATACCCTATACCACTATGTGGTTTGGGTATAATGACTTTGTGCTGCTGTTTGTAACTACCAAAAATATTTGACCTAGACCCATCTTTAATTATACCGACCGAATCAGAATCACTATCTGATTCGATTTAACGATGTCCGTCCGTCCGTCCGTCCGTTTGTGTGTCCATGTAAAGCTTGTAATCAAACTGCAGGTCGCAAATATGAATACATTTTGATGAAATTTGGTATATAAGCTTTTATCGGCCATGGGATGAACGCTATTGAAATTGGTGAGAATCGGTCCATGTTCAGACCTAGCCCCCATACAAATGACCCCTATGAAATCGACATAAATTGCCCTAAGGTCCAAATTATCATACAAATCTTAGTCAAATTGGGTTTACATTACATCCATTAATCAGTAGTCCAAAAATGATCCCTATGGGACAACTCTTAGTCATAGGCCACATATAGAGCTGCTTCCCGATCTTCTCTTAAATCTATCAAAAAACAAAAATATTGCACTGATTCTTCTAAAATTTTGTTTGTATATATTTTTGCAAAATACAAGAGACCTTACCAAACATGTTCAGGATCGGTCCATTTTTGGGCCTAGTCCCCATATAGATATAGCATCCGATATGAACTTTTTCATATCTGCAGACAAAAAAATTTATAAAAATCCCACTCAAATTTGGTTTAGCTTATTTTCTATGTCCAGTTAGTTGGGCCTATGGGACAGGGTCTCTAAACGCATGGTATAGGGTATCCTATAGTCGGTCTAGACCGACTATAATTTTCTTACTTGTTTTTTTTTTGGTATTTGGTTCAGTTCACATAACGAAATATCGATACTTGGAATATTTTTACATTCATTTTCAGAATTTTTTCAATTTTGGGTCCACTTATCCGCGTTTTTCTGAGCAACAATGTTTAAAAGACATTTTAAAAAGTTGAACGAAAACAAACGTTTAAATTCGATTATTATAAAATTAATGCACAACAAACTTACAAATTGGAGTATTATACAATTTTTGGATATCAAAAGTGACAGCGCCTGCTTTATTTATAAAAATTTTTTTCTTTTACAAGTAGTATTTTGACCAAATTTTTTCGTCACTAGATTTTTGCTATTGTTAAAAAAGTTTTCAGACCATGTTTAATAAAGTTTGAAATCAATAGGTCTCAAAAATAAATACAAGTTAGTTAACAAATAATTTTATATATTTTTATAATTTTAGCAATAAATTATAATATTTCGCAAGTTTGCATAAGACAGCGTAGGTAAGTCGCAATATTTTATCACGATTAATTGAATTTATAGAGAATATTATTGAATATTTAATGGAAAAACTTATAATTTTTTTTATCATTTAATGAATTTGTAAAGAAAATATTTTTATTTTTTTAGAACTTACTGATCCCAAACTTGATTGCATTTGACGCGGAACCTTTTTTGACGATATCGAAAATCTGTTTTTTTATGCACTACATGGTATGGATAGGGCCATTTTGATATTTTCAAAAATTGTAAAAAAGTTGTATCCCTAATCTGCACACTTCACGTCGACAAATAGCACTTTGCTTGATCTTTTCTTTACCAGCAATGAAAGTAAAGTCCTTAATTATGATCAGTTAGCAGCACCAGCATTCTCGAAGCACGATCTACTCTTTTTATCATACGATTATGCAACAGAAACAAACATTTACTTATCGTGATTTTGATAATATTGATATCTTAGCTTTGGGATATGAACTTTGCTCTACTCCATGGGATCAAATTTTCTATCTATCGACTGTTGGAGAACAACTGTCATTTCTTAATGGTAAAATTTTAGAAATTTACAACTAACATGTCCTCATTAAAACGAAAACTGTTAATAGAACACCGTGATAATCTGTATCAGAAGTGGAAACGTTACAGAATATCAGAATATCACGAAGAATATAAGATGACTAGGAAAGTGGTTGTTTCCAAAATAAGTCATGATAAGTCTTCTTATTATTTAAAAAAACCTGGAAACAAATACGCGAAATTGGAAAAAATAAGACAATTAATCAATGAATGTTTACATTAATGCGCTAAATGAAGCTTTTGTAAATATTCCTCTACCAGCCGTAAATAACGAATTCTATGATGATTGTCCATCTAACAATCCAAACATTCCAAAATTTAACTTTCAATGTGTAACACTAACAGAGGTAGTTGAAAGTTTCAATGCTATTAAATCGAATGCAGTGGGCCTTGATAATATATACCCCAGATTTATAATGTACTTGTACTTGTTTAACTCCATAATCACTACTAGCCTTTTTCCAATGGAGTGGAAACATGCCAAGATTATACCAGTACCAAAAACGGGTAAAGAATACTGCCCGATTGCAATTTTTCCATATCTCTCAAAAGTTTTCGAGCACCTTTCACACCGACAGATCTTTAGGTATTTAAACGACAACTTACTTACAGAGCGTCAATCAGGTTTCAGACCCCAACATAGCTGTATAACAGCTTTATCTGATGTAGTTGAGGAGATAAGAAGCAACATGGACGATGGAAAAATATCTTTTTTGGTTTTATTGGACCACTCAAAGGCATTTGACACGGTGCACCACTCAATTTTATGCCTCAAACTGAAGAGGTTTTTTTTAGCTTTTCTGCATTAGCAGTTAGACTCATGTTTTCATATCTCAGAAACAGATCCCAATCTGTTGCAAATGGTAGCTCCATCTCAAACTCACTGCAAGTTATAAGAGAAGTACCACAGGGCTCATCCTTGGACCACTACTTTATTCGATATATGCCAATGATCTTCTAAAACAAATGAAATTCTCTAAGATTCAGATGTACGCTGATGACATTCAGCTATATTTAAGTAGTACCAAAGATTCAATTATTTCCAAAACTCAAGAACTAAATTATGATCTCAAACGAATTCTATATTGGGCAACGGCAAATGGCCTACGACTTAATCCAAATAAATCTAATGCCATTTTCTTTTCTGACAAAAAATGCTCCTTTTTTTTGCCCTTTTTTTGGAAGAGTGTATTTTTTTATATAGTCTGAATTAAGAGCAACCTTTTATTATATATCAATCGAAAGGTCACAAAGTGCTGTATTCATAAAATTTTGATTATTATCCTCTTGGAAGTCATAGGGTGAAAATATTCAAAAAAGAGGAACAATGGGGAAATATTCTTAGACTATGACCTAAAAGAAGTCAATGGCTAGAATTTTTTGTGATTTTCGAGGGCTCGACTTTAAGACTTTTCTATTGATGTATAAGATAAGGTTGCTCTTAATTCAGAATATATAAAAAAATACACTTTTCGGAAAAAGGGCAAAAAAAAGTGCGACATTTTTTGTCAGAAAAGAAAACGGCATAAGTGTATTATAATAATGAAGAAAATGATGCATTTGGAGAATGAGATAAATATCTTCCTTGGGGGCTCTAAAATTGACATCGTGGACTCTGTAAAAAATCTCGGTGTTGTGTTTAATCGAACTCTGACTTGGTCAGATCATAATTAATCAATCCTATGGCAGAATTTATAGTATGTTAAGAATCTTATGGTTAACACAGCCCTTTACTCCACCGAAAATAAGATCGCTACTTGCTAAAACATATCTTTTACCAATATTACTATATGCATCTGAGGTTTTCACAGGTTGCAACTCCAGGGATAACAGGAAACTAACTGTAACTTTCAATAAAATTATTCGCTATATCTTTGGATTAAGAAAATTTGAACATGTATCCCAATACTCGTGTCATGTCTTACACATGTCTTCTGACAACTATATTAAATTCAAAAACATTATATTCCTACATAAAATTATTATAACAAAGGCTCCAAAATATCTTTTTGAACGATTAAGGTTCGCAAGATCTTCCAGAGGAAATCCAATAATTCAAATTAAATACCGGGACCATGCCTCTGAATGTCAATTTTTTATTCTAACTATTCGTCTCTGGAACCAAATTCCTAATATTATGCAAAATACATGCAAAGCAATAGGGTTTGGAAAATTACTATATCAATACTTTAATTGAATTTATTTGATTTTTTAAACTGTAATTTATAATATTTTAAATTTAGATTAAGAGCTACTGATGTTAAATATAATGAATAACTTATCTGATTCCATTGACTTGTAATGGAAAGTCAAACTTAATAAATAGATACAAAAATATTCTCCACACAAACGAGCGGAGGGTATATACTCGTATAAGTCTTTCAATCCGTTTGTAATAATTAGGAACAAAATCTGGATTCCATAAAATATTTATGTATATCATCGTTATAACATGCAGAGTTGATATAACAAAGTCCGACTGTCTACCTGGGAAATCCACAATCACGCCGTCAATAGGTCAGTTGGGTTGTTCATTTATAGTGAAAACAATTCAATGACATCCTGAGCAGGTTGCAATTTAAAATCATTTAAATCGGTTCAATAAGTCTCAAGATTTCAACAAATATGTAAAAATATTTTGAAAAAAAAATGTGATTTTTCTATGTTGCTTTTGTTGTTGTTGCTGTTATTTTAATCCTTAGCCACCTAACGTATTTTTAAGTCACTCTACCACCTAACGTCGGCCATGGTGACTGCTTACTTAGTTTTAGTATTTAAAGTATAAATATAATAATAAAACACGCAAAAACCCCACCACATAACTATTTCGTACCTTTTATTTAATTAATAATAACAAAAAAATCATGTGAGTCCGATCACAAGGGAGATGTGTAAACATCTAATAATTAAAGAAAACATCAACATCATATTTTCCAGTGCATAAAAAATAAGTCGATTATGCTGTTTTCTGAAATTCAATTGATGTTTTCTGAAATGCAATCGATGTTTTCTGAAATTCAATTGATGTTTTCTGATACACAATTAATGTTCTCAGCAATTCAAATAATGCTTTTTGAAATTCAATTGATGTTTTCTGAAATTCTATTTATGTTTTCTGAAATTCAAATGATGTTTTCTGAAATACAATTGCTGTTTTCTGAAATACAATTGATGTTTTCTGAAATTCTATTGATGTTTTCTGAAATTTAATTGATGTTTTCTGAAACTCGAATGATGTTTTTTGAAATTATATTGATGTTTTCTGAAATTCTATTTATGTTTTCTGAAATTCAAATTATGTTTTCTGAAACTCGAATGATGTTTTCTGAAATTCTATTTATGTTTTCTGAAATTCAATTGATGTTTTCTGAAATACAATTGATGTTTTCTGAAATACAATTGATTTTTTCTGAAATTCTATTGATGTTTTCTGAAATTCTATTTATGTTTTCTGAAATTCAAATGATGTTTTCTGAAATACAATTGATGTTTTCTGAAATACAATTGATGTTTTCTGAAATTCTATTGATGTTTTCTGAAATTCAATTGACGTTTTCTGAAACTCGAATGATGTTTTCTGAAATTATATTGATGTTTTCTGAAATTCTATTTATGTTTTCTGAAATTCAAATGATGTTTTCTGAAACTCGAATGATGTTTTCTGAAATTATATTGATGTTTTCTGAAATTCTATTGATGTTTTCTGAAATTCAATTGATGTTTTCTGAAACTCGAATGATGTTTTCTGAAATTATATTGATGTTTTCTGAAATTCTATGTATGTTTTCTGAAATGATGTTTTCTGAAATTCTATTTATGTTTTCTGAAATTCAATTGATGTTTTCTGAAATTTTATAGATGTTTTCTGAAATTCTATTTATGTTTTCTGCATTCAAATGATGTTTTCTGAAATTATATTGATGGTTTCTGAAATACAATTGATCGAATGATGTTTTCTGAAATTATATTGATGTTTTCTGAAATTCAATTAATGTTTTCTGAAAGTCAAATGATATTTTCTGAAATAATATTGATGGTTTCTGAAATACAATTGATGTTTTCTGAAATTCTATTGATGCTTTCTGAAATTCTATTTATGTTTTCTGAAATTATATTGATGGTTTCTGAAATACAATTGATGTTTTCTGAAATTCTATTGATGTTTTCTGAAATTCAATTGATGTTTTCTGAAACTCAAATGATGTTTTCTGAAATTATATTGATGTTTTCTGAAATTCTGTTTATGTTTTCTGAAATTCAAGTGATGTTTTCTGAAATTCTATTGATGTTTTCTGAAATTCAATTGATGTTTTCTGAAATTATATTGATGGTTTCTGAAATACCATCGATGTTTTCTGAAATACAATTGATGTTTTTTGAAAGACAATTGGAAAATGTTTAGAAAAGAACATATCATAATTTTTTCACAAATATAATCAGATAAAGCCACACCGATTTACACTTCAGCTCACACCGATGTGTTACGCTGTTTTTGCGATTGTATTGTGAAATACAAATTTTTCCCTCTGCGCGTATAGATGTTTACACATCAAAAATATTCAAAGGCTAGAATTCTTATTAAATGATGAACTCATCTATAATATTAATAGGCTAGGCGATTTCTTGTGACCGATGTTTTGTTCCACCGTTTTAGCCCGATTTTGATCAAACTATATTATTTGAAAGGTATTTCTTTTTAGTCGTTTTGCAGATTTACAGATTTTTAAATTTTTTCCTTTATTTTGAGTAAATTGCATTTATATTTGCTACTAACACATACATAAAAATATACAATGCTATGTGTGTGTTTATTAAATTTGTTAATGTGTTTGTAATAAAAATGAGTTTGTTTTTTTTTTGTGTTGATTTGTGAATTGGCTTTAATTGATTAGCATACCTTTAGGGTCTTCATTTAATGAAAAAATAAAATTTCCTAGAATTTGCATTCGAATTTCGAGGGCTGGAATCTGTTTGTTTAAATTATTAGAAGAAATCTAAACTATTCAATTTTCTATATGAAGAAAAAATAGTTTTTAAATAAAACACAATATAATCATATAGGCACAATTAATTTTTGCAAACATTAACCAGAATCTAAAATATTATAAAAAAAATTTTATTTAAATTTACGAATTGTTCTATACTATTTTCAGCAGTTCACTTCATTTGAAAGCTCTGGTATCCCTGGTTTAACAATCTGGCTACAAAGTTAACATCTGTTTTATTTTTTGAAGTTGGCAACTCGAAATCAGATGTTTGTATAAATTTGTATGATTTTGTGAGATTTATGAGATTTTTTGAGTGGTAGCAAGCAATAGTTATTGTGTTTATTAATTAAATATAAAAATAATAAAAGTGAAATTTGTTAAAATAGAATGTTACAAACAATAAAAAAAAGTGTTAAAAACACGAGTTACTTAGGTTTGTCTCTCCTACCACAATTCCAATTTCGAATGCATTGGGTAATTGCCCATGAACAGTTTCTCTTGAAAATATTTTTTCACCAATACAATCATAAGTCACACAGCGTTATCTCCTTCAGCTCACACCGATATAAATTACGCTGTTTTTGTGATTGTATTGTGAAATAGAAATTTACCCCCCTGCGCGTATAGATGTTTACACATCAAAAATTAACTTAAAATTAGCTCCGTATTTCTATAACATTTTTTATTTATTAATATACGAATTTTGTAAAAAAACGTAGATAGGAATAAATATCTGAACTTAAATTTTTTTCTATTTTTAATAACTTAAAACCATGGACTTCAATATTAAATAGTTTTTGGGACGATTAAATCGCAATTAAAATAAAATTGCAACCTATCAATAATCACAATTTTTGCCGACATGTTATACGCATTTTATGGGAACATTCATTACAAATTGGATTTTTGCATTCGAAACACATGTGGAATTATTTGCGTTTCTTTTTTGGATTACATAATGAACAGCTTTCACATTTCTCAAATTTTTCAACGTGTCGGTCAGGGATGTACTGGCCGCTTGATCCATTTTCAACACATGGCGAATGGCGCCTTGAAGTTCTCTGTGCAATACAATCTGGTATGCACAACGTTTTGTATGTGTAGTTTTACGAGATCTTCAGCTAATTTCTTCATAAAATTAAACAGAGGCACCTTTTTCTGTATTTAGTTCATCTTGCTTACGATATATGCATTTACAGCAGAAACATCTAACATTCATGGAAGATCGCCATTGGCCATAAAAGTGAAGTAAATGGCATATTTTTGGATCAAAGTATCTACTCCGCCTTTTGTGCTATTATAAAACATCACTTTTTCACTGATGAAACATCACTTTTTTGATGTATTTATTAAATGTATAATGATAAAAAAAAAAAAAAACTAACTGTTTGCTTTGTGTTTCTCCTGGTAAATCACTATTTAAAAACTATTCGTTTTTTCACTATTTTTCAACTTTGACGGAAAAAAAAAATCTATATTTTTCTATATTTGCCATATTTGCAAAACATGTTCATTGATTATTTCTTTACATAATTCAAATGGTTTTATCTGCCCGTACGTGCCCGATTGGCTTCTAGAGGTAAAAAAGGTTAAAAAGACATGGTTGCAGAAATTGTATGGCGTGCATCCCTTACATGTTTTGACTGACAGTAGTTTAATCTAATAGTTTGAAAATTGCATTTTAAGTCGGTTGTCTACCTGTGAGCCTCTGCCAAAGTCTATTCCCAATATTCTGTTACAGACACAGGATGCACAAAAAACTACTCATTGAAATTCGCAGGTACGCACCTCACTTAAAAATTACTTTGGAGTACAAATGGTCAAGAACAATATTGACTTGTGGTCCCTCCAGGTAGGCACAAATCTTATTTAGACACGAGCATAATATCAAAATTGCATAATTCAGCCTAAATCCATATGTATGTAGGGAACAGGTAAATTTTTAGGCATGGTAGCATAAGCCTATATATTGCAAAATAAGCATAATGCCTGGATTAGTCTACGACTGAAAGTTGGCGCAACAAGTATTGAAACCATGGCGTTGAACAATTTAAAATTATTTGAACTGTTTAGAAGGTCAACCACACCAAAGTTTTTCACGGAAGCTGATTAGAAGAACTTGATAGCTTATACGGAAATATTGAGAGAAGCGAAATTATAAAAAATAATTTTTATCTGATATATGCAAATATTAAGGCAAAGTGGGTGAAATCTAATCGAACCATTCAGAACTTCAACTCAAAATACGAGGACTGGCTTAATGAAGACACCATCCTGGATACATTGGCAGTAGATAAACCCACCATATTAACCAGAGGAGCAAAAGGAAGGCCAAACAAAGTATTAAGGAGTGTTCAATTTTCACAAGAAAGAGGAAACTTGCCGATGCCACCAATGACTTGTCCACGAAGCATTTATCGGACGCGCTGTCTATTAAATATACAAAGGATAGTGAAAGAGTTAGGTCGCAGATTACAAAATCTGTTGCTGATGCAAGCCCACTGCGACTAAAAAGGATTAAGGAAAGCATTCCCACGCCTACTAACGCACACATTAAAAAGTATGGTTCCGAAGAAGCCTTGGCCTTGTTTATGGACTTACAACTTTCCAAAGAAAAATATGAGATACTACGGGCATCTTTGATGCGACACGGGGCTGACGTTTTACCAGCATACAAGCATATTACGCAAGCCAAAATAAATTCACGACCACTGCATACGAAGTTTACGGAAGTCTCTGTGAAAGCCAATCTGCAGGATCTCATGGGCCATACAGCAAAACGGTTGTTGGAGAGTCTTCCTGAAAATGAGTTGAAAATTCTTCCTGAGAAACTGACAATGATCAGCAAATGGGGCTGCAATGGATCATCCGGACAAAGCGTTTATAAGCAAAGGATATCTTCCGATGACGCTACAATATCGGACGGAAATATGTTTATGGCATCTGTTGTTCCTTTGCGGCTAAAATATGATGTTTCCCTACACTGGAAAAATCCACGTCCGTCATCAGTGCATTATTGCCGACCAATAATGTTTCAGTTTGCAAGGGAATCGGCAGAACTCATAAGGACCACGGTGAAGGACATTGAAGAACAAATAAGCAAGATTAAGCCTACAAAGCTGCAAATTGGAGAAGGAAAATATATTGAATGCAATTACGAGTTCCACCTGACCATGGTTGACGGAAAAGTCGTAAACGAACTGACAGGAACAACCTCAACATTGTCATGCCCGATTTGCAAAAAGAGTCAGAAGAACTTTGGTAATTTAAACGATTCTACAAACGAGGAGAATTACGAATATGGAATGTCACCATTGCACGCAAGGATAAGGTGTATGGAGTTCTTGCTAAAACTGGCGTATACCCTACCACAAGAGGAGGAAAACTTCGATGAAAATACATCAATAAAGCATAAGGAAAAGATCAGAAAGAAGCAAATACAGGATGCTTTTTTTAAACAAGTTAGACTAAAAGTAGACTGTCCCAAGCACGGATACGGTAACTCAAACGATGGAAAAACTTCTAGGAGATTTTTTGAAAATGATGAGGTAGTAACTAGAATCACTGGAATTGACAATCAAATCGTGAAAAGATTGGGAACGATCTTGAATGTTTTCAACTGCAAAGAAAATGCCAATTCTACAAAATATGGAGAATATGCATCGAAAACTGCATCTCTTTTAGCAGAAATGTATCCACAGAAGAAGTTGACCCCGACCGTCCATAAAATATTGGCGCATGGCAAAGATATAATTGAGTACCAGTCTTTGCCAATTGGAGAGCTTTCTGAAGAAGCACAGGAGTCTCTTAACAAATTTTATAAAAAATATAGATTGCAGAACACATTCAAAGCATCAAGGGTAAGGCAAAATGAGGACCTCTTCAACATGTTGGCAGCATCTTCCGATCCACTTATTTCTTCCCTGCGGCATGTGAAGTCACGAATAGAGTTAGAAAATAATTATAGTTTAGAAATGATTAGTCTTTTAGATATACCTTCTCTTACGAATTGTGATGAATATTTTACAGAAAATTGAAAAAATAAATTTAAAAAAGAAATAATTTTTTTTTAATTTGTTGGGTAATAATTTAAAACATAAAACCCTAAAGAAAAAAAATAAAAACAATCTAAAAATTTAAAATTAATTTTTTTTAGTTACCATAAAATTGATTTTTCTACAAATTTTAACTTTGATAACCCATAAGTAGGCCCCTACAAAGCGTAGCACCCTTTCCAAACGCTCATTTCATAGGCTGAACAGTTATCTATCATATGCTGTTTAAGCTGTTCAATTATGTTATTCGGTTCAAAAGATATGATTTTTGCAACGAAAAAACTCAAATGGCGCCACTGTGCGTCGGTCACAATGACCGCAAGCAAAATTGTTTTACCTCTAATCTTTGAATTGGTACACCTGTTGACTGCATAATTGCACAAAGCTCACTGATGAGAGAAAGAAAAAGTACATAGAGGAAAACTAAGCAGCTTGCGTAATAACGGGAATATTTGACAAATAAAAAATGGGTGAGCTGCGTTAGGTGTCTAAGGGTTAAAATTTGTTTCTTGTGTATGATAGTGTTATAAGCGAAAAAGGGCGTATTTTCATATTTTTTTTAAAGATATGAATAATGTTGAATAATAGTATAACATTTTAAGTATTTTTGAAAAAATTTTCAATTAAAAATTTCAATAAATAAGTCAGCGAATCTCAGGAGGCGCTTCGAAAAAAGCTGTTTTGCGATGAACATCATAACTCGTTCCCAGATCATTTGAAGTAAAAAAATCGAAATACGTTTAAAAGGTGATATGTTGCCGAGGTAATCAGGAAGTTTTTTTTAAATTTATTTATTTATTTTTTTTTGCAGTATTTTGTAGTGAAAAACACGATTTTTGCTATAAAAATTTCAGTGAATTTGTTGTTAAAAAATAGTAAAAAAAAAACTATTCCTGATTACCTGGTGATTTATGTGTAGAAATAGTGTATAAAATTTTAAAAGGGTCGGTTAAGTAGATTTTGAGTTATGATGTCCAGGACGTCAAAAATGTTGTTTGCGAGAAAATCGATTTAAAGTGTATAACATATACGATATGTCGGTCTCTTGAAATGCTGTATCTTCGTTACTCGTAGTTTAAAAAAAGGAAAAAAAGTTTTAAAACCTTACCCCCCCCACTCCCTTTAAATTATCCTATGAAATGCTACCCACATCCAGCATATTCTTTAGATTTAGCTTCCTGGGATTATTTCCTGCTTCCAAACCTTAAGAAATGGCTCGACGGTAAGAGAATTGGGTCGAATGAGGAGGTCATCAATGAGACTAAATTTGTCGAGCTAATAGGACAATGCTGAGACATAAAACGCTTTTTTGGCGAAAAAATATTTTTATTCAAAAAGTCACTGAATTATCAAAACGTACTAGTATTGTTGGAAAGTATCGTATTTGAGAAACAATCTCTTGCGGAAGAAGCAACTTTCACAATACGAACACGATAATTGCAGCAGTAATACTTTTATTTTAGACAATTCCCCTTTCTTTATATTCCTCATTCTTTATAATGACGTGTTTGTAGAGTAATGCTGTGGTTGCTTTTCAATTTAAACTTTACGGGTTTAACGATCTCAGGTTGGTAGTATTGTTTTTTACATTTGTGTCAAATTGCATGTCAATATCTTAATTGTTTTTGTAAACAACTAAAAGAAAATTTGGGGATTTTACCATTGTCTGATTTTGTTGAACAAAAGTTTCATCCAATTTTTTTTGGTTACTTCGCTAACCAGGCTAGTTCGAAAAAGAAATGTTTACAGGTGGTACAAACAGTTCCAAGAAGATAGAGCTAGCGTTGAAGTCAAAGAGCCCCCGGACGAGAAAAAATATCAACTGATGAACAACATGTCAAGGAATTCAAAGGTGTGATGCTCAAAAATCGTCGATTGACAATAAGAGATCCTGCTGATACTGTTGACATTTCAAAAGGATCAGTAAACATTATTTTAATAAGATAGTTCGGGCCTCTACCGTGCCAAAACATCAATATATATATAAATATTTGGCATTATCTTTAAAGCAATGTTATATTGCATCTATGCCTACGACCTCGAAACAACCGTTCAATCAAACGAATAGCGTTAAAAAGATGCAGCAAGACCGAAGAGATTACGCCAAAGTCGCCAAAATAAGGTCATGTTAACAGTTTATTTCGATTATCTTGTTGTGGTGCATTATGAATTCTTTTCGCTGGGCAAAACTTTTTACAAGGAATATCATTTGAATGTCGTTTATTTGAAGCTCTTCGCAAAGAGAGACAAGAATTTGCACCACAGTAAACATCGTCACACATTGCATTGGCTTTTCGGAACATTTCGTAGAAGATTTGGCTCATATCGTTCCGCAACCACAGTATTTGTCCGATTTAGTTTAGTCATATTACAAAATCGACACCTTCGCTGTGCAAAACATAATAAAGATTATGGTGAAGAGTGACGATAATAATGACTATGACGTTTATTGGGATGGTGTAAAATGATGACATTGCCGACATGAAAGTACTTCTGGTGACAGGACTAAGACAGTATTTTGAATCGATTGAGCACCTAAACGCCGAATCGGTACGCGCTTTGAAGGCCATTCCGAAAATCGACTTTAACCCTGGTTTGAGGATTGTAAAAAACGTTGGCATAAGAGTATTGTACTGCAGGGCAATTACTTTGAAGGTGATGAAATTCATTTGGAAAATAAAGATTTTTAATATTTTAATAAAATTCACCTTTTCATTTGGAAAGGGCGGTAATAAGAAAGAGAACATAGTAATATTAACGTGTTATATTTTTTGTAAACCTAGATTTTTAAAAAAAAGGCCGTAGACGCTGCTAAATTTCCGATTTGCGAAGAATTTTTCGAAAACAATTCTTCGAAAAAACAATTCCTCGAATAGCAGTTCTTCGAATAACTATAACAATTGAGGTTTTCAACTATAGCGGGAAATAATCTGAGATTTTCAACTATAGCGGGATATAATCATAGAGGTTTTCAACTATATCGGCGAAGAATTGTTTCCGAGGAATTGTTATTCGAAGAACTGCTATTCGAAGAATTGTTTTTTTTTCGAAGAATTTTCCCCCGACCAAATTTCCAGCTAAATTTACTAAAAATAATTAAAAGATTTTGGTTTATTTTAATCATATTACAAAATCGACACCTTCGCTTTGCAAAACATAATAAAGATTATGATGAAGAGTGACGATAATAATGACTATGACGTTCATTGGGATGGTGTAAAATGATGACATTGCCGACATGAAAGTACTTTTTAATGAGTTCATCAACAATGAACTTGCTTATAATATTAAATATATGTATGCGATTTTCAAAAATATATATTTGAAAGACGAAAAAAAAATACAAGAGGTGTTAAAATGTTTTGACTGTAGCAGCGAGTGTTGGCCAATTACTATATATTGTAGTGAAATATGAAATATACACACAATTTTAACTTTTACTATTAGAAACGTTAGATGAAAAAAAAAGTGAATGAAATTCCGAAAAATATATGTGTGATGACAGACATTTACTGTCTGTCTGCCTATTGTTTATCAATTTAATATTCATAATAATGCCTGTAGTAGGGAATATTTATGAACATGTAATAAAAATCACTTGTCAGAGTTCATACATCAGATGTGCCTACCATTTATCTACTACTGTCTCTTAATAGTTAAAATATTTTTAACATACAATTAACATGTGTTCAAGAGTATAAATAACAACATTTTGTCCGTTCATTCACCGGTATCTTTGAATTGTTTATATAGTTTGTATTTTTGTTTTTGGTCAAAAAGCGCAAACCTCATCTTTCCTACTATTATATCCAGCACTTGCTATATAAACTAGATTCATTGTAGTCATCATAAACAATTCGACACTCATAGTAGTCGTTTGTCTGTCGTCCTCATCTCTTTTTTTCATCACCGTCATCATAATAGTGAATTGGTAGAAAAGTAGCACACTCTATAGGTCAAGAACTTCATTCAGTCATTAAAAAAAATGTAACTAACATTTATGATGATTTGTAGTAAAATTTGTTAAATTTTAAAAACGAAATCAATATTTTTAAATTAACATAAATTATTATAACAAAAGAAGAGAGAGAGGAGAGAGGGAGAGAGAGTCATAGCCAAGTACTTTTATCGTCTTAAGGTATTTGCAAGATTTAAAGGTTTATCGTTTCAGTGACATTAATTGCATGTTTTTAGGATGTCAGTTAAACTAAGTTTGATTAAACTCAAGTTTTTTAACTTTTTAGCCAAACAGTTTACTAGCTGTAAAGTTTTTGGCATATCAAACAAAAAAGTGAGCTTTTTTTTGACACTTTCAGGTAGCAATTACTTTGAAGCGGGTTGATATTCGGTATTTAAACAACATGAATGTCATGATTTTCTCTACGAAAATGCATATACAGTAACCGACAAAAGTCTACATATGACCCAATTTCTACCTCCTGGCTGGTACAAAAACATTTTGAAGGAAAGTAATGATACAATTTTGTTTTAAATCTCTTTTATAAGTATTGTACAAAAGGAAAAAAAAACTTTAATATAAACTTAAAAAATTATTCACAAAGAACAAAAACAAAACCATTGAAAAAAGTCTACATACGGCTGGTAACACTAACATAAACAACTTTATTTAAGCATTAAAACTTATTTTAATTATTAAATTTAATATTTGCTTGGTTAACCACGGGCTCTATAACCGCCTGCAATCGTCTGGGCATTGAAGAAACTAAATTTTACAAGTCAGTAGACTAGTTAACCACTAGTAAAAGCACTAGTAATAGCATGTTTTCTGATTTTACGTTCCCATACGTAGTCAATTGTCGTGAAGCAAAGTAAAGCAGCCAATCTCTGACAAATTGAGCGGTGTGTTTTGGATTATTATCTCGTTGGAAAATCCAACTATGCAATTGTTTTCTAAAAGATATTTATACTGATAACAATCCATATTACCCTCAATAAATATCAGATTCAGCACTCCAACGCACGTTACCATGCTTAACAGTAGATAAAAAGTATTTCGGATTCATTCGTTTTTCTACAAACTTTAAACTCTCGCGTAAATTCTAAAAATATTAAACAAAACTCGCCTCCAGGAATAGATTCCTTCTTCTATATGCTGCTTGGCAAATTCCAATCGAAGTTTGCGGTTTTTCGCTTATAAGGGGTTTTTTGTGTGGAGTTCTGCGAATTATTCGTGGATGCACAATCGCTTCTAATCTTATAGCTAACTCTCCGACCAGCTTTGTGGCACTCACTTTCGGATTTTTGTCCACTTCTTTTATAATGAAGCTCGCATCGCCACGATTTAGATTATTTGGGCGGCCACTGCGCAGTTTATTTTCAACAGAACCAGTTTTATTTTTTTTTTTTAGTTATAGAATACAGTTTGAGTTGTTGATGTGCTCACATTTAAGAGTTGTGGTATTTCATCAAAATATTGTTTTCTATATTTTACAACTAAGCTTCGCTTCAGTTGAAGTTTCTTTTCGAGGGGCAATTAAATACTTCTTGAATTGTCCGAACTACAACTAAATACAATTTATTCGAAGCCTAAAACGTAAAAAAAAAAGGTTACCGTTAGCATCAACCAATAACATAAAGCATGGCATGGCCATACGTAGGCTTTATCAATGCTTTTTTTACGGTTTTCTTAAATAAAATTTGGAGTTCATATTAAAGTAAGTTTTTTTGATATCATATTACTAAAACAAGTAAGAAAATTATAGTCGGGGTAGACCGACTATACGATACCCTATACCATGCGTTTAGAGACCCTATCTCTCACGTCCAACTAACTGGATATAGAAAATAAGCATAAACCAAATTTGAGTGGGATTTTTATTAATTTTTTCGGCTGCAGATATGAAAAAGTTCATATCGGATGCTATATCTATATGGGGACTAGGACCAAAAATGGACCGATCCTGACCCTGTTTGGTAAAGTCTCTTGTATTTTGCAAAAATATATACAAACAAAATTTGAGAAGAATCAGTGCAATATTTTTGTTTTTTGATAGATTTAAGTGAAGATCGGGAAGCAGCTCTATATGGGGCCTATGACTAAGAGTTGTCCAATAGGGATGATTTTTGGACTACTGATTAATGGATGTAATATATACATACAAACCCAATTTGACTAAGATTTGTATGATAATTTGGATCTTATGGCAATATATGTATGTTGTTTTCATAGGGGTCATTTGTATGGGGGCTTGGTCTGAACATGGACCGATTCTCACCAATTTCAATAGCGTTCATTCCATGGCCGATAAAAGATCAAATACCAAATTTCGTCAAAATATATTCCTTTTTATCGACCTGCAGTTTGATTACAAGCTTTACATGGACACACAGACGGACGGACGGACGGACATTGTTAAATCGAATCAGATAGTGATACTGATTCGATCGGTATAATTAAAGATGAGTGTAGGTCAAATATTTTTGGTTGTTACAAACAGCAGCGCAAAGTTATTATACCCAAACCACATAGTGGTATAGGGTATAAATAGATTTCGAACAAAACTACTTAATTTCTTTTCTTCATATTGTTTTTGGACTAGTCAGGGACCTGAAAATATCAGGAAAAAATTTAAATGCTTTCAATTAGTGGCCGAAAGCGGGCTAATATTATGAAATTCAAAAATAAAAAATTATTCTTGATATTAATTCTTTCCAATAAGAAATGCAAAGAAAAGTGGCATCTGTGTCCATTTTTCGCAGTCATTATTTAGAAACTTGGCAGCACTCAACAAAATTTTTTCTTAGCATTTGTTTTGTGTTGTAAATTTTTACTTTTACTAAATCTTACATTTTCGTACGGTTAAACTTTGCTTCGAACCAGGAAGCAAACGTAGGAAATTTTGATTTGAGAGGAAATCCCTTAGTCTGTATAACAAAAAAAAAAAAAAAAAAAAAAAAAAAAAGCAGTAAAATTCTAATTGGGACACCACTGTGTTCAAATGTAAAGGTGACGTTAGGTATCAGTACACTTTTGGTAACTTTTTTCCAAACCTCGAAACAGTTGTTAAAGTCCCTTTCCGGAATGGCCTTCAAAGTGCTTAGCTTGGCTTTTATCTTCTCAACAGATTTAAAACGGTGTGTCCAGAAGTCAGGCGAATATGGAGGTTGTAATTTTGTGCGTGGTGTCGTAGAAGCAATGCAGTGTGAGACGGTCCATTATCGTAGTTCAAAAACCAAGAGTTATCTGTCCATAATTCTGGCCTCTTTTTGCGAATACACATCTGATCATAATAATAGGTACACTTCCATATTCCCTCTATCAAGTAAAACAAAATTGCTTTTATGAAATTTTAGAAACAAAAAATACATATTTATTCATTATGGTCAATTAAAAACAACAACTATAATATTTAACATAAATACAGTTTAATAAAAAAAAAAAAAAAAAAACAGTGTTTTTTCACTAAAAGTAATTAATTTGCTGATCATAATAATAGGTACCTTTCAATCATACTTTAAAATAAAAGAGTACTACCATTTATGTAAGTGAAATCTTTTGAAAAACATTTAATGGTTAGTATTCAGTATAACCGCCTCTATTTTTCACCACTTTCTGAATTCTGTTACGCATACTGGATATTAGTTTTTGGCATGTTTCCTGGAATGTCACTGGAATGTCATACCACACCTTTT
This sequence comes from Cordilura impudica, assembly GCA_963682025.1. Classification (NCBI taxonomy): domain Eukaryota; kingdom Metazoa; phylum Arthropoda; class Insecta; order Diptera; family Scathophagidae; genus Cordilura; species Cordilura impudica. Next base: position 83,267,564 of record OY821517.1, read on the forward strand.
TAGTTTTCTGCCATAAATCCTCCTTATTTTTACAAATTTCGTTAGATAACTTATTTTTAAGTTCAGTCCAAAGGTTTTCTATGGCCAGCTTAAACAATTAATTTCTTTCTCCCTGAACCAATTCTTAACCGATGCTGAAGTATGCTTCGGGTCATTATCTTGTTGAAAGATCCAAAGCAGTGGCATTTCTTCTTCTGCATAAGGCAGCATGACATTTTGTAAAATGTCTCTGTACCCCAATGCGTTTATCGTATTTCCTATACGATATATGAGACCTACACCATTCCATGAGAAGCAACCCCAGACCACTATGTTTCCGCCACCATATTTAACTGTTTGTAAAATTAATGTGGAATTCTTTCTTTAGGACGACGGACATTCTTCTGGTAGTCGTTTTCAAATAAATTTATTTTTGTTTCGTCACTTCATAAAATATTGCGCCACTTTTTCGAGCCTCCACTTCCACACCATAACAAATGTTCCTTGGCAAAATATAACCTGATAGTAATGTTTTTCTTACGCAAGAGTGTAACTTTTCGAGCTATTCGGCCAGGTAAATTAGCTTTCTGGAAGCGTCGGCGAACAGTTGGAGCGCTGATGATATTTCCAATTTCGTCGGAAATTGCCTTCGATGTTACGTACGGGTTCTTTTTTGCAATCACAACAATGCGGCGATCAGTTGCCTCACATGTTTTATATGGTCTACCACGGGTTTCTGTATTTTTTTTTCCATTTTATTGCATTTTGAACAAAGTTTGCTGACCGCCCCAAGCTTTTTGCAATTTTCTTAAAGTTTTTCCTTTTCTTCTTAAGTTTTTAAGTATGGTTCGTTCATCAGAAATGCAGTGTTTATTTCTACCCACTTTCTACTAAAAATATGGCTTAAATATTTGATTCTATCTTTAAAAATGTTAATATTCTTACCACTTTACACGAAAAGATATAAATTGTTTAAAATTTCCACTTTTAAATTCAAAAAAATAAGAGAAATGGATTTTGTACCTATTAATATGAGCACATGTTTTATGGGAGTTAAATAAACCGTTAGCTGTCAAATTACATATCAAGATGTACTTACCATACTTTTGTAATAAATAACATTCCCAAATCGAATATTTAAAATTTCTACGAATTTCTTAATCAAAATAAGATTTAAATAATTATTAATACTAGGAGATTCCAGCGCTCGAAATTCGAGTGCAATTTCTAGGCAGCTTTATTTTTCAACTTAGCCAATTCACAAACCAACACTTTTATGGTTTATTATTATTTTGAATGAAGATAACAAACTCATTAACAAATTTATCAAAATACAATACCATATGTTTATTTTATTAATTTTAAAATTTGTATTAGTTCTGTTCCTTTTTTATTACCATTTATTCTAATAACATACAATTGTGTTGCTTTAAAATCTGTGATATATGATTTGTGGTAATAGTTATAGTTCCAAAGATAACGCTTTTAACATGGTAAGGATTCTGGCGAAACAAAAATCTGGACTCAAAATTGTTCATATAAATGCACAAAGTCTTAATAACAAGATAGATGAGTTTAGATATATTTTTGTTGCCTCTGGAGTTGACGTCATCTGCGTATCTGAAACCTGGTTCGATTCCTCAGTCAATGATTCAATTTTCAATTTGCCGGGATTTAAACTATTTCGTGCTGATAGGATAGCAAACGCTGGTGGTGTCTCAATTTATGTGAGAACGGAGATAAATTGTTGTGTAAAGCTAAGATCAGAGCCTACTAGTGAGATTGAGTTTCTATTTCTTGAATTAAACACGAAGGATAAAGAAAAATTTCTTGTCGCCTGCGTATATCGACCGTATAACTTTATTGATACCAAAGACTTGTTTGATAAAATTGAATCTCTGTCCTTATTGTACAATGACGTAATCATTTCTGGTGATTTTAATAGTAACCTGCTAGTTGATAAGTCACTTTCAGAGCCCATGCAAACGCTCGGTTTTTTGCCTGTTAATACGATCGTTCCAACCCATTATCCAAGTGGCTCGAACAGTTTACTTGATGTATTCTTTACTAATCATAAAAGCAAAATACTGCTTTACGATCAATTTTCTGCCCCTGTTTTTTCGAAGCATGACTTAATTTTTATGATATATCATACCTATGTTTACAATGAAGATGTACATTACACTTATAGAGATTTCCGTGGCATTGACTGTACAGCGTTAAACCAGCGTATTGATTGCGTTCATTGGGATTCAATTTATGGTCTTGAGAATGTTAATGATCAAATTGCTTTCATTCAAAATAACCTTCTCACAATATTTTATGAAATTGTGCCTGAAAAAACAAGAACACTTAAACCTATACAGCCTCCTTGGTTTACTTCAATTATAAAACGTTTAATTGATAAACGAGATTTGGCATATAAACGTTGGAAGAAATTTAAAACGCCTGAGTTACATGCATTATTCAAATCCATTAGAAAGGAAGTTGTGAACTGCATATATATTGCAAAATCCAGTTATTATCGACAGAAATTCTCTTCAGCTATTGATAGCAAGAGAAAATGGAAAGAGATCCGTGAAATAGGTATTGGGAAAAGAAATCCTTGCACTGTTGGTTCTGATGTGGACGTTGATAAGTTAAACAAACAATTTGTCGAAATTCAAGTGAATAAACCAACTGAAAATGAGTACGAAAAAATTCATACTGTGCCTATTGAGAACTGTTTTGATTTTCGATGTGTGGATCAATCTGAAGTTCTTAAAAGTATTACATCAATTAAGTCAAATGCTGTGGGCTTAGATGAAATTAATCCAAGATTTTTAAAAATTGTCGTTCCTAAACTTCTTCCATTTCTTACGTATTTAATTAATACAATATTAACAAAATCAATTTTTCCTGATATGTGGAAAAAAGCAAAAATCATTCCTATTCCAAAGAATAACAGCGACTTCCGACCTATTGCGATACTACCATTTTTATCCAAGGTTATGGAAAATCTTATGTACCGGCAAATGAATGAGTATTTAAAGAATCAACATCTCCTTACGGATAGACAATCTGGGTTTAGACAGGACAGAAGCTGCATTACGGTTTTGATCGATGTAGTGGAAGAAATTAGATCAAAGCTGGATAAGAATATGGTATCATTTCTTGTGCTTTTAGATCACAGTAAGGCCTTCGATACTGTTGATCACTCGATTCTACTCACTAAACTTGAGAAAATCTTTAATTTCTCAAGTTCGGCTAATAAACTTATTTCCTCTTACCTTATTAATCGTAAACAAGTGGTTTCTTTAAATGGAGTGACTTCTAAAGCAGCGGATGTTGACAGAGGTGTGCCTCAGGGGTCCATTCTTGGTCCATTGCTCTTCTGTATGTATATTAACGATTTGCCTGAGGTTCTGAATTACTGTGTCGTACAAATGTATGCTGATGATGTACAGTTGTACTTAAGCAGCAGAATAGAAGATGTTCAACATTGTTCTGACTGTATTAATAGTGACTTGGATAATATACATAAATGGGCATGTACAAATGGCTTATGTATAAACCCTGACAAATCAAAATGTATTTTCATTTCAAGAAGTAATAAAAAAAGACTGAATGACAATATTTTTCTACATATTAACAACTCAAGAATCGACTTTGTTCAAACATCATCGAACTTGGGAATCACATTTAATGCTGAACTTTCTTGGTCTAACCATATAAATATATCAGCTGGTAAAGTTCATGGGATGTTGAGAAACTTGTGGGCTGTGCAATCATCGACGCCGTTTGAAATAAGAATGCTTTTGGCAAAAACCTATTTAATACGAGTTCTACTGTACGGGTGTGAAATATTTGCAAATTGCGACACTATTGACTTGAATCGCCTCGAGGTCACATATAATAATATAGCCAGATACGTTTTCAACAGAGGTAGACGAGATAGTATATCATCATATTCATACCAGTTATATAATACAAGTTTTAAAGATTTACTAAAATATAAAAGCCTTTTAATGATGCATAAGATTATTTATCTGAAGAACCCAGAATATCTTTTTAACAAAATTATTTTTGCACAATCGCCTCGTGGAAGAAATTTGATATCACAGAAATACAAATATCTAATGTCTACTAGACAATTTTTCAACTACACCACCAATTTTATGTATATGTTAGTAGCAACCTTAAATGCAATTTACTCCAAATAAAGGAAAAAATTAAAAAATTGGTCAAAATCGGGATAAAACGGTAGAACAAAACATCTGTCACAAGAAATCGCCTAGCCTATTAATATTATAGATTTTAATAATTAGATTTTAATAAAAAAAAGAAATACCTTTCAAATAAGTTTGGTCAAAATCGGGATAAAACGGTAGAACAAAACATCTGTCACAAGAAATCGCCTAGCCTATTAATATTATAGATTTTAATAATTTTCAATGTGATGTACCTATTAATATGATCAGGTGGTATGTTGACGCAACGACGCATAACACTCAAATAACATTCCTTGTTAACAATTTGGCCCAGCGGAAGGAATTCATGATGCACCACACCGTTATAAATCGAAGAAAACTGTTAACATGACCTTAATTTGTGTACGAAATTGGCGTAATCTTATCCGTTTTGTTTTTGCTTTTGCATAATAATCGACGGTCTTTTTCAGAAAAATATTTAGTGCTTTTGGAACCAAAACCAAAGATTTTAGGGGTTGGAGGACTAAAATATCATTTAAAATGGAGCAAGATCTCTTATTGTCTGTCATTGTTTTTTGAGTGCAAAATTTTTGATTTCCTTGACGTACTGTTCGTCAGTTAATGTCAGAGAAAGCGAACTCTGACTTCTTAGAACTGTTTATACCACTTGTAAAATTATTTTCCGACATAGACTGGTTACCCAAAGCCTTCTGTAATATCCTTAACGTTTCTGCAGCAAAACTGTCATTCCGCAAAATTTGTTCCACAAAATCATATGTTGTTACAATCGCCAAAATCACATTTCACGGAGATGTCAAAAACTGTATTAACACAACTCGAAAAAATTTATTTTTCCAAATCGATAAACCCTCGAAATTTAAATTGAACGGTCATCTTTTAATTTGGACACAGCATAATATAATATTTTTTAAAGATTCAATTTTATTGAAATATTCTAAAATATTGGAACAAATTTTAACATTTCAGACATCTTAAAACAATTGATAATTTTCATTTAAGGCCGCGTAAAAATGAAATACTTATTTAGACCAATATGGGATCTAGTATAACAATCTACAAGTCGGAGATCCTTATAATTTTTTCGTCTTTATTTCGATTTCTAAATTAATTTGGCTATGGCCGTCTATATGTGTGTCCATGTAACTATAGAATATAACTCTTGTTATGGACTCAAGGACGATTACTGTTGCAGTTTGGTTTCAATCGGAGCTTGTTAAGACCTAAAAAGTCTCCCTTCTTAGATGGACTTTAATGAACATAAAATCCAGATTAATTTACGTATCTTCTTCAAATTTGTGTTTACATTATATTCATTATGTATTCAGTGTAAAAATTTAAAGTGTAAAATCGTATTACACATTTCAAAAAGCCTCCCGTTATTTACTTAACTATTACAGATGATTCTCGAAATCAGTATTCTAAAAAGGTGTCATGATCATTACACAGTGGAACAGTCATTCTTGGGGGGTGAGAAATTCCAAATCACGGTGAAAGGGCAGTATAGTAGAACCTCTTAAATTTTTTTCTTATCTTGATGCTTTTGCTTAGCAATTCAAGTTGACTAATTTTATCGAATGAAATCTTGAAAAATTTTTAATTTCTCCCTATTTTGTTAAATAATATTTATTGTATAACATAACATATTCTGGGCGTATGATTATTATATATTAGTAGAATAGAAGAGATGTACAGAGTAGAAGAGATGTATTTTTATACCCTATACCGCTGTTTGTAACAACCAAAAATATTCGTCCTAGACCCATCTTTTATTATACCGATCGACTCAGAATCACTTTTTGAGTCGAAGTAGCAATGTCCGTCCGTCCGTCTGTGTGTCCATGTAAACCTTGTAATCAAACTACAGGTCGCAAATATGAATATATTTTGATGAAATTTGGTATATAAGCTTTTATCAGTCATGGGATGAACGCTATTGAAATTGGTGAGAATCGGTCCATGTTCAGACCTAGCCCCCATACAAATGACCCCTATGAAATCGACATAAATTGCCATAAGATCCAAATTGTCATATAGATCTTACTCAAATTGGGTTTGTATGTGTTTATTACATCCATTAATCAGTAGTCCAAAAATGATCCCTATGGGACAACTCATAGTCATAGGCCCCATATAGAGCTGCTTCCCGATCTTCACTTAAATCTATCAAAAAACAAAAATATTGCACTGATTCTTCTAAAATTTTGTTTGTATATATTTTTGCAAAATACAAGAGACCTTACCAAACATGGTCAGGATAGGTCCATTTTTGGGCCTAGTCCTCATATAGATATAGCATCCAATATGAACTTTTTCATATCTGCAGACAAAAAAATTTATAAAAATCCCACTCAAATTTGGTTTAGCTTATTTTCTATGTCTAGTTAGTTAGGCCTATGGGGTAGGGTCTCTAAACGCATGGTTTTCTTGATTGTTTATTCTATTTTTGACATGGATATTTTAATAAGAACTATTTATTTAAGCTTTAGCTACAATTTTGCAGAAGAATGAAGTGAGAAATCATCAATGGTTCCTGGCCTGACAACGCCAAACCGTTTGGAGGTTTTACTATACTAGCCTAGTACTTTCACCCTGACTTGGAATTTCTCGAAAATGTTCCACAGTTTTATTTAGCCAGAACAAATATTGTTTTCGTGCTGCTGGATATAATTCAGTTTGACAAAAATTACCCATTCGGCTACACCATACCAATTTTGGTATTTGCGAATTTTATATTCCTAGTATTTATATTTCATAAGTTTAATTTAATATAAAACTTTATATATATATAAAACTCCACCCAATTATCCAGACCATATGTCTAATGCAATGAGGAGCAGAACAGAACAATTCATTCGGTAGTTTTTATATATGCCGGCGAACTATTGTAAATGATACCATTATCTTGCAACATTTTTATAATACATATACATATTTATTTCTTTTATACATATGTAGTTATGATGGTTGAAAAAGGAAACTTATGAATTATTGAAATAAATTTTTTGAAAATTTTTGAAATGTAATGATGACCAAGGGAAATTTTCGTTTATTTTTAACAATTTACCTGCAGACAGACTGACCTAACTTTAAATACATAAAAAATATTGAAACATTTACCAAAAAAAGAAAAAGAAGTAGGTGTATTGAATTGGATAACAAAAGTAATAAAACAGGATGCATAATTTTGTTCAAATCAAAAAAAAAAAAAAAAAAAAAAAAAAACAGATGATATCAATAGCAGGTTTAAGGTTTAAATCATATTTTTGTTATATAAAAAATTTAAAAGCATTTAAATATAAAAAGAAGATAAGTATATGTAGCGCCTTAGACTATATTCCTAATTTTTTTTTGTGTCGATTAATAATATTAAACTAAAACAAGTAAGAAAATTATAGTCGGCCTAGACCGACTATATGATACCCTATACCATGCGTTTAGAAACCCTATCTCTTAGGCCCAACAAACTGGACATAGAAAATAAGCAAAAACCAAATTTGAGTGGGATTTTTATTAATTTTTTTTGGCTGCAGATATGAAAAAGTTCATATCGGGGACTAGGTCCAAAAATGGACCAATCCTGATCATGTTTGGTAAAGTCTCTTGTATTTTGCAAAAATATATACAAACAAAATTTGAGATGAATCAGTGCAATATTTTTGTTTTTAATAGATTTAAGTGAAGATCGGGAAGCAGTCTCTATGGGGCCAAAGGGATCATTTTTGGACTACTCATTAATGGATGTAATGAACGCATACAAACCCAATTTGAGTAAGATCTATATGACAATTTGGATCTTATGCTCTCATAAAAATTGTAACATAAATAAATCACAATAACTTTAAACCGAAATAATCGATTTTAATAAAATTTATAACTGATTGATGGGAATGTTGTTTATAAGGAGTGAGATTGAAAAAAATTTAACACACATTTTCCTCTTTTTTCCCAAGCATTATTTTAATTGTCTTTTTTCTTTTATTGAACTTGATCTTTGAAAAATATGTCAGTTATTATGTTTAATGACAACTCCATTCAATTGTTGTTAGTTTGATTCAAATGAGTGACGAAATAAAAGCACATGATCAAATTATTAAATATTTACATCAAAATCCAACTTGGTCCTTCAAAAAGTTGACCAAGGAAGCAAAGATCTGATGCAAAACTATTTCCAATGTTATTAGAAACTATCATGGTTCGGGAAGAATGAAATGTCAACATGATGTCTTTAAGGTCAAGAAACATATTGAAAAGAGCTCCCAACACATCCGGTAGAAAAGCAGCCCGGTTAGCTCAGTGCTCGGACTATGTGCTGCGAAAAGTTAAAGCTAATGCAGTTTTGAAAATATACAAAGTCCAAAAACGAAATGCCGCAAATAAGTTTGGGACCCAAAAGCAGACGAAATTTCCCAAAAAAAAATTCCTGGTATGAAAATCAATAGGCAGTTGCCCCAAAAGAAGCAAGCTCTATTACTACAGAAATTTATATTAAGAAGTGTTTGCAAAGAAGAGTACTTCCTTTCATAAGCCAACATAATGTGCCCACAACAGCAAGACAGCTTTTGAGCGGTACAAGAACAATAACCTGATATTTGTACCAAAGGAGGCAAATCTTCCACACTGTCCGGAGCTTAGGCTAATGGAGCAATATTGGGCTCTTATGAAAAAGGAGTTGAAGAACACAAAAAAGGTGTACCAAAACGTGGAAGATTTTAAACGGAGTGGAGTACCTGTTCCGAAAACGTGACAAAAACCAGAGTAAAATCTATAAGTTCATAAGTAGTGAGTAGAACTATAACTATTATCTTTTTGGTAATCTTTATTGTAATTTGAATTAAATAAAATAATCTAAACTCTAGGTTCAATGATTTCCATAAGCGCCTTTATAATACCTTCAGTGATCCTTTTGCTGCTCATTTCCGAGCAATAAGTGTGGTATTGTTGACGACTTGTTTTGTGTTTTTCATCACTCTTTTTGCAAGAGCGAATTATTTTTCTATGCGCCTTAGTTTGGTGGATTTATATCTTTGGTACGAAATTTTAATTTTTTTTGGGCCAATCAACAGCCGATTTTCTGTAATGACATGATCAAATATCAGGCAAAAAAAAAACTAGATACCTCATACTGCCTTAGGAATGGAAGTAGGTTCATTTGCAAACATTATTTAATGTACAAATCGGTAATAAATCGCACTCGTTGTCACATACGAACTTCTACTTTTCCAACGACTACTGCCTAACTGAATTTTGTTTCGGTAACTTCGTTTTTGTGTCTTAGATTTTACCTACAAGTCCTCTAGTAGAATCCATTGATTTTTCATCTAAAGCAATGTTCACATAAAATCCGGCCACACTGCAGAACCCTTTTTTAAAAAGCATGATGGCAACACTTCCTTTTTTTCCAATTTTGTTCTCTAAACATAAGCAACGTTATATTTGCAAATTTTTTAATTAGTTGGAATATATTTATACGCGTGGTAAAGAATGGAAAATCAAAATAGAAAATTCCGGAAAATTCGACATGGTCAGGTTTAATCATTTCCAAACAACTAAAGCTTCCAATAATCTAACCCATAGAAACAAAGTTTTTATTAAAACTCTTTATTTCCTTATGCATATGAGTTTTGAATCTCTCCGTGACTGTGCGTGACTTTGCGTGACTATTTTAAAATTAATCTTTGGTCACAAGTCTATGTACAAAGTTTCAGATCGATCGGATGAGGGGAAGTGAGGTTTTAATCTCTCCGTGACTGTGCGTGACTATGCGTGTCAGTGCATGACTTTGTCAAGGTTAATCTTTTTTCACAGCAAGTCTATCGACCAAGTTTCAGATCGATCGGATAAGGGGAAATGGGTTTTAAATCACTCCGTGACTGTGCGTGAGTATGAGTGACTGTTCGTGACTATGTCAAAGTTAATCTTTCTTTACAGCAAGTATATTGACCAAGTTTCAGATTGATTGGATGAGGGGAAATACGTTTTAAATCTCTCCGTGACTGTGCGTGACCATGCGTGACTGCGCGAGACAAAGTCAATGTTAATCTTTTTTCACAGCAAGTGTAAGATCGATCGAATGAGAGGAAATGACATTTAGATCACTCCGTGACTGTGCGTGACTACCCCAAAATTAATCTGTAGTCACAACAAGACTATGGGCCAAGTTTCAGATCAATTGGATAAGGAGGAATTGGGTTGACCCACGACAGACAGACAGACAGAGAGTATGAGTTAAAAGAAAGAGTTTAAAAAGTACTGTAAATGATGTTATAAAACGATACAAGCAAACGTTAAGCACAGCTCGTAAACAAAAAGAAAGTAAAAAGTTCCCAACAGAAACCCAGAGCGTACAAACAAAATATTGCGTTCAATGAAGCAAAATCCAGGACTCTCCGACAGTGACAGTCAGTGTTAGTACTGCAAGAAGAATATGCAAGGATGCTGGTTTCCGAACCTATCGAGCAATTAAATACCCAAATCGGAGTGCAAAGCAAAATGCTGTTGCTATAAATCGGGCACGAATTCTTTACGACAAAGTTTTAACAAAATTTAAGAACTGCCTTCTTACAAATATACAAAAATGGATAAATACTGACGATTTTGAAAAAGTAGGCGGCAGCGCAAGTGGATCAAAAGGTTGTGCAACAGATATTGGGATCCATCAAGGCAAAAACACTGACTTTTTTTATTTTTATTTCGTAGTTTCAAATTTTTTAATCGCTGTTTTCATTAAAAAAAATATTAAAAACTTTATGCGGCAGGATTGAAAGTGGACAGTGCTTTACCTCTCTTCGTCAAATGTATTCTACTCTCTACGGACCTTCAAGGTCTGTGCGATTTAAAATGTTTTTGTAAAGAAAACATTTCGGATAATTGTGGTTGTAGTAAACCAACTGAATCACATCAAAAACGTTTCTTTTACCAGACATTTTAAATTCACCTTTTTATGTTCAAAGCACAAATAGTTTTTATTAATATTTGATTAGAACATAAGAAGTTACGATGATCAAAGCTAAAAAAGTAAAGATGAAGACAGCAAATGCATATTAAAAGAATACTATAATTCAAAGTGAAATTGTAAAAACAAATATGGAGTGTCCTCTCTTTTTTTGCTTATCTTTCTACACTTTTTTAAGATGGTTCCATCTTTGTTACTTTTTGTTAGTACATACACAAATAAATTAGAAATGATAAAAAAAGTAAATTTAATCAAATAATATTTTTAAGCGTAAAAGTCAAAACGAAAAAAATTTTACTTTGTCAAAACACTTTCTTGACAGACTGTATGTTTCATAGTCAATAATGCAGCATTCATACCTATTGATGAAATTGCTTTTAACATGTTTATTTGCTTCTATATTCGTATTGGAGTCTCGATCCGACACCTTCTGTGCTTTATACGGTTTGAGTTCTGCCTCCTTTTTAACTTTTTTGTAAATTCCGAGGAATTGCTCTTTGAACTGCTTTTCTCCCCAAAATATTGGATTTTTTTTATATTGCAATGATTTTTTTAACCTGTTAGGGTCTGCCCTCTTTCTGAAATTTTCTGAGCTTCCGTTAGCTACACGTTCGTTATAATTTTCAGTAACCCGGGAAACCGTTTTCCGAGCAACTTTTCCCTCACAAGTGATTGTTTTAAAATGGACTTTTAAATGGACTGAATAAAATTCTAAAAATTTTCTCAAAACACTTTTCTTTCATAATCTATTTTAAAATAAAATAATTATTAAAAATTGATATGTGGAAAATAAATTTCATCCTATTTTGCAAGGCTTAACATGATAAAAACAATTTTATAAACTTTCACAAGTGAAAATGTCTGAATCCGAAGTCAATAGGTCGGGTAGTTTGGCTGTGATGCGTCTTCATACGTTCGCCCCAAGTTTTTTATATATAAGTATATGGGGGGTTTCATGTCAAGTACACCAACTTTTGAAACTATTGGATAGTAGTTTAGACACAATTTTTCAATAAGATCGGTCCAGATCTCTCTGAGTTAGAGGGTATCAAAATTTGACATTTTGGCCAAACAGGTGTTTTTTCTCATCCATGTAACTTATTACCTATTGTTCTTAGAAAATTTTCTCCCAAAGAGTTTAGATAGCTATTTCTTCAATATTTCGGAAAAAAATACTTGAAAAAAAAAAATTTTTTTAGACTTTTTTTTTTTAATTTAAAGCATTTTTTGCCTTTTTTCAAAAAGGGCATTTTTTTTTTCATAAGAAAGCTTAGGATTTTTCTTTTAAGAGCTTTTCGGTCGCTTAGTGGGATGGGAGTGGGATATCTATCAAAATAAATGTTTTGTAACTCAAGACAAGGGTTTTCAATTTTTCACAAATGCACTATTTTGAATTTTTTCCTATTTGTGTGTAAAACCTTACAAATAAAACTTATACTGAGAAACTAGACAAATTAACCTTTCCGAAGGTATGTAACATACCTTCATAACATAACAGAAGAGAATGATTATCTGTAACCTGAAAGAGTTAGTTGCAACATTTCAATCTGAACATGAGGATGTTAGAATTGGCTTCACGAAATTAACACAAATGAGGCCAACACATTGCGTTTTGGCAGAAAGCAGCGGAATTCACACAGTATGCGTTTGCATTTACCATGAAAATGTTAAACTGATGTTGAAGGAAATCAACTTAAAGTATTTAACAGATGATTCGGCAGAAGATTTACACGATTACCGCGATTGCCTTAAATTGACTATGTGTCCTAATGCAACAACTTCTTGCCACTTAGGTGAATGTACCAATTGCCCGAAAACCACATTCATCAAAGATTTAAAGATTTAATCAACTCTTTAGATCGAGAATATATAGAGGAGGTCAAATTTGATTATTGGATTCAGACTGGCAGATGCACATTGAAAACAATCATTTTAATTGTGGATGATTTTGTGGAAGAAATGTGTACAGGATTGCTAAACTTGAGAAGCCATGACTTTTTAATCAAAGAGCAATGGTCATTCTTCAAGGATTTGAAGATACAAGGATTTGAAGATACATTCGTTATTTCATATGATTTCGCAGAAAACTATAAATATGTTCTTCAGGATGCCATACAAGCATTCCACTTCAATAACGACCAAGCAACTATATTCACAGTAGTTATTTACTACATGAAAGATGAAAAACTGGAACACAAAAGTATGTCAATCATATCCTACGATTTAAAACATGATAGCGTTGCAGTTTATGAGTACCAGAAGAGAATACTAAAATTTCTAAAATCTAAATTTACAGTAAAGAAGGTATACTACGTTTCGGACGGAGCTCGTCAACATTTTAAAAACAAAAGTAGCTTGGCAAATCTTATGGCCCATGAAAAAGATTTTGGAATGCCAGCTGAGTGGCATTTTCATCCTACTGCTCATGGTAAAGGAGCATGTGATGTATTGAAGCAAACCTTAAAAGAAATGCAGCGAAGTATAGCCTCCAGTGCTCTCATCAAGATCGCATCTTAGATGCGACTGCTTTATTCCATTGGGCAAAGAGTTATTGTAAAGAAACTAAAATAGTTTTTAGTAGCAAAGAGGATCATCAGGAAACATTGAAAACACTGAAGAGCAGTTTCGATGCTGCGGTAACAATCGATGGCACCGCTCAATACCATGCTTTTATACCGCTTGTCGATGGAAGACTCAAGTTGAAAAAGTTTTCTGCCTCTATTCAATGCGATTTCTTTCCAAAGACAACAAATAAACCAGCAGCGAAATCAACAGCTGAATCTAGTAACGCCAAGAAAGGATTGACAAAAAAAACGCAGTAAATAAAGGCGACAAAAAAGCTCGATGAAAGACTGGGTATTTAAAAATTTACAAGACTTAAATACTTCATCAGCTACACTAAATTAAGTATAAAAATAGTTATGATATAAATGGATCTAATGCAATTAAGATTAAATTTTAATAAATTATTTATCTTTTTATTTTTAATATTATTATTATTATACATTAATTTAATTATTATTAAAAATAAATAAAAAATAATAATTTTTCAACTTTCTATAGAAAAAAAGCGATTTTTTTCCTGAGGTTAACATATTCTGGGTAATACAGTATCGAGGGTATAAAATTTTAGTTAGGTATGTTATATACCTTCGGAAAGTTTAGTTTGTCTAGGTTTTAGACACAAATAGAAAAAAATTCAAAATAGTGCATTTGTGAAAAATTGAAAAACCGTTGTCTTGAGTTACAAAACATTTATTTTGATAGATATCCCACTCCCATCCCACTAAGCGACCAAAAAGCTCTTAAAGGAAAAATCCTAAGCTTTCTTATGAAAAAAAAAATGCCCTTTTTGAAAAATAAGGCAAAAAATGCTTTAATTTAGCAAAAAAAAAAGTCTACAAATTTTTTTTTTTTAAGTATTTTTTTCCGAAATATTGAAGAAATAGCTATCTAAACTCTTTGGGAGAAAATTTTCTAAAAACAATAGGTAATATTTTACATGAGAAAAAACACCTGTTTGGCCAAAATGTCAAATTTTGATCCACTCTAACTCAGAGAGATCTTGACTGATCTTGTTGAAAAATTGTGTCGAAACTACTATCCAATAGGACTAACCTTGGTGCAAATTTCATCCTAATCGGAAGACATCGGTTTCAAAAGTTGACATGAAATCCCCCACATATTTATTAATAATATTTTAATATCATTTGTTCTTTAATTTAAGCATACGTTATTTTAAATTTTCATTTCTTAAAAAAAAGAAATTCTTTAGAAGTCAATAAACTTTTCATGGTATTAAATAAATTTAAAGATTTTTAAGAATTCTTAGTTTCTTTTGATATACCTATAAAACATAATTGGCAATAAGTCGCCTTATTTTATTTTTTCATAATAATTCAAAGATCAAATTTTATCGAGTCATTTTTATTTTTAAAACTAAAAAAAAACCGGTTGAATTTTTTCTTAAATAAACTAGAGTAATCAGTGGACAAATGTAGAAATAATAAATAAACAACCAACTGAAGTGATGAAGAAAATCAAAAGTATCATGGTAATCAGATTTATTATTTGTAAGAAATAATATATGAGTATATGTTTCAGAAACATTCATCATATTATACGTAGGTGCACTGAGAAATTACAGGTTGTATCCACTGACTGCGGCTTTGCCAGTTTATGTTTCTAAAGACGAATCTACCGAGTTTTTATACATATATTATTTAGACTAAAAATAGTATCATAACAAAAATAAAAATAATGGCGTTTATTTGGCGAAAATCAAGCAACTACCCAATCTAATCATTGGTTGTCGTTTGACGAGAGAATTATTTTTTTGTTGATTTATGTGAATAGCATTATAGAAAAAGCTATAACAGACACAATTTGAAATATGAAATGCCTGCAGGCTTCAAAATACCACTTGTCTTGCTCAAGAATGCAACGAACTTACCCGTTATAACCTGATTCTGGAGAGTTCTCTACATCTAATGGGCTACTCTTGATTTATTCGGGAAAATCACGAGAATCATCACAGAAACATTAAATGTGTGCACTACTATGACCCGACTACTGAAACCTCAGAATTACCCGTGAAGGACAAATTCTATTGGCAGTTAACAAGAATAACAGCATCGTGGTGATATTATCTTAGTGACGGGGGGATTTCAATGCTCAAGTTGGATCTGTGACAATAGCTCCCTTGGAAGTGTGTTTGGTCGTTACGGTCTTGGTAGAAGGACAGAAAATGGTGAGTTATTTACAGAACTATGAACTATACAACAACCTGGTAATCGGTAGTACTCTCTTCCCTTATAAACGGGTGCATAAAATCACTTGGGTTTCTCCCGATAACGAAACAGAAAACCAAATAAATCACATAACTATCAGCAGGAAATGGGGAGGATCATTGCTCAATGTTCGCAACAAACGTGAAGCCAATTGCTCTAGTGACCATCTTCTAATAGGCACAGTTGTTCGTTTGAAAGTGGAGTTGAACAACTAATCTGAAGCACTGAGTACCTCCTTAGAAGCCACGCAAACAAATACTTCAATTGCTTGGAAGAACGTAAATTAATGTGTTTTAACTGCCGCTGAAGAACGCATAGGGTTCAAAATGAACAAGAGCAAGCAGTGGATCTCAGATACCACTTGGGCTTTGATTTCTGAAAAAAGAGATACGAAGACAAGAACGTCAAAAGGAACGCATCTTGCAGGAGAAGCTGAAATAGCATCTACGACTAACCGAACTAGTGATCTATATACATATATAGTATAACCAGAAAACTTACCCAGATGAACTTTAGAACGGTTAAACCTCTTAAATCCAGCAACGGAGAATTAATAACAATGAAAAAAGGTCAAATCTTGTTAATCGATTTTGAAAAATGAAAGCGTTGTCTCAACTTTTTTGTCGCCGATGGAAAGAAGAATATTTAATGACGTTAAATAGGCGCTATAAATGGAAATATCCGGAACGCGATCTACAGGAAAACGATTTAGTCGTTATCAAGCATGAAAATCTAAGTGACGGTCGCGTAAGGGTCGCGGATATTCGTACTGCTAATGGGGTTGTAAAACGACCAATAACCAAACTGGTCATTTTGACCGAATAATGTACACATTTTCTTCGATATTTTCTTTAAATTTTTTATTGTTTCATAGAAATATGGAATCTCTCCCTAACCTTCTTGACGATGCTCTGCTCGATTATGAGGATGCTATGGAGATTTCGGAACCTAAAACTTCTCCCGCAGCCGTTCCTAGTCCAGCAGTGACACCAACAACGACAATCGTTCCAGCGGTAAATCCGCCATTGGAAGCAACGCCCGCTGTTGAAACTGTCCATGCTGAGACAGTTGCATCATCGCCGGTCGTGGTGACTAAGAATGCTATGGAAGCCTCGGGTTCGAAGCCACGCTCTACCTCGGCTCCGATTAAACCGCCATCGTCCCCTCTATGTAGACTCTGCGAACGACGTCACCCTCTGCGCTTCTGTCATTTGTTTCGGGATATGAGTTATGAGCGCCGCCTTCGTATGGTGATACTTCATCGATACTGTTCGAAGTGCTTGGCCCATTCTCATATGGCAAAATTGAGTCCTAGCACGTCAAAGTGCCGGGTCTGCCAGGGTGACCACAATACTTTGTTGCATGCGAATTCAAGGTCACGTAGTTCTGACCACCAGAATCGTGCAAAACGTGAGTCTCGTCCATTGTCGTCCGTTTCTAAAGTTCAATCCTTGCCTATACGTCATGTCCTTAATTTGTCGCCTACGCTTCAAGTTAGATTAAATATACCCGGAAAGGCCATTCCGGTACGCGCAGTGCTCGACTCTTGCTGTAGTGCAAGCTACATCTGCGAAACGTTGGTTCATCAAATACGATTGCCAGTTTCAAAGATGGACAACGATCGGTTTTGTCGGTTAACGATTACGTCGATATACGACTCGACTCAAAAAATTACGATAACCGCTAGAGTCACGAAGATGTTAGGGATTAGAACTCCTTCCGAGTCAATTCCAGACGCCATCAGGGAGCATTTCGCTGGGTTCCAACTTGCGGATCTCACCTTTAATCATTCCGGGCGGGTCGCGTTAGTTTTAGGCCCAGAAGTTAATCCACAGGTGATGAAAAATCGGATACAGGCGAGCCCGGGACTTCCAATGGCGCAATACACCATTTTTGGATGGGTCATATCTGGCCCATCTCCATTGTAGAGTCCTTACTGGCTCATATGTAGAGTCCTTACTGGCTCAAATTGTAGAGTCCCTACTGGCTCATACTTATTAATAATTAATTTTCCATTGGGGTCCCTACTGGCCTATGGTAAATTGTTACGTCGAGGTCCCTACTGACCAATTTAACTTTAAGTGTTTAAAAAAAAAAAAAAATTTTTTTTTATAAATTGAATTCAAGCTCACATTTTTAAACTGAACTATGCCATATTTTAAGATATTTAAGTTATTTGTTAAAGTATTATTGTTGCAACACACCTTGATGTTGCAAGGTGGCCGGCAATGTTTAAGTACAATTTAATATTTTCTTTGTACTATTCCGCCTTTGAGTCAATTAGCCATTTTTGGGTTAATTCTGGGTTAAAATCTATGAAACTCCTTTTTTATACATCGTTGAAAGGAGTGTTTACATAGATTTTAACTAGTAAAACCGTTAACGGTACTTAGATATTGCTCGCCACCTTCTCTCCTTTATTTTTTAACTTATAAAATCAATCGTTTTGGTACCTTCGTACAATTCGTGCTATATCGCATTTGTGCATTTTTAAAAAAGGTAATACATCTTGTATATACAAATAAAATAGAGATTTTGTTTTCTCTACTTATAAAACCTAAAATTAAATTGTGTTTTATTTCTATATCTTTTTTGCTACATACGCAAACAATTACTCTACTATGTTGTACGATCCTTGTGGCTGCTCTCATTACAATATAAGGAATGATATATCCGTAGAATGCATGGATATAGCCGAAATAATAGACTCCATAAACGACATCTCCCCTGATCTTTTAATACCAACACCACATATAAGCTGGTTTTCTACCCCAAAAATGGTGCATAGACCATGTGAACAGTCTCCGTGTGATATAGAAAAGTCCGTTGAATGGAGAACCCTCTGTACCTACCCATACTTCGAGAATGCTTCGAGAAGGCTTTTGATACCCTCTCCACTCGGCTATTTGGAATGCCCTTGCTCCTAAAGGCACACCCAACAAGATAATGTTACTAATTCATGTTACCCTCTACGTTAATGTAAGCTGTAGAGTGATGCATGAAGGCTGCGTTAGTAATAGTCTTACATAGCATTATAAATAGAGGAATCCGAGAGGAAAGATAAATTTCGTGGGGCTTACATAGAAGGCTAGAGGATCTCAATTACGCTGACGACAGCTGGCTATTCTCATACAACTACAACGACATGGCGCACAAGCTCAAAGCATGAAGCAGACAAATCTGGTTATGAAGATACTTAGCAAAGACCAAGATTATGCATACAAACTCTTTAAAACAACAGAACGTTCTCCATAAATGGTGAGAATTCAGAAGATGCAAATTGCACCCACTATTTGCAACGTACACTGATTGATATCATACACAACAACTATTTGCAACGTGCACTGATTGATACCATACACAAGAAACTCTGCAGTAGACGGACATACCACACCAGCTTTTGAGTTCACTTACATATCATTATTATATTATTTAGATAACAATATGAACGTCTCTTAGATATGATAAGTATGTAGAGTTGGTGTGGATGCTGTTGTCTCGGCACGACACCGTGTATTATCACTTTATATTAAAGCAAAGAATTCATGCACCCATTTCCAGCAGCCTTGGCTGTCTGCTCTCGCTAATTCATCTATCTTTTTACGGCAACGTTCAGCTGTCACGACAACCGTCAAGCCATTTCGGAATCCGAGTACCATACGCTGCTAACATAACCGATCTTTTCCGATAAGATTCTTTTCAACGGTCGCCACTTTTTTTTGAGGTATCAAATCTTCTATCCATACGTTATTGACCACCGAAAACTGCCGACTAATGTTCCCGAACTATTGATGTTACCGCCACTGGCCGATTCCGAACTACTGATAGCCGATCATCAAAAAGAAACCGAAACAGATCCGAGTGGAGACGAAGAATTACTGCCGTTTGTGTTATTTTAATACATATATATAAGAATTATACAGAAGGTATAAAATAAACTCAATTTTGTAATAAAAACCCCTGAAAGGGTAAAACAACTGTCTTCTTATTACTTAAATTCAGCAACTTCGGAGTATATTAACTGTAACGGGTGGTTCCAGTGACGATTTACAGAATCTCATTAATCTTAGCGTCTTAAATCCCATCTGGCGGTATCCTCATATCTGAAGAACAGTTTCAATTGTTGCATTAAAGCAATCTCGAGATATAAACTCGGTGCAAGTGTTTATAAACCGATGTCTGCGGAGAGTCCTAAGAATATATTGGCCTCAAACAATATCAAACGAAGGGCTGCGTAGTGAAACAAAACAAATCCGCATAAATAAAGAAATTCTTAGAAAATGGCGCTGGATTGGACAAGCCTTGCGAAGGCCACTTACAGATACAACAAGAAATGCTATTGAATGGAATTCCCAAGTTAGCCGAAGAAGGGCTAGACGATCAGACACATGGCGCGGCCAAGTTGAACTAGAATCTGAAAGAGTTAACAAGAGCTGGAACGAGATTAAAGCACTAGCGTTAGGCAGAATTGAATGGCACGGATATGGGATGGCCCTTTGCTCCTGATAGGAACGAATTTAGAAGTGAAAGCTTAAAATACGGTATTGCCAAATCATTGATTTGACCACTTCAAGTTCGTTTTGTACCTTCAATATGGATTCCCAAATTCCTAAAATGACAACCTTCTTCATTATATACCAAAATAGTTGAAACATATTCGTACATATACAAAGACCACTAACCATTGTGTAAAAATACTTGTTTGACAACTTAAAAAAAAAATTTATAAACAAACATATTATAACTATTGATTACAACTGCAACTTTTAGAAAAAACAAAAAATAATAATAATCACCCATGGACCAAAAACTTCAACATATATTGATTGCACATACAGAAGAAGTATCGGTGAACATAAATACATTTGGCATTAAATTTCGGTTGGATTTTCGTTTTTTTTTTCTTTACTCAACTTTATGGTTAATTATCTTTATTATTTGGAAATTAATGTGTGAGAATTATGTAAAAAGAAATAAAAATATATCGATCAAAATGATTTTTTCTTTTAATTTTTGAAATTTTGTAATAAAAAATTATGCTTGTCATTGAGACTGTTTTGTTAAAAAAAAAAAAGAAAAAAAAAAACGTATAACTACTACTTTGAAATAATTCTATTTTGAAATAAAATGTAATTAAACCCCGTTGAGCGGATAGAACACAATCATACTTGTGTATTTTTTGTTTTGAATGTATGAGTGCCGGGGTAGTATGTAGGATATTGATTATTACTCAATATTATTGATCAATACATACTACATACAGCAGCAGCAGCAGCAGCAAAGCAAGCAGGCAAATCAAGCTTTATCGGCAAGGTTGATGTAATTAATACATACAGCGAAACAATAAAAATGGTGTCTCAAAGAAGATTGAAAATTTCAATACATTAAGATGAATATCACATCATAATTGTTATTATAGTTTTAGTTTAATAATTCCATAACATTGAACAAATTTTAAATCTCTTCCCCAGGTGTTTGACACACAATATGTTCCGACAAAAACCATTAACCACATTTTCGAAATTAATTATGCAAGGAAATTATAAAATGAATGAAATTTCATTAAAGTCGTTATTCGATGAAACGGTGTCTAGAAAAAATTATTTTTTAAAAAATATTGTCCAAATATAAAGTTATTACACACAGAAAAAGAATTGGTTGGAATACGGTTACCACTAGAACAATACGATTAGGTAATACTATTTTTTATTGTAATTTTTTAATATTTAAAAATGCAAAAGCGTTTCTTTGCTAAAAAACCTTAATGTCTTAATTCTTATAAAATTAAAGTATTTACTAAAACAGATTTAGTTCCGTTTACCGGTCAAAGTACTTATACAAATTTATAAACTTGCTCAATTGAGGCAACTATATTAAAAACAGTATAAATTGTTACATCATAAATATCAGGGATTGTCTTAGCAGATATCTATAATATTAATAGGCTAGGCGATTTCTTGTTACCGATGTTTTGTTCTACCATTTTATCCCGATTTCGATCAAACGTATATTATTTGAAAGTTATTTCTTTTTAGCTGTTCACATGATTTACAGAATTTTAAATTTTTTCCTTCATTTTGAGTAAATTGCATTTAAAGTTGCTACTAACACATACATAAAATTATTATGTTAATCTTCATTCACAATAATAATAAACCAAAAAAGTGTTGGTTTGTGACTTGGCTAAGTTGAGAAATGAAGTTGCCTAGAAATTGCACTCGAATTTCGAGCGCTGGAATCTGCTAGTTTATATATTAATACTGAAGGAACATTTTTTCATCCGTTTTTAAGCAAAATGCGGATACGGAGGAGTGTGAGAATTGGCACAGTTATAGCTCATATGGAGGAGAAGTGCCGAATGATAAAATTTATGTATAATATGTGTTAAAAATATATAAAATTAAATAAAATAAAATATTTATAATAATGAATTTTATGAGAGCCTAAAGGTATGCTAATCAATTTTAGCCAATTCATCGCATTTTATTATAATTGCATATCACACGCGCTGTGTTGAATTGTGAGTTACTAAAATTGATTAGCATACCTTTAGGCTCTTATAAAATTATTTATTAACAAATTAATTTATATATCTTCTGTCTGTTCTACAAATATTTATTATGAAATTTAATGAATTTTATTTAAATGTTCATAATTTTTTTATATATATAGATTAAAAAAAAAAAACATTCAAGAAAAAAATTTAATGAAAAATTTAAATTTCCTAGAATTTGCACTCGAATTTCGAGTTGTTAGTTGTTAATATGATGAAACCAGATTTGTATTTAGAATTAATTTTCAGCTATAAGAAAAGAAAACCAAATTTCTAACCTGTTTTGGTATTTATGTATAACAGAATGAATGAATCGAATTGCGTTGTAAATACCAAAAAGATATAGTGAAATGATTAATCCAACCGAATTTATAATTTATAATTAAACAATTTTAATTTTCGTAAAAAAAAAAATAAATAAAATTAGTTTCGTTTTAATTTTTAAAAATTGACGACTGTACGATTGGTGGTAAGTGCCATATTAAGTGGATTATTTTTTATTGCCAACAATTAATTTATTTTGATTATTTCTTAGGATTTATTCTCTATAAGCAATGAATATTACAATATAAAATAAAGTTGAGAGGTTTCCGCCCTTCTTATTTTACGAACACACCCTTTAAGTGTTAAATGACTGTCGTCACCCGTACCTACGCTGATGTGCCCTACCATGGCTGTTTGATTGTCAAGGCTTTGGAGAGCCAATATGAAACCTGTCAATGCTACCGTGTAATAGCTTCCCGTTTTAAAAATAAGTTTGGTGTAGTTTAGAGTCAAGTTTTCCTATGTTTTAAGTGAAGTGAAAAAAGTGCATCGAAGCCAGCATTGACAAATGAAGTGACAACACAATTTAAAATATATTTCATTTCTACATATTGTATATAAAATATTACAATATGTAACATAGAATTATTATTTATCATACAATATATTTTTTTATTTTATTTATATTAAATTTTTTATTTTAAAATTAATAAATAAAATGCTTTTTAGTGTTTATATATATACAGCCGCTAATACACTTTGAAACAAGTAAGAAAATTATAGTCGGTCTAGACCGACTATATGATACCCTATACCATGCGTTCAGAGACCCTATCTCTCAGGCCCAACTAACTGGATATAGAAAATAAACCAAATTTGAGTGAGATTTTTATTAATTTTTTTGGCTGCAGATATGAAAAAGTTCATATCGGATGCTATATCTAGGCCCAAAAATGGACAGATCTTGAACATGTTTGGTAAAGTCTCTTGTATTTTGCAAAAATATATACAAACAACATTTAAGAAGAATCGGTGCAATATTTTTGTTTTTTGATAGATTTAAGTGAAGATCGGAAAGCAGCTCTATATGGGGCCTATGACTATGAGTTGTCCCATAGGGATCATTTTTGGACTACTGATTAATGGATGTAATAAACACATACAAACCCAATTTGAGTAAGATCTATATGGCAATATGGATCTTATGGCAATTTATGTCGATTTCATAGGTGTCATTTGTATGGGGGCTAGGTCTGAACATGAACCGATTCTCACCAATTTCAATAGCGTTCATCCTATGGCCGATATAAGCTTATATGCCAAATTTCATCAAAATGTATTTATATTTGCGACCTGCAGTTTGATTACAAGGTTTACATGGACACTCAGACGGACGGACATCGTTAAATCGAATCAGATAGTGATTCTGATTCTATCGGTGTAATTAAAGATGGGTCTAGGTCAAATATTTCTGGTAGTTACAAACAGCAGCACAAAGTCATTGTACCCAAACCACATTCCCTCTCGGAATCATGATTGTGAACATTGGTGTTCAGACGAGTGTTCTTGTTTCATTTTGACGTTTATATTTTTTGTGCAAATATTTGAAGACATCCTTCTACACTTTAGGTTTCACCATTTCATTTTTTCCATTTTTATTTGAATATATACTTTTTATTTGTTAAATGTTTCTATTTATTTTATTGCATAAATTAATTTTTTGCTTTTTTTTTGTTTATATATTTTTGACAGCTAGTTCAGATAAACTAGCGATAATTTCTAATCAAACTTGGAGATGACACTCAATGTTTCTAGGTTCACAACTAGGTTTATTTTGAACCGAGTAGATTCGCTCTCAAAATTTTGTATGGCGAATCATGTAGATTCAATCATGATTCGGGCTCGAACCGTGAATGAGAGAGCGAACCGCGAATCTTGCTGTCCGTGTGAACATAGCATAATATCTTAAAATCCAAAGGTGGCCTTGGCAAATAATGGGTTAACGTTATCGAATTTATCCCAAATTTTAGGAATGGAAGTTCTACACATTTGGTTATTATATTTTCAACAGCACTTATAAATTCAACAGCACTTACAATATATTTGAATTTTTTGAATAAATTGTCTTTTATTTGCTTGGGGTCATATGTGACCCCAATTCCATAAGGGTTAATGGGGTCATATTATTTTTTTCGAAACCCTAGGCTTTTATGATAAAATATAATATTTAAAAGTAGAAAAGTGATGAATTTTTTATACAAAGTATTTGGAAAGAGTACATTTACAGAATATTTTACAAAAATCCCATTTTTCTCGAAATCCGCAAAAATAAAATCTTTGTCAAAAAATTCTGGCATAGGGATTTACCTAAAAATTCACACAGCTAATCTCTGACATGTATTTAATAAAACCTTAAAGTGCCAGATCCATTTAAAAAAAAATTATGGCTTTAATCAATTTCTCAAAGTTGAAAAAAATGCTATCAAAAGTGGTTTGGGGCATTGCTATTTCTTGGCGAATTTTTATTCGATTTTGAATTTTTATAGCTTTTTTAAAAAAAGATCATTTAATACTGATCCCGATTCTTACAACAACTTGTCGGAAAAATTAAACTATAGAACGAAATTTTCGGAAATTATCAATGGATATCCGGCGCAACTTTTCTTTATCCGATTGTCCCCAAACTTCAGATTTATTAGTTTCATATGGAAAGGTAACAAACTGGACCACGCCCATCCCCAAAATAGCATTTTCATTTTTTAAGAACCACTCTAATGAACATATCTGAGTCTGAAATGTTTTCACATACTACTTGTTTGTATTGTTTTTGTCCCGAAGAACCATCACATCCTCATTTACAAAATAATTAACTTTGTGTTTCCATTGACATTCTTACTTAAAAATATATAAAAAGGGGGGTGTATTTTGTAAGCAGATATCATTACTGGTAATAGAACAAATAATTATAATGATAAGCTATAAAATACCTAAAGCACAAATTTAACACACCATTGTACACTTATAGGGCTGTTTAAGTTACCGTAATGTGAAATTTTTTTGGAGTAATTTCATTCAAATTAAAAAAGTGTTCTACCGGCGAGTCGTGGCGGGTGCAAAAGTATATATAGGGTAAAAGAGGACACTTTCACCTTTCTCAACGTGGTTCCCTAGAAGTAAAGAACTAAAGCTGAAATTTGACAAAAATATAGTAGTTTAATAAATATTTCATAACACCCCTAATATTAAACGGTAGGGCTGTGACCACTTACAACAACTAAAGACTACAATCCTACCAACCTTGTAGAAAGGACCGCAGGTTATTATCGATAATAACTTACGAGCAGTAATCATTTATTTTTGATAAAAAAACAAAAAAAAATCACCTTTTTCTGAGATTAAAAAACAGTTGAGTTTGACAGCATGCCACGCTCACAATTAGAAATAGTTTAACCTAATTTTTTGGCTACATTAATTTGGATATATTAGCTATAAAATGGCGTTAAAATGACTTTTAATAAATTAGTCAAGCTCGAGGTCACGTTTCTGTTTATAAAATATCCTTTATTATTTTAATTTTTCCCCTCCAATATTTCGTCATTCTTTGAATGACATCTTCAGGGAGTATGTACAACAACAACAAAATATATGCACACAAAATTTATTGCCGCTGCGGTCCTCTCCTCCAGTGTCTAATGTAATATTGACATGATATTTTACAAACAAAAACGTGACCTCGAGCTCGACTAATTTATTAAATGTCATAAATTTCAAAGGTCGAATAATAATTCAACATTTATGGCGTTAAAATTTTAAAAATCGGTGACAAAAAAAATTTTACTTTTGGCCAATGAAATCAAAATTTCAGCCACAGTGCGACAGTGCAAACAGTTTACACATGTCTCTAAGAACATAGTTTAAAAGGCTGCAGCCAAAGAAAGGCCTCTCTTTTAAACGCAAAACATAAACAAAAATGGAGATGAGAGTAAAGTTGTTCTTCAAAATTCCGAATACAATCCAAAATACACTATAAAATACCATTAAACATGGATGATCAAACATAATAATAATTGGTTGTTTCTTTTATTATGGAGTAGATCCAATACATTGGATCCATAATGAACCTATACGTTTACGTCAATATTTTAGATACTGTCATGCTACCCTACGCAAAAAAATGAAACGCAGCTGCACACTGTCGCGAGCGTGGACAAAAAATGGTTAAAGTCAAAGTACGAATTTTATTTTTTTTTTATTTTATTTTATAGAAAACACTTCTATAAGTTAATATGTGAAATATTACGTTAAAGTTTTGCGTACTTTTTGAGTTATTACAGTTCAAAGTTAAGTATTTTATGCAACATGGTAGATCTAGGGGAAAATCTCAAATATTACATGTGGTTGTTATAGCTAAAATTCAAATCTGGTTTGGTAACGGCTAATATTTTTGTAACAGGGTTGTAAACCAGGTATGTATTTCTAATTACAACACTGTTTTTGTTTACAAATATTAACCATACGCGAAATACCGTTAGCCAAATGACAATTCTTAATAATGTCAGTATTTTGGTGCATAAGTTAAGTTCTAAAGTAAATTAAAAGAAAACACTTGATATCACTTGCGAAATTTTTTGATATTTTATTGCTACAAGTATGTATTTTAACACATAGAAATTTCAGCTGCTTCTGACTGCTTTTACGTGTTTTGTGAATGTTTTTTAGTGTCGACATCATTACAGATTCGTAATATTTTTCAGCAGTGGTTGGAGTTGAAGAAAAGTAATGCAGTTAATGTGTTCCGTCCAATTGAAAAGTTTGTGGAAAATCGTATTCGAAGAATATTAACGAATACAGAGAAGGAAAAATTAAAATTCACTCTTTTTAAAATTAGCAGTAATTGGGTTAAATACAGACGTGGGAAAAGTAGGTTTGAAACTGAGTTGAGTAACTGGCTAGATACTGAGACATTTAATGAAGATATTTGCGTTAGATTTTTTTTAGTAAAACATAATTCAGTTCTATTAGGAACCCAGTACAAGTACCGGTAGGGGCCGGCCATCTGTTTCTTATGAGAATGCATCACAACGAACGAAAAGGAGGCGAATCGAAGAACTTGTTTCGTGTACATCAGGTGATGCTCTTACTAAAGCCGCTGACAAAGTATCTGTATCAAAAAAAGATAAAATATCAGTGGAAAGAGCTTTAGCTCTATATATTGACAATATAACATGATGAGAAAAGTAGTAAATTCTGTGCAGGAGAATTGTTTTCCCTCTAATTATTTAATTGCACAAGCTAAAAAAAAATTTATTCCTGATAATATTCATATAACAGATACTTCAGCAGAGATTCCTTTGCAAACAGTTTTAGACAAAACTTCTGAAAGCATATTAAATAGCTCCGCATTTGAAACTAAAAACGATTTAATTCTAGAATGCAAATGGGGATTTGATGGCAGTAGTGGTCATAGTGCATATAAACAAAAATTTGAAAACGAAGATGATAGTGATGAATTTTTATTTGTAACCTCTTTTGTGCCATTACGTTTGTTGGATTGGGCAGATGAAAAAGTAGTACGGCAAAATGATAAACACTCTTCTTGGAGGTTATGCAGACCTCTCAAAATAATATTTACCAAGGAAAACCCTGATGTAATAAACACAGTGAGGAGAAACATACAAACGCAAATTGATAACTTAAATGTATATAATTACATATCGCAAAACAAAAATTTTAATGTTCATTATAATATGATGCGGTTTTAAATGTATTAAATGAAATCAAAAGTAGTTCAAATTGCGTTTTGTGTGGAGCAAAGCCATCCGAAATGAATGGAATGTCAATTTTTGAAAGGCCTGTCAATGAAGGGTGCTACAAATACGGATTGTCGACATTGCACGCGTGGATAAAGTGTTTTGAATGTATTCTACATATTGCGTATAAACAATCCATCAAAACATGGCGAACAGGAAACGAAATGAGCGATCAAGTTGACGAGAAAAAAAGGATTATACAAGATAGATTTAAAAAAGAAATGGGCCTGATCGTTGACAGGGTTAAGACGGGATATGGTACATCGAATGATGGAAATACAGCTAGACGTTTTTTTTTTTCAAATGTAGAGCTTTCGGCTGAAATTACAGGTGTAGATAAAACATTAATTAACAATTTTTCAATTATTTTAAGAACACTGTCATGTGGGCGCAATATTAATATTCCAAATTTTGAGAACCTCTTAAAAGAAACTGCACTTCTTCAGATTGTATCCTTGGTACTATATGCCTGCAACAGTGCACAAAATTTTAATTCACGGCATTGATTATGTTAAGTATTTTACCATTCCCATTGGAATGTTATCAGAAGAAGCCATTAGTCAAGCCACAAAATTATAAGAAATGCCAGGTTAAGTCATACGAGAAAAACAGGTAGGGTTCAATCTAATAAGGACCTAATAGTTTATCTTATAATACAGTCAGAACCATCAATTTCAATGTATAGTCAGAAAAAACTTTTTAAAAACTACGATAAGAATGATATAAGCATGTATGTATGTAATTGAAAGAGAAGATGGTACGAACATAGTGTCTAGCAATGGTATGATAGAGGAATCTGAGAGTGATATTACCAGCGATTATGATTAGAATATTTATGTTATGTAGTATTAATTTATTAATGTATATATTAATTTATGTTTAATAATAATTTAAGTATTGTTTTTATTTTTTGTCAGTTGTATGAATAATTAATCAGTTTTAGGATGTATACCCATATTTATGTTTTCATGTACAGGGCTCAGAAAGACCGAAGTGGCGTGAATTCCTTATAACTTTTTTATTATAATTTTTTTTTTTTCTTTTCAGTATTTTGTAAAGAAGACTTGGACAATTTATAATGGAGCAATACCGTCGTCAATTTAATGTGCGGGTTGCACCCTCTCAGTCAACAATAAACCGTCTGGTTGCAAATTTTCGACAACAAGGAGCATTAAGGAACCTTCCTGGTTCCGGCAGACTACGAACTGTCCACACGTTTGACAATATTCAAGTGGTACAGGAGAGTATTCGGGAGGATCCAGAAACATCAACCAGGAGACGTTCGACACAACTTGGCCTCTCAAGAGGGTCGCTGCAGCGAATTTTGCATACCATAAGAATGTTTCCATACAAAATTCAACTTGTCCAAGAATTGAAATCGACAGATTACAGCAACGAGTTGACTATGCAATTTATTTCCAGCAAAAAGCACAAGAGAATCCAAATTTTATTCATAACTTAGTTATGAGTGACGAAGCCAATTTCCATTTAAATGGGTTCGTTAACAAACAAAACTGTAGGATATGGGCTACGGAAAACCCGAGAGTACTTCATCAACGACAATTATACCCAGTTAAGTGTACTGTTTGGTGCGGTGTTTCTTCAGAAAGGATCATTGGCCCATATATTTTTGAAAATGAACGAGGTGTCGCCATTTCCATCAATGGTGATCGATATCGGGCCATGTTGGTAAATTTTATAAGGCCAGCCGTGGAAAACCATCCGCAAATATGGTTCCAACAGGATGGAGCCGCAGCGCACACTGCGAGGGCCACAATGGCTCTTTTACGCGACATCTTTGGTGAAAGAATAATTTCGCGTAGAAGCAATTTTAATTGGCCTCCGCGTTCCCCGGATTTAACCGCTCCAGACTGTTTCCTTTGGGGTTATTTAAAAGGGAAAATTTATGTTAATAAGCCTAGGACTATTGAGGAATTAAAAACCAATATTCGAGACGAAATTAACAACATAACACCGGAAGTTTTGCGAAAGGTCATGGAAAATGTGTTGGAAAGAGCACATTTGTGCGAAGCAGAAAATGGCCACCACTTGCGGGATATCATTTTTAATAACTAA
This sequence comes from Cordilura impudica, assembly GCA_963682025.1. NCBI lineage: Eukaryota > Metazoa > Arthropoda > Insecta > Diptera > Scathophagidae > Cordilura > Cordilura impudica. The sequence continues at coordinate 83,298,199 of OY821517.1, forward strand.
TCTAAAAATATTCCCTATAAATTTACTCTATTTAAAAAACAAAAAATTAAAAAAATATATCTTAAATAAAAAGTTATAAGGAATTCACACCACTTCGGTCTTTCTGGGCCACCCTGTATATAAAGTAATAAAATTTATGTTTGATAACTTAAATATTTTTTTTAATTGTGTAAAATGCTTGGATTTTACATGTCTTTAAGGATGTATGGGAAAGCTAATGACGAAAGCTTTTTGCGGAAGCTTTTTTTGCATTGAATAAAAAGTAAAATGTGTATAGTTACACATAAAATCCATTGTAAGTAATTTGTGTGCCAAATTAAATAAGAAAATTATATTGGTTTGCTCTTATTTTTACTTTTTTAAAAAAGGAGATTTTCGAGGTATGCGTATCCTTGCCCCGAATTAAACGAAATTTGGACTAAGCATTAAAGATATTTAAACTAACGTATATACGAAATTTCATTAAGTTATTATTTTATTTTACATGAGTTATGGCATTTTTTTAAATTAGGATATATGGGAAGGACACGAATCCTTGGACCTAAAATTACAAAATTTTAGGTGTAACTATATTTTATCAATTAAATCATGTGTGTCAAATTTCAGAATTTTCTGACAACTCCTTCTATTTTTGGCCACTCGTTATATGAAACCACGACACTGTGCGCTGGTATGTGTCTTTGGTGAACGTTTTGGAGTGGTCTGTGCAGTCAGCAGACCACTCCAAAATCTTTGGACAGAGAAGGCTGTTGCAGCTTATAACCCAACCAGCAGCAAATCACTATGGGAAATCATTCAGGAGCCCTGAAGCAATATTTCTCTAAAACGATGCCAGGACTTGGCTGAATCGATTTCAAGACGATGGGACGCCTTATTGTCATTAAAGGCAGCTGTATATACTTTTTTCTTTTCTAGCACGTACTATTGGAAATTGTTAACTTATTTGACACAAAAAGTTTTTATCTAGGTTTTTCTTCCTCTAATATATAACAAAAATTAATATAAATTTTGACAAAAAGTATAATTTTTTTATGGGTTTGCTTTAATAATTTTCATACATTTCAAAGCATCTTTTTAGTGCAATTCGAAAGGAATTCATGAATTTTTAAATCATTAATTAAATAAATAACATTCTTTCAAAAAAACTACTACTACAGACAACTCTAGTTGACAACTTTATCGTCAATAACGGAAATGATTTGGATAGAGTATTTATCTAAAACAAGTCCTTGTTCGTAAATGACTTGTATTTTAATTATGAAAAAATAAAATTACTGAAAAAAAAAAAAACTGAATAATCATTTAGTACCAATAACAATTTTACACATTTTGTTAATAATGACATTTTTCTCTAATAATGAAAATTAAACATCTTTATTTTGTTTCTCAATAAATCGTTTTTGTTTAAAAAATAATAGTTGGCCGTTCAGTTGTAAGAAGCAATAAAAATCTAGAAATACGTGCAGTGAAAAAAACTGCAGATGCATGTTTCATTTGTTAGAAACAAAATCAATGGAATATTCCATATAAACGTGTTGTTCTTCTATACAAACTAATTTACTATTTTCTATTTTGAACTTATGGGGGTATGAGAAACAGTGAAATAAATATTAACGATACAAAATTAGTGACTTTCATATTCTAGTAATAATAAGGAACAATAGGTGGTATAGAAATTTATACAAATCCGTCGGCTGTTTGTTACTCTTTGGGGATTTGATAAAGAAAAAAATATAATAAATAATAAACAACAAAAAAAGAAGGTATGTACGTAATGTGTTAATAAAATTTATTTAAGGCTTATATAGATTTCTTAAAATATATCACATATTTGCCGTCAAACAAGATATAGTTTTTAAACGATTAAGAATTTTTAAGAATTCCTAGTTAGCAGCTAAAAAGTCAGCAAATTATATAATTGTAAAATTTTGCTTGGTAATAGCTCTAAAAAATTGGACTTAGCTGTCCTCTATCGTCTAAAAGACAGCAAGGTTAGCGCTTTTTTTCTAGTAAATATTGGCAGCAAAAAATTGCACTCGTCAAATAAAGCAATAAATTAATACTAGCAGATTCCAGCCCTCGAAATTCGAGCGCATATTCTAGAAAATTTTATTTTTTCATTAAATAAAGACCCTAAAAGTATGCTAATCAATTAGAGCCAATTCACAGATCAACACAAAAAACAAACTCATTATTATTACAAACATATCAACAAATTTAATAAGCACACACATAGCATTGTATAATTTTATGTATGTGTTAGTAGCAACTTTAAATGCATTTTACTCAAAATAAAGGAAAAATTTTAAAAATCTGTAAATCTGCAAATCGGCTAAAAAGAAATAGCTTTCAAATAATAAACGTTTGGTCAAAATCGGGATAAAACGCTAAAACAAAACATCAGTCACAAGAAATCGCCTAGCCTATTAATATTATAGATTAAATACAATTAATTGTTTCTGAATTACAATCGATAAATCTAAAATAATGAGTGAGATGGACTAATCTTAACCACGTTTTTCCCTCTTAACTTTTTGTCACAAGCATTATTTGGATTTTTTCTTTTTTAATCAGCTTATCTTTGAAATGTATGTCAGTTGTTATGACAATCCTGCTTATTTCTAGTTTGATTAAAATGGGTGATGAAATAGAGGTACATACGTGCTAAAATTATTAAATATTTTCAACGAAATCTAACTTGGTCCTACAAAAAGTAGACTGTTTCCAATTATATAAAAAAGCATACTCAAAGTGCTCCCAACATATCAGGCAGAAAGGCGGCCTGGTTAGCTTAGTGCTCGGATTATTTGGTGCGAAAAGTTGAACCCAATGCAGGCTTGAAAACATACAAAGCTGCAAAAAATTTAGAGGCTAAAAAACAGAGCTTGGAAATTTAAATATTTCATAAAAAAATACTCCTGCTCCATAATAGACGATGAAACGTATGTACTGGAAGATTTTTTACAACTTTCGGGTCAAAATTGTTATGTTGCAAATACTCAAGAAAATATTGAAGTTTAGGACCCAGAAGCAGACGAACTTTCCAAAAAGTTACACAAGTTGAGTCAAATTTATATTAAGAAGTGTTTGTACAGAAGATTACTTCCTTTCATAAGCCAACCTAATGTATCCACATATTTTTACCCCAATTTCGCAACCTGCCACTTACGATAAGAAAGTTATTGAAAGCAATAACGTGGAGCTTAGGCCAGCGGAGAGATATTGCGCTCTTGTGAAAAGAGAGTTGAAGATTACAAAAAAGGTGTCCCAAAATTTGGAAGACTTTAAATAGGGACGGACTTCCTGTTCCAAAAAAGTGACAGAAACCACTATAAAACTTCTAAAAGGTCCATTAGTTTAGAAGTAGTTTTTAGAACAATAAAAAAAATCACTTTTGTAAGCTTTAATATAATTTCAGTTAAATAAAAAAGAGCTCTAGGTTCAATGGTTTCCTTATTATTACATTTTATGTACGAGTATGTTAAGATTTTTTCGATCTCACTCCTTACAATGTTTCACTTCTGACCTTAAGGTGTGTGATTTAAATTTCTTTGTATATATAGTATAGACCATCGTAAATAATTGTAAATTAATCTGTTTCAGGTCATTGGTTTGTTGACTGTATGCAAGGAGGTTTCACAAAATATTGTTGTTTCCTTTGTCTATGTGATAGTCGCGCTATATGTCACCATTACGTCAGAACAGAGTGACCAAAAAGAACTGAGTATTCACCAGGAAAACAAAACATTTCAAATAAACCATTAATTGATTCAAATAACATTCTTCTTCCGCCGCTGTACATAAAATTGGGACTTTTTAAGAGCTTTGTCAAGGCTCTGGACAAAGATGGTGCAGCATTTAAATATTTATTATCGGTTTTTCCTAAAATTTCATATGCTAAAATCAAAAAAGGCATATTTGTTCGCCCTGAGATCAGGAAGCCATATAATGATGACAATTTTTCACAATGTTTATTGGAGAGAGAATATGCAGCCTGGAAATCTTTCAAGAGCATCGTGGACAGTTTTCTTGGAAACAATAAGAGTGAAAACTACAGACAAAATGTTGCTGAATTACTGAAAAATTATCACGAATTAGGTGCACGAATGGCGCTCAAAATGCATTTTCTTCACTCGCATTTAGATTTTTTTTACACAAAGCCTAGGTGCGGTGAGCGACGAACAAGGGGAGCGTGCTCACCATTTAATGAAAATTGAAAGAAATTATCAAAGATTCTGGGACAAAAGCATGCTGGGAGACTAATGCTGGACACTAATACGTGAATCCGAACCAACAAAATACAAACGACACTCAAATAACGCCATTCACTTTTGAAAATTCATTGATTTTTAAATAAAGTACTGATTTTTTATGTAAAAAACGAATAAAAACATTTTTTTGTATCTCGAAAACCTGACGTGATAGAGAAACACCAATTACAGATTCGTTTTCAGCCCACCAAATTACCCTAAGAAAGATATTTTCTCCAGTCCAAAACTTTGTTGGCTAGTGGAATTATTCTTAAAGACGACAACACTGGATTTTTTCTGTTGCATCAGGAAAATATGTTATGGGCAGGAAGAAAGAGGGAGTAGTGTTTGTGGATATTTGACTTAAATTTATTTGTATTGTAATTGACAGAAAAGACTTCAGTTTATTCCACATACGGCTTGTCCGAATAATGAACGAATTTTCACTCCATATACTCTACATCCTCTGTTGTCAGGGTATAAAGAGTTTAAACTGATGTTTTTAACTACCAATTTATATTGGACCTGGACCCTTTTATTATACCGATTGAATCAGAATAATTTTCTAGTCGATTACCGATGTCCGTCCGTCCGTTTGTTGGTATGTGTGTGTGCCATTGTATGAATATATTTTGTATAAATATATTTTGATGACATTTTATAAAGGCAAAAGGCTATAAGGCGATAGCTATTGAAATCGGTTCCCATACGAATTACCCCTATGAGATCGACTAAACTTACCCTAAAATCCCGATTATCATATAGATCGCGCTCAGATTTGCTTTGTGTATGTTTAGTTCAAACATAAACCCTCTAGGATCATTCGTAGTCATAGTTCCAATATAAAACTAATTCCCAATATTCTGTTAAATCTATGAACAAAAATATGGCAACCCGACCTGACAAAGTAAACTTAACAAATTTAAGAAAAATTGTCTTTATTTCTCAACACGATCTTCTTTTAGCTCGATACACTTTTCCCAGCGATATTCAATAACTTCGTTACCCTGTTTATAGTAAGAACTGTCTAGCTCCTTAAAAGAGCCATCAACCGCAGACTCCACCTCTTCATATTATACCACCAAACCATTTTTTCAAATTTGGAAATAGAAACTAATCCGATTGAGGTGAATCTGGCGAATAAAGTGCGTGATGAAGCAATTCGAACTTTAATTCATTTTGGCCATCAAAATAGTGGATGCATTGTGACACAGCATTGTCTTGATGACACAACAGTTTCTTTTTCGCCAAATCAGCCCTTTTTTCCTTAATTTCAGCACTTAAACGTTGCAATTAGTTGGGATAATACTCGCCGTTGATTGTTTTTCCTTTTTGAAGATAAACAATAAAAATTATCCCCCGCCTATTCCAAAAAACAGGCACCATAACCTTGCCTGCAGATGGGACTGCCTTCGCCTCCTTTGGGCACGATTCTCCCATTTCAATCCACTCTTTTAACTGTTCCTTGGTCTCAGGTTACGAATCGACGTAAATACTCGGCTTCGTTGTTGCGAAACATTGCCAAATACTCTATTGAAACATCTTCACGGCGTTGTTTTTGTTATATTGTGAGCAAACGTGGCACCCATCTTGCGGACAGCTTTCTCACCTCCAAAACATCGGTCAATATGTGATGTATAGCACTTTTTTAAAGCTTTTAGCCAGATCACGCACCACCTTCATCTAATACCATTTTGAGGATTTTCTTAACCATTGCTGGCGTGGCCGCCTCAATTGGTCGACCACTACGGTGTTCGTCTTGGCAGTTTGTATAGCCTCATTTCAACTCTGCCATCCACCCTCGTAATCGAAGGAGCAAACCCTCGCAAAGTGGAATCTAGCTCGGCTTTTGCTAAACTGAGACCTTTCAAATGAAAGTATTGAATTACATAACGGTGACCACTAAACATATTTTTTAAGGTTTCCACTTTTCATCAAAGTAATTTTTTTCAAACTAATACCGGATTGTTCTGGCTCCGACCTCGTATGGTCCATTTTCGACCAAAAATAGCATCCGATATAAGCTTTTTCATATCTGCGGAACAAAAATTCATAACAATGCCACCGGAATTTCGTTTATGCTTACTTTATATATCTAATTAATTGGACCTAAGACCCTTTCAATAAACTTGTGGTATAGGGTATCGTATATCTAGGCAGACTACAATTTTTTTACTTGATTTTGTTTCCCATAATATAAACTTAAAACAAGTAAGAAAATTATAGTCGGTCTAGACCGACTATACGATACCCTATACCATGCGTTTAGAAACCCTATCTCTTAGGCCCAACTAACTGGACATAGAAAATAAGCAAAAACCAAATTTGAGTGGGATTTTTATTAATTTTTTTGGCTGCAGATATGAAATGGTTCATATCGGATGCTATATCTATATAGGGACTTGGTCCAAAAATGGACCGATCCTGATCATGTTTGGTAAAGTCTCTTGTATTTTGCAAAAATATGTACAAACAAAATTTGAGAAGAATCAGTTCAATATTTTTGTTTTTTAATAGATTTAAGTGAAGATCGGGAAGCAGCTCTATATGGGGTCAAAGGGATCATTTTTGGACTACTCATTAGTGGATGTAATGAACGCATACAAACCCAATTTGAGTAATATCTATATGACAATTTGGATCTTATGGCAATTTATGTCGATTTCATATGGGTAATTTGTATGGGGGCTAGGTCTGAACATGGACCGATTCTCACCAATTTCAATAGCGTTCATCCCATGGCCGATAAAAGCTTATATACCAAATTTCATCAAAATATATTCATATTTGCGACCTGCAGTTTGATTACAAGCTTTACATGGACACACAGACGGACGGACGGACGGACGGACGGACGGACGGACATTGTTAAATCAACTCAGAAAGTGATTCTGATTCGATCGGTATAATTAAAGATGGGTCTAGGTCAAATATTTTTGGTTGTTACAAACAGCAGCACAAAGTCATTATACCCAAACCACATAGTGGTATAGGGTATAAAAACAAGGCTTCAAAATTTATAAGTTGATATTTTCTAAAAGTATCAACACTTCTAGATAATATCAATTTAGCGTCGAGGTAATTTCGACGTCGACTCATTGTGATGACTTCAAAGTGACGACGACAACGACTTACAGAATATGGGTGATTTATACCAACTCTTATAACTGGAAATAAAATAATTTACAGGTTGCGTCTATTAAAATTTAGTTAAATTTTCAAAGAAATAGAACGTTAAATTTTTTACATGGGTTTAAAATTATTTTTTATGAAAATTAGAAAGCTTGTGTTTAATTTGATATATTTAAGCCTTCTAACCTAAATGAAATTTCAACGAAATATAATGGGATTTATGTAGTTGCTTTTAGTTTAATATAATTCAGTTTTTCTTTACGACATGATTAATATATTTTGTTCGTTTTTTTTTCGCAAGTCTTCAAGAAATATGTCATTTTGAGTTGACAGGCTTTTCATACAATAAACGCGAATATATTAATGTATTTGGGGGGTTGAACAGTGTATACGTACGAATATATGTATGTATAGAAACCATTTTTATTTATTACATTTATATAACTCCTACACATGGTAATCTTTACATCTTTTTATTATATTCCTTTTTTTATAATTTTTTTTTCTTTTGTACATGTACGTGCTTAATACCCTGGATCAATACATTTCATATAAATGTTAAACAGCTAGAAGTTTAATTTATTTTTTTTTTCTATACTGAGCTTCCTCTTCATGTGAGCTTTACTTAATGGGATAATAAAAACTTCATTTTTCTTTACTTTTTTCTTTTTCTTTTTGTTATGTTCGTGTTGCCATGAAAGTTTTTCATATTTATCAGAAGCTACAGCAACAGCAGCAGTTGCTGTTAAATGTTACACCCCAGCAGGCCCACTGTGTGTTCAATATTTATAAGTTTACATACCGAGAAATTTGAGTAAGGACGAGGAAGGCAGTGAAACGTGTTAAAAACTTTAATTGACCAACACTTTATCCAGGTCAAAAATTTAAGATAAAACCAAGTGGAGCCCAAGAATCGAAGTTTGTAGGCCATGATATAATAAGTTAGTGCTGATGTTTGTAACTATCAAAAATATTTGACGTAGAACCAATACCTATGTATATACCAATCACTTACTGCGTCGATTTAGTGATGTCCGCCCGTCAATCTGTGTGACTGTCTGTGTGTCCATGTATACCTTGTAATCAAACTACAGGTCGAAAATAGAAATATATTTCAAAGAAATTTGTTATAAAAGTTTTTGTTCGTCATAGGACGATCGGCATTGAAATTGGTAAAAATCAGAACTATAGTGAATTCATAAATGATAGCACATTTGGTAATCTGAAAATCTAAAAAAATTTGCACTATGCATGCAATAATTATCATTTCTTTGTTGGACTTATATTAATATTTTTTTTTCTAATAATTAGTCATTTATTGTTCGGTTTAAGATCATGTATATATTTTTCTAATGAAAGAAAGATAATAATTTTTGTAATGTAAGAGAAATATTAGAAAAAAATTGAAGACAGCGCTAGATGGAATAGCTACTTTCGAACAAAGCGACTTTTTCATCGTCAGCATCCTTCTGTCTATTACTTCAACTCATGCTTAATCAACTATTTAACTCAACATTTTGAAAGAAAAGAACATGCGAAATGTTTTTCTTTTTATATACGAGAGTTTGTATGAACAAGCTGAGCTTTTCCAATTTTTAGCTTTCTTTCAAAAATTAACTTATATTATACAAAACTCCGATTAATTAGAAACTAGCAGATTCCAGCCCTCGAAATTCGAGCGCAAATTCTAGGAAATTTTATTTTTCATTAAATAATCAATTATAGCCAATTCCCAAATCAACACCAAAAACCTACTCATTTTTATTACAAACACAATAACAAATTTAATAAAGACACACATAGCATTGTAGAATTTTATGTATGTGTTAGTAGCAACTTTAAATGCAATTTACTCAGAATAAAGGAAAAAATTTTAAAATCTGGAAATCTGGAAATCGACTAAAAAGAAATACCTTTCAAAAAATATACGTTCGGTCAACATCGGGATAAAACGGTAGAACAAAATATCAGTCACAAGAAATCGCCTATTAATATTATAGATACCGTTATTAAAATCTCTTACATCGCAATACCTAGTACTTAAGGCTCAAATTTGTATAGTTAAAATGCAAACAAGTAAGAAAATAATAGTCGATCTAGGTCGACTATAAGTTATCGTATACCATGCGTTTAGAGACCCCATCTCTTAGGTCCTACCAATTAGATATAGAAAATAAGCATAAACCAAATTTGAAAGACATTGTTATTAATTTTGTTGCCTTCGGATATAAAAATGTTGATATTGGATGCTATATTTATATGGGGACTATGTCGAAAAATGGACCGATCCTTACTGTATTTGGTGAGGTCACTTGTTTTTTGCATAAACATATACAAATCTGTGCAATATTTTTGTTTTTGAATAGATTTAAGTAAGATCGGGAATCAGCTTCATATGGGGGCTGCGACTAAGAATTGTCTATAGGGTTTATACTACTGTTTACTGATAAATGGACGTAATAAACATACACAAACCCAATTTTACCGAATATATATGATAATTTGGAATTATGGCAATTTTAGTCAATCTCATATGGGTCATTTGTATGGAGCCTAGGTCTGAACATGGACTGATTTTCACCAATTTCCATAGCGTTCATCTTATGAGCGATAGAAGCTAATGCACTAAATTTCATCAAAATATATTCATATTTGCGACCTGTAGTTTGAATACATGATTTACATGGACACACAGACGGACATCGCCAAATCGATTCAGAAAGTGATTCTAATGCAGTTTTCTTTTCTGACAAAAAATGTCGCCCTTTTTTTGCCCTTTTTTGGAAAAGTGTATTTTTTTATATATTCTGAATTAAGAGCAACCTTGTATTATATATCAATCGAAAGGTCTCAAAGTGCTGTGTTCATAAATACAAAAAAAATTATTATCCTCTTGGAAGTCATAGGGTGAAAATATTCAAAAAAGGGGAACGATGGGGAAATATTCTCCCACTATGACCTGAAAGAAGTCAATGGCTTGAATTTTTTGTGATTTATGAGAGCTCGACTTTGAGACCTTTCGATTGATATATAAGATAAGGTTGCTCTTAATTCAGAATATATAAAAAAATAAACTTTTCGAAAAAAGGGCAAAAAAAGGGCGACATTTTTTGTCAGAAAAGAAAACGGCATAGGTCGATCAGTATGATAAAGACTGTGGTCAAGGTCAAATATTTTTGGTAGTTACAAGCATCAGCACAAAGCCATTATACCATGACCACATAGTGGTATAGGGTATAAAAAGGCTTTGTTTGACAAGGACAACATATTCCATTTAATTTTATTAAAAACCTTAGTGATAAACCAAATTCCACTAGGAAATGTACTAAGTGAATTTGAAAAAGGTCAAATTTTGAACTTTGTCAGAAAATGGTGTATCAAAAGCGGAAATTTCATTTTAAATCAGCAGAAGCCGAAAGGCTGTTTATAATTATTTGAAAAAATATAGAATATATATGATAAAAACCATGAGTTATCATTATTTTGAATACAGCAAACAACAGCACTAAAAGCTGCACCCAACTTGCTGGATGCGTTTCTAACAAAGTGTGTAAATTACCATTACGAATGTTTTTAACTCTTCCACACATATTCAAAGACAAAGAATGAAGAAAATTCTTCGTCTGTCGAAACGCCACATTAACGCAAGGTTGGAATTTTTCAAAATTAATATGAGTACAAATTGGTCAAATGTAAGTTGTTTAATGTTGTCTTAGAAAATAATTAATTTTTTAAGATAATTTTATCAGATGAAAAATATTTATTTTAAAAATAATTTTGTGAATTACTTTAATGCAATTTATTGTCATTTGGATGTAGCAAATATAGAAAAAAGATATATTTTCCAGCAATACAATGCTGCCTGTCATTACATTATAATTCACAAAAGAATGGTTAAGCTTGACTGATGTCGATGCTTTCGAATGGCCTGCAAAATGCTGATTATTAACTTCATCGCAATTCGGTTGGCCATAATTTCGGTAGCTACTATAAATCAAATTTCTTTGTTTATGTAAAGGATCTTATATAGTCCAAAAGTTAAACTATAATATAGAATCGTAAGTTGATCAGGGATACTAACATTAATTTTCTTTTTCTAAAAATAAAAATTTGCTTTATGTTTACTTTATTTTGTCGCCAGAATTTAAATAAAAATATACACTCCTGAAGAAGTCTGAAAAAAAGCAGACGAAACGTTGGGTGAAAAATGAAAATAAATTGATCTTTTTATTTACACCAAATTTGACCATCATTAGCCCGTAAGGAAACTCCTTTTTACAACAATAGTTAAACTATGTACTTTACTCAAATGATGCCGAATGTATTTTCGATGTTTTGATATAAGCAACGGACCAAGTTTTTAATATCATATACCACACACCATATAGAAGTTTTTTTTTTACAATAAATATATATATATTTTTTTTTTTGAGAAATGATCAGAGCATGATTTGCTAAAATTTAAAGGAAAAAAGTCTAAATCTTATTGCATGTATGAGTATGATACCCCTAAACATACATACATTATGTAGCAAACAGTCAGCTTATTGCCTATAGGCGCACAAGCACTGTATATGTATGCATGTACAGGGCTTATTTATGGTTTTTTTTTTTTTTTTTTTGTGGTGTTTATGATGGTGGTATTGGTTGGTGGCTCGTTTCTACTTTGATTAGTTTCTATTCTTAGTATTTGTTATAATAGAGTTTACTTTCTCTAATGCCTTGTTTTCAACTATACATACATATATGTATAATAAAATAATAAATAGAAAAATTCAACCGAACCCTAATCTATTGTAATCGCCTGTATTTGTTGGATAAACGAAAAGCCCCAATATCAGAAAAACGCGTGTTTTTATTTATCTAGTAGATTTATCGTTAGCCATATCCATTACTTATTGTTGATTATAACAATTTTGTTTTTTCAATGTATGTACGTATGTGTGGACAAACAAAATTGTATAAATATGTATATTTTTGTAATGTTATGTTTGTATATGTTAAATGAATGTACAGCTGTGGTCATTAATATAGTAGCATCTGTGTATTTTTCAACATTTTTGTATGGAAACTTTCATCCGCCAAAGGTGAAAAAAAGTGGCTTCAAAAAGTTCGCATAGAAAATATATCACAAATTAATGATATGATGTTGTTTTATTAAAACATTCTTCAGAACTATAATTTCACTAACAAAATAAATATTGTGCCCAAAAAAACTTATCCACACTTTTTTCGGCCAAAACTTATCCTGTGTCCAATGAATTATTATTTTTTGAGTTACGATAGCTTTTAAAAATATGTTAAAATGGACAGCGAAAAAAAGTACTTGAAAAAATAATTAAAATTTTTTAAAAAAAGAAAATCCTGTCGAAAAAAAGGAAAACATCTCAAGGCTCATCGTGACACTGTTACAAAAGCTATTAAACAGTATAAGGAAGACTTAAACATTGAACGAAAACCTGGACAAACAGAAAAAAAGGTCTAACAGATAATGGTAAGGCAAAAGAAGTCGAACAACTCTTTCGAAGAGCGCCGAACACTTCTGGCGGAAAAGCAGCTCGTGTAATTAAATGTTCTGGTTTTTTTGTGTCCGGAGCTAATGCTGGGCTGAAGTCGTATAAAATTCACAAAGTTGCAGATCGCAATTAGGTCTAATTAAAAAAAAAAAAAAACTATGTGAGTCCGATCACAGTAAGCGCCATCTATGTATAGCAAGCAACTGCTATGGTTGTTATACTTGATGGTTGCAGTTGTTTGCTATACATTCATGGCGCTTTCTGTTGGTTTTTGAATCAGCTAAATAAATTTAAATCATAATCTTTGCGCCAATACACTTACATATACCTCACACCGATTTTCTCTTACGCTGTTTTTTTGATTGTATTGATTTTTACCCCCCTGAGCGCATAGATGTTTACACATCAAAAAAAAAAAAGAAATACACTTGTTGTGTGATGGATGATGAAACCTATGTTCTGGCAGACTTTTCACAACCTCCGGGTCAAGATTTTTATATGGCTGATGGATGAGATAATGTTCAGGAACAATATCGGACAAAAAAGCAGAAATGTATACAAAAACGGCTTTTGTCCTACCTAAAACAGCACAGAGTGCCTACATATTTCTGGCCCGATTTGGCATCATGCCACTACGGAAAAAAGGCCCTTGAGTGACAATGTAAACAATAATGTAAATTTTGTACCACGTGAGGCAAACCCACCCAACTGTCCAGAACTCTGACCGGTGAAGAGATATTGACCTCTCATAAAAAGGAATTAAAGAACACAGGAAAGTTATCCCTGGACACGACAGATTTCAAGCGTAATAGACCGCCGCACTGTGGCTTTGATTTCATTGGCCAAAAGTCCAGTTTTTTTTGTCACCGATTTTAAAAATTTTAACGCCATTTTGTAGCTAATATATCCAAATTAATGTAGCCAAAAAATTTGGTTAAACTATTGCTAATTGTGGACGCGCAATGAAGAAAGGAAACTGCAAAAATATATACAACCAAGTACCGATGGAGAAATATGTCTGCAACAGTTCACAAAATTCTTTATAATGCAGAAGATGTCAGTAAATATCATTTGGTGCCACTTGGAGATCTATCAGAGGAGGCTCAGGAAAAAAGGAATAAGTATTACAGATTTTATAGAGAGCACAATACTAGAAAAATTTCACAAAATTTCACAAATGAACATCTATTTAATATATTAATGACAACGTCAGATCCGATCATCTCCAGTATTCGAAATCAATGGAAAGTGGAACATCGGGATTTAGATGAAGAAGTCATAAAATTACTAAAGAACAGAAATAACACAGAACAAAATATGGAATATTTGAGTCAAAAATGAATAATAATTATAATTGCACGAATAATCATTATAAGTACGAAAAACATAGTATTAGTAAAAAACAATAATAAACAGAACCTCCCATTGTTACAAATGTTATTAAAATCTATTGCAGTTTTTATTTCTAAATGGTCTTTTTACCCATATATGTATGAAATGTTTTAATAAATAAGCAAGATTCAGAAAATAAAAACCCTTATTTTCATATCAAAATCAGAATCATTGCGCTAATGTTCAGCAGAGTTATTTTGCAAAATTAAAAAATTTGGCAGCAAAAAATGATAAATTTTTCTGTAGTAAGAAGTAGCAAAATATTAGACAATATTACTAACGTTTTTTTAAAGTGGAAATATTCTCTGAGTGTAAACAAATTTTCAAATTTCACATCAAAAAATTTTTAATTTTCCAGTTGATTTTACTTTTTTTTTTTGACAAATTTTTTTGAGTGCAAACATTAAAAAAATCCCATTATTACAAAAAATGCTTATAATTATTAAAATCCAAATTTGACATTTTTTAATAAACTAGCTGGACCCGGCAAACGTTGTTTTGCCCTCAATGAATTTTTATTTTAGTTAGAATCTGTATATACCTATATAAAATGTGTTACGAAGATCTCCAGATAATAAAATGAGAGCTACACCAAAAAATCTTTCATTGCCTTTCAAATCTTTTATCAAATCAAATCACAATGTTTGTGAGCCATGGTACATTCATCCCAAATAAAAATACTGCATTTTTGCAGAACTTTTGCCATACCGGAATGTTTTTTGATATTACAGACGGCATTCTCATTTTTTTGTACGTTTAACGGTGATTTGAGTGCTGAATGAGCTGTGCGGCCACCATGCAATAATGTAGCGGCTTTTTCCTTCTTTTTCGTTAGAATATTTATATATAAAAACGTTTGTGAGTTTATTTATTAAAATTCATATAAATTTGACAACTCATTATTTTTCGAACGACAGCGCCATCTACCGGGTCCAATAAAAAAATGTTTCTAACATACATATATGTACATTCTTAGTTTCATTAAAATCACACCATAAATAAGAATATTCGAAATAACTTTACCCAGCGCCACCTATCGGGTCCATTTATACATACAAAAATTTCTTATGACGAAACATACGTTCATTCTGAATTGCAGTCAAATCGCGCTGAAAGTAAAAATTTTTGTTTTTAACTTGACCCCAACGCCAGCTAGAGGGTTAAAACTAAAAAATAAAAACACAGAAGAGCTCGAACCGAACCTATGCTGGAAATCCTACCTCGACAGCTCTTATGGTTCCGGAGATCATTCGTTACAATCAAATGCATCAACGTTTTTATATATACGCCACGCCCCTTTGCCCACTAACAACTTTATATAGCTAAGGTCTTATTATTTCGCAAAAATATCCTTTTGTGAAAATTTCATGACGATCCTTCCAGTAGTTTAGAAGATATTACGATTTTTTATTTTTCTAAATAGGGTCGTGGTCCCGCCCACTTTTCTTCTTGTATGTATTTCTATTCATGCTAATACCATATGTACCAAATATGACTGCTGTAGGTAAAAAATTCCCGTGATATGACTTTTTCAAATTTTGGGTTATATGGGCGTGGCACCGCCCCTTTGTCCAATCAAAAATTTATATAGCATATTATTCCTTCCAGAGTCACAGTAACACGCTCTGAAAATTTCAGGAAGATCGGTTCTTTGGTTTGGCCTCCTATAAAGCACAAACAAACACACATTCATTTTTATATATATAGATAGATTGAAAGCAGAATAATTATGATTTAAGGTAAAATGGGGCGAAAAAGGGGGACTTGGTAATAAAAAAATGTATGGCTACCTTACCTGTAGATAAAAAGTGTATAAAACTTTAGATAAATACATATTACAAAAAAATTATTTTGTATAGCAAACATTGTTAGTGGTATATGTAAAAAAAAGGGGGCGGTGAAATGGGCGTGGTTCATAGTTATATGGCGACGTTAACAGTATTAAGAGCAATATACTACCAAATAAAAAAATCCGTTGGAAGGAACAAATTTGTACAGAGAAAAAAAAGTTTAAAACTTTCAAACAAAATTTGGCGTGAAAAGGGGCGTGAAAGGGGGCGTGGCGTAAGAAATGTTTATTTCTACCTCGCCTGGAGTATAATGTGTATACAATTTGAAGTAAATCTGTTAAAAACTATATGGGAGCAATTACATAATTTTAAAAAAGTGGGCGTAAAAGTGGGCGTGGTCAAAAAAAAGTACCCTATTAATCATGCCAGAGTCCCAGTTAAATGCTGTGAAAATTTCAGGAAGATCGGTCCAGAGGTTTGGTCTCCTATAAGGTACACACAAACAAACAAACAAACAAATAAACAAACACACATTCAATTTTATATATATATATAGATAAAAAAAAAATAAAAACCCATATTTAATGCTAAAAGTAAAAAAAAAAACAAGTAGAGTGTTACCCTCCACCTCGGTTTGAGTCTTGATAATAAATGTAAATGAAAAAGTAAACAATTTGTTAAACTTAATACCAAATTATTTCAGCAAATTCTTTGGGTTGGTTTTCTTCTTTTCTATTATTTCGGATTTATTTCGGTGTTTGCTTTTTGGTCATCGTAGTTGCTGATCGGCATGCATTTAGGTTATATACCTATATGCATGCGTTTCCGGTTATATGACATAACTTCACGTTTAATTTAGTTTTTGCTAATTAAATAGCTCGCCCTAACCTCCATTGCAAAGGTAATTGTTGTGTAGGGTGGCTATATGCATTAAATCGTGTTAATTGGAGATGGCTGTATAGTTTCTTTTAACTGGCCAAATATTTCTTCATTGCGGCCATATAGGTCGGATGGAGTAACAAAATAATAACCAAAAAAAAAAAAACTCTCAATTTTTTTAATAAAATTTTGCCATATTTGGAAAACATAGAGAATAAATTTATAATAATAAATATTCAAATTAGGGATGCCAAACGCAAAAAACCAAATGTCCCAAACATTTTAAATAAAATAATTTGTTCTCTTTATTTTCTGAAAAACTTCAAATTTTCATCCAAAAAAAATTGTGAAAATTTATATATAAAAAATAACATTCTCATCAAATTGCGTTTATTTATGTAACAGATTTTATGTTCGCAATTCTTAAATATCATTGGACGTTTTCTAAAATTCATGCAATTTAAACTAATGTTTTCTGTAATGCGATTCTGTAAATTTCAACGATCCGACAATCGCAAAATATATCGACAGCTATTGTTGTTTGCACTAAGGATTAAGTGATTCACTAAGTACATACATACATCTTAACGACAGTCGACAAATCTATTTTTCTATTTATTTAAATTGTAAACGAGTGGCATCTCTGTCAAAATAAGCGAAAAACACAAAGAAGAATAGAAAAAAACAAATTACTTCGTGTTTGACAGGATGATTTTATGTTTATGTTTAATATCTTTACTTTTTTACTAATATTTCTGTGTATTTATTTGAAAATGAAATAATGAATTGAATATGCTATTTAATTTTTTTATTTATATAAAAAAGATTTTTTAATAAAAGCAAAATATTTTCACTATTTTATGATTTTTATTTATGTATGACGACATTTCAACTTAAAAATTTAAGTTTTTATCGATTGAATAAACAACACAAAAATGGTTGTCGTTTAGATAACAACAACAGCTGACTTTAACAATAGCGAATATCGTTTAAAAATTTTACTCATAATTTTGCAATTTTCTTTTTTTAAAGATTCGACTATCGTTAAAAGAAGTTACTGAATCGCAGTACTGAAAAGCTATTAATTTCTCCTGAATGTCAATATTTTTTTAAATGTAAAAATTTTTTAAATATAAACACAGGTATTTGGTGTTTTTTTTTTTTTTGGAATTTCAATTTGTGTTTAACGAATAAAATTTATATATTAAAGATGCAATTGATGTTTTCTAAATTTAAAATTATAATTTCCGACGTTTTGATATGATTTTCTGAAATTCAATTAATTGTAATTTATAATTGGAAATTTTTAATTCCAGTTTTTAGAATTGATATTTTCTTAAATTTGAATGGAAAATTTTAAAAGTGCAATTTTGTTTTTATGTGAATAATAATGCTTTAGTAATTATAAACAATTTTTAAAAATTAGATGTAATCGCAATCAGATATTTTGTAGGTAAAGCAGAATAATAATTCTATATAACTATGTAGAACTGTTTTGAAAGCAAAAAGCTCATTGATGAACTCGGTAACTCTATTTTGTAAAGACAACAAAAAGTTAATATGCCAAACTTATGTTCATATTTGTAAAAGAATAATGAAAATAGGTATGAAATAAAAGACCAGCCCGTGTATACTCTTAACATTGTTCTGTATGATATCCAGTTGAAAATATTAACATTCATGTTAAAATGGAAATAACTATTGCAAAGCTAATTAGAACAAACAAAAATTGTGGCGCCATCTACTGTGGCATATTCACGCTGAGCAAAATGAAGTGACACTCTGTTAATGCAAAAGAAATGTATTTTCCCCACAACAAAATATTGCAGAATTTTATGTAAATAAAATAATATACCGACTTATTTCTAACATGCAGTTGTTATGGATATACATATATAAAATATATGTGTATTATTTGTATTATTTGTATTATTATTTAATATGTTTATATAAATTTATAAATAAATTTATACATAAAATTTTTTTTTGCTATATTTACATTGTTTTTTTTTTATTAACAACTGGGTATTTTAGCATTATTTGCTTTAGATGTTGGTGAATTTTTACTCCCTTTATATTAACTCGTAGTGTCTGCTTGTCGAAAACATTTTGGATCGATTTTAACCAATTTCCCGTGAGCCATTCGATCTGAAATTTTGCAGGCAGGCTCGTGGTAATAAGAGAAATGATCTAACAAATTTTTGGAGTGATGCCAAAACAATGGAAACTTTTAAATTTTTCTACCAGAGTTAATAAAAAAATGTACAAAGGGTTAGTTTTTATTATATTATTACCACAACGACCACAAAAACAACAAGTCCAGCTATGACAACAACACAACATTTAAAATAACAACAAGAACAATATAGAAACATATTTTTAATTTTTTTTTTTACTTTTTCAGAGATATCCCTGGACCTGTTCCACCGATTTTAACGATTTCGGAATTAGAAATCTTCCCATGAATTTGTTGAATCATTCTCACTAAAAATGATTACTGTAGCTGCACTATTCAGGGCGTGATCGTGACAAGAACAACATAGAAAATTATATTTTTTCAAGACTTTTTTTAGTTCCTCATTCAAATCTCGGGCCCAAATCGACCGATTTGGACGATTTTAAATAGCAAACTTTTCAGGATGTTAATGAATCATTTTTTATGTCAACGAGCACCCTAACTGCCCGATTGATGCCGTCATCGTGATTTCCACAGACGGACATCGCTATATCAACTCCGGTTGTTATAAGGATCACAAATATATATATTTTATGGCGTCCAAAATTTTTTTTCTAATTATTACAAACGGAATGACAAACTTATATATACCCTCTGCACACTGGAGTGGAGGGTATAAAAATGAAATGTTCAATTTTAACCTACAATTTCTTAAAAAGTACTCAATCAATTTTAATGAATTAAAAGACTCAAGTTCAACTAAATATCTACCCACTAGAAAAAGAATTACAGAAATATTTTGATCGGTTCAAAAGTTACAGAATTTTGGCCAATTAATGTGAACAGCAACATTGTGTGTGTGTGTCTAATTTTTGTTTGTTTTTTAATTGAGTTTTTTTTCTACCAAAGCTTTTTATTTGCAAATCAGAAACCAACAAAAATAATTTGGGAATTGATTTGATACATATGAAATTAATTTGCGAATTAAATATAAATATCAATTATTTAATCGATTTAAAGTTGTTTTAATACAAATTGAATAAATCAAATCTTTGATTGTTTGATTATTATTTTCTTTTCTCTTGTATCAATACACACACAAAAGAAAAAATCATACCCAACTTCTTATTTTTTGTTTTTGTTTTTAATAAGCTGAAAATAATCACTAGTGTTGCCAGATAATTTCTAGAAATAATTACCACGTTGACAAAAAAATTGCCATTATTGGCAAATCAGTTTGAGAGAATCAGTATAGGAAAATAAAGAACTTCAAAGAATAATTATTTCGAATGAATTTCATAAAAATTTATCAAATTTTATATATACCGCATGTATTAATTTTTTAGCAGTAACAGAGACTTAAAAAAATCGATTGAATTTAATGAATTTGTCTCATTAAGTATAATCAATAATATTTTACATTAATGCGAATGTATTCGATTCGTAGTCATTCGATTTATAAATTTGGTAATTGAATAATTATTAATTTTTTAATGATTGGTAAATTTAAAAAAATAGCATTTTTATTTTTTCTTGTGTATGTAGGTTGAAATTTTCAAGTTTCTACTAAAACTATTAACACTTTAATTCCAATGCCATTCCAAAACTATCTTAAATTTATTTATATATATTTCTAAAAAATAAATCCCATAGTATTAGAATAAACGAAAAATCTGTTATTTTATAGATTTTTTATAAAACCATCAAATCCATTAGATGCTATTCTGGAATGTAACAAAGACCTTTTTCCAAATGTGTTTGTTCTTTTACACATATTGACTGTTATACCAGTGAAGACTGCATCAGCCGCGAGGAGTTTTTCTACATTAAAAAGAATCATACTTGAGAAATTCTATGGGCGAAGAAAGACTTGCTTTCCTTGTGCTTATGTCCGTATATCGCGAAAAGATAGAACCAGAAAAAATTGTTGACAGTTTTATGTCAACAAATCGCCGAATCAACTTTTAAGTTTAATTTTAAATATATTTTTAGATCTCAACAATGTGATTATTTATTTTAAAAATAAAATTGATACTTTGGCTCCATCATACTATATTGTAATGTTTATACATCATTAGAAAGAAACTTTTTTTACAAACTACAAATTTTTAAGCAAAAATATTTGGGCCCCCCAAAATGAAATCCACGGTACGCCACTGCTTACAAATATAATGCAACCAAAGGTCTGCCAAAGAGATGTTTTAACGTTGTCGAATAATTTTGTTATTCTACCTGAAGAACAAATTTTGTTATAATTAAATTTAAATAACAAGATATGTTTATATATTTAAATAAAAATAAATAATTAAATTTTTGTAATTTTTTCTTATTTGGTATTATTTTTTTTTTTTAATTTTGGTTGGAGAGATGACCGACAATTTAGGTTTGTGTAAAAATCGAATAAAAATTGATTACGGTTTGGTTGATAATTGACTCATTAAGATTGACAGTGCAGTATATTTTATTAATATCTGATAAGTTGTTTAGAAGATAGATATAGCTACTTTTATTTTAAATGGAAGTTCTTTAAACGTAGGCAATAGACATTTTTTTTTTAACTTTGACGGATGAAAGTTTACACACAAAATTTAGAAAAATACACAGATGCTACTATTTTAATGACCGCAACTGTATGTATGTATAGATAAATAAATATTTTTATAGATTACTGACAGTAAATATGTGTATGATAAACATTCTATTTAGAAAAAGGTTTTCTTTTTGCATACTTGATTAACATAATTCAAGGGAATGATATATTATTAAAATTATTTCATATATTCTTTTTTTGCCTATAAAACCGTTTTACAAAAGATTTAGTTTCAATTTGACTTTCAAAACAGAAAAAAGCAATTGTATTTCAGAAAACATCAATTGAGTTTCAGAAATTATCAATTGCATTTCAAAGAACTTCTATTGATTTTGAGATATGAACAATTGGTTTTCACAAAACATCAGGTGATCTTCAAAAAGTATTCATTGTACTTCAGAAAGTATCAAATGTCTTTTAAACAAGTAAGAGTGTTAAATTCGGCTATGCCGAATCATTGATTCCCTACACCTGGGTTTACATTAATATCTGGACTTATTGCACTATATAATAAATGTGAACAAAATATTTGAAAAATTATAAACAGACACACTCATTTTTTTAACATTTTTTAGAAGAGAGTCCATATATTAGGCCAAATCTTGGCATAAACATGCACGATTACCCCATATTAAATCATCTTAAGTTTATCCAGCTAAATGGTTTATTTTGTAAATGAGGGTGATTTCAACAAACAGACAGACGGATATCGAATATCGACTGGAATTGTTGTAGATAAGTATCAAGAATGTATACACTTTATGGGGTCGAAAAATTATTTTTTCGATGCGTTACAAAAGGAATGACAAACTAATATATCTTTTGAACACTGGTGTGGAGGATATAAAAATTGACAAATGTATTTCAGAAAGTGTCAAATATATTTCAGAAATCAACAAATGTATTTCTGAAATTATCAAATGTATTTCAGAAAACATCAAATGCATTACAGAAATTTTCAAATGTATTTCAGAAAATATAAAATGAATTTCAGAAATTTTCAAATGTATTTCAGAAAATATCTGTTGAATTTCTGATAAATGAAATGTAATGAAAAATTATATTCATAACAGCAAAAATTAGAAAAGGAATCATCTAAGAAAGTGATGGTTGCTCTGGACCGACTATGTGATGCTCTGTACCAGGAGTTTCAAGAAAGATGTTACGTCATAATTGGATAGAGCAAATAAACAAATCCAAATTTAAATTAAATTTTTTATGAATTTGTGGCCTGCACATATGAAAAAGTTCATATCAGATGCTATTTTTATATGGTGCATAGTCCGAAAATTTTAGAAAAATCTATGAAATAGAGAGACATACCGATCGTCTCAGAATAACCTTTTGGTAGCTACAAACATCAGCACTAGCCCATTATAGCCTGACCACAAGGCGGTAATGGCATACAAAAAAGTAGGTAAAAGAAAATGTTAAAGGTATTTTCTTGTCGCAATCGAAAATGTTTTGTTTCCCAGCAAAAACTACCACTACCAAGAAATGTTGCATGCAGCCTTTAGCATTATTACTACTTATAAATTTTAATTTTTATCAAGTATAATTACACAAGATGTCCCACAAAGGAGGCGCCCATGCTTACAAGCACGCTAACGGAATAAAAGACAACAACTAAGAATATGTGGACCCTCAAATAAGTATTCAAAAATAAAAATCTATAATATTAATAAGCTAGGCAATTTCTTGTGACCGATGTTTTGTTCTACCGTTTTATCGCGATTTCGATCAAACGTATATTATTTGAAAGGTATTTCTTTTTAAACGTTTTGCAGATTTACAGATTTTTTAATTTTTTCCTTTATTTTGAGTAAATTGCATTTAAAGTTGCCACTAACACACACATAAAATTATACATATGCTATGTGTGTTTAGTTAAATTTGTTAATGTGTTTGTTAATGAGTTTGTTATCTGCATTCACAATAATAATAAACCATAAAAGTGTTGGTTTGTGAATTGGCTAAGTTGAAAAATAGAGCTGCCTAGAAATTGCACTCGAATTTCGAGCGCTGGAATCTGCTAGTAATAAAAGGTTGATGGGATATTTTAACCAGCAACCTTCAAACTTCGAATAAGGAGTGACATCAAAAAAGTCTTAACACTAGTTTTTCCTCTTTAACTTTTTGGGCAAAAAAATATGTCATTTGTTGCTAGTGTGATTAAAGTGAACGATAAAATAAAAGTCAGTGCTAAAATTATTAAATATTTTCAACGAATTCCAAATTGATCCTACACAAAGTTAGCCAAAGAATCAAAGATGTCGCGTCAAAATATTTCTAATATTATTAAAAATAATCAGAAGAATTTGACGATTGAGAGTAAACAAGGTTCGGGAAGAAAGAAAGGTCCACATGATGTCCTTAAGGCCAAGAAAATAGAAAGCATATTGAAAAGAAATGTTCTAGATAGAAACGCTGTATAAAATGTAGAGGCCAAAAACAGAGTATGGAAATTGAAATCATGTTTCATAAAAAAATACTCCTGCTGCAAACGTATGTAGTTTCAAAGCAGACAAAATTTCCAAAAAAAGAAAGCTGGTATGGCAGGCAATATGTAGTTGCGACAAAAGAAGCAAGTTATTTGTTGCAACGGGCTCTATAAATGCCGAAATTTATATTAAGGAGTGTTTGCAAAAAAGGAGTCTTTTTCCATTAGCCAACAAAATGTGTCCAAATATTTTTGGCTGCGGTAAGAAATCTCTTGAGTGGTACAAGAATAACTTGGTTTTTGTAACGGGTGTTTTTTACAGTTATAGAACTTTAAATTAAAATAAAGCATAGAAAAATATTTTTAATCTATATATTAATATGTGAAGGTAAATTTTTAGTTCCCTTTTTAAGCAATATGCGGGAACGGAGGAGTGTGAAAATTGGCATAGTTACAGTTCATATGGAGGTGAAGCTGAGAATGATAAAATTTATGTTTAATCTGTCTTAGATATGTATTAAATTAAATAAAATAAAATATTTATAATAATTCGTTACACCCTGTTAATGCGAAGGATTTAAATTATATATCAGATGCTCTGTGTTGAATAGTGCATTGCTAAAATTGATTAACATACCTTTAGGCTAATTTAAATATTCATAAATTTTTTATATACATATATAGATTAAAAAAACATTGGAAGACAAAAATTGAATGAAAAAATAATATTTCCTAGAATTTGCACTCGAATTTTGAGTGCTGGGCTATACTAGTATCAATTAAACTGGCTTTATTGGATTGATAACTTTATGCCACTAATGTTTGAATATGATTTGGGCCATCTGGCTGCCACGGCTGGCGCGTACACAACGCAGTTTGGAACTCTTAATTTTCATATACTTTTCTCAGAATTTGCGGCCGTAATCGCCAATAACTCGTCAATTGTTGATTCCCAGGTGTTCAATTGTCTCTGGTTTACCGACGTAGACGAGTGCAAATAATCTAATGGTGTTAAAATAGACGATATTGGTTGCCAATTAACAGGAACATTACGTGAAATTATTGGTTCATGAAATGAGTAAATTAATTGTAGCGTGCGCCGTGTGGCATGTGGCTCCGTCCTGTTGGAACCACATGTCAGCAAGATTAATGTCAATTAATTGAGGTACGAAAAAAAATTTCATTTCACCGTTGACAACGACTCATCGGCACATAAAGCGCTCCAAACAGTTATTTTCTGTAGATGTAATTAATGGCTATTGGATAAAAGCTTGTGTATTACCTCCACTCTCAATGCGACAATTTTTCTTATTTACGTACCCATTCAATCAAAAATTACCTTTATCGCTGAACAAAATTTTGTATGGAAACTCAAAATCAACATAAATTTGTGCTCCAGCCCATTGACCGAATTGGTGGCGCACACTATACCCGTATGTACAAGTTGAATCTTAAAAGCTCTTAAATAAAGATTCTTTCGTAAAATTTTCCATAAAGTGGATGAACATCTCCCCAATATTCAGATAATGGCTCTTAATTAATCAATGTGGATATCGTCAATGCTTTGCTGTACAGCGGCTACAACTTGTTCGGTGTGCACTTTTTGGCGTCTTACGGGATTCACATTATTATTAAGATAGTGACCACTATTATAAACAGTCTTCTAAGGATTCTAACCAATAAGGGTTTCCAACCTGTCTGCTACGCAGACGATGTAGCGATACTGTTAAGGGGGAAAGATCCTAGAAATTTATGTAGGAGGGCATCGGATGCACTCGAAATAGCATACGATTGGGCACAACCAAGGGGATTAAATGTGAACCCGGAAAAGACTGAAATATGCCTCTTTACTAGGAAGACGAGAATAGTCGAATTCGATGAACCCCGCTTCCAGGGCAAAACGATTAGAATCACACAAACGGTGAAATACCTTGGGGTGATTCTCGACAAAAAGCTCACTTGGAAGGACCATATTGAGAGCAAAGTCACGAAGGCTCACCGGATATGGGCCATTTGCAGAAGAGCTATAGGTTCAAAATGGGGTTTAAACCCGAGGATTACTCATTGGCTTTACACAAGCGTCGTTAGACCAATTCTAACCTACGCATCCGTAGTCACATGGACATCAATGAACAGGAAATGCTTTATTAAACCATTCCAAATAATACAACGCCTCTGCTGCATAGGAATCAGCGGCGCAATACGGACTACATCTACGAGGGCTTTAGGGACGATTCTATCTATACACCCGATCGAGATTAGAATTAAATATGAGGCAGCTCTGACCATGTTACGACTAAGAGTAACAGGGGAATACATCTCCGACCATATGACCAGACACCAAACAATATTGGACCAGATACCGGAATTCAACACAATGGATTTTAGCTGTGATAGAATCGCGGAAGTGTCGACAAATATACCTTGCAGTATAAGGATACCTGACAGGGAAAGCTGGTTGAACGAAAATTTTCTACGAAACCTTCCAGGGTCACACTACTACACAGACGGATCTAGTCTGCATGGTAGGACTGGTATAGGTTTCTACGATGAGGACCGTTCCAATGGTCCGCAACTCTGTCTTTCAGGCCGAAGTGGTCGCGATAACGGAATGCATAAGTTCTATTGACGTACGGGCAATCCCAAGCCCCGGAGACGTGAAAATATTTTCGGACAGTTTAGCGGCTATCAGGGCGATATCCTCGAACAAAACTAGATCAAGGACTGTCCTCAGATGTAAGGAAGAAATTGTAAACTTCACTACAAGAGGCAGACTTGAAATCATTTGGATCCCAGGACACAGTGGTATAATGGGAAACGAGATTGCAGATGAACTGGCCAGGAAGGGTTCTTTCCTGGAGGGTGTCAATTTGGAAAACCCAATACCTTTCCAGGCTCTCAAATTGAAACTATCGGAGTGGGCAACTAATTCACATACTTCAATTTGGGAGGAAACTGACGTGGGTAAGGCTACGAAGATACTATGGGGCTCTCCAAACACTTCGAAGACTAAGGAAATCCTTAGTCTAAATAGAAAGGAACTGAGTAGGATTATTGGCATCCTCACTGGACACTCTGAACTGAGGGCTCATCTATACCGTCTAGGACGGGCAGAATCGGCCACATGCAGAGCTTGTGGAGAGGATGACGTGACCCTAGAACACTACCTTTGTTACTGTCCTACATTTGCCGGAACAAGGGTCAGAAATTTATCCAACGAAAACATACAGGCCTAGCGGCTCTTAGGGGGACACGCTGGAAAGCACTCAGGAGATTTGCTATCGAGACCGAACTCCTAAGTTAAATAAAGAGTAGATTAACGGATGAGCACGAGGATGTAGAGCGCACAACAAGCCGACTTTCTGGCTTAAGTGTATATCCGGGTAAAACGGATATGAGCTATGTGTATACATGGCTCCTCTTTTTCAACCTAACCTAACCTAACCTAAGATCCATAATTATTCGATTTAGCCGCTCTGATGAACGATTATGACTACCAATAAATGGGCGAAGTGCACAATAAGTTTGCTATAGGGTAAAGTATTTTTGCGATTTTTTTCAGATTTTTCGGAAGATGTTTAGAGGTCGCTAAAGTCGAATTTTATCCAAAAATCGGGTTTTCCCGGACATTTTTTAGTTTTATTTATTACTTGGCCCATAACCACGATATTCTTTGTTACGAAATCAATATTTTAAAAGAAAAATGTTGAAAATTTACTTTTCTGTGTAAAAATCATTAATTTCGGTATTTTTTTTTTTTTTTGCTCATTTGGGTCCCCTTAATGACATTTTTTCGTAAATTTTGCATAAATTTTGAAAGTAACACTTTGCAACTTTTAAAGAGTTATACTTTCCCAAGTAAAGAGTTATACTTTCCCAATATAACAAACTAAATATAGAACATCTTTTATTGTTTTAAAGTAATGCAGAAGATAATGTGTGCATTTTTCGTTTGTCAATTGTTTGTATGTAATGCATACAAGTAAATATGATGATGTCAAGTAAAGTAAATTATTAGAAGATGTCAATATCAAGTTTTAACTGGGTTGGAATTATAAAATATTAAATTTGATTTTACAGAAAAATATCCAGAATTTGGTAAGAAAAATAGTGTAAAAGAGAAATTATTTTGATCTTCAATTCATTACAACTTTTACTATTTTTTTTTTTTGAAGTAGTAATAAATGCCATAAAAATGGTGAAAATAGTAAATTGTAGGAGGTAAATGAACACGACTATTGTCTATTTAAATTTCAAAATTATTCAAATATATTTCATCAGAATTTGTTTTAAATGTATTTTATATTATATTAAGTGCAGACAATTAAAAAGTTTAAAAAATGGCTTTAAACGAAAATTTTTAAGTTATCCTCTGACAATTATATAAAAAACATATCAATAATTTTTTAATTTCAAGTTTAAATTTTTTTTAGAAAACAGTTTAATTTAATTTTATAGCACTTGAAAATTTACATCTTACGAGTATTATAATTCTTACTTTAACCCTCTTATCAGAAACATTTTTTTTTTGTACTAAAAAGTTTAAACAGGAAGAGGTACTGGCGTGAAAATTAATACATAATTGGCAAATAGCAACATATATCAAACAAATATAGTGTGAATTTTTTGCGTCATTTTACACCTAACGGGTGATTTTTTAAGAGCTTGATAACTTTTTTAAAAAAAAAAACGCATAAAATTTGCAAAATCTCATCGGTTCTTTATTTGAAACGTTAGATTGGTCCATGACATTTACTTTTTGAAGATAATTTCATTTAAATGTTGACCGCGGCTGCGTCTTAGGTGGTCCATTCGGAAAGTCCAATTTTGGGCAACTTTTTCGAGCATTTCGGCCGGAATAGCCCGAATTTCTTCGGAAATGTTGTCTTCCAAAGCTGGAATAGTTGCTGGCTTATTTCTGTAGACTTTAGACTTGACGTAGCCCCACAAAAAATAGTCTAAAGGCGTCAAATCGCATGATCTTGGTGGCCAACTTACCGGTCCATTTCTTGAGATGAATTGTTCTCCGAAGTTTTCCCTCAAAATGGCCATAGAATCGCGAGCTGTGTGGCATGTAGCGCCATCTTGTTGAAACCACATGTCAACCAAGTTCAGTTCTTCCATTTTTGGCAACAAAAAGTTTGTTAGCATCGAACGATAGCGATCGCCATTCACCGTAACGTTGCGTCCAACAGCATCTTTGAAAAAATACGGTCCAATGATTCCACCAGCGTACAAACCACACCAAACAGTGCATTTTTCGGGATGCATGGGCAGTTCTTGAACGGCTTCTGGTTGCTCTTCACTCCAAATACGGCAATTTTGCTTATTTACGAAGCCATTCAACCAGAAATGAGCCTCATCGCTGAACAAAATTTGTCGATAAAAAAGCGGATTTTCTGCCAACTTTTCTAGGGCCCATTCACTGAAAATTAGACGTTGTGGCAGATCGTTCGGCTTCAGTTCTTGCACGAGCTGTATTTTATACGGTTTTACACCAAGATCTTTGCGTAAAATCTTCCATGTGGTCGAATAACACAAACCCAATTGCTGCGAACGGCGACGAATCGACATTTCACGGTCTTCAGTAACACTCTCAGAAACAGACGCAATATTCTCTTCTGTACGCACTGTACGCATTCGTGTGGTTGGTTTAATGTCCAATAAAGTAAACTGAGTGCGAAACTTGGTCACAATCGCATTAATTGTTTGCTCACTTGGTCGATTATGTAGACCATAAATCGGACGTAAAGCGCGAAACACATTTCGAACCGAACACTGATTTTGGTAATAAAATTCAATGATTTGCAAGCGTTGCTCGTTAGTAAGTCTATTCATGATGAAATGTCAAAGCATACTGAGCATCTTTCTCTTTGACACCATGTCTGAAATCCCACGTGATCTGTCAAATACTAATGCATGAAAATCCTAACCTCAAAAAAATCACCCGTTACATATACAGCAACAACCTATGTCAAAAAAAAAAGCAAAACAAAAAAACTTCCAAAATATGAATGGTTGTTGAGGGGTTTCAGTTAATTACTCAAGATAAGATGTCTGGTATTGGGCATCGAAATTACTAATACACGTGTTGTTTCTATTATGAAATTTAGATATTTAATTTCATGGCATTTAATTTCAAAACAATCTTCATTTAATTGTTAATTAAAGTTTGTAAAATTATTGCCATTTAAAAAAAGTGAACCAAATGGACCGAAATTTATTGGAAACTGTCTAACTTTCATAATTCTTTTGACTCTCATTATAGTTAAAATTATCAATATCATAACTACGCTCATTGCAGATTCACTGATAAGCAACGATGATTTATGAAATCGATATAATCAAAACTACGCCATTTTCTAAGCCGAAAAACAGGCTATAATTTTTCTTGTATTTTATTTTTAATTGTTTTGTTCTCATCATCCCTCTAAGGCGTCTTACTAACTAGTAACTAGTTTAAAATGATAAAATTGTTTAATTTTGTAACAGAATTTAAAAAAATCTAAGATTTTCACTTACCAGTTTCATGATCAATAGTAAAGTTAATGCCAGCCCATTCATCTGCCAACTGATCATCATCATCGTTATCAATGTCTTTTGGATCATATTTTGACTACATTTAAATTAGACACAAAAAAAATTAATTAAAATTAAAATTCAAATTAAAAGAAATATGAAAACCAAAATGATTTGCAATGAACTGTTCAGCTGTAAAAATTATAACTTTATGATTGAATTAGCAAAACAGATGAGATAGATGGGTGAAATAAAAATTGTTTTTGGGATATTCTAATTTAAGCTGATTTAGTTTATTTCAATATCAAGAATTGGGGACGCAAAATCACGACTTTACTAGCAGCATTTAAGGCTTTTTTAAATTAGACTCGGCTAGGATGTAGTCTAGATAAATATAAATCTTTATTACTTTTGACTGTGACGTTTTCACCAAAGTTGTAACGATTGTTTAAAAAGGTGGATGATCTCTAGCATATTATTCATATTCATAACAAATAATCATACGAACATGAAATATGAGAAATGTACGTACATTTAAGGAGACAAAACAGAGTAACAAATGATGAAAAATTTCCTTTTCTCTCTTAAGATGTAGAAACATCAAATCTGATTCTTCGTGTTATACAAATATCAAGGAGAAATATATAGAAATTTGGAAAGGAAATTGCTAAACAAATAACTCCAGAATTATCCTTTATTAATCAGTAATTTTTTTAAACTACCATTTTTTAAAAAAGTATATTTTTATTAAGAAGTACTTTCTTATTAAAAAGTACCTTTTTAAAAAACACCATTTAATATAAAATAAGTTTTTATTAATAAGTATCTTTTATAAAGACGTACCCTTTATAGATGGTAAGTGCCTTATATAAAAAGTACTTTTTATAAAAAAGTGGTTTTAAAAACATAGTACCTTTTATAAAAAAGATACCTTTTATAAAAAAGAAGCTTATATAAAAAAGCAGCTTTTATAAAAAAAGTACCTTTTATAAAAAAGGACCTTTTATAAAAAAGTACCTTTTATAAAAAAGTAACTTTTATAAAAAAGTAGCTTATATAAAAAAGTACCTTTTATAAAAAAGTACCTTTTACAGAAAAGTATCTTTTATAGAAAAGTACCTTTTATAAAAAAGTACCTTTTACATAAAGGTCCCTTTTATAACAAAGTATCTTTTATAAAAAAGTACCTTTTATAAAAAAGAACCTTATATAAAAAAGTACCTTTTATAAAAAAATACCTTTTATAAAAAACTACCTTTTGTAAAAAAGTACCTTTTATAAAAAGTAGCTTTTACAAAAAGGTCCCTTTTATAACAAAATACCTTTTATAAAAAAGTCCCTTTTATTTAATTTCGTTTTATAACAAAATAACATTTTATAAGAAAAAGTACCGTTTATAGGAAAAAGTACCTTTTGTAAAAACTAACTTTTATAAAAATTACCTTTTACAAAAAATTACTTTTATAAAAAAGTGCCTTTTTAACTTTTATAAAGAAGTGCGTTTTCACTTTTTACAAAAAAGCACCTTTTATAAAATAGTTACTTTTATTAAGAAGTATTACATATATATTAAGTATTATATATATATTAAAATTCTGATATTTTCAAGAATAACCACGTATTTATTCCCATTTATTTATTTTTTGTCCATATGAGTTATTAATGCCAAATTGGTTATTTTGTCTTTTTTTCTACCAACACACAAACTAAATTTTATATTTCATACCGAGCCCGTAATTTCAAACAAAACGTTTTTTGGCGAAGCTAAAACTTTTTTTTTTTTTTTTTTTTGATTTTAGAAGATACGCGTTTATTGTAATTTTATATGATTATGATAATATAAATAAAATGCAAACAAAAAATTTTCCACAAAATATAAAACGAAAGCAAATGATTTATAAATTTGAAATGTTGAAGGCAAGTTCGTAAATATGAGATAATGATGAAATGATTTGGTTGCATAAATCAGACAGTCTTAATAAAATTTTAAACTTACATTGTCTAGTTTCAGGGCTTCTAAAGCTTTCAACTTTTCAATATCGTCATCATTGGCTAAAGATGATTGTAAAGCTTTAGCAGAAGAATCAGCATCTGCCAATTGGTCAGGAGTTAAACTATAGCCCAAATCGACATCTTGTTTCCACAAAACATCAACAATTTCGCTTTCCTATAAAGATTTTGCAATAGAGAAAAAACACCAACCACAACAAATCCAAATTCAAACACATATGGATAATATAAAGAAAAGAAATAGAAAAAATTGCGTGTTAAATTAAAGAAACATTAATATTTTTGTTACAAAAAAAGAGAACTGTAATTTGTTTTATTTTTTTTTTATATTAATTATCGAGAACATACTTCATAAATGTAATGTTTCATCTTGATATATTATTTGGAAGTAAAATTCAACGTAGACTTTTTAAAATTAAATTTTGTGTCTTTTACATCGGGTTTTTTTATATATTTTTTTTTTTTTTTTGTAAACTATTTTTTTTTTTTTTTTAATAATAATTAGTTAACAATATTTATATTAAGAAACGTCTTTATTTGTGTATTGCTTTGGAGAGACTACTTTTCTTTTAATCGCAACTCTCTCCATTTTGCAAGTTTTTCCATTTAAAGACCGTATGCAACGAGTAGAATAGTAGTATGGAACAAAAACAAGCGAATTAATGTTTTTAACACAATTTTGCGAATGTTTACTTGCTTTCTTTTTATTTGTTTTTAGCTATAATTTTTTATTATAATTTTTAATTTTATTTCAGTTTTTATTTTATTTTTTCTTATGTCTGATAAGACATAAGTGTCAAAACGTAGATAAGATTCATATTTCTTTTCAATTTCAGATAATGGATACTGGTTGTATTTGGCACCCCACTGTTGAATGTGTTTTTAATGAGTAATTTCTACTACAAATCTGCTGAGCAGTCTGTTTAACACGTTGTTTATAAAAAAAAAAATTAATAATAAAAATAATAATATAAATATATTTTAATCAATTATCTAAATTTTCCAAGTACTGAAAATTTAAAAAGGTATTATATTTTGATATTGCTCGAATAATTATTGAAATGCCACCCTTATTTGGTAGGGTCATCACATATGTACCACATATGGGCAATTCCATGGTAACTTACGTTACATTTAGACAAATTTTTTGGTATTCGGTGCCTCATTGCAAACAAACACTGTCATATTAATAGTGTGGTAACTTGCGTTACAATAAAAGGGAATGGCATATATTTGAAATTGGCTTGAAGGCAAAATTCTGTTCTATTGAAACTTTTCATTTCTGCTATGTTCAGCAATTTCTTTTAATAGATTTAAAGATTGTATATTCTATATAATCTATAATATTAATACGCTAGGCGATTTCTTGTTACCGATATTTTGTTCTATCGTTTTATCCTGATTTTGACCAAACGTATATTATTTGAAAGGTATTTCTGTTTAGCTGTTCACCAGATTTACCCATTTTTTAATTTTTTCGTTTATTTTGAGTAAATTGCATTTAAAGTTGCTACTAACATAAAATTATACACATGCTATGTGTGTATTTATTAAATTAGTTAATGTGTTTGTTAATGAGTTTGTTACCGCCATTCACAATAATAATAAACCAACGAAGTGTTGGTTTGTGAATTGGCTAAGTTGAGAAATAAAGTTGCCCAGAAATTGCACTCGAATTTCGAGCGCTGGAATCTGCTAGTATTAATATAATATTTTTTATTGGGTAACTTACGTTACAGTAATTTACATTACAAAATTCACCTTGAATTTTTTTTATACCCTATACCACTATGTGGTCAGGGACAACAACATTAATAACAATGCCACTAAAATTTGGTTTATGCATATTTTCTATATCCAATTAGTTGACTATCTGCTAGGCTCAACTAATTGGGTCTCTAAACGCATGTTATAGGGTATCATATAGTCGGTCTAGACCGAGTATAATTTTCTTACTTGTTTTGTTACAATTAAGTACAAATGGAAATAAAGCTAATTTTAATCAATATAATGCAAGTAAGCAAAATTAAACATTGTTGCATTCACAGACTAATCAGAAAAAAATTAATTAATTCTTATAATGGCCCGTGTTATTAACAAGTACAGGTGGTTCATTGATTCTCAACAATTGTAAGAACAAAATCTTACATTTTACTTAGGTAATTTATATTACACACATATGCCAGTAACTTACGTTACACATTTTAATTTTCACAGATAAAAAAATTTTAATATTTAAAAGTTATATTTGCTGTTTGCTTAGTTATACTTATAAGTAATAAAATATTATATTGATCACACTGTATTGCCTTTTCATTTATCTCATATGATGGTAACTTACGTTACATGTAACAATATATCTTTTTAAAATGTTTATAATTTAGTTTAGTTTAACTAGAAAAACTTGTTTTATCACTGCACTTTATGTGTAATAATCAAAATTCATCACTTATAACATTTATTTAAAGAAAAATAATGTAACTTCATTAAAACTTGACCATGTGCTACATAAAATCAAAATGTCAACTTCAGTGTCCATCACTAAAAAACTTAATTCTTGAAAAAAATAATTATAAACCTGAAACTTCTTATTTTCCCAAATCAAAATATAAACATAAATAGTCACATTACTTTTATTTAAAATTTTCATCATTTTTCCCTACAAGCATGGAATCGCCCATATTAGGTTTTTAGACAGATTACAGTAAATATTGATATAATTGTAAAGTATAGAAACGATAAGTATCTACTCCAGTATTTTTTCGAGTACCACTAGGAAAAACTTAAAATACAGTGATTCACAGTGAAAATGGTCCGCCTGTGATCAAACAAAAAGTCTAATAAAGAAATAAGGAGTGAGATCGAAAAAACCTTAACACATGTTTTTCCTCTAAACTTTTTTCGAAAGCATTCTTGAAGTTTTCTTAAAAAAGTATGTCAGTTATTATGTTTAATAAGAACCGTTTTCATATGTTATTAGTTTCATTAAAATGAGTGATGAAATAAAAGAACGTGCTAAAATTATTAAGTATTTTCGACAAAATCCAACTAAGTTCTACAAAGAGTTGGCCAAAGAATGAAAGATCTGCCGTCAAACTGTTTAAAATGTTATTAGAAAGAATCAGGAGAATTTGAGCAATGATAGCAAACGTGGTTCGGGAAGAAAGAAAGGTCCACAAGATGTTTTTAAGGCCAAGAAAATACAAAGTATATTGAAAAGAGCTCCCAACACATCCATTAGAAAAGCAGTCTGGTTAGCTCAGTGCTCAGACAATTTGGTGCGAGAGTCAAAAAAGTTCCAGACAGGAACGCTGCAAAAAATGAAGAGGTCAAAAACATAGCACGGAAATTGAAATTATGTTTCAAAAATTTTCATAATGTACTAGCAGATTTTTCACGGCTTCAGGGTCAAAATTCTTAAGTTGCTAATGGTCAAAGATAAGTTTAGGACCCAAAAGCAGACGAAACGTGCAAAAAGTTCCCAGTATGGCAAACAATATGCAGTTGCGGCAAAAGAAGCAAGTCATTTCATACAACGAGCTCCATAAATATAGAGTATATTACATTTTTAACATTAAGCGAAATATGAGAAAAATCATGTCATAGTGAAATTGGCCCACAATGCAGAGCTACGTTAGGTTAGGTTGGAAGTGGCTGCTGATCCAAGGACCAGCACACTTAGACTCTGGGGTCCATTGTGATACCACGGGACGAATGGGTGTTCCCCTCAGTCCCCACCGAAGAACCAGTTCGAGCTTCTGATGAAGCCCCTAAGATGTGAAATTTCCACGTTTGAGAGGTCAGAGAGATCGTGAAGAAACGGCGATCCCAATGTCCGTAATCTTGTTCTGGATAGCGCCGGGCAGTGGGAGAGGAAGTGTTCTACGCTCTCTAGCTCCTCCACATCCAAGCAGCTACGACAGAAATCATTTGAGGAGACCTTAAGGCGCTCAGCGTGTCTCCCTATAAGGCAGTTCCCAGTAACAACAGCAACTACCGTTGAGATCTCCCCACGGGGGAGTGATAATAGCGCATTTGTACGCTTTCAATTCAGAGCAGGCCAGATTTGTCTTGGGATCCTACACGTTAATCCATTAGCCCATCTGTTATTCGTTATGCCAGCGGTGCGAAGTCGAAGTTCAAGCTTACACGATTCTAGGGGTGTACCAACACATTCCAAATCCGCTGGAACCTGTAAGGTAGTACCCTGTCTTGCCAGCTCATCCGCTTTGCAGTTTCCCGGTATGTTCCTGTGCCCAGGGACCCATATGAGCCTGATGTCTAACTGCTTGGCCATCTCATTTAAGGACGTGCGGCAGCTAATGGCGGTTCTCGTTTTCAGGAACATTGATCGCATGGATTTTACCGCTACGAGCTACGTTAAATAAAGGTGCTTTTTCATATCTATACCCTATATCACTCTGTAATCAGGGTATGAGTTTGTACTGATGTTTAGAACTACCGAATAAATTTGAGCTAGACCTATGTTTTATTAAACCGATCGACTCAAAATCACTTTCTGAGTCGATTTAGCGATGTCCGTCCATCTGTCTGTCCCTCTGTGTGTCCATGTAAAACTTGTAGTCAAACTATAGGTTGCTAATATGAATATATTTTTAATAAATTTAGTATATGTGACCTTCTCCGAGAAAAGGGACCTAGTGTGTCAAAAAACGGGTTGTGTCAAAAACGATGGATTCTGGTACCTAAAAGGGTGTAGAAACCAAGGTTCAGAAAATACACACACGAAACACACAATGTTCTGTTCAAAAGCAGCCAACACATATCTTTATTTTCATATCAATTATGTGCGTTTCTAAATTTTCTACGGTGCCCAACACAACCATGACTGTGTTCGTTTTAATATTTCGTTATTTACACGAACATTTTTGTATCACATACTTTTTGTTTCAATCACACATAAAGCACACATTTTTGAGTGTTGCTTTATTTGAAGTTCATGTTCTGGTACGTGTAATGAAAAAAAAACACAGAACATGTACAATAAACAGGTTCGAGTTCAGTTATATTTTAAGTCGTGTTGTGGCTCGTGTAGTAAGAAAAAACACAACATGTACAATAAACAGGTTCGACTTTAAGTCGTGTTTAAAATATAACTGAACTCGAACCTGTTTATTGTACATGTTGTGTTTTTTCTCACTACACAAGCCACAACACGACTTAAAATATAACTGAACTCGAACCTGTTTATTGTATATGTTCTGTGTTTTTTTTTTCAGTACACTTACCAGAACATGAACTTCAAATAAAGTAACACTCAAAAATGTG
This sequence comes from Cordilura impudica, assembly GCA_963682025.1. Taxonomy (NCBI): domain Eukaryota; kingdom Metazoa; phylum Arthropoda; class Insecta; order Diptera; family Scathophagidae; genus Cordilura; species Cordilura impudica. The sequence goes on from OY821517.1 coordinate 83,336,182, forward strand.
TGCTTTATGTGTGATTGAAACAAAAAGTATGTGATACAAAAATGTTCGTGTAAATAACGAAATATTAAAACGAACACAGTCATGGTTGTGTTGGGCACCGAAGAAAATTTAAAAACAAACATAATTGGTATGAAAATAAAAATATGTGTGTGTTGGTCTAAGTTATGTTTGTTTACATATATGTACGACTTTTTTATTCAGTGTGTGTTTTTTTCTGAACTCTGGTAGAAACTTTAAATGCGTTTTTTTCTCCAAACTTAATTTTCACACACTAGGTCCCTTTTCTCGGAGAAGGTCACCAATACGACAATCGCTATAGAAATTGGTGAAAATCGGTGAATTTTCAGACCCATCCCCCGTAAAAATAACCCCTATCAGACCGACTAAAATTGTTGTTAGATCCAGATTATCATATATTGATAAAATTTGGTATATATGTGTGTATTATACCCAATAGTCAGTAGTCCATAAATAAACCCTGTAGGACCATTTTTAGTCACAGTACTCACATAAAAGTAATTTCCGATTACCACTTAAATCTATCAAAAAACAAAAATATTGCATAGATTTTTTTAAATTTGGTCTATATATGTTTTTGACAAAAAATATGATCAAGATCAGTCCATTTGTTGACCTAGTCCCCACATATAAAAATAACATCAGATATAAATATTTTCATATCTGCAAGTCACAAATTAATTATTTTCTATATCCAATTATTGCTTCAGCAAATTTGGATCCAAGACTCTCTCTCGAAACGTATGGTGGTATAGGGTATCGTATAAGCTATCTAAAGCGATTATAATTTTCTTGCTGGGTTTGTTTACACTTAAGTTTACACTTATGCATTGAAACAAACTTCAGTTGTTTATTTATAAATTTTAAAAAGGGTCGATACGCAATTTATTTATTGAACACTATAAAATTGGAATCTCAGACAGAAATCGTAAAAATTGTTAACAAAACCCATACAAGAGTTAAACACATCATTCAATGGTTTAACATGAAGGGCGAGTTGTAAATAAAGCGAAAATTAGTCCAAAAAAATTAATCAGCGAACATCAAGAATCAAGATTAATCCAAGGCAGAGTGCATTGAAATTACGGGTTATGCTAAGATTTTAGAGTAAACGTTTGGAGAAAATACAATCCGGAGAAGAACCGGAAGAGGCCATGTGAAGGTCTGGGATGCCTGTTCGGCTGCTGGTGTTGGTAAATTGCACTTTGTTGAAGGAAATATTGAAAAAAATAATATTTAAATATTTTGAAAAGCCATCTTACACAAAATGCTGAAAAACTCCACATAGAAGACACCTTTAATTTCTATCAGGATAATGAATCAAAGCTTACAGATGTAATTATAAAATAATGGCTGTTGTATCATTGTCCCAGAGTAATGAAAACTACCGCCACACAGTGGACCATATTTTGAGAAGGCGGCCAAAAATAATTTTTTTTTTACCGGTTTTAAAGTTATGTTATTCATTTGAAAGTAAATACTAGTAAACCTCGGGAGCCAAAAATTGCGACTCTATCTCAACTATATCACAGCGAACAGGGTCTTCGAAAATGGGCTTTCTCAGTATTTTGCTAAAATTAAAAATTTCTTTTTAAATTTTTATTTTTGAATGACTGTAACTTTTTTGATTTAAAAGATTTTGAAGTGAAATAAATTTTGTAAAATTTTGTGGCTTATATACTATTAATGTTAAAATCACTGAGTCATTCCAAAATTAAAAAAAAGGTCCAAATTTTCCGAAAATCTCCTACTTAATAGAGCATAACTCCTACCTGTCAAAAGTAGCCAGAAAAAAATCTTGCACTCTTATATAGTCCGAACCTTCCCCTATATACACCCGGCCTCCCCATTATACACCCGCCAGTTTCCGCCCGTGCGCACCAGAACATCTTTTCTGACCCAAGGTTAGATATTTTCTGCAAAATTTATGAATATAAAAGTTGTCCACTATGTGGTTAGGATATATTAAGTTTGAGGTGATGTTTGTAACTGCCAAAAATATTGGACCTTTATCCATCTTTTATTATACGGATCGACTCAAAAACACTTTCTGAGTCGATTAAACGATGTCCGTCCGTCCGTCTGAGTGTTATGAATACAAAAGTTGGTCGTACCGGTGCACCGCGGTGTATTTTTTTTGCGTGTCGGTAGAGTTGTCAGTTGTTATATACTTATAAAAAAGGGTTGAGATATAATGCCTTAATTGTTACAGGTACATTTGCATAGGAATCTTTCAAAAACATTACTAGTCTGAATTAGAGTTATATAATTTAAATACCTGACAAAATGGGAAACAATTTAAATAACAGGTAAATGGTAAAAAAAAACTATTGCGACATAGCCCTTTAAGATATGAGCAGGTATGCTTCACCTTTTAAAAGGGGTTAGGGTGTGGGTTTTTTATGCTTCTAAAAGTGGTAATAAAAGATAAAAATTTTTATTTTACATAATTGCAAGAAAGAGTATTTATAATAATGTTTCCACAATTATTATTCATTACAATTTGTGCAATGGCTAAGTACTGTTACAGAGATCTGGACGATCTCTGCAACGAATTGTAACCTAGAATTGTAGCCTAGAAGACACTGAAATGCAAAAGGAAAAATTACTAATTTTGCATCGAATTTGAAAAGACGGTACATTGAATGCTCTCATAGCAAGGCAAAGATGTACAAACGTTACCAAGACTGGTTAATAAAGGAATTTATTTTTGAGAGTGCATCTACAACTGCCAACGAAAGTGAAAAAAGGGTCGACCAGCAAAACCAATTGACGGATGTAGTGAAAGATCTCGAAGGCGCAAGCTGGAGAATATCAATGAAGAAATTTCTCAAAGAATTATTAAGGATTCATTTTTGCACCAAATTCAACCAACCCAAAATAAAAAAAAAATAAAATTTAAATAATTGAAAAAATAGTAGAAGCGAGCCCAAGTTGCACAAAGAGGATTTTGAAAAGCATTCCTACACCAATTGAAGATAAGAAATTTACGCCGGAAGAAGCGTTCGCCCTATTTTTGGATTTGAAATTGACCAAAAATCAATATAAGGAATTGCGGAAGCGAACCAATGAAAAGAATTGTGGGATTTTTCCAGAGTATCGAGATTTAGTTTCTGCCAAAAAAAGAATGCTTACCTTCACAATCTGCTATTAGTGTCACTTCAAGATCAGCAGAAATAAAATTGCAAGATCTCCTTGAACATACTGCAGAACGATTGCTAAATACGCTTGATACTGATCATTTAAAAAAAATTGATAATGGCAGCATTACTTTAATTTCTAAATGGGGATGTGATGGTCAGAAACAATACAAGCAATTTAATGCCGAAAATTCATCAGATGCTAATTTATTTATGGTATCTTTCGTTCCATTGCGCTTAACAAAAAGGTATAGCGTCTTAGAGCCGTCAACTAGTAGAGCAATAGAAATTGATATATGGAAAAATGAAATTCCTTCTTCAACAAAGTATTGCAGACCAATAAAATTTGCATTCAAAAAGGAAACCAAAGATGTCATAACTGAAGAAGTTCAAAAAATAAAAGATCAAATTAAGGAACTTCAACCAGTAATATTTAAATTTGGTGACCAAGACATTGAAGTACATTTTAAAATGTGTCTCACAATGATTGATGGAAAAGTTGCACAAGCTTTAACTGGAACAAAGTCAACGTCAAGCTGCATTATATGCCAAAAAACATCAAGTCAAATTAAGCCAACCCCCACCAGAAGACGATAGTTTTAAGGAAGCCTACGAATTTGGAATGTCCCCTCTTCATGCTACAATACGTTTCATGGAGCATATTCTTAAATTGGGTTATGATTTGGAATTTGGTCCGTTAGGCCAAAAACAAACAAATTCAACAAAAATATCTACAGCTAGGCCTCGTAATCGACCAACCAAAACAAGGGGAACGAAACACAAATGATGGAAATACTGCAAGTAGATTTTTTCCGATCCGGAATCTGCAGCATCTATCACAGGTGTAGATCATGAATTAATAAGACGATTCAAAATCATATTACAAGTTCTAGTATGCAGCAGAAAGATAAATGCAAACAAATTTGGAGAGTACGCCAATAAAACAGCTATACTTTATAATGAAAAATACTCTTGGAGATATGTATATGCCATCCACAGTTCATAAAATTTTGTACCATGGAGAACAAATAATTCAAAACAATATGCTACCAATAGGAGATCAATCTGAAGAAGCGCAAGAAAAAAGGAACAAAGACTACAGATTCTTTCGCGAGCACAACACAAGGAAAATGTCCAGATGTTGTACTAATGAAGACTTCAGATCCATATATGTTCAACATTCGTCAAAAATGGAAAACTACCTCTATGGAATTAGACGAAGAAGCTAAACAACTTCTAGAAGATGAAAATTAAGGCTATTTAGAAGAAATTTTTACTAAAATTGGTTGATTTAAAGTACTTTTTCATTACACTAACAATAAGTTACACTTATTTTTATATAGTTAAAAAATTTTCTTGATTTAAAAATTTATATATTTTGTATATCTTAATATATAAAAACGTTGGTGCGTATGTTGGTACTCTAATAACTGTTGAACCACTAATGCTAGCGACTTCGTATTCATACCATATGTTCCTTTGGTTCTCCGATTTGCGTATTTTTTTTTTGTACCCGATAGGTGGCGCTGGGGTCGAGATTTTCCCAAAAAATTTATTTACGGTCCAATTTAGCTCAAATTCGCAACATATATTATGTACATAAAACTAAAGTTGCTGACAAAGTTTTTCACCTGTAGGTGGCGCTGGTGTTAAAATATTTAAGAAAACGTATATTTTTTTTCAGTCATATTCATAATATTATTAAATGCAATGTATTTAAGGCACAGAACTAATTTTTAAACACAAATTTAGGCGTTTTATTTGCACATGACCACAACAGACTTTGTAAGGTCCAACAACGTGGACCGGTTCAGCTAGTTTACAATAAAAATTGTTATATTTCATAAATTTACCATAAAAATTGATATAGAAATATTTAAAAAGACAATAATAAAAAATTTAACTAAAGCAAAAACACGAGTTTTTCATTGAAACTTCTCTATCTTAAACCAATATAAGGTAACTTTTACGTTCGCTGCTTAATAATTATATTTTAACTCGGGATCTTTAAAAGAAAAAAAAAAAAAACAACCTTTGGCCCTTGTGCACATTAGGACTAAAAAGTTTACGGGGGCCAAAGTTTGGCATTTTCTGAAAAAATGAACTTAAAAAATTGTTGTAAAATTAACTGAAAAAATAAGACATTATATTAAAAAAAAAACCTTTTTTTACCTTTTAACACTTCACTTTTGTACTAAAATTCAACTACAAATGAAAATGTATTTTAAACCCTCCGTAACTTTTTTTTATTTTCGGTCGAGAATTACGTTTTATAGCAAAACTTAAAGGCTAAAGTCTCACCCACCAAACAAAAAAACCGCATATCAAAATTCCAATCCAATCAAAAGTTATAGATTTCTGACCGCCTTCTCGTCAAATGGTCCACTGTGCGCCAATCCCCAGATTTGTATGTTATTGAAAATGTGTGGGAGAAACAGAAAATTGGAATACGAAAGCTTGAATTTTCAAACAAAAATTATTAAAAATGGTGCTTTTGTAGGAGTGGGATATTATATTGCTTTATTGGACTTTTTGCACTATTAAGTGTTTGATCACAGATGGGCCACTTTCACTGTGATTCAGCGTGACAAATTGTGTTTTTAAAATGGTATTTAACTAGTTGATACTACTTCCTTGCTAATGGAAATCGTTATATCGCATTGGTATTTGAACTTTTGACCTACGGTAAAATGAATTTGATTAACACACAATGAGGCTGATAAGTGCAAAAAATGTTTCTTTACAATGACTTGCAAGTTGCAACTGCTTCTATTTCAATAGTGAATTATTGAAATATAAAATGCAAAAACAAGCAGAATTTTAGAAAAGTCATTAGCAGCTAATAACGAAATGCCTTTAAAACTTATTAAAACATAATAAACCTTCGAATAAAGCAATTTTTTTTTTGATTACACTCATTCTCATAATCATGACAAAAACAAAATGTATTGATGGAAAGCAAAAATTTTGTTTAGCAACTGATGTTCGCAACATCAATTACTTAGTCTTAAACTGTTTTTATAAAACCCATTCAATCTCAAGTACCTTTAGGCCGTAAAATATTTAGATTTTTTTAAATTAAATTTTTCATATAAGAGGTCAATTAAAAATAAATAAGAATAAGGAAACAAATGTTTCTTAGGTAATATCACATATCATATCCACATTCAACTATTTTTTTTTTTACAAATTACTTTAATTTCAGAAGCAACTGCTGAAAAATGTGGCAAAAGCCGCTTGTGTTTTGGACTGAAATGGCCTCAACCTATCCATTACTCTCTAAAGTTGCACTTAAATATTTATCAACGACAGCAACGTCGGTGCCTTCCGAGCGGTTCCTTTCAAAGGCCGGTCAAATAATTTGCGATGCAAGAAATAAATTGGATGGGAAATTTGCATCAAAACTAATATTTTTGAGCTCTTTGCTAACGAAACTTTGGTATAATGATTAAAAAATTTTGTGTTTAATATAATCGTTTATATTAAAGAAATAAAACTTGATGCTTTAATTTTTATTTTTCAATGGTGAACATCAATGGTTTTGGGTCGATGTTTTCATAGCATCGATGGCATCTTTCGATGTCTTTTTCGATGTTGAACATCGATGGTTTTGCTTCGATGCTCATCCTTACGTGTATTTAGACAAAATTCATATTCTTAAACTATAAATAAACAAATAGTAAGAGTATCTTAATATAATACACGGTCCCACATTCGGGCTCTCAATTATATTTAATATATGGAATTTCATTAATTCTTTTTAGAAACATGTAAAAACACTATAAATGACACATAAATATGTACAGACATTCAATTTAATGATTGAGTTTGAAATTGTTCAGGCTCAAGATCAAATATTTTTACTTTAAATAAAACAAAAGCATGACAGGTTACACAGCTGTTTCGGGAAGAGTCACCAACCCTCATCAGTAAGCAGTAGATAGTTTGTATGGTAAAAAATTTAAATTCATATACATTTGCTGAAAACAACTAAATGAGAATTCAAGTACAGACAATATAATTTTTTTTTTTTGTAATGAAAAAATGGGGAAAAATATTACTTTGATATTTGTATAATAAAAAGTTTAATCAAGAGTAAAAGTGAAAAGGGGAGTTTTTAGGCGAGCCACCCATGTTTTTTTATGTATATTAGGAAATATGTTATCTCCTGAGTAAATATTTTTTTATCAAATCTACTATTCTCAGTTGTGAGTTGGTTGCAATGTATAGCTTTATCGTTGGCTCTTTCTATATATGTGATAGAAGATAGGAATACCTATTTCGTTTTGGATAAATCCTTACTGATATTTGTAACTAGCATCTTTTAATAGCGATGACTGTCCGTTTGTCTGTCTGCTTATCCGTCTGTCTATGTGTCAATGTAACCCTGTAATCAAATTACAGGTCGCAAATATGAATACATTTGGTGAAATTTTGTATAAAAGTTGTTACCACCCATTGGGCGAACGCTATTTAAATTGGTGAAAATTGGTGCATGTTCAGCCGTAGCACCCATACAAATAACCCCTATCAGACCAACTAAATTTTGGTGCATACGTGTGCATTATACCTACTAAAAGTCCAAAAATAAACCCGATATTTATAAATATCGATTTTCACTTAAATCTACTAAAATACTAAGATATTGCATATTTTTTTTTTTAAATATGGGGGTTTTATGTCAAGTGCACCAACTTTTGAAACCGATATCTTCCGATCGGGATCCTATTGGATAGTAGTTTAAACACAATTTTTCAACAAGATCGGTCCAGATCTCTCTGAGTTAGAGGGGATCAAAATTTGACATTTTGGCCAAACAGGTGTTTTTTCTCATCCATGTAACTTATTAACTATTGTTCTTAGAAAATTTTCTCCCAAACAGTTTAGATAGCTATTTCTTCAATCTTTCGGAAAAAAATACTTAAAAAAAAAAAAAATTGCAGACTTTTTTTTTTTTTTTTTTTGCTAAATTAAAGAATTTTTTGCATTTTTTTCAAAAAGGGCATTTTTTTTTTTTTTTTTTTCATAAGAAAGCTTAGGATTTTTCCTTTAAGAGCTTTTTGGTCGCTTAGTGGGATGGGAGTGGGATATCTATCAAAATAAATGTTTTGTAACTCAAGACAACGGTTTTGAATTTTTTCCTATTTGTGTCTCAAACCTTACAAATAAAACTTATACTGAGAAACTAGACAAACTAAACTTTCCGAAGGTATATAGCACACCTAACTAAAATTTTATACCCCTCGATACTGTAATACCCAGAATATGTTAACCTCAGGAAAAAATCTCTTTTTTTCTATAGAAATGTTGAAAAATTATTATTTTTTATTTATTTTTAATAATAATTAAATTAATGTATAATAATAATAATATTAAAAATAAAAAGATAAATAATTTATTAAAATTTAATCTTAATTGCATTAGATCCATTTATATCATAACTATTTTTATACTTAATTTATTGTAGCTGATGAAGTATTTAAGTCTTGCAAATTTTTAAATACCCAGTCTTTCATCCAGCTTTTTTGTAGCCTTTATTTACTGCGTTTTTTTGTCAATCCTTTCTTGGCGTTACTAGGTTCAGCTGTTGATTTCGCTGCTGGTTTATTTGTTGTCTTTGGAAAGAAATCGCATTGAACAGAGGCAGAAAACTTTTTCAACTTGAGTCTTCCATCGACAAGCGGTATAAAAGCATGGTATTGAGCGGTGCCATCGATTGTTACCGCAGCATCGAATCTGCTCTTCAGTGTTTTCAATGTTTCCTGATGATCCTCTTTGCTACTAAAAACTATTTTAGTTTCTTTACAATAACTCTTTGCCCAATGGAATAAAGCAGTCGCATCTAAGATGCGATCTTGATGAGAGCACTGGAGGCTATACTTCGCTGCATTTCTTTTAAGGTTTGCTCCAATACCATCACATGCTCCTTTACCATGAGCAGTAGGATGAAAATGCCACTCAGCTGGCATTCTAGAATCTTTATCATGGGCCATAAGATTTGCCAAGCTACTTTTGTTTTTAAAATGTTGACGAGCTCCGTCCGAAACGTAGTATACCTTCTTTACTGTAAATTTAGATTTTAGAAATTTTAGTATTCTCTTCTGGTACTCATAAACTGCAACGGTATCATGTTTTAAATCGTCGGGTATGATTGCCATACTTTTGTGTTCCAGTTTTTCATCTTTAATGTAGTAAATAACTACTGTGAATATAGTTGCTTGGTCGTTATTGAAGTGGAATGCTTGTATGGCATCCTGAAGAACATATTTATAGTTTTCTGCGAAATCATATGAAATAACGAATTCACCAGACTTCAAATGTATCTTCAAATCCTTGAAGAATGACCATTGCTCTTTGACTAAAAAGTCATGGTTTCTCAAGTTTAGCAATCCGGTACACATTTCTTCCACAAAATCATCCAGAATTAAAATGATTGTTTTCAATGTGCATCTGTCAGTCTGAATCCAAGAATCAAATTTGACCTCCTCTATATATTCTCGATCTAAGGAGTTGATTAAATTTTCTTTGATGAATGTGGTTTTCGGGCAATTGGTACATTCACCTAAGTGGCAAGAAGTTGTTGCATGAGGACACATAGTCAATTTAAGGCAATCGCGGTAATCGTGTAAATATTCTGCCGAATCATCTGTTAAATACTTTAAGTTGATTTCCTTCAACATCAGTTTAACATTTTCATGGTAAATGCAAACGCATACTGTGTGAATTCCGCTGCTTTCTGCCAAAACGCAATGTTTTGGCCTCATTTGGGTTAATTTCGTGAAGCCAATTCTAACATCCTCGTGTTCAAATTAAAATGTTGCAAATAACTCTTTCAGGTTACAGATAACCATTCTCTTCTGTTATGTTATGAAGGTATGTTACATACCTTCGGAAAGGTTAATTTGTCTAGTTTCTCAGTATAAATTTTATTTGTAAGGTTTTAGACACAAATAGGAAAAAATTCAAAATAGTGCATTTGTGAAAAATTGAAAAACCGTTGTCTTGAGTTACAAAACATTTATTTTGATAGATATCCCACTCCCATCCCACTAAGCGACCAAAAAGCTCTTAAAGGAAAAATCCTAAGCTTTCTTATGAAAAAAAAAAAATGCCCTTTTTGAAAAAAAGGCAAAAAATGCTTTAATTTAGCAAAAAAAAAAGTCTACAAATTTTTTTTTTTTTTAATTTATTTTTTTCCCGAAAGATTGAAGAAATAGCTATCTAAACTGTTTGGGAGAAAATTTTCTAAGAACAATAGGTAATAAGTTACATGGATGAGAAAAAACACCTGTTTGGCCAAAATGTCAAATTTTGATCCCCTCTAACTCAGAGAGATCTGGACCGATCTTGTTTAAAAATTGTGTATAAACTACTATCCAATAGGACTAACCTTGGTGCAAATTTCATCCCGATCGGAAGACATCGGTTTCAAAAGTTGGTGCACTTGACATGAAACCCCCCATATGTATCAGAGAAATGAAAGTGGCTTTACTATATATGGACATGATAGGTAAATTTTTGGACCTAGTAAATATATAAAAATAACATCAGTTATGATTTTCTATTTCATATCTGCGCAAACTAATAACAATACCACTAAGATCTGGTTTATGCTAAATTCCATATTCAGTTATTGCCTCAGCGAGGTTAGATCCAAGACCTTCCCTCGCATATAATTTTATTTACTTGCTTTTTTGCGCTAACATGGGCATAAATTCTTTAAAATATTTCGAAGTAATAGAATTAATGAAACAACTACAAACAAATGATACATGTCACTTTTTGTACCCAAGCGAGCACAGCGGGATCATTAAGGGTTAAGGCTTGATCACTGAACAATCCGCTCAAATTTAACTACCAACAAATAATAATACTACAAGGCTTCATTTATAAGTTCAAAATTAGTTTATTACTAGGAATGAAGTAATTTAAGTATATAAAGCGTGACTACTATTAAAGGGTGTGTGTTAAGATCTGTGAAAAAACTGTAAAAATTATGTTTTTGTTCAGTCTCTTAAGATCAGGGTTGTATATATATTGTATGAAAGACACTTTTGTTTCACGTTATGTAAAACTGGCGGCTAATCGCTGCATTCGATATCGAGTAAAATCAATCGAAATTCCATATATTTGTTTATTTCAATCGAAAAATTTCGTTAACGAAAGCGATGGTTAGACCCCTGATTTAAATTTGATTACAATAAAAATGAAGTTTTTTTTGGCAGTGTTATAGAATTTTAATAACAGATCACTTTATCAAAATCTTAACACACAATCTGACGATCTGAACGACCTTTATTCAGGATTTATAGACGCCAACGAATTACAAAAATTCTTAGTTAAGAGCTAATTTGGAGCTAAAATTGATATTATTGAATTGAGGGCTCTCCTGCATCGCATGGGACGAACAGAATCGGGGACTTTTATGAATTATTAGGAGCATGACGAGACTTTGGAATACTATCATTGCAATAGTCTGACCTTTGCAAAACAACTAAGGAACTCCGTTATCGACAAATTCATTTTCATCTAATTTATTCCGAAAGAACTCTGTTATCATGTCGCGATATCGAGCATAAATAACAGTCATGATGCCTTCATTTACTTTTTGAGAAACTCGATTAACGAAGCCATCATGGTGAAAATGTGGCTCATCGCTTAGGATGATTTTGTTCGAAAAATCAGCATCGCTGTGCATCGTCATTGGGCTTTAGTTCCTGTGTCAGTTGAACTTTATAAGCGTAGAAACTCAGAGAGCTTCTTGAAATGTTCAATTCTTGTCCACGACCTCGAATTGGTATTCATGGACTTCCACACTTTTACGCATTGATTCGATATTGATATTTTAACGGCTTGTTTTTGGATGACCCGCGTGTTTAGCATCACCAATCGATACAGTCTATCTTCGATTTCTCTCTTCACTGTTGTCGAAGTTTTACCAATATTCTGACTATATTTTGTAGGATCTTTCTAAGACTCAGAAAAGCAAAAAAAAAAAGTCCTAAAAACTAGATCAAGACTTTGTATGAAACGTATGTCAAAGCAGAGTTCAACACGCTTGCTGGACCTTAAAATTACACTGCTTTTGAAGGAGACATACTTCCAAATTCAGAAACTTCTATTAGCGTTGAAAAGTTTAATTCAAAATATCTTGTATGTCAGGGTATTTGTCAATGCGGTAAAAAGTAATTTTCATTTACAACAACAAGTATACGAAAAAGAGTGTTAAGGAAATATATTACTTCCTTTTATGCCAACCCACGATGAATTTACTCTATTTTGACCTGACTTAGGCTCAGCTCATTACGCTGCTAAATCATTAAATTTGATCTGGGAAAATGATATTGAATTTGTTAAAAAGGGCATTAAATTTCACATAATATTCGGCAATTTGAAGATAATCGACTCTAAGAAAAACCAATTGGAAGAAGAGTAAAGAATTTGAAAGAAAATGGAAGATCCAAGCAATAACAAATAACACTGTTAAAAGCTTGATGAGAGACATTCGGAAAATGCTGACAACGGAGTGATATAAAGAAAAAACAAGTAAGAAAATTATAGTCGGTCTAGACCGACTATACGATACCCTATACCATGCGTTTAGAGACCCTATCTCTTAGGCCCAACTAATTGGGTATAGAAAATAAGCATAAACCAAATTTGAGTGGGATTTTTATTAATTTTTTTTGCTGCAGATATGAAAAAGTTCATATCGGATGCTATGTCTATATGGGGACTAGGTCCAAAAATGAACCGATCCTGACCATGGTTGGTCAAATCTCTTGTATTTTGCGAAAATATATACAAACAAATTTTGAGATGAATCAGTGCAATATTTTTGTTTTTTGATAGATTTAAGTGAAGATCGGGAAGCAGCTCTATATGTGGCCTATGACCTAGAGTTGTCCCATAGGGACCGTTTTTGGACTATTTATACATAGTTATATCGATTCAAAAAGTGATTCTGATTCGATCGGTATAATAAAAGATGGGTCTGGGTCAAATATTTTTGGTTGTTACAAACAGCAGCACAAAGTCATTATACCCAAACCACATAGTGGTATAAGGTATAAAAATTTAAATGATTAATTTAACGATTTTGTAACGAAACATTCCTTATTGCACTTAATTTTCAGACAGCTGCCAGTTTAGGAAATGCTTTTCGAAAAAGAAAATAAATAATGAAATAAGAGGAATGCAGTGATTTTTTGGACATTCTGCTGCTTCTTTAGACACAGCTAAAGTCTTATCTATAATATTAACAGGCTAGGCGATTTTTTGTTACCGATGTAAGTTTCAAAGTTTTACCCCGATTTTGACAAAAAATTTATCATTTGAAAGATATTTCTTTTTAGCTGTTACCCAGATTTACAGATTTTCATCGTCTGGAATATTTTTTTGGAGTTATGCCCGTTTAAAGTTGCTACTAACACATACATAAAATTATACAATGCTATGTGTGTGTTTATTAAATTTGTTGTTTGTGTTAACGTGTTGAGTTTGTTTTCTTCATTTAAAATGCGTTGAATTGTGAGCATACCTTTATGGTCTTTATTAAATGAAAAAATAAAGTTTCCTAGAATTTGCGCTCGAATTTCGAGTACAAATTGCTAGTACAAATAAATAGCATGCATGTCGTCCAACTGAGAACACTACGAGTACATGAGAGAGAATCGAAAAATTTAGCGAAAGTTTCTTGGGATATCTATAATATTAATCGGCAAGGCGATTTCTTGTGACCGATATAAAAATTTTAGTTACTAACCCAATTTGAAAGGTATTTCTTTTTAGCTGTCCACCATATTTAAACATGTGCACCGTCCGGAACATTTTTTATACCCTATACCAATATGTGGTTTGGGTATAACGACTTTGTGCTGCTGTTTATAACTACCAAAAATATTTGACCATCTTTTATTATACTGATCGACTCAGAATTACTTTGGGTCTGTATTTGTTTATTATATCTATTAATCAGTAGTCCAAAAGTAATCTCTATAGGACAGTTCTAGTCATAGGCCCCATATAGAGCTGCTTCCCGATCTTCACTTAAATCTATCAAAAAACAAAAATATTGCAAAGATTTTTCTCAAATTTGCTTCGTATATATTTTTCTAAATATTAATGACTTTACCAAATATGGTCAGGATCGGTCCATTTTTCGACCTAGTCCCCATATAAATATAGCATCTGGTATGAACTTTTCCATTTCTGCAGCCAAAAAAAAAAAATTAACAATGCCACTCAAATTTGGTTTACGCTTATTTTCTATATCGAATTAGTTGAAGCGAAAGATAGGGTCTCTAAACCATGGTATAGGGTATCATATAGCCGGTCTGGACTGACTATAATTTTCTTACTTGTTTTCGATTAAAATGCTACTAACACATACATAAAACGCATATTTAAGCTTAAAATAAAAAAACCCTATAATTGGTAGTGTTCTACGAAAAAAAAACACACTTTTAGTTAACTTTTATGACCTAACTATAAGCTAACTACAATGTAATGCAGAATATCCGCCAAAAGAGATATTGTGTGCTTTCCCAAAATAGAAGCTTACATATTTGTTGACATTTGTTTAGTGACATTTGCATTTGTTTTTGACATTTTCTTGTCTATTTGTTTTGGATTTGATTTACTTATTTTTAATTTTAGTTTGTTCATTACAAAAAGCAGAGCTCGTGTGTGCAGTTAATAAGGTAAGAGTGAAATATTATAATTACTTTCAAATTTTAATTATTAAAATTAGTATGAGTGGTACCAGCAACAGAAAAAGAAGTTTATTCAAATAAATTAATTTCAAATAATGTAGTTGAAGCCACCTGCTACTCGGCCGATTTGCAGTGTCAAAGTTGAAGTTTGCAGAATTTCCAAATGGTAATCAATTTCTTTTAGTGCCACTCTTACACGGTTGAAAATAATTGAAATTTAAAGAATTTACAAACATAAAATTCAAAATATAATAATAACGAACTTACATATATAGATGTCAGTCCCAAATTTCAATCGTGCCACCAAGCTAGTATTCAAGCAGTCCCTCAATGTAAGTATTAACTAAAAATTTACATAATTTGCTCTAATAAATAATGATTTCACAGATATCAAGGAAGGAAGTCACTGCGAAGGTTTAGAAATTATTATGAATGGAATCCATGGAAAGAAGATACTAAGGGACTTAAAAGTTTTCTTGCAAGCTTTATCGGGTAACCTATATATTAAAAACATATTCATTTCATATAATATAGGACAATTATATTTTAAGTAGATGCCTGTCAATCGCTTGGCTGTAATGAGGTGGAAAAGGATATCAGAGATGCTCTAAGAGTTATTAAAAAATCGCATATCCATGCTGAAAGCATTAAAAAGAAAAAAGTAAAATTGTCAAATTCGGCTATTCTGAACCTCTTATACACTTCAGCTGAGTTTTGCGTTTCATCAATATCTTCATATTTCACTATTTTTTATAACAAATGCAAACAAAATATTTTAAAAAGTAAACAATTTAATAAACTTAATACTAAATTTTGTTGAATTTTTAATTTAAATTTCTTTTGGGGGAGTTCTTATTTAGACTAAAGTAAAGAGTATTATAAGCTAACTAATAGTAAGCAAACTACTATTTGATTTTAATTAAGTCAACTTATAGCCAACTACAATATATAAAATATAATTAGTTTGTAGCTAACTATAAATTAGGTAAATTTTAGTTAGTTGAAAAGTCATGCAGAGTCGGACAACTGACTACCGCCTAGGACAGCGCAATGTTAAAATAGTCAGTTTGCTTCATTGAAAGTAATCCAAGTATCAACCACCACTAGTTGCGTAATAGTTATATATAAGTGAATTAAAAGTTAGCTGAGTTGCCGGCAGGTAAACTATACAATGCTGTATGTGTGTGTTTATTAAATTTATGTTGAAATGTGAATTGGCTACAATTGATTAACATACCTTTAGGCTCTTATACCATTATTTATTATAGTTATATGTCTTCTGTGTGTACAATAAATATTTATAATTGAATAAAAAAATAAATTTTCGTAGAATTTGCACTCGAATTTCAAGGGATGGACTCTGCTAGTACAGAATATTGCGAAAAACCGTTTTGATATTAGAATAGCAATGCTATAATTGCTCACTCAACATCGTAATATTTTTTGCCAGAGATTCTGGGAAAAATATGAGAACATATCTTAACCGAGCAGCCACATTTAAATTTTTTGGCGATGTACGCAGATAAATCGTCGAGAAAAATTAGTTTTTTTTTTGGCGTTTAGTTCACAGCATTTTCATTTTTCATTAATTATTATTATTTCTTTATTAATTTCCTGTACAACAAGACAAGTCTTATAATTAAAGTACAGGATTTTCATCGTTCAAAAATTCGCCACAAAATTAAAATACAATAAAAAAAAAAATTATAACTTATTTAAAATAAAGTAAAATAAATACAAGAAATTATTAAAATTCAAATGAAATTAAATATATTTAAACAAAGTAACTAAACAAAAATTTCTTAAAATGTATCGCGTTGCTAACTAATTGTTGGTTGTGTGGAATTGCATTCCAAAGACGTGTGGCGTTTATGAAAAATTGCCATTCTGATACAAATAATTTTGTGAAAAAACATTAAAACCCTTATATTAATAAGGTTATCGAATGAGACTCCATAAAGACTTTTTGAGAAAGTCGAAACGCTATCACGTTTCTTCAGTCCATAAACATATCTAACAATATTGTTGTACAAAATATTTAGTTTTTTCTTTCTGGCGTAGTCGCAGTTGCCAAAAAGTTCACAGCCATAAAGTAGACCAGGAATTAAGTATGCCTTTGCAAGAAGATGTCTTACTCTTAACGGCGTAAAATAGTGAGTTACCCAAAGCGATCTTAGCTTTATATACGTTTGAACCACAAGTATATCTACGTGGCTTGACCAAGTCAAGTTGTTATTGAAAACTACGCCAAGATTTTTTACCTTTTTACAATCTCGATTTTCTGATGGTTTATTAATATATCATGTTCAAGAACAGGCTGAAAAGTTTTTGTTTATGAATAACATTTTGAATTACGCGGGTTGAGACAAAGTCCATTTGCAGTGGCCCAAAAATAAATTTTATTAAGGTCATAGTTTAGCTTTTCAACATTTTCTTCTATGGAGCTTACTGTACTACTCAGATACAGCTGAACGTCGCCCGCATACATGTGTATTTTGCAGTGAGATAGTTGTGGGAAATCATTGGCATAGATGGAAAAAAGAAGTGGACCCAGAATCGATCCTTGAGGAACGCCTCTCGTGAGTGTTACAGGTCTTGAGGTCGAATTATTAACGTATACAGATTGGGTCCGATTTGTAAGGTATGAATGTAAAAGCTGCGTAGAAGTGGATGAAAAGTTAAAAAAGTGTTTTAGCTTCATACATAGTGTTTGATGGTTTACTGTATCGAACGCCTTTGAATGGTCGAGAAGTACCAAAAAGTTTATGTTACCACAATCAAGTTCACGTCTTAATTTATTTTATATAATTGCTCATTTGTAGATGTAGTAGTTTTTCCATTACTTTTGATAGAAAGCTTTATATAGCTACTAGCTGGACCCGGCAAACGTTGTTTTGCCCTCAATGAATTTTTATTTTAGTTAGAATCTGTATATACCTATATAAAATGTGTGACGAAGATCTCCAGATAATAAAATGAGAGCTTCACCAAAAAATCTTTCATTGCCTTTCAAATCTTTTATCAAATCAAATCACAATGTTTGTGAGCCATGGTACATTCATCCCAAATAAAAATACTGCATTTTTGCAGAACTTTTGCCATACCGGAATGTTTTTTGATATTACAGACGGCATTCTCATTTTTTTGTACGTTTAACGGTGATTTGAGTGCTGAATAAGCTGTGCGGCCACCATGCAATAATGTAGCGGCTTTTTCCTTCTTTTTCGTTAGAATATTTATATATAAAAACGTTTGTGAGTTTATTTATTAAAATTTATATAAATTTGACAAATCATTATTTTTCGAACGACAGCGCCATCTACCGGGTCCAATAAAAAAATGTTTCTAACATACATATATGTACATTCTTAGTTTCATTAAAATCACACCATAAATAAGAATATTCGAAATAACTTTACCCAGCGCCACCTATCGGGTCCATTTATACATACAAAAATTTCTTATGACGAAACATACGTTCATTCTGAATTGCAGTCAAATCGCGCTGAAAGTAAAAATTTTTGTTTTTAACTTGACCCCAACGCCAGCTAGAGGGTTAAAACTAAAAAAAAAACACAGAAGAGCTCGAACCGAACCTATGCTGGAAATCCTACCTCGACAGCTCTTATGGTTCCGGAGATCATTCGTTACAATCAAATGCATCAACGTTTTTATATATACGCCACGCCCCTTTGCCCACTAACAACTTTATATAGCTAAGGTCTTATTATTTCGCAAAAATATCCTTTTGTGAAAATTTCATGACAATCCTTCCAGTAGTTTAGAAGATATTACGATTTTTTATTTTTCTAAAAAGGGGCGTGGCCCCGCCCACTTTTCTTCTTGTATGTATTTCTATTCATGCTAATACCATATGTACCAAATATGACTGCTGTAGGTAAAAAAATTCCCGTGATATGACTTTTTCAAATTTTGGGTTATATGGGCGTGGCACCGCCCCTTTGTCCAATCAAAAATTTATATAGCATATTATTCCTTCCAGAGTCACAGTAACACGCTCTGAAAATTTCAGGAAGATCGGTTCTTTGGTTTGGCCTCCTATAAAGCACAAACAAACACACATTCATTTTTATATATATAGATAGATTGAAAGCAGATTAATTATGATTTAAGGTAAAATGGGGCGAAAAAGGGGGACTTGGTAATAAAAAAATGTATGGCTACCTTACCTGTAGATAAAAAGTGTATAAAACTTTAGATAAATACATATTACAAAAAAATTATTTTGTATAGCAAACATTGTTAGTGGTATAAGTAAAAAAAAAGGAGGCGGTGAAATGGGCGTGGTTCATAGTTATATGGCGACGTTAACAGTATTAAGAGCAATATACTACCAAATAAAAAAATCCGTTGGAAGGAACAAATTTGTACAGAGAAAAAAAAGTTTAAAACTTTCAAACAAAATTTGGCGTGAAAAGGGGCGTGAAAGGGGGCGTGGCGTAAGAAATGTTTATTTCTACCTCGCCTGGAGTATAATGTGTATACAATTTGAAGTAAATCTGTTAAAAACTATATGGGAGCAATTACATAATTTTAAAAAAGTGGGCGTAAAAGTGGGCGTGGTCAAAAAAAAAGTACCCTATTAATCATGCCAGAGTCCCAGTTAAATGCTGTGAAAATTTCAGGAAGATCGGTCCAGAGGTTTGGTCTCCTATAAGGTACACACAAACAAACAAATAAACAAACACACATTCAATTTTATATATATAGATTATATTATATTATATTATATTATATTATATTATATTATATTATATTATATTATATTATATTATATTATATTATATTATATTATATTATATTATATTATATTATATTATATTATATTATATTATATTATATTATATTATATTATATTATATTATATTATATTATATTATATTATATTATATTATATTATATTATATTATATTATATTATATTATATTATATTATATTATATTATATTATATTATATTATATTATATTATATTATATTATATTATATTATATTATATTATATTATATTATATTATATTATATTATATTATATTATATTATATTATATTATATTATATTATATTATATTATATTATATTATATTATATTATATTATATTATATTATATTATATTATATTATATTATATTATATTATATTATATTATATTATATTATATTATATTATATTATATTATATTATATTATATTATATTATATTATATTATATTATATTATATTATATTATATTATATTATATTATATTATATTATATTATATTATATTATATTATATTATATTATATTATATTATATTATATTATATTATATTATATTATATTATATTATATTATATTATATTATATTATATTATATTATATTATATTATATTATATTATATTATATTATATTATATTATATTATATTATATTATATTATATTATATTATACTAGATGTAACGCGGTGCGCTTCGCTACACCCTCCCCCTCCCCCCCCCCCCCCTTCCGAATTGTTACGAAAAGGCTCACGCAAGTCCCAAGGCTCTCACTAACACAGTAATTCAGATATATCACATTTAATATTAAGTTTGTATAGGGGTACCACGCGCATTTGTCCAATCCCGCCCATTTTTTTGTCTGACTACTCACGTTAATAATAGATGACCTAAAATAAATTTTCAAAGCTCTCTCTATCATAGTACTTTATATATATGATATTAAAAATTTACTTTGAATGGGAGGTGCCACGCCCACTAAAAATATTAAAAAAAATACAGCCTGTAGCACTTCCGATATCCGCAGTAAGAATCAGTGAAAATTTCAGGAAGATCAGATAAGTCGTTACGGAGATTACCTCCTACAAACAAACAAACACATTACCTCTTTAATTCTTTTTTTTTGATACTTACTGATATAAAATTTTTTTTGTTTGTTTTCGCGATTTTTGATTTTGACAATATATTTTCCACGACAAATCACATTGATAACTAATGTACTTGTCAAAAGACTGTTGCTTTCGTTGTACATCATATTTTTGATATAGGAGGTGCCACGCCCACTTATCCCATCCCGCCCAATTTTTATTGGACTACTCATATTAATATCTGAGGGACTCGTGCAAAATGTCGAGCCTTTCCCAGTTATATGATATTAGATATCTACTTTGCATGGGCGGTGCTACGCCCACTGCTTCTATCACGCCCATTTTTTTGTTCGACTAATCACACAAAGAACCTATGGGGTCACGCAAAGCCACAAAGCTCTCTCTTTTACAGTACTCCAAATATTTGACATTTAATAGTTACTTTGCATGGGGAGCTCCACGCCCATTGGTGTGAACCTGCCAATTTTTTGTCTGACTACTCATACTAAGATCTGATGGTGTCGTGCAAAGTGCCAAAGCTTCCCTTTTTTTAGTACACCAGTTATATGATATCATATATTTACTTTGTACGGGCGGTGCCACGCCCACTGCTCCGATCACGCCCATTTTTTGTCTAACTAATCATATGAACAACTTATGGGTTCACACAAAGTCCCAAGACTCTCACTATAACAGTACTCCAGATATATGGCATTTTATATTTTATTTGTATGGCAGGTGCCACGCCTATTGGTCCAATAGTGCCCATTTTTTGTCCGACTGCTCACATTAATAATAGGTGCCATCAGACAAATTTTAAAAGCTCTCTCTATCATAGTACTCGAGATATATAACATTGAATTATTACTTGTATGAGAGGTACCACGCCCACTTCTCCGATCCGGCCCATTTCCGGCGCGGCTACTAATATTAACAATAGGTGACCTCACACAAATTTGCAAAGCTCTCCCTGTCATGGTACTCAATATATGTATATGATATTAAAAATTTACTTTGTGTGGGAGGTGCCACGCCCACTAAAAATATTAAAAAAATTATAGCCTATAGCACTTCCCATATCCGCAGTAAGACTCTGTGAAAATTTCAGGAAGATCAGATGGCTAGTAGAGGAGATTACCCCCTACAAACAAACAAACAAACAAACAAACAAACAAACAAACAAACAAACACACATTACCTCTTTATTATATCACTAGAGGTAACCCGGTGCGCTTCGCTACACCCTCCCCCTCCCCCCCCTCCGAATTGTTACGAAAAGGCTCACGCAAGTCCCAAGGCTCTCACTAACACAGTAATTCAGATATATCACATTTAATATTAAGTTTGTATAGGGGTACCATGCGCATTTGTCCAATCCCGCCCATTTTTTTGTCTGACTACTCACGTTAATAATAGATGACCTAAGATAAATTTTCAAAGCTCTCTCTATCATAGTACTTTATATATATGATATTAAAAATTTACTTTGAATGGGAGGTGCCACGCCCACTAAAAATATTAAAAAAATACAGCCTGTAGCACTTCCGATATCCGCAGTAAGAATCAGTGAAAATTTCAGGAAGATCAGATAAGTCGTTACGGAGATTACCTCCTACAAACAAACAAACACATTACCTCTTTAATTCTTTTTTTTTTGAATATGTTTTTTGTTTTCGCGATTTTTGATTTTGACAATATATTTTCCACGACAAATCACATTGATAACTAATGTACTTGTCAAAAGACTGTAGCTTTCGTAGTACATCATATTTTTGATATAGGAGGTGCCACGCCCACTTATCCCATCCCGCCCAATTTTTATTGGACTACTCATATTAATATCTGAGGGACTCGTGCAAAATGTCGAGCCTTTCCCAGTTATATGATATTAGATATCTACTTTGCATGGGCGGTGCTACGCCCACTGCTTCTATCACGCCCATTTTTTTGTTCGACTAATCACACAAAGAACCTATGGGGTCACGCAAAGCCACAAAGCTCTCTCTTTTACAGTACTCCAAATATTTGACATTTAATAGTTACTTTGCATGGGGAGCTCCACGCCCATTGGTGTGAACCCGCCAATTTTTTGTCTGACTACTCATACTAAGATCTGATGGTGTCGTGCAAAGTGCCAAAGCTTCCCTCTTTTAGTACACCAGTTATATGATATCATATATTTACTTTGTACTGGCGGTGCCACGCCCACTGCTCCGATCACGCCCATTTTTTGTCTAACTAATCATATGAATAACTTATGGGTTCACACAAAGTCCCAAGACTCTCACTATAACAGTACTCCAGATATATGGCATTTTATATTTTATTTGTATGGCAGGTGCCACGCCTATTGGTCCAATAGTGCCCATTTTTTGTCCGACTGCTCACATTAATAATAGGTGCCATCAGACAAATTTTAAAAGCTCTCTCTATCATAGTACTCGAGATATATAACATTGAATTATTACTTGTATGGGAGGTACCACGCCCACTTCTCCGATCCGGCCCATTTCCGGCGCGGCTACTAATATTAACAATAGGTGACCTCACACAAATTTGCAAAGCTCTCCCTGTCATGGTACTCAATATATGTATATGATATTAAAAATTTACTTTGTGTGGGAGGTGCCACGCCCACTAAAAATATTAAAAAAAATTATAGCCTATAGCACTTCCCATATCCGCAGTAAGACTCTGTGAAAATTTCAGGAAGATCAGATGGCTAGTTACGGAGATTACCCCCTACAAACAAACAAACAAACAAACAAACAAACAAACAAACAAACAAACACACATTACCTCTTTATTATATTAGTATAGATTGGGCGATACTCCGTTTTCGATTTTGGAATAGGTATTATTTTTGCATATTTCCATTTAGTAGGGAAAGAACTTGATGTAATAATGGTGTTAAATAGGTGTGTTATATAAGGCAATATTAATGGCAAAATGATCTTGATAAACTTGGGATGTAAGTTATCGAAACCCACGGCGTTTGATTTTATTAATGACAAACTGGATAATACATCAAACTGACTAACACAAGAAAACTCGAATGCAGTTTGTTCAAAAGAGAAGCTATTATTCATAATATTGTTGTTCGAATCTGTACTGCTCACTATTGTCGTCGGAAGATAAGTGAAAATGCTATTAAGTTCGTTTGCATCAATTGGGCTGGTTTCATTTTTATTATTTTTGCCAATACCAATATCTCGAATGGTTTTCCATGTATCCTTGGAGTCAATGGCGGATGAAAATCGTTCGGAATAGTAATTAGTTTTAGCCATTCTTATTTTAGAATTAGCCTCACTTCTAGCAGTGCGAAAATCGAGTTTCAATTCATTCGTTTTGAAACGTTTCCATCGGGAATAAGCAAAATCTCTGCGTTGTATTCATTGCTGGACATCAGTTGAAAACCATGGTTTACTCTTTGTGGTAACTTTTTTTCTTTTTTAACGTAACTGTAGCATCAAACAGGTTTAAAATATTACGTTCTAAAAACTCCAACTTATCATCAACAGAAGTCATTTGGTATATTTGGTTCCAATTGAATAAGTTGAAATTTTCATACAACAAACTATAGTTAAGATTCTTGTAATCACGATAGGAGAAAAAAATTTGATCTTCTTGGTGAAGCTGGAAATCATAGGCTAGAAAAACCAGATCATGTTTAGAAAAACTGGAAGCTAAGATTTGATCATACAGCAGGACCTTCGACGGATTAGCGACATATATTAGATCAATCAATGTACTGCTGGACGTTGTAAAGTGTGTTGGTGTTGTAATATTCGTTGGTGTAAGTCCTAATGACGGCATACTATCTTTAAACGACGATTCTTTTAGTAGATTCGAATTGAAATCTCCCAAAATTGCTATATCATTGTAAGGCATGGTTAAGATTTCCATTTTGTTCATAAAATCGGCAAAAGGTACATCACGTTTGGGTCGGTAAGCACAACCAATCAGCATTTTTCTTCCAGATGATGAGATTTCAACAAAAATATACTCAATTCTGTAATTTTCTTCCGCCTTGCAACGAAAACTACATGTTATAGTATTTTTGACGTATATTTAGATATGTAAATCGTCGGAAAGACATGATATTTTTGCATTAATTTCACGGCACATTAATTTTCTAATTTCATTTAAAACTAATAAATCAATTTAAGGTATGACCTCTCCTTAAAATTTTTTTTTCTATTTTTTTTTTTTTTTTTTTTAATAAATGTCTTCTAAAATCTTTCATAAATAATGTCCTAAAATGATTTTTTGAAATTCTAATTATTTTTGAAGTTACAGAGCTATATATGTATATAAATATTTGTACGACAATATAGAAGATTCTTGTAAATAAACTTTAAATGCGTTTTTCTCGAAATCGCTTTTTCAAACTGGGGTGTCGGATCAAGATGCGGCGGGCAGCGTTGTATAGGTAATCACATCAGGCAGGTTCTGAACTAGGATAATTGGGCTAACTTTACTGCCGGAGGAGGGGTGGGGCAAAAACCCCCCAAAAACAGCTAATTTTTGAATTAAAAAAAAATCGCCCCCTTTTGTCAATTTTTGATATTTTGGAAAAATCCTAGTTCAGAACCTGCCGGACGTGATTACCAACAAAATGCCGTCCGCCGAATTTCGATATGACATCTGGTTCTCAGGGAACACGACACCCCGTTTGCCTTCTCATTTTTACGTACTCCTTCTCATCGCTCTGGGAGGGGAGGAAAAAATAGAAACATAAACAAGTACTGAAAAAGAAAATTACGTAAAAAAAACCCAAAGTTGATAAATTGAAAAGCGACCGAGATACAGCACTTTTAAAAAACGTTATTTTTGTGTGATTGAAAGGTAGGACATACCTTAATAATGACATAGATTTTATAATTTATATTAACATCTGATTTAAGTTAATTTTTAATGACACGTCAAGATAATGCATTTAATTTCTTTTAAAATTTACTGCATACAAATCCTTTTCAAATTGGTTTGAAATGTAATATATCCTTTTTTTTTTGTGTTAAAATCAAATTCCTAAAAGTTCGATAGTTGTACAAAAATTTTGCGCTAAATCATGTAAAACGTCAAATTATAGCGTTAATGATGCATTATTAACGCTGCTACAAACAAACAAAAAAAATCAAAACTGCAATTTTATAATAACAATTGTTTTCCTTGCCATTCTTGTTGGTTTTTTCTTTTGGCAGAAATAACATTTTAATCCTTTGACAAGTCAACAACTTAACAAAAGATCAACACAATAATTTTTGCAATGAAAAAAAAAAAAAAAAATGAAGGAGGAAGAGTAACCAAAATATCAGATTATGGCCAGATTAAAGATTGAGAACAATATATAAACAGGTACAAGGAAAGGATTAAATAAAAGCAAATTGTTAAAACAAAAAAATAAAACTACAAAAGATTAAACCGTAGATAATCTTGATATAATCACAGCCATTAGTAGGATGAGCCACAAAAATGTTAAGATACTGTTTTTAAAGACATTGAAAGAAAGGAAATTCCAAAACAAGTTTTGAAATACGCAAAATTTTAAATTTGTAAGTATCCAGTTTACAAATTAATAATTTATAAAAAAAACTTTGCTGTTTAATTAAATTGTTTTTAAAGAACAAGTAGTATAATTAAATATTTGAAAAAAAAAAAAAAAATTAAAGGAATTACAAAAAGAAAAGAAAAAAAAATTTTAAATAGCTGACAGTTTTAGCATGACAGTACAAAAATCATATTGTCACAATGACAGTTGGTAGCTGGCTGTACACAAATGACTTAATTAAAATGTTTTGTAGCCCAGCCAGCCATCATCTACTGAAAAATAACTGAAATGTAAAATAAGAAAAAAAAAATGAATGAATTGTTGGTTGGATGAGTGCTTATTTGAAAAGAAAATGACAAAAGTCAATTGAGGAGCCTTTTTCTTTTTCTGTTTATTATATTCATATACGTATATATATATATATATATATATATATATATAAATATGTAAATACATGTATATGTAGGTATGTAATGTTGCTACTTTTGATGGGACCTCTTACTTTTGTCCCTCATTTTTTCTTATTTCATTAACATTTCTTTAATTTTCTTATAACTTCTTTTTGTTTTTATTTTTCGTTATAAACTGACAAATGACAATTTCAATTGTTTAAAGAATTTAATGAAATTGTAAAATAAGACAATGCTAAAGAAAAAATAGAATAGCGATTCTATCCGACCTAATTGGTACACTCTATTTTGTTTAATATAGTGAATAAATTAAGCTGTCAAAAATGCAGCTTAGATAATACAAACTGTAAGGCAAATCTAAAAATTCCGTCTTAAATATAGTTCATAAAATTATGTAGGATTAAAAAACTTTTTAAAACTTCAGGTTTGAAAACATACAAAGTCCACAAAAACCCTGGTGGGAATGCTGCAAAAACAGAGCACGTAAATTATATTCATGGTTCATAACAAAACAAGTAAGAAAATTAAGAATTAAATTAGTCTAGAACGACTATACGATACCCTATACCATGCGTTTAGAGACCCTATCTCTTAAGCCAAACTAACTGGACATAGAAAATGAGCAAATTTGAGTGGGATTTTTATTAATCTTTTTGGCTGCAGATATGAAAAAGTTCATATCGGATGCTATATCTATATGGGCACTAGGCCTAAAATTGGACCGATCCTGATTATGTTTGGTAAAGTCTCTTGTATTTTGCAAAAATATATGGGCAATTCCATAAAAATGTCAACTTTTATGAAAAAAAATATTTTTTCATTCATATGAAGTAAGTTTAAAAATATATTAAAATATGTTCCAAGTTACATAATGTTATTCCTTACAAGCATTCTAAATAATAAAATAAATATAAAATGTATTTGTTTACTCAATTTTCTTTTAATACATGTTTAAGAAACTTTAGTCATTCCGTCACAGTCATTCCGTCACGTCAAATGATAGTTAATAAATTCGATACTATTTCAGGCCAGTTGCTCTAAATTATAATTTTATATTGCTTATATATCATATGTAAAATATGCATTAGTTTAAAATCTGACTTGCTTCTTAATTTACAAAAGTTCCCAGGTTTTAATACCAGGACATAGTCATGGTAGCAAAAATCTCATTCCGGCACACAATGAGAAATTACTCAAAAATAAGAGAATAAAATAGTGTAAAAATTGTTTCTGAGTTTTTTTTTAAATCTCTTAATTATTAACAATCATTTTCAAACTGAAGAATCAATTTTCAATTCAAAATAGCTTTGTAGAATAGCCTTAACTTCAATTCTACAACACAAAATGTCATTCCGTCACATATGGAATTGCCCATATACAAACAATATTTGAGAAGAATCAGTACAATCTTTTTGTTTTTTGATAGATTTAAGTGAAGATCGGGAAGCAGCTCTATATGGGGCCTATGAGTAAGAGTTGTCCCATAGGGATCATTTTTGGATTACTCATTAATGGATGTAGTAAACGCATACAAACCCAATTTGAGTAAGATCTATATGACAATTTGGATCTTACGGCAATTTATGTCGATTTCATAGGGGTCATTTGTATGGGGGCTAGGTCTGAACATGGACCGATTCTCGCCAATTTCAATAGCGTTCATCCTATGGCCGATAACAGCTTATAAACCAAATTTCATCAAAATATATTCATATTTGCGACCTGCAGTTTGATTACAAGGTTTACATGGACACACAGACGGACGGACGGACGGATATCGTTAAATCGAATCAGATAGTGATTCTGATTCGATCGGTATAATAAAAGATGGGTCTAGGTCAAATATTTTTGGTAGTTACAAACAGCAGCACAAAGTCATTATACCCAAACCACATAGTGGTATAGGGTATAAATACTCCTGTTCATAACGGATGTTTTGGCAGCTTCCGGATCGAGGAAACATTGAAGATAAGTTTAGCAGACGAAATTTAAAAAAAAGTTCCTGGTATGGCAAGCAATATACATATAGTTGCGGGGAAAAAGAAGAAAGGCATATGTTACAACTGACTCTATAAATACCGAAATTTATATTAAGAGTGTTTGCCTTTCATAAGCCAACACAATATTTCCATATATTTTTAATACGATTTGGCATCCTGTCACTGCGGTATAAAAGCTCTTGAAAGGTATAAAAACAATAAACTGGTTGTTGTATCAAGGGTGGCAAAGCCTCCAAATTGTCCGGAGCTAAGGCCAGTTGAGAGATATTGGAAGATTTTAATCGGAGAAAAAACTCTAGGAAATTTTATTTTTTTCATTAAATAAAGACAATAAAGGTATGCTAATCAATTATAGCCAATTCACAAATCAACATAAAAAAACAAACTGATTTTTATTACAAACACATTAACAAATTTAATAAACACACACATAGCATTGTATAATTTTATATATGTGTTAGTAGCAACTTTAAATGCAATTTACTCAAAATAAAGGAAGAAATTTAAAAATCTGTAAATCTGCATATCGGCTAAAAATAAATACCTTTCAAATAATATACGTTTGGTTAAAATCGGGATTAAACGGCAGAACAAAACATCAGTCACAAGAAATTGCCTAGCCTATTAATATTATAGATATGTTACAGTTAGTGACAGAAAAGTTCTTTGTTTTTTCTGAATAAAAATTTATACATTTTTAACAAATGCTTCATATATTTATATGATATTTTTCAAGAAAGTTGTTTTAAAAGTGATTATTTTCTAAGCGAAAGACATCTGCGGATAGTTGGATTTGTAGGAATATTTTCGTAGTTTAGAAATATTATATGATTTCACAGAGAATAAATTTTATAAAATCTTTTTGTATAAAAGCCTTTAGGCATATGTATGAAACCGGTTAACATTCAAACAATTCGGCCGATTTACTGACTTTAAATTTCCATCACATGGTTGTGAGGGCGCATGGTAGGTGTCACCACTATCTAACTTTCGAAACTCATTAGAGAAATCATTAGCTGCTGCTCCGGTAGATGGTGCCACAATACAAGCTTAGTTCAATAACAAGGATTTAGAATATGCCAAAGATATATTTTTTTATGAAAAATTTTCATAATTTGGCGGAATAAATACGAATCTGATCTCAGAATATCTTCATCGCATAAAAAAAAAACGATTTTTGAAGTATGATGTTTCGAAAATATTTTCAATCCGTTGAATAATTTCCGAGATGTTTTACAATTGTTGAGGGGTCTCGGTAATTGTAGTGTAGTCTTTGATGGAAGAATTTTCATTTATATATTTTTTTTTTAACAATAAACTAATGATTTTTGGTCGTAAAACCGGGAGTAATTGCTAATTGAGTAAATTGCTAATTTAAAAAAGCTTCGATTAAAGACTAGATTTATTTACTAGATTTATTAAACTAATGCCTTTTTTGTTTTATTGGCTTTAAATGATTAAGTGAGATGAGCTGATAGTCACCGCGAAGCACTACTTCCGGAAAGGTTAGTGATAGTGAAGTTGAAACATGACATAAAATCTCTGTGTTCAGTTTTATAAAATAAACTTAATTATTTTGAAAAAAAAAAAATATATATATATATATTAAGCGTACTGCTTTTACGCATTTGACTGCATCTCACCCCCTAAAATATTTTTTAAAGCAACATTTCGGATTAAAACGAATATGATTAGTAATTTCAATAAACGGTTTGTCCGACAAAAAACAACTGAAAAAATAAAAAGGTTTTTGAAAGGGAAGTTAGTGCACTACATTCAGATGCCCCAACAAGCCCTATGTAAAAAAAATGTATTCGTTGTGTTACATCGCGAATGTATCTAAAAATATGCCACAAGCCCGGGGTTTTTAAATTTTAAGTTTAAGATTCAGCATTAAACAGATTTTTAGAAAAAGAAGAAATGAATTTATTTTTCTTACAAAGAAATTATTATAATTTAACTTTAATGGAGGTATTGAGCAGAACTATGTTCATACCATAATTGCAAAAATAGCGCGTCCAGTCGGAAAGACCTTCAAATGGTACGGAAAATATAAAAATTAATTTTCTCTCAAAGCTAGGGTTGTTAATTATTCGGGTTTTAATTGGGTCAATTAGAAACTCAAAAATTTCTTAATGATTAAAAGTAAAATATTTCTCGATAAATGACAATGAAATAACAAACGAAACGCAACATTTAAAAAATTGCAAAAAAAAAGTTTTTTTTTATTTATTTGTAAAATTAATAAAACATAAAATCTTAAAATAAAATAAATTGAGTCGTTATTTTTATATGAAGAGAAATTTTTTGTTTTCAAAATTTTTTTAAAAACTTAAAATAAATTGAGATTATATATCTGTGGTCACAAGCGATAACCACCTAAGTCGACTTAAGAATGATTTGAGTTATGTATGCTATCATATTCTACTAAAAACGTTTTATTTTTACGTGAAATTCCCATTTCTCTATCACTGTTTATTAAAAAGTTATTAATGAAAACATGCTGACCAAAATCGGAATGAAGCCTCATTACATTTATATAAAAAGTTATTTTTTCTCGCTAGCATGATATTCGACGATTTGGGTTATGTATGCTATCATGTTCTACTAAAAACGCTTTATATTTAAATCCCCATTTCTCTAAGACTATTTATTAAAAAACATATTAATAAAAATATACCGACCTAAGTTGTAATGAAGCCTCATTACATTTATATAAAAAGTTATTTTTCTCGAAAGCATGATTTTCGACTTAGGCGGTTAATGCTTGTGACCACAGATATATATTTTGAGATTTTTATCATATTAAATGCAATTCAATTAATTATTCGGGTTTTAATTGGTCGACTGAAAACTCAAAAATATTTTAATGATCGATCAAGAGAAAAGAAACTCTCGATTAATCGCTCAAATAACGAATGAAAGGAAAAATTTCAAATTAAAAAAAAAATTTTTTTTTTTTTTTGATTTATTTTCGAAATTAATAAACACAAAATCTTAAAATAAAATAAATGGCATTATTTTTATATAAAGAGAATTTTTTGGTTTTTAAGAAATTAAAAAAAAAAAAAAAAAAAAAACAGCTCAAACAAATAATCATAAAAACTTAAAATAAATTGAGATTATATATATTTTGAAATTTTTATATATTTCTCACATTTAAATGCAATTCATAAAAATTCAGTAAAGCTTTGGAAAATGTTAAAAAGAAAATCAATTTTTTTTTCTTTTGAGCGATTTTTGGTTTTTGTTTTATAATATTTGTTTTAGATTTTTCTAATTAAACAAATAATCTATAAGTCAATATTATGTAATAAGTAGTACCATATATTTTTTGGATTTTATATAAATGGGGGATTTCATGTCAAGTGCACCAACTTTTGAAACCGATGTCTTCCGATCGGGATGAAATTTGCACCAAGGTTAGTCCTATTGGATAGTAGTTTAGACACAATTTTTCAATAAGATCGGTCCAGATCTCTCTGAGTTAGAGGGGATCAAAATTTGACATTTTGGCCAAACAGGTGTTTCTTCTCATCCATGTAACTTATTACCTATTGTTCTCAGAAAATTTTCTCCCAAATAGTTTAGATAGATATTTCTTCAATATTTCGGAAAAAAATACTTTAAAAAAAAAAAAATTTTTTTTTAGACTTTTTTTTTGCTAAATTAAAGCATTTTTTGCCTTTTTTTCAAAAAGTGCATTTTTTTTTATTTTTTCATAAGAAATCTTAGGATTTTTCCTTTAAGAGCTTTTTGGTCGCTTAGTGGGATGGGAGTGGGATATCTATCAAAATAAATGTTTTGTAACTCAAGACAACGGTTTTTCAATTGTTCACAAATGCACTATTTTGAATTTTTTTCCTATTTGTGTCTAAAACCTTACAAATAAAACTTATACTGAGAAACTAGACAAATTAACCTTTCCGAAGGTATATAACATACCTAACTAAAATTTTATACCCTCGATACTGTAATACCCAGAATATGTTAACCTCAGGAAAAAAATCGCTTTTTTTCTATAGAAATGTTGAAAAATTATTATTTTTTTTATTTATTTTTAATAATAATTAAATTAATGTATAATAATAATATTTAAAATAAAAAGATAAATAATTTATTAAAATTCAATCTTAATTGCATTAGATCCATTTATATCATAACTATTTTTATACTTAATTTATTGTAGCTGATGAAGTATTTAAGTCTTGTAAATTTTTAAATACCCAGTCTTTCATCCAGCTTTTTTGTCGCCTTTATTTACTGCGTTTTTTTGTCAATCCTTTCTTGGCGTTACTAGGTTCAGCTGTTGATTTCACTGCTGGTTTATTTGTTGTCTTTGGAAAGAAATCGCATTGAATAGAGGCAGAAAACTTTTTCAACTTGAGTCTTCCATCGACAAGCGGTATAAAATCATGGTATTGAGCGGTGCCATCGATTGTTACCGCAGCATCGAATCTGCTCTTCAGTGTTTTCAATGTTTCCTGATGATCCTCTTTGCTACTAAAAACTATTTTAGTTTCTTTACAATAACTCTTTGCCCAATGGAATAAAGCAGTCGCATCTGAGATGCGATCTTGATGAGAGCACTGGAGGCTATACTTCGCTGCATTTCTTTTAAGGTTTGCTCCAATACCATCACATGCTCCTTTACCATGAGCAGTAGGATGAAAATGCCACTCAGCCGGCATTCCAAAATCTTTTTCATGGGCCATAAGATTTGCCAAGCTACTTTTGTTTTTAAAATGTTGATGAGCTCCGTCCGAAACGTAGTATACCTTCTTTACTGTAAATTTAGATTTTAGAAATTTTAGTATTCTCTTCTGGTACTCATAAACTGCAACGCTATCATGTTTTAAATCGTAGGATATGATTGACATACTTTTGTGTTCCAGTTTTTCATCTTTCATGTAGTAAATAACTACTGTGAATATAGTTGCTTGGTCGTTATTGAAGTGGAATGCTTGTATGGCATCCTGAAGAACATATTTATAGTTTTCTGCGAAATTATATGAAATAACGAATTCACCAGACTTCAAATGTATCTTCAAATCCTTGAAGAATGACCATTGCTCTTTGACTAAAAAGTCATGGGTTCTCAAGTTTAGCAATCCTGTACACATTTCTTCCACAAAATCATCCACATTTAAAATGATTGTTTTCAATGTGCATCTGTCAGTCTGAATCCAAGAATCAAATTTGACCTCCTCTATATATTCTCGATCTAAAGAGTTGATTAAATTTTCTTTGATGAATGTGGTTTTCGGGCAATTGGTACATTCACCTAAGTGGCAAGAAGTTGTTGCATGAGGACACATAGTCAATTTAAGGCAATCGCGGTAATCGTGTAAATCTTCTGCCGAATCATCTGTTAAATACTTTAAGTTGATTTCCTTCAACATCAGTTTAACATTTTCATGGTAAATTTGGGTTAATTTCGTGAAGCCAATTCTAACATCCTCGTGTTCAGATTGAAATGTTGCAAATAACTCTTTCAGGTTACAGATAACCATTCTCTTCTGTTATGTTATGAAGGTACGTTACATACCTTCGGAAAGGTTAATTTGTCTAGTTTCTCAGTATAAGTTTTATTTGTAAGGTTTTAGACACAAATAGGAAAAAAATTCAAAATAGTGCATTTGTGAAAAATTGAAAAACCGTTGTCTTGAGTTACAAAACATTTATTTTGATAGATATCCCACTCCCATCCCACTAAGCGACCAAAAAGCTCTTAAAGGAAAAATCCTAAGCTTTCTTATGAAAAAATAAAAAAAAATAAAAAAAATGCACTTTTTGAAAAAAAGGCAAAAAATGCTTTAATTTAGCAAAAAAAAAAGTCTAAAAATTTTTAATTTTTTGTTTAAGTATTTTTTTCCGAAATATTGAAGAAATATCTATCTAAACTATTTGGGAGAAAATTTTCTGAGAACAATAGGTAATAAGTTACATGGATGAGAAGAAACACCTGTTTGGCCAAAATGTAAAATTTTGATCCCCTCTAACTCAGAGAGATCTGGACCGATCTTATTGAAAAATTGTGTCTAAACTACTATCCAATAGGACTAACCTTGGTGCAAATTTCATCCCGATCGGAAGACATCGGTTTCAAAAGTTGGTGCACTTAGACATGAAACCCCCCAAATGTATAATTTTTCAGAAACAAAAAAATTATTCGATTAATCTGATTAATTGACACAAATTGATCGGATTATTAAAAATATTTAAGTTGCTCGATTGTATTTTTTTTATTTGATCAGTTAATCGAATGATAGTTAACCGGTTCACAAACCTACCCCCAAGCGCTGTCAGTTATATATCGTCTTGTATTTTGTCAAAAAAAAGGTCGAGTTCTTTTGGCTCAAAATGTTGCATAATGTAGAACTAATTAAGGGAAAAATATTTATAAAATTTTGGTGTAGTAATTTTTGGCCACACAGCATCATTAAGTTTTTAATGAGTTAAATTTTCTGATTAAATTTTTTTGTGTTTGATAAAAAAAGAACTCTCAAAAACTGACTTATAGCGGAAATATAAAAAAATCAAAACAGTTTTTAAGATTTTATATTGAAATTAAAAAAAAAAAAAAAAAAAATTATCCCAAAATTTCACGTATTCAAAACTTCAAGATGATCTAGGTCTAGTTTAAAAAAAAATTACTTCATGAAAATTTTATAAATAATTCCCCCTTTTTTTACGAAATACATTACGATTGCGAACTAAAAGCGCTTGCAAATTTGAGTGCGTTTAAAGGCCCATTTACACGATAGCACTGAGTCGTATGATTTTTCGAAATAAAAATCCGATGAAATTCATCGGACTGTCATAAAGTCGTACCGATATTTTTTCTGCATAGTTAGGCCATTTACACCCATCATACTCAAGTCTTATGAAAACAGCTGTTTAGAATAACAAGCAAATTTTTTTTTAAATTTATATTTTATTTCCACTTTCTTTGTTTTTGTTTACCTTTTTTTTTTAATATTACCAAAAAAAAAAAAAAAAAAAAAACTCTGGTCCGATGAAAATGGCAAATGTTGCTAAAACCATCGGACTTGGAAAATAAAATCCTACAGACTGTCAATTTCATAACATAAGCTTTTTACATAATACGACTTTTTCATAATACTCGACTTTTTGACAGGTCGTATTACAAACTGTCCTTAAGGATGTTACATTAATTATAATAAAACTAATAATACTGTCAAATTAAGTGTACATCGTAAAATAAAACAATCTATTGTGACGGCCTTCTTTGTGTTTCAAAACTCCACAAGAATATTAAAACCTCTATAAGAATTTTATAGATTGATTTAAAACGAGTAAGTAGCATAAATGCATGCAGTACGAGTACGAGTATTTCTATATACAAACCTGGCGGCTGTAAAAAGTATGTAAAGTAGAAGAATAAAAAAAAAAAAAAATATTACACACAAAAAATTGTAGTAATCAATCATTTGCAATGGAACCACGCCTATGCTACCCGGTGATTAGTCAGCAAAAAAAAAATATGGCTAAATAGTAGCGGCGGCATCATTGGTCTTATCCACCACTGCTGTTGTTGTGGCCGCATTGCTGCTGTTGCCGATGGTATCTTAGATGGCATCTCTCTATATAACTACATAAAATCTTTTATACATCCTCAAAAGGTTAGACAAGGAGGCCAATTCACTAACACTAACACAAGAACAATACAAATCATTTGCAGCAGCTTTATTGTTAAACCAAAATGATGCGCCCTATTATAACACTCGTGTGGAAATACTCATCGTACGTACGTACATATGAGTATGTACGAGTATGTGTGTGATGTAAAAATGAATTCATTTATTGATATGCGCATGTTTTTTGTTTAAAAATTTAAGGGTTGTTTTTATTATGTACCCAAGCAAGCCATCGCTCATGTCTTTGATACTCTCTTGGTGGTATAGGTACTCGGTACATGGTAAAAGTAGTATTGTGAATTTAATTAAAATTTCATTAATTTATTTATCTTTCGTTTTGGTTTAGTGAACCAATACGTTAAAGTTTAATTAAATTTATTTTCATAGTTTAATATTTGAGATTTTTTTAATTGTTTGAATTTATTTTCGATACAAAATAGGATTTATAAAAATTAAAAAAAATATACTTGTAAACAAAATATCCCTCGTGACTATTATTCCGCTTTTTGGTGTGTACGAACTGATTAAGTTTTTGGGATTGACTTTCACGGAACAACTTGAAATGGTACAGTAAAACAATTTCAAATGGCTGCACCATTTGACTAAACAAAATTATATAATGAGCAAAATTAAAAAAATTAGTTAATTGTATTTTATTGTTTGGAGAATGTACTTTTTTAGGTGTAACAAAAAACCTAAATATTTCACACTTATTGTAACAAACATGAATAAGAATTATATTTTTAGGTGTACAAAAAAAATAGGGTCAATTTTAAAAACTATATAAAATCACAAACTAATTGTATAAAGTTCTTATTCAGCACAGCTTTACATTCTTTTGCCATGCAGTCCATTAAATCCCAGCAAATCTTCTTTGGAATGGCATACCATACATTCTGAATGTTTTCCCACAATTTTTGGGTTTTGTTGGTCTAATACCATCTTTGACGATTTTTCATAACGTCAACTGATTTGTCTGAAAACCACTTTTTTGCGAGACCCATTCAGCGTAAAGTAAGATGACTTCATTAAGGATGTGGACGCAAAGATTTTTATCCAAAACTTTATCCAAAATATAGGCCCAACACTATTGCCTCCACCATGTCTGAATGTTTTCAACGTACAACGTGGATCCACAGATTTTTTTAAGGACGGCGCACACAAATTTTTCCATCATTGCCAGTTAAATTAATTTTAGATTTGTCCGACCAATATATATTGTGGCATTTTTAATCATTCCAATCTCTGTGTGCTTTTGCAAGTATAATTCTATTTCGACTGTCTGTTTGTTAGCAAAGGTGCTTTTCGTGGGGATCTTCCAAAGATTTTTTCGACTAATCGTCTTCTCACAGTCTTAGTAGAAATTTCGACTCCCAAGATATTTTTGATCATCAGATTGCTCCGCAATACTTACAAGATCAAATAAAACAAGCTAAAAGTCAATGTCGCTGGACAACTAAAAACCATGCTTAAAAATCCTTTAATTTCGATGACAAAAGTAATTTTTAATTATGTGGCAGATCCCGGGAAACAAGACGATGCAACACAATTTAGAGCTAAAAGTGATACTATATATTGTGATATCTGAGAAAAGCATCTCAAAAACAGAATACATGTTAAAATAAATAATAAAAAAATGTTTTAAAAAATCAGTCTGAAATCAATTAAGAGTTTTGGCCATACAAGGCTTCATCGCATTATGCGAAAAAGATTCAATAGCTTTGGGAGGCAGAAAAATAAATTATTTCCACAAAAATTACAATACGACAAAGTTACCATAGTTCGGACCAATTAAGGATCATGGATCATATGCTAACATTCATAAGCATGTTATCATTAACTTTATATATAACAAGCAGATTCCAGCACTCGAAATTTGAGTGCAAATTCTAGGAAATTTACTTTTTCATTTAATAAAGACCCTAAAGGTATGCTTCACAATTCAACCCATTTTAAATGAAGAAATAAACTCAATTGATTATATTTATACTCTATACCACTATGTGGTTTGGGTATAATGACTTTGTGCTGCTGTTTATACCGATCGAATCAGAATCACTAACTGATTCGATTTAACGATGTCCGTCCGTCCGTCCGCCTGTGTGTCCATGTAAACCTTGTAATCAAACTGCAGGTCGCAAATATGAATATATTTTGATGAAATTTGGTATATCAGCTTTTATCGGCCATAGGATGAACGCTATTGAAATTGGTGAGAATCGGTCCATGTTCAGACCTAGCCCCCATACAAAATACCCCTATGAAATCGACATAAATTGCCATAAGGTCGAAATTGTCATATAGATCTTACTCAAATTGGGTTTGTGTGCGTTTATTACATCCATTAATGAGTAGTCCAAAAATGATACCTATGGGAAACTCTTAGTCATAGGCCCCATATAGAGCTGCTTCCCGATCTTCACTTAAATCTATCAAAAAACAAAAATATTGCACTGATTCTTCTCAAATTTTGTTTGTAAATATTTTTGCAAAATACAAGAGACTTTACCAAACATAGTCAGGATTGGTCCATTTTTGGGCCTAGTCCCCATATAGATATAGCATCCGATATGAACATTTTCATATCTGCAGCCAAAAAAATTAATAAAACCCCACTCAAATTTGATTTATGCTTATTTTCTATGTCCAGTTAGTTGGGCCTATGAGATAGGGTCGGTCTAGACCGACTATAATTTTCTTACTTGTTTTATATATTATATTATATTTTATTATATTTTTTTGGTAATCACCCGTTAAGAGTGGCTAAGACCTCAGAAATAGTATTTTGATTAAAATTTTAATTTCATCTTTTTATTATTAAACCCGCAACCACCTTGTCAAAAAAGAAATTAATTACTAATAAATAGCATTGTTTTTATTTATTTTTTTTTTAATTGAGGAGTTATCGTAAAATTGAAATGAATATTATCGTAAACTTAAAATAGTAACGCACCATTGAAAACAATATCAAAAAATTGCATATTAATTACAGTATTAATTGCAATATGTCTGAAAAAAGTGGAATGTACAAACCCTACATCACATATAGCAACACTTACGAAACTGAGAATAGTGGAAATTAGAATGCATAAATATTCAAGGAATTCAAAAAATAACGATTGTTTGTTTGAATAGAGCTGTATCTTCTGAGATTAATGCGAAGTAAAAGCTGTACGGTATGAAAACTGATTCTTAACCACACTGATAGTAGGCCTGACTTGAGTAGGTGAGTGTGTTAAAGCGCTGACCAAAAAGTACAAGTACCAGTGTATGTGAGATTGACGCAGGTTCAAACCTTACGGCCGCCCTAAGTAGAAAA
This sequence comes from Cordilura impudica, assembly GCA_963682025.1. NCBI lineage: Eukaryota > Metazoa > Arthropoda > Insecta > Diptera > Scathophagidae > Cordilura > Cordilura impudica. The sequence goes on from OY821517.1 coordinate 83,375,855, forward strand.
ATTTCTTATAGAAACAATCTATTCAATTAAAACATAACAATTTATCACAATGTTCAATAAATCGCGGATGAAGGCTGAAATGCCAGAAAGCGGTCCGATTAAGAATAAAGTGTAGTTATGAATTTTAGAAATACATATATGCCTTCTTCTGCTCTACCACGCACCATTGAAAACAAAATCAAAAAAATACATATTAATTACAGTATTAATTGCAATATGTTCAAAATCTAACCAAATATTATTTAAAAAAAAAAATACTAACTTTACCATTTTCAAAACAAACAATTACCATCGATTAAAAATTCAATCTTCTCAATATTTGTTATCATTTTAAAACAATCTTCCCAAATAAAGAACGATTACAAAAGAGAGGACATGATCATGATCATGCTTGCAAAGAAGTTTTTCTTTTCTTTTTTGAGTATCAAAATAGCATTTTGATTTCTGCATTTTATTTTCTCTCACAAAAAAAAAAAAAAAAACAAGTTGTTAGTGTCAATTAGTTATTAGAACAATCGTATTTTTAACATTCTCCGCACCCTGATTTAAACTGATAGGAAGCGGTAAGGTAATTTTTGAAAATGGCCATGAGCTCACGGCATGATTTTCCACTATGGCCGACGCACAGTGACGCCATTTGAGTTTTTTCGTTGCAAAAATCATAACTTTTGAACCGATTGAGATAATCAAATAAGTTAAAAGACCATAGTGCTACACCTTCTAAATGCTTACTTATGGGTTATCAAAGTTGAAATTTGTTAACGGCATGAACTAATTTAAATTGAATTTGAATTTTAACAATTTTATATTTTTTATGTTTCTTTTTCAAGTTTTTTATATTTTAAAATTATTATCCATAATAAATATAAAAATTATTTTCCATCAAAAAAAAAAAAAAAAAAAAAAAAACAGTTGGTAAATAACGATTTACCTGGAGAAGCAAAAAGCAAACAATAAAATTTATTTTCTATAATATACTGAATGAATACACAAATCAATGGAAATAAAAAAAATTACAATTAGTTATCCAGTTTTTTTATTTTATATTCTACCTAAAACTGAACCATATTGCCTGTAAATTGTGTTTCTTTTTAAACTGAAAATCGGTCAACTTTGAAGGGTTTATATCTTTTAAACTAAAACTCTGATTTTATTGAAGGTAGCAAATTTATAATCTTTGAACAATTTTCTATAAGATGAGTTTATTCAAAATATCGTAAGAGCACATGAAATTTTTGATTTTTGCAACTTCATTTGTTCTAAGGGCGCTACTGTGCGACGGTTTCGGCTTTAATTTATTTTGTACTTTCGAGTCTTGTAAATGAAACCAGATATGCTTTCTACCACTATATTATTTTCCACTAATTTAACTGCCTTATAAAGGGTGTATCAAAATCAAGGTTTAATTTCAAGTCAATTATGTGTGTTTCTAAATTTTGTACTTTGCCGAACACAATCATGAATGTGTTTCAACATGTTTCTATCACGTATTGTTTTATTCGAACACACATAAACCACACAGTTTCGAGTGAAGCTATATTTTAAGATCGTGTTCTGTTCATGTTCTAAAAAAAAAAAAAAAACAGAACATGAACATGAACAATACACATGTTCTAGTGTAGCTTTATATTAAGTTCGTGTTCTGGCACGTGTACTTCGGAAAAACAGAACATGAATAATAAACAGGTTTGAGTTCAGTGAACAACAACAGTTTAATTTTAACCATTATTTTCGTTTTTTTTTAATTAGTTTTTTTATTTTTATTATTTTATTTTTTATTTTTATTTAATTTATTTTTATTTTACTTTATTTTTATTTTTATTTTTTATTTTATTTTTTATTTTTATTATTATCTTTTTATTTTTTTATACCTGCTAATGAATTATTTTAGATTTTTTAAATAAATTTGGTTGAAACAATTGTCGTCGTTTTTATCGGGGTGTATCGGATTTTTTCGATCGCGAGTGGATAATGTTTAACGAGTTCAGGAACACGAACTAAAAATAAAGCTACACTCGAACTTGTGTAGTGTTTATGTTCTGTTTTTTTTTTTTTTTTTTTTTTTGAGAACACGAACAGAACACGAACGTAAAATATAGCTACAATCGAAACTGTGTGGTTTATGTGTGTTCGAATAAAACAATACGTGATAGAAACATGTTCGTGTTCACAATCAAGTATTAAAACGAAACACATTCATGATTGTGTTTGGCAATGTACAAAATTTAGAAACACACATAATTGATATGAAAATAAAAATATGTGTTTGTTGGTCTGAGCTGTGTTTGTTTATATGTATGTACGAGTTTTTTATTCAGTGTGTGTTTTTTTTTCTGAACTCTGATCAAAATACATTCACGTTTTGAATTAAACAGAAAACACTTTTTTTTTCTTCTTTAGATTGTTATTTTATAATTGAATCACAAAGTACAATGCATAGGACTATGTATGGAACAACACATCCATGGCTTTGCTAGCAAATACACAGTCCTTTGTCAAAATTTTCCACGACCATTAATGTGTCTGAATTTCGTTGATACCTTGTTGAATTTCCTCCTTCAATGTACGGGTGGTTGTGGACTTGTAGGAATAGACCTTTGACTTTAAATAACCAGCATAAAAAGAAATCAGACGATCGCTGAAACGAGAGAGTACACGATCAGGAAATGTCTCATGCAGTAATTGAATCCTTTCACGGGTTTGTTAAAACCACATCTTGTCCACATCAATATCATCTAATTTTGGCAGAAATAACTTTATTATAATGTCGCGATATCAAGCACCCGTAACAGCCACTACTTGACCAGCCTTATTTTCGAAGAAGTATGGTCCAATGATGCCTTCAGTCCAAAATTCGAACTAAACAGTTACTCATTGTGGCTGCATTTGCTTCTCGACAAACCCATGTGGGGTTCTCTGAACTGCAAATGCAGCAATTTAAACGATTAACGAAGCCATCAAGGTAAAAATGTGCTCAATCAATTAAGATGATTTTATTCAAAAATTCATCATCCACTTGTTTATGTTCAATAATTCATTCAACGAATATTGTCAATTGAATCGCCTGTTTAACAGCATCACCAATTGATCCAGTCCGTCTAAATTATTCAATAACTCTCATCACAGCTGACGAAGTTATATCAATATTCAGACTATATTTTGTTCAAAATTTTTGAAAAGTAGCCGCCAAAGTTTCATAATTTTTGAAATATTCTTTAATAATGAACACGCGTTGTTCTATCGCATTCTATGCTCCATTTTTACTATCCCTAAACTGTCAGCTGTCAAACTGTCTGTCTTTTTTTTTTTTGGTTGCCAAGACATACAACGACACTCTAAAGCCCTAAACACATAACGGCGAGTTGCGAGTGCGAGTAAAAACTAAGCTTTTTGCATGTGAGAATTTGTGCTTTTGTGCTTTTACAAAATCATCAAAATGCTTTCGAGCAGCTGATTGTCCTACTGTCAAACATAATTCAATTGTCAATTGTATACAAAGCTGTTCATATAACAAACAATAAATATAACAAAATGAATAAAATCAAAATCTACAAGCAAAACAACTTACCATTTCGCAAGTCACAATACAATAAATGCACAATACACTAAATACACAGCTGATTGTCCTGTCATATGTTCATAAATAAGGCTGATTCTCTTGTCATTTGATTTTTCTCGCACAGAAAATAGAATCAATTCTATTTCCCTTGCAAGTGTTTTTACAACCTAAGTTGGCAACGCCACACAAAAAAGCTTTACTATCGATCTCACTTCGCACTCGCTACTAGCCGTTATGTGGTTAGGGCTTAATTCATTGAAAGAAAATTTGACTACTAATTAATCAGAAAACAATATAGTTTTATTTTGGAACTGACAACTATATTATATATTATATTTTCAGAAAAAAAAATTGTGTTGCCAGCTACACTTTTTTTAAAGCATATATTTGTTACCATACTTTATTCCATAGTTTTGAATCGAATTTGCAATTCACTAGTTAAGGAAGTTGGGGTAATATTTTCTGTATTTCTTTAAAGTTTTATAAACTCAATAGTTTGTCACACATTCGATTGAGATTCTTGTTAGATACTTTTTAGATCATTTATTTTCATTACATATCTTCGTTAAACATTTTGACATTTAAAACCGCTAAAAAAAAAATATTGACATAAATACCAAATCTACCGCAAACATAACCGATTTGGAAGACAAGTGCGTTGTTTAAAAATAATTCAAGACAAAAATAGAATTAGGTGTGATCAATGATGTTTGACTTGATGATCATTTAATAGATTTAACGTTAGCAAAAGAAAACATCGTAGATATTATCTAAAAACAAATCCAATACTCAAAATAAAAAAAAATATATCAAAAGAAGCGCTTGATAAAATAAATGTTTTTTTGATCATTTTAAATAAAAAAAAAAAAACTTTTTCTACCTTTATTTTTTTTTTGTAGATTCTATATAAAATAATGCACCTAAAACTGACACTGATGATGGATTTAATTTCAATTCTTGTTTGACAAATAGTTTTCAGTAACATTTTTTTTTCTTTTAATTTATCTTTTGTTTGTTATGCCTCCGTCTTCCGTCAAATAATAAATACTACAAGCAAGACGAAGGGAAAAAAGCCTTATCATGACAATAATGAGCTCGATTGTACAAGTGTAGTACGTAAAAAAACTACTACAGTAAATATATGTATAAGATGCCAGCCATAAAACATTTCTTTTTTTTTATTTATAGAATTTAAATTTTCAAAGATGCTCCCCGCTTCGGTCCGTTTCGTTAGTTTTGAGATCATTAATAAATTGTAGGCGCAAAAACAATTCATCAACAATATTGTTGACACCACCATCTCTGGTTGTTGTTGCAGTTGTTTGGTATTGCACAAATATTTTTGCTCTAAACATCTCTTCCAGGGCATATTTTTTTATTATGTTGAACAAAGACAGAAGAGAGTGAGAGATGGAAACGAGGACATTTATAAGACTATTAATCTTGTGGTCATCACAGTCAAATTGTTTTAAGTTTGACTTAATCATTATGCCACCAACATTGTTTAGTATGCATGGTGATTTGATTGCATGTGGTTAAGTATTTATTTTTTTTTTCAAAAATTTGTACAGTTCCGATGTTGTCCTGATGTGATCATTTTTGTTCAATTTCAATTAACCCTAAAAAGCACAACAGAGACTGTCAGTCTCTATTTATTTGAAATAAAATTGCTGCTAACTTTGTTGATATTTGTTAAATTTTCTCAAAAATTTCTTGTATTTGTCTTTTTTCAATATTTAGGTATAATAACACAAGGGAACAAAATTGAACTTTTGTGTTGATTTGAAATTTATAGCAAATTTTTACTAATTTGAGGTCGCTGATTTCAAATCTGCACTTGGTTTTTTTCTATCAGCTCGACTTTTCGAGATATACCGTTATGTTCAAAATTAAGGCACTTCCGCTACATATATTGGAATAACTTGAAAACGGTTCACCATATTAAATTAAAAAAAAATCCGAAACTCGCAAACAATATTCTCTTAAAGCCGTGCTTACTTTGTTTTTAAATTTTCCAAGTAGTTTTAGAGATATCGTTCAAGTTTTGAAAAAAAAAATTAAAATTTTTAAAAAAAAAAACATTTTTTTTGTTCTTTAAAAATTCCTAAAAAATAAAAATGGGACAAAAATCACAGTTTTGGTCTACAAACAGTTAGTTAAATATATTTCGAATAAAATGAGCTTTATTTCATTGCAATCGGTGCACAACTTTTGATTTTGTTCACGATTTACTGAATTGATATAAATCGCGATTTCCATACAAAAATAACATTTTCTAATGTGTAAGTGTTTGTATGTAATAAGTTAGTTTTTTATGATTCTAAGAATTAAAAAAATTAAGTAATAAAAAAAGATTATTTCATTTTTATGGTCAGCTATACTTTTTAATTTAACACAAAAAGAGAATTTTAAAGAAAAATAAAAAATTTTAATACACAAATATTACAATGTAATTACAACTCATCGAAAAATTTTCTTTTATAAGATTTTCTTAAATAACCTTGTTTAGAGGGATTTGTTTTAATGCTCCAGCAATAGTCCGCCATCATATGCTTATCCCAGTGACCCTGGTACCGCTCCTCTATAGTTCGGATATCTTGATGGAAACGTTCAGCTTGTTCTTCACTGAAGTCTCCAAGATTTTCAGGGAAACAATCCAAATGACTGTGTAGGTAGTGCACCTTAATGCTCATATTACAACCAAGCTGCTTGAAATGTGACAACATGTTATCCACGTGGTCCGAATAGTGCTCACCCTTTTTGTTTCCCAGAAAATTGCGCACTATCCAAACAAATTCATTCCAAGCATTTCTTTCAATATCTGTCATGGAATTACTAAAATTTTCATCATTCATTAATTTTTTGATTTGAGGGCCATCAAAAATGCCAGCTTTCAGTTTCTCCGAACTCAAATTGTTGAACTTTTTACTGATATATCTAAAACAATCACCGTCCTTGTTGAGAGCTTTGACAAATTGTTTCATAAGTCCTAGCTTGATATGGAGAGGTGGCAGTATTATGCGATCCCTGGGCACAAGTGGTTGATTAACTATATTGTGGTTTCCTGGAACCATAGCTTCCCTCGAAGGCCAGTCTTTCTTACTCCAGTGTTCAGATCTGGCTCTGCTATCCCATAAACAAATGAAACACGGATATTTTGTGTAGCCACCTTGTTGGCCTAGAAGAAAATTCACCATTTTTAGATCCACACAAATTAGCCAGCGGTGTTCGTTGTACTTTATTTTATTTATAACTGAGGCAATTGTAGAATATTCTTCATTAGCTTTAGTTGAATGTGCAATGGGCAACGAACCCAATTTATTACCGTTATGCAGAAGTACACATTTTAGGCTGCGTTTAGAAGAATCTATAAATAGTCGCCAGTCATTTGGATCATACTCCTCTAATCCCATCGCTGTTACTAAACCAGGAACATCTGAACAATAAACAAATTCATCGTCTTCGGAAAAGAATGGAAGTAAGTTTTTTTCTCTGTTACGGTAGTATGAAATTGTTGTTCCTTGGGTTAACAGATTTTTTTGCTCTAATCGAGAAGCAAGAATTTCAGATGCTTTTTTAGAAAGTCCAAGGTCTCTCACTAAATCACTAAGCTCCTCCTGATTAAATTGCTCGCGTTCAGAAGAAATATCTAAATGCAAGTCATCTGATCCAAATACAGAAATTGGTGAAGGAACATTTTGTCGTAAGTCGTGGAAATTGTGTGTAGATGTAGATGGTTGTGGTTCTGAATCCTCACTAGAGTACAGGACTGGTTGGGTAATAGACAACACGTTAGGATAAATCCATTTAGACCGGTTTGTTTTATTAATGCCTGTTATGTTGACAGCGCAAAAATAACAATCATCATAATGATTCGAAGGTTCCCGCCAGATCATTGGTGTTTTATACTTGAAGTGGGTCCGTTGCTTGTTTGCCCATAACCTTAAATACTCTACACAGTTTTTACATACAGTATTAGGAATCCAGTACTTGTCACGGGTTTCCATGGTAAATCCGAAGTAGTCAAAATAAATTTTTTTAATAAAATCTGACACACTTTTTCTATTTTTTATAAACGTGTATGCGCCACATATGTTACAAAAATAGTTGGGATTGATTTTATAGGTGTTTCTTGACGTAGCCATTACACAATTTTGAAGTATATATCAAAGTAACACAATTTTCAATAAATAACACACGGGAACAAAATTGAACTTTTTTGTGTTGACTGATTAAATGTTCAATGTAAAATGATTTATATTTTTTGTCGTTATACTTTTCGCTTTCGTAAACACTTGTTGAATGAGAAAAATTGGTTGAATGAACCCATATAAATACTTAGTAGTTTTTTACTGAAGTACCAAAAAAAATTATATCCACAATTTTATTGACAGTCACTTATGAATGAACACATGTGTTCAGGGGAATTCCTTTAAAAAATCATCCGTTACCAACGGTAAACCACACATCAATAAAAACAAGTGGACTTTTCTTTTTTCTCTTTAATTGACTGTGAACTGACTAGGTGTCATAAAGGGACAATAAAATTTATAGGCGTTATGAGTTTGCTACCGCAACCATAAAAATGAAATAATCTTTTTTTATTACTTAATTTTTTTAATTCTTAGAATCATAAAAAACTAACTTATTACATACAAACACTTACACATTAGAAAATGTTATTTTTGTATGGAAATCGCGATTTATATCAATTCAGTAAATCGTGAACAAAATCAAAAGTTGTGCACCGATTGCAATGAAATAAAGCTCATTTTATTCGAAATATATTTAACTAACTGTTTGTAGACCAAAACTGTGATTTTTGTCCCATTTTTATTTTTTAGGAATTTTTAAAGAACAAAAAAAATGTTTTTTTTAAAAAAATTTTAATTTTTTTTTCAAAACTTGAACGATATCTCTAAAACTACTTGGAAAATTTAAAAACAAAGTAAGCACGGCTTTAAGAGAATATTGTTTGCGAGTTTCGGATTTTTTTTTTAATTTAATATGGTGAACCGTTTTCAAGTTATTCCAATATATGTAGCGGAAGTGCCTTAATTTTGAACATAACGGTATATCTCGAAAAGTCGAGCTGATAGAAAAAAACCAAGGGCAGATTTGGATTCAGCGTCCCAAATAACCTTAAAAACAATATTCAGTTCTTAATCAACAGAACCATTGTTCCCTTGTGTAATCAAAGTAGGTCAAAAAATTTAACTCGATAATGCAATACAATTAAATTTCATTAAAAACTCGCACAAACGGACAACAGTGCCTACCGAGTTCTGAATATAGATAGTATGAATATAGAAGTCTGAGTGAGCAGTGTTTGAAATAAGTTGGTTGGTTTATATTCGTGTGAATAACCTTCCAATCGGTAATCATAGTAAGCATAATTTTGGTTAGCCCTCTTTATTGATATAACTGGTAAGTTAGTTTTTATTTTTATATAAAAATAGAAAACACTTAGAAAAGAAAATATATTTCCAACGTCCCATTGTGTAAAATGCAACTAGAAGCGATTTTGGAGAGTTGGAGCGACGATGAAATTGGCTTACTTAGATGAAATATCGGAAAATATAAGCGAACAGATTGATATACCTGCAAATAGCATAAAATACAGATGTACTTCCACCAGGAAAGTCAATGGATAGCATCTGGAGTAGCTTCAAAATGTTTACTGATGAGACCGTTTTAAAATATACGAACAAAGAAGCAGTAACAATATATGGTCAATCAAAAAGTGGAAACTAATAAAGCTGGTCATATAAAATCAAATGCTCACAACTACCGATAAATTATACGGCATTACAATTTTCAAAGCAATTTTTGGGTGTTAGAAGATTCATGGAAATACTGGGATTTATGCGTTGTGATGATAAAGATACTAGAAACTGAAAAGTTGCAGCTATTTGGGAAATGGTAAACCATAATTTCGAAAAATATAATATGCCTGGAAAAAATATTGTTGTAGATCAACAGCTTATACCCTGTTGCAGTCTGTGCCCTTTTATTCAATATATGCCATCAAAATCGGAAAAATATGAAATAGAAATATGGTGGTTATGCGATTACAAGACAGCCTACCCAGTCGGCGGAATTCCATATACAAGTAAAGTGGGTAATACCAGAGCAGTCGGGCTTGGAAGAGAGGTCGTTGAAAATCTGATTGCACCATATTTTGGGACATATCGCAATGTAACAATGAACAATTACTTTATAAGTAAGGAATTGGCTGAAAGTTTTTAGTCTAATGGTCTAATTTATTAAGCACTCTGCGAAAATGTAAGTCCTGTATTCCACCCAAATTTCAGCCAAATAAAAAACGGGAAGCACGCACAACGTTATTTGGGGTCCAAAAAATATTACTACTGCATCGCATGTACGCAAGCCGGGCAAAGCAATAATTTTTTGTCAGCAAATCACCACAACGATAAGATGACCGAGGACCGGCGGGCGCGTCGTCCTTTCATTGGTCCGGAACCATTCTTTGGTGTTCCAACGTGATACATCAAAGAAAAAATGAAGAAATGGAATATATTTTGATGAAATTTGGTATATAAACTTTTATCGGACATAGGATGAACGCTATTGAAATTGGTGAAATTCGGTCCATGTTTAGACCTAGTCCCCACACAAATGACTTCTATGAAATCGACTTAATTTACCATAAGATCCAAATTATCATATAGATCTCAGTCAATTTGGATCTTATGGTAAATTATGTCGATTTCATAGAAGTCATTTGTGTGGGGACTAGGTCTGAACATGGACCGAATTTCACCAATTTCAATAGCGTTCATCCTATGTCCGCTAAAAGCTTATATACCAAATTTCATCAAAATATATTCATATTTGCGACCTGCAGTTGATTACAAGGTTTACATGGACACACAGACGGACGGACGGACATCACTTAATCGACTCAGAAAGTGATTCGACTAAGAAAGTGATTCAGAAAGTGATTCTGAGTCGATCAGTACAATGAAAGATGGGTCTAGGTCAAATATTTTTGGTAGTTACAAACAACAGCACAAAGTCATTATACCCAAACCACATAGTGGTATAGGGTATAAAAATGCAAATATAAAAATACAAATATCGATCGTTGACGATCAATAGGATGTAGAAGTCCCATGGCTTTTTCACATAGGAGTTGGAAAAAAATATTTGGATTTGTTAGGTCGATAAGTACGAATACACAAAATAATTACAAATTTTCCAATGGTTTAAATGGCTAAGAGATTTATTACTCCATCCAGTGTTCAATCGAAAAGACTACTATCCCTTGACAAGAAGGACTTAAGGACCTTGACGGGATTCTTTACTGGACACTGTAATCTTAGATACCATCTAAGAATAAAAGATCAATCTGTTACGGGCACATGTAGGTTCTGCGAACAGGAGGTGGAAACGGCAGAACACATTCTCTGTGAATGTCTGAGAATAAGTGGCAAGAGAACCCTTGCACTTGGAGGATACACTGTATCCCTTGCCAAGTAGGGAAATTGGCTTTATAAAAAGCCTTAATCTTTAGGACAACCATAGGCTGCACAAAAGAAATATTCCTCTAGAGTTGTTAAGTTATGCATTCAGAATAATAATGTGCGTGTCTATTGTATATTGGCTCTCCCAGTCCCCGCATTTGTGAGACGTCATTAAAAACAAAATAGGGATATAAAGTCTAAAAACCGATGATTTGTGACAAAAGTCCAGGAAGCGTGGTATTCTATACCCCCGGAAACCTGTGCTAATCTTGTTGGATCTATGCAACGCAGATGCAAGGAGGTAATAAATATGAAGGGAGCATCCACCAAATATTAATGTAATATTGATTATGGAATGAAATTTAAAATAGTAATAAAAACTAGATCGTCCCATTTTTCAGGCTTTTTTTCGAACTTGAGTTTTTTGTTGTACATTAATGGAAAATAATAAATTTTATTTTATTTTTTGTTATTCCTATTCAAGTACCTTATGTTTATGTACAAACTTAATTTTATTTATTATATTAAATAAAAATTTAAGAATATTTTTACCAACAGAGTTACTTCAAGCCAAACCTTTTTTTTATAAATATATAAGTAGATTTCTAGATGTGCATATTTTACACATTTAAAAACAAAAAAGAAATCTGAAATTCATTTAGCACACCAAAAAATAGCGTAAAAAACTATTGATAAACAAAAAGGAGTGCACGAGCAAACTCGGACAGAAGGCTATCACGGCTTAAATAAATGCAACCCCGTGTCAATTTTGCAGCCAAATTTTCTGAGTACATTTAAAATATCTAGAGGAAAGCCCGAATTGTTATTTTTCTTGTTCATTGTACAGGCAAAAAGCAAATATAATTAAGATGTCTAGACAAAGAATGCAAGTGTGCGTGAAATCTCGAATATGATTGACAGGAGCCATTCAACTATCCACGATATTATAAAATGCATCAAAACCTGTAAAATGGTTCAAAACAAACCAAAACTGCACACAAAAAAATTTTTCTAAAGCGGAACGCTTTATTTTAAGAAGGGACCAAAATATGCTTCTATAGCTGAAAGTAATTGCATCTACAATAAGAAATTTGCTTCACAAAGTAAGTCTAAATTGTAGAAAGCAAGATAAAAGCAATTTATTAGTAAGCGTAATCTATAATACGATTAAGTTTCGCAAAAGGACATGAACACAATGATTTTACTTTCTGGAGAAACGTTTTGTTTACCGATGCAAGTTAGTTTAACGTATTTGGGTCAAATGGTAAACCCTTTGGCTGGAGAGGACGAAATCAGGAACAACATTTGAATAACCTGAAATCAGTTATGGCCTGTGACTCATTTTTCACAGTAGGGTCAAGATCTTTGCCCTTTATTGATGTGATAATGGACTAAAATGTATATCTAGAAATCTTAAAGGAAAAGTTGTTAAAAAGTTCAAATAAACTAGTTCCGGCTGGTACTTTATCAAGACATTGATCCAAAACACAAAGCCCATAAAGTGCTATCTTGGCTGTTGTATAACATCCGCACGCTATGGAAACACCACCCTACACAAAATGGTTGTGAAAAACATGGTTTCCAGTAAAACTGATTAAAAAAAAGGTCCTACTGCAAGAATGGGAAAAACTACCGCTTGACTATTTTTAAAAAGTACTAAAACTTTACTAAAAGAAAATAAAAACAAACAGAATTTTTTATCAAAAATAAAACAAATTGAGGAGGTCCATAACAAAACGCAATAACTCCACTTTTTAAGATATTGGTTTTTTGACTAAATCCGTTTCTACATATTGAAGTCTATACCATTGTTATAAAACATACCAAAGGTCTATAATTTTACTGTAATTCAATACCAAAAATAACGATTTAGACCAAAATTAAACAATTCCAATATATATCCTGACTGACTTTAATTAAATTTATTAATTTTTCCAAAAAATTGTTATGCTGGATTTATTGCATTTTGTTATGGACCTCCTCAATTCATGTTAAATCTTTAATACAGTTTTTTGTACTCGACAAAACAAAGGCACATTCTTTGTTTATTCAATAAAAATTGGAATTTTATTAATATTTAGTTGCGTAAAACTTAAAACTTAAAACTTCTTGACATCTGCGTGGCATGGACTCTATTAGATTAGATAAAATTTCACCGGAAATTCCATTCCATGCTAGGAAATGGTCTTCCGTATTTCTACAACAATCGCGATTTATTTTGCGATCTACAATATTGAGATCAGCTGATTGTGCTTGCCATTTCAAAACGTTAATCTTATAGTTTATGCATTTTTCCGTGTGTTTTGGGTCTTTGTCATGTTAATACCTCCACTTTTAAAACAGAAAAACATCCCCAGACCAAAAATTCCCTCCTCGGTGTTTTACCGTGCCTTGAGTATACCGAGGAATAAGATGTTGTCTTTTAGGTCAACGTACTAGCCTAAATTCCTCAGAACTTTTTATATTAAACATCAATTCATCAGAGAAAAGTACGGTCTTCCATTTGGTTGTACTCCAGTTTATGTGTTCTTTTGCGAATTACATTCTAGCTAGTCTATTTTTGGCGGAAATAAAGGTTTTTGTTTGCACTTCGGTATGATTACAATCCACATTCAAGCTCGTCTTTGGATGGATCTTATTGAAACATTTACTTGCAATCGGTTTGCAATAGACCCCGGTGCTAGTTTTCCGCGGCCGTCCACCTTTATGTGTGGGGGTCAATGACCCTGAAAAATAGTAACGGCTAATAATAGGCGAAATCACAATATGATTTATTCCAAATTTGTTTGCAATGGATATCACTGATTCGCCTCTCTAATAATCATTTATTATTTTTTCTTTTACTTGCACTGACTACTTATTATTAGCCATTTTTTTTTTTATTAAAATATTGCTAACTTTGAAAGTTCAGAAACGACTATAAACACGTGCAAATTTTCTCTAATTATTCTTACAATGTCCAAAAAATAGTTTTTATTATTTAACGGTAATTGTTGTTGGAGTAACTGTATGATAAACCGGATCTTAAGACAATCCAAGTCGATCTCATACAGTAAGATTTCGGAGAGAGGAAACAGAAACACCAGTTTTCAAAAGGAACGACGAGTATTCATCAAGAGTTCCTCGAGAAAAACTTTTACAGGGAGCGCCATCTTTTATGTTGGAATGGCAACATTTAATAATTTTGACATTTGTCAACCGATTGACTTAAGAACACATGTTCAGTAAAATATTTACCATGTTTCGCTTTATATCAAAACAACGCGGTAAAATAGTGACGCTGTACATTAAAAATAGTCGATCAATTGTGTTAACTCAACGTGCAATACGCTCGCATGGTCGACACTGAACCTGACTTTTGTAAGCAAATTTTGAAGACCGATAGGGCAAATTCACACTGTGTGGCGGCGTTAACGAGAAAAATTGACGCATTCTGGGTACGAAGAATCCACAATAGCTCTAGGAAATACCATTGTATGACCAAAAAGTGACTATTTGGGCCGGCGCACAGTGAGGATCGCCAAAAAAAAAAAAGGTTTTTTTGAAACAAACTTTAAAAGTTTTGTAATTCGGCTTAAAAGTTATAACTAAAGGCCTAGTTAGCCACACGTTGTTAAAATGTATCCGTACCGTATATGTAACGTTGGCACTTAGTGCAATTATATAACGTATAAAACGAACCAGCATGCTGCTGTGTAATATTAACCAAACTTCATCAGCTGTTCACAAATGTCACGTACAAACGTAGCAAAAATCTATTTTCAACAGAATGGTACGTTCCGGTTACGTGACAGTTGAGATCGGTAACTGCTCTAAATGATTTTCATGTAACAGAAAAAACAGCTGACACGTTTGGTTACGGTTACGTGTGGCTAACTAGGCCTTAAGAATATTTTTCCGTGAAAAAATCTAACTGAAACAAGATAAATGATTTATGCGCTTCTTTCAAATAGCTGTCAAATAATCGTTAGCTAATTGTTGCTATTATTGATAGCATTAAAACACATGGGCCTAAAAGTTTTTACCATTTTATGTTGTGTTTCTTTGAATAACTGAAATAAAATTTCGTGTGACTTTTTTTTAACTAATTTTTAATTTTTTTATTTTTAATTTTTAATTCTTAAATTTTTAATTTTTAATTTATAATTTTAACGATAAAGAAATATGTGGTAATACTTGCTTAGGCCAATGGACACGTGGCAGTATTAACATACACACAACTGCAATGACTCCAACAATAAGAAGAATTACAACATATACAACATATCTTAAGAAAAACAACAAACGCACTGAAAAGTTTTATTTTTAAGAGTTTTTCAAAGCTTCATTCACAACTCGTGAACGCTTTGACCGATTTTGACGATTTTAAATAGCAACTCCTTTGGGATGTTAATAAACGATTTTATACAAAAACGAACGGTCTAGCTTAGATATTGACGGCGTGATCGTGATTTCCACGGACAGATGGACAGACGGTAATCGCTAAATCAACTTCCCTTAAATTGATCAAGAAAATATATGGTTTTGGGGCCTCCGAAATTTTTTTTCGATGCGTTACAAACGGAATGACAACCTCTGCCACTGAGATGTGGAGGGTATAAAAATAATAAATATTACGGGACAAAAAAAATATAAATATTAAAATCTTAGAGCCGTTATTGCTTATATTGAAAATTGGTTGATTTCAAAATTTTTTAATTGTGCATTGTGAAAAGGTAGAAATCAACTATTTCAAAAATATTTTCATTATTGAATTGTTTGACTGCATCCATTAAATTAGTTTCGTAAATATAATGATCCCGGCAATCAATGATATGACCACAACGTACATAAGATCGAAATAGAATGAAGTTGCATGAAATGCCCACATAAGATCGAGTTTAACAACTTGCCAGAAAATTAAAATTTTTCTATTTTTCGTACAGCCAAGACACAACTTCATAAGACGACCCCACAAACGTTGCAATCTCATGCCCAACCTAATCATGTTGTACCAACGGTCGCAACATGTATGGATAGCATTATGCAAAGATTTTTTTGACATCATTCACATTAAGTAAACATAGTTTTTTGTCGTTATTGTTGTAAACTGTGTCTCTTTTTAATGCATTGCCGTCTTATGGTCCAAGTACAATAACGGAATGTGTGTAAAAAAAACGAATACATTAAGAATTTGTTGTTGAAATTCTTAAATGAAAATAACATTTACAACTATTTTTTACTGTGCAAAGATTTTCTTGACAAACTGTACGTACATACATCAAATAGATATGACAAAAAGATATTATGTACCTGAACCATTAAAATGCAAATCTGAGGCTTTGCCCCGCTATTTTGGATAAAAAAAATTTAGAACAAAAAAAAAATAATGATGCATTTCTCTTAATTAAACAAATCTCTACAAAACTGCATCATTACTTTTTTGATATTTTACACTCGAAAAAACGAAACTGTCCATGGGAAACGATATCGATGTATTTTGGCTCATTATGTCTGCCCAAAAATGAGTGTAAAAGGCCTAGACGGTTACTGAATTCAACAGGATGGTGCACCATGCCTGGACGTGTGATGTTAAAAGAAGGCGACATTGTTAGGTCACACAGATCTCCAGATCTGACCTATCCGGTCTTCTTTTTGTAGGGTTATTGAATATCAAAGTGTACTCCAACAAGCCTCTTGATGGAAGGTTGCCAATGTCAAACCAATCCCTGAAAAGGATGAGGCTAATAACCCTGAAAATTGCCGTACAATTGCAATTAGCTCTACTTTCTGAGCGCTGGAGTCGATCCGTTCACAATTTTGGTGAAAGTAAAGTGGTTGCTCTAGATACTTCCCGGGCATTCGATCGCGTTTGGCACGATGCATTTGGGGTCGGTACTGACTTATCTCGATTTATATCGAGTTTTTTCAGAGACCTCACAATACGTGTTGTTATTGATGGGGTCTCATCCAAAGAGTTTTAGCTTTATTCAGGGGTAGCCCAAGGTTCTGTTCTTTCTCCTTTTCTTTACCTTATTTTTCTGAACGACCTCCTTGACCAAACTTTAAATTCTATATGTGACCCGGTCTATGAAAAGGTGGCTTATGACTCAAAAAATTATTTTTCACTTTTATTTTGGTTCGGATAGTTTTTGAGACGCTCTTTCACACGGTGAAAATCAGAAAGTCCTAACTTCGTTAGAAGTGTACTAAAAATGTAGAGAAAGAAGAGCACAAATGAAAGAAAAACAGAATTTTATTGAAAATCGAGAATCAAGATAATACATGGAATTGAAAATGAAAAAAAAGATTGAACGCTACAAAAATGATTTTACCAAAAAAAAAAACAAGCTATTTTGCACTAAAAAATATTTATTTAGCAATATGTAGTAGTTTTCTTCGCCGCCATCCTTGTTGAAACCTTTGAAGTTGTTCGTTTTTTGAATATTCTTCTGGAGATGAGGCCTTACGTTTTCTTGATTTTTTTTATTTGAGTTGAATTCGCAGATTTCTTCATTTTTTTATTTTTTGGATCGTGATTTGACGATGCAGCTCAGCATAACCAAATCAAGTTCATGTTTTGATAATTCTAGATAGTTGTTTCTTGCATTTTCTATTATCTTTCGCGGTATCATTTTTTGGCATTTCTTATTACAGCAATGTTCCGAAATAAATTTATTTACCAATTCCTTTTCTTTGTTATCTATAGTAGACAAGTCCATTGTAAAAAAACTTTGTTCAACTTCCATTTGATCTTCAGCTTGAAATAATGATTGTAGTTCCTCATCATTCTCTTCATTTTCACCAAAATATTTTTGAAAAACCTCGCTAAATTCTTCATCGACAGAAATTATTCACTAGTTCCTAACGGAAAAGACCAACAGAAACAATTACACCAATGAGATAACAAAAAATAATATATGTACAGTGGGGAGCAGAGGTGAGTACATGTTTGTATTTCCTGCACTTCTAAGCGGATAACAAAAGGAATAATAAAGGGATTTTTTTTTTTTTTTAATTTTTAACAAAACAATGTTCAAAACAGCAACAAATTAAGGTAGAAGAAGACCTATTAATAAAACAACTCGTATGTACTCATTTTGGTCCCTCGTGTTCTCCACTATATTATTAGAAACAAGTAAAAAAAATTATAGTCGGTCTAGATCAGTGGTGGCCATCGAGAGAATTGAGTTAGTAATAGTGTTTATGAGCATGTGTTAGTTGTACTACACTGATCCAAATCCATGAACGTAACACAATGCCGGTATTAAATGGGTTTGTGTAGATTTTGTATGAATGTTTATATGAATGACTAAAAGGGAAAATAGTTGAGTTCACGACGAATATGGTAAAATTTTAAATATATTTTGTAGTTTTAAAATTTTAAATCTTACATTCTGAAAATGTAAAACAAAATGTGAAGAACATTTAATCTCTTTTATCCATAAGTTTGAAGTTTATTAAATCAAATAAGTAATAATAAGTGAATCATTTCCTTAAAAAACAAAAAAAAAAAAAAAAAAAAAAAACAAAAAAAAACACAAAATAGCAAAACTTAAAAAGATAAGAAATTTCAAATGTTATTAAGTGGTATGTATGTTACCAAAAACTAAAAAATTACCAGTAACTGGGTATTTTTTAAAATTAAAAAAAAATGCATAAAAGACAGCTATAATGTTGTCAAATGGAGGCGACGTATGTTATTTATAGAAAATGTTTAATTTATAGTTTATCAAGTCTTCGAAATTTTCTCAACATTTTTGATTTCTTTTAAACAAATATTCTCTGTGTATCTATTAAAAAAAATATGTATGAATTTCAAAAGGCAATGTGACATAGACCTGCTTTGTTCAAAAGCTTTCATAAGACTGAATAAAATTGTTGTTTACTTTTACTCTTTGGTGAGTATTTTTGTTTTCGTTCGGCTGTATACATATAAGAAGCCGAGCACCAGTGTGATTGGCACGGCCTTCACTGGTTCATGCGTTTAGAGACCCTATCTCTCAGGCGCAACTAACTGGATATAGAAAATAAGCATAAACCAAATTTGAGTGGGATTTTTATTAATCTTTTTGGCTGCAGATATGAAAAAGTTCATATCGGATGCTATATCTATATGTGGACTAAGCCCAAAAATGAACCGATCTTGACCATGTTTGGTAAAGTCTCTTGTATTTTGCAAAAATATATACAAACAAAATTTGAGAAGAATCAGTGCAATATTTTTGTTTTTTGATAGATTTAAGTGAAGATCGGGAAGCAGCTCTATATGGGGCCTATGACTAAGAGTTGTCCCATAGGGATCATTTTTGGACTACTGATTAATGGATGTAATAAACACATACAAACCCAATTTGACTAAGATTTATATGATAATTTAGATCTTATGGCAATTTATGTTGACTTCATAGGGGTCATTGTATGGGGGCTAGGTCTTAACATGGACCGATTCTCACCAATTTCAATAGCGTTCATCCTATGGCCTATAAAAGCTTATATACCACATTTCATCAAAATATATTCATATTTGCGACCTGCAGTTTGATTACAAGGTTTACATGGACACACAGACGGACCGACGGACGGACATCGTTAAATCGAATCAGATAGTGGTTCTGATTCGATCGGTATAATAAAAGATGGGTCTAAGTCAAATATTTTTGGTAGTTACAAACAGCAGCACAAAGTCATTATACCCAAACCACATAGTGGTTTACCGTTGGATTACTTTGGATTACTTTGGATTTTGTTTATGATTTTATTGTTGAAATTTTTGTTTTTAATAATGAAAACTTTAGTTTAATATCGCTTTTGATAAACTGCGTATTTGACAAAGTGTGATTTTTAAAAATAAAATAAAAAAATAAAATTTTTTTTTAAATTATGGGAAAGCTATCGGGTACCGTGGAAAATTTTTTTTTAAGTATGACAGATAATGGCTCCTCATCAAGAGACATAACTAAAAAATTTAAGGTGAGCCAATCGGTGGTCATAGGAGTCCTAAAAAGACGAAGGAATTTCCTTTCGAAAATTGAAATGGAAATAATAGTACGAAAGCGTACTAAAAAGTACGAATTCGTAAATTTTTTCATTCGAATCGAATTACTTAATAACCCCCCCTGCATTGTCGAAGAAGAATGTTGCGGCACGTTTAAAGTTCACCAGGGAACACAAACATTGGACCGTTGGTGACTGGAAAGAGTAATCTGGTCAGATGAATTCAAATTCAACCGAATTCAGTCCGATGGTAAACAGTATTGTTGGTGCCGACCTGGTGAGACCATACAAAGGCACCACGTCAAACCAACAGTAAAACATGTGGGAGTGGCAATGTTATGGTATGGTGTTTTTTCACTTGGTGGCATGTTTTACCTCGGCAAAAAATTGATCGTATTATGCGAAAAGAAGACTATTTGAAAATTTTGAGCGCATATCCTGAGGAAGTAGTATTTCAAAATGATGCGGACCCAAAACACACCTCCAAAATCGTTAAAGAATGGTTGACTTATCAAAATTTTCAGGTAATGCAGTGGCCAGCCCAAAGTCCCGACCTCAATCCAATTAAGAATTTATGGTCAATTGTGAAAAGTCGGTTGGGACAATATCAAACTGCCCCACCGAACTTATGTGAGCTGTGGCGACGTATTCCAGATCAAGTTATTCAAAACTTGGTAGAAAGTATGCCAAGACGCATAAAAAGTATTTTAAGTAATAGAGGCCTATGGACCAAGTACTAAAATATAATATATTTTAATTGTTATTGAAATGTGCACAACTGAGTTCATGAGACATTGTTTTGTTTTATATAAGTTTTTCTATGAATTTGTTGTGCTTTTATTTTGTTTTTAATACAGTTTTGTTGACCATTGAATAATAAATTAAATTAAAAACAAGTAAGAGTGTTAAATTCGGCTGTGCCGAATCTTTGATACCCTCCACCTCGGTTTGAGTCTTGATAATAAATGTTAATGAAAAAGTAAACAATTTGTTAAACTTAATACCAAATTATTTCAGCAAATTCTTTGGGTTGGTTTTCGTCTTTTCTATTATTTCGGATTTATTTCGGTGTTTGCTTTTTGGTCATCGTGGTTGCTGATCGGCATGCATTTAGGTTATATACCTATATGCATGCGTTTCCGGTTATATGACATAACTTCTCGTTTAATTTAGTTCTTGCTAATTAAATAGCTCGCCCTAACCTCCATTGCAAAGGTAATGGTTGTGTAGGGTAGCTATATGCATTAAATCGTGCTAATTGGAGATGGCTGTATAGTTTCTTTTAACTGGCGAAATATTTTTCATTGCGGCCATATAGGTCGGATGGAGTAACAAAGTAATAACCAAAAAAAAAACTCTCTCTCAATTTTATTAATATATTGCCATATTTGGAAAACATAGAGAATAAATTTATAATAATAAATATTCAAATTAAGGATGCCAAACGCAAAAAACCAAATGTCCCAAACATTTTAAATAAAATAATTTGTTCTCTTTATTCTCTGAAAAACTTCAAATTTTCATCCAAAAAAAAATTGTGAAAATTTATATATAAATAACATTCTCATCAAATTGCGTTCATTTATGTAACAGTTTTTATGTTCGCAATTCTTAAATATCATTTCACGTTTTCTAAAATTCATTGAATTTAAATTAAAGTTTTCTGTAATGCGATTCTGTAAATTTCAACGATCCGACAATCGCAAAATATATCGACAGCTATTGTTGTTTGCACTAAGGATTAAGTAATTCACTAAGTACATACATCTTAACGACAGTCGACAAATCTATTTTTCTAGTTATTTAAATTGTAAACGAGTGGCATCTGTGTCAAAATAAGCGAAACACACAAAGAATAGAAAAAAAACAAATTACTTCGTGTTTGACAGGATGATTTTATGTTTATGTTTAATATCTTTACTTTTTTACTAATATTTCTGTTTATTTATTTGAAAATGAAATAATGAATTGAATATGCTATTTAATTTTTTTATTTATATAAAAAAGATTTTTTAATAAAAGCAAAATATTTTCACTATTTTATGATTGTTATTTATGTATGACGACACATTTCGACCTAAAAATTTAAGTTTTTATTGATTGAATAAACAACACAAACATGGTTGTCGTTTAGATAACAACAACAGCTGACTTTAACAATAGCGAATATCGTTTAAAAATTTTACTGATAATTTTGCTTTTCTTTTTTAACGATTCGACAATCGTTAAAAGAAGTTACTGAAAAGCTATTAATTTCTCCTGAATGCCAATATTTTTTTTTAATGTAAACATTTTTTAAATGTAAACATATTTGGTGTTTGTTTTGGAATTTTAATTTGTGTTTAACGAATAAAATTTATATATTAGAGATGCAATTGATGTCTTCTAAATTTAAAATTATTATTTTCGACGTTTTGATATGATTTTCTGATATTCAGTTAATATTTTCTAATTTATAATTGGAAATTTTAATTCCAGTTTTTAGAATTGATATTTTCTTAAATTTGAATGGAAAATTTAAAAAGTGCAATTTTGTATTTATGTGAATAATAATGCTTTAGTAATTATAAACAATTTTTAAAAATTAGATGTAATCGCAATCAGATATTTTATAGGTAAAGCAGAATAATAATTCTATATAACTATGTAGAACTTTTTTGAAAGCAAAAAACTCATTGATGAACTCGGTAACTCTATTTTGTAAAGACAAAAAGTTAATATGCCAAACTTATGTTCATATTTGTAAAAGAATAATGAAAAAACGTCTGAAATAAAAGACCAGCACGTGTATACTCTTAACATTGTTATGTATAATATCTATTTGAAAATATTGACATTCATGTTAAAATAGAAATAACTATTGCAAAGCTAATTAGAACAAAAATTGTGGCGCCATCTACTGTGGCATAGTCACGCTGAGCAAAATGAAGTGACACTCTGTTAATGCAAAAGAAATGTATTTTCCCCACAACAAAATATTGCAGAATTTTATGTAAATAAAATAATATACCGATTTATTTCTAACATGCAGTTATTATGGATATACATACATACATATATGTAATATATGTATATTATTTGTATTATTTAATATGTTTATGTATGTATATGTAAATATTACACACAAAAAATACAACATCAAACGTTATTTTTGTGTTTTTCTCTTTAAATAAATTAATACATAAAATTTTTTTTTTGCTAAATTTATATTGTTTTCTTTTTATTAACAACTACGTATTTTAGCATTATTTGCTTTAGAAGCTGGTGAATTTTTACTCCCTTTATATTAACTCGTAGTGTTTGCTTGTCGAAAAAATTTTGGATCTATTTGAACCCTTTTCCCGTGACCCAATCGATCTGAAACTTTGCAGGCAGGCTCGTGGCAATGACAGAAATGATCTAGTAAATTTTTTTAGTGATGCCAAAACAATGGAAACTTTTAAATTTTTCTACCAGAGTTGATAAAAAAATGTACAAAGGGTTAGTTTTTATTATATTATTACCACAACGACCACAAAAACAACAAGTCGAGCTATGACAACAATATAACATTTAGAATAACAACAAGAACACTATAGAAACATCATATTTTTCATTTTTTTTTTACTTTTTCAGAGATTTCCCTGGACCTGTTCGACCGATTTTAATGATTTTTGAAATATAAATCTTCCCATGAATTTGGAGAATCATTCTCACTAAAAATGATCACCTTAGCTATCCTATTGAGGGCGTGATCGTGACAAGAACAACATAGAAAATTATATTTTTTCAAGACTTTTTTTAGTTCTTCATTCAAATCTCGGGCCTTAATCGACCGATTTGGACGATTTTAAATAGCAAACTTTTCAGGATGTTAATGAATCATTTTTATGTCAGCGAGCACCCTAGCTGCCCGATTGATGCCGCCATCGTGATTTCCACAGACGGACAGACGGACAGACGGACATCGCTATATCAACTCCGGTTGTTATAAGGATCACAAATATATATATTTTATGGGGTCCAAAATTTTTTTTCTAATTATTACAAACGGAAGTGGAGGGTATAAAAAAAAATATACATGAAATTGCTTTATTTTTTTATCCGCTTAGAAGTGCAAAAAATACAAACATGTACTCACTTCTGCTCCCCACTGTATGTATGTATAATAAGAACTGTGTTCGTTTTTGAATAATTTCACATCGATTGCATGTGCCCATATTATTACGTGAAAAACATGTGGCACCTTTGGCTTTGTTGCGTGTGAATAGAATCAATGACGTTGCAAATATAAAAATAAATAAAATAAAAACTCCATGTTAAAGTTTTTTTTTTTTAGAGGATTTACAATTTCCATTTCATTGCAAAACTAATACTCGTATATATTTTTTTCAATTATTGCTTTTGATTTGCTAGAAGATGGTAACAGTTTATTATTTAAATACAAAAAAAAAAATGTATTCGACCATGGCAATTAACGGAACTTTAGAAAATTATAAGTTTGATAGTACGAGCAACTTTTTAATAATGACTTAAAATGATGGCTGGCTGGCTACTGAATTGCGCACATATTAAAGAAATTTATTATTTATGAAATTAAAAACATAAAAAACGAAGGGACAAAAACACAATAACAATTTATACACAATACAACTGTAGTTTCAAGTCATCATCACAAAGAGGCGTTTAACATATTTTTTTTATAGATTTTTTTTCGTAAGAATTTTAAGTACATAATTTAATTATTAAGCAAAATTTGATTTGATAGATGTTTTTTTTTTTGGTTTTATTTATTATATCTTTAAATTAAATCTTTATATGTATTACCGAAAGATGTTTATGCATATGTATATAATCATCAGCGATACACATGTTTATATTTTTCTTAAACTTATTGCCAAAAAATATTTTACTCTAGAGTTACACGGTTTTTTATAGACTGATTTAAGTTAAACAAAAAATATTTCTTTGCATACTATCAGTTGTTAATAGATTTAATTATATTAAAAATGAAAACAAAATTTATAACTGATAAGAGCATCGACTTTAAAGACCAAAAACATGCACGTTCTAAGGGGAGCACCCGGTTTCGAATGCGTTAAAACGATTTTAAAATTTTTCTTTTTAAGTAAAATTAAATAATGCTTTTAGAAACAGAAAAAAAAATACTGTAATTTATAAACAGTTGTTTAAACGAGGTATGGCATAATTAGCTGCGACGGTTTCCTATCGGCATAGTCCTACTGCGATTACGAGAACAATTTTTAATCAATTTTCTTTTTTGTTTAAAAGCTTATACAATTCTTTTCCACCTGAATTAAAGTAGTTTTCTTCAAATTTGCGAAATATCTTTTCTATGGTATTGAAAAAAAAAAAATTATTAACCGATTTTTACCAGCAATGATTGATTTAAGGCCTATATTAAAAGAAAAAATAAAACAAAGAAAAAAAAAACAAAAAAACAAAAGCTTTCAAACAAATCATGAAAATAAGATAAAAATTAATACCGTAATCGTGTACACTGTAGCAATACTCCGATAGGTTGGCGTTAGAACGGGGTGCGATGACCAGTAACTTTATTATTATCTGTAGAATTTTTTGCGTTTATTGTTCATTGAGAAATTTGATAAGTAACTAAAAACAATGGAAAATAATCTAATCAAAACGTTTTATAACCGTGCGCTCTCCACTTCATGAAACAGCTACACCTAGCGACTTAATTTTACAATAAAATGTTGAATTTTTGAATGGTTGTTGAATTTGCTAAACAGGAAATGCTTGTATTATAAAAATGCTTTTCAACACAAATGTTTTCACATAATATCAACATGCTTAATATTCTCTATCAACATTGGCTACATTCTCTATCAACATTGTTAAAAAAAAGCTTAAGAGTAATTTTGTATTTATTATATTCACTTCTTTTTATCTTCTCTTCTCAGTTTATCTGTCTATTGCTGCACGGTAAATTAATATAAAATGAAAGCTTGCAACAAAAAAAAAAAAATGCCGGTAAAAATCATATGTTTTGTTGAGGTGAATTTTGTATGCTGAGAAAATATAATGATTATTGTTTACATTTTATACGTGGCCTTTGCAAATGATATTAATACAAAACACGAAAAAAAATCTATTATTAAATTTACTTTGTTTTTATTAAGATTATATTTGTTTTGCTTTAAGTCATAATGACTAAGCAAAAATAATTTATTGGTTTTAATTGAACAGGAACTAAAAGGAGTAAATTATGTCAACGGGGCTTACATAGGCGTAGAAAGGGCAAGGCTGTATGATATTTTCTAGACCTTTAGAATGTTAAGTTACTTTTTTTAATTTAATTTTCTTAATAAAATTGCAACATTGTATGCATGCATACAGTCGCACAGATAATAGTACGTACTCCCCATAAAAATGCTGTTAAAGAAAAACTATGCATTTCTAATCGAACTTGTCTTTGGATTTGGAAGTGCAACGACACATTTCTTTAAACAACAAAATGTCCCATTAACTATGCGCTTGTTGTGTACATACACTTAAAATACATATGGCAACACAGATAATTATACGTACGACGCGAAAAGAAACATTTTTATTTTAAAACGGTAAATTAAAAAAAAAAAATGCATGAAGCTGCTTAAGGCTTCATTTTTACATTAATTGGCGAAGTTTGCGGACGTTTGTATTGAAATGCGAGAGCACATAATAAAATTAAGAGCAGCCGGGAATTCAATAGCTAAAACTGTTGGGCGTGCCAAGTCGACAGTGCAAACAATATTAAAAAATTTTTCTGAGACGAAATCACTAGCAAGTAAGCCTAAAACTGGTCGTCCACCCAAAATTTCTAAAAGAGTTGCCCGATACATAAAAAATGTTGTGGATAAAAATCCTAAAACTACAGCCGTAGAAATTCGAAATACCTTGGAGAATGATCACAATATTAATGTTCATTCCGAAACGGTTCGAAGTGTTTTGAGAAAAAGCGGGTTCCATAGCCGAGTACCGAGAAAAAAAAACCATTTATAAGCGAAATAAACAAAAAAAAAAAGCGACTGGACTTCGCACAGCAACATGCGGATAAATCAACAGATTTCTGGGCGAATGTGATATTTAGCGACGAGAGTAAGTTTAATTTATTCGGTTGTGATGGCAAGCAAAAAATTTGGCGCAAACCTAATGAAGAGCTGCAACCGAAAAACCTCATTCCAACTGTGAAGCACGGAGGTGGTTCGGTCATGGTATGGGGCTGTATGTCGGCGAATGGAGTTGGGAAACTGCAATTTGTCGAAACAAATATGGACCGCTTTCTATATTTAGACATTCTGAAATGCAGTTTGAAAGAATCCGCAAGCAAGTTGGGTCTCAGTGGCGCATGCTATTTCCAACAAGGCAATGACCCAAAGCACACCTCGCATATTGTCAAGGAATGGTTGCTTTACAATGTATCAAAACAACTCCATTCGGCTCCCCAATCACCGGACCTGAACCCCATAGTCCATTTGTGGGATGAATTAGAACGTCGCATACGTAAAAAAAACATATAGAAATAAACAGGAACTTAAGGATGGCCTGGAGCGTGAGTGGAGCCAAATAACGGCTGAAACAACAACAAAACTCGTATTTTCGATGAAAAATCGGTTGAAGGCAGTAGTTGAGGCGAAGGGAGGTCCAACCAAATACTAAATAATTATATATAAACTGTAAATATTTATTTAAATTTAATTTTCCTTTAGGGTACGTATAATTATCTGTGCTACGAAATTGTTTTTTGTGCTTTTTTTAAATTTTGAAGTATTTTATGTTATATTTAAATGAGGAAATATATATTTGTGTTTATAAATATTTTTTGGATGTATTAGATTTTTTGATATACACCCAATTTTTAGCGAAACACATATTTTTTGAGGGGTACGTACTATTATCTGTGCGACTGTACATAAATACATAAATTGCATGCATAGTGTCCGAAAATTTGGAGTTGCATAGTTTAGCATTTCGATTTATAATGATGAAAAAAGCAAAACAATTGCAAAAATTGCAAAAAGTTGTTATAGTGGTGTAAAAATAATAAGGGCAATTATGTGCAACATCAAAATAAGTTGATAACGGAATCAATTTCCTTATTGTAAATTACAAAAACAAATTCCATTATAAAATTATCAAATAATTGCATTCATATCCCAAGAAATCAGTTTTCGGCTCTGCGAATTATGGGTCTTCTTATTTTATTTAGAAAAATATAGATAGCTTTTATACATAAAATAATTTTTTAATTTATATTCGCGAGCAATAAGCCGATAATTGCACCAAAGATATATCACAATGGATTATTTTGATCCCAGGAGCACTGAAGGGTTAAATAAATAAAAATTAACCGAATTATTTTTCTTAAATTCTAAATAGTGGTTTCGTCGAGTTTAACAGAAAAACTCGTTTTCGGTAATTTTTATTTAAAAATATCTTAAAATCCAAAGCTTGCCTTGGCAAATAATGGGTTAACGTTCTCGGATTTATCCCAAATTTTAGCAGCGGAAGTTCTAACATTGGCTTATTATATTTTAAGCATCGCATCTAAAAATTCAACAGCACTTACAAAATATTTGAATTTTTTGAATAAATGGTCTTTTATTAGCTTGGGGTCATATGTGACCCCAATTCCAAAAGGGTTAATGGGGTCATATTATTTTTTTCCGAAACCCTAGTTTATTAAGATAAAATATAACATTTAAAAGTAGAAAAATTATGAATTTTTGATATAAAGTATTAAGAAAGAGTACATTTACAGAATATTTTACTAAAATCCAATTTTTCTCGATATCCGCAAAAATAAAATCCTTGTCAAAAAAAGTCTGGCATAGGGATTTATTTCAAAATTTACATAGTTAATCTGTAACATGTATTTAACAAAACCTTAAAGTTTTAGATTCAGTTTTTTAAATTTTGTTTAGAAATTTTTTTAAATTCTTGAAAAAGGAGTTTTCAAAATTTTATCAAAAAAATTTCCCATTTTCGGTCTCAATGCGCAATAGGTTAACAAAGTGATAATAAAACAATACTTCATATCTGAGTACCTGTAAGTATAGAGACCAAAAAGAAATTATGGCTTTAATCAATTTCTCAAAGTTGAAAAAATGCCATCAAATTTCATGAGCTATTTTTTTTTTTTTTAGCACAAAAGTGGTCTGGGGCATTTGCTATTTCTTGGCGATGTTTTATTCGATTTTTAAGTTTTATAGCTTTTTGAAAGGATAATTTAATACTGATCCCGAATTATATAACATTTTGTCGGAAAAATTAAACTATAGAACGAAAATTTCGTAAAATCTAAAAAAAAGTCATATTTTCCCCATATAAACATACTTGAAAATTTCAATCGCGTTGACGTACAACTAAATGCTTTTTGATTGGCCCAAAACTTTGTATTTCTCAGTTTTTTTGCTATTCGCATTTTTCTAGGGGGTGAGACCGAGAGTTTGAACACTTTTTTTCCCTCCATATATTGAAGGGCCACCCTAATATACACTTTCTACCGGGTTACTTTAGGAGCGGTATTGGCCAAAAAAACTTTAGGATGCTATAAAATATGATTGTACCCATTCAGCGTCAAACTTTTTTTGGGGTTTCAATACATACCCTAATGCAATCATCTACGGTTAGAATCTTCACCTAAATTCGTAGCAGGTGATTTTGTTTGTGTTAGTTCTTTGTTATCAATTTTCTTAATAAAAATATAAAAATAAGGAGTGAGATTGGAGAAATCTTAACTAACGTTTTTCGTATTAACTTTTTTTCGGAAGCAGTATTTAAAATTTTACACCCACACTACTGTACAGAGGGTATATATCAGTTTGTCATTCTGGTAGCTCGAGTTGATATAGCGATGTCCGTCTGTCTGTTCTGTCTGTCTGTTTAAATCATGCTCACTCACAAAATAAAGCATTTTTTATACAGAACTATTCGGTATTTAAAATGGGTATTATTGTGGCAAAATATGGCCTATAAAATATTGAGACACCTCTAAAAAAAAATGCTAAAAATTCAGTGGATTTGTTGTAATAATTAAGTATTAAGTTTATCAAATTGTTTATTTTTCAAATATTTTGTTTACATTTGTTATACATTGAGTAATATATGGGGGTTTCATGTCAAGTGCACCAACTTTTGAAACCATTGTCTTCCGATCGGGATGAAATTTG
Source organism: Cordilura impudica (assembly GCA_963682025.1). Classification (NCBI taxonomy): domain Eukaryota; kingdom Metazoa; phylum Arthropoda; class Insecta; order Diptera; family Scathophagidae; genus Cordilura; species Cordilura impudica. The sequence goes on from OY821517.1 coordinate 83,406,049, forward strand.
CACCAATGTTAGTCCTATTGGATAGTAGTTTAGACACAATTTTTCAATAAGATCGGTCCAGATCTCTCTGAGTTAGAGGGGATCAAAATTTGACATTTTGGCCAAACAGGTGTTTCTTCTCATCCATGTAACTTATTACCTATTGTTCTTAGAAAATTTTCTCACACATAGTTTAGATAGCTATTTCTTCAATATTTCGGAAAAAAATACTTTAAAAAAAAATTTTTTTTTTGACTGTTTTGTTGCTAAATTAAAGCATTTTTTGCCTTTTTTTTCAAAAAGGGCATTTTTTTTTCTTTCATAAGAAAGCTTAGGATTTTTCCTTTAAGAGCTTTTTGGTCGCTTAGTGGGATGGGAGTGGGATATCTATCAAAATAAATGTTTTGTAACTCAAGACAACGGTTTTTCAATTTTTCACAAATGCACTATTTTGAATTTTTTCCTATTTGTGTGTAAAACCTTACAAATAAAACTTATACTGAGAAACTAGACAAATTAACCTTTCCGAAGGTATGTAACGTACCTTCATAACATAACAGAAGAGAATGGTTATCTGTAACCTGAAAGAGTTATTTGCAACATTTCAATCTGAACACGAGGATGTTAGAATTGGCTTCACGAAATTAACCCAAATTTACCATGAAAATGTTAAACTGATGTTGAAGGAAATCAACTTAAAGTATTTAACAGATGATTCGGCAGAAGATTTACACGATTACCGCGATTGCCTTAAATTGACTATGTGTCCTAATGCAACAACTTCTTGCCACTTAGGTGAATGTACCAATTCCCCGAAAACCACATTCATCAAAGAAAATTTAATCAACTCTTTAGATCGAGAATATATAGAGGAGGTCAAATTTGATTCTTGGATTCAGACTGACAGATGCACATTGAAAACAATCATTTTAAATGTGGATGATTTTGTGGAAGAAATGTGTACAGGATTGCTAAACTTGAGAAACCATGACTTTTTAGTCAAAGAGCAATGGTCATTCTTCAAGGATTTGAAGATACATTTGAAGTCTGGTGAATTCGTTATTTCATATAATTTCGCAGAAAACTATAAATATGTTCTTCAGGATGCCATACAAGCATTCCACTTCAATAACGACCAAGGAACTATTTATATTCACAGTAGTTATATACTACATGAAAGATGAAAAACTGGAACACAAAAGTATGGCAATCATATCCGACGATTTAAAACATGATACCATTGCAGTTTATGAGTACCAGAAGAGAATACTAAAATTTCTAAAATCTAAATTTACAGTAAAGAAGGTATACTACGTTTCGGACGGAGCTCGTCAACATTTTAAAAACAAAAGTAGCTTGGCAAATCTTATGGCCCATGAAAAAGATTTTGAAATGCCAGCTGATGACATTTTCATCCTACTGCTCATGGTAAAGGAGCATGTGATGGTATTGGAGCAAACCTTAAAAGAAATGCAGCGAAGTATAGCCTCCAGTGCTCTCATCAAGATCGCATCTTAGATGCGACTGCTTTATTCCATTGGGCAAAGAGTTATTGTAAAGAAACTAAAATAGTTTTTAGTAGCAAAGAGGATCATCAGGAAACATTGAAAACACTGAAGAGCAGATTCGATGCTGCGGTAACAATCGATGGCTCCGCTCAATACTATGCTTTTATACCGCTTGTCGATGGAAGACTCAAGTTGAAAAAGTTTTCTGCCTCTATTCAATGCGATTCTTTCCAAAGACAACAAATAAACCAGCAGCGAAATCAACAGCTGAACCTAGTAACGCCAAGAAAGGATTGACAAAAAAAAAACGCAGTAAATAAAGGCGACAAAAAAGCTGGATGAAAGACTGGGTATTTAAAAATTTACAAGACTTAAATACTTCATCAGCTACAATAAATTATGATATAAATGGATCTAATGCAATTAAGATTAAATTTTAATAAATTATTTATCTTTTTATTTTTAATATTATTATTATACATTAATATAATTATTATTAAAAATAAATATTTAAAAAATGATTAAAGTTGTGAATAGTTGACCTTTAGTTTCGTAATTTGTTGATTTTGTTCGACATTAGGTCATGAGTTAAAAAAAAAAAAAAAAAAAAAAAATTTTTTTAATAAAAAATATAAACATATATTTGTTTTTAAAATTTTTTTTTTTTTCTTTTTTATTCTCCCAATATTTCAGTCAACGTTGTTGACCATCTTCAGGGGTTATTTAAAAATATAAATAAACGAAAATAAAAAACGAAAATAAAAATCACTCTCTGAGCTGTTGTTCAGCTGTAAGCTTTTGTCAACTGATAATTTTTCAACATTTCTATAGAAAAAAAGGGATTTTTTTTCCTGAGGTTAACATATTCTGGGTATTACAGTATCGAGGGTATAAAATTTTAGTTAGGTATGTTATATACCTTCGGAAAGTTTAGTTTGTCTAGTTTCTCAGTATAAGTTTTATTTGTAAGGTTTTAGACACAAATAGGAAAAAATTCAAAATAGTGCATTTGTGAAAAATTGAAAAACCGTTGTCTTGAGTTACAAAACATTTGTTTTGATAGATATCCCACTCCCATCCCACTAAGCGACCAAAAAGCTCTTAAAGGAAAAATCCTAAGCTTTCTTATGAAAAAAAAATGCCCTTTTTGAAAAAAAGGCAAAAAAATGCTTTAATTTAGCAAAAAAAAAAAAAGGCTACAAAATTTTTTTTTTTAAGTATTTTTTTCCGAAATATTGAAGAAATAGCTATCTAAACTCTTTGGGAGAAAATTTTTTAAGAACAATAGGTAATAAGTTACATGGATGAGAAAAAACACCTGTTTGGCCAAAATGTCAAATTTTGATCCCCCTCTAACTCAGAGAGATCTGGACCGATCTTATTGAAAAATTGTGTCTAAACTACTATCCAATAGGACTAACCTTGGTGCAAATTTCATCCCGATCGGAAGACATCGGTTTCAAAAGTTGGTGCACTTGACATGAAATCCACCATATACTTATAATAATGGAGGGTATCAATGATTCGTCATAGTCGAAATTCAAACTCTTAATTGTTTTGATCAAGTTATTATGATTAATGACAACCATGATGAAATAAAAGTACGTGCTAAAATTATTAAACATTTTTAACAAAAAAAAAAAAAAAAACTTGGTCCTATAAAAAGTAAGCCAAAGAATCAAAGGTCAGCCGTCAAACTGTTTCCAATGATATTAGAAAGTATCAGAAGATAGGAAACCTGGTTCGTTCAGAAATTAACATCCACGATGTGTCCAAGGATAAGAAAATAGAAAGCATATTGAAAAGAGCTCCGGACACATTCGGTAGAAAAGTAGAACGGTTAGCTCAGTGTTACAACGGGCTCTAAAAATACCGAAATTTATATTAAGAAGACTTTATATTATACAAAGAAGAGTACTTCCTTTCATGAACCAACACAATGTGCCCCATATATTTGGTCCGAGTTGGCATCCTGTCGCTACGGAAAGACAGCTCTTGAGTGGTACAATACCGTAGTGATTTAAACTATAAAAGTAATCCTTTTTGCAAGCTCTAATATAATTTCAATTAAATAAAAAAAAAAAACTCTAGGTTCAATGGTTTCCTTATTATTACATTTTATGTATATTAAGATTTTTTCGATCTCATTCCTTACTTATGCCGTTTTCTTTTCTTACAAAAAGTGTCGCCCTTTTTGCCCTTTTTTGGAAAAGTGTATTTTTTATATATTCTGAATTAAGAGCAACCTTGTATTATATATCAATCGAAAGGTCTCAAAGTGCTGTGTTCATAAATACAAAAAAAAAATTGATTATTATCCTCTTGGAAGTCAAAGGGTGAAAATATTCAAAAAAGGGGAACACTATGACCTGAAAGAAGTCAATGACACGAATTTTTTGTGATTTATGAGGGCTCGACTTTGAGACCTTTCGATTGATATATAAGATAAGGTTGCTCTTAATTCAGAATATATAAAAAAATACACTTTTCGAAAAAAGGGCAAAAAGGGCGAAATTTTTTGTCAGAAAAGAAAACGGCATTAGTTTGGGGCTCTGTAAGTAAGCATTAATTTTTTTGAATAATTCTCTACGATTGTAAAAAATCAGAAAACCTAAGACTTCTACCATTTATCATCTGTTTTAATAATGACCATCAACTAATATTTTAACAATAGATCTTATATCGTTTAAAACATAAAAAAAAAAATTATAATTCTTCAACAAATTGTTTTATTCACTCGAAAAATTTGGCTTTCACCAAAAACAGAATTTGCTGTTCCATTTCTACAATACATATATGTACAACCTATTTAACTAAATCTCTCGCACCATAAGGTATATTCAATAGCGATACATTCAAATCATATTTATTTCAAATTTAATAAACTGAAATTCTTTTAATATTTTTTATTCTTCCAAAATCGTTTTCCCTTAAATTTTATTAACTCAATTGGTTTGGTACTCCAATTTTAACATTATTTTAACTAAAAAAACAATTCTCAAATTTATTTTGACGTTCTATTTTTATTGTACATGTGGACATACATCATTGTGTTGGTTATTAAAAAAAAAAATTCGAAAATTAAGATTTTACTTTTTTGCAATACATTATTGCTTTAGCCCAAAAATAAATACACGAAAGTCAAACAAAAAGTAAATCATAGATTTCAACTTACATAGTAAGTACATACATATGTTTGCATGTGCCTAAGTAGACTTAATTTTGTACATACATATGTATGAATGTACATATTTGCTATACGAAATATATAATATGACCTTATATGTACTACAAACTGTTTTTTTTAGTGCGTATACTTTTAATAGTCTTTACTTTAAATTCGTGTTTTGAAGTTGGACTTATGTACAGGTTTGCGTTTTATTTCAAATACTTGTGCAACAACAATGTTATAATGTTTTTATTTTTTTATTTTAGCGTTTCATATGAGAAGTATGAGAAATGGTTAACGAAAAAATAATTTAAAACTGAAATTTTATATGAGTCAAGTGATTCATTGAACTTTTCTCAGTTCTTCTATCATGTTATTGTACAAAATATTCTCTCGCATAGCCAAACATTTAGTCACTTCGTTAATATTTCGTTAAATATTGTTTTTTAAGTTATTTCTCATTTTAATTAGTAAACAAAACCACTTCAAACTCACGCGAATTTATTTGTTTGATTTTTGCTTAATGGAGGATTTGCTTTTTATGTGATTTCAGTTAGAAAGTTTTATTATTTAATAGTGATTTTATGATTTGTTTATCAATAAAATTTTATCATGAATTAATTAGCCTTAATTATAATAAATTAATTTTAATTTTATTATTAAAATTGTACAGAAAAATCTTAGAATTTTAAACAATTGTTTGCTACTAATTAATCTTTAATAATTTTCCAATAAGATATTGCAGAAAATTATAAATTTCATGATTGCATTTTATACGTTGTTAAGTCTGACTGAACTTTAATGGCCAGATCTGACATATACGATTTAAGGGAAATGTAAAAAAAAACAGGACAGAACTTATGATGTAGGGTTTGCGCACGAAAAACCCATAACATACATTTTTACTTGTAAAAGTTTACTTAATTAAAATTAAGTGGAAAAATTTCATATAGAAACAATATATTCAATTATAACATAACAATTATCACAATGTTCAATAAATCGCTGATGAAGGCTGAAATGCCAGAAACCGGTCCGATTAAGAATACAGTGTAGTTATGAATTATTGATATATATGCTTTCTTCTTCTTCTTTACCACGCACTATTGAAACAAAATTAAAATTTGCATATTAATTACAGTATTAATTGCAATATGTCTGAGAAATGACTATAAATCTAACAAACAAAATTATGATAATTATGATAAAATTTTCAGATGTAAAATGTCATTGTCGCCGGGTTGGACATCTGCAAACAACATAGCCTTGAAATATTTTTTAAGTGCGAACATATTGAGTTTTGAGCCAAATGAGCGACATTTGGGAAACTTTTGATTTAGCTGTTTGTTCAAAGACCGTAGCGGAAGGGCGAAAGTGTATGAAGACCCGGAAAAGAAAGCATTATTTTAACAAGATTCGTGCAAAACGCAAGAACAACTTGCACTCACATAAGGAGTTTAAAATCATTTTCCACATGTGATATGATGTTTGTCAGACATAAACGAGAGGGTTTTCTGCTTCGTATATTCACTGGTGATGAAAAACCCAAAAAGAAAGAAATGTGGATCACCCGGCCATGCTTCAATAATATCTTTTTTTTAAGCCTAGTTCCGCGAAGCCGAGTGGCTTGTCTGCAGATTCTAACTTTTGGGTCCAGGGATAAGCCGGATTTGGCCACGTCCCCCGCATGATAGACGAGCACGCTACCTACTCACCTACCGGGGCGCTACAGCTAAGACTTGAGATATCTACCGAACACAATTGATGAGATTGAGTCAAACAAAGGCAAAACGTGCCAAACGTAACGCGAGCTCCGGCTTCATTTTTGAAGAAATAAGATCCGAAGATGCCACCAGCGTGTAAACCGCGCCAAACGGTGCATTTTCTTTTTATATAAAATAAAGCTACACTTGAATCTGTGCGGTTTATGTGTGTTCGAAACAAAAAATACGTGATAGAAAAATGTTCGTGTCGATAACGAAATATTAAAACGAAACACAGTCATGATTGTGTTGGGCACCGTACAAAATTAAGAAACACACATAATTGATATGAAAATAAAAATATGTGTTGGCTGCTTTAGAACAGAACATTGTGTGTTTTGTTTCATGTGTGTATTTTCTGAACCTGGCATTATTTACAGAGTATGTGGCATGAAATCTATCCATATATCGACGGATGGCATTCTCAGATGGGTGATTATGTGCGCCATAAAAATCACGAAGTCGTCTATAATTTGCGCTAAGCGATGACTTCTTTTCAAAATAAATATGGATAATATGGTAGCGTTGTTCAAGCGCATATCTATTCATGATGATTTGACGGAGTATTCTGCTCATAAATGTCAAAAAGTGAGCCCAGTATGACAGTTCGATTGACAGCTAACCCTTTCAGAAGTTCTATCTAAGCAAAAAAAAAAAAAAAAAAGCACCATTTACAAAACATTATCAAACGCCTTACGATTAAGAAAAGCCCGGGCAGTGGTTGAAAAAATGGGCTAAATCGATCGCAACGAGGATAAAAAAATTCTTCAACCTTTTAAAAAAATCAGAATATTCCAGAGAGAAAAGCAGTTCAAAAAATCAATTGCTCGGAGTCTTTCATAAAAAAAGTAAAAGGACTCGCATAGTATACAGAATGTGCCGGATTGAATATCGAGGAAAAAGAACGTGCTAAAAAACTTAAACGTAATTTCAACAACAATGAAGCTGGATCGGTTTTATGTGACCGATATTAAGTTGGATTGTTCGTGAATAATTTAAGACACAAAAATTTAAGTTCCTAAAAAAAAAATAGTGCAAAGAGATTCGAATCCACCCAACTGACCAGAACTAAGACCCATGGGCTTTTGCCAAAAGGCAGATTATGAGCACAAAGCATATCGCCAACAATACTAAACTTTATACTAGGAAATGGGCTGTGTCCCGCAAACGGATCACTGAAAATACTATATAAGTGCTAAAACAAATAATTTTGCAAAACATATATATAATATGTTAAATTGAATAACATTCCCATCAATTAGTTGTAATTTTTTATTATTATTTATGTGCGCAATCCTTATCCTTATCAGCATTTTAAAGTTCTGTTAACAAGCTCACAAAAAGCTAAAAATTATTTAAATATTTTAATTAATAAGGTGCTTGTTGAAAAATTATGAAAATACTTTTTAAAAAAAGGCATCGTAGAGCCTAATTTGCCAGATATAAGCGATTTTATGTTCTCCGTTAAAATTATAAATAATAAATAAATCGCCCCATTCATATGGGGTGTCGTAGTTTTCGAGATATAAGCGATTTTATGCTCCTGGCCAAAAATTTGTTTTTTCAATTTGGCAACTCTAAAAATAGTGTTAAAGGGGCAACGCTTAGTTTTCAATTTTATGTTCCTTGTCAAAATTAGTTAGTCAGTGATGAGTGTAACTGATTTTCGCGCTTAAAGTAATGAATAAATGTGTTAGAAATAAAAACATTTTTTATAAACATATGAATACAGTTTTAGGTTCATTGACACTTTGATTATAATTTTAATGAATCCAACTAAAAATTTTAGTACCTTCAATAATTATAGACAATGATGACAAAAACAATAACTAAGAAAAATAATTTCCAATAGATAAGCAACCGATTTAAAGTTTCAGAATTTGAAAAATAAAAAAAGTAAAATCAATAACAAATGAATATTATTTACGTTTGATTTATTTTTAAAGCGAGTTTAACTGTTATGACAAATATTCAAAATAAAACAAAGAAAAAAATGTTTCGTTTTTTTTTTTGTCGAGTATATGCAATGCAATCTTAAACAATTACAATTGAGGTCATTTGCAATAAAATTAAAAATAAATATTTATTAAACACAAAAAAAAAAAAAAAATAATTATATCATCTTAACAAATTATTTTCAAAACAAAAATCTTACTAATTTACTCAAGAACATCCAGTTTTAATAAAACCATTTAACAATACATATGTCTGTATATATATTTTTGAAATTTACATTGAAATGTTAAATAAAAAACATTTATGAATTTTAAAATTGCAATGTTCAAAATATAAGTGAATGTGTATTTTGAAAGATACACTTCTATATTCTTAAAGTTGACAGTGGTTGCATTTATCTATCAATTAAATTAAATGTGCCCGAAAATTTTGCATTCGTTTTGGCTAGAAAATTTATAATTATATTAAATAAAAAGTTTTTCTTAATTTTTTTATTATAAGATTTTTTGGAGGAAATCTGTAGGCTATATATCGTTCTATGTGAGTTATTAATGTACTAATTATTTTTTCCGGAATGGGTTTATGCGCCTCTAGCGGAAGCAAGCTTATTTTTCTAGCCGATCTAGATAGTGGTTGTCATATATCGGTTGAAAATCTCAAGTAAGCAGATTCTAATGACATGCCGGGTAATTCCAATTCTTTGTCAGGAAACAAAGATAGATGCTATTTATACAATTGAATATAGCCGGTATCCTATTAGAATTTACTCCCTTGAAGTTTTCACCCGATATATCACAGCCCCATTCAGGTCGATCGAATGTGACCGCTTTCACCACTTGAATATTACATTCTGTTATATATGAATATACGTTATTTTTTATATGAAATTAAAAAATAAATTAAAAAAATAATAAAACAAATTTATTAATTAACAGATATATGTACGATTATAGTCTAAATTTAATTATTAAAATATTTAGATATTCGTTTGTTATTTAAATAAAAATATTTGTATGCTCATGTTAAGTACTTAACAGAAAACGTTAACTTTACCAATCTCTGTTAAAACCTTAACAGATATTTATTTCGATATTTATCTTCACAGCCTTCAAGATTTTTAAAAGCTTTAAAAGTGCCCTTTTATTTAACTTTTTTTCTTATTGAGGTTATTTTAACCGCCCTGGATTCCCATTTAAGGAGCGCTAATCTATTTAGTGATTTTCAAGATAAAGACAAATTATTTTGTTCTTAAATCATCAACAGCCGTATTCATAAGTTTTTGTTAAGCGCTGGGTTTACGCTACGCACGAGTCCACAACTAGACAGAGGCTTTAGGCTTATACACTGGTTGTTCATGGCTATTCATAACATTTTTTTTATCTTCTGCCTAACTAGAATTTTAACATCCCTGATTTAGTTAAAATCAACTCTGATTTTTGTGGTATCAATCGTGTTTTTTAAATCATCTCTGATTTTGACATTTCTATCTTAATTTATGCATTAAAAACTGGGGAAAATAAAAATATTGACTAAAATTGAAAAAGAATGCAAAAAGATCATCTAACTCGGATAAGCAGGAAATGGTTAAAGGCCTGGTTAGCCACATGTAACCTTAACCAAAAGTGTCAGCTGTCTTTTTCTGTTACATGAAAATCATTTGGAGTAGTTACTGAACTCAACTGTCACGTAACCGGAACGTCCTAATCTGGTGAAAATAGATTTTTGATACGTTTGTACGTGACAGTTGTGAACAGCTGACAAAGTTTGGTTAATATTACACAGCAATATGCTGGTTCGTTTTTTACGTTCTATAATTGCACTAAATGCCAACGTTACATTTACGGTACGGATACATTTTAACAACGTGTGGCTAACTAGGCCTTAATAATATATGAGATTTAATATATTCTTTAATTGTGACTTAGTACACATAAAATATTTTCAGGATGCTTTATTAAAAACAGCTTTTCGTTTCATCTACTGAAACCGAATTTTGGAACAAATACAATCCCAGTGGCGGAAGTTAAAGTCTATAGCAAAAACTAAAATTTCGTTTTTTTAAGACAACTGAAACAGACAGGAAGAGGTGCACCCCCTGAACCCCTCAGCAGTGTGGAACAGGAGTTGAGTACTCGTATGCAAAAGCAATTTGATCACGACTGTAATATGTAAGACAGCAACTCAACATCCCAAGAATTGTCCGACCATGTGAAAGATATAAAGAAAAACATTTTCAAGTTAGCAACCGAGGACAGGTCAGAGGGTTCTATCAATGAACAGAAAAAACATCACCGAAAAGTAAAATAGATGTCAAATATGATGAAAGTGCAAGGAGAAAAATATGTTTTTTTTTTTGTTTTAATAAAGCAATGTACATCAGAACCCCAATTTGTGATTTGATTTATCGATCGTTTTTATTATTAACATAAATATTTTTTGAATTACAAAGATTTCTTTTTTTTTTGCAATGTAGGTTAGCTCCAGCTAGACATTCTGGTGTATAGACAGAATTCAGAAAAAAAAAACACACACACTGAATAAAAAACTCGTACATATGTATATATAAACAAACATAGCTCAGACCAACAAAACCATATTTTTATTTTGATATCAATTATGTGTGTGTGTTTCTGTGTACGATGCCGAACACAATCATAACGTGTTTCGTTTTAATATTTCGTTATGTACATGAACATCTTTCTATCACGTATTTTTTGTCTCGAACACACATATACCACACAGATTCAAGTGTAGCTTTATTTTAAGTTCGTGTTCTTGCACGTGTACTGCTATAAAAACAGAACATGTTCTTGAACGCGTACATCTTAAAATTAAAACATTATCCACTCGCGATCGGAAAAATCTGATACGCCCCTAATTTATTAAAAAAATCTAAAATAATTCATGCAGTTATAAAAAAATAAAAATAATAATAAAAATAAAATAAAAAATAAAAAAAAATAAAAAAAAAACGATATTAATTCCTAAACAACATGTAAAATTTCTCTGTTTTCTATTTTATTACTATCTTTTAATTTTTATTTTTAATTTTATTATTATCTTTTTATTTTTATTTTTTTATAACTGCTAATGAATTATTTTAGATTTTTTTGGTTGAAATAATTGTTGTCGTTTTTAAAGGGGTGTATCAGATTTTTCCAAATGCGAGTGGATAATGTTTAATTTTTAGATGTACGCGTGCAAGAACATGTTCTGTTTTTTTTTAAGCAGTACACGTGCAAGAACACGAACTTAAAATAAAGCTATTCTCGAATCTGTGTGGTTTATGTGTGTTCGAAACAAAAAATGCGTGATAGAAAGATGTTCATGTACATAACGAAATATTAAAACGAAACACAGTCATGATTGTGTTCGGCACCGTACAAAGTTTAGAAACACACATAATTGATATGAAAATAAAAATATGTGTTGTCTGCTTTAGAACAGAACATTGTGTATTTGATGTGTGTTTTTCTGAACCTTGTGTATAGTTCCCTAAACAACCTATGTCTTCGCAAGTTAGGGAGAGCTATTTGATTTCAATCCTAAAAACTATCAAACAGGACGGTCGGTTGTGTAAAATAACCAGAAAGCATGCACTTAGGTACATAACCCAACTGCACGCTGAGCAGCAACCACAAGGTTAAAAAAATAACCAATGCAATGTGTTATCTCTTATCCGGATATAATAGAAACGACGATAACGAGGCTTATTTGTTGAAACATAAATTACTATTGACAGAGAATTCAAAATTAATTGTGTTACTTCAAATAGATATTGTTGACAGAGTTGTCAAAATGGCAGAAGTTATTCAAGAGTTAAGTAGTATTTGTGCATAAATTAAGCATAGTTTGTTATATGGTGTTTTGAATAAGAAATTCGTATTCAATGGATAGGCAGTGTCTAAATTTTGGTTCTGAATACGGCTGTAAGTTTATAAAATTATGTGCTAAAAACTTTACCGGAAACGAAAAAGTATAATTGTTAGCATAGTGAAAACGAATGAACATTAAAAAAATCGGAAGAGCTAATAACAACAACAACAAATTGAGTAAGATTTTCTTCCAGAATATTTAAATAAAAGTTTTTCAAAATGCTCAAGAATTTTTCGAATTTACATTCAAAAGTGCAGTCACTGTACTTAATGTTTGTCACATTGAATTTGTATCACATATAAAAGAGAGTGAGTGCGTTTTTTTGTTGAAAAATATACATTTATTTTTGAATCATATTATAAATAAAATAAAAAAAAAAATGCACAACAAAAACGTTTTTAAAAGAGTACGTTAATGTGCATATTGGAATTTATAAATACACACTGTCCAAACGACTAATGCCCTCAATATACATTTTTAATTTGGAATTACTATTATTGCTAAAGAATAAAAATGAACAGAATCGTGTTTATATATGTATTATATATATATATATATAAATTTTTCAATTAAAATAAGTTATAATTTCAAAGCCATGGCGCAACATTTATTACACAATTACTTTATATATTTAAATATTCTAAGCGATAGAATGTATGAAGTATTGCTTTTTTAATAGAATTCAATAATAACAAGAAACAAAATTACAGGTGGTCGAGACCGACTATATGCTATACTCTTTATCATTGGAAAATTAGCTTAATCCAAATTTGTGTTGCATTGTTATAGATTTGTTGACTGTCTATATGAAAAAGTTAATTTGGTACACTTATTTTTCGCATAAACGTATACAAAAAATTTAGAAAAATCTATGCAATATTTTTGTTTTTTTTTTGACAGTATTATTTAGTGGGTGTAATAAGCAAATACAAACCAAATTTTACCCTGATCTATATGATAATGTAGATCTTAGCGGACTAGGTCTGAACACATAACAATTTTCACCAATTTTAAAAGCGAAAAGTTTATATATGTACCAAATATATTCATATTTGATGAAATTTGATTATAAAGTTTACATGTACACCAGACAGACGGACATCGCTAAATCGACTCAGAAAATGATTTTGAGTCGATCGGTATAATAAAATGTGGTTCCTAGTCAAATATTTTTGGTAGTTGCAAACCTCAGCACAAACTCATTATACCCCGACCATAGAGTTGTATAGGGTATAAAAATTGCTCACTACCTGTATGCCAATGCATATGGTGTGTAGATTGAATTATAGATGGTACAATTTACATATTGCAGTAGATAGATGGATACTCATGGTATTTTGATATAATTATCGATTACTAAATATGGTTGTAGATACACACTTGCAATACATTGGTGTTCTACTTATCATTATACCCTATACCACTATGTGGTTTGGGTATAATGACTTTGTGCTGCTGTTTGTAACAACCAAAAATATTTGACCTAGACCCATCTTTAATTATACCGATCGAATCAGAATCATTTTTTGAGTTGATTTAACAATGTCCGTCCGTCCGTCCGTCCGTCCGTCCGTCTGTGTGTCCATGTAAAGCTTGTAATAAGCTTTTATCGGCCATGGGATGAACGCTATTGAAATTGGTGAGAATCGGTCCATGTTCAGACCTAGCCCCCATACAAATTACCCCTATGAAATCGACATAAATTGCCATAAGATCCAAATTGTCATATAGATCTTACTCAAATTGGGTTTATATGCGTTCATTACATCCATTAATGAGTAGTCCAAAAATGATCCCTTTGGCCCCATATAGGGTTGCTTCCCGATCTTCACTTAAATCTATTAAAAAACAAAAATATTGCACTGATTCTTCTCAGATTTGGTTTGTATATATTTTTGCAAAATACAAGAGACTTTTCCAAACATGATCAGGATCGGTCCATTTTTGGACCTAGTCCCCATATAGATATAACATTCGATATGAACTTTTTCATATCTGCAGCCAAAAAAATTAATAAAAATCCCACTCAAATTTGGTTTTTGATTATTTTCTATGTCCAGTTAGATGGGCCTAAAAGATAGGGTTTCTAAACGCATGGTATAGGGTATCGTATAGTCGGCCTAGACCGACTATAATTTTCTTACTTGTTTTTTTTTAAAGAAGGTGTTATTAAATACATTTCTTATAAATATCTGATGTTTACTAATTTTTATACCCTATACCACTATGTGGTTTGGGTATAATGACTTTGTGCTGCTGTTTGTAACTACCAAAAATATTTGACCTAGACACATCTTTTATTATACCGATCTAATCAGAAGCACTTTTTGAGTCGATTTAACAATGTCCGTCCGTCCGTCCGTCTGTGTGTCCATGTAAACCTTGTAATCAAACTACAGGTCGCAAATATGAATATATTTTGATGAAATTTGGTATGTAAGCTTTTATCGGCCATAGGATGAACGCTATTGAAATTGCTGAGAATCGCTCCATGTTCAGACCTAGCCCCCATACAAATGACCCCTATGAAATCGACATAAATTGCCATATGATCCAAATTGTCGTATAGATCCTAGTCAAATTGAGGTTGTATGTGTTTATTACATCCATTAATGAGTAGTCCAAAAACGATCCCTATGGGACAACTCTTAGTCATAGGCCCCATATAGAGCTGCTTCCCGATCTTCACTTAAATATATCAAAAAACAAAAATATTTCACTGATTCATCTCAAATTTTGTTTGTATATGGTCAGGATCGGTCCAATTTTGGGCCTAGTCCCCATATAGACATAGCATCCGATATGAACTTTTTCATATCTGCAGCCAAAAAAATTAATAAATATGCCACTCAAATTTGGTTTATGCTTATTTTCTGTATTCAATTAGTTGCGCCTAAGAGAGTGGGTCTCTGAGCGCATGGTATAGGGTATCGTATAGTCGGTCTAGACCGACTATAATTTTCTTACTTGTTGCGTTTTTTAATGTGGGAACCTAACAATTTATCTATCATTTACTTAACACTTATGCCGTTTTCTTTTCTGACAAAAAATGTCGCATTTTATTAACACTTTTTTCGAAAAGTGAATTTTTTATATATTCTAAATTAAGAGCAACCTTATTTTATACATCAATCGAAAGGTCTCAATGTCGAGCGCTCGTAAATCGCAAAAAATTGTAGCCATTGACTTCTTTCAGGTAATGGTGTGAGAATATTTCCATATTGTTCCCCTTTTTTGAATATTTTCACCCCATGACTTCAAAGAGGATTATAATTAAATTTTTTTGCATTTTATGAACACAGCACTTTGAGACCTTTCGATTGATGTATAATTTAGAATATATAAAAAAACTACACTTTTCGAAAAAAAAAAAACGGCATTAGTCTGTCGTAGAAGGTATGTATATTAACTAGGGAGCCTACCAAACGGAAAATACCAAATCCCAATTCAGGGATTTTTCAGGAATTTAAAAATAATATATTCTTTATTTCTAATTTTGAAATGAAAGAGGACAGTTTACTCTGCTCTTTTAATTAATAAAAATTCCAAATATTAAATCAGATTCTGATGATTATTTGGTGATATGATTCTTTAAAAACAAAATGAAAGAAGAAAATTATAGTCGTTCTAAACCGACTATACGACATACATAATATACCATGCGTTTAGATAAAGGTTCATAGGTCCAACTAATGGGACATAGAAAATAAACATAAACCAATTTGAGTGGCATTGTTATCAGCATTGTTTTCCAGCAGATATGAAAAAGTTGATATCGAATGCTATTTTTATATGGGGACTAGGTTGAAAAATGGACCGATCCCGACCATATTTCGTAGTCACATATTTTTTTGCAAAAACATACGAACCAAATTTTGAGAAAAATCTGTGCAATGTTTTTGTTTTTTGATATATTTAAGTGAAGATTGGGAAGCAGCTTTATATGAGGGCTATGACCAAGAATTGCCCTTTAGGGTTTATTTCTGACTATTGATTACTGCATGCAATAAGTACACGCGAACCCAATTTAACCGAGATCTATATGATATTTTGGATCATATGACAATTTAAGTCCATTTCATGTCTTATGTACCAAATTTCATCAAAATATATTCATTTTCGCGACCTGTAGTTTGATTACAATGTTTACATGGGCACACAGTCTGACGGACAGGCAGAAAGACGAACGGACACCGCTAACTGCTAGTGATTCTGAGTCGATCGGTATAATAAAAGATAAGCCTAGGTCAAATTTTGCTGGTAGTTACAAACATGAGCACAAACTCATTATACTCATTATACATTTAGTATCGCATTCAATTGACATATTAGATGAGGTTTAAGAAGAAAACGTTATTGTTTCCTAGTACAAAATTAAAAGATGATATCGATAAATGTATGAGTAGAAGCTTAAAAGACAAACATTCAAAAGAAATTTAAATTACCAGGAGGGCAAGTTTTTACTATGTTTTCTTTAGTTTGTAAATAAATTAATAGTTAATGCCATTTTATATTGAAAACCACAAATTAAAAATAATATTGAAAAAAAAAAAATAAATAAATAAATAAATAAAAAAACGAATACTCTAAAATTCCTATTAATTCCGGGATCTTAATTTACAAAATTCAGAATCCTGCAATTTGTGTATGTTGATTTCGATTGAATTACGACATTACCCAAAGATAATAATTTATGCACGAAAAACCTAAACCTGAAATAAGATATTTAAAAAAATTTCAAGCCAATGCAAATCATTTGTTTTTTTTTTTCAATTCCAGACACGCTAACTTCTTTTTCATATTTGTTTCCCTTTTTAAAAGCGGGATCTGTTACTAATGAGTTCTTTTTAAAATTTTTGTATTTTTAAATTACGAACGTCAAGGCACTTTCCAGACTGGTACATTTTCTTCTTTGGCAGATCATAAGATGTTCTGCCAATTCCAAAACGATATCACCGATCCGATTTTAAAACTTTGTAAAAAAAAAATAAATAGAATAATAAGAAAATCTAAAAATCTACAGAAAAATTGGTTGTATTAAAAATTAGATACAAGCAATAAAAAATACATTTATATTTGAAAGGTAATATTTATGGGATTTTTAGTAAAACTCATTCAGATTTTTTTTTTGTTAACTACAAAAATTAGCGTGACCAAAGGTTTTTTTTATACCCTCCACACCCCTGTGCAGAGGGTATGTACAGTTTGTCATTTGGTTTGTAAAGCATCGAAAAATTCATTTGCGACCCCTTAAGGTATATATATTCCTGATCCTTATAACAACTCGAGTGATATAGCGATGTCCGTCTGTCCGTCTGTCCATACTTGCGTAAAGTTAAGATAATATTGTTTGTCATCATTTCGAGCAGGTTGCTAATGAAAATGGGATAAATCGGGTATCATTGAGCAAAATATGAAGACACCTGTAAAAAATTTGTGTTTGTTGTAATAATTTAATATTAAATTTATCAAATTGTTTACTTTTTAAAATATTTTGTGTACATTTGTAATAGTGCAATAAGTCCAGATATTAATGTAAACATAGAGGGTATCAAAGATTCGGCACAGCCGAATTGAACACTCTTATTTGTTTTCATATTTTGGTGCTCCCATGTAAAATAAATTAAAACCTCGTTATTTGTGAAAAGAAAAAAGAACGAAATAAATGAAAACGAGTAAGAAAATTATATCAGTTTACAGCGACTATACGATACCGTTTCGAAAGAGGGTCTTGGATCGAACTTTGCTGAGGTTCTTCATTCATAGTTTTTCCAGAAAATCAATATCAAAAATTTTAGCGTGAATTACAGTCGCAAATATTATCCAATTTTCTCCAAAACTAACGAGAATAAATTTAAAAATATGATTTTTCAAACTATTGGACTCTCAATTTTATACTAAACTGATGAATGATAAATCTGTTAAAAAACAAGAGTTTTACAGAAATTTCTAATGCTATGTTCACGCGGACAGCAAGATTCGCGGTTCGCTCACTCATTCACGGTTCGCGCCCGAATCATGATTGAATCTACATCATTCACCATACAAAATTTTTAGAGCGAATCTACTTGGTTCAAAATGAACCTAGTTGTGAACCTAGAAACATTGAGTGTCATCTCCAAGTTTGATAAGAAATTATCGCTAGTTTATCTGAACTAGCTGTCAAAAATATACAAACAAAGAAAAAACAAAAAATTAATTTGTGCAATTAAATAAATAGAAACATTTAACAAATAAAAAGTATATATTTACATATATGTATATATTCAAATAGAAATGGAAAAAATGAAATAGTAAAACGTAAAGTGTAGAAGGATGTCTTCAAATATTTGCACAAAAAATATAAACGTCAAAATGAAAAAAGAACACTCGTCTGAACACCAAGGTTCACAATCATGATTCAGAGGGCGAATCAAGTGGTTCATTTTGCCGTCTGAATATGCTATAACAAAAACACGATTTAAAAAACGTCGATAATTCACAATTTATTATCCTGACTATCGAACTTATACAGACAAAAAATGTTTCTCAATGGTTTAAGTAATCCAGTGACACTACAACACCTAAACTTAATAACACATTTTTGAATGCTTTACATTGTAAATATGTAATGAAATATCCCATTTTGATGTAGTTTGTTTTATATACCCTATATCACTTTGTGGTCGGGGTATAATAGGTTTATGCTGATGTTTGTAACTACCAAGAATACTTGACCCAGAACAACCTTTTATTATAACGATCGACTCAGAATAACTTTCTGAGTCGATTTAACGGTGTTCGTCCGCCTCTAACATATATATCTTGATGAAATTTGGTATATAAGCTTTTTTGTTGGCCATAGGACGATCGCTATTGAAGTTGGTGAAAATCGGTGCATGATAAGACCTTGCCGCCATACAAATAACCCGTATAAAATCGACTTAATTGGCTGTAAGATTCGGATTATCATGGGTCAAATTTGTTTACGTATATGGGAATTTCCATTATGTCAAACGTGACCGTCGAACACATTTAAAGTGAAAAAAAAAGTAAAAAAAAACGGATTACTATTTTGACAATAGCTCTTAATCAGCCCTATAATTTGTGCTAAGGGAGATTTTGGGAAATTTTTCGTTTTCAAGATAATTGCAAAAAACCGAGGCATTCGCAAGGCATAGCGCTTGTGCTACTTTGCATTCGAAAATCTGAAAATGGGTTATGATAAATGTTAAGCATAGTTAAATTTGATTGTTTCCATATGAAAATATGATAAAACAAATTGTTTTCAAGAACTTTTAATTGGTCAATAAACTATGTGGGACCATTTTTATTCACTAAAATTAATCAAAAAAAAAAAAAAAACAAAAATATTGCATTGATTTTTTATATTTGGTTTATAAAAGATGCAATTGATATGAACTTTTTTGTCATGTCTAGAGGTCATAAATTCATAAAAATGTCATTTACATTTGGTTTATCTTTATTTTCTATTGTTATATTCTATATTCTATTATGACCAAAGTAAAGTTGGACCGAAGACCTTTCTCGAAACTCCTGTAGTGCATCCCTGAATACTGGCAATTCAATATACTACTTAATTATCAACACTGTATATTATATTAGTAGATAACTATATTATTAGATAAGTATGATTAACCCTTTCACGACCAAACCGAAACTGCTGGAATTTTTTTTCCATGGGCCATATATCCCATTGGTCGTCAACGGTCAAAATTAGCAACTAATTTACTCCGCTCAAAGCAAGTCAGTGAATTGGTGTTTTATTTTTTTACATAAATAACTGTAGCTTTGGTTTTGTATTTGTTGTAAATTTTTAAATATAGATCACAGAGAATCGATTACTTCTTTTTTGATTTGTACTAAAAATGGAAAGGAAAATCGGGCCTTTTGTAAAAAAACCTTTTTGTTTCAAAGAAACTGTAATTGCTTCGAAGATTATCATAATTGATTTTATATTTTTGAGATATTTATAATTAATCTTTTTCTAAGTCTTTTTATTTATAGCTTAATTAATGTTGATTTAATAAAATATAAAACTGTAAAACATCTTTTTTATCCGTACTGCATTTTACTGAATAATAAACCGATTCCAAATGGTGTTTCTGAAAACCATAAATACTGGTCCATGTTATATCAAAATTTTAATGTTTTCGGTTCAATAACGTCCGAATTAATGACATCCAAATATCATTAAAAAAAAACACAATTTTCAGACTTTGGGGTCACCGTCTTAGGTCCTGAGAATACATGTCCCATTTTTTTTTTGTGGTGTGGTCTGAAAGCTAAAACTATCCTCTGTCGACTCAAGTCAGCTTTAAAAAAAATCGGTTGGAATATGTGGAAAATATAAGAAAATATAAAAATGGGACATATATGTCCCATTGGTCGTGAAAGGGTTATATAATAAAGAGACGGCCAAGCACTAGTTTGAAAAATACATGAAGTAAGTTGTGCTTTCCTCTTGTACTTATATATAAAGCCTTTACACTCCTGTTATAGGGTATCATATAGCGCTCTAGATCGACCATAAATGTCTTGATTTTCAGTGATATGTATGTATTTTTAATCAAAATAATACGAAGAATTATTGATTAAGTTATTGTGGACACGCCTTATTTTATTTGAATCGAAAGGAAGTTGTTTTAGTTATTTCCCTATAGTTATACAGACGGCAGCAATTTCATTAATTACAATCGGAAGTTTTAATTTTCAGCTGTCAAAACGAATTCATGACGATTTTAACAATTCTAAAATACAAAAGAAAGAAAAAAATTACCTCTTTATTTAGTTCCACCGAGTTGATGAAAGGACTTAAATCGACAACAGCATCATTGGCATTACTGCTTTCTTCCTTTGTCGTGTCCTCAGTTTTCTCTTTTTTAATTGAAACTTCTGAAATAGCAACTTCATCGGTGGATAAAGTTGAAGAAGCAGCTCTACTATCCATAACGCCTACCAATAATGCCTTATCATCTTCATCATCTAATTGCTCTAGTTTAATGCCCGCTCCATCTTGCGGGTTAGGAAATGTATCGTTTAAAGCAACAGCACCTTCCGATTCGGAAGTTAAAGCTGAGCTAACGAAAGTGGGTAAAAATGCATCAAGATGAAGATCCAAAAAAATATTATCTTGTTGACCATCCTTCAGCGGTAAGTTGCCATAATGGGAGGTCATTATGGGTAAATCATCGAAATCATTTAAATCAGCTAAATTTTGTTCCCATACAGAACGTTGATCTTGAAAATTTTCAGAATTTAGAAACAGTTCAACTTCCGCAGATGGCATGTTATTAAAATGTGAGGCATTAGAAGCTCCAGGTGTGGTAACAATAGAGCTAACTGTGGCTAAAGAGGGATCTAAAATAGATGAAACGGCTGCAGAAGCCGGAGAACCACTAGTAGGGGAATTATTTGATGTTGTTGTTGGTATTGCTTGCATTTCCTGCATTGCCGCTGTTTGATTAGCATTCTCATTCGAGATGTTTAATAAATATGCCGTGACATTATATTGCGTTGCGTAATTTTCATTTTGCCGATCAAATCGTATTAAATCCTCTATTAATGGCATCATTGCCTTCCGGTTTGCATATGGATACTCAACCATCGGTACAGCTCGTAACATTTCCAGTTCCCAACCATCGCCATCTCCTAGCTCCAGTTGAGAGTCCCAATTTCGTAACCGTTGCTCTAGATAATTATCCGGATCAACATGAAGCAGACTAAGGGCCAAAGCCAATTGCAACATTTTCATTGCATATGATTTTTTATTGGAAATCATTTTGACTTATGCGTAAGTAATGTTGCCGAACGGAGGTAGGGTAATTTACGATGATGCACAGACACAACAAATTGTGTCGTTATTGTTTGTTAACAATTCTTTGTTGATGTTGATGGTGTGTAAAAAAAGATCGCGCGTAGGTGTGTTAACAACTGTGAGAAACAAAGCCAAAATAAATGAAAAACTGACCGACCTCCTACCCCTAATATACTATGTGACACAATGTTTTCGGAACTGGTCTACAGTTTAATAACGTTGTTGCCTTGTTTGGTTTTTTAAAATCTTTACAACAGATTTACTAAATCAAATGTTGTTTTTGCACAGTAATTAATTTGCTGTTGTTATGTCTCTCTGAAACGCAATTTTCTTATTGCTGTTGTTGTGTTTGTTTTCTTAACTTCCACAAGAAACATTTATTTATATTGTATTTTTCATTGAGGCTCTGCTTCTTATTCCGTTTTTAAATAAACGTTGACCTCGTTGGCCAATAAATAGCCCCGAGTTTCTATGTGACTTTGTCTTCACTACGTTTGCGGTATTGTTTTAAATGTTTGATTTCTTACAAAAATTATTCCGTAAATCTAAAACGAGATAAAATAGAAATAGAAAATAACAAAATAATTATTAATTGGTAAAAGATGAATATATGTATATACATAATTAATGAATGCTAGTTAGTTTAGTATCAAACTAAATGACTAAAAATAACAGAAAGAATGGAATATCACCAGATGCATGTATGCTCAACCTAATCTTTTCTTTTAAATTTAAATAAGATAACAAATGTAGCTACATTTTGTTCGGATACCATATAAACAGAGATGTGAACTTTTTCCAAGCAAAAAGCGTAAAATGGTACCCATAAGCGCTAAAAGGTGCTAAATTTGAATGAAACTGAAAGCGTTAAAAGTGCTAGTTACATATATGTTTGCAAAAATTATATTGTTTTTATTAATTTTCAAAAACCTATATATTATTTGTACATATGAAATTATTTAGTATTTAATGAAATGTTTAGAAGTGTATAGAAGTGTATAATAAAAAAATAGAATACTTTAAAAACTTTTCTTATATCTGTTCATTTTCAAATAAATACATGTCATTTTCTTCCTAATCTTTAGGCCATAGATTCCTTAACATAAAAATTTGATTTTATTGTATGTTTGAAGAGAATTAATAGCAACATTTGATGGATTTGAGTTTTGAAAAGTCAATACATACAGTGGAAACTTTTACAAAATTCTAAATGTGCCAATTTTTGTTTTTTTAAATAAAATTATGTTTTTTTTTGCGAAATCACTTTTTGGTGTGTTCTCTATCGAAATATAACAAATTTGTTACAAAAAATAGAGAAAAAAAAGAAAAATAAATACATTTTTTTAGCGATGACAAAACAATGGAAATTTTTAAGCTGTACCAGAGTTGATAAAACAATAAAAATAGAAGATGGTATAAAATAAATGTATAAAATCTTAATCGTTGTAAATATTTAAAGTTTCTGACGTTTTTTCAACTGTTTTTTAAACAGAATTGTATTTTTGAATGTTTTAACTTTATATAATTAATTATAATTATTATTAATAATTATTATACAAGACAAGAATAAAGTTTTATGAATAGTTAAAAACTAGAATAATAGATGATTTTACTGCTGCTAGGAAATTTGTGAGAAATATTCTATGAATAAATCCATAATATCAAAAATTACCAAGAAATATCGTGAAAGAGGTACGGTTATGACTTAAAATTTAGGCGGCAGGTGTCGTAAAACGAGTCAAAGAATAATACTTTAATTCTACCTAAAGAGGTAATTTACAATCTGAAACTAAAATCAAGTAAGAGTGTTAAATTAGGCTGCGCCGAATCTTTGATACCCTCCACCCGTGTTCTAAACGCAATATTATAATCAAGGTTGTCAACACTAAGAGACGAAAAAGGCTAAATTGTAAATGTTTAGATTTTTTACAATGATGCTTAAAATTAATAAGATAACGAACATTTTATTAAATGCAATAAGCATAAATGTAAACAAATACAAGAAACCGGTCCGATTAAGAACACAGTGCAGTTATTAATTTTTGAAATATATGCTTTCTTCTTCTCTACCACGCACCATTGAAACAATTACATTTTTGTTTGTTTATTTATTAGCGATGAATACATACAAATTTTGATCTTGTTGTTTTTTCACATGAACAAAAGAAATAAATAAAACCAACAAGCAAACAAAAATGTGTAGACATCGCTGATACAATTTCTGTTACCTATACACATTTTTCAATATTTTTGGTTTTTTATACCAAATTTTATCGGAGTATCTCTAGAATTTCATACGTCATTCCTCGTCTGTGTGTCTAGAGGCTCCAATTTCAATACCAAACTGCTGCAGATTATGACGAACATTTTAAGCCTAAATAGTGCGAATTGCGGACAGGAGAATGTTTTCAACGGACAGACGGACATCGCTAGATCAACTTCTCCTTTTGTAAGGGGCAAGAATATATATATATAGTTTATGGGGTCTCCGGAATTTATTTCGATGAGTTACAAACGGACTGACAAGTTGATATATACCCTCTGCACAGTGGTGTAGATGGTATAAAAATATGGGCTCGAACTGTTTCCCAACAAGCAATTGGGGCTGATCTTGGTTGTTATCGTCGTGTAAAGAAACCACTGACATCAGAGAAAAATCATCAGGCTCGAATAAATTTTACTAAAGAACATATGAACTGGTCAAGACGGAATTGGAATACTGTTTTCTTTTCAGATAAGTCCAAGTTTAGTTTTAGAAACCATGATGGAAGAACGTTTGTAGGACGACCAAAGGGAAAAAATTGGTTCAAAATATACAAAGAAAACTGTTAAGTTTGGCGGTGGCAATATTATTGTATGGATACAAAATGACTTGGATACAGGCAAATTTTAAATGAAAGTTCCAATATGATAATGACCCAAAACACACCTCTAAAATCTAATGCAGTTGGAGTTTTGGAATTGCCAGACCAATCACCATATCTCAATCCAATAGAAAATCTATGGGAAATTGTAGATTGAAGAATAGGGAAACGAAATTAAACAAAGAGGACAGAGCTCATAGAGGCAGTTAATTAAGAGTGACAAAAAGTTTCCATGGATATCATCAACAATTTAATTGACTCCATGCCACGGCGTTTTGAGGTAGTAATCAAAAAATAATGGATACCAAAAAAATAGTAAATAGTAAAAGTTTCAATTGTTTTGTCAGCAGTATAAAATTTAATACTTTTAAGTTTTGTTATTTTCTTCTGAAGTTTAGTTCTTTTATGTTAATATTTTTTCTTTTTTAAATTTATGATCCAATTTTTTTGGTATTTACCGTTAAAAGTCGTCAAAAATATATAAGTAAAAAGTTTCCATTGTATTGTCACTAACTGCATATCTACAATGAAACTTGATAATTTAGAAAACGGGAATTCATTGACTGGTTTTTTGAAGTTATCCAAGTTTAATCTAAAATATATCATAACTGTCTTTATT
Source organism: Cordilura impudica (assembly GCA_963682025.1). NCBI lineage: Eukaryota > Metazoa > Arthropoda > Insecta > Diptera > Scathophagidae > Cordilura > Cordilura impudica. The sequence goes on from OY821517.1 coordinate 83,431,600, forward strand.
ATACCCTATACCACTATGTGGTTTGGGTATAATGACTTTGTGCTGCTGTTTGTAACAACCAAAAATATTTGACCTAGACCCATCTTTAATTATACCGATCGAATCAGAATCACTTTCTGAGTTGATTTAACAATGTCCGTCCGTCCGTCCGTCCGTCCGTCTGTGTGTCCATGTAAAGCTTGTAATCAAACTGCAGGTCGCAAATATGAATATATTTTGATGAAATTTGGTATATAAGCTTTTATCGGCCATGGGATGAACGCTATTGAAATTGGTGAGAATCGGTCCATGTTCAGACCTAGCCCCCATACAAATTACCCATATGAAATCGACATAAATTGCCATAAGATCCAAATTGTCATATAGATCTTACTCAAATTGGGTTTGTATGCGTTCATTACATCCACTAATGAGTAGTCCAAAAATGATCCCTTTGACCCCATATAGAGCTGCTTCCCGATCTTCACTTAAATCTATTAAAAAACAAAAATATTGCACTGATTCTTCTCAAATTTTGTTTGTCCATATTTTTGCAAAATACAAGAGACTTTACCAAACATGATCAGGATCGGTCCATTTTTGGACCTAGTCCCTTTATAGATATAGCATCCGATATGAACTTTTTCATATCAGCAGCCAAAAAAATTAATAAAAATCCCACTCAAATTTGGTTTTTGCTTATTTTCAATGTCCAGTTAGTTGGGCCTAAGAGATAGGGTTTCTAAACGCATGGTATAGGGTATCGTATAGTCGGTCTAGACCGACTATAATTTTCTTACTTGTTTTTCTATTTACGCAGTTTTAAATTGTCGAGATAATCTTCGTACTCTTCGATTTGTTTTTATACCCTATAACACTATGTGGTTTGGGTATATTGACTTTGTGCTGATGTCTGTAACTACCACAAATATTTGACCTAGACCCATCTTTTATTATACCGATCGACTCAGAATCACTTTCTCAGCCGATTTCGCGATTTCTGCCCGTCCGTCTGTCTGTGTGTCCATGTAACCTTGTAACAAACTACAGGTCGCAAATATGAATATATTTTGAAATATGGTATATCAGCTTCTATTGAATATATTTTGAAATTTGGTATATCAGCTTCTATTGAAAATTGGTGCATGTTCAGACCTAGTCCCCATATAATGACCACTATAAAATCGACTTAAATTGCCACAAAATCCAAATTATCGTATAGATCTCAGTCAAATTAGGTTTGTGTGTGTTTATTACTTCCATCAGTAGTAGTCCAAAAATAAACCCAATAGGACAATTTTTAGTCATAGCCCCGTTCCTGATCTTCACCTAAATCTATCAAAAACAAAAATATTGCACAGATTTTTCTCAAATTTGGTTTGTGTATGTTTTTGCAAAATATAAGTGACTTTATCAAATACGGTCAGGATCGGTCCATTTTTCAACTTAGTCCCCATACAAATATAGCATCCGATATGAACTTTTTCATATCTGCCGCTAGAAAAATTAATAATGCCACTCAAATTTGGTTTATGCTTATTTTCTATATCAAATAGTTGGACCCATCGTATAGTCGGTATAGACCGACTATAATTTTCCTACTTGTTTTTTTAACTTTTACAAATTATTTTGTAAAATTTATAAAATCTCATGTCGATGAAGTTAGCATCTCAAATGTTAGCATTTCACTAAAAACATGATAATTTACTTGCATCCAGCATAGTTCTATAGTTCCTGATAAGTTTCGGCAATAGTTCTATTGATTTGACCTTAAAATCGCGATTTAAAGATTTAAAGGTATGAGATGCCAACATCGCAAAAAAAATTCTCAGCATCTCATCAGATTTCGAATATATGACCTTAGAAGTTGCATCCAGCATATGTAGTTTTATAGTCTCCGATCGTTTTAACAATAGTTCTGCTTATTCTGCCTTATAATCGCGATTTGCAGATATGTGATGCTAAACTTCGCAAAAGATATATCAGCATCTCATCAGATTTTGAGCATTTGACCATGAAGAAGTACTACTCAGCATAGTTCTATAGTTCCCGAAGCTTTTATCAAAAGTTCTGGTAATTTATCTTGGAAATAATTTCTTCGCATATATAACATTGAATCTTACATCGCACGGTTTTTGACGGTGTTAAAAACGTGTTTAAAGAAAAGAGAGGACTAAAACTATCGTTTTCAGCTATGAAAAAGTCGACAACTGGTCTCCCGGTATCAGCATCTCACCATTCTTTACGTAAGATTAGGGGTCGGTAAACTGGTAAAAAATTGCGTTTAATTTTACCGATAATTTTCATATAATTTACCGGTAATTGTTTAGAATTTTACGAATTTTCTGAATAAATTATTAATAGTATTTGTTTGCTAACTAAAAAAAATTCTCCAAAAATAACTAGCTTCTGTGCCATACAAAATAGTTTATTTATAATGGAACAGAATTATATTTTTTCTTATATAACATGCATTAACTAAACATCTAAATCATATACAATACACTTTTGATTTTGTAAAAGCACTTAGGCATAGGAAGTGCATTCTAATACACACACACAGCACTCAGCATCAATCAATACAAATTACACGAACAATTTTGAAATCGGGTACTTATTGACACGAGTTTGACTATCTAGATAGATCTAGAGGAACCGCTAGGTCGAGCAAGGAAGTTTTTACACGTACGCAGGTAATAAGGATTAATCCGATATTGCCAACAAACTATATATATGTCCGGCAATTGTCGCAAGATCCTCGCGGTCTCCTCGCAAACGGGCACATTAAAAAAAAACCAAAAAATATATAAAACAAAAAATCAAAAAAAAAAAAAAAAAAAAATACATAAAACAAAAAATAAAAAAAAATACATAAAACAAAAAAAATACAAAAAATGGATCCAAATCTTACCACGTGCTCGACGTTGGGTCCGGATAACGCTGAGAGTAAGAATACCAATTCACAGCAAAATTATTGAAATTAAAATGTTTTATTATATTTTTGAGAATGCCTATATTCGGGAACTCTTCGAGATTAATGCGGAGAGACTAGAACTATCTTCTTTTGCTCCGAAAAAGATTCCCGCATTATGTCGGAAAGAGTTTCGGCTTCTAGCCGTCTTCAAAAAAATAATAAAAATATTTAATCAGCACCTCAGTCGCGCGATTCAGTAACTTCTTTTAACGATAATCGAATCGTTAAAGAAAGAAAACAACAAAATTATCGATTTTGGTATTCAGTAACTTGTTTTAACGACAATAGAATCGTTAAAAAAAGTAAACAACATTGTTAACGATTTTGCTTTTCACTAACATTTTTAAACGATATTTGCTATTGTTAAAGTCAGCTGTTGTCGTTATCTAAACGACAAATATTTTTGTGTTGTTTATTTAATTGTTAAAAAGTTAAAGTTAAGAAGTTAAAATGTCGTTTGAATATTTAGCCTACGATTTGTCGCAAGATGAGCCATTTTTAGAACTGCAGTAGTTAATCGCCGTGTTCTCCAAGATTTGGACAACCCGTTTGATGTAATTGCAACGGTGTTTCAAAAACTTTATTGATTAACTCCGGAATTGGTTGAAGACCTTGTTTTTGAGCTTGATCATAAAATAAAAGGTTCCAGAATAACGGCAATATCAACTGAAAAAAGGTAAATCGAGTTATTTTTAAGCCTCAATGGAATTTATAAAAATTCATTATGCTAGGTACTCGCTGCTTTGTGTTTCTATGCAACTAGGTGCTACAAACGGCCTGTAGGAGAAGAGTGGGGAATTGCTATGAGCCAGTTGTCCATAAGCCGTTGCATACATCATGTAACGGATGCAATAACCACCGAGATGTTTTGTGCCAAGGTGAGGTTTCCAATGACCCAAGTGGAACGTCAAGCTGCAAAAACAATATTTGCTTTAGCACTCTTACCTTTTGTAGGAGGCACTATCGGGGCTATTGATTGCACACATGTCTCAATTTTGGGCCCGAAAAATCATGAAAATAATAGTTAAATTGTAATAGTTAAATTGTAATAGTTACAATTACGATTTAACTTTTTTTGAAGGGTGTGAAGTTAAATATCGAAATAAATATCTGTTAAGAATTTTAACAGAGAATGTTAATGTTAACATTTTCTGTTAAGTACTTCACTTCTGCAAACGAAATTTTTTATACAAGTAAAAAACCAATTATCTAAATATTTTAATAATTAAATTTAGACTATAAACATGTATCTGACAAATAATAAATTTGTTTTGTTATTATTTTGTAATTTCATATAAAAAATAATGTATATTCGCATATAACAGCATATAATATTAAAGTAGCCAAAACGGTTATTTCTAGCCGACCTGAATGAGGGTTGTCATATATCAGGTGAAAGCCCCATGGGAGTAGATTATATTAAAGTAGCCAAAACGGTTATTTTTAGCCGACCTGAATGAGGGTTGTCATATATCAGGTGAAAGCCCCATGGGAGTAGATTACAATGGCATACTCAGATATTTATTTCGATATTTAACTTCACACCCTTCTTTTTTTGTATTTTTTTTTTTTCAATTATATATTCTTCCTTTATTTACATATTTTAACAAATTTGATATTCACATATGAGATCTTATCTTTACATAGATATTGCAACAAATAATATGTAGGATCTAAAGATATTAGTTTTTATTTTATTTTTATGATTTTTGAAGGAAAATGGGAGGAAAAAAACCTTTATATAATTTAATAAATTCAAATACTATCTGAAAATATTTATGTGCTTATGGGAGGTTTATTAGAAATAATAGACCTCTATAAGCATATAATTTTCAATTTGGTGATTTCTTTTTAATTTTACGTTATTTCTCTACATTCTCTTATCAGTGGGTAAGAGGAATTTTCAATTTTGGCAAAGTAATTGTTATTAATTCTTGTTATGAAATCGATAATTTTTTCATAACCTGTTTCTTCATGAAGAAGATTTGTAGGATACCTCCAGGGCTTTTATTTATCATTTTAAGACATTTGTTTTGTATAATTTTTAAGCGTTTTAGGTGGCAGTTGGCAGCGTCACTCCAAATAGGACACGCGTATGTTAGTATTGGCCTTATAACACTTTTGAAGAGGAGATTTTTGTTTTTGGGGTTTAGAAATTACCTTTAAATGATTTTATAGCTTTTTGGGTTTTTTTTGTATTTAAAAATAAAAACCACAAGCATAATATTAGAAAAAACTTAATTGATTCTATTGTATTGTCCGTCACTATATGTACAATGTACATATCTATAAATATATTGGACAGCTAAAAAGAAATTCCTTTCAAATTGGGTATTTTTGGTCAAAATCGGTTGGTAACTAAAATGTTTATATCGGTTAGAAGAAAAGTGTTGTGTTGATACTTTAAGAAGATATCAATTTAGTGTAGAGGTGATGTCGAGTCGACTCAACGTGATGACTTCAAAGTGACGACGACGACAACGACTTACATAATAGGGGTGAATATAATAAATATTTTGAAATGAAACAAAATTCATTTTGTTGATAACTTATCATTATATCTAGTATACAGGAGTATATTCGTCGCATTCGTTGTCGAAATTTTTCGATTGAAATTATTTTTTTAATTTCCAAAATATAATACAAAAATAATCTTACTCTCTCAGAGTTAACGAGTTTTGGCCCAAGTTAATTGTAAAAGTGAAACAAGGTCTGACGTTTGTCCGTCCTCTTTAAATAGTAAACCAAAATATGGAATTTCGATTGATTTTACTCGATACTGAATGCGGCAATTAGCCCCCAGTTTTGTATATTAAAAATCGCTTTAATAATGCTATGCCATCAATCATGAAGTTCAAAGTGATTATTGCGTCAATAATTCAGTTCGTTACTCTACGAGTGTGTTTATTTTATAGTTTAACATAAAATTAATACAAAACATTAATATACTTCTTTCATGCAATTACTAATCATTTAAAAGAATCGAAATAGTTCTAAGTATATGAATCAATAATACTGGACTAAAATCAAATCCAAATTCGAAATTTGTTTAAAAATTAAATCTTTGAAATAATACAAATTTAAAAATTATGATTCTGTAAGGTCAAACGGTTTTAAAATAGCTTAAATTTGATATTAAGTTTTTGATTTAAATAAAATGTGTATTAAAAAGAATTATTATGGATAGACATTATAAAACTTTTATAAGATGATTTATATATGAAATTAATAAACAAAAAAAAAAAAAAAAAGACCATTTTAATCAAGTTCTCTCTTGATCCACAAATAGAGAAGAAAAAAATTAACATCATTTTTGGATAGATTATATTAAATAAATATTTTAAAATTTTCTTTGCGATACTAAATTCATATTGATTCAGTAAGGACATTAAACATATTTGATCAAAAAAATTTTAATTAATTTATTGGTAATAAACATTTTAAGAAATTAAAATTAAATATACATTTTTGTAAATTTTATATATATATTTGTAATTTTTATTGAAATCTAAATTCAATTTGAAAACATATTTTAAATGAAAATGTTTTTAAAACATTAACAATCGTTTTTGTTTTTATGTGATTATTTTGATTTTATCAAAATTAGTTTGATATATTTTTTGCTCCAATACGATTTGATTTAAACTTTCATTTGTTGTTTATAGTAGGTGCCTTTAGCCAAACGGAACGATTCCGCTTTAATGGCATCCTAAATTGTTATGATGGGCTTGTGTATGAGCCTGTAAGGCAATGGCATAGTCACCAATTTGCATATATTGTATCATTTGACTTACAGCATCTATAGTAGCAAAATTAAGCTAAACAAAAATGGAGGAAAACTGAAATTAGCTTAAATTACAAAAAGAAGAAAAATAAACAAAATACTTACACGTCCATCCCTTAAACAATCATAAAGACGTTCCATGCGTTTATCAACATCCACAAATTTGCGTTTAGTGCGCTGCAAAAGAAAGTTTGAAAAATTTTAGTTTATGTCTTGTGCTTAAAAGAAAATCCATAAAATCCACCAATTGATTAATTTGTTCCACTGAGGCGCGAATTCTTTTTGCGGTAGTTGTCATTCTAAAAAAATATATAAAGATATTGTTATCAAAATTAAAAGTAATAATAAACATTTTACTTAACTTACCTTGCACAATAATAGATAAAATCAACCTGACAAACATGTGTTGATTTGTTTTTTTTTTCTATTCTTCTTTGTGCTTTTCGCTTATTTTGCCAGAGATGCCACTGGTTTATAATTTAAATAAATAGAAAAATAGACTTGTCGACTACCGTTAAGTTGTACTTAGTGAATCACTCAATCGTTAGTGCAAACAACAGTAGCTGTCGATATATTTTGCGATTGTCGGATAAAAGTTACTGAATCGCGCTACAGGTAAAGAATGGTGAGCTGCTGATACCGGGAGACCAGTTGTCGACTTTTTCGGAGCTGAAAACGATAGTTTTAGTCTTCTTTTTTCTTTAAACACGTTTTTAACACCGTCAAAAATCGTGCGATATAAAATGCAATCTTATATATGCGAATAAATTATTTTCTAAATAAACTACCAGAACTTTTGATAAAAGCTTCGGGAACTATAGAACTATGCTGAGTAGTACTTCTTCATGGTCAAATGCTCAAAATCTGATGAGATGCTGATATATCTTTTGCGAAGTTAGCATCACATACCTTTAAATCGCGATTTTAAGGCAGAACTATTGTTAAAGCCATCGGAGACTATAGAACTATGCGGATGCAACTTCTCTAAGGTCATATATTCAAAATCTGATGAGATGCTGAGATTTTTTTTGCGAAGTTGGCATCTCATACCTTTAAATCGCGATTTTAAGGTTAAATCAATAGAACTATTGCCGAAACTTATCAGGAACTATAGAACTATGCTGGATGCAAGTAAATTTGCATGTTTTTAGTGAGATGCTAGCATTTGAGATGCTAACTTCACAGACACTAAAATCTCTTAGTTCATAAATAAGAGATTATTAACTTTTGTTTGATTTAATTGTTTGTCCGATTTGATATTAAAATTATATAATAATTTATATAATTCAAAATTGTAACCTAAATAGCAAATTTCATTAAGTATAGGATCGATCTCATCCTCCAAATCATCCAATTTACAAGTAAGTGGAATTATATTTGCTGAACTTTTTCATAACCGATATATGTATGTAAGTCCTCAATAAGTTTTGTGTGGTCCGCAATTTGGGTTATACTCCTACAAGAAAAAATCTGCGTAAATAGATTAATTTTAATTTGGAAGGAAAATATCTCAAAAAAAATTGTTACAATTTTAAATCCATAAATATTTTTAAGCAATACAACAATCGCAAGAATCAAAAACACGTATTTATCGATATATTTAAAAAAAAAAGAAAACAAGTTAACAAAAAAAAAAATAGTAAGAAAATTATAGTCGGTCTAGACCGGCTATACGATACCCTATACCACGCGTTTAGAAACTCTATCTCTTAGGCCCAACTAACTGGACATAGAAAATAAGCAAAACCCAAATTTGAGTGGGATTTTTATTAATTTTTTTTGGCTGCAGATATGAAAAAGTTCATATCGGATGATATATCTATATGGGGACTAGGTCCAAAAATGGACCGATCCTGATCATGTTTGGTAAAGTCTCTTTTATTTTGCAAAAATATATACAAACAAAATTTGAGAAGAATCTGTGAAATATTTTTGTTTTTAATAGATTTAAGTGAAGATCGGGAAGCAGCTCTATATGGGGCCAAAGGGATCATTTTTGGACTACTCATTAATGGATGTAATGAACGCATACAAACCCAATTTGAGTAAGTTCTATATGACAATTTGGATCTTATGGCAATTTATGTCGATTTCATAGGGGAAATTTGTATGGGGGCTAGGTCTGAACATGGACCGATTCTCACCAATTTCAATAGCGTTCATCCCATGGCCGATAGAAGCTTACATACCAAATTTCATCAAAATATATTCATATTTGCGACCTGCAGTTTGATTACAAGGTTTACATGGACACACAGACGGACGGACGGACATTGTTAAATCAACTCAGAAAGTGATTCTGATTCGATCGGTATAATTAAAGATGGGTCTAGGTCAAATATTTTTGGTTGTTACAAACAGCAGCACAAAGTCATTATACCCAAACCACATAGTGGTATAGGGTATAAAAATCTGCGTACAAAAATGAAAAAGTAGTTCCAGTGTTTGTTTTTTACACAATACTTCAATTAAGTGAAATTTGTTTTTTATACCCTATACCACTATGTGGTTTGGGTATAATGACTTTGTGCTGCTGTTTGTAACAACCAAAAATATTTGACCTAGACCCATCTTTAATTATACCGATCGAATCAGAATCACTTTCTGAGTTGATTTAACAATGTCCGTCCGTCCGTCCGTCTGTGTGTCCATTTAAAGCTTGTAATCAAACTGCAGGTCGCAAATATGAATATATTTTGATGAAATTTGGTATATAAGCTTCTATCGGCCATGGGATGAACGCTATTGAAATTGGTGAGAATCGGTCCATGTTCAGACCTAGCCCCCATACAAATTACCCATATGAAATCGACATAAATTGCCATAAGATCCAAATTGTCATATAGATCTTACTCAAATTGGGTTTGTATGCGTTCATTACATCCACTAATGAGTAGTCCAAAAATGATCCCTTTGACCCCATATAGAGCTGCTTCCCGATCTTCAGTTAAATCTATTAAAAAACAAAAATATTGCACTGATTCTTCTCAAATTTTGTTTGTACATATTTTTGCAAAATACAAGAGACTTTACCAAACATGATCAGAATCGGTCCATTTTTGGACCCAGTCCCTTTATAGATATAGCATCCGATATGAACTTTTTCATATCTGCAGCCAAAAAAATTAATAAAAATCCCACTCAAATTTGGTTTTTGCTTATTTTCAATGTCCAGTTAGTTGGGCCTAAGAGATAGGGTTTCTAAATGCATGGTATAGGGTATCATATAGTCGGTCTAGACCGACTATAATTTTCTTACTTGTTTTCAATTGTATTTATTTGTCTGACTACTCACAAAATATTTTTTAATATTTTTCAAATCTTTTTTCGTAATGTATCGAAGAGAGAAAGAAATTAATATTATCAAAATGAAAAAAAAAAAAAAATGTACACTTGTAGAACGAAGATAAAATCTTAAGAGGTATTGGTGAAACAGGCAATTTTTTATCTAAGCGTCGTTCTGGCCCGCTTCCATAAACGAAAGAGAAAGTCTAGTTTGCAATACAGAATCCGAGAGTTTGTGCTTCAAAAATGGCTGGAAACGTTGAGGCAAAATGACACGTAAACAAGCTCTCAGAGTTTTGGAAATGGGTTATATTCTCTGATAAGTGCAAGTTTACATTTTTTAAATAAAGAGACGGAAAATAAATAGTATGGAGGAAACCGGGCACTGCACTCAATAAAAATAATTTTTCAGGTACAGTTAATCATGGGGGTGAGGGAATTATGTTGTCGGGGTGTATGGCTAATGGAGTGGAACAAATGCATAAACTGAGTCAACAATGGATAAACGAGGTTACTTTGAAATTTTTAAAGCTTTCTTGATGCATAGTGCGTCGAAATTGGAGGTTGCGGGTCATTACTTATTTCGGCAAGATAACGACCCCAAGCGCACTGCCGAGATTGTGAAGCTCTGGTTACTATATAACGTTCCGCAACAATTGCGAACGCTACGCAATTTCCAGATCTCAAAGACAGTTAATAACGCAATAACACACATGTAGGGTTTTGAAAGTTACACCAAAAAAATATTCTCAATTCAAGTTTTTGATGTGTAAACATCTATGCGCTCAGGGGGGTAAAAATCTATTTCGCAATACATTCACAAAAACAGCGTAAGGGAAAATCGGTGTGAGGTATGTATATGTAAGTGTATTGATTGGTGCAAAGATTATGATTTAAATTTATTTAGCTGATTCAACAACCAACAGAAAGCGCCATGAATGTATAGCAAACAACTGCAACCATCAAGTATAATAACCATAGCTGTTGTTTGGTATACATAGAGGGCGCTTTCTGTTTGATTTTCAGTGATGTGTAAATAGATGTTTACACACTCCCTTGTGATCGGACTCACATAGTTTTTTTTTGCTTTTCAAATGTTGTTTGATTTATTTAAGGATTTTGATAATTTAAATCATCGAGCAATGTTTCGCCCTAGCCTACATTCGTAAATATCTATATTATTGCGTGGATTTAAACTATTCCGTTTATAAAAACAGCCATACGGAAAACCATTAATAATATATGGACTTCAGATAGATGACAATTGGATGATTTTATGGGAAGTAGTAAGTACTATAGCCATTAGTCCGACAGCGCCCATTTTTTACATAAATGGACTCACACAGTTTCAAGACTTTACATTTTATAGTATTATTATCGATTTTATAGATTTTAAATTAAATCTTGGAACCTAAAAAACTTTTCCCAAAGAACTTACTTCTGATGTAAATTTGATCTATTGGTATAGAGTTAAATTTTGAAGTCAATCGGTTGAGTTGTTCAATATACTCTTATAACCATTTTTCCCGATTCAAAAATTTTCCATTTTATCATATAGCGTGACAATAACCATGGAATTTTAGTTAGTTTAGATCGTACTACATTTACCAAATCAATAAGATAACCCTTAAAATTGCAAATTCGGAATTATTTATTTCAATGTTAATGGAGGATGGGTTGCTCGCCAGTCGGATAATATGGGATATTCGTGCAAGTACATATAACTTTTTTTTTTGGTCCTATGCGTTGAGTCTTATTGCAAATTTGTTAAAAAAAATTTAGACATAGCTGAGAATTCTAAACAATTTCAGATTAATTTCATGTAACCCAACATATTTGACTTTGAATTCGCAAATTTGAACTTTAATTTAATTTTTTTACATGTGAAATTTTTGCGTACCGATAACAATGAACTAACTGATACTTTATGCCTATTTTTGGCAGTGCAGTTATAGCTATGAAACAATAACAAACTGAATATCTAATAAGAGTGTTACACACTTTGATTCCCTCCACCTGCGTTTTAAATTCAATATTACGGCAAAAAAGGTACTTTCTAAATAAAAAAAAAAGTATTTAAAAAAAATGTACTTTTTAAAAAACGGTACTTTCTTAAGAAAAGGTAATTTTTTATGAAAATTAATTTTTGTTTAAAGGACTTTTTTAATTCACTTTTTTATACCCTCCACACCTCAGTGGCAGAGGGTATGTATAGATTTGTCATTTCGTTTGTAACGCATCGAAATAAATTCCGGAGACCCCAAAACCATATATTTTCTTGATCATTATAACAAGGGAAGTTGATTTAGCGATGACCGTGTGTCCGTCTGTCTATGGAAATCACAATGACGCCGTCAATATTTAAGCTAGAGCGTTGTATCAAATCGTTTATTAACATCCCAAAGGAGTTGCTATTTAAAATTGGTAAAATCGGTCAAAGGGGTCACGAGCTATGAATGAAACTTTGAAAAAACTCTTGAAAAAATAAAATTTTTCAGTGTGTTTGTTGTTTTTCTTAAGATATGTTGTATATGTTGTAATTCTTCTTATTGTTGAAGTACTGCACGTGTCACATGGGCGTAAGCAATTAAAAATTAATAAAAATTAAAAATAAAAATTATATATTAAAAATTAAAAATTAATAATTAAAAATTAAAAATTATATATTAAAAATTAAAAATTAATAATTAATAATTAATATTAAAAATTAAAAATTAAAAATGAAAAATGAAAAAAGATATATGAAAAATTAAAAATGAAAAAAGAAATATGGAAAATTGAAAATAAAAATGCAAAATGGAAAATGAAAAATTAAAATTGAAAAATGGAAAATGAAATATGAAAATGGAAAATGAAAAATGGAAAATAAAAATTAAAAATTAAAACAGAAAAATTAAAAATTAAAATTGAAAATGGAATATGAAAAATGGAAAATGAAAAATTGAAAAATGAAAAACGGAAAATTAAAAATGAAAATGAAAAATGGAAAATGAAAAACGAAAAATGAAAAATGAAAAGAAGAAAATGGGAAATGAAATATGAAAAATTAAAAAATTAAAAATAAAAATGGAAAATGAAAAATTAAAATGAATAATAAAAAATGAAAAATTAAAATTGAAAATTTAAAAATTAAAGATTAACAATAAAAAATTAAAAATTATAAATTAAAAATGAAAAATTAAATATTAAAAATTAAAAATTAAAATTTAAAAATTAAAAATTAAAAATTTAAAATTAAAAACTAAAAATTAAAAATTAAAAATTAAAAATTAAAAATTAAAAATTAAAAATTAAAAATTAAAAATTAAAAATTAAAAATTAAAAATTAAAAATTAAAAATTAAAAATTAAAAATTAAAAATTAAAAATTAAAAATTAAAAATTAAAAATTAAAAATTAAAAATTAAAAATTAAAAATTAAAAATTAAAAATTAAAAATTAAAAATTAAAAATTAAAAATTAAAAATTAAAAATTAAAAATTAAAAATTAAAAATTAAAAATTAAAAATTAAAAATTAAAAATTAAAAATTAAAAATTAAAAATTAAAAATTAAAAATGGAAAATGAAAATGGAAAATGAAAAATGAAAAATGGAAAATGAAAAATGAAAAATTAAAAATGAAAATGAAAAATGAAAATTCAAAATGGGAAAGTGAAAGATTAAAAATTAAAATTGAAAATGAAAAGTGGAAAATGAAAAATTAAAAAAGGAAAATTGAAAAATGAAAAATGGAAAATTAAAAATGAAAAATGCAAATGAAAAATGGAAAATGAAAAATGAAAAATGAAAAGTGGAAAATGGGAAATGAAATATGAAAAATTAAAAAATTAAAAATAAAAATGGAAAATGAAAAATTAAAATGAAAATTCAAAAATGAATAATAAAAATGAAAAATTAAAATTTAAAAATTAGATATTAAAAATTAGAAATTAAAAATTCAAAATTAAAAATTACTAGCTAATTCAGATAAAAATATTTTAAAATTTGCTTTTTTTTTTTAATATTAATATCTGGAAATTTTTAGGCACGAATCAGTTGATTTTTTTTTAATTATCATGAATTATCTCAAAACTTTCTTATAGGGATCGAACTTTGGGTGTTATAACGCTGGCTGCGTTATATAATGAATTTCAGTTGGGGGTTTTCTACTCTAGTAAAATAAAAATAATGCCATTTTTCAAATATGTAGTAACGAATTTTTTCTATAGAAGACACGATCATTGTTTTTTACAACAAGGAATTATATATAACAGAAACTGGCCAACAAGAAAAGTAATTAACATTAAATTTAATTGGCATTCGAAATTTAAATTTCAATACCGACAACAGTTTTAAAGCGGTAGCCGTACCCAATATTGGTTGTAATATTGACTTTAAGATGCAGGTGGAGGGTATCAAAGGTTCGACCCAGTCGAATTTAACACTTACATGTTTAAAGGTAAAAAGGTACTTTTAAAAAAGGGAACTTGTTAAAAAAGGATACTTTTTTAAAAAGGGTCCTTTTTTAAAAAAAAGTGCTATTTTAAAAAATTGTTACTTGTGTAGGAAGGGTACTTATTTAAAAAGGGTACTTTTGTAAAAAATGGTACACGTTTAAAAAAAGATACTTCTTAAAAAAGGGTAATATTTTATAAAAAAAAGGGAACTTAGTAAAATAAAGGGTATTTGTGTAAAAAAGGTACTCTTTAAAAAAGGGAAATATTTAAAAAAAGGTTCTTTTTTAAATAGGGAAAATTTTTTTATAAAAAAGGGAATTTTGTAAAATAATGGGTATTTTTTTCTACAAAAAATTGGTCCCTTTTTAGAAAATGGTAATTTTTAAAAAAGGTACTTTTTTAAGAGATACGTACTTTTTAAAATTATTATTATATCGGTATAATAGGGAAAATTTTTTTATAAAAAAGGGAATTTTGTAAAATAATGGGTATTTTTTTCTACAAAAAATTGGTCCCTTTTTAGAAAATGGTAATTTTTAAAAAAGGTACTTTTTTAAGAGATACGTACTTTTTAAAATTATTATTATATCGGTATAACGATATATGTATATGTGGAAAACAACGTAAACGTTGAACATTCTTATTTTTTCAAATTTTTTTTTCACAATTTTCATTCATATCTCATGACCCATTCAGGATGTTAATAAACGATATGTAAAAACGGAGAGTCTAGCTTAGTTATTGAGGGTGTGATCGAGATTTCCACAGATTTTCGGTCATCGCTAAACTTCTCTTGTTATAAGAATAAAGAAAATGTATGATTTATGGGACTCTGGAATTTATTTCGATGTTTTAAAACCAAAAGACAAATTGATATATTCCCTCTGCACAGTCGTACGGAGAGTAAAAAAAAAATAAACTCATATGACTACAACTAGACAATTCTAAGAAGAAAGCCAAGAGATTGGAACAATTTTGGTAGAGAAACATTAACAACTAAGTTGACGTTATTGGTATGGGACGCACTAAGTATATTTCCACAAGCACACAAACTACAATTAATTAATGTATTTAAAACAAAATTTAAAATTTAATTCAGTTTATATACAGACAAATTTTACAAAACAATCGTATCCTAAACAAATATTTCATTATGACCTTTGACACTCGGACATATAAGATAAGTATGAAACAAGAGAAAATCAAGCACTGAAGTATTTATGTATATTTTAATATAAAAATCTAAATTAAATTATTATAATTGAAAACGATATCTATATATATATATATATATATATATATATATATATATCTTTATATATATAATTCTCCTGTACGTGTGTTAGTGACTGAACTCCTCCTTAACGGCTGGGCCGATTTCGATGAAATTTGTTGTGTCTGTTTTATTTGATCCCTGAATGGTTTAGATTCACAATTGACCTATATGGGTACAATGGGCGTGGCACCTCCCATACGAAGTAAAAATGTATTTTTGTATATCTGGAGTACTGTTACAGTGGGAGTCTTCAAACTTTGTGTGAGCTTTTTTATAATAATACTCATAATCTCCCAAAAAAATGAGTGCCATCCAAGCAATGGGCGTGGCACCTCCCACACGAAGTAAAAATGTATTATTGTATATCTGGACTAATATTATAGTGAGAGTCTTCAAACTTTGTATGACCTTTTTTTATAATAATATTCAAAATATCCCAAAAAATGGGCGGGATCCAAGCAATGGGCGTGGCACCTCCCATACGAAGAAAACATTCATTATTGCATATCTGGGGTACTATTAAAGTGGGAGTCTTCAAACTTTGTGTGAGCTTCTTTGATAATAATATTCATAATCTTCCAAAAAATAGGGGGGATCGAAGCAATGGGCGTGGCACCTCCCATACGAAGTACAAATTTATTATTGCATATCTGGGGTACTATTATTGTGAGAATATTCAAACTTTGTGCGAGCTACCTAGATAATAATGTGTATCCTATAGAAAAAGTCTAACATTCCTATAGAAAAAGTCTAACATTCTGAGACATTTTTCCTTTTCAAAAAGTCTCAGACTCCGAGAGATTTTTCCTATAGAAAAAGTCTCAGAATATGATTTTTAGCAATTTAAATTGCAATGATAAATAAATAAGTTGAGAATACTTTCACAAATATCCATGAATGCAATTTCATATCAAGCATCGTTCTCATGTCAATAATTAATAACATTTTAAAAAACTCTAACCTATTTCTCTACTCTCAACTACTCTCTACTAATTACAACATTACACATGAGAACTAATATGATATTGTTTTCCTATTGAGAACTACAAATGGGACTAATTAATTAGTGGGACCAATCAATTCATATTAATTGATGTCAATAGTATTGAAACTAATTTCATTGAACCATTTCATTACTAATGGCAATGGTTTTGAAATCAATTGTTATTGACGGTTTTTAACAATTGATGCATTTTATTACCATTATGAATGATTTTTTCAATAAAAAAAAAGGAATTACCATAAAACATCAATGCATTTTTTCAATAGTAATACAAAATTCCCATCTATGTTGAGAACTATACTGCATCGTTCTCATGTCAATAATTAATAACATTTTAAAAAACTCTAACCTATTTCTCTACTCTCAACTACTCTGTACTAATTACAACATTACACATGAGAACTAATATGATATTGTTTTCCTATTGAGAACCACAAATGGGACTAATTAATTAGTGGGACCAATCAATTCATAATTAATTACAATTTAATTGATGTCAATAGTATTGAAACTAATTTCATTGAACCATTTCATTACTAATGGCAATGGTTTTGAAATCAATTGTTATTGACGGTTTTTAACAATTGATGCATTTTATTACCATTATGAATGATTTTTTCAATAAAAAAAAAGGAATTACCATAAAACATCAATGCATTTTTTCAATAGTAATACAAAATTCCCATCTATGTTGAGAACTATACTGCATCGTTCTCATGTCAATAATTAATAACATTTTAAAAAACTCTAACCTATTTCTCTACTCTCAACTACTCTGTACTAATTACAACATTACACATGAGAACTAATATGATATTGTTTTCCTATTGAGAACTACAAATGGGACTAATTAATTAGTGGGACCAATCAATTCATAATTAATTACAATTTAATTGATGTCAATAGTATTGAAACTAATTTCATTGAACCATTTCATTACTAATGGCAATGGTTTTGAAATAAATTGTTATTGACGGTTTTTAACAATTGATGCATTTTATTACCATTATGAATGATTTTTTCAATAAAAAAAAAAAAATTACCATAAAACGTCAATGCATTTTTTCAATAGTAATACAAAATTCCCATCTATGTTGAGAACTATACTGTTATCAACTATTTTGAAAGGGTAAGGTTTGAAATTTTTACTTCCTTTCAATTTTATATTGAATGTTTTTTTAAAGGTGAATGTTTGTTGCGAAGTTTTAACCAATTTGTCATAATTTAATTGATTTTGATTTAAAGAAAAAATAAAATAGTTTGAAATTAAAAGAAATTATTTCAAATAAAAATTGTGTTTAATTTTACAAACTTTACGGAGTGTTAAGCGACTAACTGAAAATAAGCAATATGTAAGTTTGTGAAACAAATAATCATAACCCTAAAACTAAAATCAAAGTTTATTAAATTTATGTGTTGTGTGTTTATAAAAGAAAAATGCCACGTCTTCGTGGGCGAGGAGGAAATATTGGTCGACGTTCACAGCATGCACAAACAGTCCACAACATTCGGTTAAATAGAACAGTAGAAGATCACTTGACGGACACTGCAAATTCTAGAGACCAGATGGCGAACTTACGTGAACATGAAAGTCAAGAGCAACGCAACGAACGCCTTCGAGCTAATGCATTGAGACAAAGACAGGCGCGTCAACGAGCCACCGATGAACAGAGAACAACTGAACGACAGCGCCTACAAGTATATCGCGCATTGACACGTGAATCACTTCTCCGACTTGCGTTCGAATACGAGTTTGACGTAGACTATTCATCGCATTCACAAATTGTCATCGGTGCTATGAATAAAGAATGCCAACACTGCCATGCATTCAAATACAAAGGAGAGTCAGCCGGTTTCTGTTGCGCGTCTGGAAAAGTAGTATTGCCACCATTGAATTCGCCGCCTGAACCACTGAAAGCTCTATTGGATGGAGCCACACCTCAATCAAAATTATTTTTGCGTAAAATTCGTAAATTCAATTCGTGCTTCCAAATGACATCGTTTGGAGCAACAAAAATCTTGCGGAATGAGGATGGTCGAAATTTTGAATCAACATTTAAGATTCAGGGCCAAGTGTATCATCAAATCGGTTCTTTGATTTCAATGCCTGATGCCGATCCAAAATTCTTGCAAATCTACTTCATGGGTGATGAGGATCAACAAATAAACACACGCTGCCACTACAATCACATCGAGTTAATGGAGGAGCGAGAAATCGTGTCAATTTTGGAACCGTTTTTGAGAAATCACAATCAGTTGGTCCAGTTGTTCAACGTTGTTTCCAACAGGCTACAAAACGATAACTACATGATCCTCATCAAAGCAGACAAAGTACCATCAGGAGAGCATGCGGGCAGATACAATGCACCAACCGTTAATGAAGTTGCAGTTGTTATGGTTGGTGACGCATTTGAACGTCGAGATATACGGATCCAACGCAGAGATAATACGGTGCAGACAATTGCAGACAGCCATCGTTCTTACGACGCTTTGCAATACCCATTAATATTTTGGGAAGGAGAAGATGGATATCATTTAAATATAAAACAACGAAACCCCGTGACAGGTAAAATTTAAATATAATTCCATTTTTGATTTTTCTGTACTATTTATTTTCTTTTTTATTTATTTTTATTTTAAATTTGAAGGTGCAGCAACGAACAAGAAAGTGAGCGCGATGAACTTCTACGCATATCGGTTGATGATTCGTACCAATGAAGACAACAACATTATCCGATGCCGCCAGCTGTTTCATCAATACATCGTTGATATGTATGCAAAAATCGAAAGCGAGCGATTACGGTACATCAAGTTTAATCAAGCAAAGTTGCGTTCTGAGGAGTATATTCATTTGCGTGATGCTATTGTCGGTAACGTAGATGGAACAACTAATATTAACGATATTGGTACCGCATATATTCTTCCATCATCATACATTGGTAGTCCGCGGCATATGCAAGAATATATTCAAGACGCAATGACTTTCGTGCGCGCGTACGGTAGACCTGATTTGTTCATAACATTTACGTGCAATCCAAAATGGGATGAAATAACTATTTCATTATTGCAAGGTCAAACAGCAATGCATCGGCATGATATCACTGCACGTGTCTTCAAACAAAAACTAAAATCTATGATGAACTTGATTACACATCACTCTGTATTCGGAAAAACACGTTGCTGGCTGTATTCTGTTGAATGGCAAAAACGAGGTTTGCCACATGCACACATTTTGATTTGGTTGGTTGATAAAGTACGTCCAGAAGAAATTGATAAAATTATTTCAGCTGAAATTCCGGATTCGAATATAGATCAAGAGTTGTTCAACATTATTACCACTAACATGATCCATGGACCATGCGGTGCTCTAAACATGACGGCGCCGTGCATGGACAATGGAAAATGTACGAAACTTTTTCCAAAAGAGTGCATAAATGATACTGTCACTAATACCGATGGTTACCCATTGTATCGTCGTAGAAACACAGACAATGGTGGCCACTCATATCAATTGCGCATGTCAAACGGTGTAACGCAAGACATTGACAATCGTTGGGTGGTTCCGTATTCACCATTACTGTCAAAAACGTACAAAGCGCACATAAACGTTGAGTTCTGTAGTTCAGTGAGTTCCATAAAATACATTTGCAAATACGTTCATAAGGGAAGCGATATGGCTGTATTTGCTGTTCAAAACGTAAATGATAACGACGAAATAACACGTTATCAAATGGGCCGATACATTAGCAGCAATGAAGCAGTTTGGCGCATTTTAAGTTTTCCTATACACGAAAGAGACCCTGCTGTTATTCATTTGGCCGTGCACCTTCAAAATGGACAGCGTGTTTATTTTACGGAAGAGACTGCTGTACAACGTGCACTAACTCCCCCAAAAACCACACTAACTGAGTTCTTCGAACTATGCAACCAACCAGGTATTTTCGGTCAATTTTCAAAGACATTAATGTACACTGATGTGCCACGATTTTTTACATGGAACAAACAATCAAAAAAGTGGAACCCACGAAAGCAAGGCGTTCCAGTACAAGGGTACCACGGCATATTTATGGCAAATACATTAGGCCGATTATACACAGTCCATCCTAAGCAACGCGAATGCTTCTTCTTGCGTTTGTTGTTGGTTAACGTTCCTGGACCGACGTCATTCCAATACTTGCGAACAGTCAACGGTATTTTGTTCGACACATACCATGATGCGTGTCACGAATTGCATTTGCTTGAAGATGACAACCATTGGGATCTTGCACTAGCAGATGCAGTGCTGAGTTCCTCTCCTCATCAAATTCGACAATTATTCGCCATATTGTTGACGACATGCTTTCTGTCGCAAGCTTCTGTTCTCTGGGACAAATATAAAGATTCAATGAGCGAAGATATTTTGCATCGTATTCGGACAGCTGATCAAGATCACAATATCAATTTTTCATCGGAAATGTATAACGAGGCGTTAATGATGATTGAGGATATTTGCATTAATATTTCCAATATGCCACTCATTCATTTCGGTTTGCCATCGCCTAACCGACCAGCAACAGACATCATTAACAGCGATGTTGAGCGCGAACAACAGTTCGATGCGGCAACGTTGACTACTTTCGTTGCAAATAATGAGCAATTGCTAACTGCTGAACAAAAGATCATATACGATCGAATTAATTTGTCAATTGAAGCACAACAAGGTGGATTCTTCTTTTTGGATGCACCAGGCGGCACTGGCAAAACATTTCTTATCTCACTGTTACTTGCACGCATTCGGTCACAAAATCATATTGCATTGGCTATTGCTTCATCAGGTATTGCAGCGACTTTGCTTGATGGTGGACGGACTGCACACTCAGCACTCAAGTTGCCATTCAATGTTCACACAAATAAAGATGCAATGTGCAACATAAAGAAGCATTCAGGCATGGCTAAAGTTTTGCAAAAATGCAAAATTATTATTTGGGACGAATGTACTATGGCCCACAAACATTCACTAGAAGCCTTTGATAGAACTATGAAAGATATTAATAATAATAACAGACTTTTCGGTGGAGCTCTTCTGTTGCTGTCTGGTGATTTCAGACAAACATTGCCGGTCATTCCACGCGCTACATATGCGGACGAAATCAACGCATGTTTGAAGCAATCGCACCTATGGCGGAATGTTAATACATTACGCCTTAAGACAAACATGCGTATTCAACTACAAAATGACCCATTGGCACTGTCATTCTCTGAGCAATTGCTCAACATTGGCAATGGAAAAATTATGTTTCATGAAAATACACAATGCATAAAATTTCCAGACAATTTTTGTAAAATGGTAGCCACGAAAGATGCTTTGGTTGTAAGCATATTCCCAAATATACGCGAAAATTACATTAATCATGCGTGGTTACGTGAACGAGTTATTTTGGCCGCTAAAAATATAGATGTTGACGTTATTAATTTCAAAATACAACAGTTATTGCCTGGCGATGAGATGTTGTTCAATTCGATCGACACTGTTGTCGATCCAGATGAAGCAGTCAACTATCCTGTTGAATTTTTAAATTCACTGGATTTACCAGGAATGCCACCTCATAACTTGAGATTAAAAATTGGTTCACCAATCATTTTGCTTAGGAATTTAAATGCACCTAAGCTATGCAATGGTACAAGATTGGTCATAAAAAAAATAATGAGCAATGTTATTCAAGCTACCATTTTGAGCGGCAAGTTTCAAGGTGAAGTTGTTCTCTTGCCACGGATCCCAATGGTTCCTTCAGACTCGCCAATTCCATTCAGACGCATGCAGTTTCCAATTCGCTTGGCATTCGCAATGACCATTAACAAGTCACAAGGTCAAACAATGTCCATTTGTGGGTTGGATCTAGAAAATCCGTGCTTTTCACATGGACAGTTATATGTTGCGTGTTCTCGCGTTGGCAAACCATCAAATTTGATCATTTATACACCACAGGGATTGACGAAAAACATTGTTCATCAACTAGCATTAATATAAAAAAAACAAAATTTATTTATT
Organism: Cordilura impudica; assembly: GCA_963682025.1. Taxonomy (NCBI): domain Eukaryota; kingdom Metazoa; phylum Arthropoda; class Insecta; order Diptera; family Scathophagidae; genus Cordilura; species Cordilura impudica. The sequence goes on from OY821517.1 coordinate 83,454,365, forward strand.
CTATTATTAAGGCTTCGAATTAATTAAAATACTTCATTTTTGTTAAATTAATAAAAAAAATCTAATATTTTCATAGAAATTATTTCAGTTTTTTCTTTCTATCTATAAAATTTTAGGCAGGACAACGTCTGGCGGGTCAGCTAGTATATATATATATATCACATGCAAATTCTTATTATAAACATTTGAAATGAAAAATATTATATAAATAAATATTTATTGAGAACTTGAACAACAGGCTCATGAGCAATTAATAAAGATTGCAGTATTTTTAAGGTAACTAAACTTTTGTATAGCAATGCCAAAATGTTAAACAGGCTTAAGGTCGCGGACATTCAATGGTTTTGGAAAATGAAATGAAAATTTTCAAGGCCAAACAAACAATAAAATTTGCCAAATTTCAAGAAAATTGGTTTATAAATAAAAACGAACTGTTAAGTGTGTATTGTTTAGTGCAAAATTTGTGCAAAACGAGCTACAGTGCCTAACAAATGTTAAGATACATCAAGTATGATGCAAAGCAAAAAATTATATATGTCGCAGATTAAAATCATTTTCAATAATTAAATGGGTCAATTAAAAAATATAGATATATATAGATTTATATAACCTGGTCTATGAAAAGGGGGCTTAGGTGTAGATAAAACGGTACAACTAACACGAAACTGACGCAACCAGTTTTTTAACTGTAACAACTGTTTGCTTGATAACTTGTTTTCATACGTAAGCGCTCTTTTCATAGACCAGGTCACATATAAATTGTAAAATTAAAAAATATTTTTAATGCAGCATTTGAAATAAATTAAAATATTAAGAATAAATTATTCAGTAATAACAAAAGGTCTTGCCCGACTATCCGATACCCTATACCATGAGTGTTGTTGCCCGTAGTTATAAAAAAGTTCATTCGGATACTAGGACTAGGTCGAAAAATGGACCGATTATGATAACATTTAGTTAAATCATTAATTTTTTGCATAAACATATATAAAACCAACTTTGAGAAAAATCTATAGGATGTTTGAATTATTCGATAAATTTAAGTGAAAATCGGAAACCAACTTTATATGGGGAGTATGATTAGGAATTTTCATACATGGTATATTTTTGCACTACTGAATAAAGGATGTAACAAACACAAATACACCACATTTGACCTAGATCTATATAAATGGTCTCATTGGCCAAATCGAACATCAGCTCATCAGGTGGGTGACAGTACATTGTCTGAATTTTCCAATTTTGTTTTTTTAATAATTTCACGTTAAGCCCTAAAACTATGAATTTTTTGGCGAAATCGCTCGAGTGTGTTCCCTATCGAAAGATAACAAATTTCTTACAGAATACAATTTAAAAAATAATATAAACCCTAAAAAAAAAGGAAGCAAAAGTGATGACGAAACAATAAAAATAGAAGATGGTATCAAAGAAAATGTAAAAAGTCTTAACATTTATTTAAATATTTATAGTTTTTGACATTTTCTTTCAATGTTTTAATCTTATAATTAATTATTATAAAATAATGGCAAAAATAAAGTTTTGTGTGAAGGCTTTATAAACCAAAACAAAATTTGTGAGAAATGTTCTATGAATAAATCCATAATTTCAAAAATTACCAAGAAATATAGTGAAAGAGGTACGGTGACGACTCAATATTTAGGCGATAGGCCCCGTAAAACGAGTCAAAGAAGGATACTTCTTCAATAGCAAGAGTTTACAAATTTTTAAAAATGATATCTAAAGAGGTCATTACCTAAAGAGGTCATTACCTAAAAATTTTGCTCGAACTGTTTCCCGATGAGCAATTGAGGCCGATCTTGGTTGTTATCGTTCTGTGAAGAAACCGCGGATATTAGAGAAAAATCGGAAATTGGATGTTTCGTTTCGGATGTGGCTAAGTTTGAATTAGGAGGCCATGATAATTTTAATAATTTATTATTAATCTTGGCGGCGGCAATATTATGTTATGGGTCCAATTCATGTAGTAAAATATACTCGAACTGGAATTGAATACAGACAAATTCTAAATACCGTAATGTATCCATTCAGGGAGGAAAAGTTTTGAAAGTTCCAATGTCACAATGACCTAAAACTCACCTCCAAAGTTAAAACCAAATGACTGCAATCAAAAGCAGTTATTGTTTTATAATGGCCAGTCCAATCAGAACTCAATCCCATGGGAAATTGTAGACCGAAAAATACGGACACGAAATTACACAAACAAGACAAAAAATTTCACCGATTCCATATTTGAAGCAATATTAAAAAATAATGGATACTCAACAAAATATTGAAACCAAAAATAGAGGGAACGTTTTCAATTATTGTTTAGTAAAAGTTACCGATGTTTTGTTAACAGTAAATAAATGAATACTTTTAAATTTTTTTATTTTTTCTGAAGTTTTATGTTAATATGTTTTATATTTCCCCATAATTTTTTTTATACAAAATTTCAAAAGCTTTTTCAAAACTAGGAAAAATTAAAAAAAAAAGTATTAAATGAGTTGTGGCTTATGTGACACACTGTATGTTTATTTTAATCAAATATAGTTGGTATCAGAGGGAAAAAGAGTTCACTTACCTTTTTTTTGTTAATGGTAAAGCTGAATATTAAAACTTGGTTAGTTGATTTCACTGTTCGAAAAAAAAAAATGTTTCGAGGTGCTGTTGCTGTTAAAGATGTTGATGGTATTTGTTGATGCAGAAACTGCGTAGTTTGGTTTTTACTTTAAACTAAATTTGTTTTTTAAGATTAGTTTTTATAATATTTTATTTAATTTTATAACACGAACAAAATTTAAAACGATTTTATCATATCTGTTGAATAAAATGATAGCAAAGAAAATTATCAAAACATTTTTTAATTGAGTTTTTTTAATATGGAAGAAATACTCTCGATTTTCTAACACTTTTTATCGTTGTTGTTAATGTTTGAACGAATTGTTAGCCGAGTTGTTTTTTTTTTTTTTTTTGTTATTATTATTATTTCAACTGTGTCCTTGAACTTGCACAATAAACTTTTTATTATCAATTTCATACGAAGGGTGAATGCGGTTTTATTTTCTACGTGTTTTGCAAAGATGTGTTTCTTGCCCTGTTTTTGCTTTTAGTAGACACAATTGATGTTTAAATTGTTTTTTGATCAATTTCGCTTAATAGCGTAATATTTCTAATTTTTTTTTTTAAGTCAGCACGGGCATTTAACACATTGTATTTTCATGCAGCACTTTAATTATAGTGTAAAATTTTCTGAGCGTTGTACACGTGTACGCATTATTGCAAACTTTCCTTTTTGTTAACTGACATTTTTTTTAATTTTAAAAAGCCAAAAATGGCTTTGTTTATTTGCCTCTTGAAATTATTGACAACAAATTATTTGATAAGTTATGTTTTTCTATGATATGAAAAGAGCACAACAAACTAATAATTTCCATATAAAATTACTTTTACTTTTTATCATTCTGTTCAAGTTTTATTTTTTGTCGTGAGAATGTGTGTTACTTGTTAACCCATTATGAGCAAAACATTCTAATTCATGAGTAATTTTTTCTCTGCAAATGTTGCTTACAATTGACAACCTCACCAACGTCTGGAGGCGTATTAGTGAGGTAATTATGTAGATATACTTTTCTAGATGGACTTGAGGTATTAATGAGCAATATTCATAGAAATGTACATATCGCACCTGTACCTCTAAAGTGAGTCAACTCAAAATTTTTAAATTTTTAGTAGAGGCAAAAAACGGTTTTTTTTTTAATTTACTATAAAATTTAAAAACAATAAGTATACAACAGTAATTGTTTTTGCAATTTTTGCAGTGATTATCAAAAATAACAAGTTTTTTGGGTGCAACTCAAAATATGTCTTTTTAGTGGATTCTAAAGAAGCTACTCTTATAAAACAAAGAGGATTACAACTGTATTTTTTTTTTGCGAAAGACTAGAAAAACCGATGTAATATTTTTACAGTGGATAGATATGACCACTGTGTATCGTTTTCTTGCAAAAAGTGAAAATTGAAAAATTTTGAGTTTACTCACTTTAGAGGTACAGGTGCGATATATATAAAGTACCCTGAGTTGTATGAAACCAACAATATTGTTTGATGTTCCCACTAAAATTAAACTTAGATTCATTTTTTTTGATGATTTCCAAAATATTTCGGCTATAGCCGCTCTTGATTTGATACATTTTGAAAAACGCTCAAATATGCTGTTTTTATGAATAATTAAATAATTAAGGTAAATTCTGATATATATACATATATATATATGTATATACCTATATTAGGGTGGGTCAATTATTTTTACTCTATGGGTTCATCGCGATTCTGGTACTATGGGCCATAACAAGTATATTTGCCCAAGGAACCATACCTCTAAAATCATTTTCGAGCCTGCGAAAATTTCGATGAAGATATTTTCATGATTCAATTTAAATTTCAATTCTTTTCATTAATTATTAATTTAATAATTTTTTTTCTAAAGAGTTTAAGATACATATTCCTTTTCTGCTTAAATATATTTAACAATAATATATAATGTATTGAATTTACATAATATTACAAAGTAAGGTGAAAATTCTCAAAAAACCTTATTGATTTTTTTTGGGTTTTATTTTTAAGATAAAAAGTTTAAGGGTTAAGGATAAAATTATGATGAGATAAGCTCATTAATGTGGATAAATTCCGAATTAACATAATTGGAATTGAAGTTTATTGTAAGTCGTTCAATCTTGTTTGCCACGAGATCAACGTTGGCTAATGTGTGTAGTCGTTGTGTTGAATAATGCCAAGGTAAATTGTATATCATTTTAAATAATTTGTTTTGAGCAATCTGTACATTTTTAACATGACACTGCGCAGCAGTAGACCAAACTGGAGCAGCGTAAAACATTACGGCGTGGAAGATTGATTTTAGTATTAGACTTTTGTTTTTAATGTTGAGGTTGGAGTTCCTGTTTATTAATGAATACAAAAGCCTTGTTAGCTTTTTAACTTTGTCAACAATATACGATACGTGATGTTTGAATTTAAGTTTGGGATCCAAAATAACGCCTAAATATTTTACTATGTTCAACCAGGACAAAACTTTTCCATTTTTTAAGATAGCTGTTAACATCAGATAACGCTGTTTGAAAGTTGGATAGAACATCAGTCGATAGTATTCCTGAGCTAAGAATCGCCGTATCATCCGCAATAATAGAGGTAACACAACCTTCTAGAGAGGGGAAGTCAGCTGTATATATATTGTACAATATTGGTGAAAGGCAGGAGCCCTGAGGGCATCCCGCTATTATATCAGTCTTTGTTGAGTATTTGGAGCCAATGAAAACATTAAAAGATCTATCTGATATAGATAACTTTGTATTATTTTAATTAGTTGTATTGGAAAGTTAAATCTCATCATTTTATATATAAGGCCATTATACCAGACGGCATCGAATGCTGCTTTGATGTCTAATAGTATCACCCCCGCTGATTTTCCATTTATGAAATTTGAATTGACCAAGTTTCGTATTCTGACAAGTGGCTGAATCGTATTATGCTCCTTGCGGAAGCCAAATTGTTGAGTCGGCAGTATATTTTCTGTGTCAATAAAGTTGACATGTTTTTCTTTAATGCATGAAAACGCCTCTTCTGGCTGTTAAAAATCTATAATATTAATAGGCTAGGCGATTTCTTGTGATCAATGTTTTGTTCTACCGTTTTATCCCAATTTTGACTAAGCATATATTATTTGAAAGGTATTTCTTTTTAGCCGTTTTGTATATTTACAGATTTTTAAATTTTGTCCTTTAAATTGCATTGCATTTAAAGTTGCTACTAACACATACATAAAATTATACATATGCTATGTGTGTTAAATTTGTTAATGTGTTTGTTAATGAGTTTTTTTATCTTCATTCACAATAATAATAAACCATAAAAGTGTTGGTTTGTGAATTGGCTAAGTTGAAAAATAAAGCTGCCTAGAAATTGCACTCGAATTTCGAGCGCTGGAATCTGCTAGTAAAAATAAATGTAAAAAATGGATTTCCCGACCCAAAAAACCCCCGGTATAACATTTTCAATAATTTTTTTTACATCTGAATGGATATTATGGAAAATATCATGAAAATATCTTTATCGAAATTTTGGCAGGCTCGAAAATGATTTTAGAGGTATAGTTCCTTGGACAAATATACTTGTTATGGCCCATAGTACCAGAATCGAGATGAGCCCATGGAGATTTATTCGGCCCCCTACAATATGACCCACTCTAATATATATATACATATATTCTGTTTATGATGTTCTGCATCAAAACAGTATGGTTTTGATAAATTCTTCATAAAAGTCACAAAATAAGTTCTTTTTTACATTTATTTTTTCGTAAATAATTTTTATTTTTTCTTTTATTTTTATTTTTTCGAGCAAATATTATATTTTTCGAAAAATCATCCAAGTGAATTTTGAATGAATTTTCACATTAACTGGTTGGAATCGAGCATGACTTTATTTCCTAAAACTTTTTCTTTCATACGTATCATTTTTTGAAGTAAAAAATTCATTTTACTAATTTTCATTATTTCTCTTTCTTATCTTAAATTTTTTTTTTATTTATTTCAACTATGCTACGTTTAAACTTCTACTATTAATATTTTTTTTTATTATTTTGTCCATCACTAACCAAGATTCGATACTAGGACCTCATGTTTCTCAATTAAATGCCTTACAGTTCCAGATATATCTAAGCAACTAAAATTGATTCTAATATATAATTTTACTCAAATTATATAATTTTTATTTAAATCTACTTTTCAATATTCAAAAGAGATTAAAAATAAAATGAAAATTTTTTTAGCATATATATTTTTCGAATTGTTTATAGTCTAGATGTCCAGACGCTCATTCTCCAATAATATTAACAAGTCGCGATCAAATATTAATAAATATTTCTAGGTTATACTATACCTATTTTAGTTAGTTTCTAGTACAAAATTCAATTTTTAGCAGCAACAAATTAAAAAAAAATAAAAAGTTTCGATAAATGAATTAAAAATGGAAAAAGTGATACTATGTGATATTTATGTAAAATTTTTTGTCTGAGTAGAAACAATAATTGAAACAAGTCTATAGGCGTTGTCGGTATTTCCAACCCATTTTTTAAAGGTTATTGTCACAAAATACAAACAATTTGTGATCTTAGTTATACATAAAATCTTGAAGTATTGATAACTTGAAATTAAGAATTAAATCAGGGCTTTATATGATTTTATGATACAGTGTCCTTCTCAGTTAACGAAATCATCAATAAACGCTGCTTTATTTAAATCTACGTATTAGATTCGTATGAAAATTATTTTTAATCAAATAAATTAAAATTTAAAAAATATATATACATATGTATGTATATTTCTACTAGTGCCTAGTTTGTGGAAGTGCAATTCTATCTTTAAAAGGAAAATAATTATATTGGTATAGCAAAATTTACCAATATCTAACTTTTAATAAGCAGGAAAATCTTAAATTGGCGTTCAATAGGATAATGGTTTTGGTAGGTTCATATCACATGCAAAAGACACTTCAATAAGCTTTCCAAAGATATGATCGGACTATAAATTTTCAAGAAATACTAAAATCAATATCTGGGCTTGATGTCCCATATCTCGAGAGTCAAGATCGCCGATGGTTTAAATTTGGACAAAACCGGAGTTGCAGACGCAAACGACACTAAAGCCATCGAATATTTCTTGGCATTTAATACGAAAACTTTAGCTAAATATTAATATGTAGTATATCCTATATGTAAGGTCCGTTTCACAGTGCAATTTGGACATGTAACTAATCGGCTTGAGGACGTTGGAACGCAAATGTGCCAAAGTCGACCATCTGTAAACCTTCATAACGTAACTAAAATATACCATTTGAGAAGCAGAAACAAATTTCTAAAATAACAAAGTGCCAAAAAGAAGCCAGAGTTAATTTTGTACATCAATTAACAAAAGGGTAAGTTGTATTTTCATCTACTCTGCAATCTTAGCTTATATTGAATCCAACTACTTTAGATTATATTTTCTCACTAAAAAAGTGTAATTTGGATAGATGAAATGGTTTTCGTGGCTATTGGCGTGATGTCCGAAAGTAACAATTTCTTTTCATAAAACTAAATTTTGGTGTTGGAAGCATAATGGTGTGGGGATATTTTCTTCTGAGGGTTGCTTGGAATTTCAAATAACATGATGTCGGATGAAGAGCACAGACTATACACAACTTCTTGAGAAATGTCTGGTGCCATTTTGAGAGGAAAAATATGACACACAGGATAACGCTCGAATCCATGTTAGCCGAGAAAGAAAACAGTGTTTTTTTTTTTATCAAAACATATAATAGTTTTCGAGTGGCCGTCATGCTCGCCAGACAGTAACCCCATTGAAAATTTGTGGCCCATCTTGACACAACGAGTGTATAGATGTAATTGACAATTTGAATCAATTGCTAATTTAATAACCACCCTAAAGGAAGAATTGCAAAAAAAATTGACCAAAACACAATAAAAAGTCTTGTTCGAAGTATAGAATAACGAATTGAAGATGTTTACAATAATATTGACATAAATATATCAAGGTTCAGAAAATACACACATGAAACACACAATGTTCTGTTCAAAAGCAGCCAACACATATCTTTATTTTCATATCAATTATGTGCGTTTCTAAATTTTCTACGGTGCCCAACACAATCATGACTGTGTTCGTTTTAATATTTCGTTATTTACACGAACATTTTTGTATCACGTACTTTTTGTTTCGATCACACATAAACCACACATATTGGAGTGTTGCTTTATTTGAAGTTCGTGTTCTGGTACGTGTACTGAAAAAAAAAACAGAACATGTACAATAAACAGGTTCGAGTTCAGTTATATTTTAAGTCGTCTTCAGGCTCGTGTACTAAGAAAAAAACAGAACATGTACAATAAACAGGTTCGAGTTCAGTTATATTTTAAGTCGTGTTCTGTTTCATGTACTAAGAAAAAATAGAACATGTACAATAAACAGGTTCGAGTTCAGTTATATTTTAAATTCGTGTTCTGGTTCTTGTACTACGAAAAATTGAAACATCAATTCGCGATCTGATACACCCCGATAAAAACGACAACAATTGTTTCAACCAAATTTATTAAAATTTTATTGACCTTTTTTTATGACTTACGTTGCAAATTGTTTACAATTGTCATATATTTTAAAATTTTATTGGCCATTTTTTTGTGATTTACGTTGAAATTATTTACAATTGTTTTTATTGACTGGTTTTTATTTTAATAAAATATGGTAATAAAATACTTAAGATACAAAAACTATTTAGCATCATAAAAGTTACACTTGTTGGTTGTTAGGTTTTTTTGCATTACCCACCCCTATTTTCGCAACCAATTAGTGTCATAGACGAAAAACCCAATTTTGCGGCATAAAAGACACACTTGTTGGTTGTTAGGATCTTTTGCAAACATTTTTTTTTTTTTTTTGGTAACAAATAACTTTAGACACAAACAAATTTTGCATCATAAAAAATACAATCACCCACCCTTAATTTGCGAACCAATTAGTGTCAATGCACAATCCTTTTCTCAATGATTTTTTGGGATTTTTTGCATAAAAACACAATGAGTGTCAATAAAAATCCCAAAAAAATATTTTCATATTTTATTGTCCCTTTTTTATGACTTACGTTACAATTTAACGCAATTGATTTTGCAATAAATGGCGAGTGCGTGTGTCATTTATTCATTAAAAGTGGTTCAGTTTTCATTAGATCGTGATCTATAAGTGTACTGTGTTATTGTGTAAATTGCAAATATTTTGTGAAAATTAAAACAATTTGAAAGCAATAACAGAAATAAGTTTTGCTATAACAAATACGCAACTTTTAATAGCGAAACGAAAAAATTTACACGTCTGATTGAAACCTGCAGGAAAGATTTAAGTGCAGTGTGCAGTTTTTGTGTCTTAAGTATTTTATTACAATATTTTATTAAAATAAAAACCAGTCAATAAAAACAATTGTAAATAATTTCAACGTAAATCACAAAAAATGGCCAATAAAATTTTAAAATATTTGACAATTGTAAACAATTTGCAACGTAAGTCATAAAAAAGGTCAATAAAATTTTAATAAATTTGGTTGAAACAATTGTTATCGTTTTTATCGGGGTGTATCAGATCGCGAATTGATGTTTCAATTTTTCGTAGTACAAGAACCAGAACACGAATTTAAAATATAACTGAACTCGAACCTGTTTATTGTACATGTTCTATTTTTTCTTAGTACATGAAACAGAACACGATTTAAAATATAACTGAACTCGAACCTGTTTATTGTACATGTTCTGTTTTTTCTTAGTACACGAGCCTGAAGACGACTTAAAATATAACTGAACTCGAACCTGTTTATTGTACATGTTGTGTTTTTTCTTAATACACGAGCCACAACACGACTTAAAATATAACTGAACTCGAACCTGTTTATTGTACATGTTCTGTTTTTTTTCAGTACACGTACCAGAACACGAACTTCAAATAAAGCAACACTCCAATATGTGTGGTTTATGTGTGATCGAAACAAAAAGTACGTGATACAAAAATGTTCGTCTAAATAACGAAATATTAAAACGAACACAGTCATGATTGTGTTGGGCACCGTAGAAAATTTAGAAACGCACATAATTGATATGAAGCTTAAAATATGTGTGTGTTGGTCTAAATTATGTTTGTTTACATATATGTACGAGTTTTTTATTTAGTGTGTGTTTTTTTTCTGAACACTGAAATATATATATACTGTGAGCGTCAAAATAAAGTAAACAGCAATTTGTAATCTATAAATTGTCTTATAACAAAATTATTATTGACTTACGATAAAAAGTAATATTACAGAGTTTAGAACTATAGCATTTAGAGATTGACTGCTATAAAACATGAAATCAAATCAATTGGGAATATTGCACAAATCTCTCGAAATGAAAATGCATCAGATTTTACGCGTCAAAAAAAAGTAAACACTGGTAACACTTACGCTTTTTTATAATTCGGGGAAGAACCTAAATTTTTTGAGACAAATGTGTTTTGATCACGTGTTGTACTTTACTAAAAATCATTTGAAGTTGATTTGTTCTAATTAATAATAGCTAAAAAGATGTAAAAGCAAATATTCTCACTATGGGAAAGCAAATATCGGTTTATACTCGGAAAATATTTTAGATTAAAAAGAAAATGTAAATCTTTGCGTGGAATTAGCGAAATTGTGGGTAGGAACCACTGCACAATAAAAAAAGTAGTTGATGAATGCGCCAAACACCATCAGGTTGAAGATTTAACGAGATCTGGACGCCCAAAGCAGCTTAGTGGTACTGAAGTTAGAGCTGTAGTAAAAGAGATAAAGATATATTCAGCCTAAAGTGCAGTTAAATTATCAAAAAACATAACGCAGACATCAGGCAAATCAGTATGTTCCGGTACAGTAAGGAGATCGCTTCACAAAAATGGCCTAAATGGAAGGATACCATGCAAGAAACCATAAATATCCAAGGCGAATAAGAGCAAGCTAATGAATTTCGATAAAAAGTAGAAAAATTAGGTTCTATCTTTGTTGGAAAGCATATTATATACAGATAAGAGGAAATTCGCAATTTTCGGCGCGAAAAAGCCTACAAAATATGGCGTGCTAAGAATGAAACATGCAAAGAAAAAGTGTGTTACCAAAATTGTTATATACAGTGGTGGTTCAGTTATGTTTTGGGGCTATATGGCGGGAACAGGTGTAGGTAATTATGTTTTTATTTACTCCACTATGAACCAAATGGATTACTTAGCCATTTTGAAGGACAATGTTGGCCCTAGCGTCGAGAAATAAGGCATGGCTAGAAATGGGATCTTCCAACAGGGCAATGATCTAAAGCTTATATCTAAAATTGTGAAAGAGTGGCTACTGTACCGGACAGACACCTAAGACACCTGATGAACCGTCGCAGTGCCCGGACCTTAACCCAATCGAGCATCTGTGGAAAAATCTTGACAGAAAAATAGGTCGACGGGCTTTTTCAAGCAAGGCAAAATTAAAGATGCCTCAAAAGAAAGAATGAAGCATAATATCCCGATATAATAAAAAAAAAAATTGTCGAGTCGCTGCCTAGAAGACTACATAAGGGGCTTAAGGACAAACGAAAATAAACCAAATATAAAAAATTTTAAAAGTTTACTTTTTTTGATTGAAGTTCTGTTGCCTTTTCTTTGGTGTTTACATTTTTTTGACGCGTAAAATTTGGTCATTTTCTAAATAAAGTGTATTTATTTCTTTTTTGTAATGCTCTTGTTGAATTTTTTTATTGAGTTCAGCTATAATTAAATAATTTTTGAATTCATTGTATTTATTTTTGATTTTGTGTTAATTACTGCATTTTAATAAAACTTTTAATATGAGAAACTAAGGTGTTTACTTTATTTTGAGGCTCACAGTATATGTTTGTACTGTTAGTCGAAATTATTTTTTGTTGTTGCTTGCATTCTTTGCAAGATATAAAGTTTGTCTAGAAGCATGCTTACGTTACAATCAGTCGTTATACCTTATATTTTTTTAAGTTCTATTTATTCATAATGGGTTAAAATTTGGTATTCTTAATGATTCACTAATGTTATTATTTGAGAGATGTTTGTGTTGTTGCAATATTGTCTGCTGATTTTATTTTGTTCTTTATTCCAAGTTTTCTTTGTTTTCTTACTCAGCACTCTGATTCTAAACAATAGTGAGTTTTTTTTAATAAATAACTAAAACATTGTTTAAGTTATTGCATTTTTATATAGTTGTAAATAACTTCATTTGAAACTCATAATTCAACAACTATTTCTTAAATGTACGGCAGTTAAATCACAAACAAGCAATTCTCTTCAGAAAAATAGCACATGCTTTAATATTGAACTTAAACATAAAAGGCGATTTGATAAAACAAACTAGTTTGCTATGGATTGTAATTTAAGTTTAAAGATTAATTTATCAGCATATATAATTTAACACCAGAAATATTCTACAATTTGTTTTGCAGATTAAAAACAAAAACAATATTTAGAGAGAGCACAAATGTTAAGAGAGTGGTGTAATTTGTACATAAAACTTCACCACTATGCACTTTTTGAGGTTTTTCGTCTGCTGATTGGTTTTTTGACTTTTTTATATTTAAATATGTCATTTCTTTTAATAAAACATACATAATTCAAAAAAGGAAACTTCAGGAAGAACATATTCTTGTGTAAAACAAAAACACAAAGAATAACACACATTAACACAAACACACGTTCACCAATAACACCTTGACAACATTTATTTTTACGTAGCTATACATTTTACACATATTCTATTATAATGAATTATGAACATATTTAAAAGATTTTCTTGTATTTTCTCCAAAAGTTCTAAATTATATGTAACATATTACATATTTTATTGAATTTGCAAAAATTCAAGTGATTGCTCAGACGACAAACGTGTTTTTTTATTTGCACCACCTACTTTTTTCAATTCTTCTTTATTCTAAGCTTTCTTTGCTTTTTTATACACGCTTTATTATGTACAAATTCACTTCAGTATAATTTTCATTTAATTTACGTATATTTTAGTAATTTGAACTTTAATCTGTTCAGTAATTATTGTTCTCTTCTTTTTATGTATTTGTTAATTCTTAAAATTCACTTTATTTTTATATTATTAAATTCACATATTATTAACGCGTTTACTTGTCGGCACCTTTGCAAGAAAATTATGCTATGCTTCCAAAAATTATCGGTCGACTGAATTCACGAACTTGTCTGTGTTTTTCAATTGTCTTCTTTCGTTTTTAATGTAATTTCACCACACTGACGCACTTCATACATATTCTCTCATTGCGAGCCAAAACAAAATGAGATAAAAGCTTTGCTAAAGCTGCATACATGTTGCTGAAACAAAATGTTAGCTATTTCGAAAAATGCGACTCTGTTGTACAAATTACAATTCTCTTTATTAATTGTTTAACTTATATTTCGTTATATTTAAAATAATCTGGCTTACCTGTGATATATATCTAGGACCCCCACCTATTAACAAACGATTTATTTCGTTTTTACTTATAGAGTCTTCATTACTGTTCAGTTTTACAGTAATGTTGCCAATAGCTACCACACTTAAATTGCCATTATTTAAACAGTCATTCACCGTGGGTCTTATTGTTGTCATCTCGAATGTGTCCGTCAGCATTTGAAAGTCATCATTAACATCCTTAATGGGAGATAGCGATTCTAATCTGGGTAAATCTTCCAAATCAATCATTTTGTATGATCATTAACATAAAAATCTGAAAATATAAAAGCAGCATTTTTAGCAAATATAAAATTGATAGCCACATAAACTAAACATTATTGACTGCTAATAAAGATGATTTTTGGAGCTCCAACAGTGAGCAGAGAAAATATATTTTTGTCATAACTTAATATTTTAAGCGAATAAAATTAGAGATACACCTAAATGTATTTTAAATACACTGAGATTTTTTGGATAAACCAGTCAAGAGGTCACGATCAACATTATTAAAAGAATTTATCTGCTGTAAATATTATTAGTTTAGGAGGCATTTTTATGCCTTAAAAATTTTGTAGTTCCCAAGTTCACACCTCAATTACTGGAGAAATTTGCAATATTGGGGTATAAAATTGATTCCGGTAGAAATACCTTTCTTATGACCTCTAAAATTGTAAAAATATTGTTAGGGATTTAAAATAAATTTGGAAAAAAAAATCCTTTGCAAATGGTTCAATTCAAGTTTTTTTATAACACTAATAACATAATTTTTTTAATGCTATGATCACCAACTTTTGTGTAAATTATATCAGTGTAGGAAATTGCCAAATTTTCCCCAACACAAACCTATCGATAAACGACACTGATCATTTCTTCATCACATCTACTTATCGTACTTCTTCTTTATACATTTTTATATCTCTCCCCTTAAAATGGACTGATATTCCCATTATTCAAAATTGTTTTAACCTGCCTTTATACTTCTTCTTTATATATTTCTCTAACTCTCCCCTTAAAATGGAATGATATTCCCGTTACGTCAAATCTAAATGTGACAGCGACAAATAAAAGGGAATAATTTTGGCAACAGGCAGTCGGTAGATAGCGTTCATAAAACTAAATCACGCAGCGGGAAACAAAGTGATGCGAAAATAAACTTAAAAGATTGATTGGTCATGGAAAAAAGAACTTATAATTAAACAAAAGGAAAACCAAAACGTTGAAAATTGAAAAGAAATTTATTAAACCTAAATTAATTTAAAAAGACGAAAATATACAATTAATGCTGTGAATAAAAAAAAATGCTGAAAAGAAAAGTCAAATACGAACAAAACCTACAATTGTAATTTTTGCAAAAAGTGCTGAAAAGAAAAGAAAATTTATAACCATAAGACCATCAAAATTTGTGAAGTAGAAATGAATTAACTTAAACTAATTTAAAACTTAAGAATATGTATACGAAAAGACCTGTAAATAAAATGCAACTGAAAACAAAAAAAAAAAAACGTACAAAAAATGTAAAATTCTGAAAGAAATTTAATAAAAGTGACAATAAAAGCTATAAAATATGATTGAAGAAAAAGGAAATCTACCAAATAAGAACAAACGCATAAAATTATAATTTTTGATAAAGTTGCTTAAAAGAAATTGTAAAATAAAATAAATGACACCAACTATATTTAGAAATTTCCATTCATAAATAAGGAAGCCCATAATCACGCATACAAATTTTGCGAAAACTAAAAGCAGAAATTAGAAACCAACGAACCTTGAATAAAACTACGACAACCCTACAGAAGAGGAGGTGTATAGCAGAAAATATAAAAACAAAAATAGATAAGTTATAAGGTAGTAAGTAAGTATAGAATTATAATTGGAAAATTTAAATGAGAAGAGAGTATTTTTTTGAATTTATATAAATTTATATTAAACACCAGAAATTGTAGATTAA
Source organism: Cordilura impudica (assembly GCA_963682025.1). Taxonomy (NCBI): domain Eukaryota; kingdom Metazoa; phylum Arthropoda; class Insecta; order Diptera; family Scathophagidae; genus Cordilura; species Cordilura impudica. The sequence continues at coordinate 83,470,401 of OY821517.1, forward strand.
AGAAAATGGTACCTATTCTAAAGAAAGAAAAAAATTTAAAATAAAATGTACAGTAAAATAATCATAATTTAGTATTGTCCGTTTAGACTTAGTCTCAAAATAAGATTAACATTAACATTATTTCAAAGACATTTAGATATCTTATATGGTTAAACAAAAATTTTTGTATATATATATAAAGCTAATTCCTTTCGGTATTATAAAAAAAAAATAGATTGAACAAATATATAGGCTGTTTGTATTTGAATTTTCCTTCTAATAAAGTAAACTAAAAATGAAATTCTAAATTCGCGTTTTAAATGAGAAATGAAGGCTAAACGGATGAGTAGGTATGGATAAATAGAGCATCAATATTGGGGTAATCGTAAAAACTAAGAGTGTCAACGGTTACCATAGGCGTAGCAAATTATGCTATGGGTGGGAAAAATGCACTCTGATGACCATAACGACCTGTCACCATACGTTTGGTGAACCAGTCATATTAGTTCGTCCTTCCACAATTTTTTTTAACACTAGAACAATCCGATAATTTTTGTACAGTGTAATGCATTTTTCAGATAAAAATTTACTCTTTCTATAAAAAAAAACCATCATTGTTTTTATAAAAACACAATAGAAAAGAAATTAAATTTAAATTAAATGGTATTCGAATTTACACTGTGCAACAATCCGAAGATTGTTATTATTTTTATTATTTTTATTATTATTATTTTTATTTATTAGTATTATTATTATGCGCATAGGTTACATATTTTTGCACTATTTTGTTTTGCTCTAAAATTCTGAATTATTTATATTATTTCTTATAAAAATTAAATTAACATTTATTTGTATTCGTCATTTATAGGTATTACCATTGTTTCTTTCCAGCTTTCAGGGAATTCTCCATTTTTCAGTGATTTATTTATAATATTTAACAAGATATTTCCCGTAATGTTCCAATTGTCAAAAATTATATTATTTGATATTTTTGTAAAATCTGGCTTATTGTTAAGTTGCTTTATTATGTTTTTAAGTTCTATTATTGTTATTGCACGGAATTTGTAATTATGACTAGTATTATTAATGATGTTTACGTATTGCACTTCTTCGATTGAGTCTCTTATTGTCTTTATACTACTTACAAAATAATTATTAAATTGACTAGCTATTTTATAATTTTCCTTATATTCTATTTGGTTAAATATCACAGATCTTATCACAGATTGTTTCTTTTTTATTACTAAAGCTTTTATCTCTTTCCACATTTGTTTTTGATCTTTGGCAACGTTTATTTTATTATTTATATAATTATTTTTCGCGTTTTTAATTTTTACTTTATATAGGTTTCTAACCGATCTATAACTTGCCCATGCTTCATCTGTGTTTTCGAAACTTGCGATTTGTTGTTTTAAAATTTTATCTCTTTTTAATAAACGTAGTTCATTGTTAAACCATTTATTCACATTGTTTGATTTAGTTATTATTCTTTTTATTGTACATTTGTTTACCCACCTCTTCGAAACTTTTATCTAACATTAATGCGTTTTCATTGACATCGCTGGTTTCCTTATATTCTATTATTGCACTCAGATTTCTATTAAAGTTACTTTTATTGTATTTAAATATTTTATGGGTTTCTATTGTTGTTGTTTTTTGTTTTTTGAAAATTGTTTCCACATTCAATATTTATGTATAGAGACTTACGATCGACTATGTTATTGTTATTTATTTCTACTGTTACTTTATGGCTATTTGTTATCACATAATCAATTAATGTATTAGTATCACTTGTTATACGTGTAAAATTATTAACGATTTGTTTCAAACCATGATCATTTAAATTGCCTTCTATTTTGTTTTTATAAAAAATATTATTCATCCAATCTATGTTAAAGTCTCCACTAATTATAATATCACAGCTGCTTTCAAATATTATTTCTAAGATATTTTCAAATATTTCGCAAAATTCCGATTTCTTACAACTTGGTGATCTGTATACTGCAGCAATTATCATCCGAACATTATCATATTCAGCTGAGCAAACCAAAATCCAGTATTTATAATCTACAATTTTTTCTATTATTTTATTAACCTTCCATGCTTTTCTGTAGTAAATTATAACGCCTCCTTTTGTAGTAGAATTAGATAAAGATACGATGTGTTCATAGTCTTGTAGCATAATTTCATTTTCATCATTATTATTCGTTAAATGTGTTTCTGACAATATAATAAATTCCAAATTTTCTGATGCCGCAATTACTTCTATTTGACTAAAATTATTAATTAAGCCTTGTACATTGGTATAAAGTGCGCGTATATTTTTTGATTATTACATTGCAAACCCCATTCTTTTCATCTTCATATTTAATTTATTTTGGTACACTTTGCACTCTCTATCATTAGTATAGTGATTTTCATCTAATCCCATATTAAGATTTTTATTAACTCTTATTCAATTTATACACTTAATAATTTGTTCTTTGTTGCATTCCTTAGTCTTATGATCGCCGTGACATTTTAAACACACTTCATTGTTTTTGCATTCTCTTGCTGAGTGATTGTATCCTTTACACTTAAGACACTGTGTTATATCGGTACCATCAAAAACTCTACATCTCTCCCATCCTATATTAACTCTTTGTTTCTTCATCCACTGTTAATTTGACCGTATATATTGTCTTATTGTTTCTTTTATATACATATTTGTGTATAATTTTAAATTCAACATTTCTAATCGTTGGATTTTGCTTTTGTAATTTTTCAATTATTTCAGCTTCCGTATAGTTAAAAGTCATACCAGTTATTTTTATTCTTAATTGTACTGGGTTGGGGACCCTAACTGCATAGCCTTCATTTAGTTCATTTTCTATAGCACTTTTTATTTTTTCGCGTTCTTCAACATTTTCGGATTGGATTACCACTGCTCCATTTCTTCGATTTTCTACATTTATTATTTTTAATAATTATATTTAATTCCTCTTTTGTTTTATCCACTCCTTGTTTTCCTTTTGGTTTAACTATTAATGGCAATTTTTTATTAACATCTGGCAACATTATTTTGTTTTTAACTGTCTCCGAGTGTGACATTTTTGTTTGCTTTTGACTTGTCTCTTTGATCACTTTTTTAATTTCATTACACATGTTGACATTTTTTTCTTCTAATGATTTGCATATTTCATTGTTGTTGTTATACCCTCCACATCTCAGTGGCAGAGGGTATATATAGGTTTGTCATTCCGTTTGTAACGCATCGAAAAACTAATTTCCGACCCAATAAAGTATATATATTCTTGATCCTTATCACAGCTCGAGTCGATATAGCGATGTCCGTCTGTCCGTCTGTCCGTCTGTCCGTCTGTCCGTCTGTCCGTCTGTCCGTGTGTCTGTTGAAATCACGCTCATTCAAAAAAAAAAGCATTTACTTAGGTCAGGTTACGAAAAAATTATTTGCCATAATTCCCACCAGGTTGGTATTGAAATCGGAGTAAATCGGGAGCCTCTGCGCTGAGAAATGAACAAAAGTTTATAGATACCTCTAAAAAAAACATGAAACCTAGTGTTTTCTTGTAATAGTTTAGTGGTTGAACATACAACAACATAAAAAAAGCCACAAAAAAAATGTGATTCATACATATTAACAATAACAAGAACACAACTACCATGAGCTATGTTAATAGTATTGCCACAAACCGAGGTGGAGGGTATCAAAGATTCGGCACAGCCGAATTTAACACTCTTACTTGTTTTTTAATTCATTTACACTTCTATATAAGTTTTTAATTTCTTCTACGTTTTTATACCCTATACCACTATGTGGTTTGGGTATAATGACTTTGTGCTGCTGTTTGTAACAACCAAAAATATTTGACCTAGACCCATCTTTAATTATACCGATCGAATCAGAATCATTTTTTGAGTTGATTTAACAATGTCCGTCCGTCCGTCCGTCCGTCCGTCCGTCCGTCCGTCCGTCTGTGTGTCCAAGTAAAGCTTGTAATCGAACTGCAGGTCGCAAATATGAATATATTTTGATGAAATTTGGTATATAAGCTTTTATCGGCCATGGGATGAACGCTATTGAAATTGGTGAGAATCGGTCCATGTTCAGACCTAGCCCCCATACAAATTACCCCTATGAAATCGACATAAATTTCCATAAGATGCAAATTGTCATATAGATCTTACTCAAATTGGGTTTATATACGTTCATTACATCCATTAATGAGTAGTCCAAAAATGATACCTTTGGCCCCATATAGGGCTGCTTCCCGATCTTCACTTAAATCTATTAAAAAACAAAAATATTGCACTGATTCTTTTCAGATTTGGTTTGTATATATTTTTGCAAAGTACAAGAGACTTTTCCAAACATGATCAGGATCGGTCCATTTTTGGACCTAGTCCCCATATAGATATAGCATCCGATATCAACTTTTTCATATCTGCAGCCAAAAAAATTAATAAAAATCCCACTCAAATTTGGTTTTTGCTTATTTTCTATGTCCAGTTAGTTGGGCCTAAGAGATAGGGTTTCTAAACGCATGGTATAGGGTATCGTATAGTCGGTCTAGACCGACTATAATTTTCTTACTTGTTTTGATATGATTTTTGTATATTATCAATTTTTTTACTCTTTCTTCATAGCGCTTTTCAATAGCTCCCAATAGTTGTTTAATTTCACCTTCATTTTGCTTCAGTGATAATTAAAATTCATGTTTATAATCAATCAAATCAATCAATCAATCAATAAAATCAATAGCCCAAAAGAAGTAACATAAATTTTGTTTATTTTGCTCACTTGGTCTTGTATTTCTGTTAGAACCATGTCAACATTTTTTATATATTGCACACAGTCATCACACATTGAACGTATAAAATTATTTTTTTCCAATATTCCCAACGAATACTGATCGATTCCTGAACATTTTGTTTGGCTGTGATAAATTTTATCGCATACTCCCATACATCTTATGCCTGTTTCACCCCGTATTGACGATTTGCATTTGCAACACTCAGCCATGACTGAGTGCTTTTTCTTTTTTATTATTATAATTAACAAATATCCTTTTTTTTCAAAACTTTTTATTGTACTATTTAAATATACAGATTTTCGTTGGTTTTTAATAGTCCTATCTATTTTTAAAACCAATTTATATTTTATTTTATTATTTATTTAGAGCTTTACTGAAAACTGCTTTTTTCTCTCTCTCTCTCTCAATATTCCGCATTATGACTTGCAAAAAAAAAAAAAAAATGATGGTCATTAGGACGAGTTTTAAAAATTAGATAGATTACCTAGAAAATAAACAAATTTTTGCTTTTTTATTTAATTTTCAAAATTTAATTAAAATGTGTAGTTCTTTCAACTAGATGAAGAAATTAAGTCGCTATAAAAAATAAGAACAATACAAAAATAAAAAATAATTAAAATGTTATTTGCGCTTATACATATTTTCTGTGGGTTAAGATAAATAATAGCTCAGCGACTATTGGTTAAAAATTTATGATATTCAGAACTGTATAAAAACTATTCAGAAATGTATAAAAACTTTTATATTTTACATTATAGGGGAGTTGATAAAACTAAAACAAGCAATTTTTTTTAGATTTTTTGAAAATGATGGTAAAAATGACAAATTATGATGAATAATATTTAGATAAGAAAGAGTTCACTACAAGATGCCACCGCGTAGCAAAAAAAGTAAAAAGGATCGTTTAAAATTCGCCAAAACACATAAATTGAAGAATTTTCCTTGTTGGAAAGTTTTTCGCACACCGACGAGAGTAAATGTTAGATATTTGTATCTGAAAAGTTAATGGTGATCTTCTAGCTAAACATGTAAAATCTTGTAGTGGAATAATGGATCAGGCAGTATTTTTGGATATTTTAAAAACCAAATTTTCCAGATTTAAGTAAAAGCTAACAATTACCACTTCCATCAGGCCAACGATCCCAAGCATACGGCGTATAATATGAAGTCTTGGTTACTGTAAAACTGTCCGTATATAATGAATTGAGCTTCCTAGACCACCGACATAATTCCTATCGACAGTATCTCGACTAAAAAAGTAAGAAAACATCACGTTTCCTCAGAGTCAGATTTGAAGCGGATTGGGAAAATATTGAACTAAACTTTTGTCGCAAGCTGGTGGAAAGTAGATCTAAGAAACTAAAGTTTGTAAATCGAGCTAAATGAATCTAGACAAAATAATAATTATAAATAATTTTTTAACATTATATTAACTGTACAAGTTTTGCTATAAATTCGATTTTAAAAAAACCTTAATCATAGCGGAATGTAATTAATTATACCCTATATCACAAGGGGGCAGGGTATTATGAGTTTGTGCTGAGTTTGTAATAACCGATCGACTCAGAAACAATTTCTAAGTCAATTTAACAATGGCCGTTCCATTTATCTGTCCTTGTAATACCGGGATCCCGGTTTCCGTCATCCCGGTATTTCCGACATTTTTTAATACCGTTCAATACCGGTATTAAAGACCACTTAATACCGGTATCCGGTATTACATTTTTTTGCTGTAAGTTAACATTCATGTCATTTTTATTTAACTATTTTATTTTTTATAAGTAATTAGCATATTTTACACTTCCATGGATATCAGAAAAGGTTTAGCTGCCAGAGGGTATGAAAATATACAAAAAAAAAAGCTACAAACTCTATAAAAAATTTAGTTGTGCAGCAGAGTGAAAAAATTCGTGCAAATATGACTAAAGAGTTAGAATCTCAAATTCTTTTAGGACAAAGATTTAGTCTTACATTTGATGAATTGACATTGGTCCAATACCGACGCTATTTAAATATAAATGTTCATGCTGGCATCAAGAAATTTTCGAACCTAGGATAAGTTCACGTGCAAGAATGATTGCCTGCAGAAAAGTGTGTTACCCTAAATTATTCCATGTTTCATTAAATACACACATTGTGTGCATTACAACCGATGGTGCATCTGTCATGACCAAAGTTGGAAAATTGATTTGTGCAAGGCAGCAATTTTGCTTAGTTCACGGAATATAATACAACAAAATTTAGAAAATGAAGATGAACGTAACACCACAGATAAGTCTGATGAAAAACACTCAAATTCTAACGAAGATGGTAAACAGTATACAAGTGATGAAAATGACAGTGATCTTGATGATAATTGTTTAGCCATACTTCAACAAAACAATACAATTGACTGTTTAATTATTCATGAACATATAGGTCCATTGATAAAAATAATAAGAAAAGCTATTCAGACGTTCGCCAATGAAAAATGATCAAACTTTACAGAACCATGTTAAAGAACAATTTGGAAATGAACTGAATTTAATTCTACATTCTAATGCCGGTTTTCTCAATGTATCTTCAAACTGGCTGTTACTTAACCAGGACATAAATTTATTGTACCGATAAACTGCCTGTTAACAATTTTGGTTTTCTCAATGTACCGACAAAAACATTATTTTCAGTTGGCAATGCCTCTCAAAATACGTATGAAAGTTGGGAGAATTATTTTCAGTTGGCAATGCCTCTCAAAATTGATATGAAAGTTGGGAGAATAATTTTTCTGTACGATAAATAAATAATTGGCCGGTTAGCTTTGCGACAAAATAGAAGCAAACCAGACATTGAGAAAACCAAATTTCTTTAATCGGCAGTTTCTGGTTGGGATAAAAGATATTCGCCTATTGAGAAAACGGGCATAAAACACGTTGGAATAGCTTACTTGCCATTCTAGAATGCTTTTTCCAGTTCAAGAACTGCACACAGAAGACTTTGATTGATTTAAATTTATATGCCGAAATATCAATTTCGGAAATTGATTTTTCTTAAGCATCATCAGTTATTTTAGTTCTTCCAATCAAATTAACTGTTGAAACTTGTTGTCGTCAAGATGCTACTCTTCTAAGCGCAGATGCAGCTTTACTAGTTATGTTTGATCAATTGACAGAACAGAATACTGCATTAAGTAATGAAATCAAAGCAGAGCTTATTATTAGTATAAACAAAGGCGTACTGATTTATCGAGTCTACTGCAATACCTGCAAAATCCTACTGAATCAGAAGATGACGACGAAGATGTAATTTTTAATCGAATTAACAAAAATTTATAAAATTATTTGAACGCTTATACAATATCGATGATGACGATATTGAAAATATAGGAGCCTCTTCCAATGACGTTTCCGAGTCATCTGCTGATTCTGGACTAGAAATTCTAATTTAAATTACAATGAAAGAAAAACTAGAAATGGCAATTTCTAAGAAAGTTAATGTGATGAAGACTGCGAGTGGAATTTCAAAAACGATGAATTCTAAAGTACTTTATAAAGTTATGAAACAGGAACTCGCATACTTCGAAGTAGAAATTATAGAAAGAGCCTTTTCAGCAGCAGGGCTATTGTGTACAAAAATTCGATCCAGCTCAAGCGACAAAACTCTTGATAATTTAACATTTTTGAGGGCATATTTTAAAGGCAATTACCACCACAATTGGACATAGGACTTATTATACTTACGTATTATTAATTATTTTATTACTCTTTTTTATTTTATATTTTTCTTTTCTTTTGTGCCACTTTAAAAAAAAGTTCATTGTTTTGAATTATACATTATTTGAATGAAATATTTTTTATTTTGTTTTTACTTTTTTTTCTATTTTTTGCAGTGTATTTTCGTTTTTTTTTGTTTTTTTTTAATACCGGTATTAATACCGGGATCCCGGTATTAATAAAATGAAATTCCGAAATAACGGTTTTGAATATTTGGTCCGGTATTGCAAGCCCTAAGTGTATCCATGTAAAATTTTTAATCAAACTACAGGTCGCAAATATAAACATATTTTGTTATATAAGCTTTTCTTGGCTATAGGACGATCAGTATTGAAAACGGTGAAATTCGGTGCATGTTCAGATCCAGTCCAGATGCGAATGATCTCTATGAGATTGAGCTAAATTGCCCCAAGATCCAAATTATCTTCTAGGTAATTGTCAAAATTGGTTTGTGTGTGTTTATTACATTCTGTAATCAGTAGTCTAAAAATAAACCCTGTAGGAGCATCTATAATATTAATAGGCAAGGCGATTTCTTGTAACCGATGCAAGTTTCACAGTTTTACCACGATTTTGACAAAAAATGTATCATTTGAAAGGTATTTCTTTTTAGCTGTTCACCAGATTTATAGATTTTTATCGTCTGGAACATTTTTTTGGAGTTATGATGGTTCAGAGTTGCTACTAACACATACGTAAAATTATACAATGCTATGTGTGTGTTTATAAAACTTGTTAATGGGTTTGTATTAATGTGTTGAGTTTGTTTTCTTCATTTAAAATGAGCTGAATTGTGAATTTCGACCGCTGGAATCTGCTGTTCATATAAAGCTGCTTCACGATCCTCACTTAAATCTATTAAAAATCAAAAATAATTCACAAATTTTTCTGAAATTTTTTTTGAATGAGTGACTTTCTCTAAAACCATGGTTTAGGGTAACTTCTAATAGTATGTCTAGACTGACTATAATTTTCTTACTTGTTTTCCATTACGTTTTTACAAATTAAAAAAATAAAATAAAAATAAAATAGGAAAAAAGCTGGAAAAACGAAAAAATAAGAAGAAGAAAATTGCGAAAAATAATAAATTCTTGAAAATAATAGACATAAAAAAATAAGTAAGAGTAGAAAATTCGGCTGTGCTGAAAAAGACAACAATAACATTATCAAGGCTAGACTTTTTACAATTATGTTTAAAATTAAAATTATTAAAATTTGAGTTATGTTCGAGTTTTTTTTTAATTGAAAGCAATTATTAAATGCAATCAGTATAAATGAAATCATATAAAATTGCAGTGAAAATGTTTATATGTAACAGAATCTGAGCAGAACATGAGCATATCGATTTGTACAAGCGATGCATACAAATTTTTTTGCTTGTTGTTGTTCACATGTACAAATGAAAAAAAAACAACAAAAGTAACAAGCAAAGGAAAATGTTCTGTTACATATAAACATTTCTTACTATTTATATGAAATTTTATTGGAATATCTTTACATTTTCGGACGTCATTACTCGGTTATTGGGCCTAGAGGCTCCAATTGCTGTCAACAGACAGACAGACAGAGGTACAACTCTAGGCCGACTTCTCCTTTTATAAGGATCAAGAGTATATACAGTTTATGGAGTATCCGGAATTTATTTTTATAAGTTCCAAACGGATTAACAAACTGATATATACCCTCTGCACAGTGTCGTGGAAGGTATAAAAAGACAAATTTAATCGTCTTGGTCCGGACTGTATTTATAAATATACGCTTATTCAATTAATATTTTTTTATTTGACTACTGTAGTGTATTACACTCCATATCTAATGTTCGGCCAGCTGATTCTCAGTGGTACTATGGAGTGTGGTTACCTGGTTATTCCGACGTCATTGCCAGGATAATGCTGTATTTTGCTGCTTTGGTGAGTTAAAAAATATTCGCTTCTTGGTATTTTTAAGAGAATATATAGCAGTCATATAGCTTTTCACACCACAATTCTCTTTATTGCAAACCCCCCAAGTTCCCTCTAGTGATCTGAGACCTCTATATAATTTATTATTTAAAAAAAGAAGAAAATTATAATCGGTCTAGACCGACTATACGATACCCTATACCATGGTTTAGAGACCCTGCCTTTCGGTCCAGCTAATTCGATATAGAAAATAAACATAAACCAAATTTGAGTGGCATTGTTATTAATTTTTTTGGCCTTAGATATGAAAAAGTTCATATCGGAAGCTATATTTATATGGTGACTAGGTCGTAAAATGGCCCGATCCTGACCACATTTGGTCACTTATATCACTTATGTTTAGAAAAAATATATACGAACCAAATTTGAGAAAAATCTGTGCAATGTTTTTGTTTTTTGATAGATTTAAGTGAAGATCGGTAATTAGCTTCATATGGGGGCTATTACTAAGAATGGTCCTATAGGATTTATTTTTGAACTACTGATAAATGGATGTAATAAATATACACAAACTCAATTTGACCTGATCTATATTATAATTTTGATATGGCAATTTATGTCGACGTCATAGCAGTCATTTGGTATGAACATGGACCGAATTGCACCAATTTCAATAGCGTTCGTTCTATCATTATACCCAAACCACATAGTGGTATAGGGTATACAAAATTAAGTTATATCGCTATGTGGTTTGGGTATAATGACTTTGTGCTGCTGTTCGTAACTACCAAAAATATTTGACTTAGATCCATCTTTTATTATACCGATCGACTTAGAATCACTTTCTCTGAATTACTTTCTGAGTCGATTTAGCGATGTCCGTCTGTCCGTCTGTATCCATGTAAACCTTGTAATCAAACTAAAGGTCAATTATGTGAATATATTTTGCTAAAATTAGACATATTAGCTCTTATCGGCCATAGGATGAACACTATTGAAATTGGTGGAATTCGGTCCATGTTCAGACTTAGTCCGCGTACGAATTACCCCTACGAAATCGACATAAATTGCCATAAGATCCAAATTATCATATAGATCTCAGTCAAATTAGGTTTGTATGTGTTTATTATATCCATTAATCAGTAGTCCAAAAATAATCCCTATAGGACAATTCTTGGTCATAGATCCCATTTAGAGCTGCTTCCCGATCTTCACTTAATTCTGTCAAAAAACAGATTTTTCTCAAATTTGGTTTGTAAATATTTTTTTAAAATATAAGTGACTTTACCAACTATGGTCAAGATCGGTCCATTTTTAGACCTAGTCCCGATTTAAATATAGCACGCGATATGAACTTTTCCATATCGCCAGCCAAAAAAATTAATAACAATGCCACTCAAATTTGGTTGATGCTTATTTCCTATATTAGTTGGACCGAAAAGATAGGGTCCCTAAACCATGGTAGAGGATAATTTTCTTACTTTTTTCTTCTTGTATTTGTTTATGAATACTATTGGCATACATATCAATGCAAAATTATGAAATTAAATTCACTCGTTTATTGTTTTTATCGACGAATTCTTATTTCTTCAAACTCGTATAACACTTCCTATCTTGGATTTACTTTTTAATATTATAACACATATTCGTGCTTCTCAACAGAGAGCCGTGGCACCCTACTGACTTGAAATTTGTTAGAAGATCTAAAATGCATATTAAAGCTACAATTGCTATGCTTAGTTAGCTACAAAAACAGTTAGTTCTTTGTAGCCTTCTCTTAAATATAAAACTCTAGACAGAGAAAAAAGTTCCGGTTCATGTTTTATTGGAAAAAGATGTTAAGTCTGTATATTATTGCTATGCAATAATTTGGTTCATATACTTAACGTGCGTGTTCTAGGAAAGATCGTAGAGTAGGTGCTGATTTATTCCACTTCTTTCTTTTTTAGTGTATAAAAACCATAACAAGTTTACTTTTATCACTCCAAATATTTTCTGCGTGAATTCAAATCGAACTTAGTACATATGACCTCTAGGAAATATTCCGGTACAAGTGACCATACCCACTTTTGTTAAAATATCGGAATTCTTTCTTGCTGTATCTAGATCTGTGCAAATTTTTGATAAATGTATTTCTCTATAATTTGAACAAGGTTATATGTGGCTTCGCCAAGTCTAGGTTTATGTCAAATTTCATAATTACACTACTTATAGTTTTGATTCAGATGTAGTACATATGATCTTTATCTCTTGATAAATGTTTCGATAAAAGTTGATACTCACTTTGTCAAAATATTATTAATCGGCATATGTATATAGAACATCAACCTAGGAAAATGTTTGTGCGAAGAAAGAAAAAAAGATTCTGTTATATGTCAAAATGAAATTAATGGACGCAAAAAGTGGACGTGTAATTTTTAGAGCGTAACACCGAAAAACAAAATCAGAGGAGGCATTGATGCCAATTTTTATGTAGTGTACGAGGCATTTCAAAGTACAATAAATCCATTAACACAGTTGTGGATCGTAATCCAGCCAATGGCAGACTTTGAAAATACTTGCATAAATTCAAAATCATCATTGGTTCTTGAGTTATAGCTGAAAAACTAAGCAAAGAAACATAAAGATAAGGAAAAACAAGTAAGAAATTATAGTCGGTCTAGACCGACTATACGATACCCTATACCATGGTTTAGAGACCCTATCTCTTCGGTCCAACGAATTGGATATAGAAAATAAGCATACACCAAATTTGAGTGCCACTGTTATTAATTTTTTTGGCTGCAGATATGAAAAAGTTCATACCGGGTGCTATATTTATATGGGGATTAGGTCGAAAAATGGGCTGATCCGGAACATATTTGGTAAGGTCAGTTATATTTAAAAAAAATATAAGCAAACGAAATTTGAGAAAAATCTGTGCAATATTTTTGTTTTTGATTGATTTAAGTGAAGAGCGGGAAGCATTTCTATATGGGGCCTATGATTAAGAATTGTCCTATATGAATTTTTTTTGAACTACTGATTAATAGATACAATAAACACATAAAAACCCAATTTGACTAAGATATATGTGATAGTTTGGATCTTATGGCAATTTATGTCGATTCCATAGGGGTCATTTGTATGGGGACTAGGTCTGAACATGGACCGATTTTCACCAATTTCAATAGCGTTCATCCTTTAGCCGATAAAAGCTTATATACCGAATTTCATTAATATATATTCATATTTGCGACCTGTAGTTTGATTACAAGGTTTACATGGACACACAGACGGACGGACGGACACACGGACGGACATCGTTAAATCGAATCAGATAGTGATTCTGATTCGATCGGTATAATAAAAGATGGGTCTAGGTCAAATATTTTTGGTAGTTACAAACAGCAGCACAAAGTCACTATACCCAAATCACATAGTGGTATAGGGTATAAAAATATAAAAGGTCATAAAAAGTTTGGAGGTTTTACTATACTGCCCTAGTAATTTCACCTTGACTTGGACTCTGCGATGGATGGTTATTTTTGAAAGTTCGACGCCTCTGAGTATAAACAGGGTAGCTTTTTAAAATCGCTGGGTAAATTAAAATTTTTTTCTTCCAATTTTTTTTGTGTGTTCTTTGCTAGGTCGATTTTTTCTGCAACTATCTGCCTACTTTATTTTTAATATAACGATCAAAATAAATATTCTATCTCACGGTTGTGTTAGACTACGGCAAATTACACCTTAGATTTGTGTTTTGTTTACCAACTACAAAACAAACCATAAATAATTAACCCATTCACATGCTTTCCGTGGAAATGACGCGTGCAGATAAATGGGTTCTTTAGTTTGCGAGATGATATTGTTATTGAGTAAATGAGAGAAAAGATAAATGTTAATTAATAAGGGAGAATTTATAATATTATTTTGTAAATGAGAAAAAGAGTAAAGAGAAAAAAGATAAATATTAATTAACATGGGAGAAATATGACACCTTTTAAATAAACAAGTTCATATAAATTCAATCTGAAAAACAACAATAATAGATATAAGTATGTATTAAATACAATAGTAAATTTTTCGGTGTAAGTCGCACCTATACATTATACAAATAAAACTTATATACGAGTATATCAGCTCCGAGAGATCACAGTGAACTTTGTGGCATATATATATTTATTTATTAAAATAATTTCCTAATATTGATCAACCATGACAATAAACCCATCGGGAACCGCTGAAATTGATACTTATATGATAGAGAAAGCAACATTAAGGGGATATATTTAAGTGAATATCGGTTGTGTCTTAAATTTACTTATATTAGGACTGAGAAAACAATTTTAATAAAGCAAAGGCACATAAAACAAATGTTATCCTAATATATTATGTGAAGCTCAGGACAATAAATGTCGATCTTATGAGGCCCATTTTTATGGGGGTTAGGTCTGAACCTGCATCAATATTCTACGTTTTCAATAACGAAATAATAATTCCATAGGTGCACAGGGTGCCAAGCAAAAAGCGATTCATTAGCAGTCTATCAGCATGTTAAATTGTTAAATCGTTGGCCAAAACCTAAATTTTTTGTAATCACCGCTATTTAATAGCAAACATATCAGAACTAAGGCAGCTAAAAAATTGGATCAAAATTATGAAAATTGTGGGCGTGAAATGCTACTGAATACAAACTTTTTATAAAATTAAACATTTTTTTAAAATATGATCTAAACTAAATTATCACTCCTCACAAACTATTACCGTTAAGTTAGCAGGAATGTATTCTTTGAAAATGCTATATTTGACCACTCTAATGCTTATATGTCGTGTATCGTGTGTTACGAAATATATTTTAAAGCAATATATTTTTCTAGCATTTAAATTTTAGACGAATAGAACTTTTGGGAATCAAAACCATCCAGGGAAACGAAAAGTGTTTTCTTTAACCCTACATATTATTTATTTTTAATAAAATTACTCCAAAATTAATATTATATGAAAGGCACTAATTTTCTGCCAATTAGAAATGGTGTAATAAATTTTTAATTTATTTGAAAGCGTATAATTTACAAAATTTGTAAGCTTTGTTGCGTTTTTTTAACCTTTCCACGAAAGACTGCAGACCAATCATTTTGAATTTAAAGGGAGTTCACTCATTTAAAAAATTCCGTGATATCAGAGTCCAAATTGCAACAGTGCGGCCATTAGAATTAGAGATTGATAGATTAAAAAGTAGGCCAGGCTTTGACTGACAGACAGGCTTCATTATATGTATTATATGCCAAACAATATCAAGCTCGAGCATTCGAGATGAACATCTGGACTTAGATGTAATAACGAAAAGTCAGCTACTGTACAGAAATAAAACAAAACTTTCAGAAAGTATCCATTGATTTTCAGAAAGTATTAATTGTATTTCAGAAAACATAAATTGAGTTTCAGAAAGTATCAATTGTATTTCAGAAAAAATCAATTGATTTTCAGAAATACTTAACTATATTTCAGAAAACATAAATTGAATTTTAGAAAGTATCAAATGTATTTCAGAAAACATCAAATGTATTTCAGAAAGTATCAAATATATTTCAGAAAGCATCAAATGTATTTCAGAAATTTTCAAATGTATTTCAGAAAATATCTATTGAAATTCAGAATTAAATGCAAAAGGCCGTAACTAACAAAAAGTTCAAAATTGACTTTGTGTATTGTAGTTACGGCCTTTTACTTAAAAGCTACTATTTTACCATAAATTTGTTTTCATAAATAAAAATCCATCTTTATTCTTCAGCTTGATTTTAAAATTTGGGTATTTAGTTCAAAGTAATTTTTGTTTTATGATGTTTTTTGCTTCTTCTGTAAAAAAAAATAAAAATATTAGTTACGGCCTTTTGCATTTTAGGCAACGATATGTAGTTTTCAACAAATATTACAAACCCAGTGTAATACTTAAAAAATATGTTTTTATATAGCATTCAGACACATTTGATGTTTTCTGAAATACATTTGATATTTTCTGAAATACATTTGATAATTTCAGATATACATTTTATGTTTTCTGAAATACATTTGATGTTTTCTGAAAAACATTTGATGTTTTCTGAAATACAGTTGATGTTTTCTGAAATACATTTGATAATTGCTGAAATACATTTGATAATTCCGGAAATACATTTGATATTTTCTGAAATACATTTGATAATTTCTGAAACTCAATTGATATTTTCTGAAATTCAATTGATATTTTCTGAAAACAAATGCTACTTTCTGAAAATCAATTGATGCTATCTGAAACACAATTGATTATTTCTGAAATACAATTGATGTTTTCTGAAATTCAATTGATACTTTCTGAAAATCAATTGATGTTTTCTGAAATACAATTGATATTTTCTGAAACACAATTGATATTTTCTGAAAATCAATTGATGCTTTCTGAAATACAACTGATTATTTCTGAATTACAATTGATGTTTTCTAAAATTCACTTGATAATTTCTGAAAATCAATTGATGTTTTCTGAAATACAATTGATACTTTCTAAAATACAATTGATATTTTTTGAAAATCAATTGATGTTTTCTGAAACACAATTGATACTTTCTGAAATTCAATTGATGTTTTCTGAAATACAATTGGAAAAGGTGTAATAATTAAATAAAAAACACCTAAGTTTATTTTTGACATCTTCAAAGTTTTCTTAGTACTTAGCTTTTTAATGTATCAGACAGCTATTCACAATAGATAATGGAATTTCAACTCTGTGTTAAATGTCAAGTAAAATGAAGACGACAGTTAATTTATGGAACTAGGCAAACAGAAAAGTAAAAAATACGTGGAAAGAGGAAAAGTTGACGAGAAAGGTTTATTTTTCTTTTTTCTTCACGAAATTTAAGCGCTTTTAATAAAATTGTAAAGAAAATACGAAATTGAAAAGTTTCTGCATGCTTTAAGTGCAGATAATAGAGTGAAACACAAGTCAGAAATGAAGAAAATATCATTGCACCAATACGCTCACACCTCACACCGTTTTTGTCTTACTCTGTTTTTCTGATTGTATTGTGAAATAAATTTTTACTCCCTTGAGCGTTAAGTTAAGCTTTTGGTTTGTTAATAAAAATGTAAATGTTCTTAAACTAGTTCTGTCAATAGCAAATATATACTTGAATATTAAAAAAAACAACTCTGCTTACTAAAAAAGTTCTGTCAATATCAAATATATACTTGAATATTAAAAAACAAACAACTCTGTAAGTTTGTGAACATGTTAAACTCACAGCACACCTAGCGGTCAATAGCAAAGATACACTTGAATATTTAAAATTAACGAAAAAGATTTGTGATTTTGCTAAAAGAAAGCGAACTCGGCGGTTCTGCTTACTAAATACACCAATACACTTATATATACCTCACGCCGATTTTCCCTTACGCTATTTTTGTGATTGTATTGTGTAATTGGATTTTACCCCCTTGAGCGCATAGATATTTACACATCAAAAATTCTTTACAAAAAATATTTATTATTAATTTTTTAAATCAAGAAACCTGTTCAAAAAATTTATTTATCGAAAAAACTAAAATTTTCATGTTAAATTCTAAAACAAATCTAAAAGTTAAACTTTGACCATGTTCAATAACTACTAAACCTATTTTAATTAAACTCAAATTGAGAAAATTTCAAGTCATTGTCTGTCGAGAAAAACAAAATACAAAAATATATCTCAATTTGATAAAAACTTACATAGTTTTGGCCAACGAAAAACGATTCTGAGCCACTGTGCGCTGTAACTATGCTTCAGCATTGCAGCTGTTGCTATTGTTCGGGAAATATTTGATCTAAGATCGGAAGCAGTTAGTTGCTTGGTCAGATCAATAATGAAATCGTACTGGCCCCAAATAGATGACTAGGAGACAGAGATTTTCAAGCTCTGCCATATGCCCCTTCGTAGTCTGCGTATACGGATTAACATTGTTAAGTTGATTCAGAAAGAGATTCTAAGTCGATCGGCATAGTAAAAGATGGGTCTAGGTCAATTTTTTTTTGGTAGTTACAAACATCAGCTCATAAAAGTTATACCCTGATCGCAGGGTATAAAAAGTAAGGATTTTTTTATGAATAATTACAATATTTCCGAAAGAAGTTACCATTTTCTAAATTAGGTGGTTGAATCTTAGATCTACTGTAGAAACTCAAACGTTTCCACTAATTAAAAAGACAGTTTCTAATATAGATTATCAGGTAATTTCAAATACAATTAATATAATTATTTTTTGCAGCTAGCTTTACAAGTATCTTAGTAAATTAATTGTAATTAACGTCAAAAATAAATACTATATACTATCCGAATAGGTAACACTCGTTGCTATAGTTTTTCGGATAATATTTACGGTCAGTATATACTTTTAATAACAAAATTTTTCTCACCATTTAAGAGAATAGTAGAGCTATTTAGTTACTCATTTATTATACCGGTTCACACTTTTACTATACGGTTTTGTTTTATTAAAAATTCACATGTTTTTTAAAGCAAATATAGGGAACATAGATAAGAATTAGAAAAAAAGACTAGTATAAATGCCGTGTGCTTGTATATTTATTTTTATTCAGATACTCACTCTTTTGTTAAATTTTTAAAATAGTTTGTTAAAAAAAAAACAACGAGAGAAAAAGAGAATATTTGAAAAATAATTAAATACTTATGAATAAATAAAGCATACAAACAACTATTAATTTAATACTTGCTGTCATCAGCATTTCATTAATTGTTGGTTTTTTATACATGAATATATTTTGTTACGATTTTAATATTATTTGGAAAAGTAGTAGCTTTATAAATCTAGAGAAAGTTCTGGTAATGTGGACTTCCGATTCTATTCTTAAAGATTTCCACCAAAGTACTAACGGAAAATTTTCAAATTCAGTTTTTATCTCTTCCTTAATTAATTGCCTATCTGTAATTAAGATGAACTACGAGGCGGTCCCAGCATAACCCGACCTGACGTAAAGATGGCGGCAGTAGTTTGAGAAAAAATAAAAACATTTTTATATTTTTTTTTTTGAGTCATCAAAAGTAAACGATCTCAGTGAAAAAAATTTATCACCGTTATGTAATTCAATACTTTCATTTGAAAGGTCTCAGTCCAACCAATATTAAAGCCGAGCTAGATTCTACTTTGGGGGAATTTTAGACTATAAAATATTGGGTTGCAGAGTTTAAATGAGGGCGTACGATCTGTCAAGATGACCACCGTAGTGTTCGATCAATTGAGGTGAACACGCCAGAAACGGGTACTAAGGGTACGTCGACTAAGGGTACGTGAGCTAGCTGAAATTATAGGCATTTCAAAAAGATATATACTTCGCATATCAGCCGAAAATTTGGAGATGAGAAAGCTATCCGTAAAATGGGTTCCGCGTTTGCTATAAATTTAACAAAAATAGCGTCTTGAAGATGTTTTAATAGAGTGTTTGGCGATGTTTCACCACAATAAAGCCGAGTTCTTGCATCGATTCGTAATCATGGATGAGACATGAGACACCTGAAACAAATTAGATGAAAGGACGGTCGGACGGACGGACATCGTTAAATCGAATCAGATAGTGATTCTGATTCGATCGGTATAATAAAAGATGGGTGTACGTCAAATATTTTTGGTTGTTACAAACAGCAGCACAAAGTCATTATACCCAAACCACATAGTGGTATAGGGTATAAAAAACTCGAAAAGTAGAGCTTTTTAGTATGTACATCCCCATTTTAATACTTTGTTGTTCTTCGCAAAGTTACCAGATATTTTAAACTCACAAGAAAACGAAACCAAAACAAACATTAAAAAATTCACTTAAAAAAAATACATATAAAAAATAAAAAACACTTAAAAAAAAGGTCTAAAAAAATTGAAAATATGCTCGTAAAATAGCTCTTATGCAAAAATATGCTCAAAAAAATTCTTTTATGAAAAAATATTCTCTTAAAACTAAAATATGCAAAAATATGCTCTTAAGGCTAAAATATCCAAAATAAGGCTAAGATATCTAAAATATCCAAAAATCAATGCCAGATTAGTTAAAATCTTCTGAAACGGATAAATACCTTATCCATTTCTCAATGCAATGCACTGGAAAAACAGGATACTGGATATTTTTGGTTTCCCTGCTAATAAGCCTTTTTACAGATGAGTTTCTGCAACGATTTATGACGATAGATGAAACATAGTTCTATTACAACACACTGGAGACCAAGCAGCAGTATAAGCAATGGGTTTCTCCTGACGAACCTGCATAGAAGATTGCAAAGTTCAGCTTATCGGCCAACAATGTCAAATGTTTTTTTAGGACGTACGCGGTATTATCCACATAGGCTACCTTAAAAAGAATTAACGATGAATATTACGCTTATTGGACTGTTTCAAGGACCATAAAAAACGAATGAACTTTGCCAAGCCGAAAGTGGGTTTTCATCAAGAAAATACGTGTATAGTCGTCATGAATTGGTCTAAAATTCCAGAAACATTGGGCAAAGAGAGACTAGAATGAGACTATGTTATGAAAAAAATTTGTTGGCTAAAAAAATGTTTCGTTTTTATTTAAAAAAAATCACCGATTTATTGATTATGATTACTTACTACCACTTCTGTTACGCCACTTTTTACTGTTAAAATTTAGACATTGAAACAATTTGTTAAAAGAAAAGTAAAGTTTAAGACCCTCAGGGTCTACTGAACAAACAAAAAAACAAAAAAAAAAACAGTGTTGTCAACAAATAAGAATGAAAGTTCCTCTTTAAAAATGTATACACGTTGAGTGTTTTATAAAAAAGGATTAATTCTAACAATAGTTTCTTACTTCTGGCAATATTGGATGAATTTTAATAGACAATCTTTGTATGTAACTAGTTGTCAATTCAAATTTCATACTTACTCTGTCAAAAACTTGTAAATTACATGTTAGCTCTTTAAACTTTAAAAATTAATGTATCTAAAAAGTAGAAACTTTACACGAAAAGAATTATAAAGATATCTAAATCTACATTTATCTATACTAATATTATAAAGAGGTAATGTGTGTTTGTTTGTTTGTAGGAGGTAATCTCAGTAACTACCCATCAGATATTCCTGAAATTGTCACGTTGCCTTACAGCGGATATGGGAGTGCCACAGGCTGTAATTTTTTAAAATATTTTTAGCGGGCGTGGCACCTCCCATATAAAGTAAATTTTAAATATCATATATATTAATATGATAGAGAAAGCTTTGTAAATTATTCTCAGGTCATCTATTATTAACGTGAGTAGTCAGACAAAAAAATGGGCGTGATTGGACAAATGCGCGTGGCACTCCTACACAAACTTAATATTAAATGTGATATATCTGAATAACTGTATTCGTGAGAGCCTTGGGACGATTCGTGGGGGCAGGGGGAGGGTGTAGCGAAGCACACCGGGTTACATCTAGTATGTATATAAAAGTGAAAGTCTGTGTGTTTCAAGTTTATAGCAGGTTCCGCATTTGCATCTATCTGCTTTAATTTTTACATCATCTTAGTGAGACTATAGAAAGTAACATAGGCTACAATTTTTTTTGATAAATCAAGTGAGCGTGGCGTACCTCAAACTTGATATGATTACATAAGTTAAATTAATAACATGAAATATAGTTTCCCAATTTGTTGGAGCCACCAGGAATGCCCCCGCATACTCTACTGTTGACAGTTGCTTTTCCAGTGATGCTATTACGGATTTTACATCCACTGAAACTATGTAATGGAACCAGACTTTGCGTAAAGGAGCTGATGTAACAACAATAATCAATGGAAAAAGCAAAGGAGAAGATTTGCTGATTCCTCGCATTGCATTTAAAGGCTCTATTGTCCAGTGCGAACTGCATCCGCAATTGCAATCAAAAAATCACAGGGGCAATCGTTAAGTAACGCCGAAATAAACTTATAAAATCCATGTTTTTCTCATGGACAGCTATATGTAGCTTGCTCACCGAAAAATTTGTTAGTTTTCGAATCAAAAAACTAAAAATATAATGAAAATAATATAATAATGAGGTAATGTTTGTTTGTAGGAGGTAATCACCGTAACTACTCATCTGATTTTGAAAATGTTGAATCCAGTATTTAGAATGGTCCTTACGGATGGACATAGGCTATAAATTTTTTGTTATTTTTAGTGGGCGCGGCACCTCCCACATAAAGTGAATTTTTAATATCATATTTTTGTTCTTTAAAATTTCATAAAAAAATTAAAATGCGACATAGATCACAGGTTTGGTCTAAAAGCATTTAGTTAAATATATTTCGAATGAAATGAGCTTTATTTCATTATAATCTGTGGACAATTCAAAACTGGAAAAAGTGTAAAGTCTTATTACTTTCACGTAAAGTTACATAACCTATGAACAAAATGAGATATAGATCATAAAAATCGATGAACGCATAAATAGAACAGCAGCAAACATACACATATTAAACAAGTAAGAAAATTATAGTCGGTCTAGACCGACTATACGATACCCTATACCATGCGTTTAGAGACCCTATCTCTCAGGCCCAACTAACTGGATATAGAAACTAAGCATAAACCAAATTTGAGTGGGATTTTTATTAATTTTTTCGGCTTCAGATATGAAAAAGTTCATATCGGATGCTATATCTATAAGGGGACTAGGCCCCAAAATGGACCGATTCTGACCATGTTTGGTAAAGTCTCTTGTATTTTGCAAAAATATATACAAACAAAATTTGAGAAGAATCAGTGCAATATTTTTGTTTTTTGATAGATTTAAGTGAAGATCGGGAAGCAGCACTATATGGGGCCTATGACTAAGAGTTGTCCAATAGGGATCATTTTTGGACTACTGATTAATGGATGTAATATATATATACAAACCCAATTTGAATAAGATCTATATGACAATTTGGATCTTATGGCAATTTATTTTGATTTCATAGGGGTCATTTGTATGGGGGCTAGGTCTGAACATGCACCGATTCTCACCAATTTCAACAGCGTTTATCCCATGACCGATAAAAGATCAAATACCAAATTTCGTCAAAATATATTCATATTTGCGACCTGCAGTTTGATTACAAGCTTTACATGGACACACAGACGGACGGACGGACGGACGGACATCGTTAAATCGAATCAGATAGTGATTCTGATTCGATCGGTATAATTAAAGATGGGTGTAGGTCAAATATTTTTGGTTGTTACAAACAGCAGCACAAAGCAATTATATCCAAACCACATAGTGGTATAAGGTATAAAAATGTTATTTTAGTATGGAAATCGCGATTTTTATCAATTGAGTTCTCTCAATAAATTGTGAAAAAAATCAAAAGTTGGCACCGATTACAATGAAATAAAGCTGTTTCATTCTAAATATGTTTATTTAAAGAACAAACATTTTTTTAAATTATTATTTTTTTTCAAAACTTTCACGATATCTCTGAAACTGCTGGGCAAATTTAAAACCAATCTAAGCACGGCTTAAAGATAATATTGTTGATGAGTTTTGGATTTTTTTAAACTGAATATGATGAACCGTTTTCAAGTTATTCCAATATATGTAGTGGAAGTGCCTTAATTTTGGATATTACGGTATATCGCGAAAAGTCCAGCTGATAGAAAAGAACCAAGTGCAGATTTGGAATCAGCGACCTCAAATTAGTAAAAAATTGCAATAAAGTTTCAGTCGACACCAAAGAAGTTCAACTTTGTTCCCATGTGTTACTTATGTTAGTAGCCATGCTGAAAAAGTGAGGGATCGGATAAGTCGTCGTGGCACCTTCCATTGAAAGTAATAATAAAATATTATATATCTCGAGTACTATGACAGAGACAGCTTTGAACATTTTTCTGAGGTCATCTTTATTAATGTGAGTAGACGGACAAAAAATGAGCGATATCGGACAAACTGGGGTAGCACCGCCCATACAAAGTAAATATAAAATATCATATAAGTAGTGTACTATAAAAGGGAAAGCCTCGATACTTTGCTTGAGTCCATCAGATATTAATGTGAGTAGTCCGATAAAAATTGCCCATATATCGCCAAAACCGAAAATCTCGAAAAATAAAAATAGCTAAAAACAAAAATCTTCTAAATCAAAAATGAGCAAAATCAAAAATCGCCAAAATCAAAAATCGCTAAAATCAAAAATCGCTGAAATGAAAAATTGTCAATGATATTCTAAATGCAAGGCCAATAGTTAAGTGTTTCCAGATTTAATTTGGAAAATCCATGTTCTCTCATGGGCAACTATGTGTACCTTGTTCCAGAGTAGAAATGCCGAAAAATTTGATAATTGTTTCACTGAATGAAAAAAAAAGATATTGTATATCAGCAAGAATTGAAATGAAAAAAATATATAATAACTGAAATAAAATATTTTAATTTCACAATACAAACTTCGTAGGAAAATTTAATTATGAAATAAAACATGTCAATAAATATCGGTAGGTCGAAGCGAAGCTCGACAGGTCATACTAATATGTTTATATTTTGATGAAATTCGGTATATTGCTTTTGTTGGCCAGCGGGCAATCGGTATTCAAGTTGCCAGTGCATGTTAAAACCAATGATTGTTAAAACCTTGTCCACATTTAAATGAATCCAATGAGAATGATTAAAATTGCCATAAGCTAGGTTATTATATAGAGCATGTTCAAATTTTGTGTGTGTATGTCTATTACACTAATTGATTAGTAGTACGAAAATAAACTATAACCATCTTTACTACCGATATTCATTTAAAACTATCAAGTTTAGTTTGTTTCTGTTTTTGAGTAGAATAATGACTTTCCTAAATATGGCCGGTCGATTTATCGATCTAGTCCCCATATAAATATAGCATTCAATATGAAACTTTTCATATAGGATTAGTTTCTAAGTTGCTTTTATACCCTATAGCACTACCATCTTTTATTATACCGATCGGCTCAGAATCACTTTCTGAGTCGATTTAGCGATATCCGACCGACCGTCCGTCCGTTTGTGTGTCCATGAAAACCTTGTAATCAAATAACAGGTCGCAAATATTTTTGATAAAATTTCGTATAGAACGAACGCAATTGAAATTGATGAAACTCAGTGCATGTTCAGACTTCGTCCCCATAAAAATTACCTCTATGAGATCGACTTAAATTGCCATAAGACCAAAATTATCACACGGATCTTGGCCAAATTTGGTTCTTTTGTGTAAATTACACCCATTAATAAGTAGTCCATACATAAACCCTGTAGGAGATTTCTTAGTCATAGCCCCAAATAAAGCAGCTTCGCGATCGTCACTTAAATCTATCAAAAAACCAAATTATTATTATTTTTCTTATATTTGGTTTTTAAATGTTTTTCAAAAAATAAGTGACTTTTCGTCCATTTTTTCACCTAGCCACCATATAAATATAACTTCCGATATGAACTTTTTCATATCTACAGGCAAAAAAAAATATTAATAACAATGTCACTCAAATTTGGTTTATGCTTAATTTGTATATCCAATTAGTTTGACCTGAGACCCCCGACCCAAACTCATTATTTGTTTTATTTGGAATTTTGGAAAAATTCAATGTTTTGGATGTAATAGGAGGCGATGTAATAATGAGGAGCTAATGCAACTACTTAAGACGCGCTAACGAAGATAACAGCTCCATAGAAATCTAACAGCGTGAAATTTAACTGTCCACAACTTTCTGGAGTCAAGAGTTTAATTGACGAAGTAATTATGGATAGCAAAAAGCGATTTAACTTATCTTTGTAAGGTTTCCTGTAGAAAAAAACAGTTCACTTTGCGTCGCGCAATTATATTAGAATGCATCCACAACGCAAAGCGATCTCTTGGTGTATGTCCATTTCGAAACCGAAATATTTAATTTTCAATTGAATCAAAAGTAATATTAATTTATTTTTAAACAACTGACAGTAGTTAAACCAATTAACAATTTGTTTTAATTAACTTGTAAAAATATACTGAGAAAGAGTTAAAAAAAACTATTTTCTCAGTCATTTTTTTTTTGTGTTTTTTTTATTTGTTAGAAAAGCAACAACAATGTGTTTACACATGTTATATACAATTATATATTATATACAATTGTAATTGAAAAAAATTGCATTTAAATAAATGGTTGTAGCAAAAAGGAAAAATAATACAATTAAAATTATTGTAAGAGTATTTTTTGAAATTAGAAAAAAACATTAAACTTTTAAAAATGCGTATCTCCTAATTCAATTTTCAACAGACGTTGCCAAAAAAAAAATATATATTAAATACAGTTATTTGTTTTGAATAATTGTGAAAAAATTAAAACAAATATTTTTTCAACAAACAATTGAATTTTTATTTGAATTTAACCATATTGAAAACTATTTGATTGAACTACAAACTGTTTTATAAGTGTAGAGACAATAACATTATTAAAAAACTGTTAAATAATTTCGGCATTGGTATGTTGCGAATTTTTTAATAATTTCTTTTTATATTAAACTATGATATTCTATAATAATACAACATTTGTCGAAGAGTATTTCAAACAAATTAATTTCAGAGATTTACAGAGCATAGAAACCGATATTATTTGCAGTGGCACTCTTAATGAGTAATAAATTTCTAACACTTTAAAAAATGGTAATCAAATTTTATATTTCTCCAATATTAGGTTGCGATCACTCTTGTTGGTTTTTAGTTTAATAAAAAGCACATTTATTCAAATATTTCATTACGACAACTACTACTCGTATATAGCAAACATTTTGCGTTATTAAACATATAGAGGTAATTTGATTTCATATTTGATTTTATTTTATACTTTTTCACTTGCATTTTGTAACCATAATTACCTCGGTTTTTATAAACAAAAGTTTTTAACAAATGTAGATAATTGTTTTTAGTATATTTTAACTTATTTATTTTGCCTAACACGTAAAATAACGTGTTTAAATTTTAGTTTTTTATTGTTGGTATGATATCTTTGAGATGTTGTTTTATTTTTAACAACACGCTTTTAATTTAAAAATCTAAAAATTTATTAAAAACACTGGTTTTGTTATTATCTGACGCTTAATTTGAAACTCGTGTCACTATATTATTTAATAACTGAATCGGTCTGCACAAGAGCTGCGGCAATACTATACGCTCAGAAAATGAACAAGTGTATGACAACTCAAAAAACAAGTGAGAACATTATAGTCGGTCTATACTGACTATACGATACGCTATGTCATGCGTTTAGAGGAATGGTCTTAGGTCCAGCAAGATATGAGAGAGTTCATATCGTATGCTATATTTATATGGGGACTAGGTCAACACCATATTTGGTAAAGTCATTTATATAAACCAAATTTGAGAAAAATCCGTGCAATATTTTTGTTTTTTTTTTTTGACTGATTAAGTGAAGACCATGTAGCACCTTTTAATGGTGGTATGGCTGAACATGGCGCTGCGTGCTTTATTTTTATGGAATACTCATTTGTGGGTATAACAAATACACATAAGCAAAATATGGGCAAGATCTATATGATAATTTGGATAATTTAAATTGATCACATATCGGTTATTTGTATGAGGACTACTTCTAAACATAAATCAATTTCTACCAATTTGATTACCGCTCATGTTATCATCGAGAAAAGTTTATATACAAAATTGCATCGATATATATTCATATTTGCGAACTGTAGGTTGTTTTTAAGTTTTGAATGGACACACAGACAGACAGACGGACGGACAAACGGAGAGACAGACAGCGCTAAATCGACACAAAAAATTATTCTGAGTCGATCGGTATAAGAAAAGGAAGTTCTTGGTGATATATTTGAGGTAGTTACAAACATTAGTACAAACTCATTATACCCTGACACACCATATAATGGTATATGGTAAAATATTTAAATACAAACGAGAGTATCTCTTGTTAAAACTAAACAAATGAGCAATCAATCTGTTGAGAACTTAATAACACGAACACGATTAAATAAAAAACAAGTACGAAAATCAAAACCTGTCTAGATCGACTACACAATACCCTATACTATGCATTGCTATAAATATATTATCTGCCAATATAAAATAATTCGTTTTGGATGATATTTATACCCTATGCTACTATTTTGTAATGGTATAAGAAGTTTGTCCTAATGTTTGTAAGTACCAAAAATATTTGACCTAGACTCACCTTTTATAATATCGATCGACTCAGTCTTAGTGCTTTGGCTGAAAAAAACTTATATACAAAATTTCATTAAAATACGTAGTTGCGACCTGTTGCGACAGACAAACAGACAGACGTACGGATGGACAGACTGACGCACATCACCTCAAAAATTAGTTCTGCCTCAGTTGTTATAATAAACTCAATATACCGTCACCACAGAGTGGTATAGGGTATAAAAACATATGTTGAACTCCCCATACATTCGCTCATCGTTTATGTTTGTTTGATAAGTGATAAGTGGTCACTCTCTTGGATTCATGCGGACATGATAAGATAAGATAAATATTGGTCCGAATATATAAAAGAAAAATTCAGATATAATAAAGTGCATAATAAAAGATTTCAAAAAGCATTTAAGTGCGCATTGAATTGATTATTAATTTTTATACCCAACATTTTCTGCCTGCTTGTTATAACCTAAAATTACTTTTTATTACCAAATGGTTTAGTTTAAATTAAACCTCATTCTAGCTATCATAACAACGCCGCACAGCAAACCATTTCATGAGAGGTCGGTCAAAAATCCATAACTTTTGATTGGATTGGTATTTTGATATGCGGATTTTTTTTATTTAGTAGCGAAGCCCCCATACAAATGACCCCTATGAAATCGACATAAATTGCCATAAGATCCAAATTGTCATATAGATCTTACTCAAATTGGGTTTGTATGCGTTTATTACATCCATTAATGAATAGTCCAAAAATGATCCCTAGGAGACAATTCTTAGTCATAGGCCCCATATAGAGCTGCTTCCCGATATTCACTTAAATCTATCAAAAAACAAAAATATTGCACTGATTCTTCTCAAATTTTGTTTGTATATATTTTTGCAAAATACAAGAGACTTTACCAAACATAGTCAGGACGTTCCATTTTTGGGCCTAGTCCCCATATAGATATAGCATCCGATATGAACTTTTTCATATCTGCAGCCAAAAAAATTAATAAAAATCCCACTCAGATTTGGTTTATGCTTATTTTCTATATCCAGTTAGTTGGGCCTAAGAGATAGGGTCTCTAAACGCATGGTATAGGTATCATATAGTCGGTCTCGACCGACTATAATTTTCTTACTTGTTTTTAGTTGAATTTTAGTACAAAAGTGAAGTGTTAAAAAGTTAAAAAAGGTTTTTTTTATATAATGTCTTATTTTTTCAGTTCATTTTAAACTAATACTTTTTAAAAATTTTGTAAATTGATTTTTGTCAGAATATGCCAAACTTTGGCCCCCGTAAACTCAACCTGTGGCCGGCTTTTTTTGAATGAGCCCGAGTTAAAATATAATTTACTAGCTGTTTTTGCTCGGTCTTGTCCGGGATCCAAAGGCCTTTGACTTAAGAAATGGTTTACTATGCTTACCAGGTGTTGAGTACTTAGTCCCCAATAAACAAATTCCTCAAAAAAATGAGCTTTCCCTCCAACGTTTACGTTTTTTGGGCAGTAAATTAATTTTTTATTTCAATTCTTAATTTTTCGATTTAGAAGTTTTTTATAAGACGCTACAGCAAAAATGCTTAAAAAATTATCTGTGAAACCGCTTTAAGTTTTTTTTTTTTAAGTTTATTTATTTTGTAAACATCAAATATAATGGAATCGTTTGCAAATTAAAGGAATCAGAACTTTTAAAAATTTAATTACTTCATTCAATAAGTGATCATCATTGAGCAGAGACGTCAAATTCATAGAAGTTTAAAAAATGGGAAATGAATGCAACGTTTAAAATTGTGCACAAGGTTGCTTTAAACAACTGTTTATAATAAATATATAAAATTTATCGTTAGACTTTTCACTGAGCTGTGTTCCGCGAGCGAGTCGCGCAGTTGTCGTCAACTTATTTTAATTGTCAAAATATATTTTTCAGATCATTGCGTTATTTTAACTGATCTATGTTCGCGAGCGCGTCGAATCATCGTCCGCGCGCAGCACATTGGGTTGAAGAGGGTCAAAAGTGAGAATTTATTCAAAAATTGAAATGAGTATTTTGTAATAAATTTTTATACCGGGTAATAGAGTATAAAATGGGTCATCACTAACTGTCAAAAATATTGTTCTAAGCTGTTTACTTTGCTTGCTATACTCTCTCAAAGTTCAACAATTTTTTTTAATTTTGCTCGAAGTGGTAAAAAGTGAAAAACGAGATATTTCAAGTTTAATTTTTTTTCATATTTTTTTTAAATTCTAACTTTTTTCAAATCTATGCATCAACTTCAGGTATTTGACTGTATTATTAAAAAAAGAATTTAGATAAATATTTTTAATAATTTTTTGAAAATTGTCCTAAAAAGAGGGTATTTTTTAAAAAAAGATTGAGTTTCAACGTAATTCTAGATGAGATCGGATAAAATTATTTACATTGTAGTAAAACATGGGATTTCTACTTGTGTATTCCAAAAAAACATTCTGCCAATACTTGCCAACGAATGTAATATTCAAGTTTTTATTAAAAGTCCCCAGTATAAAATTAAAAAAAATGCTTGAAAACACAACAGAAAAAAACTTTTTTAGTTTTTGTTTTGTGTTTATTTTCGTAGCTGTGATTGTTATTGTTGCTGTTGTAAATGTGTAACATAGTATTACTATAACCTAGTATTACAAATCACATAAGTTGATGCAGAATTGTTAGAAAGAATGCATGTGATACTTATTGCTGTATCTTGCGGGCACGAGATTCACGTAGAAAAATTTAGAAAATATACTCAGAATATAGCCAGACATTTTGTTAAGCTCTATCCATGGTATTATATGCCTCCAACTTTACATAAATTCCTTATTCACGGGCCAGAAATAGTAAGATACGCCTTGTTGCCAATAGGTCAACTATCCGAGGAAGCTCAAGAAGCTAGAAATAAAGATTTTAAAAATTACAGAGAACATTATTCTCGTAAATGCAGTCGGGAGAAGTCAAATGAAGATGTATTTAATAGGTTACTTCTTAGTTCGGATCCTTTAATTACCACTAAAAGCAAAAATTGTGCCAAAAAAATATTTAATATACCACAGATGGCACTAGATTTATTAATTTTGCCCAAGATTTCTGATGAAGAAGAGATTAATGAAGATATTGATGATGATAATTATGAAGATGCTGATTATATTTATGAAGGTGATGATAATACGGAGGATCCTTGATTTTAATTGTATATATATATATATATTTAAGTTTCTCTTAAATAAGAACAATATAAAATAAAAAATAAACAATAACAATAAATGCATACAAAATTTTCAATTATATATGTAGCAATATATTCAATATTAATTGAATTAATATTTTTTTAATTTTTTTTTAATTTTTCTGAAATGGTTGTTTGTTTTGTGCTTATAATTATTCATCAATAAAAACATAATATTATTTTATAATGTGAATTTTTTGAGTTAAATTTGTGGAATTGTGAAATTTGGAAAATAAAATCGGATTTTAAAATTCAATTTTTATAATATAAATACATATCAAATAGTTATTCCTTTTTTATTTTTAAAAAAAATTTTATTTTTTCTAAAAGCACATTAACTAAGTTCATTCATTTACTAATTTATCGCTTTTTATTCCAAAGTTACAGAGAAAATTGTAAGAAAAGATCATTTTTTCCAAAACACAAAAAAGCTCCTAACGGGTTAAAACAATTTTTTTTCCACTTTTTTTTTTAAAATGGTGGTTTTTTATGCATTAATGAATATCCATTAAAAAAAATTAACAATATTTTGAAATTACGTCTTCCCTGAATTAATCCTCACTTTTCATGCTTTTCAACCCACTGTGCGCCACGTCCACGCGTTTGGCAGCCAAACCAGTGCTGCCGCGTAGTTATCGTCAACATATTTTAATTGCCAAATTTATATTTTTCAGATCACTCCGATATTTTCGCTAAGCTTCCGCTTCCGCTTCCGCTGACCGAAATGATGCTATTGAAAAGAATACAGATTTTTAAATACGTTTATTGCAGAACAGATATTGAGGGCAGTATGGGGAATTTGTTCATTTCTTTCTGGGAGCTTTTTTTAAAAAAAATTTGCTTTACAGCAAACAGGATAAGCTGGATAAAATCTTACTTGATCAACAGAAATCATCGTGTTTATTTTAGTAATACTACTTCAAATAATATTGTAGTTAAATCTGGTGTGCCTCAAGGAAGTCATCTTGGAACAATTTTATTTACTCTTTTTATAAATGATCTAACAACTTTTAATAAAAGCCTCAAATGTTCTTATGTATGCTGATGACGTCAAGATTTTCTTAAGCTATAAGAATTATTGTGAACAAATTCATCTACAACACGATCTAAATAATTTTTATAGATGGTGCCACATATATTTAATGGAATTAAATTTAAAAAAATGCAAACACATGCACTTTACTAGAAAATTAGGTCATTTGGTTGTTACAAATTTGGAGATTACCAGTTGGAACAAGTAAATAAAATCCTGGATCTGGGTGTTCTTTTAGATGCCAAATTAAAGTTTGTTCAACACATTTCGATGATAATTATTAAAGCACGTGGTGTACTGGCCTTCATTAAAAGATGGGCAAAGGAATTCAATGACCCTACAGTTACCAAACAACTATACATCTCCCTAGTAAGACCAATTTTAGAATTCGGGTCTGTTATTTGGGATCCACTATCTAATATTCGCAGTGCCAAAATTGAATCGGTCCAGAAGCAATTTCTCCTTTTCTGCTTAAGACGTTTTTATCCAAGTTTTGTTAATCTGCCATCATATTCAATTAGACTTTCTCAAATAAAACTGCCGTCTTTAAAAAGCCGAAGAACAATGCTTAAGGTTATGTTTTTATTTAACTTAATTCGAGGCGACATATGCTCAAATTTTCTTATGGACAACATCTCCATGAATGTTTCGGCACGGTCAACACGTTTTTACACTCCACTGTTTATCCCTATATGTCGTCAAAAGTTTGCCGATGCTGATGCATTTAGAAGAATGTGCCATGATTTCAATGATCTATACAACTTAATTGAGTTTTCTTTAAATGATAATATTATTAAACGCAATATTATATTATTTTTAAATACATAATCTCAAATTTTTGATTTGATGATTTGTATATATTATATTTTTTTTCTCTGTATTATACTTAACAGTCTGTAAGGTTTTACCATAGACTTAATAAATAAATAAATAAAAATACAAATTTGTTCATCGTAAAGTTAAACCCAAATTTTTTGGGGAATAAGTTAATTTTTTTTTTGGGTATTTGTTCATTGGGGACTAAGTACTCAGCGCCTGGTTACCATTACAACTAACTATGTTTATGCATGGATTATTTTGAGTATATGATGTTTAAAAGTTACGAATTTTAGTTATTCTAGAGCTTGGGCATATACAGCATATCTGCTTTTGCAAGGTGTCCAGACAGACTGCTCGCAATTAAATTTAAAATTTTAGAGATATAGCACTATCAAATACAAAAAACGAGTTGCATGTATATCCTGAAAAAATTAAAAAAAGTCCTTAAAACTTTGAGGCAAAGGGGTTAAGTACTTCATATAAAGCGAAAATATAAACTTAAAACTTATAAAGTTGAATTTGTAAAGCCCGAATTGCGATGAAAAAGTAAAACTTACAAGTTAATTAAATCGAAAGAAATTTAAATTCAAATAAAAAAATTATCAATCGTGTTTTTTTGTTGATGTTTATTTATGTTTTAAACACAAATTTGTCTAAATTGAAGACCGGTTTTGAAAGAAAATTCGATTGGTTTCGTTGGTATGTTTACAAGTCAGACTTCAGTTTTCAAATGCGTATTACACGTTTTCGCAAAGACATAATCTACACATGCTTTTAGCAGATTACAAATATCTTAAAATAGTCAATCTAATTTGCATTATTTCGCGTAGGTATTCTTTTTTGATACATTTGAACTTTCTATTAACTAGAAAGATAAAGACACTCACGAAGCAAAGATAAATATTGTTAGTTTGAATTGAACAAGAAGGAATGATAAAAATGATTTGTTCTAATAATATGTAAGAAAAAATTGGACTATATTGATTTAAAAAATTTACACGTCTAAATATTTAGCTCTGGCGACTTTAGGGTAAGTTCCGGTAATGTGGACCTCCATTTTAATTTTAAGGACTTCGAATTCAGTTTGTATCTATCAATCAATCAATCAATCAATTGCTTATCGCGATTTAAAATAAAACAATTGGCATATTATGATAGCCTTTAGAAAGTGTCGGAAGGTATAGATAGGAAAAGATATTAAAAGGTACAGATAGATAAAGTAAGGAGCATGGAAAAGAAAAGTTATATAAAAGAAGATTAGGCAACTCGTAAAAATAATTTTAGAATTGGAGAATAATGTGGAATGCACGTCAAACTAGGTTATTCCACTGGGATGTCGATAAAAACCGAAAACACCATTTGCATTCAAAAACCATTTTGTAAAGTCTAGTTTTAAGAACATGGAACGATTTTGCTATCTATTAAAACCCCATTTAAACATGTTTAATAGATTCTGCTGCTTGTCGCATATTTTCTGAATCCCATTTCTGAATTTCACTTTTCTAATCGTGTTAATAAATAAAAAAATATAGTAAACTTAACAAAAAACAAGTAAGAGTGTTAAATTCGGCTGTGCCGAATCTTTGATACCCTCCACCTCGGTTTGAGTATTGATAATAAATGTAAACAAAATATTGGAAAAAGTAAACAATTTGTTAAACTTAATACCAAATTATTTCAGAAAATTCTTTGGGTTGGTTTTCGTCTTTTCTATTATTTCGGATTTATTTCGGTGTTTGCTTTTTGGTCATCGTGGTTGCTGATCGGCATGCATTTAGGTTATATACCTATATGCATGCGTTTCCGGTTATATGACATAACTTCTCGTTTAATTTAGTTCTTGCTAATTAAATAGCTCGCCCTAACCTCCATTGCAAAGGTAATGGTTGTGGAGGGGGGTGGCTATATGCATTAAATGGCGGTATAGTTTCTTTTAACTGGCCAAATATTTCTTCATTGCGGCCATATAGGTCGGATGAAGTAACAAAATAATAACCAAAAAGCTCTCTCAACGTTTTTATTAAAATATTGCCATATTTGGAAAACATAGAGAATAAATTTATGATAATAATAAATAATCAAATTAGGGATGCCAAACGCAAAAAACCAAATGTCCCAAACATTTTAAATAAAATAATTTGTTATCTTTATTTTCTGGAAAACTTCAAATATTCATCCAAAAAAAATTGTGAAAATTTATATAAAAAAAAATAACGTTCTCATCAAATTGCGTTTATTTATGTAACAATTTTTGTGTTCGCAATTCTTAAATATCATTTGAGCTTTTCTAAAATTCATTGAATTTAAATCAATGTTTTCTGTAGTTCGATTCTGTAAATTTCAACGATCCGACAACCGCAAAATATATAGACAGCTATTGTTGTTTGCACTAAGGATTAAGTGATTCACTAAGTACATACATCTTAACGACAGTCGACATCTCTATTTTTCTATTTATTTAAATTGTAAACGAGTGGCATCTCTGTCAAAATAAGCGAAAAACACAAAGAAGAATAGAAAAAAACAAATTACTTCGTGTTTGACAAGATGATTTTATGTTTATGTTTAATATCATTATTTTTTTACTAATATTTCTGTTTATTTATTTGAAAATGATATAATGAATTGAATATGCTATTTAATTTTTTTTATTTATATAAAAAAGTTTTTTAATAAAAGCAAAATATTTTCACTATTTTATGATTTTTATTTATGTATGACAACATTTCAACCTAAAAGTTTTTATCGATTGAATAAACAACACAAAAATGGTTGTCGTTTAGATAACAACAACAGCTAAATTAACCAATAGCGAATATCGCTTAAAAATTTTACTGATAATTTTGCTATTTTCTTTTTTTAACGATCCGACTATCGTTAAAAGAAGTTTTTGAATCGCGATACTGAACGCTATTAATTTTCCTGAATGTCAATGTTTTTTTAAATGTGAAAATTTTTTAAATATAAACATAGGTATTTGGTGTTTTTTTTTTTTTTTTTTTGAATTTCAATTTGTGTTTAACGAATAAAATTTATATATTAAAGATGCAATTGATGGCTTCTAAATTTAAAATTATAATTTCCGACGTTTTGATATGATTTTCTGAAATTCAATTAATTGTAATTTATAATTGGAAATTTTTAATTCCAGTTTTCAGAATTGATACTTTCTTAAATTTGAATGGAAAATTTAAAAAGTGCAATTTTGTATTTATGTGAATAATAATGCTTTAGTAATTATAAACAATTTTTAAAAATTAGATGTAATCGCAATCAGATATTGTGTAGGTAAAGCAGAATAATAATTCTATATAACTATGTAGAACTGTTTTGAAAGCAAAAAAACTCATTGATGAACTCGGTAACTCTATTTTGTAAAGACAACAAAAAGTTAATATGCCAAACTTATGTTCATATTTGTAAAAGAATAATGAAAAAACGTATGAAATAAAAGACCAGCCCGTGTATACTCTTAACATTGTTCTGTATGATATCTAGTTGAAAATATTGACATTCATGTTAAAATAGAAATAACTATTGCAAAGCTAATTAGAACAAAAATTGTGGCGCCATCTACTGCGGCATAGTCACGCTGAGCAAAATGAAGTGACACTCTGTTAATGCAAAAGA
The DNA here is from genome assembly GCA_963682025.1 of Cordilura impudica. Lineage (NCBI taxonomy): Eukaryota > Metazoa > Arthropoda > Insecta > Diptera > Scathophagidae > Cordilura > Cordilura impudica. The sequence continues at coordinate 83,507,706 of OY821517.1, forward strand.
AATGTATTTTCCCCACAACAAAATACTGCAGAATTTTATGTAAATAAAATAACCGATTTATTTCTAACATGCAGTTACTATGAATATACATACATACATATATATAATATATGTACATTATTTGTATTATTTAATATGTTTATGTACATGTAAATATTACACACAAAAAATACAACATCAAGCGTTAATTTCGTGTTTTTCTCTTTAAATAAATTTATACATAAATTTTTTTTTGTTAAATTTACATTTTTTTTTTTTTTTATTAACAACTAGATATTTTAGCATTATTTGCTTTAGATGTTGGTGAATTTTTACTCCCTTTATATTAACTCGTAGTGTCTGCTTGTCGAAAAAATTTTGGATAGATTCTAACCCCTTTCCCGTGACCCATTCGATCTGAAATTTTGCAGGCCTGCTCGTGGTAATGACAGAAATGATCTAATAAATTTTTTTAGTGATGCCAAAACAATGGAAACTTTTAAAATTTTCTACCAGAGTTAATAAAAAAAAATGTACAAAGGGTTAGTTTTTATTATATTATTACCCCAACGACCACAAAAACAACAAGTCCAGCTGTGACAGCAACACAACATTTATAATAAAACAAGAACAATATAGAAACATCATATTTTTCATTTTTTTTTTACTTTTTCAGAGATTTCCCTGGACCTGTTCCACCGATTTCAATGATTTTTGAAATAGAAATCTTCCCATGAATTTGGTGAATCATTCTCATTAAAAATGATCACTGTAGCTGCACCATTGAAGGCGTGATCGTGACAAGAACAACATAGAAAATTATATTTTTTCAAGACTTTTTTTTTAGTTCTTCATTCAAATCTCGGGCCCTAATCGACCGATTTGGACGATTTTAAATAGCAAATTTTTTAGGATGTTATTGAATCATTTTTTATGCCAATGAGCACACTAGCTGCCCGATTGATGCCGTCATCGTGATTTCCACAGACGGACAGACGGACATCGCTATATCAACTCCGGTTGTTATAAGGATCACAAATATATATATTTTATGGGGTCCAAAATTTTTTTTCTAATTATTACAAACGGAATGACAAACTTATATATACCCTCTGCACACTGGAGTGGAGGGTATAAAAAAAAAATAAATAAATAAGATTCCCCGTTGTTTAGTGAAACGGTCTGAGGCCAAACTAATTGCATATAGAAAATAAACGTAAACCAAATTTGAGTAGCATTGACATTATTTTTTTGGCTTCAGATATGAAAAAGTTCATATCGGATGTTATATTTATGTGGGGACTAGGTCGAAAAATAGACCGATCCTGACCATATTTTGTAAACACTGTGCAAAAACATATACATACCAAATTTTAGAAAAATATACGCAATATTTTTGTTTTTGATAGATTCCAGTTACGATCGGGAAACAGCTTCAAATGGACTATGACTAATTACTATCCTACAAAGTTTATTTGTGTACTGCTAATTAATGGGTGTAATAAACATATACAAAAAAAATTTGAATTGGATATATATGATAACTTGTATCCTATGGCATATAATATATAATATATCGATGTTCACCAATTTCAGTTGCGTTCGCCCTTGGGTGATGAAAGCTTATATACCAAATATTTGCTACATGTAGTTTGATTACAAAGTTTACATGAAAACACAGACAGACGGACAGATGCATAGACAGACGGACGGACCGACGAATGGGCAACACTAAATCGACTCCGAAGGTGATTCTCAGTCGATTTAAAATTTGCGCTTTTCGCGCTAAATTTAGCGCCTTTTAACTACCTAATATGCGAATTTTTTCCTTTAGCGCTTTTTAAAAAAAGCCTCTAACTTGACGCCTTTTGTTTTTTACTGCTTTAGCGCCTTTTAAATCGAACATGTTAAACAAAATTCTACACATTCGAACAACTTTCCCCCATTTATAAACTTTTTGGTCAAGAGACTCATAATTTGTTCTCCTATTCGCCAAAAATTATATAACAAGATATAAAAAGTCTAAAATGCGGAGCACACAAACTTTTTAAAATGTTGAAAAATTGCAATATTGAAGAATCGGACAGAATTAATAAACAGAAGTTAATTGAGTTCACAAAATCTGTTATTTACGAGCTAAGAGCTAAATTGTCATCTAAGTTTATACCGTTTTAAATATTCCTTAACTCAGCGTTGATATTTTTTCAAAAAATTCTAGGGGCCATTGTTACAACTAATCTCTAAAGTAAATGTTAGTAAAAGTTAACTTTAGCTAAAGTGAGCAATAAAAGGACCTTTAACCGTTTTTCGTTATTACAATTTCCCAGTAAAATAAAAAGCTATGTGAGTCCAATCAGAAAGCGTCATCTATGTATCACTTATAGCAAACAACTGCACGGGCTCAGCTAATATACAAATTATTTATTATTATTTAATATTTCAACTGTTTGTTATTGTTGGGGTTGTTGAATTAGATGAAATAATTGTTATATTAGTAATAGCTTTATAGCAGAGGATGTTGGATTAGGTGAAATAATTTTATATCATAACCAGTATGCTCTTACTTCACATCGTTACTTCTTACGCTGTTTTTGTGATTTTATTGTGAAATTGATTTTTACCCCTCTGAGCGAAGATATTTACACATCAAAATTAATATTTTTGATAATGTGGCAACACCAATGGAATAACCGATTACGTTTGAGCAAATGAATTCGTTTATAAAAGTACATGGTGGCTACGTAATTTTATTAATTTATTTACAAACAAACTAACAATAAAAATTTGTGAAATTTGTTTTTGTTTATATTTGTGTCGTGTTTAGCACACACCAAAATATATTAAAAAATTTAATGTTATGAAGCCAAACAAAGGAATTTTACAACAAACAGCAAATAGTATGAATTTCTGCTTCTTTTTTATAGATCAGAAAATGTGGCAACATTAAATATATAAACCTTTCGTTAAGAGTTAAAGGCACACTACCTACCTTCGCTTTCGCTTATCGTTCACTTTTAGCTTAAAGTGTACTTAAAATAACGAAAAACTAATAATCTATCCGATAATATCCCCACTTTAGCTATTGGCAAGTTGTAATAATGGCCCTAAGGATGTTATATATTTTATGAATAAAGATCAAAATGATCTCGAAGAAATACTTAACTTCAAAAACTCAGTTATGAATTACCGTTTTTTAATTTTTTATCATGTTGTGTAGTAGATATATTGACTTTTCCGAACTCAAACGCTGAAGTCGAAACTTTGTTCAGTACAAATGTGTTTCTTAAAACTTAAAAATAAGGTATATCTTAATTTTTATTTATTTTTTTATATATTTAATTCGGTTTTACGTGCTAGAAGATTAGATTTCTTATTATCATCGCACAGAATTATTACATAGTAAATAATAACAATTTGAAAACAATATAAAGAGTGCAATCATAGGGGAGATGTATAAACATCTAGAAATTAAAGATTTTTTTGACACTTTTTTAAAATCAAATAGAAAGCGTCATCTATGTATCACTTATAGCAATCAACTGCAGGGGCTCTGCTAATACAAAAATATTTATTATTATTTTATTGTTTGAACCAGTTAATTTTTAATTTTTCGTTTTTAATTTTTTCATTTTTCATTTTTCCTTTTTCGTTTTTCATTTTAAATTTTTTCTTCATTTTTTATTTTTAATTTTTAATTTTTTTTTTTATTTTTTATTTTTTATTTCCCATTTTTCATTTTATATTTTTCGTTTTTTATTTTTCATTTTTCATTTTTTATTTTTCATTTGTTATTTTTAATTTTTTATATTTTTTAAATTTTAATTTCGTATTTTTCTTTTTTCATATTACATTTTTTAATTTTCATTTTTCATTTTTCGTTTTTAATTTTTCATTTTTCTTTTTTAATTTTTCATTTTTCATTTTTCATTTTTCATTGTTCATTTTTTATTTCTCATTTTTAATTTTTTATTGTTCATTTTTTATTTTTCATTTTTATTTTATTTATTTATTTATTTTTTTATTAATTACATAATACAATTATTGTAACTAAAATGAGAAAAGAGTACTAGCAACTGAGGCTTTCGACTCTGAATTAAAATAATATTTACAATTTCTTTAAAAGATTACATTCTATTATGAATTTATAAATTAATTAAATGTTATGGCTAGAAATGTGTTTCAAACAATTTGAAGGTAAATTAGATCCGAAGATGTTGGTTCTGGAGTATTGATAATCTGGACACTCATCTAGAATACTACACAGTGTTGAGATGGGTATTACATGTTGCACACCTTGGAGATGTTGTTGTTTTTAGGAGGTATTTTTGTGTTAACTTGCAGTGTCCTATTCTGAGGCGCACAATTAAATTTGTTTCTAATCTGGAACAGGTTTTTGAATATACAGGCTTATTACCAAGAGAATTAAACCGTTTGTAGTAATGTTCGTATTCTGGCCATTTTTGAATTTTAGATTTTTCACAGTAGGCGTAAATCTGGTTGAGTATATCATGATGTTCCCATGTTTGAATTTTTAACAGTGGTCTTCGCTTTGCTTCTTCAGCTGCCCAGTCTGCAAATTCATTACCAGGGATACCGATGTGCGAGGGAACCCACATAATTTTTATTTTATTTGAGTGTTTTATGCAGGTATTTCTTATTTGGGAAATCAGCGGAGAATTATGTTGAGTATTTTGGATTGCTAGAACAGATGAAAGGCTGTCCGTGCATATTATATGCTTTGTTGGGCTTTGTGCTGCGAATTCAACAGCAAGAGATATTGCTAATGCCTCTTTTTTCATTTTTTATTTTTCATTTTTTATTTTTCATTTTTAATTTTTTTTTTCATTTTTCATTTTTTACTTTTAATTTTTTTTTTAATTTTTCATTTTTTATTTTTAATTTTTATTTCCAATTTTTTATTTTTCATTTTTTATTTTTCATTTTTAATTTTTTCTTTCATTTTTAATTTTTTATTTTTCATTTTTTATTTTTCATTTTTCATTTTTAATTTTCAAACAGATTATTACATATCATAATTTCAACAATACAATCATAAGTTACACCGATTTTATCATACGGCTTACATGTTGCGCTGTTTTTGTGATTGTATTATGAAATAGAAATTTACCCCCCTGCGCGTATAGATGTTTCACATAAAAAAAATTAAATATTTAAAAAACAACTATAAAAAAGTAAACATAAGTTTAAAAAAGGTATATTTAAAATTAAAACTTACAATAATCAAAGAATAAAGAAAAATTTATCTATACGAAACCCTTAATTAAAATTATAGTATTGAAAAATATTTTTTTTAACTGAAAAGCGTTGAAAAAGAAGTTCTGTATCTGATCTGTATTATGTCATTGGAGCGTCTACAGCGAATAGGTATTAGCTTGTTAAACAAGTAACCTGGTTCATGTGTATAAACCGATAAAGGCTCTTGAAGAATCCTGATATTTGATAATATTCTCTTAATTTAAAGGATTATCTTAATATGGCATTGTAAGTACCTTTAATTTTCTCTCTATTAAGATTTGCAAATATTTTACAATCATAAAATCGGGATTAGATATGTTTTCGCAAGTAAAAGTCGAATAGTTTAGTTAGTTTTAATTAATTGTTCTTTATTTTTTAATTCATTTCTTTTGTTACAAAGTTAAAAAAATTATAAAGTAGATAGAACATACGACTTTGACCAATGTCGTCAGTCGGATAGAGATTGTAATTTAAATTATAACAATTTTGTTTTATGTTTAATTTAGATTAATAATTAAATTCATCAATAAGCTGTTTTCGATAACCTATTGCATCTATAACAAAAAGATATATATCTTTAAAGTTTTGCTTTGCATTATTTAAGATATTTATTAAATCATTTTCAGTTATTGTGGTTCTTTTAAAATATTTATAGCGGATTTCCCGTAAAATTGGACATATGGCAATAAAGTGCAGAATATTTTCCGTTTCGTTTCTATTACATAAAGAGCATATGCGGGGCCTATGTGTCTGAAATCTAGTTCCATTGAGGTCAATCAGGTCACACCTGGCTTTAATGTCGAATATTAAGAGGGTCTAAGTATTGAGTGGTGCATAGTGTACGCATCGTCGAGAATGTTTTCCCGGATGTAACATTTATGTGATCACACCAGCTGAGAGTATCATTGAAGATGATTCCCAAATTTTTGGTTGATTGTTTATAGTTTCTATTGGTTCAACACTGAAGTTAGCTGACTGTCGATAAATTAATTGATATTTAGATTTAGATGGATTACGACAAAGACCGTTAGCCAAGTGTGAACGTTAGTCAGATCAGCATACAATTTATATACACGCCGTCCAATTTGACATATATTACTGTTAATAAATATCCGCACATATGAATCTTGCAATGTGATAGTTGTTTAATTAGGTCGTTAACATAAAGAGTAAAATAAGCGGACCAAGAATTGAGCCTGGGGGTACACCCTTTATCACTGGCAGAGCACGAAAAGTTTGATTATTTGCAAATACATATTATAACAAGTAAGAGTGTTAAATTCGGCTATGCCGAATCTTTGATACCCTCCACCTGGGTTTTACGTTTACATTAATATCTGAACTTCTTGCACTATTTGTAACAAATGTATATAAAATATTTGAATATGTAAACTCTTTGATAAACCTATTACTGAATTATTACAACAAATGCTCTGAATTTTCAGCATTTTGTAGAGGTGTCTACATATTTTAGGTCATAAATTGGCACAATGACACCCGATTTATCCCATTTTAAATACTAACCTGATCCAGATAATTACAAACAATATTAACAATATAATTTTCTTTTTAATTTAAATTTTTTAATATAAAGGTGCATTTTATTTTTTACAATCCTTTTAAATTTTCCAGACCTATTAGTATAGGGCACATTTGTGAGTCCGCATAGATCAACTTTTAACTCTTGTTTTTATTGTATTTAATTTATCTTTGTGTCTTTAAATTAAGATAATTGATGAAAATATTTAACAAATTGTTTTTTTTTTTTAGTTAATATCTGAACATTTTACTGATACAAGGCAAAACTAAAACTGCCAAAAATTTCAGTCAAAACTATTTTGAATGTATTTGTCAAATATCGCATAATTTTTTTCAATTTTAAACTTTAAAGTCTTTCTAAGTCTGGTAATAACTCTATAATATGAAGGAAGTATGTGGATTCTTTAATAAATAACAATGACAAGTATAAAACACTTTTTTGTGCATTATATTAAAATATTATAAATTTGAACATAATTAATTTTAGAAACATAAATAATTTTAGAAAAATGTCCGATTCGTTTTTTGATGATGCTGAAAGCACATCAAAGAAATACAGAACATAAAGATTTTGCTTCAGTTAGTTGAGAGACGAGAAGCTAATGGATGGCTGGAGCAGGTCAAAGGTGACGAGTATAAATGCAGATGCAAGGCTTTTGAAAATATATTAAAATGCGATAAATCAGATCTAAGTATACATGCTGTTATAAAAAATCTTTTAAAACCAACAGTATTGCCATAATTTGAAATTGTAAAAATGCTAAATTGCAAAAAAAGATGCTTAAACGTACTGGAGTCTAAAAAAAAAGTTGCAAAATTTTTTTTTTCAAATTTCATTACCTTTATATTGAAAAATTATATACTTATTAATAAATTCTTTGGTTTTTAAATCGAAAAATTAATATAAAACATATGTTTCGATTTATAATTTTTAAATTTTAATTAAAATTATTTTGGATTTCATCTGAAATTTTTTTTAACATCAAATTGAGTTGATTTTAAACTTAAATTAAATATTTTTAATTTTAGAGGGATTTTTTTTTTATTTAAAATATAACAGAAATTACATTATCAAAAGATACGATTATATTAGAATAAATCGTTTATGGAATCTAACATTTCTGTAATGTTTTCATCTTCAAGTTCTTCTTGGCTCTGAAATTTTTCTGACGATCGACTTTTATCAACGACATCGCTCGGTATATTGTAAGTGTGACAGCACCGATTTTTCAATTTCAATCCTTTTATACGTATTACAGAACATAACTCGGATTTTATTCTGTTCGAAGTTTGCTTTTAACTAAAGCCATTAAACTAAACAAACGTTCAACTTCGGCTTTTGAGAAAGACAAAACTAATATAGACAATACAAATATTGATAACTCCTTAAATGGATTTTCGCCAATAGAATTTTTCAATCCATAAGGAGGTTGTATTCAGTGTTGTATCCCAGTTTTGTTCTGTGCTATAACTCCATTGGGTTTGAATTTTTTCTGTTTCAGATGATATAAATTTAAACTCTTCTAATATATTGGTTATCTGTTCTTTTACCCAATTAAATGTGTTTTGTATTGAAAATTTTGGCATTTTTTTAATACAATAATATTTTTTGGCAATCGACTTTCTAATTCATTAAAAACTGTTGTTAGTGTTTACATTCTTCTATTTCAAAATGTTTTGTTATATTTGTTGAAAGAAACGAGCAGAGTGGTAAAAGTAGTAGTACACAAAATTACTGTCCTACACTTTGAGAAATTAAAACATATCAATACCATTAAAATTATATATTAAAAAATAATGAAAAAAAAATATAAAAAAAAAGATGCTAAAAGCAACTTTTTATTAATAAAAGATTCTAAGTTAGCATCTAGCATCTTTTGATAAATTTTGGATGCTACACGACAAAAAAAGTTGCTAAATCTAGCAACTAAAAAGCTAAAACGGCAACACTGAAAACCAGGAACAAATATTCTGTTTGAGTTATAACATCTCATTTGCGAGCCATTTTAATTAATTGTGTAAAATTTAAATGCACATCTAGCCATATCAAAAAGATGAATTATACTCAAAAATGAGTCGAAACTGATCAGAAAAGCGGATAAAAAGGACTCTTCAGAAGATTCGCGAGTAAGGTAATATTTAATCCCAACAAAAGAATATTTTGTGATCAGCAAAAGGGCGCATTTATGACTGTTTTAATAGCACATATGAGTCAAAAAGACTCCACATGATCATTTATTGCATAAAATGCTTACTGGGATTTTATTCACTATCTGTAGAAACAGGTTTTTTAAATAAAACAAATCTGCACACAATTTCAATTCTATTTCGTTCACAATGATACGATCACTTTGTTTACTAGCTACCAGTAAAATAAGAAAATAGTATTATAATACAGCGTAATGATGAATTGTACTTCTCAATTAGTTTATTTTTAATGTGCCATAAGAAATTCGGTTTGTGCTAAGAAAAGCATGAATACATGTTTCCCAGGGCGAAGCTTCATCATTGCACTTTGATTGAGTTGAGCTCCGTGACTATTCATAATGTGAATAGCTCGTGTCTAAAATTTTTGGTAATTGGGAATGGCGTTTGTGTTAACAAAAGCATAAATGCATGTTTCCCAGGCAAGGCTCGATCATTGCACATTGATTGAGCTGAGCTCCGCGGTTATCCTTAATGTGGATAACTCTTGAAACAAAATTTTGGGAATGGCGTTTGCCTCCGTTCCCGACATTAAATAACTAATTTTAAAAATTTATTGTAATCTTTTTTTAACATCTGACAAAAAATAGTATTTTTCTAAACACCAATTTTTTTACAGGGTAAAAAATGTTTTATGGTTTACCTACCTACTACTTTTGAATGCAAGTATGCAGGGTTTATACATGTACTAAAAATACAACTCTTAAAACCATACTATTTTTGCAACTCTAAAAATTTCAGAATTTTGTGTAAATAAAATAAAATACCGATTTATTTTAATATTCGCTTATTATGGATATATGTACATATACAGAATATATGAATATTATTTATAGTATTTTGATATTGGCAACAGTATGTATCAATTTGTAACATTTTGTGATGTTATAAAAATCGCAGAATATTGATATTGATTTTATATAGTTTCTTTTATTAATTAATTAACTTAAATATTACACCAAAAAATATTGATATTGATGAATTTTTATATTATTAACACAACGACCACAAAAACAACATGCCAAGCTATGACAAAATACTAAATTTAGGAAAACAACAATATAGGAAAACGTCATATTTTTTTACCTTTTCAGTGATTTCTCGGCACCTATGAAACCTATTTGCATGATTTAAAAACAGAAGCATTCTCATGATGTTATTGAATCATTCTCACTAAAAACGAGCCCCCTAGGTATCCTATTGAGGGCGTTATAACAAGAACACCTATTCAAATCATATTTTCTCAGGACTTTTTTTTACTACTTCGCTCAATTCTCCGGACCAGATTAACCGGTTTGAACGATTTTAAATAACAAACTTCTCAGAATGTTATTGAATGATTTTTTATACCAACGAGCACCCTAGCTACCCGATTGAAGCCGCAATCGTGATTTCCACAGACGGACAGACGGACAGCCGGACAGACGGACATCGTTATATCAACTTCGCTTGTATGGGGTCCAGATTTTTTTTCTAATTATTACAAACGGAATGACAAACTTATATATACCCTCTGCACACTGGAGTGGAGGGTATAACAAGTAAACATATATCTCCATCATCGATATATCTACGAATATCTTCAGGGACGTCAATTCTATGATCACAAACATTAACCGCCTAAGTCGAAGATCTTGCTTTCGAGAAAAATAACTTTTTATATAAATGTAATGGGGCTTCATTACCAATTAGGTCAGTGTAGTATCAATTATAACTTTTTAAAAAACAGTGTTAGAGAAATGAGGATTTCACGTAAATACTTATAAAGCGTTGTTAGTGGAATATGATAGCATACATAACTCAAATCGTTTTTAAGTCGACTTAGGCGGTTATCGCTTGTGATCACAGAATTAGTGCAGTGACATAACTGTGCTTCTTACGAAATTCTGGCTGTATATCAGTTAGTAGATCATTATCATTCACACGTTTATTTATCTGTTGATAATGGAAAATTATTATTTGGTTTATTTGGGAAATTATTATTTGGTTTGGGTATAGGAATGATTTTTGAATATTTAAAATTTTTTGGAAAATAGTTCTTTGTTATTATTGTATTGATAATATATGCAAGACAAGGAAGCAAGGATGAATCCAGCATAAGAATTATCGAAGTTGACCATAGTGTCATCTGGTGTTTGGTTATCGATTTCATTATAGAAATTAAGAATAAAAAGGGATATTGGGAACATTTATAAAAGACTCATTGAGAGTTTTCACATCGTTTATGGAATAATTGCTTTTAGATTTGCCAATACCAATTTCAGGAATAGTTTTCCAACTAATAATGTGTAGCTGTAGCACTTCTTATCTTTTTGTTGACTTCAGATCTGATTTGACGGTATACCTCGAATAAATCCGACATTTTAAAACGATTCCAGGATTTTTATGCAAGATTCCTACGACAGATTAACCTCTTAATCTTAGCACTAAAATTGTTTTTAATTGTTTAAACACTGCAGATTCGTTAATACATATTAATATTAAATATGTTATAAACAACAAAATTTTATATAAAAACATTATTATTTCCTAAAGATGAGGATGCAAATGAACCGATTTTATTTGAACATAAAGAGGTATATCAGATGTTTTTAACGTATTTTATTTTTTATTATTAACTTTTCATTAAGAACTAAATGTTTTGCATAGTACAAAAAATACAAACATTTCTTGAAAATAATTTTATTTTTTTACACACATATAATTAGCTCCTTTTTTCGCTTTTACTTTTGTTCTAATTTAGCACCTTTTAGTGTTTTTTTGGGATACATTTTTGGTCTTTTTGTTTGGAAAAAGTTAACCTCAAGATCGACTACCAACAACATTAAAAGAATATATTTCGAAAAATAAAAGTTAATAAATAAAATATATATTCATATTTTATAAAAAAAAACATTTTCAAAGCCAGTTATACATACATGTAAATTAATGCACTAAATCGCAATTCGAACACGCTCAATAAAAAATGCTTTCGAATTAATTAATAATTAACGGATCCGATTATTTTCACAACTGCGCATGCAATATTAATATTTTTCAACATGTAACGTATACTTAAACTCAAATTTGAGAAATAGTTATTTGTTTTCGATTTATCCATATAATCCACAATATCCAAATTCATTCGATACTTGCCTGATGATAGAGAAAGTTCATATTAAAACAATTATAGTTTTTAATGATTTTTTTTTTTAATTTTTGTATTTGTTGTTTTTTTTATTACAATATACATTTACATTTAAAATTTAAATTTTATTCCCTTCATTATTTTCTTAATTTTATTTAGTTTTTACTTTATCTTACATAAATTTTATCTTTTTTTTTATTTAAATAATCCATTTTTTCCATTAACCAGTGCTTAAGTATGTTTTTTTTTATTTGTTTTAAATAATTTAAACTATATTATTTAAAATTAAATATAAAATAAAATTCACTAAGCAAATTAGCTAAATTGCTATTAATAATCAAAAGGCAATAAATTTAGTATTATCAAAATGGTTAAGGGTTAATTCAAAACATTTGATATGAAATCAAAAGTGGACGGAAATACTTCAGAAATGGAAAAATTACATAAAATTATATAAAATTATAGAGTATAAATTGTTAGTTTAAAAAAATGATTACTTCAACGAATAGCTGAATTTAAATGAAATGAATGTTTTTCATTCAGAATATTTGTTTTTAAATTTTTATCAAGAATGATATTATTTTTTTTTACAACAAATTCAATTTCTGCTATACATATTTTTGTAAATTTTTTTTGTTGTTCATAAATTTTTTGTATCACTGTAAAATCTACTAAAATTTATTCTTTGCTATAAAATTTTATTATAAAGTTTTTTCTGTTTTATTTATTTTTGTATTTATTGTTGTATCGTAAAAGTTTTCTATGAACAAGTTTATTATTGTTTTAATATTTTTTTAGAGAGTAAAATGCATCCAAAAGTTTGTTGTTTTATTATAAATGTTATTAATATTGTTCATTATGGTTTTTTGCTAAGATTGACATTTGTTATTAACTAAAAAATATCTTTTAGATAGTCTTTCTGTATTTACCTTTTCATTCTTTATGAGAAGTTTTGAAAAAATTAAATAAATTAAAGGGAGAATTCAATCGAATACTTTTGCTTGGTTTAAAAATATAAAAATTTCTTTTATCGGCTTCCCTTTATATATGAATTATTTTTTTTTTAAATAAATAGTTTTACTTTTAATAAAAAGGTTTAAAATAAACAATATGTATTTTTTTAAGAGCAAGAACAAATATCGCTGGTCGACTCTGATTATCAAAAAAGCACATTTTTCGAGTTTTTTATTAACAAGTAAGAAAAATATAATCGGTATAGACCGACTATACAATACCATGAACTTCGGAAAGAGGTCGTGGGTCCAATCGTACGTGGTGTGTTCAAAATGGACTATAAAATTAGTGAGATTGTGAGATTTTTGACAGCAAATATTTAAAGTTCATATCAAATGTGGGTTACTATACAGGGACTAGGTACAAAAATGGTCCGATCCAGATCATATATAGTGAGGTCATTTATGTGTTCCTAAAACATATACAAATCAAATTGTAAGCCTATATATAGATTTAAGTGAATATCGGGAGGCTGCTCTGTATGGGGACTATGACAAAATATTGTTATACACCGTTTATTTTGGGATGATGATTTATGGATATAAGAAACTTACACGTGCTTAATTGGAATATGATAATCTGGATCTGAGGTAATTGTTAGTCAATCATATAGAGAACATTTGCATTGGGGCTAGGTCTGAACATGACACGATTGTCACCAAATACTATAGTGATCATCCAAAAGCTTATGTATCTAATTTCATCAAAAAGTATTGTTTACATGGACACACATTGCTTACATGGACACACGGACAGACGGACAGATGGATCTACATCGCTAAATCGATTCAGAACATTATTCTAAGCCGATTTATATAATAATTGGTTGATATAGTCACTTGATCTAATACTTGTTAATAGTTTGACCAGGCAGAAGGAATTGATAATGTAAAACACCACGATAATCGAAGAAAACTTAGGTGTGATCTTTTCGATCTTACTTTTTGCACGATATTCGCTGATTGTCCGTTTTCTTTTTTTTTGGATTCGTAGATATAAATCATTTCTTTTCAGAGAAAGCATTCGATTATAGATTTAAAAACTAATAGAGATTTAACGCGTTTGCAGTTGTTTTGGAGTCGATGGCATAAACCCTACCAGTCATAATTCGTAATGATGCATTTCAGTTCGTGCTGGTAGTCACAAAACATTGTTACAGATTATTATACGACGCTCTTTTACAAAACAAATTTTGTTCTCTTGGAACCAATCGAGATTTTAAGCGTTTTGCGGCCCAAAATATCTTTTCAAATGGTGTTGACTGATCCATATAAAAAAAGTCAGAAGTATCAGTAAGATCCCAAATTCTCAACTGACGATTTGATTATCTTGACGTGCTGCTGTTTTCTCTTCCAAAGAATTTCTTTATTCAACAAACTCAAACATTGTTAAAATTTCCAAATCAATTTTTAGTTTTATTTTTTTTACAAAAACAAGCGCCAGTGAAGATATCGACTTAGAATTTGGCACAGTACTATCAACTTGAAAAAAATTTTTTGGATTTCTTTGTATTGGGTTTTTTGAAGACAAAGGCCTATTCCAACAAGCCCGCAACCATTAAAGGAGAAAATTCTAAACTGCGTCAACGAAATTCAGACACATTTATGTAATATGGTCATTATAGTGCGATTTCGGGGACAATCGGATATAGAAAAGTCGCGCCGGAAATCGATTGAAAATTTCAAGTGTGTTTATATGGGGAAAATATGACTTTTTTCAGATTTTAATATTCATTTTTCCGACAAGTTGTTATATAAATCAAGATCAGTATTAAATTATCTTTTCAAAAAGCTACATAAATTCAGAATTGAATAAAAATTCGCCAAGAAATAGCAAATGCCCCAGACCACGTTTGTGCCTAAAAAAACTAGGTCATGAAATTTGATGGCATTTTTTCCAACTTTGAGAAATTGATTAAAGCCAACATTTTTTTAGTTTCTATATTTATATGTACTCAGATATGAAGTATTGGTTTATTATCACGTTGTTAACCTATTGCGCATTGAAACCGAAAATAAGAATTTTTTTTTTATAAAATTTTGAAAACACCTTTTTTAAGTTTTGAAAAATTTTCTTAAACAAAATAAAAAAAAAGGATCTGGCACTTTAGGGTTTTGTTAAATACATGTTAGAGATTAACAGTGTGCATTTTTATGTAAATCCCTATGCCAGAATTTTTTTGACAAGGATTTTATTTTTCCGGATTTAGAGACAATTGGATTTTTGTGAAATATTCAGTATATTTATTCTTTATATCAAAAATTAATCAGTTCTCTACTTTTAAATGTTATATTTTATCCTAATAGCCTAAGGTTTCGGAAAAAATAATATGACCCCATTAACCCCTTTGAAATTGGGGTCACATATGACCCCAAGCTAATACAATATAATTTATTAAAAAAAATTCAAATATTTTGCAAATACTGTTGAATTTTTTAAAGCGTTACTTAAAATATTATAACCAAATATATATGTTATCCGTTCCTAAAACTTGGAATAAATCGAACAACATTAACCCATTCCTTGCCGAGGCCAAACTTTGAATTTTGGCATTTTTAAAAAAAGTAAATACCTAAAAACAATGCATTGTTCTAGTTAACTACACGAAACACTTATTATTGGTTGGGAAATAAAATTCTGCTATATTTTGGAAAAACTTACCATTATGTGAAAACTAAATATTGCTTCAGCTATTTTAGTATTTCTGCAGAATTTTTATTATTTCCTCCAGCAAGATATATCACAATGGATAATTTTGATCCCAGGAGCAATGAAGGGTTAATTAAAAAAAAAATTAACCGAATTATGTATCTTAAATTCTAAATAGTGGTTTCATCGAGTTTCATAAAAAATTTCGTTTTCGGTAATCTTTATTTAAAAATATCTTAAAAACCAAAGCTGGCCTTGTCAAATAATGGGTTAACGTTCTCGGATTTATCCCAAATTTGAGAAACGGAAAACAAACACATATGGTTATAATATTTTAAGGAACGCTTTTACAAATTCAACAGTATTTGCAAAATATTTGAATTTTTTGAATAAATTGTCTTTTATTAACTTGGGGTCATATGTAACCCCTGCTCCAAAAGGGTTAATGGGGTCATATTATTTTTTTCCGAAACCTTTGGCTATTAAGATAAAATATAGTATTTAAAAGTAGAGAACTGATTAATTTTTGATATAAAGAATTTAGAAAGATTACATATACTGAATATTTCACAAAAATCCCATTTTTCTCGAAAACCGCAAAAATAAAATCCTTGTTAAAAAAATTCTGGCATAAGGATTTACATAAAATAGGTTAACAACGTGGTAATAAAACAATACTTCATATCTGAGTACTTGTAAGTATAGAGACCAAAAAAAAAAGATTTTGGCTTTAATCAATTTCTCAAAGTTGAAAAAAATGCCATCAAATTTCATGACCAAGTTTTTTGGGGCATTTGCTATTTCTTGGCGAGTTTTTATTCGATTTTGAAGTTTTATAGATTTCTGAAAAGATATTTTAATACGGATCTCGACTCATATAACAACCTGTCGGAGAAATAAAACTATACAATGAAATTTTCGTAAGATCTGGAAAAAAGTCATATTTCCCCATATAAACACACTTGAAATTTTAAATCGATTTGCGGCGCGAATTTTCTTTATCCGATTGTCCCCAAAATACACATTTATTAGTTTCATATATAAAGGAAACAAACTGGACCCCTTCTCTCCCCAAAATCGCATTTTCATTGTTAAGGACCACTCTAATGGTCATAGAAAATTTCTACACCAGCAAAGCTGTGTTGTCATTACTCGATATGTTGTTCCATACATAATTATATTCTGTGTACTTTATGATTCAATAAAAAAAAAAAACAATGTAAAAAACAAAATGTGTTTCCCATTTATTTAAAATCTTGCGTTTTTTTTGGGACCCCCTTTCTTATAATTTTTGCAACTCTTAAAATGGAATATGAATTCTTACAGCGCAAAACATTGTCGAGATTTTTTTGCATATTTTATGAATGTCGTACGGAGTCGGTGAAATTGATTTTATCCAAAAACTTGGTTAAGAAACACAAAACTTATTTTCCCTATTATAAATCATTTCTGAAGGCTACCAGACTACTAATATATAGTATCCGCGGTATATAAGGGGCACTTTGATGACATTAATTGTAAAAATAAGTATTTCCCAAGTTCAAACCTCAATTACTCGATAAATTAGCAATATTTTGGCGTCAAATTAAATGCGTAAAATTAATTTATAATGTTATAGTCTGGAACAAAGAATTATATTTAAATTTATTAACTAATTAAATAATACTAAAGAAGCATTCTTATTTACTGTTGGCTTCCGTTTTTTTTTTTCTAAGTGGACAATTTTTTTCTTGGGACTCATATTTTACAATTTATTGCTTTTACAAGAATTAAAAAAAAAATATTATGAATAAAATATAAACTAAGATGTCAGCAACTTTAAAAAGGAAAATATAAAATAGTAGAAAAGTTTTAAAAATAATTTTTGTGAAATTATATTATTTTCGAATAGGTAAAAATTAAAAACCATAATAATAATGATAGTCTAAAAGTCTAGCTTTACTCGTGTTTTTTTTTTTTTTTTTTTGTAAAATTTCATCTTTGCAAGTATTCCAAAATATATATATTTTTATGTAATACTATTTATATAAATATTTTTTTTTGTAATATAATTTTTTTTATTAAATTTTTTCATAAATTTTTTTTTAATATTTATTTTGTATTTGTTGTTATTACTTCAATATGAATTAAAAAAAAAAGCATTTGTATATACGTATATATTTGTTATAAATCAGATAAGAAAAAATAAGGAAGAATCTATGGATTTGTTATGAAGCTTTTTTCATTTTTTACAATTTGCAATTGATTATTTAAATTAATTTATTTATACATCTAAATTTTTGTAGACAACTACACGTACACAATTATAAATAACATAATATATTTGACTAAATGATAAATTCTTAAAACTAATTTTATTTTTAATTTATAATTATTATATTATTTTATATATAAATTGTTTTTAAGTATGATAGTGTTTCTCCAATGGAAAGTTAATACTTTTAAGAAAAAATAGCAAAATTTTGTAGTTTTGAAGATCTGATTTTTACATGTTGAAATATACGATAGCACATATAATGAATTATTGAAAGTTAAGAATAATTTATGCTTTAAAATATCGCCTAAGCTGAGATCATGGGGCTATAAATTTCTGTTATTAATGAGCGCTGTTTTATGGAACCAATTTAACTCAAATATCGTATGAAAATAAAGAATTGTGGAAATTTTTATGAAAATTGTAAATTTAATAAGAAATTACGTCTAGAAAAATTTATTCAGAAATTACTTTTTAAAGAAAAATTTAAGACTATTTGAATTTTGAAAATATTTGCCTAGGTATATAAATCATAATGATAGGTACTTTTATGAATATGTATTTTTTTTAGGAAATTGCACTTAAAAATGTAATTTTTCTTAGAAAGGTAATATTTTTAATTCTTACAGCTCAAAGGATTTTTGTTAATTTTTAAGAATTTTTTGGAAATCCGTACGGTGTCGTTGAAATCGATTTTACGCAAAACATTTAATTCGGCTATGCTGAATTTTTGAAACCCTCTACCTTGGTTTTGCAATAACATTAATATCTGGACTTATTTCACTATTTATAATAAATGTTAACAAACTATTTCAAAAAGTAAAAAACTAATAAACCTTATAAACTAAATTGTTACAACAAGCACACTGAATATTTAGCTTTATTTAGAGTTGTATCCACATTTCAGGAAATATCTTAGCACAATGACAGATTTACCCCATTTTAAGCATCAACTTGGTCGAAATAATGGCAAACATTATTATCCTAAGTTTATGAAGGTTTATTTTGCGAATGATCACGATCATTCAACAGACAGACAGACTGGCGGACAGACAAGAGGTCGGACAGACAAGAGGTCGGACAGGCGGACATAGCTTTAACGACTCGAGTTCTAAATAAATTTTTCTGCACAGGGGTGTGGTTGTAAAATATATCTTTTTTTCACTCTAACCTATTTACTCTAAACTAGATAAATCATTGTAGAGTACCAACCTACTAATAAAAATTATTGGCGGTAAAAATTATAACATAAGAGGCATATTGTTAATCTAAATTTAAAAATTTATTATTTCGCAAGTTGAAACCTCAATCATTTGAGAAATAGACAATATATAACAACGGCCCTTTTTGACCGTACTGCGAAAACATTAAAGCAAGATTCTTCATTGTGAGTTACTATGATGTTAAGCGTTTTAAGACTTTAGCTACAATAGAACTCCAAATATATGATGATAAAGATTCACTTTCTTCTTAATGATATTTTGATATTTCCCTTCTAGATAGACCGTTAGGCGCTGAGAAATTTCAATAAGATCGATCCAAAACTTACACACTGTGCCAATTACTTGAATTTCTCCAAAGAATTTTTTTAACACGATTCGGTAGGACTTTCGTGAAGATGACGAATTGTATGTCCAACATAATATAATGGAGCACATTTTATTTGTATTGTTATAAGAATCTTCCAAACAGAGGACGACGAGTTTTTATAGATTACCCTCTAAAAGCTCTTGTTGCAAATAAAGACTGCGACATACTCTTTATTGAATTTTGCGAAGTTGCATGTTGAGCAGAACGGTAAAAATTTGGAACATCTGTGCTAGGACTTAATTTTATACAGCTTATCTAGAATCTTTTGCAATTAAAATAATAACTAAATGTGAATAGAAACTGAAGTTATGATCATTCAACATATGTCTACATTATTTTGAAGGTTATTTCATAATCTTTTTCCAAGTCTGGTTAAATCTGGCTATTGTTTACTTCAGCAATGATCTAATGACTACGATATATGCTGATGATACTATAATTTAAGTCCCACCTCCAATGTTGTAGAGAGACAACTTGATATTATTCAGAATTGGCAAAATAAGTGGAAGATAAAGCTTAATCGACCCATGTAACATATGCTATTAAAAAAGGTGACTCTCCTCCTGCTTCTTTAAATAACATCGTAAAGTATCTGGCCTTACATATAGATATACATACGTTTAACATGCAAATGTCATATGGTGTCAAAAAGAAAATAACTTGATAACAATAACTTAATAACTTCTCCCAATTAAATTGAGATAGTAAATTAATGTTATATAAATCTGTTCATCTGCTGGGAACGGTTTGTTATCCAATGTCGATATTTTACAGAAATATCAGTCAAACAAGCTATACCTTGGTTTGTCAGAAATTATAATATTCACAACGGTCTTAATTTTCCTAAAATAAAAGATGATATCAAATTACCTGAATAGACTTAGTAATTACCCAAACGTACTGGTAATAATATAAATAGATAACAGTGACTTAAAAAAACTGCTTATATTACATCTCCTATTCTGAAAATAAATTAGCTCAGTATTCAATAGCGCTAACGTTTCGAAATTAGTGTTTAGGTCATTCAAAAATGTGGTATAATACATATATGGGGGGTCTCATGTCAAGTGCACCAACTTTTGAAACCG
The DNA here is from genome assembly GCA_963682025.1 of Cordilura impudica. Classification (NCBI taxonomy): domain Eukaryota; kingdom Metazoa; phylum Arthropoda; class Insecta; order Diptera; family Scathophagidae; genus Cordilura; species Cordilura impudica. Next base: position 83,528,407 of record OY821517.1, read on the forward strand.
ATGTCTTCCTATTGGATAGTAGTTTAGACACAATTTTTCAATAAGATCGATCCAGATCTCTCTGAGTTAGAGGGGATCTTTGACATTTTGGCCAAACAGGTGTTTTTTCTCATCCATGTAACTTATTACCTATTGTTCTTAGAAAATTTTCTCCCAATGAGTTTAGATAGCTATTTCTTCAATATTTCGGAAAAAAATACTTAAAAAAAAAAAAAAAATTTAGACTTTTTTTTGCTAAATTAAAGCATTTTTTGCCATTTTTTATTATTTTTTTTTTTCATAAGAAAGCTTAGGATTTTTCCTTTAAGAGCTTTTTGGTCGCTTAGTGGGATGGGAGTGGGATATCTATCAAAATAAATGTTTTGTAACTCAACGGTTTTTCAATTTTTCACAAATGCACTATTTTGAATTTTTTCCTATTTGTGTGTAAAACCTTACAAATAAAACTTATACTGAGAAACTAGACAAACTAAACTTTCCGAAGGTATGTAACATACCTTCATAACATAACAGAAGAGAATGGTTATCTGTAACCTGAAAGAGTTATTTGCAACATTTCAATCTGAACACGAGGATGTTAGGATGTTCACGAAATTAACCCAAATTTACCATGAAAATGTTAAACTGATGTTGAAGGAAATCAACTTAAAGTATTTAACAGATGATTCGGCAGAAGATTTACACGATTACCGCGATTGCCTTAAATTGACTATGTGTCCTAATGCAACAACTTCTTGCCACTTAGGTGAATGTACCAATTGCCCGAAAACCACATTCATCAAAGAAAATTTAATCAACTCTTTAGATCGAGAATATATAGAGGAGGTCAAATTTGATTCTTGGATTCAGACTGACAGATGCACATTGAAAACAATCATTTTAAATGCGGATGATTTTGTGGAAGAAATGTGTACAGGATTGCTAAACTTGAGAAACCATGACTTTTTAGTCAAAGAGCAATGGTCATTCTTCTAGGATTTGAAGACACATTTGAAGTCTGGTGAATTCGTTATTTTATATGATTTCGCAGAAAACTATAAATATGTTCTTCAGGATGCCATACAAGCATTCCACTTCAATAACGACCAAGCAACTATATTCACAGTAGTTATTTAATACATGAAAGATGAAAAACTGGAACACAAAAGTATGGCAATCATATCCGACGATTTAAAACATGATACCGTTGCAGTTTATGAGTACCAGAAGAGAATACTAAAATTTCTAAAATCTAAATTTACAGTAAAGAAGGTATACTACGTTTCGGACGGAGCTCGTCAACATTTTAAAAACAGAAGTAGCTTGGCAAATCTTATGGCCCATGAAAAAGATTTTGGAATGCCAGCTGAGTGGCATTTTCATCCTACTGCTCATGGTAAAGGAGCATGTGATGGTATTGGAGCAAACCTTAAAAGAAATGCAGCTAAGTATAGCCTCCAGTGCTCTCATCAAGATCGCATTTTAGATGCGACTGCTTTATTCCATCGGGCAAAGAGTTATTGTAAAGAAACTAAAATAGTTTTTAGTAGCATAGAGGATCATCAGAAACATTGAAAACACTGAAGAGCAGATTCGATGCTGCGGTAACAATCGATGGCACCGCTCAATACCATGCTTTTATACCGCTTGTCGATGGAAGACTCAAGTTGAAAAAGTTTTCTGCCTCTATTCAATGCGATTTCTTTCCAAAGACAACAAATAAACCAGCAGCGAAATCAACAGCTCAACCTAGTAACGCCAAGAAAGGATTGACAAAAAAACGCAGTAAATAAAGGCGACAAAAAAGCTGGATGAAAGACTGGGTATTTAAAAATTTACAAGACTTAAATACTTCATCAGCTACAATAAATTAAGTATAAAAATAGTTATGATATAAATGGATCTAATGCAATTAAGATTAAATAAATAATAAATAATAAAATAATAAATTATTTATCTTTTTATTTTTAATATTATTATTATACATTAATTTAATTATTATTAAAAATAAATAAAAAATAATAATTTTTCAACATTTCTATAGAAAAAAAGCGATTTTTTTCCTGAGGTTAACATATTCTGGGTATTACAGTATCGAGGGTATATAATTTTAGTTAGGTATGTTATATACCTTCGGATAGTTTAGTTTGTCTAGTTTCTCAGTATAAGTTTTATTTGTAAGGTTTTAGACACAAATAGGAAAAAATTCAAAATAGTGCATTTGTGAAAAATTGAAAAACCGTTGTCTTGAGTTACAAAACATTTATTTTGATAGATATCCCACTCCCATCCCACTAAGCGACCAAAAAGCTCTTAAAGGAAAAATCCTAAGCTTTCTTATGAAAAAAAAATGCCCTTTTTGAAAAAAGGCAAAAAATGCTTTAATTTAGCAAAAAAAAAGTCTAAAAATTTTTTTTTTAAGTATTTTTTTTCCGAAATATTGAAGAAATAGCTATCTAAACTCTTTGGAGAAAATTTTCTAAGAACAATAGGTAATAAATTACATGGATGAGAAAAAACACCTTTTCCAATGTTTCAATTTTTTTAATTAAATTAAAAATCTACGATTTTTTGTCTACCTTTTTTAACTTTTTTTTTTTAAATTAACCAACACTCAGGGGATGCCCCCTACATATGCAGTGCATTGTGTTGATTTCAAGAAAATAGGTTATGGGAAGGAGGAGAGAGGGAGTAGTGTTTGTGGATATTTGACTCTGCTGTTAGTTTATTCCACATACGGCTAGTTCGACTGATAAACGAATTCTCTCTGTAATGCATTGTGCGGTCAACTGGACAATAGACTACAAGCCGATGTGATCTACTAGAGAAGTGGGTAGAGCGAACCGAAACTGGGGCACTTGGAATAAGTTCGCTAATCTCAGAAGAACATTTCCCATGGAAATATCTATAGAAAAGTGCTACACAGCCCACATTCCGACGATGTTTCAATGAATCAATAGAGTTGGATACCCTACTGTCATTGATGAGTGCCAACGCCCTCCTTTGCACATGATCCAGTAGCTCCAAAATAGACTTTGAAACTCCTGCCCATATATGGGAGTTGTATTCCATTTTTAGTCGGATGTAAGTGGTATAGATTTTAAGGAGATCAGAAGGAGTGAAGAAATTTTTACACCATTTTAGAAAACCAAGACACTTGAATGCTTCTTTCGACACTTGAAAAACATGCTCGTTCCAACGAACAACACATTGAATTCTCATGCCGAGAACATCAAGAGTATGCGATTCCTCAACCACCTATTCCTATACCACCCATATATACAGATGACATTATTGATTCCATGGCCCTATGGGTCAACATACAACATTGTGTCTTCAGCGCATTAAAATCAACCCTTTTCGCTTTACTCCACTCGGAGATCGTTAACAGGTCTTGATTGAGTGTGTCATTCATTGTCCGCCTTTTGCCGCCAACCACCAAGAGGCTTGGCCTACAATTAAAGGAAAATGAATGACAAATGCTGTTGTCATCTGCGAAAGAGTATATAGAGTTAAAAGTTTGCCCAAGAAGGTCGTTCAGAAAAATAAGGAAAAGAGAAGGATAAAGAATGGAACCTGAATTAAGCTGAAACACATTAGATGAGACCCCATCAATAACAACACGTATTGTTCGGTCTCTGAGAAAACTCGATGTAAATCGAGAGACGTCATAACCGACCCCAAATGCAATAAGCTTTGATATCAATGCACCGTGCCACACACGATCGAATGCCTCGGAAATATCCAGAGCAACCACTTTACTTTCGCCAAAATTGCGAATGGATAGACTCCAGCGCTCAGAAAGTAGAGCTAACAGGTGTACCGTGGAACGATTTCTACGGAAGCCATCCTGTAATTTGTTGTTGCATTTTTAATATACAAAAACAACAATATATTAAAAATAATAAATAAATAAATTAATAAAAATAAATTTTAAATTTTTTAAAAGAAATGTATCAAAAACATTTCTATTTTCAAGAGATATGATTTAAATCGTGAATCTGAAATTAATAATAAAAAGAAGTGCAATACACACCGCAAGCATTTCGTTGAGCGGACGAAGTGTGTGAAGAGTGGGAAAAAATATACACACATCATTCTGTATCTGTATTTCAGAACATTTCAGAAAGTCGATTATGGATCCCCATTACCCTCTACATCGCAAGCCGCAACAACATCAACAAGTGCCGAAAGTGACAGAAATTTGAGGCATTTGAGACATATGTATACCTACACACGATGTTTTTTTTTTTAATTGTGGTATGCCTTGTAAATTGAGTGGTCTCAATCTACCAACAAAGCAGAATATTTTAAGACATTATTTTTACTTGGCCGAGCGTGCTAAAAACCAAAGTAAAATGTTTTCATATAAAACATTTATTCACAATGTGAAAGACAAATTGGTTGAAATTTGGAATAAACTTGATGCTGGAATTACAGAAAAATGGAATTTTTTGAAAAAATTTAATATTTTGGTTGATGAATATCAAACCGAAAATAAACACAAAAGGCAAGAGCCATCATTCGTAGAATTTGTACAATCCACAAAATAAATATTTTATATTGGAAAATGTAAATGCGACTTGAAGGCAGCTCTATGCTTATGTGGATTGATTTCAGAACACTTGAAAGAGTTCATGAAGAATCAACATAATGAAAGAAAATCTACGATACCGGAACACGTGACAGAAATTGTTGAGCAAAATCAACGTCTACAATAATACAAACAGGTACCGACAGCCAGGCTGAAACATACGATCCAGAAGTGGTAGTGAATTTGTATGATGAACCATCAGTACATGCCCAAAATCTTTCTCCAACCAAACGAGGATCATATACTGCTTTGGATTTTGCAATGATGTGTGACAGATTTGGTGTACCGGAAAGAGTGGCATTAGCATTGGCAAAATCAGTTATGAAAGACATGGGCGTCAGAGATGATCAAGGCAATTTCGTCATTATGGGTAAATCTAAAGTTCGTAGAGAAAAAGCCAAATGTAGACAAGAAGTGCTTCGTAAGCGGTATGATTCTTCCAGTTGAATTGCATTTTCATTCGACGACAGAAAAAATGATTCTCTCACAATGGAAAAAATCGATGAAAAACTTCATCCACGGATGGTGAAAGAGCCTCATTTAGCTGTTTTAAAAGAACCACATTCCCACGCTACACAAAATTGGAACAGGGAAAATGCTGAAACAAAAGTAGTCAGTTTGAAAGAATTTTTCGTCAATATAGGAACATCTCTGGATTCTTTGATTGGCATATGCATATGTCCATCAAAGACTATTCCAAATTGAGTGAAAGAGACTACTGCTGGTTTGTGTGCCTCCTCCACTTTAACGAGCTTCCGTTTCGACATTTGTTTGACACTTTGGAAAAATCATTCACCGCTGGACCACGAACAACAACTGGAAAGTTAAGCAAACAAATTGAAACTTGTGTAAATCTTCCGATATGCTATAAAATTACTTATTTATTTCCTTTGTAATAATTTTTCACAGCTATTATGTTTCAATACGAAATGCTAAAATTGTATTTCATTATTCTAATTTTCAATTTTCAAGCGGTAAACGATTTTGAGGTGATCGCACTGGAAAATATACCTGATTTAGGTGCTGTTGAATTAACTACCAACGCAAGGTACTTGTACAAAATGGCACTTGCAATTTCTTCTGGTGTGGTTTCGGCGGATTTGACTAACACTAAGCCAGGGTCAATTGCACATTCCCGCTGGCTTACCAAGGCCAGTAGATTATTACGGTTTTATGTAACAACCAAAAAACCATCTAAAAGTTTAAAAATTCCGGCAAACTATATAATCAAAGTGTATACTCCAATGTATTTTAATATTAAGTTTTACAACTCTGTGGTAGTCTATTATATTATAAATTCATACGTTGGACTCAATACATTGATTTGAATATGCGATAAATTGTGAATAATGTTGTCAAAGAAAACGCGTACTACGATTACTCGGAAAATATTTTAATAGCAATGTTGCTCGATAATGAAAAAAATGGCTATAAAAAAATTTAAACTAACGCAACCATAAGAAAGATCCGTTGGAAAGACGTCGAAAATACCACAGACTTGATAGCAAGACTTTCAAAAATAATTAATTTCAATTATTTTCTAAAATAACTCGTCTTTCCAATCCTTGTATTACTTGTATTACTGAAAACAATTAAGTTTTTTTCATTTACATTTCATATGTTTCTATTTCTTAAGTTGTATTTTGGTTAAAATAATAAAGAAAATTAAGAAAATATATATTTGTTCATTCAAAGAGTAATTTTTTGACTTAAATTGAATGAAATCGATATAGGTCGTATATGGGTACTCCACTCAGCGCTGGGCTATTTTAAATATGGGAAAGTCAAAGATTCGTCGATTTGTGCAATAATTTCGTAAATTTCCTCAAAAAAGTTGTTAATAATAACAAGTAAGAAAATTATAGTCGGTCTAGACCGACTATACGATACCCTATACAATGCGTTTAGAGACCCTATCTCCCAGGCCCACCTAACTGGATATAGAAAATAAGCATAAACCAAATTTGAGTGGGATTTTTATTAATTTTTTCAGCTGCAGATATGAAAAAGTTCATATCGGATGCTATATCTATATAGGGACTAGGCCCAAAATTGGACCGATCCTGACCATCTTTGGTAAAGTCTCTTGTATTTTTCAATAATATATACAAACAAAATTTGAGAAGAATCAGTGCAATATTTTTGTTTTTTAATAGATTTAAGTGAAGATCGGGAAGCAGCTCTATATGGGGCCTATGACTAAGAGTTGTCCAATAGGGATCATTTTTGGACTACTGATTAATGGATGTAATATATACATACAAACCCAATTTGACTAAGATTTGTATGATAATTTGGATCTTATGGCAATATATGCTGATTTCATAGTGGTCATTTGTATGGGGGCTAGGTCTGAACATGGACCGATTCTCACCAATTTCAACAGCGTTCATCCCATGGCCGACAAAAGATTAAATACCAAATTTTATCAAAATATATTCATATTTGCGACCTGCAGTTTGAGTACAAGCTTTACATGGACACACAGACGGACGGACGGACGGACGGACATCGTTAAATCGAATCAGATAGCGATTCTGATTCGATCGGTATAATTAACGATGAGTGTAGGTCAAATATTTTTGGTTGTTACAAACAGCAGCACAAAGTCATTATACCCATACCCATTGTGGTATAGGGTATAAAAATAGATGTGAAAAATGGATTTCCCGACCCAAAAAATCCCCGGTATACACATTTTCAATAATTTTTTTACATTTGAAATGGACTAAATAGGTCGATTTTTGAGTATTATGGAAAATATCATGAAAATATCTTCATCGAAATTTTGGCAGATTCGGCCCCTTACAATTTAACCCACCCTAATATACATTAAGCTCAATGGACTTAGCCTCATTTTTTTAAATACGATATGCTTATTATTTTATTGCAAATAGATGGAAAATAAATTTGAAATAAAATCGGGCTATTATTAAAAAAATTTCAAAACGAAATTTATTCTCAACCTCCAATAAATTAATAGTGTTTCTATACCCAGCAAGAAAAAAAGCTGTGTTTCAGTAGTGTTAGACTAAAAGTGTCACTATGATCTTGATCTTTTGTGCACCCAAGATTTATCGTAAGGCTTGAGGTTCTTTAAAAAGCTTATTATTTTGTTAATATATATTCACAATGCATCTGTGGTCTCTGTATCTTGTTCGCAGAAAATACATGCATCCGTACTTGTAAGTAACTCTAAGTTTCAGTGTGCAGTTAGATATTCCATCAAGGTGCTTCTTATCGAATTAATTTACTCGTTGAGAGTATTCACTCAAGTTGACCGTAACAATAAATCCAGTGGGCAACAAATTGCGATTCCCTTCGGGCCCTAAATTTTAAGTATGTAGAATTGGTATATGGCCAGTTATAAAACGCCGGGCTCCTAAGTTGTATAGGTAGCCAGCTGTCTCCTCGTATTTCTACTAAACCGAAATCCATCAGAAAGTAATTCAGAAATTTAATGAAATCACATCGACGGATACTAACGCCCTAAGAGCTGCCTGACTAACCTATAGTATGTAAATAGTTATAAAAAATTTAATCAGAATGAAAATTCTCTCATCTCTTGTAATACGAGGGCGGCCCGAAAACAAGCCGACCTAACGTATAGATGGCGGCAGCAGTTTGACAAAAAAATTCCTTTGGTTTCAATGCGCCACGCTGTTTAGTAAACGATCTCAGTGAATTTCTAAACATGGAAAAATTGTTAACCGTCCAACTAATATTAAAGACGAACTAGATTCTACTCGGGGCAATCTGCTCCCTCTTTTACAACTATAACAGTTTGGGCGTCACGGTTTAAGCGAAGCCGTACGTGCTACCAATATTAACACTATAGAGGTTGACCAAATGAAGTGGCCACTCCAGAAACGGTTAAGAAAATCCACAAAATGTATTGGATGATCGTCGGCTGAAGGTGCGTGAGCTAGCTGAAATGATAGGCATTTCAAAGACCAAAAATGTGTCCCCAAGATGGATGCCACATATGCTCTAAATTGAACAAAAACAGCGTTCTGATGATGTTTCAATAGAGTATTTGGCGATGTTTTACCGCAATATGGCCGATTCGTCCATTCGTACCCATTAATGTGAATGGGAATGCGCATGGGTAAATTTTTATTGACTATCTTGAAAAAGGAAAAACAACTTATTGCAGGGGGGGGGGGGTATCGAAGCTATTGAACAGGGTATCGAAACTATTGAATATCGCTGGAAAAGGGTATTGAGCTAATAGGAGATTATGTTGAGAAATAACGAAAAATTTTCCCAAATTTGTTGTATTTTCTATGTCAAGTCGGGTTGTTGTGGATTGCCCCCGTATGTTGCCTTGATTTTAGGAGTGAGATAAAAAAATTCTACCATGAGTTTTTCTTGTATTTGAGGGTATTGAATTTTGTACAAAGAAATTGAAAAATTAAAACTTACAAATCTGAACATTTACTCTACGCCCCGTTATAGAAAAAGATCTCAGTTATTAACCGTTTGATAAAGTTTTCATTAACATTGGATTTTGCTTTAAAGATCTTATTTTAGAACTGTTTCTTTAAAAGTAATAACAATAAAAATCTATGAGATTGGCTCATCTTTTCGCTGGGTATCGAAACATATATGTACATATATTAGTTTATTTCCCGCTGTTAATGCTGTTGATAACTTGCAAACGTAACGCTAACGTAATTTTTTTTACTTAAATGTGTAAAAAACATATTTCTGTGTTTTTTATTTTTCATTAAATAATAGTTCTTGACAAAAAAAAAAAAAAAAAAAATTGAGTAACATATGTTTTTTTATATACATATGTCCTCAAATATTTGTCTACACATTTAATGTTGTAAAGTATAAATAATACTTGTGTTACATAAATTTCGAAAAAAAAATAATTTATTTTAACCAATTTAACTAAAAACATATTTCTTTTTTTTCTGGTTATAAAACATGTGCAAGATATACAAAATTATAATTATTAAATATAAGAAGAATTAATAAAATATGATATGATAAATTTGATTTCAACTACAAGAAATAGTTATTTTTCTTCTCTAATCAGCACTAGCATTTTTGTATGATTTAAATATTATGTACTTAAATGATAAATTAAAATGATATCACCCAAAAAAGGAAATGTTTTTCTTTTGGTTTTTTAAAACTACAACATAAATTTTTACATTTGTTGCTGTTACTTTTTTTTTGTAAAATTTCAAAGGAACATAATTACAAATGAGGATATCTTTTGTTTATTTATTAGAGTTATAAATATTCTTTTTTATTTTTCAAATTGCATCTTCGAGAAATGCAGATCGTTATATGGATCTATTGATCTATTTTATAAGTATTACAAATATTAAGATTTGCTTTCAAACACTAATAAATAGAGAATGCTTGAAATAGTATTCTAATCGATATTCCTCGAAAACTCAAAGTTAATATGAATAGATGAAATCCTAATTTGTAATTTTCTTTAATTCTAAGTATGTTAGTGAAAAATTTTAAGTACAAATAATGTTAATTTCTCTTCTGACATTTGATTGTTAATTAGATGATAATTCTATACAGATTTTACAATTTATTAGATTTATGTGGATAGTATGTACTTATGTGTGTATATTTATTTTTGGTTTGTTGGGGGGGAGGTGTTGGCTGAGATAGTTTTAATGAGAATGTAAATTCCTTTCTACCCATTTATATAGGGATGCCTGAGATCTGGCTACCCATTCGACATTGGAAGCTACACTACTTAATGTCATATTTAAAACATCCATGCCAGGACCTCGCCCAAAACGATGTACCAGTGATTTAAGCTTGAAATGAAAAAGTAAATCATTAATTCAGTAAATTTAAAAATAATTAAGAAAATCATAGTCGGTTTAGACCGACTGACCGATATCCTGTAGCATGAGTTTAGGAAAAGGATCTTAGGTCCAACTAATTGACTAGAAATTAAGTGCAACACAATTTTGAGTGCCATTGTTAGGAATTTGCTGCCTACAGAAATTAACAAATTCATATCGGATGCCATTTTTATATGGGGACTAGCTTGAAAAATGGACCGATAATGCCCATATTTATAATGGCCATATTTTAAAAGATATACAAATAAACCAAAGTTTAGAAAAATGCTACGCAATATTTGTGTTTTTCATTAGATTTAAGTGTTGATCGGAACTCAGCTTTATATGGGGGCTATGACTGAGAATGGTTCTACAGATTTTATTTGTAGACTTCTGAGTAATGGTTACGCTGTGGAATATTTTCGGGGTCATTGTCTGGGGTGAGAAATTCCAATTATGATATACGTCAGAGTGATAATGAAGATAAAGACATCAATACTAGGGAATGTCCCCTATTAATGCGGTGCACTGTGTTGATACAGGAAAATATGTTATGTGTAGAAAGGAAGAGAGAGTAATATTTGTGGATTCTTAAATTTATCTATGTTGTTAGAGGGAAGTTTCTCCCACATAAGGCTTGTGCGGCTAATGTTATAATTTTCGCAGTAATGCGATTATCTCAGCAGAATACTTCCCATTGTAATATTTATAATACAGTGAACACAACCAACATTTCGACGATGCTCCAATGTGGCAATATAGTTGGTTACCCTACTGTCATTGATAAGTACCAACGCCCTCCATTGAACACGGCTTTAAAATAGACTGTGTAGCCCCTGCCCATATGTGGCAGCTGGCTTCCATTTTTGGTTGGCCATTTTGGCCGATTTAGGAAAGCTGGACACTTGAAAGATTCTTTCGACATTTGAAATGTGAAAATGTGTTTATTCCAATGGACATCACACTGAATTTTCATGCCCAGAACATCAAGAGCGTCTGATTCGTCAATATCTTTACCTACCATGGATACTCCATGGGTCAAAAAACAACGTTGGGTCTTACGAGCATTAAAATTGACCCTGTTGACTCAGAGATTGTCAAAAGGTCTTGATTAAGTGTTTCATTCATATATTGCCTCATGCCCCCAATCTCCCTAAGGCTTGGACTTTTATCGAATGAATATGAATGACAAAAGCCAAGTGCGGCCAGTGGTTGCTGGCTTTCTGGCAAGAAAAATTTAATGGAATATTCTTCTCTTGCCTGTTTGCGTAGGAAAGCAGTATTTGTATTTTTATTCATATGCCAAATACTGAACGCTTCTTCTCTGGATCTGACTGTATTTTTGCACGTCTGGTTAAGCCAACACTTATGCTTTGGTTGACCCGAAATTAATTTTATGGGAATAAATGTTTTCATTCCAAGCAAAACCACATTTTTACCATTTTCGCTGTGGCATCGATATTATCCTATTAAAATGCCAATAAAAATCGTTGGGTTCAGCCCAATATTAATAAGAATTATAATTATTATAATTACATTAGGAAAAAATTTAAAATTTCTTTAAAAAAATTTGGTCTGAGAATGCCAAACCCTATGGGGGATTTACTATACTGACTTAGTACTTTCATCCTGACTTCGAATTTCTCACTCCTCTAGTATGGCTGTTGCACTGTGCTATAATAAACACACATATACCAAATTTGACCGAGATCTATATGATAATTTGTATCTTGGGGCATTTTAAGTCAATCTCATAGGTCTCATTTGTATGGGTACTAGGTCTGAAAATGACTAGAAAATGATTCTGAGTCGATCGGGTATTACAAACATCATCCCAAACTCATTATACTCTAACCAGAGACCGGTATGGGTTATAAAAATAATTTAACTTACCTCATCATAATCAAACTTGGTAGCACCATATTGTGTGATGGCTGATATAACTTTTGCAAAAGCTATTGTTCCCTGACCCATACGCAATTCGAGCTCAAACCATTTGGCTTGTAAGAATCGACAAGCCATTGCTCCTCCTGTTGGTGTGCCGGCTATCGCCTGCAGAACTTGTACCACTTCAGTTGTGGGCAACATTGTTACATGCGACAACAATCGATTTTGTAGCCAGGCATCTTTTGTACGTCCCAATGCTCTTAGCAATTGCATGCGTTCGACATAACTTTCTGATGTACGCTGAAGCGTTACAAAACGTTCCCAACAATGTTGCCAATAGATATATTCTCCTGATAGTATCGAACCGGTATAAACAACCTATATAAAGTGAGTGTGAAGATAATGATGTCATATTAATGCAAGTTGAGAAATAGTACCAAATAATTATTGTTTCATTTTGTTGTACCTCTCTTAAATTTGGTGTAATAGCTGTTCCATTGTAGTAGAGAAATTGGTTTAACATATTTTTGGATTTAGTTATACTATCAATATCCTCCCATAGCACGGAGGCCAATAATACTTCTGGGCGCAATAATCTAGAAGAACAGAAAATAGTTTATCGAAATTGTTGTTGTTATAAGTAATGTGCACTGTGAAATAAACTAAAGGCCAATTTACACTATCACACTTTCACCTGTAAAAAAGTCGAGTATTATGAAAAAATCGTATCGTAAAAAGATTATGTTAAGAAATTGACAGTCTGTATGATTTTATTTTCAAAGTCCGATGGTTTCTTTTTCATTCTTAGATAATTTCTAAAAACTTGTCATTTTCATCGGATCAGGGGCCAAATCACCGCATTCGTTATCGAAATTTTTCGATCGAAATCATTTTTTTATTTTCTAAAATAAAATGTTAGGAATAATTTTTATTTGTGTAAGTTGAAGAATTATGGCCTCTGGTTAAGAAGAAAAGTGAATCGTGGTCGAGCGTTTGTCCGTTTTCTTCAAATAATAAACCAAAATATGGAATTTCGATTGATTTTACTCGATATCGAATGCGGTGATTTGGCCCCAGAGTTGGTTTCTTAGTAATATTAAAAAAAAAGGCAAACAAAAACAAAGAATGTTGAAATAAAATATAAATTGCTTGTTATTCTATACAGCTGTTTTCATAAGACTTGAATGTGATGGTCTATGTATGCAGAAATAATGTCGGTACGACTTTATGTCGAAAAATCATAAGACAGAGTCGTATCACGTAAATGGGCCTTAATTTAGACTTTTATATAATTTAAATTTAAAATTTAAATTTTTAGAAGGACCTCTTGCAATTCATTCTTTTCACATAATTTAGGCACGCTGAACACAGATCTAAAATTTTAAAGTCGCACGTCGTGATATTTCTATTTTCAGGGTTTTATTGCACAACCTGTTTTTAAGCCGTTTTGCTTATATATAATCTGGATCTTAAGATAATTTTAGTCAGTTTGGTAGAGGTTACTAGTATGGGGGCTAGCTCTGAACATACACCGCTATTCACAAATTTCAATAGCGATAGTCCTATAACCGATAAAAGCGTATATAGCAAATTTGATCAATATGTATTTAAATTTGTGACCTGTAGTTTGATTGCAAGGTTTACATTAAAGACTTGCAATTGTTGAACTATACAACATGCGACATATGTCACATCATGCAAGTGTTAATTCATGCTATGCCGTTCATACATGTTTGACAATGACATATATAGACACTGTCGAATAAATTCAAATCAAATCTATGCATAGTTTTTACAGTAATTTTGCACACATGAACATGGAAAAATAACATGTCAACACATGCGACACATGCGACATTTCTTTACTGTCCGTCTGTGTGTCCATGTAAATCTTATAATCAAACTACAGGTCGCAAATACGAATATATTTTAGTGAAATTTGGTATATAAGCTTTTGTCGGCCATATGATGAACGCTATTGAAACTGGTGAAATTCGGTCTATGTTCAGACGTAGTCCCCATCCAAATGACCCCTATCAAATCGACTTAAATTGCCACAAGATCCAAATTATCATATAGATCTCGGTCAAATTGGGTTTGTGTGTGTTTATTACATCCATTTATCAGTTTTCTAAAAATAAAGCCCATATGGCAATTCTTTGTCATAGCCCCATATAAAGCTGCTTCCCGATTTTCATTTAAATCTAGCAATATACAAAAATGTTGCACATTTTTTTTGCAAATTTCGTTTGTATATATTTTTTCAAATTATATGTGACTTTATGAATTCAAATGATGAATAAAGCAGAAAAATAACCGTAAACATTTTATTGGAAAAAATTTAATAATAATTTTTTGTTAATTGTCATTAGTTGGATTTAAAAATGTTTTGTTTGTTTTACTTATATAGATTATAAAAATAAAGTTTGATTTCGAAATAAAAGTTTTTTTTCAATTTGAACATTTTTTAATCAATTATTTATTTGATTTGATTTAGGATCTTTATTTAAAAAATAATAAAGAATGTTCAATATTTTCATACGAGGCTGTGAAAAACGTGCTGCAGAAAAAACATTAAAAGACATGGTATTGACCACAACAACGTACAACAGCTTAGCTAAGTTGCAATAACATGCTAAGACAGTATGTTTGAGTTGGCATGACATGGAATAACACCTTGTTTGAGTTGACATGACGCGTCACAGTGGCGCCCGTAGAGCAAACGAGGTTGCAAAAATCAAAATTTTCATGTGCGTCGACGAAGTTTTGAATAAACCCATGTTATAGGAAACTTTTCAACGATTTCAAATATGCTACTCTTAATAATATCACATTTTTAGTTTAGAAGATATAACCGTTCAAAGTTGACCGACTTTCGGTTTTCAAACAAAAACACACAATTTTTAGTCAATTTGTTGCGATTTCAGGTGTAATATCACGAAAAATAGGTAACGAATCGCCTTATTTTTTGTTTGTATTGATTGATGTATTTATTAAATGTATAATGATAAAAAAAAAATTAACTGTTTGCTTTGTGTTTCTCCTGGTAAATCACTATTTAAAAACTATTTGTTTTTTTTCACTATTTTTCAACTTTGACGGAAAATAAAAAAAATCTATATTTTTCTATATTTGCCATATTTGCAAAACATGTTCTTTGATTATTTCTTTACATAATTCAAAAGGTTTTATCTGCCCGTACGTGCCCGTTTGGCTTCTAGAGGTAAAAAAGTTTAAAAAGACATGGTTGCAGAAATTGTATGGCGTGCATCCCTTAAATGTTTTGACTGACAGTAGTTTGATCTAATAGTTTGAAAATTGCATTTTAAGTCGGTTGTCTACCTGTGAGCCTCTGCCAAAGTCTACTCCCAATATTTTGTTACAGACACAGGATGCACAAAAAACTACTCATTGAAATTCGCAGGTACGCACCTCACTTAAAAATTACTTTGGAGTACAAATGGTCAAGAACAATATTGACTTATGGTACCTCCAGGTAAGCACAAATCTTATTTAGACACGAGCATAATATCAAAATTGCATAATTCAGCCTAAATCCATATGTATGCAGGGAACAGGTAAATTTTTAGGCATGGTAGCATAAGCCTATATATTGCAAAATAAGCATAATGCCTGGATTAGTCTACGACTGAAAGTTGGCGCAACAAGTACTGAAACCATGGCGTTAAACAATTTAAAATTATTTGAACTGTTTAGAAGGTCAACCACACCAAAGTTTTTCACGGAAGCTGCTTTAGAAGAACTTGATAGCTTATACGGAAATATTGAGAGAAGCGAAATTATAAAAAATAATTTTTATCTGATATATGCAAATATTAAGGCAAAATGGGTGAAATCTATTCGAACCATTCAGAACTTCAACTCCAAATACGAGGACTGGCTTAATGAAGACACCATCCTGGATATATTGGCAGTAGATAAACCCACCACATCAACCAGAGGAGCAAAAGGAAGGCCAAAAAAAAAAGTATTGAGGAGTGTTCAATTTTCACAAGAAAGAGGAAACTTGCCGATGCCACCAATGACTTGACCACGAAGCATTTAACGGACGCGCTGTCTCTTAAATATACAAAGGATAGTGAAAAAGTTAGGTCGCAGATTACAAAATCTGTTGCTGATGCAAGCCCACTGCGACTAAAAAGGATTAAGGAAAGCATTCCCACGCCCACAAACGCACACATTAAAAAGTATGGTTCCGAAGAAGCCTTGGCCTTGTTTATGGACTTACAACTTTCCAAAGAAAAATAGGAGATACAACGGGCATCCATGATGCGACACGGGGCTGACGTTTTACCAGGATACAAGCATATTACGCAAGCCAAAATAAATTCACGACCACTGCATACGGAGTTTACGGAAGTCTCTGTGAAAGCCAATCTGCAGGATCTCATGGGCCATACAGCAAAACGGTTGTTGGAGAGTCTTCATGAAAATGAGGTGAAAATTCTTCCTGAGAAACTGACATTGATCAGCAAATGGGGCTGCGATGGATCATCCGGACAAAGCGTTTATAAGCAAAGGATATCTTCCGATGACGCTACAATATCGGACGGAAATATGTTTATGGCATCTGTTGTTCCTTTGCGGCTAAAATCTGATGTTTCCCTACACTGGAAAAATCCACGTCCGTCATCAGTGCATTATTGCCGACCAATAATGTTTCAGTTTGCAAGGGAATCGGCAGAACTCATAAGGACCACGGTGAAGGACATTGAAGAACAAATAAGCAAGATTAAGCCTACAAAGCTGCAAATTGGAGAAGGAAAATATATTGAATGCAATTACGAGTTCCACCTGACCATGGTTGACGGAAAAGTCGTAAACGAACTGACAGGAACAACCTCAACATTGTCATGCCCGATTTGCAAAAAGAGTCATAAGAACTTTGGTAATTTAAACGATTCTACAAACGAGGAGAATTACGAATATGGAATGTCATCATTGCACGCAAGGATAAGGTGTATGGAGTTCTTGCTAAAACTTGCGTATACCCTACCACAAGAGGAGGAAAACTTCGATGAAAATACATCAATAAAGGATAAGGAAAAGATCAGAAAGAAGCAAATACAGGATGCTTTTTTTAAACAAGTTGGACTAAAAGTAGACTGTCCCAAGCACGGATACGGTAACTCAAACGATGGAAACACTTCTAGGAGATTTTTTGAAAATGATGAGGCAGTAACTAGAATCACTGGAATTGACAATCAAATCGTGAAAAGATTGGGAACGATCTTGAATATTTTAAACTGCAAAGAAAATGTCAATTCTACAAAATATGGAGAATATGCATCGAAAACTGCATCTCTTTTAGCAGAAATGTATCCACAGAAGAAGTTGACCCCGACCGTCCATAAAATATTGGCGCATGGCAAAGATATAATTGAGTACCAGTCTTTGCCAATTGGAGAGCTTTCTGAAGAAGAACAGGAGTCTCTTAACAAATTTTATAAAAAATATAGATTGCAGAACACATTCAAAGCATCAAGGGTAAGGCAATTTGAGGACCTCTTCAACATGTTGGCAGCATCTTCCGATCCACTTATTACTTCCCTGCGGCATATGAAGTCACGAATAGAGTTAGAAAATAATTATAGTTTAGAAATGATTAGTCTTTTAGATATACCTTCTCTTACGAATTGTGATGAATATTTTACAGAAAATTGAAAAAATAAATTTAAAAAAGAAGTAATTTTTTTTTAATTTGTTGGGTAATAATTTAAAACATAAAACCCTAAAGAAAAAAAATAAAAACCATCTAAAAATGTAAAAATAATTTTTTTAGTTACCATAAAATTGATTTTTCTACAAATTTTAGGATGAACAGTTATCTATCATATGCTGTTGAAACTGTTCAATTATGTTATTCGGTTCAAAAGATATGATTTTTGCAACGAAAAAACTCAAATGGCGCCACTGTGTGACGTAGCAATGCATGAAATTTTTGCAGAAAATATTGAATTGAGCAGTAGTTTAGTTTACATGGGCACAGAGACGGACAGCTAGACAGAGGTATGGAAGGACATTGCTAAATCGGCTCGGAATAGATCTGTATAATAAAAGGTGGGTCTTGGTCAGATATTTTGATAGTTACAAGCATTAGCACAAAATCATTCTACCCTTACCAAATAGTGGTATATGGAATATTTGAGAAACATGAAAAAACTCAATTGAAAACTTTGTTGGAATTTAAAATTAATGTCAATTAAAAATTCCAACGAATTAAAAACTAACTTTTATTCCTGTTCGAAAAAAAAATAAAAAAAAATAATAATAATAAAGGTTACAGTCGCTTTTTTTTTTGCTTTTTTTCCATATTCTTACCAGTTTAAATATTAGCCGAATTTTTCAGAAGCAACCACTTTTGTGGTCAAGTGGTATCTCTACACAATTTATCAAAATAAATAATTTAATATGGAAAAATATGATCTTTGAATGCCCAGCAAAAAAAATTTCCACAGAAGTGAAAAAGATGCTATTCCAGCCATCCGGACATGGTGAAAAATTGAATCAAATACAATGAATTTAACTAGGGTTGTCATAGGTCGGAAGTTGTGTTTTATGGATCCTGGGAAGTTTAAATCTAAGTAGTGCTTGTGAATTAATGAAAAACTGATTTTTTGATATTCTTTTTCATAAGTAAAAATATGTTGAGTTTAACAAACGATAGGGATAAGCCATAAATTCTTAATAGCTTGAAAATATTCACATACCGCTATATTGGAAGCAATGCAATGATTCTAAAAATATTTTTATAATGCCCATTTTTTAATAAAATAAAATTTATATTATTTAAAAAAATGCTTTTTCGATGATACACTCATACAACTTTTACATAAACAGTTTGCGATATAATCCAAATTTTAAATGAAATGAATTAATGAATATAAGATTTGTATTAATTGGAGGCTGTAACTTGTTTGTAAAAAGAGCCATAGTTAGGAGTAGCTTATCCTAAAACTTATTATGTATTTTATTAACACTTACCTTGCTGCCTCATCACCTTCATCATTCCAACCGATTTTCTCTATCACCGTAGACAATTTCATTTTAATAAACTCAGAAAGCATTAGGAAACATTCGGAATATTTTAAAATGCGACGCCATTTTTCTAAATGTCTCAAAGCTAAAGCCATGGGACCCCAATTAGTTTCACTAGGCAAATAATGTATCATATTCATAGTAATTTCACATGGCAGCAAATTAGCATGGCAGAGTGTAAACGCATCGGATAAAAGGCCCAAACGATCCTAGATAAATGTAAAAAAAAGGCCAACATAAATAACATGAAAAAGTTGTAATATAAAGAACTTACTTCGCCAGAAAATTTATCGGGATCATTGTTTAAATCTTCAATGATATTAGCCCAGTTGTCATCGTTGTATAAAACACGATAATAGCCCGACTGACGGGCATTCACTTTGATCCATTTCACATTTTCGGGAATATTGAAATTTACTGAAATTATTTTTATTTTATTATTTAGATTTAATAAAACTATCATCATCATTTACCATCTATATTTTGCATCCACAAAGTTTCGGTATGATTATTTATGTCGGTTATAAATGTTACGGGGAAAATCCATTTCATTTGTTGTGGTGGTTTTTGTTTCGCAGCTGTTGTTGGAGCTACTGTTGTAGTAGTTGTGCTGGTCGTTGATGTAGTTTCTGATGAATTTACTGTTGTCTTATTATATATATTACCATCATATGTTTCATCGTGTATGGCTAAAAACTCGGCTGGTTTAAAGGGTTTTTGTGATATGGTTACTTTGTTTCCCAGCTTGTTTACCGTAAGTAATGGAAAACCGGATTGATGGGTCCACAACGACATCATATCCTAAAAAAGCAAATGTATAAAAGTGTCAATGATTGGATTCATACCAAGGAATCAAACATCTGAGGTTATAAAAATTAAAATATACGAGGGTGGTTTTGAACAACCCTACCAGACAAATAAAATACAACAAATTTGGAAAACATTTTCTTTATTTGTCAATGTCCCCTCAGCTCGATACTTTTTTCCCAGCTTCAATATCCTGTTAATAGTAAGAACTACTTAGCTCCTTTAAATAGCCATCATCTGCAGGCTACACCTCTTCATTGTTGCGAAATCTTTTCAGACGAGCCAGTAGAAAATAATCGCAGGGAGCTTAACCTGGCGAATAAGGTGCGTGATGAAGCAATACGAACTTGATTTCATGGACTTTGGCCAATAAACTAATTATCCCATTCCCATCCCATAGAACAGAGGTCGCAAAAACTCAGATTTATTGCGGTGAAACATCGCCACTTTGTTGAAATATCTTCACAATGCATTTTTTGTTCTATTGTGAGTACACGCGGCATCCATATTGCGAACAGCTTTCTCATCTACAAACTTTCAGTAAATATACGATGTACCTATGTCTCTTTTTGAAATGTCTTTCACGTCAGCTAGTTCACGAACCTTCAGCCGATGATCATCCAATACCATTTCGTGGATTGTCTTACCCATTAATGGGTGGCCCCCTTAATTGGTAGATGTCGTAAATGAAGGAGCAGATTCTCCCAGAGTAGAATCTAGCTTGGTTTTAATATTGGCTGTACTAGACCTTAAAAATGTAAGTAGTGAATTATATAACTTTGAACTTGAAACTTAAAACATGTATTTAATAAGGTTGCAAAGTTTCACCAAGGTAATACTGCCGCCATCCATAAGTCAGGTCGGGTTGTTCTGGGACCGCCATTATAAGGATGCCTGATAGTCTGTGATAGCATTTAGTTTTATCGAGTTCAGCAACCATTTATACGATGCTTGCGCCAACGGATATCAATAATTAAAGATGCGTTACAGCATTACAGACTCAATTAGTGAGTTAATGAACCAGTAAGTCAGTGATGATTAACTACATAAAGTAGTAGTTAGTTGTAATGCGCCTAAGGTACCCGCCGAAAATTGAGAAACCAGTTTAATTCGATATACAAGAAATATTTATTAAAAACTTATCTATAATATTAATAGGCTAGGCGATTCCTTGTGACCGATCTTTTGTTCTACCGCTTTATCCCGATTTTGACCAAACGCATATTATTTGAAAGGTATTTCTTTTTAGCTATTCACCAGATTTACAGATTGTTAATTTTTTTTTTTCTTTATTTTGAGTAAATTGCATTTAAAGTTGCTACTAACACATACATAAAATTATACAATGCTATGTGTGAGTTTATTAAATTTGTTAATGTGGTTGTAATAAAAATGAGTTTGTTTTTTGTGTTGATTTGCAAATTGGCTATAATTGATTAGTATACCTTTAGGGTCTATATTTAATGAAAATATAAAATTTCCTGGAATTTGCACTCGAATTTCGAGTTCTGTAGTTTGCTAGTTTCATTTAATATTGTGTACGATATTGTGAATTACGTAAATAGAATTGTTCACATACTTTTATGCAATTCAATCTGGTAACCTTTAAGGAAATTAGAGTTAATTTCGAATGGAGTCGTTCAATTAGTTTTCGAGATATACATAAGCGATCGTTTTCTATCTAGCTAATATGAATGATTTTTTCAAATTTCCAATTTAATTGTTCCCTTTGAAAAGTAAAAATTTTTTCTAGTGATTTAAAAAAAAAATTCAAATCCCACTGTGGAACATTTTCGACGTCATTGTCTGGGGGGTGAGATATTCAAATTCATGGTGAAAGTAATAGGCCATTACAGTAGAACTTCCAAAGGGTTTGGCGTTCTGAAGTCTTTTAAGACCTTTTATATTTTTGCCTTCTCTTGATGTGTGTTTGCTTAGTTTTTCAGCTATAACTAAAGAAACACTGATGATTTTTCATTTCATTCTTTAGAAAAATTGTAGCTTCGACTAAAATAAATAAATAAATGGATATATTAATAAAAAAATAGAGTAAAAAATACTGATGTATATGTGATTTAATACTAAAAATATCACTCACATATATACGTCTCTTCCACTCTACTAATAAATAATAATCATATTCCCTGAATGTGTTATGTTATTCAAAAAATGTATAAATAAAGGGGGAAAAATTTAATTTTTTTTTTAAGTTTCATTCGATAAAATTAGTCCAACCTGACCTGCAAATGCTACGAATATTTGCTGAAGAATCCATGATAATTTAGTTATAACTGAAAAACTAAGCTAACAAACATCAAGATACGGAAAAAATATAAAAGTCGTAATAAATCAATATATAAGCAAACAACATAACGTAGTACACAAATAATTAATTGTATTTTTTTTTTTTCAAATATATATTTGCAAAGCTTTTACAATTTGTCAATGTCGATTCAGTACTACTGCTACAAAAAAACTATTTAATTTAATCAACAGCGTTGCCAGATCTCTACATCCCTTCAATTTTTTTAGCTTCAGCTTCAAGCTCGGGTTGGGGACTTCCTATTGAATATGTGAATCCACCGGCTCTGCTAAAGAATACAATTTTCCATCGTGATGTTCTGATTTTGTTGGAAATTTCTTCAAATGGCTGAAGTTAAGCCTGTAAACTTTATATTCCGCGCAGACAGTGAACTCGTTTCCTTTCCACTCGATTATCTCAAACTTTTCGACCCCAAATGTCGGTGTCAGTTTATTATTGAAAATTATGTTCTGCGGAAATACTTTGTCTCCAATTTATATATTGTTGCCTTTTGCCTTTCGATTTTCGTCTGCCATTTGTCTCCCTTTTTCTTCATTAACGGCATACATGTCTGTACAGCCGCAAAAAAGCTTTAACCTTGAGCAGATCATTTCCAGCATATGCACAAAACTGACTCTCAGGTTCAGCACGAATATTTTACTCAGTGGTATGTGTCTCGCTGTGATACACCCAATCTTTCTCACTCAGCAAATTATGCTGTGAGCCCGAATCAGTCAACATCGAAATTTTCCGGCCTCCTATGTAGCATTCTATAATTTCATTCACATTCGGGTGAAAAATATTTAAGTATAATGTATATTTTTATATGATATAATTTTATAATTTATAATTTTATGTATGGGGTACCCATATACGACATAAATCGATTTTTCATTGGAAGTTTGGAGGGTTCGAAAATGATTTTAGAGGTATGGTTCTTGGGCAAAAATACTTGTTATGGCTGACAGTACCAGAATCGCGATGACGCCATGGAGATTTTTTCGGCCCCACACAATTTGACCCACTCTAATATAAATATCTATGTGTGTATAATTTTCCTCTCCCCTTCCATTTTTCTTTTATTGTAATCTATATTAATATTATAAAGAGGTAATGTGTGTTTGTTTGTTTGTTTGTAGGAGGTAATCTCCGTAACTACCCATCTGATATTCCTGAAATTTTCACAGAGTCTTACTGCGGATATGGGAAGTGCTATAGGCTATAATTTTTTAAATATTTTTAGTGGGCGTGGCACCTCCCACACAAAGTAAATTTTTAATATCATATACATATATTGAGTATTATGATAGGGAGAGCTTTGCAAATTTGTGTGAGGTCACCTATTGTTAATATTAGTAGCTACGCCGGAAATGGGTGGGATTGGACAAGTGGGGGTGGTACCTCCCATACAAGTAATAATTAAATTTTATATATCTCGAGTACTGTGATGGAGAGAGCTTTTCAAATTTGTCTGATGTCACCTATTATTAATGTAAGTAGTCGGACAAAAAATGGGCAGTATCGGACCAATACGCGTGGCATCTGCCGTACAAATTAAATATAAAATGCCATATATCTGGAGTACTGTTATAGTGAGAGTCTTGGGACTTTGTGCGAGCCCATAAGTTATTCATGTGATTAGTGAGACAAAAAAATGGACGTGATCGCAGCAGTGGGCGTGGCACCGCCCGTACAAAGTAAATATATGATATCATATAATTGGTGTACGAAAAAAGGGAAGCTTTGATACTTTGCACGACACCATCAGATCTTAGTATGAGTAGTCGGACAAAAAATTGGCGGGTTGACACCAATGGGCGTGGCACTCCCAATGCGAAGTAACATATATCTGGAGTACTGTAAACGAGAGGGCTTTGTGGCTTTACATGAGCCCATAGGTTCTTTGTATGATTAGTCGAACAAAAAAAATGGGCGTGATCGTAGCAGTGGGCGTAGCACCGCCCATGCAAAGTAGATATCTAATATCATATAACTGGTGTTCTATAAAAACGAAAGACTCGACATTTTGCATGAGTCCATCAGATATTAATGCGAGTAGTCCAATAAAAATTGGGCGGGATGGAATTAGTGGGCGTGACACCTCCTATATAAATAATATGAAGTACTACGAAAGCAACAGTCTTTTGTTAAGTACGTTAGTTATCAATGTGACTTATCGTGGAAAATATATTGCCGAAATCAAAAATTCGCCAAAACCGAAAATTGCGAAAAATAAACATCGCCCAAAAAAATCTTCAAAATCAAAAATGGGCAAAATCAAAAATCGCTAAAAAGAAAAATTGCCAAATGATATTCTAAGTTCAAGGCCTATAGTTAAGTGTTACCAGATCTAATTTTGATAATCCATATTCTTCTCATGGGCAGCTACATGTACCTTGCTCCAGGGTAGGAACGCCGAAAAATCTGATAATTGTTGTACCGAATGAAAAAACCAAAAACATTGTATATCAGCAAGTATTCGAATAAAAAAATATATGCTAATAATCTATACTAACATAATAAAGAGGTAATATGTGTTTGTTTGTTTGTAGGAGGTAATCTCCGTAACTACTCATCTGCTTCCTGATATTTTCACAGGGTCTTACCGCGGATATGGGAGTGCTACTATTTTTAACGGGCGTGGCACCTCCCATACAAAGTAAATTTTAAATATATATATTAATATGATAGAGAAGGCTTTGCAAATTTGTCTCAGGTCATCTATTATTAGTCAGACAAAAAAAATGCGCGTGGCACCCCTACACAAACTTAATATTAAATGTGATATATCTGATTAACTGTATTAGTGAGAGCCTTGGGACTTTGCGTGAGCCCTCTCATAACGATTCGTGGGGGGGGGGGGTGGGTGGCAGGGGTAGGGTGCAGCGAAGCACACCGGGTTACATCTAGTAACTCAATATCGAAGCAAAGAGCACAATGTATTAAACGAATAATTAATTGTATTTTTGTCAAATATATATTTACAAAACTTTTACAAAAGCGTTGCCAGATCTCTACACTGGCCTAGTACTATCACCCTGACTTAGAATTTCTTAGGCCTCAGAATGGCTATTGTCCAGTGTTATTGGCTAATATAAATATTTGTTCGTGCGGTTTTTTATATTTCCAATTTCTTTGTTTTATATTGAAGAATTTCAAAAGATTTTAAAAAGAAAGAATAAGAAAACACATATTTTTGCCATAAATCCAAAATATATCTCTACCTCAAAGGCGTTAAATTCAAGTATAAAAGGTCTCCCAAAAGTGTGAAGGGCGTCCCAAAACTCACACAATATTTGAATATTTGACAGTTTAGGGTTAGTAAAAATTGAGCATTCGATGATAGAACAATGCGTATTCATAGTTAAACAATATTTCAGAAATAATGAAAGGTTGGCGGCTACATTTCGAAAATTTCATCCAAAAATAGTCGGAATATTGACATAGCATTGTTAACTGCGAAGATAGTAATCGAAAAATGCAGACAGACTGAAGCAATTAGTGATGTTAAGCACACTGGTCGTCCAAAAACAAGCCGGTCAAATGTCAATTACGAAGCCGCGCGTAAGAGTGTTGACGAAAATCTAGGAACATAAATTTGACGACGTGGCCAAGTATTGCAAATTACAAGAAGCTTTTTACAGCGTATACTCATTGAAGATCTGAGTCTCCACACTTATAAAGTTTAATTGACACAAGAACTGAAGCCCAATTACCATACACATCGAAAAAAGTTTGTTAAATGGATTATTGAACATCATCAAGTGGATGCTGATTTTTAAACAAAGTCATCTTAAGCGATGAAGCATATTTTCACACGTGTCTGGGCTGGGGCATCATTTGGCCAAACTTCTTCGAAAATAAAGCTGGTTAAGTAGTGACTATTATTGCTGCTCGATATCGCGACATGATAAAAGAGTTTACTTGTCTAGATTGGATGATATTGATATGGACGACATGTGGTTATAATAAGCCACATGCCAGAAAGCCCGTGAAAAAATTAAATTACTGCATGAGATATTTCCTGTGCGTGATTTTCTCTTTTCGATAATCATAATCATAACTAAAATAGTTCCCTAGATTATGTGAATTCATACCATTAGATTTCTTTATATTGGATTCGTGTATTGAACGAGGAAATTCACCGCTGCATCAACGAAATAAATCGCTGATGAAGGCTGAAATGCCAGAAACCGGTCCGATTAAGAATACAGTGCAGTTATGAATTTTTGAAATATATGCTTTCTTCTTCTTTACCACGCACCATTTAAACGAAATTTAGCCACATTGAAGCAAAATGGTTATGGAAAATTTCTAAAAAGAGTGCATATGTGGCAGCACGGCCATGGAGGCCAAATTCTCGATTTGTTGTTCCGTACAAATAAAATAACAATATAAAGGGAAAAAAACCGTGTTTTCTATTTAATTAACATCTTCCGCGATTTTCTAGACGCCTTTATTAGAAACAATTAGTATTCCATCAAACTTTCATATGCTCAAAAAAAAAAAAATGGTTTTGTGTTATATGGGATTGTGAATTTTTAGGTTTTCCGTTATTGCGATTTTGTGTTTAAGCGATTTTGCTTTTCGGTTTGGTGATTTTGTGATTTTGCGTTTTTGCAATATTGCGTTTTTGCATTTTTACGAGTTTGTGACATAACATTCTTTCGTTTTTGCGATTTTTTAATTTTTCGTTTTTCGGATTTTGGGTTTTTGCGATTTTTCGTTTTACGATTTTGAATATTATGTTTTTGCGATTTCGAGTTTCTTGTAATTTTGTGTTTTTGCGATATTACGTTTTTGCAATTTTTCGTTTTTACGATTTTTCGATATTACGTATTTTCGTTTTTGCGATTTTGCGTTTTTGCTATTATACGTTTTGCGATTTGTGTTTATGTGATTTTACGTTTTTATGACTTTGGGTTTGTGTGATAATCGAATCATCGAATCAGCATGTCGATGATGACTTTAACTATAAATTGAATATAGTCAAAATTTCCATGGAACATTTTCATTTAACTGGTTTTTTTGAAAGCATCATTAAAAATATATGTACATACCTTTATATTTTTAGCGCCATTGGCTTTCTTCGTACAAATATTCCATAAATCTAAAGGTTCAGCAGTTTTAAAACGATTCAGCTTGAGAAATCCTCCCAAACAAGTTCGGAAACGATCTTCTCCTATAGCAGTATGTAACATAGAGAAAATAGAGGCAGTCTGCATACAAAAAAAAAAGAAAAAAAAACAAACAAAAATTTAATTCAAATAGCATGCATCGTTTCTCAAACTTACTTTTTGTATAAAGAAGTCTTCATTGTTACCATCATGACTTGTACCATTCATGATACTATCCCAACCCTGAATGGCATCAATATCCAAAGCAGTGGTAGCCATATTAAGGAGATACATTTCCCGCAAAGGCCAATTTTCTTGCAATGGCGACAAAGTGTGGATGCCTAAATATTTGATCAAACCTTCCCATAACCACACATCTTTGAGAACTTTTCTTGATGTAATGCCACCAAAAAATTGTCTTACTATTGCTTCGGCTATCAATAGAGCACTCTGATGATACTGTTCGGTAGTTTCCGATTCCGGTTCAGTGAGAAATGATGTTTTCAAAGTAATCAAACCCAATGATGATATAATGTTGCGATCGAGGGAGGGTAAAGCAACAAAATCAACTTTTGTCAATGGATAACTAACGTCCAACCAAGTTTGCATGTATTCTAAAACATCTCGGGAAGTGTGTAAAATAAAAGACGATCTCGGCAAAAGATCTCGCGGAGCATAGAACGTATAAGAAGGTGCTCTTTTAATGGTCGAACCTGTTGATTGGTTCATGGCGGTCATATTTTTGGCATCTGTTTCCTTGGTTGGAGCTATTGTGGTGGTGGTGGTTGACATATTTTTACCCAAAATATTAAAATTTAAAGAATGCGTTAGAGCTGTTATGTTTCGTACTGGCGGTTTTTTATCTTTCTGTTGTGTATAGTTATTTAATTGGGCCGATTTTTTTCCACTCGCTCCCGAGGGTGGTATTTGAGTGGTGGGCATGTATGCTGCTGAGGGCTGTAGTGATTCTCGTTGAAAATCACTTACTACCCAAGCCACCGCATCGGCTGGCAGTGGTGGTGTTTCAATGAAATCATCACGTAACTGTTAAATAATAAGATTTTAAATATAAAGAATCTGAGAAAATGTTTCAAATGATATCTTACCAAGCCAGTACCCATATAAAAGCCTACGTCTTCAGTAGTATGAACTATAGAATTTGAGAGGCCTATATGAAAACGATCACGAAATACTGATACACGAAAGGGTGCTCTAATGTGTGGTTCATCGAAACAAGGAAATGCTTTACGGGCTCCATTCGGCCGAAAAACAGTGGCTGCAAGTAATCTTGAAATTGAAACGGAATAATTAGTTTTGTGAAAGAAAGAAGATCAGAAAAACATATTCACCAAAGAAAAATGTCAGTGTAAATATATTAAGCACAATATTATAACTCAGAGACAAAAACGGCTAATAAGATTATTAACAAGAATTTTAAGTATTTTCTTGATTTTTTATAGTCTATACCACTATGTGGTCAGGGTATAATGACTTTGTGCTGATGCCTGAAACTACGAAAATTATTTGACCAAGACCCATACCGATCATATCGGTATAATGTCCGTCCGTCTGTCCGTCTTTTTGTCTGTGTGTGGATGTAAACCTTGTAGTCAAACTGCAGGTCACATATATGAATATATATAAGCTTCTATCGGTCGTCGAATAAACGCAATTTAAGTTGCTGAAAATAGGTTCATGTTCACTCCTAGTCCCCATACAAATTACCACTATGAGATCCATAGTATCCAAATTATCTTATAGATCTCGGTCAAAATGGGTTTGTGTATGTTTATTACATCCATTTATCAGTAGTCCAAAAATAAACCTTATAGCAAAATTCTGAGTCATAGCCCCCTTCTGAAGCCAATTCCCTGTCTTCACTTAAATGTATCAGAAATGATTTTTCTCAAATTTAATTTCTATACGCTTTTGTGTCTTTACCTAATATGGTCAGGATACCTACTACTCTCCATATAGTCCGCATGGTATAGGGTACCGTATGGTCGGTCTATGCCGACTATAATTTTCTTACTTGTCTTTAATTGAAAGAAATTATTAAATGCAATCAGCAAAAATGCACATACTTTCAACTACATTTTTATTTGCTTAAAGAGAGTAAGAGTGTAATCATCATGCTTATTCTCTTACTCTCATGGATAAACATTCGTTTGTGTGTGTATACATCGCTGATATATACCTAAATATTTGCGCATATTCTGTTACGTAGAAACATTTTTCAGTAATTTGTTGCATTTTATCTGAAATTTTATAGGCTATTGGGCCTAGATGCTCCAAATTCAAAACCAACCTGCTCGAAATAATATTTTTCAGTAATTTTTTGCATTTTATCTGAAATTTTATAGGCTATTAGGCCTAGATGCTCCGAATTCAAAACCAACCTGCTCGAAATAATGACAAACAATATTACCCAGGTAAAGGGTTCATTTTGTGAGCAGACAGTCAGGCGAACATCGGTGTATACGACTTCGTGATTTTTATGGAGCACATAATCGTCCATTTGAGCAAGCCATCCGTCGAACTGTGATGTAATAACACACCAACACGTCGAAGGAATATGCGTACAGAAAAGAATATCACCGCTATAATTAAAAAAAAAAATGTGGAAGAAGATCCAAATTTATCGACTCATCGTCGATCGCAGGAATTGGGAATCTGTCAGACCATTACGTGGAAAATTTATCAAAAATCTTGGCCTACACTAGAGTGCTCCTTAAAAATGAAATTGCGATTTTAGGGAGTGTCGGGATCCAGTTTGTTTCCTTTCTACATAAAACTAGTAAATGTGAAGTTTGGGGACAATCGGATAAAGAAAAGTCGTGCCGGAAATAGATTAAAAATTTCAATTGTGTTTATATGGGGAAAATACGACTTTTTCAGATTTTACGAAAATTTCGTTCTATAATTTAATTTTCTCGACGAGTTGTTATATGAATCGATATCAGTACTAAATTTTCTTCTCACAAAGGTAAAATAACTTTAAAATTTAATAAAAACTCGGCAACGAGTTTAATAGAAAAACATTACCTTTGGGTCATATGCGACCACAAATCCAAAAGGGTTAATGGGGTCATATTATTTTTTTCAGAAACTCTAGGCTATTGAGATAAAATATAACATTTAAAAGTAGAAAACTGATAAATTTTTGATACAAAGTATTTAGAAAGAGTACATTTACTGAATATTTCACATATATCTAATTTTTCTCGAAATCCGCAACAAAGTTCTGGCAGAGCAATTTACTTAAAAATTCACACAGTTAATCTCTAACATATATTTAACAAAATCTTAGAGTGCCAGATCCATTTTTTTAAATTTTGTTTAAGAAAATCCTTTAAAACTTGAAAAGGAGTTTTCAAAATTTTGTCAAACATATTTCCCATTCTCGGTCTCATTGCGCAATAGGTTAACAACGTGGTAATAAAACAATACTTCATATCTGAGTACTTATGGGTATAGAGACCAAAAAAAATTGTGGATTTAATCAATTCGTTAAATATTTAGAAATGAAAATATTGGAGCTCTAGGCCTTGTTATATTAGTTTTAAATAATAATTTTTTATTTACTTGTTGCCGATATTTCGTCTTTCTTTGAAAGACATCATCTGGGCTTTTAATATTAAACTTATCAAGCACAAAACTTAAAAACAATAATGAGTTGTTTCATCAACGTCTAATTGGTAATTAAAAACAATAATGAGTTGTTTCATCAACGTCTAATTGGTAATTAGAAGTTTTGTGCTTGATAAGTTTAATATTAAAAGCCCAGATGATGTCTTTCAAAGAAAGACGAAATATCGGCAACAAGTAAATAAAAAATTATTATTTAAAACTAATATAACAAGGCCTAGAGCTCCAATATTTTCATTTCTAAATATTATATGAAAAAGGTCAAATAAAATTAAAAATTATATTTAATTCGTTAAAATTTAAAAAATTTTCGTCACATTTCATGACCTAGTTATTTTTGGCACAAAAGTGGTCTGGGGCATTTGTTATTCCATCGTGAGTTTTTATTCTATATTGAGGTTATATAGCTTTTTGAAAATATAATTTAGTACTGAAATCGATTCATATAACAACTTGTCGAAAAAATTAAACTGTAGAACGAAATTTTCGTAAAATCTTGAAATTTTCAATCGATTTCCGGCGCGACTTTTCTTTATCCGATTGTCTCCAAACTTCACATTTATTAGTTTTATATAGAAAGGAAACAAGCTAGACCGGAGTTAGTGGGCGTGGCATCTCCCACACAAAGTTAACTGAATATTTTGAATCCACAAAAAGAACTAACGTGAAACGCTAGTATAATAGAAAAATTCTATAAGTTTGAAACATAATTAAAAAAAAAATCTTTATTTCTCAACATAATCTCTTAGCTTGACAAACATTCCCCAGCGAACTGTGAGAAAGGTATAGTTCTTAAAATAATCACTAACCGTAGACTCCACCTATTCGTTGTTGGCAAATATTTTACCACCAAGCCATTTTTACAAGTATCGAAATAGAAAATTAACCGAGGGATTATTAGAGGATTTTGGTCATCGCAATAGTGGATGTGCGAATTATCCTTAAAAACAAAACTTTCTTCCGCTCAATTTCATCACTTAAACGCTGCTGCAGGGACCATGTAATATTATATGGCCCTTGGTTTGGCGATGTTTCACCGAAAGAAAGTCGACTTGTTGCGTCGTTTCGCAACCATAGATGAGACTTTTTATATGAGACAAAGGAATAATCGAAACAGTAGACTGAAAATGGAGAATCGTGTCCAAAGAAGGCGCGTACAGTTCCATCTGCAGGAAAGGTTATGGAATATGATTTTTGGTATGCGCGTGAATAAGTTTTGTTAACTATCTTCAAAGTGGTCAAAATAACCGAAAAATACCGCATTTAGCGAAAAATATGCTTCTTTTCATCAGAATGCACCAGTTCACACACCCACTATTACGATAGCCAAAATCCATGAACTAAAGTTGGAATTGCTTCATCACGCAATTTATTCGCCAGATTTAGATCCCTCGGATTATTTTCTATTTCCAGACTTGAAAAAATGGCTCGGAAGTAAAATCTTTGCCACCAATATAGAGGTGCAGTCTACGGTTGGTGTCAATTTTATGGAGCTCGATAGTTCTTACTTTATACAGGGTATCGTAGCTCTTGAATATCACTAGGTAAAGTGTATAAAGCTAAAAGGAAATTATGTAGAG
Source organism: Cordilura impudica (assembly GCA_963682025.1). Classification (NCBI taxonomy): domain Eukaryota; kingdom Metazoa; phylum Arthropoda; class Insecta; order Diptera; family Scathophagidae; genus Cordilura; species Cordilura impudica. The sequence goes on from OY821517.1 coordinate 83,561,208, forward strand.
AAATAAAGAACATTTTTCTCAAATTTGTGGTGTTTTCTTTGTCAGGTTGGGTTGCTCTGGGACCGCCCTCGTACTCGATTTGTGGAAACACTGGCTCCTTTTCCTAACTTTGGAGCACCAATGAAGAGTTTATTTTCGATTTTTCTTAGAAAATACCGTTTCTTCAACTTCAGAAAATATTTTAGTAATTGCTTCTTTTGGTCTGTTTGAAATTTCCTGAAACATTTTACAGCTTTTAGAGATGTTATGAACGGTGGAATGGTTTGTGTTTGCTAGTCCTGCAATCATTCTTATCGTTATATCACTTTTGATGATGGCTTATTATAAGCACACGAATATCTATTGAAGTTTGTTTCGGGGTCGATCCAAATTTAATAAGTAAACATAATTAAACTTCATACTTTGGAGTTTAACTTTTGTTTAATTAAATCCTTAACTAAATATAAAATAGTGATTGTAAAAAATTATAAAAATTAAATTATTAATATTTGAAAAAAAAAATATCATATATCGATTTATCGATAATATATAATTTATCATTAAAGCATGTAACAGAATTCTAACATTCATAAAAAATTTAAACAGCATTTTAAATCCACTTTAAGCAAAAATCGATAAAATTGGATTCATAAAAGAATTTTAGCTTAGAATACCTATTTCAAACCTTAGGTAAATAAAAGAATTTTAAAATTGGTTCGACCCTATTTTAAACCTATTTTAAAATGACATTTGTGCTTTTTGCTTTGTGTTTATTTTCATTTTGAACATTGGAACATTTCATTGGAAAGAAGTTAGTTGATTTTTTAATAAATAATGTATACGTTATATTTGATTTATAGAATTGGCAAGAAATATTTTTATTGACAAAATTTTATGTTTTAATTGTATTTTGTTTAAAATATAAACTATTGTCCAAAACTCAAATGATCGTCAAAAGAAAATTTACAAAGAAAAAAGGAGCGACCCGTTTTCTATTCCGGATAAGGAACGCTTGCGCTTAGAAACCTCTTTGTTATTCATCGATAAAAGTTGTTGATAATATTTTAATGATTCTAAAAAATAATATTCTGGACTTATTTTCTGAAATTAACCCGTGGGGTACTCTTGATGTCAAATTGACTCTATAAGAAAATCTATAAATATTTTCTTCATCAGGATATTTTTTTAATAAAACAAATTTAATGTATTCATAAAATTCCTCAAATTTATTCGTTACGTTATGAAAATATTTCGATTAACTACTTTTTTTTTGTATTTAATACAATATAAACAAATTTGTATATCGAGGGCTTATATTCAAAAAGTGCTATCTGCATTAATAATTATTTTAAAGAGAGCGTGTAAAACTAATTTATTAATAATAATTTATTAATAAGATCTGAAAGTATTTGTCGATTGATTTGCCACAAAATTAATATTATATTTGACAGTTATATCAGAGAACAGTTTGCAATAAAAAATTAATATTGCTGTCAAATATAGATAGCACTTTTTGAATATAATTCTGAGAAAAAAAATTAAAACTAGGACACATTTTGAGTACCCACGGGTTAATTTCAGAAAAATAAGACCAGAATATTATTTTTTAGAATTATTTAAATATTATCAACAACTTTTATCGAAATCCTTCCACAAATATATATTATTTCGATATTTTGTTTTAAAAAAATTTAAATATCTTTAAATTTGACTTTTGACCTTAAAGGGGGACAATTTATAGTGTTTCAATTTAACCTTAATTTACAGGATTGAGAACCTGTATCAAGTAGTATAATATTTTGATAAAATATATTTGAAATATGAAAACACCAAAAAGATGTAGCCTAACAGTTGAAAAAGTATGAAAAATCACATTTTTCTTCAAATCCGCTGAAATAAATGAGACCTTAACGTTTAATCGTTGATTTCGGTAAATTTCTGGAACAAAATTTTTGAAAAAGTAAAATTGGAGATTTTGATATTGTGCTAAAAAAATACGTACCGTTTTGACATTAATTTAGATTGGCATAACAATAGACGAGATGCAAAATACTTTACATAAGATCATTTTGGGATCAGGAGAATGAAAAAGTAATGTTGATGAAAATTATTTCAATGTCTTTAAAAATGTGAGCTCGATTTTCTTAATCAAGTGGTCTGCGGAGCATTTATTGCCTGGGGAACTTGATATAACTTGGATGTTTTTCAACCGATAATAGATTTTGCTATTTTATTAAAAAGATAATTTACTCTTAATTGTGGTTTATTCATTAATTTAATTGAAACGCAATCATTAATATCAAAATTTTTGTGAAAAATGATTTTTTTCGATAATTTTTACAGAAAGCATTGTCCGATTTTGCTCAAAATTTGCGCACTAAAGTTTTAGTGTCACAATAATCCGACCCGCACTCCTCAAAATTCGACCAAAAATATTTTTCATGCAAACCGCTGTCACCTTAATGGGACATCTCCTGGTGTACATAAAGCTTTTCTTCGTCCCCTTTATACATAAAATCAATTCAGGTCTAAATTAATTACTGAAATGGCTCTCTATACTGAGACATCATTCATCTATATATATAAAATGGAATGTGTGTTTGTTTATTTGTTTGTTTATTTCTACCTTATAGGAGACCAAACCTCTGGACCGATCTTCCTGAAATTTTTACAGCATTTACGCCCATTTTTTTAAAATTATGTAATTGCTCCCATATAGTTTTTAACAGATATACTTCAAATTGTATACACATTATACTCCAGGCGAAGTAGAAATAAACATTTCTTACGCTACGCCCCCTTTCGCGCCCCTTTTCACGCCAAATTTTGTTTGAAAGTTTTAAACTTTTTGTTCTCTGTACAAATTTGTTCCTTCCAACGGATTTTTTTTTATTTGGTAGTATATTGCTCTTAATACTGTTAACGTCGCCATATAACTATGAACCACGCGCACTTCACCGCCCCCTTTTTTAATTCAGATACTTACTTATACCACTAACAATGTTTGCTATACAAAATACTTTTTTTTGAAATATGTATTTAATTAAAGTTTTATACACTTTTTATCTACAGGTAAGGTAGCCATACCACGCGTTACCACGCCCCTTTTTACAAAAATAAAAAATCGTAATATCTTCTAAACTACTGGAAGGATCGTCATGAAATTTTCACAAAAGGATATTTTTGCGAAATACTAAGTCCTTAACTATATAAAGTTGTTAGTGGGCAAAGGGGCGTGGTCCCGCCCATATAACCCAAAATTTAAAATCGCCATATCTCAGCTATTTTTTAACTTACGGCGATGATATTTGGTATATATCGTATTGAAATTAATAGAAATAGTACTACAAGAAAACTGGGCGGGACCACGCCCTTTTTAGAAAATTAAAATCCATAATAACTTCTATTATGCTCTTGACTATATAAAGTTGTTAGTGGACAAAGGGGCGAGGCCCCGCCCATATAACTCAATATTTGGCATGGATTGATTTGCTTATACATTCCATGCGAAAGTCGGCGAGCCACGTCCCTTTGTTTCCAATTTGTAGGAAGCCAGACCTGTACACCATTCTTCCTTAAACTTTCACAGTGTGAAACTTTCACTCACTACACCCAATTTTTTATATTAGATTATTGATGTGCCAGGCTTTCCATCACATGTTCTACAACTCAAAATTGGAGTGCCCAGTCGATCTACCACGGCTTTGCAATGGCACTCGACTTGCAGTAAAAAAATGCTAAACAATTTAATAGAAGCGACCATTATAACAGGAAAATATAAAGGAACAGATGTACTTTTGCCACGCATTCCAATGATCCCAACTGATTTACCATTCGACTTCAAACGATTACAGTTTCCTGTTCGATTAGCGTTTGCGATGGATGTTAACAAAGCTCAAGGTCAATCTCTTCAAGTTTTCGGCTTAAATTTAGCAAATCCATGTTTCTCGCATGGACAGCTTTATGTTGCATGCTCACGTATAGGGAAACCCACCGACTTATATGTTTATGCTCCAGATGGGCAAACTAAAAATATTGTACATCCTAAAACATTGCAATAATTAATTCTAAATTAAATAAATAATATTTTGTTAATGTATAAATATTTTTTTTTTATTTTGTTTTATTTTATAACGATGAGGGGTAGCGAAGTACACCGGGTTCAGCTAGTCCAGAATAAAATGTAACTAGTTTCAGGACTAAATTCATTCGCTTTATTACATTTCTGGGACAGACTCTTGTAAAAATGAACAAAACCTGTGAAAACTGCAGTAAATAAAAAAATATGATTTTAGGAAAAATCTCAAAAATCTGAAAAAATATATACATATATACAAATCTGTCCGTATGGAACAAGGATTTAGCGATAATTTTAAAATCATTTTTTTTTTGTCCGATTGAACAGATTATCGAGTTATAGATATTGCATTCACTACCTGAAAATATTTTTTTTTTATCACAAATCACAAATATGATTTATAACTAAGCTTTTTGCACATCTCGATTAAAATTCACTTAATAAATAATCTTCAGTTTATATTCCCAAAAATTTAGCTTTTGAGTACTTAAGTAAATTTAATTTATTAACTTACCTTTCCAAACCATTCGAACTTTCATATTGATCGACATAAAAACCTTCTGGTTCTGGACTTAACTTTGAGAACCATCGCAAATTTAGTGTATAATTGGATTTCTTTTTTAGTTTATCTTTTATTTCAATATACAATTGTTGCCTCGGTGGGTATTCTAAGAATTTGATAATTTTAATGATACTACCCTTATTACCCATGTGTACGATAGCCTACAATGAAAGCAGCAGATAGAAATAGAAAAGTAAAAAAAGAAAATTAACATTAATAAAAATTGATTACTAAAAACATTGCAATGGCAAATTAATACCATTGAACAATTGATTTTCTCAAAATAGTAATAAGAACATTTCCATGAAATACAATTAATTATAATAAAGAGAAAAAAACCCACCTTTTCAGTGACATTTAGATCCTGTATATGTAACACAATAAAATTGGTTTCCTTTTCAATGAATAGATCGATAGTCACTTGACCTTTAAATAAAAGAAACGTCGAATATTAAATGAGGGGGAAAATATGATTTATGTTTATTTTTCTTCATAAAAATAATAAGTACATAATACACAAGAAACCTCAAGTAGATTTATAGTTAGACTAAAAATTTACTGTTAAGTCATACTCATATATTCAATATTCAGGCATACCCGTACAAGTATTGTAAAAAGTATTACTCATACGTCTTCATTATTATACCCTATACCACTATGTGGTTTGGGTATAATGACTTTGTGCTGCTGTTTGTAACAACCAAAAATATTTGACCTAGACCCATCTTTAATTATACCGATCGAATCAGAATCACTTTCTGAGTTGATTTAACAATGTCCGTCCGTCCGTCCGTCCGTCCGTCCGTCCGTCCGTCCGTCCGTCCGTCCGTCCGTCCGTCTGTGTGTCCATGTAAAGTTTGTAATCAAACTGCAGGTCGCAAATATGAATATATTTTGATGAAATTTGGTATATAAGCTTTTATCGGCCATGGGATGAACGCTATTGAAATTGGTGAGAATCGGTCCATGTTCAGACCTAGCCCCCATACAAATTACCCATATGAAATCGACATAAATTGCCATAAGATCCAAATTGTCATATAGATCTTACTCAAATTGGGTTTGTATGTGTTCATTACATCCACTAATGAGTAGTCCAAAAATGATCCCTTTGACGCCATATAGAGCTGCTTCCCGATCTTCACTTAAATCTATTAAAAACCAAAAATATTGCACTGATTCTTCTCAAATTTTGTTTGTACATATTTTTGCAAAATACAAGAGACTTTACCAAACATGATCAGGATCGGTCCATTTTTGGACCTAGTCCCTTTATAGATATAGCATCCGATATGAACTTTTTCATATCTGCAGCCAAAAAAATTAATAAAAATCCCACTCAAATTTGGTTTTTGGTTATTTTCAATGTCCAGTTAGTTGGGCCTAAGAGATAGGGTTTCTAAACGCATGGTATAGGGTATCGTATAGTCGGTCTAGACCGACTATAATTTTCTTGCTTGTTTTTTTTTATATTTTTTTCAAAGCACTGTTAGATAACTTTTTTTGCGATTTATTAAATTTTTGCCGAGTATGTTGGCTATTTTTGAAGGAAATTGTTTTTGTTTTTTTTTTTTTTTTTGATAAAAATGTTGCTTTTCATGACATTGTATAGTTATATTAAAAAGAGATAAAAACTTAACCGTAAATTCTATAATTTCATGAGCGTATATTAAAGTGTCTTGTTAATGAATATTAAACACAGTGATGCCAGGAGATTTTTTCAGAAATCCCGACGTTTATGAAAATAAATCCCTTTTTTCCTACACCCACTTTTTTCTCCCTATGTTTTTCCATAGACCAGCTTTTTAAATTTTTCAAAAAATAAAATTTTATATCTAATTTGTAGATTTTCAATTTCAATAATGCAAAAATCACATAGAAACGAAAAAAAATAACATCAAAAATAACATAAAAAGTTAGATAAGAATATCATAAGAATAACATAAAAACTAACAGATATTATAAAAAAATTATTTTTACAATTCAGTATAATTCATCCTTTTGATATGACTAGATGTGCATTTAAAATTTACACAATTAATTAAAATGGCTTGCAAATGAGATCTTATAACGCAAACAGGATTTTGGTTCTTGGTTTTAAAAGATTTTCATTAGGATGTTTACTTAGATCTGATTTATCGCTATTTAATATTTTGTCACAAGGCTTGCATCTGCATTTCAAGTCGTCATCTTTGACCTGTTCTAGCCATCCCATTAGCTTCTCGTCTCTCAACCAACTTGAAAAACGAATCGGACATGTTTCTAAAATTAATTATCTTTAAATTTATAATATTTTAATATTCTTTTTATTTACAAACTTACTTATTAAAATCGAAGAGACCTACAAAGATGGCGTACGTATGTATAAAAAAGATGCACAAAACAAGTAAACTGCACAAGCAAGTCTTTTTACTTGTTATTGTTATTAAAGAAGCCACATATTTACTTCCTTTATATTATAGAGTTATTAGCAGATTAAAAAAGGTTTATATTTTTAATTTTAAAGTTTAAAATTGAAAAATATATAATTTTAACATGTTAAAAAAATCTGCAAAAAATCCCTACAATTCGACAAAAATAAGAAATCTTCCCCTTTTTCACTACATGTCATATGTTTGAAAAAATCACTCCACTTGGCATCACTGATTAAACAATGGAAAACTAAATTTTATACAAAAAAAAAAACTAAAATGCGAACATAAAAACTGGCCATTCGAATGAGAAAGTGATTCTGATTAAGTCCTTCAGTGTGTCCATGTAAGTAAACTTTGTAATCGAACTAGAAATCGCGAATATTAATATGTTATGCAATTTCGTATATAGCTTTTCTGGGCCATAACATAAACGGTATAGAAAGAGGTGAAAACTGGTTCACATTCAGACCTAGTCCATACACAAATGACACCTATGAGTTTGACTTAAATTACCCTAAAATCCAAATTACCATATAGAACTAGATCAAATTTAATTTGTACGTGTTTATAACACCCATAAATTTGTACCCCTTAAATAAACTCTGTGTGACCAATATAAATCTGCATCTCGATCTTCACTTAAATCTATCACAAAACAAAATAAGTGACTAGCAAATATGATCAAGAACGGTACATTTTTCGACCTAATCCCCATATGAAATCATTTAATAGTATCATATATCCAGGCTATTAAACATGTGGTACAATCTACAAGCTCAACGGATTCGTGTTATTATTTTCTATAGAAATAAAAAATCTTATTTTTGATCTTTATCATTTTAATGATTGAGTTTGAAATTATTCAGGCTAAAGTTCAAATGTTTTTACTTTAAATAAAGCAAAAAACATTGACACATTTGTTTAAAAAATTGATCTATATTCTGCATGACAGGTTATACAGCTGTTTCGGGAAGAGTCACCAACCCTTATTAGTAAGCAAAAGCAGTAGATAGTTTGTTTGGTAAAAAGTTAAATTCATATATATTTGTTGAAAACAACCAAATGAGAATTCAAGCAAAAGTTATACTATTTAAGACTCTTCCAATATAACAAACTAAAATATAAAATAACAAACTAAAATATAAAATAAAACAACTTTGAAACAAATATGTTTGTATATGAGTACACATTGCATACTACAATATACATGTTTGTTTTTGTCTTGAAAAAGCAAGAAAAACAATTTGCATTTTGCTAAACTTACATTTAGCGTTAACGGCGTGCCCTCCGTAGTTTTAATTTTATTATTTTCTGTTTTTGTACATGGCACTTTTAATTTACCAGATATCTCATGGAATTATCCACCTGGCTCTCCAAATTTGGTTTCTTTAAATTCTGATGACTTCTTAAACGATATTTCTGACCTTTGCCTGTATCAAATAAATTGTATATGCAACGTCAATGGAAATTTTCTAGATTTAGTATTCGTCAATGATTCAAATGAATGCACAATAATACGATACTGTCCGATCACTAAAGCAGAAGACCGTCACCATCGCACTATTGAACTAAAATGTCCGTTTCCTCTTTCTCATGTCCACAATGCAACGCGTAAAAAGTGAGAAAGTATTTTGTTTTAGGCAATCTAATCATGATTTGATAAATCGTTTTATACGCAACAAGATTTTTTATTCTTATAAAAAAATTAAAATTATAACAAGTAAGAAAATTATAGTCGGTCTAGACCGACTATACGATTCCCTACATCATGCGTTCAGAGACCATATCTCTTAGGCCCAACTAATTGGATATAGAAAATAAGCATAAACCAAATTTGAGTGGCATTTTTATTAATTTTTTTTGGCTGCAGATGCTATATCTATATGGGGATGCTATATCTATATGGGGACTAGGTCCAAAAATGGACCGATCCTGACCATGGTTGGTAAAGTCTATTGTATTTTGCAAAAATATATACAAATAAAATTTGAGATGAATCAGTGTAATATATGTTTTTTTTATAGATTTAAGTGAAGATCGGGAAGCAGCTCTATACGGGACCCATGACTAAAAGTTGTCCTATAGGGATCGTTTTTGGACTACTCATTAATGGATGTAATAAACACAGGCAAATCGACTCAGAAAGTGATTCTGATTCGATCGGTATAATAAGAGATGGGTCTAGGTCAAATATTTTTGGTAGTTACAAACAGCAGCACAAAGTCATTATACCCAAACCACATAGTAGTATAGGGTATAAACACGGAGGGCACGCCGTTAACGCTAAATGTAAGTTTAGCAAAAACAAATTGTTTTTTTTTGTTTTTTCAAGACAAAAACAAACATGTATGTTGTAGTATGCAATGTTTAATCGTATACAAACATACATATTTGATTCAAAGTTGTTCTATATTGTTGTAAAAAGGAGTTTCCTTACGGGCTAATGGTCAAATTTGGTGTAAATAAAAAGATCAATTTATTTTAATTTTTCACCCAACGTTTCGTCTGCTGTTTTCAGACTTCTTCAGGAGTGTATAATTTTATTTAAATTCTGGCGACAAAATAAAATAGATATAAAACAAATTTTTAAAATATTTTTAGAAAAAGAAAATTAAGGTTAGTATCCCTGATCAACTTACGATTCTGTATTATATCCTACTAATTGTAGTCACTTATTTATCTAAAAAAACTGGACTTCACGACACAGAAATTGTAATTAAATAAATAAAATAAATAAATGATGACAACACAGTACACAGATATCACAAATTGATCTTAACACTAGTATCACAGAACTTTAACTATTAAACTAAGTAATTGCAACCGAATATTGTAGCTTTGTGTTGTCTTTATCCTCTCTTGTGTTCCTGGCATATTCTAATCGCTGTTGTATGCGTAAACTTTCTAATGTATATCGTTTATTTATTCTCCTCTCCTTATCCAGTATTTTTATTTCGTCAAAATTAGCCATATGATTATTTTCTTTCCCATTCTGAGCGAGTGCTGTGGTTTCTCTCTGTTTGTTTATGTCCGCCTTATGTTCAGCAATTCGTGTCCCTAACATTCTTTTTGTTGTTCCAAGATAAACTTTGTTGCACCTCTCCCTCTCATTTCCATGGCATGCAATTTCATATACAACGTTGTCAATGTTTAGAATGTCTTGTTTGTGTTTATTACGTGTAAAAAGTTGTTTTAGTGTTTGGTTTGATTTGTGAGCTATGGTTGCTTTTTCATCGTTGAACATGTCTTTCATTGTTATAACCTATACCACTATGTGGTTTGGGTATAATGACTTTGTGCTGCTGTTTGTAACAACCAAAAATACTTGACCTACACCCAACTTTAATTATACCGATCGAATCAGAATCACTATCTGATTCGATTTAATGATGTCCGTCCGTCCGTCCGTCTGTGTGTCCTTGTAAAGCTTGTAATCAAACTGCAGGTCGCAAATATGAATATATTTTGATGAAATTTGGATTGTGAGCTTTTATCGGCTGTGGGATGAACGCTATTGAAATTGGTGAGAATCGGTCCATGTTCAGACCTAGCCCCCATACAAATGACCCCTATGAAATCGACATAAATTGCCATAAGATCGAAATTGTCATATAGATCTTACTCAAATTGGGTTTGTATGCGTTTATTACATCCATTAATGAGTAGTCTAAAAATGATCCCTGGGACAACTCTTAGTCATAGGCCCCATATAGAGCTGCTTCCCGATCTTCACTTAAATCTATCAAAAAACAAAAATATTGCACTGATTCTTCTCAAATTTTGTTTGTATATATTTTTGCAAAATACAAGAGACTTTACCAAACATAGTCAGGATCGTTCCATTTTTGGGCCTAGTCCCCATATAGATATAGCATCCGATATGAAATTTTTCATATCTGCAGCCAAAAAAACTAATAAAAATCCCACTCAAATTTGGTTTATGCTTTTTATCTATATCCAGTTAGTTGGGCCTAAGAGATAGGGTCTCTAAACGCATGGTATAGGGTATCGTATAGTCCGACTATAATTTTCAGACTTGTTTTTGTTTCTGTTAGTTTGGGAATATAAGGTACTCTGTAAAAAGTTTTTTCTTGGTTTTGTTCCGTATGTTTCTTCTTTTGGGCATTAAAAATTTTTGTTTATTAAATTATTAATTAAAGAAGATGGGTAGTTATTCATGTTTAATATTTTTCTTATCTTAATCTGGTTATCTTTTTGAAATTGTTTATTGCTAATATATGTTATTTTTCAATGAAATTTGTCACTGTATTAATTTTCATTTTCATGGGTTGCGTAGAGTTGTAGTTTATCATTCTGCCTGAAGATGTCGGTTTTGTGTACCAATTGGTGATGAGTTTATGATCTTTTCGTATTATCATCATATCTAAATATGGTAATTCTCCATTAATTTCCTTTTCTATGGTAAATTTAAGTTTGTTATGGTACGTGTTGAGTGTTTTTAGTATTATATGTTCATTTGATTTGTCAATTACTGCGAACAGGTCGTCGACATATTTAGTTAAAAATTTTAATTTGTATTTTGTTCTCTCTAAGTTCAGTGATAACTTCGTCCAAAAGCGAGTCCAATACGATATCCGCAATCGTTGGAGATAGAGGGTTCCCCATAGGCATACCATAAGTCTGATGGTAAAATTTTTTGTCGTATGTGAAATAATTGTTTTCTGATAAGCAAAATTGTAAGAGTTTGAGGAATTGGTTTTTAGGTATATAATATGTCCCATTTTCCAAGTATGTTTTCAATTGCTAAATGAATAGGTATATTGGTGAACAATGATACCACGTCAAAAGAAACTATAATGTCATTTTCATCTAAAGTTATATTTTCCAATTTACCTTTCAGTTCATATGAGTTTTTAATATTGTAAGACGGAGAGATTAATTGTTCTATATTTTAGTTTGTTATATTGGAAGAGGCTTAAATAGTATAACTTTTGCTTGAATTCTCATTGGTTGTTTTCAGCAAATATATATGAATTTAACTTTTTACCAAAAACACAATCTACTGCTTTTGGTTACTGATGAGGGTTGGTGACTCTTTCCGAAACAGCTGTATAACCTGTCATGCAGAACTTAGATCAATTTTCTGAAACAAATGTTCCAATGTTTTTGCTTTATTTAAAATAAAAACATTTGATCTTGAGCTTGAATAATTTTAAACTCAATCATTGAAATCGAAAATAATATTTTTTTATTTTTATAAAATATAATAAAATTAAAAAAAAATATATATAAAATAAAAAATATTATAACAACGCCACTCAAATTCAGTTCACGCATGGTCACGCACAGTCACGGAGAGATTTCCCCTCATCGAATCAATCTGAAATTTGATCGATATACTTGTTATAAAGAAAGATTAACTTTGACATAGTAACGCACAGTCACGTATAGTCACACACAATCACGGACGGATTAAAACCTCACTTCTCCTCATCCGATCGATCTGAAACTTTGTCCACAGACTTGATGTGGCCAAAGATTAATTTCAGGATAGTCACACACAGTCACGCATAGTCACGCACAGTCACGGAGTGATTTAAACCCCATTTCCCCTCATCCGATCGATCTGAAACATTGTCCATATACTTGCTATGGCCAAAGATTAATTCTAAAATAGTCTCGCAAAGTCACGCACAGTCACGGATAGATTCAAAACATGCATAAGGAGAGAAGGAGTTTTAATAAAAACTTTGTTTTTATAGGTTAGATAATTACTCGCTTTATTTTAACTCGCAGTGTCTGCTTGTCTGTCGAAAAAAATATGGATCGACTTTTATGTTTTTTGTAAGTTTGAAAAAAAAAATCATGTGAGTCTGATCACAGGGGAGATGTGTAAACATCTGGTAATAAATAAAATTCAGAAAACAGCGACAAAAAAGTTATTACGTATCATAATTTTTTCACCAAACAATCATGTCACACCGATTTGTCTTAATGCTCACATGTTACGCGTAAGATCTTACGCTGTTTTTGTGATTGTATTGTGAATTAGAAATTTACCGCCCTGCGCGTATAGATGTTTACACATCAAAAATATTTTGGTAAAAAGTGGCACCATGAAACATGTACTTCAATGCTTTCAGTAATCTGAAAGGTCTCAGTCCAATCAATATTAAAGACGGACTCGATTCTACTCTGCAGGAGTCTGCTCATCGTTTACAACTATAAAATATTGGGTGGCAGAGTTTAAACGAGGTCATACAAGTTACCAAGGTGAGCACCGGACTGGTCGTCCAATTGTGGTGGCTACACCAGAAACGGTTAATAAAATCTAAAAAATGGTATTGGATGATCATTGGCGGAAGGTGCGTGAGCTAGCTGAAATGATAGGCATGCTATACCTCGCATATCGACCGAAAATTTGGAGATGAGGAAGGTGTCCGCAAGATGGGTGCCGTGTTTGCTCACAATAGAACAAAACAGCATCGGGAAAATGTTTCAATGCAATAAAGTCGTTTCGAAACCATAGATGAAACAAGGGTCCACCACTTTACATCTGAGATAAAGGAACATGAAGGCGAAGGCAGTTTCAGCTGAAAAAAATGGTGTCTTGTTTTTGGGATGGGCGAGAGTTAATTTTTATTGATTATCTTCAAAAAGAAAAACAATTAACGGTGAGTATTATGCTAACTTTTTGTAGCATTTAAGTGATGGAATTTAGGAATAAATACCGCATTAGGCGAACAAGAAAGTGTTGTTTCATCAAGACAATGCACCAGTTCACACATCATCTACTGCGATGGCCAAAATCCATGACTTTAAGTTCGAATTGCTACATCACGCACCCTTTTTGCCAGATTGAACGCCCTCGGATTATTTTCAATTTCTAAACTTGAAAAAATGGCTCGATGGCAAAAGAATTGCTAATTTAGAGGTGGAGTGTGCTGTTGATGGCTGTTTTAAGAAGCTAGACAGTTCTGCCTATAAACAGGATATCGAAGCTATTGAGTATCACTGGGAAATGCGTATCGAGCTAAAATAAATAAAGAAAGTGTTTCCCAAATTTGTGGTATTTTCTTTGTTAGATCAGGTTGTTCTGGGACCGCCCTCGTAAGACGTGTTTGGGGAAAGTAAATTCACCACATATATTTATGATTCTTCAACCATTTACTCATGCACGCTTATTATTTTAACAAACCTCTGTAGTCACGAATAATTTTCGATTGTCTTTCGGTATTTTTTCACTTTTATGCACATCAGAAACGGTAAAGAAACTTCACAATTTTTGGATAATATACGAAACTAATACTTTTTTCTTTTTATGTAATTGTGCGGAAAATGTTCGATAACTACAGGAAATTGTAATATTTTGTTTAATAATTTAAAATCTGTAGTAAAAAAACTGTTCTAAAAATTGATTAGAAATTTTTCATTTATTCATTTCAAGTTATACACTTCTTTCTTTACAATACTGGGGAGATATAGGTACAAATTATATTTTGTTAGAAAAAAAGGGAGAGGCAAAAAAAAAAAAATTTAAAATTAATTATAACTTAGTAATAAGACAACTAATGATTTCAATCAAAGCAAAATGTTAAAGTTAATGCGAAATTTAAAAAATAATAAAAATCGTAAATGAAAAGATATATAAACTTTATTTAAAATAATCAAAAATAGCTGATTTAAAATGGCTTGCATTGCTTATAATTTGAATAGTAGGGGGTAGATGATGGTTCCAAAGGCAGATGGAGTTTAAAAAGAAATGTCTTTTCGACATTTCTTTTCGATGCGGAATGGTTTTTATTCGTTTTCTTCTGCTTGATCTTGAATAAATTATTCTTTTATAAAGATATCCAGGTTGTCTTGTGTAGATCAGTTTGTGAAGAAATAAAAGTGTACGGCACTTTAAAAGATTTTCGAACGAGATATTACAAATCTGTTTCGAGAACTCAGAAATGCTGCTTCTTATTGTGCGGCCAAAAACGTATCTTGCTATATTGTTATAAGTAACATTAAGCTTTCTCATGCATAATGTATCACAGTTTGCGAATAGTTCGCATCCATAAAGAAGTGTTGGCAGCAAGTAAGTTTTAGCAAGTAACATACGAACATTGAATGGAGTATAATACTGGGTCATCCACAGATTTCGCAACATTGCGTAAGTTTTTCCACAAATAGAATTAATATGATTCGACCAGTTGAGTTCTCTGTTGAATAATACATCTAAATTTTTAACAGTTTCGGATAACCCAAGTCTTGAGTTGTTAATCATAATTGGTGGTAATTCATTAAGTATGTGTTCTGTTTTGCCAATAATCAAGGCTTTAGACTTGCTTGCATTTAAGCGAAGACCATTTGCTGAAGCCCATTATCAAAATTTATGTTAATCATGATTTATTTTGTTAATACAGTCGTCTATATTAGTTGGTTTACAGCTTATGTAGAGCTGCACATCATCTGCATACATTTGTATTCCACAATAATCGAGACAACATGGAAGATCATTTGAATTTGCAAAAAGAAGAGGTCTAAGTATCGATCTCTGTGGAACCCCTCTGGAAACTAATAGACTAGTAGATTTATCAAATCCATGGTATACAGATTGACTTCTATCATGTAGATAAGAATAAATTAACTTAACAGCGGTATTTGAAAATTTGCACATCCACTTGAGTTTAAGGCAAAGAAGAGTGTGTTGTACTATATCAAATGCTTTAGAATGATCCAGCAAAATAAGAAATGATATCATATTATTATCCAAATTAGCTCTAAGCTCCTCCAAAACATCAACCAGGGCAGAAACACAACTATGTTTAGGTCTGAACTCAGACTGTTTATCAGTAAGTAACGAATTTTCATTTAAAAATTGGTCATTTGAATATGGATTAAACGTTCAAATACTCTAGAAGGATAAGGTAATATTGCCATTGGTCGATATGTTTTATCATTTTTGGGATGGGAATAATTTTTGCATGTTTCCACGTCGTAGGGAAAGTTGAAGTTGTAATTATCGCGTTAAAAAATGTGTTATGTGTGATAAAATATATGGCAGAAGTAACTTCAAAAATTTGGGATGAACTCCATCATGTCCAAGAGAATTTGATTTAATAGTAAGAATAAATTCCAAAATGTCTTCCTGCGTGAAATGTACGAAATCAAAATTTAGCGGATTTTGCTCGGTTGAATTGCCTTCGATGTTAGTTGTTGAATTGGAGTTATTGGTATATGAAGTATTGTTATTGTAATAGTTAACATTCACACAAGGCATTGGTATATTGGTAAATTCATCATTTAATTTGTTAATATCAATATCATTTTCGACTTTTGCATCCACGTTTACAATACCCATATTTCGAATTTCTTTCCTTCTTTTTTGAGCAAACAGCTGATTTAAATTTCTCTTCATAATAATTTGATTTAGCCGATCTAATTTTAGAGTTCACTTCTTTTCGGCAATTTTTAAAAGTGTTATGCAGCTCCCTTGTTTTGAAACGTTTCCACCTTTCATATGCTTCGTTACTTTTATTAATCAAAGCCCTTATTTCGTTAGAAAACCACAGTTTCTCATTTCATATCATTTTAGTTTTGATTGAAATATATTTGTCATACAAATAAATTATATGGTAATCTAAAAATGATGCTTGTTCATCAACAGTAGGCATAAAAAAGATTTGGTCCCAGAAAATTGAAGATAGTTCCATTTCCAGCGATTGATAATCAATATGCAGAAAGTCTCTAAAATTTATAGTTGTATATTTTTTTGAGCGGTCGTATTATAGTTATAAGACATAAAAATTAAATCATGTTGTGAGAACAGAGACACTGATAGCTGATCAAATAACAGAAGCTGAGAATGATTATTAATGAAACAAAGATCAAGCAGAGTGCCTGTAGTTTTTGTAAAATGTGTAGGCATAGATGAATTTACTAAAATCAAACCAATGGCAAACATATCATCCATTAAACTTTTATCCATTAATATATTAGAATTAAAGTCGCCAGTTATAATAACATCCAAATGTAGGTGTTATCAGTATTCCTAGCAGTGGGTCTATATCAATGGCTTTATTGGGCCTATATATGGTACCAATTAAGAGTTTTTGGTTGTTGCCGTTAAAAACTTCGAGAAATATATATTCATTTTGTTCATTTTGGTCGGCTTTGGATTTCAATTTACAGCTAATTGATGATTTTATATATAGTATATGACAACACCACCAGCATTAGATAATCTATCTGCTCGAAAAAGGCGATAGCCACTAAGGTTGTAAATATTATCACGAACATCAGGGTAAAACCAAGTTTCTGAGCCACATATTACGTCAATAGCCGACTCTTCGAAAATAAATCTTAGTTCATCCATTTTACTGTTAAGGCTTCGAGCATTTATGTGGCAGATATTGAAACCAGAATTTTGCTTAGAAAGAATTCTAATCATACTGTAGAGGTTATCTTTAGAACCAACCCTACTATCATTATCTGATACAACCATTTTTATAAGAGAACTTTATAATAGCAATGCAAGCAACAATATTGTTTTTCATTAAAAAGTAAATGTTTAAAAAATTCCAAATAATAGTTAATATTTGAGAAAGTTAATAAACATGCAAGTGTAGAACTATTTAAAAATTTATTCATTATGGCCAGAATTCTGCAAAACTGTTCCAAGACTACCAGGTATGTTTCCATCATCATGGGGCTGTCAGCGAAATAACTGGTTCAGTTGATCATAATAATTGATGCATATTGGTTCGCCATTTTCAAATTGTTTGACGTATACTAAACCTCGGTTTGTGAAGGCAGTAAAAATTAATTGTTGTTTCTTCAGTTCGCGAGCTTTCAGGAAAATATGGTGATTTTCGGGAGTTAGGTTTTCATTTACGTAAAAGGGAACCGAATGGCAATATTGACATTCAAATTTGTAAACGCTAATTTTTTTAATAGTTTTTATCTAATTTATTCGGTGTTATTATTTCGGGTTGGGCAAAGCACACTTAAATTACAATTGCAGCAGTTCTATAGAATTCCGAACTTAGTCTTCGTAACTGAAGAGTTATGTTCAACTAAGCCAGAACAGTGGCGATACAAAAATTTGTTAAAAATGCGTTTTTCTAAGGCAAAACTATGTTATAATGAATTGATGACATATTTGTACACGAAATGTCCAATTTCAAATGGCTTCATATCTGACCTTTATATTAAAAATCCTACAAAATTCTATTGGGTTGCCAGCTGATTATCTTTACTTCTTAAAAAACATTTATACACACCTTTCACATCCAATGTTGTCAGATTCGGATGTATTGTCACCATATAGCGCATCGGTCGAACATTCGTTGGTAATGTTATATTTAACCATGGAAATGGTTCACCATTTGTTGCAATCGGATTAAATGGTTGTGTGATATTCTCTTCATCGGTTTCAAGACCAGTTGGTAATTTACGTGCACACGAACAATCTAAAATGGATATCGCAAAAAATAAAGAACAGCATTCAATTATAAATCTTATCCAAATATAAATATCCAAAATAAATATACAAAGTATAAGAAATTTACATTAGATATTAAATTAAAACTAATTATTATATACATAGAGAAAAAGGAAAAATATTACAACATAAAAAAAAATTTACAAATGTTATTAAAACCAAAATATAAAAATTTGTTATATTAATGAAAATCCTTTGAGGGCATAATGGAAGTGGTTGGGAAAAACATATGTACATACGCACTACATTCATACACATATAATATATTTACTCCTACGAGTAACTAGGTACACTATGTTCAAAAAGTAAGAATTTATAACTTTAATTGACAGCATTCATATCAAATAGATGATGATGGCAATCAATTTTATTATTATTTTTGGAAAGTATTTCATCACGTTCATATAATCATGTCAAACCGAGCACGTTTTTGGCACTAGCATTTTTAGTTGTTTCAAAATTCTGCAGAAGTGTTCTTCTATTTTAAATATTGAGCACAATATTATCTTTTTTCTTTAAAGCTATTCGCAGTTAAAAATTGTCGAAAAAATTCAAAATAAAAAAATAACCTAAACCGAGCCATTAACCATTAAGTTTACGAATACACATAATTCCCTTTCTATGTGATATATAGGATCCGCAATAACTCGCAAAAAAACAGCGCGATAAGAGATACTCTCTCCATTTTCAAATTCGTAGTTTTCATGAACTTTATGCACATTATTTATTTACCATAAATATCCAAAACAGATAACAGTGTTAAATTCGGCAGAGCCGAATGGATTTTACGTCTACATTAATATGTGGACTTATTGCACTATTTATAACAAATGTAAATATAGTAAACAATTTGATAAACTTTATATTAAATTATTACAAAACACTGCATTTCTAAAATTTTTTAGAGGTGTCTTTATATTCTTGGACATATCTTGGCACAATGGTGCCCGCTTGACCCCATTTTCAACAGCAACCCGCTCGAAATAATGACAAACAATATTGTCACGGACAGACGGACATTGTTTTTATCGACTCGAGTTGTTATCAAGAGTATATATACTTTATGGGGTCCCAAATGCATTTGTTGACTCGAACTTTATTGCAATTTGTTACTAATTTGAGGTCGGTGATTTCATATCTAGTCTCCATTTTTCTCCATCAGCTCGCATTTTTAAGTTACAGGTACTAATCGTATATTTGACTTTTTTAAAAAATTATTCTTTTTTTTTCAAAACTTCAACCATATCTCTGAAACTACTGGGCAAATTTGAAACTAGTGTAAGCACGGCTTAAAGATAATAGTGTTGACGATTTTGGATTTTTTTTTAACTGAATATAGTGAACCGTTTTCAAGTTATTCCAATATACGTAGTGGAAGTGCCTTAATTTTGGACATAACGGTATATCGCAAAAAGGCGAGCTGATATTGCAGATTTGGATTCAGCGTTCCAAATAACCTTAAAAACAACATTCAGTTCTTAATCCACAAAAACCTTGTTCCCTTTTGTAACTAATAATTTGAAAAAATTCAAATTTTTTCAGAAATTAAGTGAAAAATGAAAAAAGAAAAAAAAAATCAATGGAGAGAAAAAATATAAAACATATTGTAAAAGTTAATCTTGAATTGAATTGTTTGTTTCAAAACCCAGTCTACCAACAAATTATTGATTTTGAGTAAATCAAAGAAAACTTCCTAGAAACTGTCACTTG
Source organism: Cordilura impudica (assembly GCA_963682025.1). Classification (NCBI taxonomy): domain Eukaryota; kingdom Metazoa; phylum Arthropoda; class Insecta; order Diptera; family Scathophagidae; genus Cordilura; species Cordilura impudica. Next base: position 83,581,403 of record OY821517.1, read on the forward strand.
ACGTCTTTTTGCACCAAACAAAGATTTACCGACTTTACTTCACCATCACATGGGAAAAAATTTTAGTTGATTTTGCATTAAACGATGTATTTACCTTTGAAAAACAGTTATCGCCAAATAACTCAATTTTTGATTTTTGAACATCTCTTTCATTTGAAATCCTGCAGTGAGGGTGGAAACCTCTTCACTTATTTCTCGGGTATCTGGTTTTAATTACAAAACTAATGATTTTATCATCGCTAAGTTCCTTATATAAAAATAGTTCATCGATTCCGTAAACGTAAGATCATTTAAGCCTTATCCGGCTATTTTATGAGCTAAGGGTATGATGTTGGAATACTTAACCATATTAGAAAATACCCGGTTGATACTTTTTCATGCATTCTGGCCAAACTGGTGTCCAACATACATTTAAATTTCATTCTGATAGTGCTTATTCAGCATTTATGGTATGATCATTATGTTTATTTCACATATATATATATAGAAATACATTTCTGAAAACTACAAATACTTAAATAAAGTTCAGAGTGAACATAGGGCGTCAACGAATTCTCTCCATCTGATTCTATCTCTGGCAATTGTTTTTGTTTGGTTCCAGGATATACGAGCTAGTAGACATTCTTGTTTAAGGCATCTAACCCAGGTGTTACGGGGTCTACCTTGGCGGCGTTTTCCTTGAGGGTTCCAATCTAGGGCTATTCTGGCAATTTCTGTTTGTGGTCTTCGCAATATATGGCCTATCCACGTCCACTTTTGTTTGCGAATCTCTATGTGAACTGGCAAGGAGCTTGCCCTTTGGAGCAGGGCATCGTTTGAAATTCTGTTTGGCCAGTGGATGTGAAAAATTTGTCTCAGACATTTGTTAATAAATGTTTGAATTTTTTTAATGGTATCTTGCGTTAAGCTCCATGTAGTGCAGCCATAAAGCAACACAGACTTTACACTACAGTTCAAAATACGTACTTTTGTTTTACGAGAAATATTATTTCTTCTCCAAATTTTGGTTAAGGAAAAGAAAGCCACTCGTGCTTTATTTATGCGATCGGCTACGTCAGCGTTTGACCCACCGTCCTTAGTTATCTTGCTACCAAGGTAGCAGAAAGCATCTACATCTTCAATGGTCTGACCGTTAATAACTAACGGTGTGGCGATATCTGTGCCTATGCGCATGAGCTTTGTTTTGTTTATATTAATACTTAAACCAACTTTTTTAGCATTTTCGGATAGTCTGGAAAGTTTTGCTTCGATATCCGAAAAACGATGTGCCAATAAACATATATCATCGGCATAGTCTATGTCATATAGAAATTCGGATAAAGTCCATCTGATACCGAAAGGTGCATCTCTGTTGGTTTTTTCCATTACGCAATCAAGAAGTAGTAAAAACAACGTTGGAGAGAGGATGCATCCTTGTCGCACACCAGTGGTGGGAACGAATGGCCGACTCTCATTTCCATTAAAACGTATCCTACATTGTGCATCCCTATATAGTTCACGTATCATGTTAACTATTTTTTCAGGAATTCCTTTGTAGGTTAGCGCCGACCACATAGAGTTTCGGGATATAGTATCGAATGCCCGTTCAAAGTCAACAAAAAGTAAATAAAGAGGAGTATTATATTCAGCAGATTGTTCGATAATTATGCGCAAAGTATTGATGTGATCAGCACAGGATCGACCTTGTCTAAATCCTGCCTGCTCAGTACGCAAAATCTGATCCACAACAGGAGAAATTCTTTGCGGTATAAGGGTGGCCATAACCTTGCCTATGGCGTTAAGAACAGTTATGCCACGCCAATTTTTACATTGGGTCAAATCTCCTTTCTTGGGTAGTGTGACCACTGTTCCTTCCTTCCATTCATCTGGTATGTGGTTAGATGTCCAGGCTTCATGGATAGTAGGGGTAAGAAACTGAGCTAAAGTACCAGCGCCATATTTCAAAAGTTCAGGAGGAATGTTGTCTGGACCTGATGCTTTATTGTTTTTAATTCTATTTAACGCATCTTCAATTTCTGAGCATGACGGTGGACCTGTAGATATATCCCTCCTGGGATTGCGACGAGTTGTAAAAAATCGATCGTCGTCTTGAGTCTCGCTACTAGTTGATGAAGCTTGCAGTGAAAAGAAATCGCGCCATCGCTCAAGTTGTTGTTCGGATGCTGTTATTTCAGATCCATCGACTGCTTTTACAATCGCGGTGCCTCTTATATTATTTCCACTTAGCTCTTTAATAGCTGAATATACACCACGCAAGTTACCTGTATTTGCGGCTTGCTCCGCCTGTTCAGCAATGCCGTTATAATATTTTTCGCGATCAGAACGAACCAAGTTACGAACTCGACGTGCAGATTGCCGATATTGGGATCTAGATTGCTGTTTTTGTGCGTCAGTTTTAGCATTTATGCGATCATTGTGAAGTTTTTTACGGTTTTGTATCTCCATCCAAGATTCATCGCTAATCCACGGCTTAATCATGCTACTTTTTAATCCAAGCACTGATCCAGCAGTTTCTTTACAAACTGACGATACGTCTGCCCATGTGTTTTGATGTTGGTTCATAAGCAAAGCAGTCCTTAAGTTGTCGTTGTATAACTGTGCAATATTATTTCACATAATAGGTCATAAAAGTAGCAATAATTCCTTGATCCAGCGATATTGTGTTTGGTGGCATATAACCAAATTGGACATTTGGGTGCTCTAAATGTGGTTGACAAGGTGTATTGTCTGCAAGTAACAAAACTTTAAAAGCAAGTCCGCTAGAGCGCCGAACTTCAGCAAAAATTCTGTTGTTATCCAGGCCTTTTATTGGTTGCCCAATGAAGGGGTTATGAGTCAATATTTAAGCATTTCATTGATCTTAGTTTCAGAGCTATATTCACAAGTAAGATTCGTGACATCCGATTTCCTTAAGCGTGTGATAAAAACAAAAAGATGATACGATCTTTGGTTAATTTGAATCCACTTCTGGGATTTAGCGACGTAGGTTCGACTTGGCATTATTTTCCAGTAAATAGCTGTTTCACCGTCTTGAATTAGTTTAACCAGTTTGCGGGAAACTCTCTAGCTGCTGACTCATCAGCAGAGGCAATTTCACACTTTATTTTAGTGTTGCAGAAAACCTTTCATCCAACCTATACTGGCAGAAAATTAAATTTTCTTATCTTCTTATCTGGGGTCTAATCGTCGCATACGTGATCGAGTGTGCTAACGTGTCGAATAAAATTTCGTGATGTATCGACTATGCTAATCACGGCACACGATAGTCAAGCAATCGAAATCAAACCAAGTGTTACAAGATATTTAGCTTTTTATTACAACATAAGCATATGTTTTAACAAATGTCAGCAAAAAAAAAAAAAAAAGAATATCGGACACTTTAAAACAAAAGTAATAACTCCTTACAATTTTTTTTTTATATTATCAATAATTTTTAATATTGTGATTATCTCCAACTGAAGCGATTTAATTTCTAAATCGACCATGTGAACAATGTGTTATTTTTCCTTTAATTTTAGCGAACGTTCTTTGAATTCCAACAATTTATCCAACTTATCAGGATATGTTGATTTGGGACTCCTAAATTTTTTTAAGATGGGGGTTTAGGAGACCTATTCTCAATTCCAGTAGCCTGGAGAATTTGTTCTTCGCCAGATGAAAGATGTTTTTTCTCAAACGGACCACCTCTAGTTTTTCTTTAGATGTCTTGTTGAAAGATAATTTCTTCTTTACATTGTGTACCAAATTTAAGGGTCAGTTGTTCTCACAATATTTTGGGCTCAAGTTTTATTGTCAAGCTCTATCATGGAATCAGCCATAACTTTCTTTGTCTTGCCGCTTATTTTGTTTGAACTTGTCCTAAATATAAAAATCTTCATATTAAATGGTTTTTCTTTAAATTACTCGTTAATAAATATTAAACTTAAATTTCATGTCTTTCTATTAAATATAATAAAAGAAATAAATTTTCCTTGCTGTTTTTTCATGTTAACAAACTAATAAAATATGTTTTCGACAGCTTGATATGTATCGAATAACATTTCGAAAGATTTCACTCAATTAGCCGTTATCGAATGTCGATGCTTATCAAATTTGTATGCTATACGCTCGATGGTATTACCGCTAATGGTACTATCACACGATGTGTTTTTTACATATGAAACATTGTTTATGTACAATACATGAGGAAAGTCCCATGTACATTTTTCAATTATAATAGGTTTTATTTTGGCATGACAAACATATGAAAATACAACACTGCTTGTGGCGAAAGAAAAACAGGGTAAATTATAAAGATTAGTATTGAAAGAAAAATAAATTGTTTAATTAATTAACAATTAATTAACAATTAAAAAATATACAAAATGTATAACTTTGTTTTTAACAATAAAGTTTTGTAAATTCCCAAATTAAATCAGCTGTTGTTTACATTTAAAGGTTATGTCATTGGCAAATACATATGCACGTGTGATAGCAAAAATTATAAATCGTATGTAAAATGATAATTTTGACAGACATACGGAATTACATATGGATAAAAAAAAAGTGACAGTACATATGTAAAAAATACATCGTGTCATATGATATGACCTGACTGGTTTCGTTTTTGTGAGCAACCCTTCACAACATCTCTTGTATATGATGATGTAGGAGCATTTTGTTTTGTTTCAGAAATCACAGATTTTCTAATAGATTCCACTTTTTTTTATTGTTCTTACAGTAGATTCTTTGAAATTAAAATGTTTTCCCACAAAAGTAGCATCTTCTTTAAAGATATAGCTTTTCTTTTACTTTGTTTTGTAGCTAATATTCAGAATGGGATTTCTGAATATATACAAAAATTAATTGTTACTTAATGATTTGCTTAATTTATTATTCGATTATTTTCGTTTAAAAATTAAAATTAAACTGCACTGAAGTTTCACTTTGAAAAAAACTTATTTGAAATAGCTAAGGCAAATCTCCTGTATATGAATGTCGTTCTTTTTAAACTCTTCTTTTAACTTATACTCTCTGTCTGTCTGTCTGCCATGGGTAGACCCCATTCCCCTTATCCAATTGATTTAAATCTTGGCCCATAGTCTTGTCGTGACTACAGATTAATTTTGGGGTAGTCACGCACAGTCACGCGTGGTCACGCACAATCACGGAGTGATCTAAATGTCGTTTCACCTCATCCGATCGATTTGAAAATTGGTCGATATAATTGATTTAAGGAAAGATCAACTTCGACATAGTCAGGCACAGTCACGTATAGTCACGCACAGTCACGGGGTGATTTAAAACCCATTTTCCCTTATCCGATCGATCTAAAACTTGGTCAATAGACTTGCTGTGAAAAAAGATAAACTTTGACATAGTCACGCACAGTCACGGAGAGATTAAAACCCCACTTCCCCTCATCCGATGGATCTAAAACTTTGTCCAGAGACTTGTTTTGGCCAAAGATTCATTTTAAGATAGTCACACACAGTCACGCACAGTCACGGAGATATTCAAAACTCATATGCATAAGGAAAGAAAGAGTTTTAATAAAAAATTTGTTTTTATGGGTTGGATTATTTATATAAACAAATTGATGCTTATTTGTAAAAACGTGTTCTTACACTTACATATTTTGCACATGCACTACGATTAATGTGGAATTCCCATTTCAATAATAATTGCTAACGAGTTACAGAGTTGAATTTAGTGAGAAAATAAAATTGCCGAATATAAATAAAGCATGAATTTCTTAAACATATCGGTTTGTAATATTTTTAATTATCTGTTGAAAAATTTCATATTTGAATGCTCGACATTGATACCGAATGTTACCCGCCCGTTACACAGGCCACTGCTAGTTCGAAAAACTCAATACACTTACATTTTTTTTTACTAATACACACACATTTTTCGCAGTGGTCACACAAATGGCACCAAATTTTTCGTGCGAGTAATTGCTGCCACTAACGATGATTAATGTTACCCTGTTGAAAATTTAATATAAATTTGCTGGATTAATGCAAAATTGTAATTAGTGTTTTAACTTGTTAAATGTATTATTATGATTCATTTCTTGAAATCAGAGCAGTTAAATTTCGATTACGATTAGTAATCAATTACATTACATTTTAAAATGAATTATAATGATTATATAATCTAGTCCTCTATTGCGAAATTTTTGATTACTAATTGATTATAAAATAATCAATAATCTAAAAATAATAAAATAATCAAAAAGAATCAGAAGTAATCTAAAAATAATTCGACTACTTTTAAAAACTAAATTTGATTATTTTTGATTAATTTCAAAATCTATTGCATTTCCAACATTAAAAATAAATCAAAATTAGATGTATTTTGTACAAAAAATATCCACATATTTATTTTAATAACAACAAAATTTAAGTAATTCATAAAGAAATAATGAAGAAAAACAATAATATACAATGTACATTAGTATTCTTATTTACAAATATTTTCAATTGGCCTGAAACTAATTTTTCTATGAAAAATCAATCAATGATTGCCGCAAAAGAAATCAGTCGTTCAACTGGAGCTGAATATGTTAAGGGCATGGTAAAATAAATATGTGGTTCCTTTAGAAAATAATATTTTGCCAAATCTGATCATCACACGAATTGTCATTTAAATTGCTGAAGAACTTATTTCTTATTGTGGGTTGTCGATCTTGTGGAGAAAAACTTGTTTCAATTTCATTAGCTGCAAAGTTAAATCTTTAAGGTTTAAAAAATTTAATTTAATGCAAGCATTACCACCATCATTAAAATCATTCCAAATTATATGTATTGCAATTTTTAGCGTAAAAACTGTAAAGTGTATCCAAAACTCTCCTGGTATAATTTCTAGAAAGTTAATTCCGACATTTCTGGACTTAATCTCTGCAACACTTTGAGCCAATTCATGTTGGTGCTTGGAGTTAGTACTGGTACCGCAAGTGCGATATTTGGCTCAGGCTGCAACATGAAATATGGTTGAAACCTTTATCTTAGCTGCTGTTCCATTTTCAAAATAACAGAGGATATTTATTGCAGCTCCTGCATTCCGCTTTTTGGTGTATCAGACAGCGAATTAACACAGAACTTTTAAGCGCCCCGGTAGGTGAGTAGGTAGCGTGCTCGCCTATCATGGGGGGGTCGTGGGTTCGATTCCCACCAGAGGCTTTGGTGTGTCGCTGCAAAAAAAAAAAAAAAAAAAAAAAAAAGCCAAATTAGAATCTGCAGACAAGCCACTTGGCTTCGCGGATCTAGGCTTAAAAAAAAAAAAAAAAAAAAAGGAGCTGTCCTGATTCATCAGTTATTGACTTTTCTACATGTAGATGGATTAAAGTCCGGCTCCTCAATATTGTCGTCTGCGGAAAAATTGTGGTAGAGAAGAAGAAAGCATATATTTCAAAAATTCATAGCTACACTGTATTCTTAATCGGACCGGTTTCTGGCATTTCAGCCTTCATCAGTGATTTATTGAACATTGACGTAATTGTTATGTTATAATTGAATAAATTGTTTCCATATGAAAATTTTCTACTTAAGGCGGCCGTGAGATTTCGAACTTGCACTTTTTGGTCAGCGCTTTAACACACTCACCGAAAGTCAGGCCTACAAGCAGTGTGATTAGAATTAGTTTTCATACTACACAGCTTTTACTTCGTATTAATTTCAGAAGATACAACTCTGTCCAAACAAACAATCATTATTTTTTGAATGTTTTTAATATTTTTGCATTATTTGTCTATTTGACGTGTTGTTTAAAATTTAATAAAAATTTTATCAACATTATTTTTATATAAAAAATCAGAAGATCTTTGATACAAATTACAGATTACAGAAAGTATTTTGTTGACAAGTAATGTAATTATACACAAAAAATAATAGTATAGCTACAAATAGATCACAATTGAAGTTAAAAAAAAAACAATTAAGAAAATTATAGTCGGTCTAGACCGACCTGTCTCTTCGGTCCAAATAATTGGATATAGAAACTAAGCAAAAACCAAATTTGAGTGGCATTGTTATTTATTTTTTTGGCTGCAGATATGAAAAAGTTCATATAGGGTGCTATATTCATAATGGGACTAGGTCCAAAAATGGACCGATCCTGACCATATTTGGTAAAGTCACTTATATTTTGCAAAACATATACAAACCAAATTTGATAAAAATATGTGCAATATTTTTGTTTTTTAATAGATTTAAGTGAAGATCGGAAAGCAGCTCTAAATGAGGCCTATGACTAAGAGTTATCCTATTAATATAATAAACACACAAACCCAATTTGACTGAGATCTATGTAATAATTTGGATCTTATGGCAATTTATGTCGATTTCATAGGTGTCATTTGTATGGGGACTAGGTCTGGACATGGACCGAATTTCACCAATTTCAACAACTTTCATCCTATGGCCGAGAAAAGCTTATATGCCAAATTTCATCAAGATACATTCATATTTGCGACCTGTAGTTTGATTACAAGGTTTACATGCACACACAGATGGACAGACGGACGGACGGACGGACATCGCCAAATCAACTCAGAAAGTGATTCTGAGTCGATCGGTATAATAAAAGATGTGTCAAATATTTTTGGTATTTATAACAGCAGCACAAAGTCATTATACCCAAACCAAATAGTTGTATAGGGTATAAATACTGGTACATAGCAAGAGTTGGAAATACCACTATATTATCTGAGTATTTTTATACCCTATACCACTATGTGGTTTGGGTATAATGACTTTGTGCTGCTGTTTGTAACAACCAAAAATATTTGACCTACACCCATCTTTAATTATACCGATCGAATCAGAATCACTATCAGAATCACTATCTGATTCGATTTAACGATGTCCGTCCGTCCGTCCGTCTGTATGTCCATGTAAAGTTTGTAATCAAACTGCAGGTCACAAATATGAATATATTTTGATGAAATTTGGTATTTCGTCTTTTATCGGCCATGGGATGAACGGAGTTCAAATTGGTGAGAATCGGTCCATGTTCAGACCTAGCCCCAATACAAATGACCCCTATGAAATCAACATATATTGCCATAAGATCCAAATTATCATACAAATCTTAGTCAAATTGGGTTTGTATGTATATATTACATCCATTAATCATTAGTCCAAAAATGATCCCTATTGGACAACTCTTAGTCATAGGCCCCATATAGAGCTGCTTCCCGATCTTCACTTAAATCTATCAAAAAAGAAAAATATTGCACTGATTCTTCTCAAATTTTGTTTGTATATATGTTTGCAAAATACAAGAGACTTTACCAAATATGGTCAGGATCGGTCCATTTTTGGGCCTAGTCCCCATATAGATATAGCATCCGATATGAACTTTTTCATATCTGCAGCCGAAAAAATTTATAAAAATCCCACTCAAATTTAGTTTATGCTTATTTTCTATATCCAGTTAGTTGGGCCTGAGAGATAGGGTCTCTAAACGAATGGTATAAGGTATCGTATAGTCGGCCTAGACCGACTATAATTTTCTTACTTGTTCCAATATGACAAAATGTGTGAATACAAATTACTATAAAATGTACTAATACTAATGTACTAATGTATGTACTAATAATTAAATACATATTAAAATCTCCAATATGTGGACAAAATGACATTCAATAAGAGCGAATGCAATGTATTTGAAATTAATCATGATTATTTTTTGATAATTTTGAGTAATTGTTCTTGTTACCTTTCAAAAAAAAAAAAAAAATCTTATTTGTAATTATCTAATGCTTGAAATGCCCTTATAAAAATGCAAAAATGGATGCTAAATTAAAAAAGGAAAATATTTCAAAAATAATTAATTTATAACATTGCCAACTTTTTTTGTGGGATATGAACAATAAATCTTAATTATCTAAAGAACAAAGCCTACGAAAATATAGCAAAAGAGATGGGTATGATGGTGGAAGTTTACGCTTCGACAACATTTTCAAAATGAAATTGCAGTGGCATGTGTAAGCACAAATGCTAATGGGGGAGATTCGACTAATTTTAAGAATTTTTCGTTGATAATACGTATACAGCTGTAGTGGCAGTGCCAGTGGCCTGTGTAGGACGGGATTGAGTATCCACCAATTTGAATTGATAAATTTTAAATATTGTAAACAAATTTTAATTGCAAATAGCTTTTAAAAAAAAGTAAATATTTTTTTTTTGCTCAAAACGCGTGTTAAGAATTTAAAAAAAATATAGAATGCTTTTGGAAATTCAAACAAAATCGGGATCATCAAAATCAATTTTACCAAAAATTATACAGTTTGCCTTAAAGTTATTCTTATACTTATATCATAAAAAGTTAAACATTGTATTATGTTACTCTGTACACTTTTAAGCAAGACAAATAAAGTTGGAGTATTAATTTTTTTTCCATTTTCCGTATTCTTTTTGAACATTATATATTTAAAACAAAATAAAAATAACTACTGATTGATTATGGGGGGTAAGGTTTTAAAAGTTAAAAAAAGTCGTATTTTCATAATTCTTTTTTGAAGATACGAATAATGTTGGATTATTTATTTCATATACACGTTATAGCATAACATTTAAAGAATCTTTGAAAAAATTTTCAATTAAAAATTTTATTAAATAAAAATTTTTTAAATCTCTGGAGGTGTTGTTGTTTTGCGGTGAACGTCATAACTCGTTACCGGTTCATGTGAAATAAAAAAATCGAAATGCGTTTAAAAGGTGACATGTTTCCTGAGGTACCGCCGAAGAGTTTTTTTCAATTTTTTTTTTGCAGAATTTTGAAGTGAAAAACAAGATTTTTGCTAAAAAAAAATGGGGAAATGGGGTGTTAAAAAATGGGGAAGAAAATGTAAAATAAAAAAACTCTTCGTGGTAACCTAATGATTTTTTATACCCTATACCACTATGTGGTTTGGGTATAATGACTTTGTGCTGCTGTTTGTAACAACCAAAAATATTTGACCTAGACCCATCTTTAATTATACCGATCGAATCAGTATCACTTTCTGAGTTGATTTAACAATGTCCGTCCGTCCGTCCGTCCGTCCGTCTGTGTGTCCATGTAAAGCTTGTAATCAAACTGCAGGTCGCAAATATGAATATATTTTGATGAAATTTGGTATATGAGCTTTTATCGGCCATGGGATGAACGCTATTGAAATTGGTGAGAATCGGTCCATGTTCAGACCTAGCCCCCATACAAATTACCCATATGAAATCGACATAAATTGCCATAAGATCCAAATTGTCATATAGATCTTACTCAAATTGGATTTGTATGCGTTCATTACATCCACTAATGAGTAGTCCAAAAATGGTCCCTTTGACCCCATATAGAGCTGCTTCCCGATCTTCACTTAAATCTATTAAAAAACAAAAATATTGCACTGATTCTTCTCAAATTTTGTTTGTACATATTTTTGCAAAATACAAGAGACTTTACCAAACATGATCAGGATCGGTCCATTTTTGGACCTAGTCCCTTTATAGATATAGCATCCGATATGAACTTTTTCATATCTGCAGCCAAAAAAATTAATAAAAATCCCACTCAAATTTGGTTTATGCTTATTTTCTATATCGAAGTAGTTGGACCGAAAGATAGGGTCTCTAAACCATGGTATAGGGTATCATATAGTCGGTCTAGACCGACTATAATTTTCTTACTTGTTTTTTATATGTAGATATACTGCGTAAATTTAAAAAAATTATTATTTCAAGCTCGAGGTCTGTATTTTAATATATAAAATTATATTTATTTATTTTATTTTCGATATTTCGCCAACCTCCGGTTGGCATCTTCAGGAAATCTTAAATTATAAGATATAAACACAAATAATAAACATTAACAAAAACTGAAATTAATAAACATTAACACAATTCATAACAAAAATGAACTTACAAAAAGCGAGTGACAATAGTCAAAATACCGATGCGTATGAACGAATTAACATTTTATATTGCACTAAATAATCTTATTTTATTTTACTAATTATATGCCTATAACTATGAGCACAGTTTTCTGTGTCTGTTTTGTAATTTATTCTCCTTTGTTTTGGTACGTTAATAATGTGTAACATTTCTAATGTAAAGCGTCTCTTGTAGTTGTTCTCAGTTTGTAAAATTTTAACTTTCTCAAAGTTTGGTTTGTGGTGTTTCTCCGCACAGTGGGCTGCAAGTGCCGTTTTATGGGTTAAATTATTTTTAAGATCTGATTTATGTCCTGCTATTCTAGTTTTTAGCTTGTTTTTGGTTGTACCAACATATACCTGATCGCATTTGTTGTTGTTGTCCCCTTCACATTCTATTCTATAAATTAGATTGGATTTGTCTAATTTGTTGACTTTGCTCTTCGTGTTGGAGAAGAGTTGTCGAAGTGTGTTGCCAGCTTTAGGTGCTATTTTATATTTTTCTTTGTTGTATATTTCAGATTTTACTATTCTTTCAGATATTTTTGGCACGTATGTTAAAGATTTGTATGTTTTTGTAGTTTCTTCTCTTACATTGTTCATCTTGTTATTCGTGTTATTATTTATAAGTTTCGTAATAATGTGATCCGGGAATGAGTTCTTCTTTAAAATGTCTCTTATCTTCTTTTTGTTGTCCGTATGAAACTGCTTGTCACTAATCGTTAGCACTCTTCGTATAAAATTATTTGCAGTATTTATGATAATATTTTTGGGTTGGCAAGAGTACTAATTTATAATTCTCCCCGATGACGTGGGTTTTTGGTACCAATCTATTTTTATTTTGTTCCCTCTCCTTATAACCAATGTGTCCAAATAAGGCAATCTACTGTTTTCTTCTTCTTCAATGGTAAATTTAATTTTATGGTAAAGCCGTTTAGTTGTTTTAGAATATGATCAATTTCATTGGTTTTTATTACACAAAACAAGTCGTCCACGTATTTGGTAAGAAGTCTAGGCTTCTTGTCTAGTTTTTCCATTGTTTTGCGTAACAACTCCTCCATCACTATATCGGCTACTATAGGCGAAGCTGATGACCCCATGGGTAGCCCACTACTTTGAGTGTAGATTTTATCGTTATATGTGAAATAACGGTTGTCTTTTATACAAAATTGTAATATTTTTGTAAATAATACATTCGGCATTGTCGTATACTTCTCAATTTTACTCCACTTGTCCTTGATAACGTCTATCGCATAATCTACTGGTATGCTTGGGAATAATGAAACTACATCAAAGGAAACTAATTTCTCGTCATTATAAATTATAGTGTTGTTTATTTTATTTTTGAATTCAACCGCATCCTTCACATTAAATTCTGAATCTACTGTAAGATGTTTTAAAATGTTCGTCAGAAATTTACAAAGTTCATTTGATGGTGAATTTATTGATGAACATATTGGCCTTAATGGAATATTGTCTTTATGGATTTTAGGTAGTCCATAAATTCTTGGCGCTAATGCCGCGTCTTTTTTCATTTTTCGCTTTTCTATAGTAGATATTATATTACATTTATGTAGATCTTCTACTAGTTCATTGTTCTTCTTTTGTAATGCTGATGTGGGATCCTTGTTTAATCTCCTATATGTCATCATATCACTCAAAATTTTTTGCATCCTGTTCTCATAGTCCTTTTTCTCCATGGCCACTGTAACATTTCCCTTATCTGCGTTTAAAATTAAAATATTTTTATTTCTCTTCAAAAATTTTTTGGTTTGTTCCACTGTACTAAGTACAAAACGATCTCTTCCACTTAAGCTTTGTTTGTTTGTATGATTTTCAAGCATTGTTGTAAATTTTGTTCTTGCACTCTCTTGTTCCTCTTTATTTACCAATGTTTGTATGCAGTCCTCTCCATCTGCAATATACTTGAACATAGGAAATTTTTCTTTTGCTGTAGGTATAGCATGTTTTTGCCCTAGTGAAAGAATCCACTGCATATCGTCAGGAATGTTAATGCTAGTCTTATTAATAAACCATTTTTCGTTTTTTTTAATTCCTAGTTCCTTTCGCTGTTCATCTCTTAGTTTATCAAATTTTCTCTTATGTCGGTTCTTAATTTCAGTGTTTTTGGTTTTTAAAATAGTTTTTTCGCTGTCCCAAAATTGTTGCCGTTCGTCCGTACTTAATTGTTTATCTATATTAATTTCCACTTCTTTAATAAGTTTGCCATTTAATTTTGTAATTTCGTGTTTTTGTTTTATAAGTAGATTCAAAATTTTTTTATGAAAATTTTGTAATATGGTGTTAAGTGACGAGTTAATATCTGTAGGAAGAATATGTTATGTAAAATTTCAAAAGAATTGATCAAGTAGATTTTGAGTTATGATGTTCACGGACTTCGATCATTTATTTGCGAGAAAATCGATTTAAAATTTTTTAAAAACTAATTTATATACGATATACCGTATAAGGCCGGTCGCTGGAAACGCTATATCTTCTTAAGTTTTGCTCCGATTTACTTGAAATTGTGATACAACAGTCTCGATATGTTGTACATCCAGAAAGAGAAATGCAAACAAAGGTTTTCAAAACCTTACCCTCCCCCCTTAATGGAGTGAAAGAAAAAATATTTATGTACATATATGATGAATAGTTGACATACTCGTAAATATGAGTTGGAAATGAAAAATGGCATTGATTGATTGAAGTTTAAGTAAAAGTTTTCGAAAATCGATATAAAAAAAATTTTTCCAACCAAGATTTCCTGATGATTTGTTTTGCTCTTTCTGTTTATTTTTTCGGAAGTAGTTTCACTATTTAGACTATATCTCAAACTATAAACGACAAATCTGGTAACTGATATGAGTACATAGATTACAAAGTTTATCGTAAATCATGCAAACATTGTTCTCAATTCACATGAGTGCTTTAAGTGCAGTAGGCGGAAATATTTATATTTAAATATTTAATTTAATTAAAAAATGGCATAAACTCAAAATCAAAAAAAGTAAGTATTTTTCATTTCTCACACAAAGCCTTAATATCTAGAAAGAAAACAAGAAATTACAGAAAAAAATCTTTGAATACAATCAGAAGTTGTTTAAAATTTTATAAAAGTACCAAAATTTAATTTTTTTTTAATGTTTCTTTGAAGTACTCGTATTTGAAATGTGGTGTTATCGGAAAATTCTAAAAATTAGTTGGACCGACCGAGTCTTAAATCAAACTATATAGAATTTGTAAAATAAAGAACGTGAATCTCTCTCGATAACACTATGCAAAAAAAGATTATGGTCATCTAACAACAAAAACAGTCGAAATATGAAATTCTGAATAGTTGTTAAGTAAGTCACGAATCATTTCTTCATAATCTGGCAGCTTTTTCGTCGGGTGATAACATTGTCTCAAATATAGGGTTTCGGAGTAGTTGTCGATTTGTGGACCATTTAGAATGACTTTAGAAATTTTTCTCTTAGAAAGGTTTGTGAAAATAGTTTTTAAATTAGTAAACGCTGCACTTTCTTTATGTAGTGCGTTAAACAGTGTTGCCATATTGACAGATTTAGCTCTTTTTGTTGAAAAAAAGGATTTTTTAAATTTTGACAGATATTTTAAAATTTTTTCCTTATATATGTATGTAAAATAAATTTATTTTTCTTGTTAGTTAAAAATATTTATTCCTCATATGGAGAAAATGTCTTTAACCCAAAATAATAGTGCGATAATTAATTTGACAACAATGTAATGTCGTTGCTGTATATGCCGTTTTAATATTTCTTTGTTTGCTTGTGTGTATTGATTTATTGGTTTGAGCTATTAGTTTATTAATTTTTTAAAAATGGATAATTTTTTAATCATAAAAGGTAAGCAAAATAAGTTGAAAGTGTTAAATATATTTCGACGAGTTATTTAAAAAGGTTCCGGAGAAAAAAATGCCGAAGAAGAAAGTTCAGAGCCTTCACATCTTTGCAGAAAAAACAAGAAAAGGAAATGGAATTTTACTTTAAATCGTGGCTGCTCCAACGATGAAATGCTATTGCAAAATTTGTCGCTGCGAAATTAGAGCTTCTGGAGGTATTACAGATTTGAAATCACATGCAAGGACTGCAAAGCATATGGAAAGTGCAAAAGCCATTGATGTACCTAAAAGGCAGCATTAATTTTTTCACTAATGAAACTGCATAATAACAAATTAGCAAATATTGAAAATATAATATTGAAATATTAAAACTAATAAATGTGAAGTTTGGGGACAATCGGATAAAGAAAAGTCCCGAAGGAAATCTATTGAAAATTTCAAATGTGTTTATATGGGGAAAAAAAAAAAATCGTTCTATAATGTAATTTTTCCAACAAGTTACTGTAAGAATCGGGATCAGTATTAAATTATCCTTTCAAATCGAATATAAAGTCGCCAAGAAATAGCAAATGCCCCAGACCACTTTTGTGCAAAAAAATTAACTAGGTCATGAAATTTGATAGCATTTTTTTTCAACTTTGAGATTGATTTAAGCCATATTTTTTTTTGTCTCTATACATGCATATAAGTAATCAAATATGAAGTATTGTTTTATTACCACTTTGTTAACCTATTGCGCATTGGGACCGAAAATGGGAAATTTTTTTGATAAAATTTTGAAAACTCCTTTTTTCGAGTTTTAAAGAATTTTCTTAAACAAAATTTAAAAAACTAGATCTGGCACTTTAAGGTTTTATTAAATACATGTGATAGATCAACTGTGTGAATTTTTAGATAAATCCCTATGCCAGAATCTTTTTGACAAAGATTTTTTTTTTGCTGATTTCTAGAAAAATGGGATTTTTGTGAAATATTCTGTATAATCAGTTCTCTACTTTTATCTTAATAGCCTAGGGTTTCGGAAAAAAATAATATGACCCCATTAACACTTTTGGAATATGGGTCACATATGACCACTCAATTCAAAAAATTCAAATATTTTGCAAATACTGTTGAATTTTTAAAAGCGTAACTTAAGTATTATAACCAAATATGTATATCTTCCGTTCCTAAAATTTGGGATAAATCCGAGAACGTTAACCCATTATTTGCCAACACCAGCTTTTGTTTTTAAGATATTTCGGAATAAAGATTACCGAAAACCAGTTTTTTACATCTAGATTAACTCAATGAAAGTATGTCATGTGATTTCAATAAAATATGTTAAAGGTGCATATTTTATAATTATTGAATAGATATCATGTGACATCTGTAGTTCTCTAAATTTAAGAAACCTGTATATTTTAAAACTCAATCATCAGATTTTTTGATAAACTGCAAAAGAGTTCTACAGATAAAAATATACACGGTACATCTACTAAACGCGTTAAAACGTTAAGTTTTTTTTTAATTATGCCGTTCACTAGTAAATACATATTTATAAAAATTTGATAAGATAAATAACAATCCGAAACTTGAAATTTTCTGAATGAGGCCGGTATTGTTTAAGACATAAACTTAACTTATTTAACTTTATAATTTTTTTTGATATACTAAGCCTGAGCAGATCCAATATCCAAAACTAAATTTTTGACAAGTCTTTAGAATATATTGTTTGAGTCGGTCTAGACCGACTATACGATACCCTATACCATGGTTTAGAGACTCTATCTCTTCGGTCCAACTAATTGGATATAGAAAATAAGCATAAACCAAATTTGAGTGGCATTGTTATTATTTTTTTGGCTGCAGATATGAAAAAGTTCATATTGGGTGCTATATTTATATTTTTTTTTTTTTTTACGCCTAGTTCCGCGAAGCCGATGGCTTGTCTGCAGATTCTAATTTTGGCTATTTTTTTTGCAGTGACACACCAAAGCCTCTGGTGGGAATCGAACCCACGACCCCCGCATGAACGGATCCTGACCATATTTGGTAGGGTCACTTATATTTTGAAAAAATATATACAAACCAAACTTGAGAAAACTCTATGCAATATTTTTGTTTTTTTGATAGATTTAAGTGAAGATCGGGAAGCAGCTCTATATGGGGGCTATGACTAAGAATTACACTACAGGGTTTATTTCTGAACCACTGATTAAGGGATATAATAAACACATACAAACCCAATTTGACTGAGATCTATATGATAATTCGGATCTTATGGCAATTTTTAGTCGATCTCATAGGGGTCATGTGTAAGGGGACTAAGTCTGAATATGTATTGATTTTTAACAATTTCAATAGCGTTCATCCTATGCTTGATAATATATATAAAATATACCAAATTTCATCAAAATATATTCATGTTTGTGACATGTACGTAGTTGATTACAAGGTTTGCATGGACACACAGACGGCCGGACAGAGGTACAGACGGATGGACGACTCAGAAAAGACGCGTCTAATTCAAATATTTTTGGTTGTTACAAACATCAGCTCAAACTTATAATACCCTAATATATTAAATGGAATATAGAGACATAAATATTGCGAGAGTAGATTGAAAGTGCATAATATGGGGAATGCATATTACTAATGACGAATTATAGTTTCATTGCGATACAACAAAGACCAAAAAACAATCAAAGCAGTGGACTTTTCATGGCAAATCAGCGCCAAAATATCGCGAAAGAATTTTTGATATGAACACGTATTTATTCTTGTTAATTCACTTGAAGTAGCAAAAAACTATTAATGGCCCATATTATTGCAAATTATCGGATGATTTCATTTCAAGAAAAAAGCAGTGAATGCACGAGTATACTCCTGTGTCAATTTCGTGAAACTCTGAGATTTTTGTCTGTTTCAAAGCTTCGAAAAATTGGTCAGTGGAATATTTTCTCTGGTTGAGAATATTGCTATTATGCCTTAAATATTTTTGTGTAAACAATTGGAAATAATTAATAAAAAAAAATACGAAATAGTGCTTACTTAGTTTTCAATCCGTCTTACGTGCTATAATTGGGATTGGTAATATCGGCATAACAATTTGATTGTTTCTGGAATTGTATTATTTTTCTTATTACTTCCATTTTCTAAAAATTCATAATAAAATTTTTCGATTTTTCTTTGGCAAATTTAAATATTTTATTTTTATAAAACTAAAAAGTTGCCTGATATTGACAACAATTTTGTCAATGAAACAAAAAACACAAAAATAAAATGCCATTGTCTGATAAATAGATTTTTGCTTGACGCGAACTTTATGAACTTTAGTTAATAAAATTAAAAATTTTTCTATTATTAAATATTAAATATCATTATAAATTCCTTATTATAAGATCTAATAAAATATGTATGTAAGTATTTTGTATGATAAAGCTTACTAAACAATTCGTGAAAAGGGTTATTCTTTGAATGAAAGTGTTAGGGGAAGGAAATGATTGACTAATTATTTTGAGACATCGAACATGCCATGTAATGCTTCTAAAAATTAAGAAGAACAAAAGTATGTTACAAAAATATATTTAGTTTGTTTTTTGTATTTTTTTGTTTTTTTCTATCGAAATAAACTTCATGTTAATTTTTTTTTTATTTTTTTTTTTTTTTTTTTTGCTATTTTCACAAATATAGATTGTACTGAACTCTTTTACTCACATTTTTACCAATCAAACAAGCATAAGATATAATATTTTATTTTATAAAATACATAAAAAAATAAAAAAAAAAATTGAAAAAATAACAAGAAGAAAATTATGTGTTTAAACGTAATCCAAAATATAGTTTATACATAGTAAATATTGGCAGAGAAAGAAAGAAAATTTTATAAAAAACTTAAATTGAATACAAAACTTCATATGAATATTGATTAATATCGAAAATTAGAAAATATACACCCCCTGTTCTTGAAACCACTATCACAAAAAAAACTCGTAAATGAAAAAATTCTTAAATCTACGAGTTTTTTGCTGTTCTCTAATTTCAATAAGAATATTTTTTCTCGTTTTAATTCACATAGAAAAGGCTTTGTGAAATCAAAACAAATGTCCTTTTTTTCTACTAAGCAGGTCTTAAGAGATAAAAAACTAATTGATATTTAAACTCTAACATGTTTTTATTGAACCTTGTCATTATTTTAAGAAATTAGACATTAATTTTGTGAAAAAAAACGATTTTAAAAAACGTCTACATTTTGCGCTGATTTAAAAAAAAAACTCGTTATCGGTGGTCGATGTTAATAAAACACACTTTTTGCGATGATGCTGTTCTATAACTATAATAAAAACTTTTTATTTACACAATCTATATTTTCCATTATAATTTTTTCAATTATAACCTAGATTCCTTATGCACTAATTATTGCAAATAAAGGAATTAAAAAAAATTTTGTCATCAAATCACATATTATTAATTTTTTTGCTTATGTTTGAAACAGTAGTGATGCCAGTCAAACCCAATTTATTTGAATATCGAAATTTTTTTTGGTGATGCCTAACTTTTTAAAAATAGAAAAGTCATTTTTAATTGAGTGAAATGAAATGAAAACAATTAAATGAACAAATAAGTTGTTATTTTAAAAGAAAATATTTTTCTTTATACTTTTTCTATAAACTTAAGAAAAAACATGCACAAAATACTTAAAAGCTTTTTGTGAAACTGAATAAAGAACCATATGGTACCTCGGTTTCTAGATAACATATGTTCTTAACTCAAACATATGGTTCTAAACTCAAACATATGTTTCCATTAAATAAATAAAAAAAAAGTGGTTTCAAGAAACCCAAAATTTCAATTTCATGTGATTTTGAATTCACTCTTATTCAAATAACAACGTTTCAGGAACAGGGCTGATAGAGAAACTCATATGAAAATTTGTAGGATGTCATTTCATTTTTATTGTTTTTATATACATACAGAAACTTAATTTAGTTTTACTCGTGCTATTGTTTATGAATTATTTAACACTTTTATACACGCCATATGACAAATATGAGGAGTATGAGAAACAACCACAAGATTTTGTTTAAAAAAATAATCTATAACCAGCTGTGGTTTAAAAAGCAGTAAGCTTATTAAATGCTAACAAAATAGCTAAAATTTTAAAATTTTGTTTTCTTTTCTCGTTTCAATTTTCTTGTAATTTTTGTATCTGGTTTTGATTCTATATACATTATCTATTCTTCCATTTGGACTAGAAATGCCAAAAAAAATTCGACATATTCAATAACCGCTCTGGAAATATTGTAAAAAGCCGTTTCTTCAAAAACCGGTTTCAAAATTTTTGTCTTTAAAATTGTTGATTTTAAAACCGGTTTCGCACAACCGGTTTGGTGTTTTTTTTTTCCAAATACTAAATTCCAATAAGAAAAAAATATTATCTCTTTTCTAAGAAAACTACTGATAAAGTTAAAGTTGGTCTAGGCCGACTATTCGATACCCTAAGTTTCGGAAAAGGTCCAACCATACCGGTTAAACAAAACCAAATTTCTAAGTAAACAGAACTGCCAGAGGGTTTTGAAAAGTTAGCTCGAATTTAATTTTTAAGGCCTCTTGAAGTTGGGCAATTTTTGTCCATTTTTTGCACTATGAGTGAAAATTGAAAACAAATTTATTTAATGGAATGTAATTGTGCGCACTTATTGTTGCATTGAATCCAATGTGGAAAAATATATTTTTTCCTGTATTTCAACAAATGGTGGGCGGTATAGGCGTGGTCAAATATAAAGAAATTATCGACTTTGGATTAAAATGCACTACATAACATTCATTCTGTGGTCACAAGCGATAACCGCCTAAGTCGACTTAAGGATGATTTGAGTTATGTATGCTATCATATTCTACTAAAAACGCTCTCTATTTACATGAAATCCCCATTTCTCTAGCACTGTGTATTGAAAAGTTATTAATGAAAACATTCTCACCTAAGTCGTAATGAAGCCTCATTACATTTTTATAAAAAGTTATTTCTCTCGAAAGCATGACTTTCGACTTAGGCGGTTAATGCTTGTGACCACAGCATTGTCTTTTTCAGAAAAATTTCAAACTATTCTAGATCAAATGAATCTAAATTCTATTGAATAGTACAATTTATTTTCAGAATGTTATCTGAATATTTTGAAAAAAAAGATTTTTAAAATTTTTTTGTTTTATTAAAAAAAGTTTGTTTAAAAAGTTTTATTGCAATAACAAACTCAGAGTTGCCATTTTGTTCACTGGAACCGATATAAATATTTTAAACTATATGGTGGTTCGAAGTCTTTTTGATGTTGATGGAAGCTGTAAATCCTGGGTATCGTCACTCACATCTTTCGAGGCCGAATCCATTTCTGCTTCACTCTCTAAATTAGCTCCATTATCATCTTCATTTATTTCTTTTTGGTCTATAAATAAGTTTGTTGGCGTTTTCTATAAACTGTGACTTTTGCCCCAAGTGCCAACAGATGGTTCGTATTCAGAAATTAAGCCAAAACTTCTGATTTGCATTGTGAAAGCTCTAACTTAGCAACAATGAAATCTAACTGAGTTTACGTAACTAATATTGGAGTATTTGAAACATTTGGGCCAAATTCACACAATGAAAAAGCTTCAATAAAATCCCTTTCAAGAGTAATACCCAATGACATGTCCGGGCTCAGAGGGTTTGGCACTGAAGTGTTGTATTAGAGTCTGAGCATTTGAAACACTCATGTATACTTTAGTCTTCGTTTTTCTTCTACTCATAACCCGAACAGAGTTTTTGCACGCATAACAATTTTAATTATTTTGTTCAATTGCATCAGTCCAGATCATTGGTATTCCAAATGGCAAACATATAATTCGCTTATGCAACCAATTTAGAAGATCACTGTAACACTTTTTGCAAACCACATTAGGAGCCCAGAACACATTGGAAATGATAGGTTGGTTGAAATATTTTTCATAAGCTTACATAAATTCGTCCGTAAAATATCCATGTTTTGCAAACTGTGGAGTGAAGTGGCCACAAACGTAACAAAAACAAGTATGAAAATTATAGTCGGTCTAGACCGACTATACGATACCCTATACCATACCCATGCGTTTAGAGACCCTATCTCTCAGGCCCAACAACTGGATATAGAAAATAAGCATAAACCAAATTTGAGTGGGATTTTTATTAATTTTTTCGGCTGCAGATATGAAAAAGTTCATATCGAATGCTATATCTATATGGGGACTTAGCCCAAAAATGGACCGACCCTGACCATGTTTGGTAAAGTTTCTTGTATTTTGCAAAAATATATAAAAACAAAATTTGAGAAGAATCAGTACAATATTTTTGTTTTTTGATAGATTTAAGTGAAGATCGGGAAGCAGCTCTATATGGGGCCTATGACTAAGAGTTGTCCAATAGGGATCATTTATGGACTACTGATTAATGGATGTAATAAATACATACAAACCCAATTTGACTAAGATTCGTATGATAATTTGGATCTTATGGCAATATATGTTGATTTCATGGGGGTCATTTGTATGGGGGCTAGGTCTGAACATGGACCGATGGTCTATTCAAAACAATTTCAGATGCATTTGATTCAGAATAGTTTGAAATTTTTTTGAAAAGGACAATGAATGTCATGTAGTGCATTTTAATACAAAATTGATAATTTCTTTATATTTGGCCACGCCCATACCACCCACCATTTGTTGAAATAAAGAAAAAAATGTATTTTTCCACATTGGATTCAATGCAGCAATAAGTACGCACAATTACATTCATTAAATATATTTATATATTTTACGTTTTCAATTTTCACTCATAGTGCAAAAATGGTAAAAAATGGCCCAACTTCAAGAGGCCATAAAGAATAAAGTCGAGCTAACTTTTCAAAACCCTCTGGCAGTTCTGTTTACTTAATGGTGTACTTTCATTTCCCATTGGAATTGTTGAGGCTGGTTTTTCTTGTTGCACAGTGTTATGCTGCGCCCAAATGAAAAGGTTGCTTTTCAATTTAAGTTGGTAGTTCTTTTTTTAATATCAGTTCAATAATGACTCTCTTTTTTGTAAACAATTAAAATCGATTTGAAAAATGTCTGATTTTGTTTAACAAAAATCAAGTAAGAAAATTTTATACGCTCTTGACCGACTATACGCTTAAAGACCCTATCTCTTAGGTCCAGGTATAGAAAATAAGCATAAACCAAATTTAAGTGGCATTGTTATTAATTTTTTTTGTCTTCGGATATGAAAAAGTTCATATAGCATGCTATATTTATGTATGGGGACTAGGTCGTAAATGGACCGATACTGACCATATTTGGTAAGGTCACTTATTTTTTACACAAACTTATACAAACCAAATTTTAGAAAAATCTGTGGAATATTATTGTTTTTTGATAGATTTAAGTGAAGAGCAGGGGCTTATTTCACTAAACTACAATTTAACAAGTTTACAAGTTACAATCACAAGTCTAATTCTTACAAGCGCTGATGAATTGTGTTTTTACATTTGTAAACTAAAATTTCTACAATTACAAGTTCTTGTATAATATATTGTGATATTAATTTTACAATTCTTATTTATTATTACTCAAAATGCTAAAATATCCTATAAAAACGCAATATATCACATTTTAATAATATTTCATAATGGGAGCCAGGCTTTTGATATATTTTGTTTTATTACATATTAAAAAATAAATAATTAAAAATAAACAAAATGAATAAATAAATGCTAATTAATATTAAAATTGTTTTTGATTTATTTGAACTAATTTTTTATTAAAAAATAGTTAAAAACCAAATTTTAATACAATTTATCGTTCACTTGTAACTTGCAAAATTTTTTTTGAGGGTCTCCGTCGACTCTAAACTTTTTTCCTACAATTCTACAAGTGTACAAATGCAAATGCAGTTTAGTAAAACAAAACCACTTGTGGAAGAAGACTTGTGACTTGTAGAATTCACTTGTAGCCACAAACTTGTAATTGTATTTTTATGAAACACAATTATTTACAAGTTCACAATTTTACAGGCAAAAACGCTTGTAATTGTGAACTTGTAGTTTAGTGAAATAGGCCCCAGGAATCAGCTTCATATGGGGGCTACAACTAAGTATTGTCCTATACGTGTTATTTTAGGTCCACTGATAAATGGATGTAACAAATATACACAGACCGAATTTGACCGAGATCAATATGATAATTTGTTAGATATTATGACCATTCGATCTCATAGGGGTCGATTGTATGGGGACTAGGTCTAAACATAAACCGATTTTCACCAATTGCAGTAGCTTATATACAAAATTTTATCAAAATATATCGATATTTGCAACCTGTAGTTTGATTACAAGGTTTGCACACACAGACAGACGGACGGACGGACATCGCTAAAGAAAATGATTCTCGCTCAGAATAATAGAAGATGAGTCTAGGTCAAATATTTTTGGTAGTTCCAAGCATCAGTAAAAAGTTATTATACCATAACCACATAGTCGTATAGGGTATAATTACCATTAAATTATGTCTGCAGAATGAAATTTCTGTAATGATAGTACAGAAGAACTTCCATGGCCAGGCTTTGTCGAAAAACAAGTGGAAAAACAGTTCCAAAAATCTTCGATTGTCAATTAGGGATCTTGCTGATACTATTGACATTTCATAAAAATTTTTGGGCCTGAAAGGCGTTAAATCTCGATTGGTTCCAAAAAAAACCAATTTTTGAAAAAGAGGATCTCATTATCTCTATCTATCAACCTTTGCAGATTTTGAGTATTCATGAGGACCCCTCAACAGCATCTACACTTTTACAACGACATATTTTACAATTGGAGTACTGGTTACACAGGTGGAAAATAAGAATAAATGAACAAAAATGTATCCACGTTACTTTTACGCTCAGAAAATAAACTTGCCCTCAAATCCGAATAAACAATCACCAAATAACGCAACATTCTGATTTAAAATATTTAGGACTTCATCTTGACCGCCGCCTTACTTAGAACAAACACATAGAATCAAAATTAACTCAAATAAAATTAAAATTAGTTCAATTAACGTGGCTAATTGGCAGAAATTCAAAGCTAAGTAATAAATAATTCATTCATGAAACCCATTTGGTGCTACGGTATACAGTTATGGGGAACCGTTTCAGCTTCTAATATAGAGAAAATACAAACATGCCAAAATAAGATCCTAAAGTTGATTACCCGCACCCCATGGTAAAGGGTGATTTTTTAGCTATTATCTTTTTGGCAACACTGGTTTAAACAGCTGACGCACGTTTCGTGTTTTGTTTCATTGTCAAACATCTTCAGTTTGGTCTATAATTTAACCATGAATCGTCTTACAAACGAACAACGCTTGCAATTTATTGAATTTTATTATCAAAATGCGTGCTCTGTTAAGAAAGTTCATCGCGCGCTTCTTCCATTTTATGGTCACTTTAATCGACCCACTGAAGCGGCAATTCGGGCTATTGTGACTAAATTTCGCACCAAATTTGCATTGTTGGACATTAAACCACCAACACGCTTACGTAGAGTGCGAACTGAAGAATATATCGCAGCTATATCGGCCAGTATTAATGATGACAATCAATTATCGATTCGTCGCCGTTCGCAGCAATTGGGCCTCTGTTACTCAACTACCGAGAGATGATATCCAACTTTTTTTGCCCAAAATGCAAGAGCTTGACTTGCATGACATGTGGATTCAACAAGACGGTGCCACATGCCACACAGCATGCGCAACAATGGACTTATTGAGCGGCGAGTTCGGTGAACATTTTATTTCACGTTCGGGACCGGTCAATTGGCCTTTAGACTATTTTTTGTGGGGCTATGTTAAAGCTCATGTCAATACAGACAATCCCGCTTCAATTGACGCATTGGAAGATAACATTGAAGCATTTATTCGTGAGATACCGGCCGAAATGTTGGAAAGAGTATGCCAAAATTGGACTAAGCGGATGGACCATTTGAGGCGCAGTCACGGTCAATATTTGCATGAAATAATCTTCAAACATTAAGTTATATGAACCGTACTATCGATTCAAATAAAGATTTCATGCATTTATCTGAATTTTATGTGTTTTTTTTGGAAAACTTTCCTATAGCTCTTAAAAAATCACCCTTTATTTGTGAAATTTACAATTGCATAGAGAATTAATCGAACCCCTAGTTAAAGTCGAAATTTTGAAAAACTGAAAAACTTGGAAAAACTAGAAACTCACCCGAATCTCTTAGCACGTGACCTTCTAAACAATTGCATCCACCAACGCCTAAGAAGGAGAGAGGCTGCAGATCTTATAATAAATGCTTGAGGTTATGAATATTTATGAATATTTATTAATTTTAAATTTATGTAGAAACACTAAATTTTTTCTGCCTCTGGCCAGATTTAATAATTTAAGTATTAGTTCTAAGATTTGAATAATTATTGTTAGTTCACTATGTGAAGATCCAATAAATCAATGCATGAGAAAAAAAAATTATCTCTATCTAAACGCACCAAGATAAGCATATTTAACTCCTGCGTTAAATCGGTGCTCCTGCGAAACTTGACACACCACTACCTGGCTTGAACGCTATCCAAGTGTTCGTTAACCACTGTCTTTGTAGGATCCTACAAATATATTGGCCTAACACCATATCCAACGCGCAGCTGTGGATTGGTCACACGCTGCGCAGACATTAAGGCGATATTACTAAAATTGCTTTCGACTGGAATACCCCAGGACAATACTCGAAGAATAGGACGACCCTTGTCAACTTGACTCCGAAGTCAACCACAGTGGCATAAGCTGGAGAGAGATAAAAAAACTATCATCAAATCATTTTGAACGAAATTCGACCTATATGTGACTTTTGGCTATTCAGTACCGGGTGGAGAATTTTGAATCGATAGCGGAGATAAAAGCCGAATCGCTGCTCATTTTGAAGGCCATTCCAGAATTCAGCGTTAACAACTGTTTCGAGGTTTTGAAAGGATACGATTTGGTGGAATAAAAAGATTTTTCATTTCATAATAAAAGTCACCTCAAAGTGGCATAGGGTAAATTATAATCAATTCGCCAGCTAAAATCTTTCATGTTATTAATATGATATTCCATATAATATCCATATAGAATTAAAAGATATAAAAAATGTCTGTTATTGAAAAATCTAACTATATCTCAAACCTACGGGTATTATTAAGATGAACTAATCTAATAATTTGTATTAGAGACAACACAACAAACATCATGTAGATAACAAATGCATTAACGTCGTTTTAATTGAATTGCCTGCTGACAAAGCAAACAACCTCCTTAAGGTTCCAACTTTGCCCTCCCATAAATGCATTTGAAAAAAGACAGACCATTAAAACATACTCAAATAGAAGTACTCAAATAGAAGTGACAGCATTGAAAGGATGCTTTTAGTTGATTATAAAATTAAAAAACGACGCCTGAACACAGTATGTCGATTAATTGCCACACTTTTCAAACATATAAAATGCATTAATAATGCAATATTGCAAAAAAAAAAAAAAAAAAAAAAGTTAAATAAACATTGTACACATTGCTGCTCTATGGCACAAAGATTCAATTAGTATACAAATAATAATAGGGAAACCATATTGAAAAAAAAATCGTATATTAGTAAATAAACCTTTTGGCTTATGCACAGGATGTTGAATAATTAAATAGTAACGAAACCACCAAAGTATAGCAAACATTGAGGTTATGTTTTTTAATTAAAAAAAGAAGACCTACACAGCAAACAAAGCATGGGAAGTTTGGTGTGAATTTTATCAAGGTACATTCTTAAATAAAACTGACTCAGCTACTGGTAGCAAATTCCAATTCATAAATTGTGAATTTCAAACGGTTTCAGTACAATTACGAACCTAAGGTCAACTAAATAAAGGAAAACCCTGAATTTTTATAGGGTGTAATGAGTTATTTTATTTATTTATTTATTTATTTGGTACCTATCCTACTCAACAATACATGTAATCTTCAAACAAAGCAGGTTTTAATGTATGTTAAATTGAATTATTATGTACAATGAAACTTAAAGCTATTAACTCAATATTTAAATTTAATAAAAAAATAAAAAAACTGATGTTAAATATGAATATTAAGCATTAAAAATATAAACATCCATATAAGTAAGAAAAAATTAAATAAAAATTAAAAAATTAATTAAAAAGAAGTAAGAAAATTATAGTCGGTCTAGACCGACTATACGATACCCTATACCATACCCATGCGTTTAGAGATCCTATCTCTCAGGCCCAACCAACTGGACATACAAAATAAGCATAAACCAAATTTGAGTGGGATTTTTATTAATTTTTTTGGCTGCAGATATGAAAAATTTCATATCGGATGCTATATCTATATGGGGGCTAGGCCCAAAAATGGACCGATCCTGACCATGTTTGGTAAAGTCTCTTGTATTTTGCAAAAATATATACAAACAAAATTTGCGAAGAATCAGTGCAATATTTTTGTTTTTTGATATATTAAAGTGAAGATCGGTAAGCAGCTCTATATGGGGCCTATGACTAAGAGTTGTCCTATAGGGATCATTTTTGGACTACTCATTAGTGGATGTAATAAATGCATACAAACCCAATTTGAGTAAGATCTATATGACAATTTGGATCTTATGGCAATTTATGTCGATTTCATAGGGGTCATTTGTATGGGGGCTAGGTGTGAACATGGACCGATTCTCACCAATATCAACAGCTTTCATCCTATGGCCGATAAAAGCTTATATACCAAATTTCATCAAAATACATTCATATTTGCGACCTGCAGTTTGATTACAATCTTTACATGGACATACAGACGGACGGACGGACGGACGGACATCGTTAAATCGAATCAGATAGTGATTCTGATTCGATCGGTATAATAAAAAATGGGTCTAGGTCAAATATTTTTGGTAGTTACAAACAGCAGCACAAAGTCATTATACCCAAATCACATAGTGGTATAGAGGGTATAACAAAAGAAAAAAAAAACAAGTAAGAAAATTATAGTCGGTCTAGACCGACTATACGATACCCTATACCATGCGTTTAGAGACCCTATCTCTCAGGCCCAACTAACTGGATATAGAAAATAAGCATAAACCAAATTTGAGTGGGATTTTTATTAATTTTTTTGGCTGCAGATATGAAAAATTTCATATCGGATGCTATATCTATATGGGGACTAGGCCCAAAAATGGACCGATCTTGACCATGTTTGGTAAAGTCTCTTGTATTTTGCAAAAATATATACAAACAAAATTTGAGAAGAATCAGTGCAATATTTTTGTTTTTTGTTAGATTAAAGTGAAGATCGGTAAGCAGCTCTATATGGGGCCTATGACTAAGAGTTGTCCCATAGGAATCATTTTTGGACTACTCATTAGTGGATGTAATAAATGCATACAAACCCAATTTGAGTAAGATCTATATGATAATTTGGATCTTATGGCAATTTAAGTCAATTTTATAGGAGTCATTTGTAATGGGGCTAGGTCTGAACATGGACCGATTCTCACCAATTTCAACAGCTTTCATCCTATGGCCGATAGAAGCTTATATACCAAATTTCATCAAAATACATTCATATTTGCGACCTGCAGTTTGATTACAATCTTTACATGGACATACAGACGGTCTGACGGATGGACGGACATCGTTAAATCGAATCAGATAGTGATTCTGATTCGATCGGTATAATAAAAGATGGGTCTAGGTCAAATATTTTTGGTAGTTACAAAAAGCAGCACAAAGTCATTACACCCAAACCACATAGTGGTATAGGGTATAAAAAGAAATGAATACAATGAAACTATTGATCAAAAATACCTATTTTATGGACTTCGAAAAATCCTATTTTTTGGAAGGGGCACAAAAATGGGAGAAACGTTGGACTAAGTATATTGAGCAAAAAGCAGATTATGTTGAAAAAAAAATTTTTTTTTTTTTGCAAAAAAAAACTGTGTTTCATTCTAAAAGTCACGGACTTATTGATCCGCCCTCGGATCAAAATGACAATTGCTATTTGTATCGCTCAAGAATTATTTTCTTAAAAAGACCGCAAATATGAAAAATTTCCATTCAGATACCAAAGTATGGTGCCGAAATTGTATTAAATTGTTATTTCTTCGGAGCCTACTAAAACGCAAACGCTTATAAAGATATCCTGGTTCTTGATTCATAATAATTTTGTGTAAAAAAATTAGTGATTTTATTTTTAGTAGGTCAACAAATTTGAGTAGGATGAAATGTGATCAAATCTTCTGAGCCCAATGTAACGTACCTTGCGATATTGTTAAACGTGATGTTTAACCCGGTTTTACTCTTAGCATCGCAACTTGCAAAGATTTCGCATGTACAAAGTAATTTTGGTATTAGGTAGGTCTTAGCTAGTAGTAAATGAATACTAATTGTGGTGCAATATTGAGTGTCCCAGAGAGTTTGCAACATTGCCGCTGCCAATACCCAGATTTTTGGCTCGTTCCACAATATTAATTTTTTGATCATTTAAATAAATGTTTGGGTTAACTGGTATTCTAGTTAATCTATTACGCATCAGAATGCACTTGGTTATTAGAGGGTTAAGGCTGAGACTGTTTGCAACTGCCCAATTTGAGATTCGTTTCAAATCATCATTCAGTTTTCTACTGCAATCCTCAATTTTTCATTTTTTTTCTGCTAATGTACAGTTGTACATCATCGGCATACATTCTTACATTGCAGTGGATTAACTGTTTAGGGAGGTCAGTAGCATAAATTGAGAAAAGGAGGGGACCAAGAATAGAACCCTGTGGAACGCCTCTTGAAGCAGGAAGAAAAGCTTATGCTGTATTAGTTATTTTTACGTATTGAACGCGATTTACTAAATAATATGTCATCAGTACAACTAATGTTGGGAAAAGTGTATCATTTTCTTAAGTTTTTGCAGGAGGACTGTGTGATCTACTGTGCCAAAAGCTTGTGAATGATATAACAGCACTAAAAATACCACGCATCCATCATCAATATTCTTTTCTTCAGATACATCGGCTAGAGCAGTTACATAGCTGTGTTTGGCACGAAACCCGGATTGACGGTCGGTGAGTAAATTATTATTGGTTAAATATGACGTTATTTGACCATGAAGGAGTCGTTCAAATGCCTTTGGCAGATAAGGTAAAATAGCTATAGGACGATATTCAGTGGCTGACTTTTGCACCGGCAGAATTTTGGCTTGTTTCCATCGTTGGGGAAAAGTACTCGTTTTGATTATTTTGTTAAAAATGTGTGTTATATATGGCAAAATTAAGGGGAGAAGCATTTTCAAAAAAAGTAGGGTGGATACCATCAACACCAGTTGCATTTGACTTTATCGACTGACAGCTCTTAAGTACATCCAATTGACGAACGTATTCAAATGAGGGTTTCGGTATAGTTATTATGGTATGTGTGATCAGCTTGAGGCATAAGGATATTAATAAAATTCGCGTTAATTTCATTAGGATTTGATGCTGAAATATCCATTGATCTTTTAGTCCTGCCAACTCAAATTTCTCTAATGGTTTTCCATTTTTTCGTGGTACCAATTGATGAGTTAGTGCTAATATTTGTAATATTGCGAAAAATATTTGCCCTAGACCCGTTATTTATTATGGTGGTCGAATCAGTATCACTTTCGGAGTCGACTTAGCGATGTCCCTCAGTCCGTGCGTAGTTCCGTCTGCCCATCTGTATGACCATGTAAATTTTGATGATATTTGGTATATAAGCTTTTAATGGCCGTAGAACGAGTGCAATTGAAATTGGTGAAAATCGGTGCATGTTCAGACTTAGTTCCTACATAAAACAGTCGTATCAGATCGTTTAAAATTATCGTAAAGCCCACATTATCATATATATATATATATATATATATATATATATATATAAAGTTTGGTGTGTTATGCGCACTAATCACTAGTCCAAAAATAAACCCTGTAGGATATGTATAATGTACAAACCATACATCACATATGGCAACTCTTACGAAACTGAGAATAGTAGAAATTAGAAGTATAAATGCAAAAATATTAAAAAATTCAAAAATAACGATTGTTTGTTTGGACAGAGTTGTATCTTTGAAATTTATACGAAGTAAAAGCTAATACGAAAATTACACTGCTCGTAGGACTGAATTTAGATGTACGGAACGAAAAGTGCAAGTACGAGTGTATGTGAGATAAATGCAGGTTTAAACCTCATGGCCGCCCTAAGTAGAAAAATTGCATATAGAAACAATCTATTCAATTATAACATAACAATTATCACAATGTTCAATAGATCGCTAATGAAGGCTGAAATGCCAAAAACCGGTCCGTTTAAGAATACAGTGAATTTTTGAAATATATGCTTTCTTCTTCTCTACCACGCACCATTGAAACAAAATTAAAATTTGCATATTAATTACAGTATTAACTGCAATATGTCTGAAAAATGACTATAACTGCCATTAGTCTTACCTTATGTGACGTACTTATTTAACACTATCATTATGTCCAGTACTTTTCCATCTAAACGGAAACATGCAAGAATAGTTCCACTACCGAAAGCAAATACGGAGTTCAGGCCCATAGCTATTTTATGTTATCTATCAAAAGTGCTAGAAAAACTTTTGCACCTGCAAATGAGCTTATATATCAAAGAAAACAATTTGTTAACTGATGCACAGTCAGGATTTCGTTCAAATCATAGTTGCGTATCTGCTTTGTTGGATGTCTCCGAAAACATACGCAGTGAACTAGATAACGGTAATTTAAATTTTTTGGTGCTTCTTGACCATTCGAAGGCCTTTGACCATAGAACACTGCATGAAATTTATGCACTTTTTTAAGTTTTCTGATGCCTCAACGAGGCTTCTTTCTTCTTACCTAACAAATCCTTGGCAATCTGTTAATGTGAATAACACATGGTCTAATCCTTTAAGACTCGTCAGAGGAGTGCCTCAAGGGTCAATCCTAGGACCCTTACTTTTTTCAATTTATGCAAATGATCTACCAAAACAGCTTTCACATTGCAAAGTTCACATGTATGCAGATGATGTTCAATTATATCTAAGTAGTCCAATGCAATCTGTTGCCGCTAATATAGCTAGGCTAAACGATGATTTGCAAAGGATTTTTCTCTGGGCAACAGCAAATGGACTTTGTCTTAATCCAAATAAGTCAAAGTGCTTGATAATTCATAAAAGAACAATCGATCCTACCATAAGTGCTGATATTTTAATAAATGGGGAAAAAATTTCAATTGTAAATTCTGCCAAGAACCTTGGGTTGATTTTTAACAGCAATTTAACATGGACAAATCATGTAAACCTACTAGTCGGACAAACTTACAATAAGTTAAGGACGCTTTGGTCATCACAATATTTCACCACTTTACGAATAAGAATTCTACTCGCTAAGACATCTCTAATTCCAAGTTTAATTTATGGATGTGAGCTTTTTGCAAGCTGCGATTCTACCAGCAAAAGAAGACTTAACGTTATATTTAACAATATTATTAGATATGTGTATGGATTAAGAAAGCACTCTCAAGGCTCCCACATATCAACAAATCTTTATGGCGTCTCGTTCGATAGCCTTCTTAAGATTCGTGTACTTCGTTATCTACACAAAATTATCTATACACAAACCCCACTATACCTTTTCGAAAAAATTCGGTTTGCCAGATCGCAAAGATGAAAAAACATTATTATTCCATTTCACCGTTGCCTTGCATCTGAATGGCAGTTTTACTTGTATGGTTCACGTCTTTGGAATATTCTTCCACATACCCAACAACTTAATAGCAACGCAAATAGTTTTAAGCAGTTTTTATTTAAATTTTTTGAACAAGCTTAAATGTAATTTACGATATGTTTTTTTTTTTTTTTAATTGTTCTACTATATGTTTGCCTTAATGTAATTCTTGGATATTGAATTCCTGTACTTTAAATATAAGATTAAATCTTGTTGTACAGGAAATGGAAAATAAATAAATAAATAAATAAATAAATAAATAAATAAATAAATCTAACAAACCCTGTAGGATCATTTTTAGTTTAGTTATAGTCCCCACATAAAGCTTCCCGATCTTCACTTAAATCTATCGAAAAACTAGTGCATAGATTTTTTTAGGTTTCGTTGATATATATTTTTGAATATTCATGATCTATTTTTTGACCTAGTCACCATAAAAAAATAACAACAGATATAAACTTTTTCAGAGCTGTACGTCACAATCTAACAACAATATAAATAAAACTGTTTTTATGCTTATTTTCTATATTCTGTTATTGCGAGAAAAGTTGGATCCAAGGGCCTCCCCCGAATTCTGTGAGATAGGGTATCGTATAAACTGTCTAAAGCTTCTAAATTCTTTTGCTGGTTTTTTTTTAGAAAAAGTCAAAGAACTTATTCTATATAAAAGAAATTCTTTAAAAATAAATAGCATGACTGATTACTGAAATGAATGTCAGCAGAATCAGAGGCGGTACATTTAAATTGACAACTTAACATAATTTTGTAATAAAAACAGTTGAGCATCACAATACAGGGACTTCCAGTTATAACCCAGCAAAAAGAAGGAAAGTAATTCAAAAGTGCCGGTTATTGTTGTTGTGTTGTTATTTTATTTTTATTTTTTCTACGGAAAAAGTGTATGAATTTATAACGAGAACAGCCTAATGTTAAACTGATCGGTTATATGGCCAAATTAGAACCACCACTAGTTCGGAATTCCAGCTATTTCACTAAATCTTGGTAATGTCTTTTTTGCTGGTCAGGGGTCATGTTTCGCTCATCAAAGAGTTCATTGGAAATTTGTACAGTACTGCAACTAAGAAATTTTAAAAATGTGGACCTCTATGTTTTTGAGTTCCCGAAATATAATGGCGAGAAAAGTGAAAAATTCATTAGAAACTTATAAAGGTGGGTCAATATAATTACGGATTTTTCTTTTACCCTTAACACCATAATTGGACAAATGGCCCGATTTTTTTTTTTCAAATGTCAACAGGTCATGATCATATGATCCTTAGTTTGAGAAAGTCAATTTTAAATTGGGATGTATGTATTTATAATAAAAATTGCCTTCAAGTACCAAATTTTATTAGTGAATTCATAGTGGTTCCTGAGTTATAAACAGAAATTGAAAACTTTTATTTAATGTTTTTTTAAAAATAAATATATTTTTTAATAGCTCAACAACAACATGATTTTTTAAACATTTTTAGATTTTTTAAAATTTTGGCATTGAAAAAAAAATATCCCATTTCCACAACAAAAGTTAGTTTTAGACAAATAATTTAAATTGTAATGACATTGATAATAAAATGTAAGATTTTTTTTTACTCATAGAATTTTACCAGTTGTTTAACAAAAAATAATTCATGAAAAACCGATAAAAATTATTTCCGTAATCGTGTACTCAAAAACTATTTAAAGTTTTACATGGTTTTTTGTATAGCGAAATAGGCGTTAGCAATTTTATTAGTAGATATTTTTCAAAATATAATTCTGAAATTTTATTATGTTTTCTTTGCTGACCCTTACTGCTGACTTGGCTAAAATAATCATTACACTGGTCTACAAATTTTAAAAAATATTTTGACTGCAGAAACGAAGCATGTTTTTTAACTAATCTGGGTGCGCTGAATTCAAAATTGGGCTATCACGTCTTGTTCATTTTTTATCGCATGCTGGCAATACTGTAAAATAGTCAATACTGACACTTCAATTTCATAATTATTATTAATTTCTTCATAATTGTAGCGTTTAAGTATGTGAGGGAGATCGTGTGTTACTGTTTCAAGCTATTTTTGCTTTGTGTGTGGTGAATATTTGGTTGGAAAAAAAAAGGATATGCAATATCAGAATCATTAAAATATGCATATTTGCATTATTTTAGTTTTGCTGTCAGAAACTTGAACAAACCGTGGGCACCGACAATGTTTTGCAATAGTTGCAGAACTGTTTTATAAGTGGTCAAATGGCAAGAAGATCTATTTCGATTTTTCAATTCCAGTACTTTGGAGAGAGTCAAGTAACCACCAAACCGATTGTTATTTCTGTTTAACAAAAGTTGCTGAATTCAATATCAAAAATCGAAAAAATATTACTTAAGCGAATGTCCCATCGGTTTCCAAACTAGTTCAATGTCAACCAAATGATCCATTACCAGTCATTCCCAGTGCTACGAGCAGTCAGGTCGAAACATTTTTCACCAGCAGTGGCAGTTTGTACGAGGCTGATGATGAACGCCACTTAGTGACTCAGGCTGAGCTGAATGATCTAATTCAGGATTTATATTTAACGAAACAAGACGTAGAATATTCACGCATGCAACAGTGGAAACATCTTGCAGTTGGGACAAAAGTAACAATCTATAGATAGAAACTTGGAATTGGCTGAATATTTTGAAAAGAAACACTCTATTCTATGCTGTACTAATGACAAAACTGAATGGAGATTATTTATTGATGGCTCTAAGTACAGTTTAAACGCTCTTCTTTTGCATAATGGGAATGAAAAATCATCCATACCAATTGCTCATGCCTTTAATACAAAGGAAAATTTCGAAGCAATGACTGAAATTTTGACATTACTCAAATACAACGATCATAAATGGAGGATCTGTGGTGACTTTAAGGTGTGTGACTTAAATTTCTTTATATATATTTAGTATAGACCATCGTAAATAACTATAAATTAATCTGTTTCAGGTCATTGGTTTGTTGACTGGTATGCAAGAAGATTTCACAAAATATTGTTGTTTCCTTTATCTATGGGATAGTCTCGCTACATGTCATCATTACGTCAGAACAGAGTGGCCAAAAAGATCTGAGTATTCACCAGAAAAACAAAACGTTTCAAATAAACTATTAAGTGATGCAAACTACGTTCTTCTTCCGCCGCTGCACATAAAATTGGGACTTTTTAAGAGCTTTGTCAAGGCCCTGGACAAAGATGGTGCAGCATTTAAATATTTGTTATCGGTTTTTCCTAAAATTTCATATGCTAAAATCAAAGAAGGCATATTTGTTGGCCCTTAGATCAGGAAGCTATTGAATGGTGACAATTTTTCACAATGTTTATTGGAGAAAGAATAGCAGCCTGGATATCTTTCAAGAGCATCGTGGGCAGTTTTCTTGGAAACAATAAGAGTGAAAATACAAGCAAATTGTTGCTGAATTATTAAAAAATTATCACGAATTAGGTGCACGAATGTCACTCAAAATGCATTTTCTTCATTCGTATTTAGATTTTTTTCCACAAAACCTAGATGCGGTGAGCGACGAACAAGGGGAGCGTGATCACAAAGATTTAATGAAAATTTAAAGAAATTATCAAGGATTTTGGGACAAAAGCATGCTGGGAGACTATTGCTGGACTCTAATACGTGAAACCGAACCAACAAATTACAAACGACGTTCAAATAACGCCATTCACTTTTGAAAATTCATTGATTTTTAAGTAAACTAATGATTCTTTATGTAAAATAAAAACCTGACATGATAGAGAAAAACCAATTACAGATTCGAATTCAGCCCACCAAATTACCCTAGGAAAGATATTTGGTTGCTCCGGTCCAAAACCTTGTCGGATAGTGATATTTATTAACAAGTATTGGAGATGAACACAATCAATTTAGATAAATTCAGTGAGTTATTTTTTTTTTAATTTTTTCACGAGACCATATTTCGGGAACTGTTTTTAAAAGGGAGATCTAATTTATTAGTCTAGTAAGTTAGAACAGTTGTGCTAAATTTTAAAGAGTTAATGCCTATAGCCCTTATTTTCTTCATTGTTATAAATAGAATTTCTCTAGGTTCTAAGACGATAATTTAGAAATATTGTTCTTGTATGGGAAGAATTTTCTTACAAAAGTTCATAGTGGAAAAATTATTGCTTGTTAAAAAAAATTAAAGTCTCCAATAGAGGAAAATTTAACCCATTAAAGACTGGCACCCGATTTCTTTATTGAAGATTAAGGTATTACTTGGTGGTTGTATTGATATGGAATTTTTATTTAATTTTTTTTTTCTGAGAGTATCTTCCGTTACTGTTATATTTTTGTACCTGTTATCAAATATAAAAAATAAAATAACCTAACCCATAAAAACAAAGTTTTTATTAAAACTCTTTCTTTCCTTATGCATATGAGTTTTGAATCTCTCCGTGACTGTGTGTGACTTTGCGTGACCATTTTAAAATTAAGCTTTGATCACAACAAGTCTATGAACCAAGTTTCAGATTGACTGGAAGAGGGAAAATGGGGTTCAAATCACTCCGTGACTGAGTGACTGTGTGTGACTATCTCAAAATTAATCTTTGGCCACAAGACGATGGACAAAGTTTCAGATCGATCGGATGAGGGGAAGTGAGGTTTTAATCTCTCCGTGACTGTGCGTGACTATACGTGACTGTGCGTGACTATGTCAAAGTTAATCTTTTTTCACAGCAAGTCTGCCGACCAAGTTTCAGATCGATCGGATGAGGGGAAATGACATTTAGATCACTCCGTGACTGTGCGTGACTACCCCAAAATTAGTCTGTAGTCACAACAAGACTATGAGGCAAGTTTCAGATCAATTGGATAAGGGGAATGGGGTTGAACCACGACAGACAGACAGACAGGGAGTATAAGTTAAAAGAAAGAGTTTAAAAATCCAACATATTTAACGTTTTTCAAAATACTCAAACAGGTATTTCACTGTCATTAACGTGAAATCAAACCGGTAATTCAGAAAAATAATGTTTTCTATGTAAGAGGACACTTAAGGCCATTAAGGTTTAATATGCTTTTTGGACTTTTGTTGACTTTTCGCCTGCTAAATATGCCGAAGGCATATGAGTCCTAAATTAAATACCTTATATATTTAAAACTAATCACGTTGCCATTTATAAATTGAGTATAAGCAAGATTTATAGTATTTTTTGCCCGAATTTTTCCAGTATCCAGACCTAGGTCCTGCCAAGACTAAGATCACTTATGCGTTTCAAACAAATGCAAACAGAATTTTAATTAAAATATGTTATATCTGTAAGACTTTCGATAGATTTCAGAGAAGATCGGGAGATCGTTTTGTACTGGGATTATGAGGGCTAAATTTAGACGAACGCAGTTTTTATACCCTACTACACTATGCGGTGTATTTGACCTAGACCCACCTTTAATTAGCGATGTTCATCCGTCCGTCTGTGCCTCTGTCCGTAATCAAACTACAGGTCGAATATATGAATATAGTATGTAGGCTTGCATTAACCATAGGACGAAAGTGCATGCTCAGACTTACCCCCTTACAAATTATCATATTGGTCTCGGTCATTTACTCAGTACTACAAAAACAATCCTGTAGAGCAATTCTTAGTCATAGCCCCCATATAAAGTTTAATTTTTTCATATCTGCATGTCACAAATTAATAAAAGTAGCACTAAAATTTAGATTATGCTTATTTTCTATATTCTGTTATAGTCTCAGCAAAGTTGAATCCAAGACCCTCGAAATGTATGGTATAGGGTATCGTATAGTCGCTGTAGACCGACTATAATTTTCTTGTTGATGTGTAAACATCTATATGCGCAGGGCGGTAAATTTCTATTTCACAATACAATCACAAAAACAGCGTAACTCATATCGGTATGAGCTGAAGCAGATAACGCTGTGTGATTTATGATTGTATTGGTGAAAAAATTATGATATGTTCTTTTCTAAACATTTTCCAATTGTCTTTCAAAAAACATCAATTGTATTTCAGAAACCATCAATATAATTTCAGAAAACATCATTTGAATTTCAGAAAACGTAAATAGAATTTCAGAAAACATCAATATAATTTCAGAAAACATCATTTGAATTTCAGAAAACATCATTTGAATTTCAGAAAACATAAATAGAATTTTAGAAAACATCAATATAATTTGAGAAAACATCATTCGACTTTCAGAAAACATCAATTGAATTTCAGAAAGCATCA
The DNA here is from genome assembly GCA_963682025.1 of Cordilura impudica. Taxonomy (NCBI): domain Eukaryota; kingdom Metazoa; phylum Arthropoda; class Insecta; order Diptera; family Scathophagidae; genus Cordilura; species Cordilura impudica. The sequence continues at coordinate 83,622,165 of OY821517.1, forward strand.
ATAGAATTTCAGAAAACATCAATATAATTTTAGAAAACATCATTCGAGTTTCAGAAAACATCAATTGAATTTCAGAAAACATAAATAGAATTTCAGAAAGCATCAATAGAATTTCAGAAAACATCAGTTGTATTTCAGCAACCATCAATATAATTTCAGAAAACATTATTTGAATTTCAGAAAACATAAATAGAATTTCAGAAAACATCAATATAATTTCAGAAAACATCAATTGTATTTCAGAAACCATCAATATAATTTCAGAAAACATCATTTGAATTTCAGAAAACATAAATAGAATTTCAGAAAACATCAATATAATTTCAGAAAACATCAATTGTATTTCAGAAACCATCAATATAATTTCAGAAAACATCAATTGTATTTCAGAAAACATCAATAGAATTTCAGAAAACATAAACTGTATTTCAGAAAACATCAACAAAATTTCAGAAAACATCAATTGAATTTCAGAAAACATCAATATAATTTCAGAAACCATCAATATAATTTCAGAAAATATCAATAGAATTTCAGAAAACATCAACTGTATTTCAGAAAACATCAATAAAATTTCAGAAAACATCAATTGAATTTCAGATAACATCAATATAATTTCAGAAAACATCCATTGTATTTCAGAAAACATCAATTGTATTTCAGAAAACATCATTTGAATTTCAGAAAACATAAATAGAATTTCAGAAAACATCAATTGTATTTCAGAAACCATCAATATAATTTCAGAAAACATCATTTGAATTTCAGAAAACATAAATAGAATTTCAGAAAACATCAATATAATTTCAGAAAACATCATTCGAGTTTCAGACAACATCAATTGAATTTCAGAAAACATCAATAGAATTTCAGAAAACATCAATTGTATTTCAGAAAACATCAATTGTATTTCAGAAAACATCATTTGAATTTCAGAAAACATAATTAGAATTTCAGAAAACATCAATTGAATTTCAAAAAGCATTATTTGAATTGCTGAGAACATTAATTGTATTTCAGAAAACATCAATAGAATTTCAAAAAGCATCATTATTTGAATTGCTGAAAACATTAATTGTATTTCAGAAAACATCAATTGAATTTCAGAAAACATCTATTGCATTTCAGAAAACATCAATTGAACTTCAGAAAACAGCATAATCGACTTATTTTTTATGCACTGAAAAATATGATGTTGATGTTTTCTTTAATTATTAGATGTTTACACATCTCCCTTGTGATCGGACTCACATGATTTTTTTTTTTTTTTTTTTTTGATGTGTAAACATCTTTACGCGCAGGGGGGTAAATTTCTATTTCACAATACAATCACAAAAACAGCGTACATGTGAGAGTCACATCTTACGCGTAAGATGTGACCATTAAGACAAATCGGTATGACTTATGATTGTTTGGCGAAAAAATTATTGTATGAAATAATCTTTTCGTCTCTGTTTTCTGCATTTTATTTATTACCAGATGTTTACACATCTCCCCTGTGATCGCACTCACATGATTTTTTTTTTTATACCCTTTACCACTATGTGGTTTGGGTATAATGACTTTGTGCTGCTGCTTGTAACTACCAAAAATACTTGACCTAGACTCATCTTTTATTATACCGATTAACTCAGAATCACTTTCTGAGTCGATTTAGCGATGTCCGTCCGTCTGTCCGTCCGTCTGTCCGTCCGTCTGTCCGTCCGTCTGTCCGTCCGTCTGTCCGTCCGTCTGTCCGTCAGTCTGTCCGTCCGTCTGTCCGTCCGTCTGTCCGTCCGTCTGTCCGTCCGTCTGTCCGTCCGTCTGTCCGTCCGTCTGTCCGTCCGTCTGTCCGTCCGTCTGTCCGTCCGTCTGTCCGTCCGTCTGTCCGTCCGTCTTTCCGTCCGTCTTTCCGTCCGTCCGTCCATCTGTGTGTCCATATAAACCTTTTAATCAAACTGCAGAGCGCAAATATGAATATATTTTGATGAAATTTGGTATATCGGTCATAAGATGAATGCTATTGAAATTGGTCAAATTCGGTTCATGTTCAGACCTAGTCCCCATACAAATGACCCCTATGAAATCGACATAAATTGCCATAAGATCCAAATTATCACATATCCATTAATCAGTAGTGCAAATAAAATCTCTATAGGACAATTCTTAGTCATAGGCTCCATATAGAGCTGTTTGCCGATCTTCACTTAAATCTATCCAAAAACAAAAATATTGCACAGATTTTTGTCAAATTTGGTGTGTATAAATTTTTTAAAAATATAAGTGACTTTACCAAATATGGTCAGGCTGCATCCAAAAAAATTAATAACTATGCCACTCAAATTTGGTTTATGAGATGGGGTCTCTAAACCATGGTGTAGGGTCCTATAGTCGGTCTAGACCGACCATAATTTTCTTACTTGTTTTTTTTTTATTATGATTTACGGTGTCTAAAGACAAAAATACGTGAACTATTTCGATCTCTTAAGGGACGTTTTTATGTGGACTAAGTTTGAATATGCAACAATTTTCACCAATGCCAATAGCGATAAAAATATGTCATATTCTTAAGCCTTTACATAGATTTAAGATAATACCGGATGGTTGCTGTATAGTCCCCATATAGTATAGTATAGTCCCCATATGACTAAAATTAGTGCTACACTCTTTATTTTTAGAGTGATGATTTACTTATATAAAAAACACAAATAAGCTGGAGTTGAGAGAAATTTAATTTGAACTCATAGGAAACATTTGTGTGGGGGCTACTCTGAATATGAACCAATGATTTTCACCATAGCCCTATGTACGAAAAAAGCTATGCCAAATTTAATCAAAATATATTACGGACCGACGGACATCGTTAAATCGGCTCAAAAGTAGAACGCTGACAACAGAGTAGTAAAAGGCATAACAAATATCCACACGCAAACAAATGTCCTTTCCAATGAAAAATCCTGACCACAGCATTAAACATAGTAAACATTAAATATTAAGTATTGTTGTTTTATTATTAATTAACATTTTTTATAGCAAAAACGTTATTACATTTTATTTCGTTTTGCTTGTAGGAAAGTAAACAATATTTAAATGAAGAAAATGTGTTGGAGTAATAAAAAGTGAAACATGATTGAACAAATAAACAATTTGTGTTTGTTTCTTTTTTTTATTGTAACTGAAATAAAAAATCTCTTACCATTTGATGGTCCAGCATAGGCAATTATTAGCGCTGTCAGCAGAAGTGATCCCAACACAATACCTGCTACTAAAAGAGCACGTTTTTGTGAACAAACAGCAACGCCATTGCGTGTTTGTCGGCCACCACTAGATTCGCCACCTGAAAATGATAAAATCAAGAATTTCGATTATAATTAAACATTTATTACTCAATGCGTGCACGTCTCTTTTGTTTCTGCTTTATACGAATTTTATATTCTCTGGAAAGCTTAAATTAAATTAACATTATAATGGAAAAAACTTTAAAGTTGAAAGGTTAGATTTAATTGATTTATTTCATTTAGAATATCTTTTGGTCGGTTGAAAACATTTAAACTTTTAATTTAATTCAAATATTTTAGAAAACTGATACTTTATTTTTAAATTTCTGAAATCAATTTCAGAAATTTCGATAATGTTAACTTTATTTTAAATCAATTATAATAAGTTAAAAAGGGAAAAAATTGCTAACTAATCGATGGTTGGAAATGGTTGTTTAAATTGAGAGTTCGTTAGTTCAAAATTTTACTTTTTCATTTTTAAGTAAATTATTTAAGTTAATTTACACAAAAATATTCTAGACAAATTAATTTTAGAAACAAGTTTGCGGATGCCATTCGTTTGTGTTAATATTTACCTGATAAAAAAGCACAATCATCCAAATCTGGATCATTTGTCATTTCGATACGTTCACGTCGCCAAACTTTTGAACCCCTTTGACCACCGCCGACGATCGAAATCTTAACGGGGCCACTACTTCTTTCTCTTCCTGCCAATACGTATGCTTAAATACTTTTCACGAACTCGACAATTTTGCTAGTTTTTCTTACAATTATCAATGAAACTGATTTTGAAAAAATATATCTAACTTAATATTTATTTTTGATTTCATTATAAAATGCTAAAAAAAATCTTATAAATATATATCATTAAAATTAATCTTTTGCAACTTATATTAAATCGCTTTTGCCTCTATAAAAACATTTATACGCTTGATTTTTACCCCAAACATTAATGGTTCACCTTTTTCTCTCTACGAATAAATTGACATATTATAAAGCAACTGTTAAGTCATTAAGTTAATAGAAGAAGTGAAAAACTCAAACTTTGTTTAATACATTCTTGCTGGTTTCTTATATTTCTTTCCCGGAGATAATACAACCACCAAAAATCAAAAAAAAAAACATTTATTCATGTTAACCACCCTTAAAGAAAATTATTCTTTTTTTAAGGTTTTAAGAAGATTTTTTCGAGCTTTCAATGTTATAAAAAATGTTTTTCCTAAAATACCCATCTACACACAATGGAAGCATAAAGTTAGTTAGTCTATCCATTTGTAACAAATTGAGTTATTATAAAATGTTTTTTTACGAATTTCTTTAAAAGCTTACCTGATTTTAAGTTACTTAAAACTTAAAGGTAGAAATGTCATACGACTTTGAGCGCTAAAACTCTTAGACTCTGAGATGTCATGGCACCCAAGTCAAGCTTCCAATAAAAACGAAAATATAACCCTCACATGTCTGAGGTTGGAAAATGGGATATTCTAGGCTAATGAGAATCGATTCTTTTGAAAGCTTATTCGACTTTCTTAATTTTATTCGCATTCAAGAGTGAACTCCATATTTGGGAACATGTTCTTTTTCCAAAACTTTAAAATTTTAAAAATTAAATAAAAATATTTATGTGCATCGGATTATCTGATTAGTAGGAAAAGTAAAAATATTTTTTGTTTTCAGTTACATAGGACAATATATTCTAGTACAATATATTCTTCATTCTTCAGAAATGGCGTTTCGTATAGGGCCTTGCATACTGCAAAACATATCGGATAAAGGAATGTACTCAATCATGAACGCTATATCTATATATCTGTGGTCACAAGCATTAACCGCCTAAGTCAAAAATCATGCTTTCGAGAAAAATAACTTTTTATATATGTAAATGTAATGAGGCTTCATTACGACTTGGGTTAGCCTGTTTTCATTAATAACTTTTTAATAAACAGTGAAGAGAAATGGGGATTTCACGTGAATATAAAGCATTTTTAGAAGAACATGATAGAGTACATAACCAAAATCGTCGAATATTATGCTTTTGAGAAAAATAACTTTTTATATAAATGTAATGGGGCTTCATTACGACTTGGGTCAGCCTGTTTTCATTAATAACTTCTTAATAAACAGTGATAGAGAAATTGGGATCTCACGTATATATAAAGCGTTTTTAGTAGAATATGATAGCATAACTCTAATCATTCTTAAGTCGACTAAGGCGGTTATCTCATGTGACCACAGATATAACGGGTGATTTTTTTGAGGTTAGGATTTTCATGCATTAGTATTTGACAGATCACGTGGGATTTCAGACATGGTGTCAAAGAGAAAGATGCTCAGTATGCTTTGACATTTCATCATGAATAGACTTACTAACGAGCAACGCTTGCAAATCATTGAATTTTATTACCAAAATCAGTGTTCGGTTCGAAATGTGTTTCGCGCTTTACGTCCGATTTATGGTCTACATAATCGACCAAGTGAGCAAACAATTAATGCGATTGTGACCAAGTTTCGCACTCAGTTTACTTTATTGGACATTAAACCAACCACACGAATGCGTACAGTGCGTACAGAAGAGAATATTGCGTCTGTTTCTGAGAGTGTTACTGAAGACCGTGAAATGTCGATTCGTCGCCGTTCGCAGCAATTGGGTTTGTGTTATTCGACCACATGGAAGATTTTACGCAAAGATCTTGGTGTAAAACCGTATAAAATACAGCTCCTGCAAGAACTGAAGCCGAACGATCTGCCACAACGTCTAATTTTCAGTGAATGGGCCCTAGAAAAGTTGGCAGAAAATCCGCTTTTTTATCGACAAATTTTGTTCAGCGATGAGGCTCATTTCTGGTTGAATGGCTTCGTAAATAAGCAAAATTGCCGTATTTGGAGTGAAGAGCAACCAGAAGCCGTTCAAGAACTGCCCATGCATCCCGAAAAATGCACTGTTTGGTGTGGTTTGTACGCTGGTGGAATCATTGGACCGTATTTTTTCAAAGATGCTGTTGGACGCAACGTTACGGTGAATGGCGATCGCTATCGTTCGATGCTAACAAACTTTTTGTTGCCAAAAATGGAAGAACTGAACTTGGTTGACATGTGGTTTCAACAAGATGGCGCTACATGTCACACAGCTCGCGATTCTATGGCCATTTTGAGGGAAAACTTCGGAGAACAATTCATCTCAAGAAATGGACCGGTAAGTTGGCCACCAAGATCATGCGATTTGACGCCTTTAGACTATTTTTTGTGGGGCTACGTCAAGTCTAAAGTCTACAGAAATAAGCCAGCAACTATTCCAGCTTTGGAAGACAACATTTCCGAAGAAATTCGGGCTATTCCGGCCGAAATGCTCGAAAAAGTTGCCCAAAATTGGACTTTCCGAATGGACCACCTAAGACGCAGCCGCGGTCAACATTTAAATGAAATTATCTTCAAAAAGTAAATGTCATGGACCAATCTAACGTTTCAAATAAAGAACCGATGAGATTTTGCAAATTTTATGCGTTTTTTTTTTAAAAAAAGTTATCAAGCTCTTAAAAAATCACCCGTTATAAAATTAATTTTCTGTTTGTATGTTTGTTTGTTTATTTGACCGCTATACAAATTTTTATTTTTCAACTGATTTCTCTGGAATTTGATACATACAATCTCTGTGGAAGGTCACCATATGCTTCTTACCGCCCACGCCTAATTTTGCGCTCACTTTTTATATAAAATTAATTTTCTGTTTTTTGGTGTATTTTTTCCCTTTACAAACACGATCTCTATACTCCAAGGAAGATCACCATAGGCTTCTTATCGGCCAAGCCTACTTTTACGCCCACTTTTCATATACAATTCATTTTCTGTTTTTTTTTTTGGTATATTTGTTCGCTACACAAATTTTAAATTTTCAAAGGATTTCTCTGAAGTTTGGTACACACGATCTCTATACTCCAAGAAAGGTCACCATAGGCTTCTTACCGGCCACGCCTACTTTTACGCACACTTTCTTTAAATTTTTTACGGGTTTCGCCCGAATTTACTGCACATTATTCTCTTATCCCAGGCGAGGTCGTCATACACTTTTATTGGCCACGCCCACTTTTTTTAATTTTTCAATGGACTTCCCTAAAACTTAGTGCATAAATCTCTTTACTTAGTTACTACTATTGAGTTTACACCATTATGAAATAAATATTGTAAATCAACCTATTACGAATAATCCCGTCTTGCCTTTTTTAAAGGGTTTTTCAACAGGGCCGCTCTTTTGACATTTCTCTTCAGTAAGGTTTGCCATTTCATGATGGTAAAATTTACGAGCCAACAACGAGTCGAAATTATTAAAATTTACTACCGAAATTCGGAGTCAGTGGCCAAAAGCGTCGTATGTTCGTGAATTTGGCTGAGCAACAACTTGAAAATGATTCGGATTTTCATTGAAAAATCATCTTCAGCGATGAGGCTCATTTCTGGCTGAATGGCTTCGTCAATAAACAAAATATGCGTTATTGGTCACACAGCAATTCACACGTACTCCATGAGTCATCATCCCGAAAAAATTACGGTTTGGTGCGGTTTATGGGCCGGCGGCGTCATTGGGCCGTACTTCTTTCGTGATGATCAAGACCGGCACGTTACTGTGAATGGGAATCGCTACCGTTCAATGATAACCGAATATTTTTGGCCCCAATTGGATGATATGGACTTGGAGGCAATGTGGTTCCAACAGGACGGCGCACTGTGGCTCAAATTTTGATTTCATTGGCCAAAAGTCAAATTTTTTTTTGTCATCGATTTTTAAAATTTTTACTCCTTTTTGTAGCTTATATATCCAGATTAAGGTAGCCAAAAAATTAGGTTAAACTATTGATAATTGTGGGCGTGGCATGCTGTCAAACTCAACTGTTTTTTTTAATTCAGCAAAAGGTGTTTTTTTTTTGTTTTTTATCAAAAATAAATGGTTACTACTCGCAAGCTATCATCGATATTGGCCTGCGGTCTTTTTTATAATGTTAGTAGGATTATAGTCTTTAGTTTTTGTAAGTAGTCACAGTTCTAACGTTTGATATTAGGGGCGTTATGAAATATTTATGAAACCACTATATTTTTCTCAAATTTAAACTTTAGTGGAATAGAACTTCTAAAGGAAGTAAGGGAACAAGAAACGTATACCACCCGGAGAAAGGCGAATGTATCCTGTTTAACCCTATATATACTTTTGCACCCCCCACGAGCCCCCGGTAGAACACTTTTTTCATTTTAATGAAATTACTCTAAAAAAAATTACTCTAAAAAAAATGTTGTTTTTTTACTTTAGACTACGTAAAAGTAAAATAATTAAATAAAATACCTGCGAAAGGGTTTATTGGCTTTGTTTTGATCAGCAAAAAAATAAGTCATAAAATGATCACAATAGGTTCTACAGTAAACAAATGATCTCTTTCTTAATTTACCTGTTGTCAAATTTAAGGGTCAACCAAAGTCATAAACAATTTTATAAGTTTGTCAATAATCGCGGCACTAAACCACTAAAGATAAAAAACCACCCCATATTGGCGAGAAACTAATTAGTTTTACCTGATATTGAAGTCTGGATAACAAGTGCAGTTTTGTTCAATTTAAGTACTACCTGCTATGAAATTAAAGATCAATGTGTGAATAACATGTACCTAAAAATGTATAAAATGACGGATTCTATAAGGGATTACTCAATAATAAGTTAATACTTCAAGTGTACGGACGTATATTCGCAAGTGATAAAAAGTGATAAAAAAGTGATAACAGACGCAAATAAAAATATTGAGAACTTTAGTTATAAAGAACTGGCCGAAGAGTATTTTCGAAACAAAAACCAGGAAGATGTTCTTAGTTACGTTAAAATAAAATTAAACTTAAATTCGTCTAGTACCGAAATACAAGAGCAATTATCTAATTTCGTCAAAGTACTAAAAAAACGATTGAAAGAAGTTAACTACTGTAAACAAAAGTTTTATAATAAAAGTGCAAACTGGTTAGAAGGCCAACTTAATGTTGGTGGAGAAACAGCAAAGCTAGATAAGGCTGGAAGACCACGCAAATCATTGGACAACTGCAGCGATAGATCTAAGAGGCGGAAACTTAAAAATTTTAACGAGGAAATTAGTTCTACAAATATAAAAGAATCTTTTCTACATCAATTACGAGCACAAAACCAATTAACAAAAGTGGATATCATTGAAAAAACTTGTAATGCTAGTCCAGTGAGAACAAAGCGAATTCTTAAAAGTATACCAACTCCGAGCGATGCAAAACAGTTCACAAATCAGGAGGCATTAGCATTATTTCTGGATTTGAAATTAACAAAACACCAATATATTCAGCTCAGATTGCGTGCGATTGAAAAAGGCTCAAATATGTATCCAGCATATCATCACATAACAGCTGCTAAAATAGACTGTTTGCCATCAAAGGACACTATTACAATCACACCAATTTCGGCAGAAGTACAACTACAATCTTTACTTGATCACACAGCCAAACGCTTGCTACAATCAATAACAGGAACTGAGTTAAAGAAATATGGAAACACAAAGTTAATTCTATTTTGTAAATGGGGATGTGATGGTTCTTCGGGACAAAAACAATACAAACAAGTTGTATGTGAAAATATTTCGGACTCAGTTATGTTCATGGTATCATTTGTACCATTGCGATTGAAAAAGATTTTGGAAGATTCGGAGCCTTCGAGTAGTACAACGCAAACAATGGATATTTGGAAAAATGAGACACCATCTTCTACGAAATACTGCAGGCCAATCAAATTTGAATTCAAAAAAGAAAGTCATGATGCCATTAACAAAGAAGTTAGTGATATCAAGGCCCAAATAGCAACACTACAGCCATTACAATTACAGTTAGATGGGCAGCAAATTGAAGTAAGCTACCAATTAGTGCTGACAATGATAGATGGAAAAGTAGGTCAGGCTTTGACTAACACGAAGGCTGCATCCAGCTGCATTATATGCCAAGCAACATCAAGCCAATTAAACCAAGTCCCGACAAAATCATTCGATAATACCGATGCCTTCGAATTTGGATTATCACCACTACATGCAAGAATACGACTTATGGAACACATACTAAAAATCAGTTATGATTTGGATTTCGGGCCTTCAGGATCAATAAGAAACAACGAAACCAACAAAGAGTTAAGAAGTTCAAAAAAGAAACATGTTCAAGATGAATATCGCAAATTTGGATTGATTATAGATCAGCCAAAACAAGGGTCAGGCAATACAAATGATGGCAATACCGCAAGAAGATTCTTTTCAGATCCAGAAACAGCATCTGAAATAACAGGAGTGGATTTAAACCTTATTTTCAGATTTAAAATAATCCTAGAAGTACTTGCGTGCAATGAAGAAATTGACTCTAGAAAATTTGGAGATTATGCTAAGGAAACTGCAAAAATATATACAACCAACTACCCATGGAGAAATATGTCTGCAACAGTCCACAAAATCCTTTATCATGGAGAAGATGTCATTAAATATCATTTGGTGCCACTTGGAGATCTATCAGAGGAGGCTCAGGAAAAAAGGAACAAGGATTACAGATTTTATAGACAGCACAATACTAGAAAAATGTCACGAAATTCCACAAATGAAGATCTATTTAATATATTATTGGCAACGTCAGATCCGTTCATCTCCAGTATTCGAAATCAATGGAAAGTGGAACATCGGGATTTAGATGAAAAAGCCAAAAAACTACTAAAGAACAGAAATAGCACAGAACAAAATATGGAATATTTGCAATCAATATTTGAGTCTAATGAATAATAATTATAATTGCCTTTCATTGTTATTTAAGTACGAAAAACATAGTATTAGTAAAAAATAATAATAAACAGAACCTACCATTGTTACAAATGCTATTTAAATCTATTGCAGTTTTTATTCTTAAAAGGTTTCCCACATATGAATGCAATGTTTTAATAGATAAGAAAGATTCAAAAAATAAGAACCCATATTTTCATATCAAAATTAAAAAAAAAATTAGAATCATTGCGCTAATGTTTAGCAGATTTATTTAGCTAGTGTAACAAATTAGGCAGCAAACACTAATAAATTTTTCTGTAGTAATAATAATATTCCTTGAGTGTAAGCAAATTGCAAATTTGATAGCAAACATTTTTAATTTTTTAGTAATACTAGTTAAATTTCTAGTGAATTTTACTATTTTGTTGCGTGTAAAAATTTTTTTGAGTGTAAAAATTTTTTTGAGTGTAAGCATTAAAAATATTTCATTATTACAAAAAATGTTTATAATAATTATTTAACTCCAAATATGACACTTTCTAATAAATAAAAATAAATAAAAAAAAACATATATCACGCTAAAAGTTAAAAAAAATCAAAAGTTAAACTTTGACCTAGAATTCCTTAAAAAGTACTCAATCAATTTAAATGAAATTCACACTGAGTCAAGATCAACTATCTATCTATCTATTAAAAAAAACAGTACTAAAATATTTTGATCGGTTCAAAAGTTACAGAATTTTGGCCAATGAAAAATGATTTTCAGCCACTGTGCGGCGCCACAAGCCACACAGCGAATGTCACAATCAATTTATTGGAAACCAAGTTTGGGGAACGTGTTATCTCACGAAATGGTCCAGTCGATTGGCTGCCTCGGTCGTGGGATTTGACGCCGTTGGACTATTTCCAGTATCGGCTGATTTATGCTTGAAAACCGTCGAAAATTGGGTTCAGCGTCTGAACTTCCGCAAGCGTGCGCGTAGTGGCCATGCAAAAAAGATCGATTTCCATACATAATGGCATCGAACGCACTTTCACAGGAATAAATATCCAAAACCGTTTTTGTTTTATTTAAAAAAACTTTTGTAGCGCTCTTATTGAAAACCCTTTACAATATGATGTGGAACACCCTAAAATTAGTGCAGATTTATTTCATGAGTGAACCGCTGTACGATTACTCTGATGAGGGTAATTCATACAAATATTTCCATCTCGCCTTTTTAACTACATTGGAAAACAAAATATTAAATTTATTTCCATCTCGCCTTTTGGCTACATTGGAAAGCAACCTATTACAAATATTTCCATTTCATCTTTTTCACTATATAAATGAGTTGTAAAGGTGGAAAAAGAACAATTTGCAATTGCGACTTCCACATGAAAGCATAGCGTATAGGCTCAGACTAAATAGAACTCTAAAGAACCCGATCAGACCCAAATTCGTATCGAGTCTCAACGAGTTAGACAATCTGAGTCGAAAAATGCTGAAACCCCTGAGTAAACTCAATAACGTCTTTAAGCCTAAAGGTTAACACAAGCTTTGTTAAGAGAAGCGGAAATGCCTGAATCTACTCAAGTGCGTCTCGAAATCCAGCGGCTAAGACAAGCTAAGTCGAGGGAATGTGAAACTCCTGAAACGACTCAGCAACGTCTTGAGGCCCAACGGATAAGCCAAGCTGAGTCCAGGGAATGTGAATGTCCTGAAACGACTGTAATATCCCTACCAGAAAACTTTTGTAAGTTGGTTCCTTCATTGCAAGAGATGGTACAAAAAGTTTTTATTAACATAACGTACATAAGAGGACAATATTTTACGGTAGCAGGTATCAACTTAGAATCTCCCTGTTTTTCTCATAGACAATTATTTGTCGCCTGCTCCACAGTTAGGAGCCAGCACAACCTTTTCGTAAATGCACCATAAGGAAAAAACAGAAATGTTGTATATCCCAAAGCTCTAGAATAACTAAAATTCGTAACTTTTAGACATCATATACTCAAAATAATCCATGCATAAACATAGTTAGTTGTAATGGTAAGCAGGCGCTGAGTACATAGTCCCCAAAGAATAAATTCCCCCAAAAAATTAACTTATTCCCCAAAATATTGGGGAATAACTTCACGATGAACAAATTCCCCAATTTTTTTTTTATAGAAAGGTTTCCGGAAAGAAAAGAACAAATTCCTAATACTGCTCTCAATATCTGTTCTGCAATAAAATCTGTATTCTTTTCAATAGCATCATTTCGGTGAGCGGAAGCGGCGCGCGGACGAGGACGCGACGCGCTCGCGAACAGAGCTCAGCTAAAATATCGGATTGATCTGAAAAATATAATTTGACAATTAAAATAAGTTGACGACAACTGCGCAGCAGCACAGGTGTAGCTGCCAAACGCGCGGTTTCGCACACGACTCCCTAGCGGAACCCAGCTCAGTGAAAAGTCGTATGATAAATTTTATCTACGTATGTGCAATAATTACTATACTATATGAACTATAAGCAGTTGCTTAAAGCAACCTTGCAGCACAATTTTAAACGTCGCATTAATTTTCCATTTTTGAAACTTCTATGAATTTGACGCCTCTGCTCAATGATGAACACTTATTGAATGAAGTAATTCAATTTTTAAAAGTTCTGAATCCTTTAATTTGCAAACGATCCGTTATATTTGATGTTTACAAAATAAATATAATTCAAAAAAAACCTTATCGCAGCTTATTTTTGAAGCATTTTTGCTGTAGCGTCTTATAAAAAACTTCTAAATTAAAAAATCGAAAAATTTGGTATTGAAATAAAAAATGAATTTACTTCCCAAAAATCGTAAACGTTGAGGGGGAGTTCATTTTTTTGGGGAATTTGTTCATTGGAACTAAGTACTCAGTGCCTGATAAGCATAGTAAACCATTTTTCAAGTCAAAGCCCTTTGGATGCCGGGCAAGATCGGGTAAAAGAAGCTAGTACCAGGGAATAAGTACCTGCGTTAGTTGAAGTGAAAATGAAGGCAACGAAGATATTTGAGGATCTGTTATTTTATGTTACATTGAAATTTGGAAATAAAAAATATGTTATATCATACAATACAATGAAAAGTTCATAGCGGATTAAGAAATAAATTCTACACACAGAAAAAATTTCGGAAACCGAATTCTACTCAAGTTTAACAACTATATTTTTAATTGTATCAACAGAAATTTAATAGCAGCTAACCGTTTTCTATTGTGATCAAGCACTTACTGTTAAGACAACAGAATTGGTTTTGCAATGTACGCGAAATTGGATTATTAACTCATCGCAATTCGGATGAGTCTGAATCTGTTTTCTCTGTGTACAAGCTTTTTAATAATAATCAGCTGTATAGATAGGATCAGCAATTCAACAGAACAATGCCAATCGGGAACAGTAATAAAAACCAGAAAAAGGGTGTTTGAAACCCAAATAGTTCTTTTGTTAACTAAAAGTGTTTTGAATGGTTTGTTCATGCAAGAAGCGGAAGCATTCTTATATCTTGGCCAATAATTAAAGAAAACGTAAAAGAAAAAGCTGAGAAATCCGCCTTTAATACTTCTGTATTGATAAGATCAGCATTAAAAAGATATGAGATTCAGAGACAAAGTTTATGATAAGTTTTGATTCCCTTTTATAATAAAAGTTTTATTAAACGCAAACTTTCACTGAAACCGGTAGAAAAATGAGCAAAACACGGTGCCGCTTTGTAATTCACAGAATTTTGTGGCCTAAAAGTTGCTACTTATCAACACATTTCACTTTATTTTAAATAATTTTTAATGACTATTTCAAAATAAATTTTACATTTTTAGTCATCGTCCTCGTAATAAAAAACTGAAAAAATATTAATTTATTTATTTTTTAAATTTGAAAATATCTTGTTTTAGTTTAGTTTAGTTTATTTTTATTTGTTCTTCCCATACAACAAGATTTACATCTTTTATATTATAGTATGGGAATTTTTAAAGAAAAAAAAACAAGTTACGGTATACAAAAATATTTAAATAAATTGTATAATTATATAAAGTAAATAAAAAAAATAAATAAAATAAAGAACTAAATAAATGAATGAGTTTGACATAATTTAATATAAAAGAATCAAATGGTAAAAATTTTGATTAAGAAAAAAAATGGTTGAAATAACGTAGGTATATTAAAAACAATAAGTGACAAACAATTTAAATTTGAATTGAAAAACTAGCAGTTATTTTGTTTTTGAGATAAACGGCATTAAAATAGAACTGCCATTCAGAAATTTTACTACGATATCTTATCGGTACAAGCTTTCTCCCTCTATTGGATCTTGCAAAGGTTAAACGGTTGAAAAGGTATGATGGTTCCTTCTGATATATAATTTTGTTTAAAAGGACTAGCACCTTTAATTTTAAAATATTATCAAACGACATACCATATAGTCTTGTTGAAAACGAGGAAATACGATCAAGTTTGTTTAATCCATAAACATACCTTATAATACTATTGAAGGCCACATTTAGTTTTCTCTTACTAGTTGAGTCACATAAAGCAAAAATTTCACACTCGTATAATAAAACCGGCATTAGGTAAGATTTTGCAAGTATTATTCTTATATTTAATGGAGTGCAAGATTGAGTCGCCCAAAGCGTCCGAAGCATACCATACGTTCTCCCTACCACAACGTTTACATGATTGTTCCAACTAAGTGTGTCATTAAAAACAATACCCAGATTTTTTGATGAGGACACAATTTCAATTCTCTGATTGTTGAGAACAATATCAAAATCTAGATTATGACGTAGAGTTTTCTTGTGCATGATGAGACATTTGGACTTGAGGGGATTCAGACAAAGTCCATTAGCAGTTTCCCAGTTATAAATATTATTTAAATCATTATTAAGTTTTGCTACGTTTTCTCTGGAAGATATTAGTGGACTGCAAAGATATAGTTGGACGTCATCGGCGTACATGTGTACTTTACAATACTTTACATGATCTGGCAAGTCATTGGCGAACATTGAAAATAAAAGAGGGCCTAGAATTGAGCCTTGCGGAACACCTTTAGGTACATGTAGTGGTCTCGAAAATTGGTTATTAAGGAAGACTGACTGAACACGGTTTGCCAGGTAGGATTCAATAAGTTTCTTTGAACACACGGAGAAATTAAAAAGCCGGCTAAGTTTTGTTGAAAGTATTGAGTGATCAACTATGTCGAAGGCTTTAGAATGATCAAGAAGGACTAAAAAGCAAATATTTCCACCATCAATGGCATGACGAATATCATCTGCAACATCTATTAAAGTAGTTGTACAACTATGTTTTTGCCTAAAGCCTGATTGCTTTCGCGATAATAGCCCAAATCGTTTTAGGTATTCGTTTATCTGTTTATGCATTATCTTCTCAAGAGCCTTAGAAAAGAATGGTAGTATTGATATAGGCCTAAACTCAGACTTTGTCTTAGGCACAGGAATAAACTTTGCATGCTTCCATTGTGTTGGAAACACGCTGGTGGTAAGGATCGTATTATACATGTAAGTTATGTATGGTAAGAGGATAGGAAGGATAATTTTGATAAATTTAGGGTGCATGTTATCATATCCAATTGCATTTGATTTTATGGCTAAAAGACAGGTAAGGGCCTCATCATTGCTAACACATTGAAAATCAAATGGACTATCATTGTCAGAAATCACTAGGTTATTGATTGCATTGTGTGCTGGAGGTTGACATTGAACAGTGGGTAAATTAGTAAAAGCTGAATTAAGTTCATCAGGAGTGAGTTCGAGTGTTTTGTTATCATAAATAATTTTTTTGATATGTAAACATCTATGCGCTCATGGGGGTAAAAACCTAATTCACAATACAATCACGAAAACAGCGTAAGGGAAAATCGGTGTAAGGTATATGTAAGTGTATGTGCAAAGATTATGATTTAAATTTATTTAGTTGATTCAACAACCAACAGAAAGCGCCATGAATGTATAGCAAACAACTGCAAGTATAACAACCATAGCTTACTGTTTGATTTTAATTGATGTGTAAATAAATGTTTACACATCTCCCCTGTGATCGGACTCATATAGTTTTTTTTTCATATAAGTTTTTCATTCCGTTTGTAATAATTAGAAGAAATCTTGACCTCATCAAATGTATTTATTATTGATTCTTATTACAAGCTGAGTTGATAAAGCGATGTCACTCTGTCTGTCTGTGTAAATCACGATTACGCCCTCAACAGGAGAGTTAGGTTGCTAAATTTCAGTGAAAATGATTAGATGATTTCATGAGCAGGTTTCTGCTTAAAACGACTAAAATCGGCTCAATAAATCCCGAGTTATCAATGAAAATGTAACAAAATCTTTAACAAAATATGATTTTTCTATGTTTTTCTTGTTATTGTAATTCTTGTAAAATTTTGTTTCTTGTGAGTGATAGCTGTACCTCTTGTTGTTGTTGTGGTCGTTGTGTTTATATCGTATATACCACGTGTTCAGAGGTCCAAGTCGTGCGGCTTAAGCAATCTTGATGCCGCCACCAACTCTTTTTTTATTGCTGTAGCCGCCACAGAATTAGGCAACAGATTTCTTTTAATATTTACTTTCTGAACTAACCATCTTAATCAATATTTCGTTTTTATATATAAGTATAAAATAGGTTAGAAAACAAGAGAATATATATTTAAATTAAAGCATTGTCATTAAATATTCTGTTAATAAAAAAAAAGCTTCTGAAGCTTTTAATGGTTCAAGAAACTTTTAATTGTCGTAGACGAAAGCCTGTTTTTAATTGTAGTAACCATAATTTTCTTTATAAAAAAAGACAATAAATAAGAAATTGTAATAAATACTGGTCTAAAAATAAGAACAATTAAATATGAATTTAAATGATAGAACTTAAAGTTCAAGTTTCAACAACTGTTAAAGGGTATCAAAGGTTCTCCACAGCTTTATTTAATCCACTTCCTTTTTTAAGTTTGTTAAAATATATTTTTATTTACTTATTGCAAATATTTCACTACCGAGTAAGATATGGCAATTTCCAAAATTCTTGTAATGGTAAATGTAATAACAGTTTTAAAATCTTGGAAGGCCATCAGAAATAACCAAAAAAAAGTTAATGCTGTCCAATATGGAGCCTCAAAAATGTCAAAATAAAAAATATCCATGTTTCTCTATTCTTTGCCCTACAATTCAAAAAACAACAATTTATCGAGGAAAACTACAAATTTTCCAATTGTATTTTGTTGTTCTTTTGCGGTGAACATCATAACTTGTTACTGAATCATGTGAAATAAAAAAAAAATCGAAATGCGTTTAAAAGGTGACATATTTTTTTAAAATTTTTTTTTTTGCACTTCAAAATGAAGTGAAAAACACGATTTTTCCTATAAAATTTCGGGAATATGTTGTTAAAAAATGGGAAAGAGAATGGAAAATAAAAAAAAACTCTTCATGGTTACCGGATGATTAATGTGTAGATATAAAATTGCAAAAGTGTATAGTGTATAAAATTGCAAAAGAATCGGTCAAGTAGATTTTCAATTATGATGTTCACGGACTTCGAACATTTATTTGCGAGAAAATCGATTTCAAGTTTTTTAAAAACTGATTTATATACGATATACCGTATGAGGCCGGTCACTGGAAACGCTGTATCTTCTTAAGTTTTACCTCGATTTGCAATTTTGATACAACACTCTCGACATGTTGTACATTCAGAAAGAGATATGCAAAAAAAAAAATGGTTTTAAAACCTTAACCCACCCCCTCTCCCCTTGGTATTTACTGAAATACAGTTAATACTTGCTGATATACAATTGATACTTTCTGAAATTCAGTTCGTGTTTTCTGAAAATCAATTGATAAATTCTGAAAATTAATTGATCTTTTCTGAAATACAATTGATACTTTCTGAAATTCAATTGATGTTTTATGAAATACAATTGGAAAAGGATCGAAATTTCGCATGCCCAAATTACCCAAAACCGGTACATATATCATAGGTGACGAGCAAAAAATATATTTTTCCATTCATTGTCATAGTCCCAAATTGCACAATGCTACCATTTTGACATTCTAAATATGTTTACCTATAAAAGGTAAACGGAACAACGAAAAAAATTTTAATGTCATTTTCATAGTTTTTGGGCGAAAGTCATCTAAAGACAAAAATATTGATTTGCGGAAAATTTTCCGAAAACAAGTTCCCGAAAACAATTTCCCGAAAAGAATTTTCCGAAAACAATTTCCCGAAATTACAATTTCCCGAACACAATTTCCCGGAATGACAATTTCACGAAATTAAAATTTCCCGAACACAATTTCCCGTAATTACAATTTCCCGAAAATACAATTTCCCGAAATAACAATTTCCCGAAATTAAAATATCCCGAACACAATTTTCCGAAATTACAATATCCCGAACACAATTTCCCGAAATTACTATTTCTTCAAAGAGCTTGTTGATGACATTTCCGAAACAAAACCATCAGAAATTCCGGCCGAAGTGCGAGCAATTAGTTCATGACCACTTGATGTAGTGACCCTATGTACCCTACAGGTTCAGTGTTTTCCTCGGTAATGGATACAACGACAATAAGCTCTATCAACGGACTGACCGTCGTCATGATACAAGGAACCATTCAAAAGCAACCTCGGTTTACCTTTTTCGCTATCCACGAATTCGAGTGGCATAGTAACTGTGTATTACAACCCAAATAACTAAAAACTTCGCTATGCAAGGTGGTAACAATTCCGTAGCAGCTACTGCATGGGCAGGATGTTATGGAGAGAGTGAGCGTTATCTGTCGGGAGGACTGAATACCGAAGTGTTGAAATTCACAATGAAAAAATAAGCGTATGACACTCCAATAAATAGGTCCGGATGAAGAAGGAGGGTGGAAGAGGAAGGGCGCGGTGCGAGGTGGGGAATTGCTTTTTCGAGAAGTCTTATACTCGGGAAATTGTTTCTTCGAGAAATCGTATGCAGCAAGTTGTATTTTCGGGAAATTTTTATTTTTTTTATGGGGTAAATAAAGAATATATGGGAAGTTGTAAACAAAAAATTGGGAAATTGTAATTTCGGGAAATTGTAATTTCGGGAAATTGTTTTCGGGGAATTGTAATTTCGGGAAATTGTAATTTCGGGAAATCGTATTCGGGGAATTGTTTATTCGGGCAATTGTTTTCGTGCAATTGTATTTGGGAAATTGTTTTCGGGAAATTGTTTTTGGGAAATTTTCCGCAGAGTAAAAATATTATATTAGAGGCTTAATGATCCTCTGATATTATGTTTAAGTTTTCTTCCAAAATCCTTATCACAATCATTAATATATAAGCATACTGCCTCTCCGGATTCTACAAGTCGCTGTATATGTTCATATGAAACCATTCTCAGATATGTAATCAGATCCTATGAGAGATAATTGATCTTAATAAAATTGTCTGGCATACAAAAAGTTAACACATTGGTGTAGGGTATACAAAATATGAAACTGCAAAAAAAAAAAAAAACTGTTTAAGATTTTTCTTAACTTAATAACATGATTGCCGGTAAAAACTGTGAATACATAAATATTGTATGAATATTGGTCGAAAATGCAAACAAATACCATAGTTATAGAGGGAGACGACTTTGTCTGTGTGTTTGGCAGACAGCCAGCCAAGCAGCCAGACATACACTATAGTACACCCAAAAAAAAAAAAATGCAACCAAAACAAACACACACACACGCAATCATTATTTAAACCTTCAACTGGAGCACAGTCTACAGGCAAACAACCATCCCCCAGCCGCCGATGCTCACCAACCGTCATTACATTCATCCATATTTATATTGTCTGATGCTGCTGTTATACCATCAAAGGTTAGTACTCGTACTCGAACGATGTTCAGTATAATAAACTGGCATCATGCGAATTGTTGTTATGCTCTCGTTACAGATTTATTTTTTTATTCATTTTTGTAATTTTGTTTGCCTGAATCCTTGCATCCTTGCTCTTGTTTGTCATCTATCCATGTTTTCAATGTCGAATTGAATTGGTTAGTGTTTGTTTTTGTTGATATATTCAACAACATGAGCAAATACTAAGTATTTGACCGGGCTTTTGGGGATTGTTGATGAACATTGAGAAATACTGCAGTATGGAAAGAGGAAGTTAAATTGTAGTTCAGTTTATGTACGCCCCTTTGAATGGTTGTTTGTGTGAAGTGTGTTTTTATTTTAGAAATAGCATATTATAAAGATAATAAACCAAATAATAATTCTAGCACAACTAAAAAACTGTGAAGATATTATTTCTGCTTAAAGTGTTAATTATATATAATTTTTTTTCATGATTTTCATTTTTCTATCCATCATAAATAGGATTGTTTTGTTTTATTTGAGTTAAGTATTTGTAAAGCAGAGTGGTTTAACTTTCAAGTTTTTTTCTTTAATTAGGATATTTTAAATAATGATATACTTGTGCTATACTATACTATGTTCAGTCGGTATTAGTGGCAAGTAAATAAAAGAAAATAAAATCAAAAACTTTGAGTCATCTTTGCTAGACAGAAAATATCAAAAAAAATATAAAATTTTCATCCTTGTAATCGATTATATAAATTGATTGCAAAGAATATTTAAAAAAAATTTGTTTCGTTCCATTTGTGCCCACAGCATATCCTCTGTAGGGAAAACAACTTAAAAAAAATATAATTTTTAGAACTAATAGTTACTGATTTTACTGCTAAAAACTAGTAAAAGGTCCACAAGTTTATTAATATGGCAAATGACATCCATAACTCTTCTAGAATATAAATTTTGAACAACTATCACTACACCATTTCCAATTGTATTTCAGAATTTTCCAATTGTATTTCAGAAATGTCTAAATGTATTTCAGAATTGTCTAAATGTATTTCAGAATTGTCTAAATGTATTTCAGAATTGTCTAAATGTATTTCAGAATTGTCTAAATGTATTTCAGAATTGTCTAAATGTATTTCAGAATTGTCCAAATGTATTTCAGAATTTTCCAATTGTATTTCAGAAAATTCAAAATGTATTTCAGAAATTTCCAATTGTATTTCAGAAAATTCCAATTGTATTTCAGAATTTTCCAATTGTATTTCAGAATTGTCTAATTGTATTTCAGAAAATAAAACTGTTTTGTGCCCTACAAAAATAATGAATATTAAATATGTCGATACATTGAATGATAAAATAAAAGGCGAAGTAATACGCTATTAATTTTTCAGTGGAATATTAATTTGAATGCCTTCTAATGTTTAAATGCAGTTGTATAGTAAACATTTTTAATTGTTGTTTTATGAATTTTTAAGGGATCAAAAAGTAATTCTATAACTCTATAACTAAAAATTTTAAAATTTTTTCTTTATCAAATTTTTTTAAAATACAGGATATTTTCCTTTTTTTAGGAGCCCTAAAAGTTACGAAACTTTCATAGTACTTAAAGTAAACTTTTTTATATTCTATCGACCAAATTGCGTAGATATGCTGTAGAGAAAATTCCAATACTTGTTATATAATTTTTTTTTTGTTTCAAATAAATGCTTTTTGTTATTAGTCTATGCTTAAAAACAAATCAAACTGTGAAAAAATACCAATAAATTTATATATAAAAAAAAATTAAAAATTTAAATATAAAAAAAAATTTAAATATAAGAAAATAATTAAATAAAAAAATGGAAAACAGAGACACATGCGCAGTTTGCTTGGGATCTATGTTAAGAAAAGAAATAAATAAGCTACTTCCATGCAATCATTTATTGCATATTGTTTGCTACAGGCAGTTAAGTGAGGGTCAACGCGTTACTACATGTCCCTATTGTAGATTAGCTATAGAGGGTAAGTAATTTTTGTAGCCATTTATTCAGTTTTGTGAGACGCCAAAGTACATAATTTCCTTCTCATCTAAAGTACACATAAAAGTTTTTTTCGGTTTCATAAAAGTAACCTTTTTTATGATGAATTCCAAATTTATTTTTATGAGTCCGCAAAATACCGATTTTTTCCCATACAATAGAGGCACACACATAGTGTACATGAACTATGTTTACAATAACTCCATAAACCTACCACATTTATTTATTTCTCCAACTTAATTGTACATAAGTATGCTTCTTATTTTTTGAAATAGATGTCATTGTCATTGTCATTGTCGTGGACAAGTACAATATATATTCAAAAGACGATAAAGCTCGTATAATTGAAGCTGCTTTTAATGGCGACGATTGGGCCCAACTTGCGTT
Organism: Cordilura impudica; assembly: GCA_963682025.1. Taxonomy (NCBI): domain Eukaryota; kingdom Metazoa; phylum Arthropoda; class Insecta; order Diptera; family Scathophagidae; genus Cordilura; species Cordilura impudica. Next base: position 83,645,435 of record OY821517.1, read on the forward strand.
TTCATTAAAAATCAATTATAAGACAGCATACACTTGGATACGGAATGGACGGGATTCCGAAGTTAAAAAAGGAGGCTGTAAACCAAAATCCCTTTCTGAACCGGAAATTGATAAAATAGTTGGTTGGGTTGAGGAGAATCCAACAATTTCATTAAGAATGATTAAAGCAAACGTTTTGCAAGAATTTTCGAAAAATGTTTGTGTACAAACAATTTCTAACTATTTAGAAAATAAACTATTTTCGGTCAAAAATCTGCACCATGAGCCAATTACTATGAATTCTCCATAAAATAAGGAAAAACGAGCAATCTATGTTAATACTCTAAACGAGTATATTAGAGAAGGTAAACAAATTGTTTATATGGACGAAACAAATTTTAATTTGTTTACACGAAAAACAAGAGGCCGTTCACGCATTGGGTCAAGAGCTGTACAGTTGTTACCCGCATGTCGCGGTTCCAACGTGCACCTCATTGGTGCAATATCTGCAAACGGTGTTATATATTTTGAAAGGAAAAGGGGTTCATTTAACTCAAATTTAGCTATAGAGTGGGTAAGAAATATATTATTAAAGTGGACCGAAATGGGAAATAACCTTTCTGATTTGGTCTTATATGGTGTTCACACTACGATATTTTGAGGTGTTTTAGCTCATGTTTTGCAAAACAAAACACAGTCGTTCACACTTGATTTAGTGTGTTTAAGTTAAACATTTCAGCAAATTGAACAGCTGTTTCCAAAATAAAAAACAATTGAAAAGTTATAAAATTTTGAATATTGATAAAAAATAATATCATTAAATTGGCGGCCAAATACTTAAATTATATTAATGATGAAATTATCAATATAGATGCGTTATTTTCATTTTTGTATTGTATTTTGTATTGTATTTTTTTGATTGTAATGTCACTTTAATAGTAATGTTAAAAAAACAAGGATGCCAACTTGGCAAACATGAGTAATATTGCACTGAACATGCGCAAAGTTAAATGCAACTCTGTCATATTTTCGGTTTTTGAGGTGTTTAAGATTTAAACATCTGAATTGAGATGTTTAGCCAACGAAAAAATGTATGGGAAAACATCTCAATTTGACTTGTTTATCACATAAACACTAAACACTTCGCTAAACACTTAAGTGTGAACGCCATATTAGTGTGTGATAATGCTCCAGCTCACACTCGTTTAGAAACTGTTTTTGATAATTGATCCGCTAATTTATTACGTTTGGGTCCATATTCCCCGCAACTTAATCCAATAGAAATAATATGGAGTAAAATCAAAACATTTGTAAAAGGTAGAATATCTATACCACATGTAATTCCTCCAGGTGTTGTAGAACAACGACTTCAGTATCTTGAGGAATTAATAGATTGTGCATTACCAAACATAACACAGGGTGATTGCGCTCGCGCTGTGCAACATTCAAGTTCATTCAACACAATTGCATCAAACAGAGATGACATTCCAGTTGGACAGTAATATTTTTTTTTAATATAATATAGAATTTTAGATTTGTAATTAATTGAATAAGGTTGTTTTGTTCGCATCTTTACTTTTATGTTGCTTTTAAATTTCTTAAGTATATACGAATGTTCAAATATTTTCGTATTCGTATGTATAATTATCAATTATGTCAATGTCTTTTAAGTTTTTTCATATATACAAACTTTTGCTTATTTATGTATGTGCTTATATACAATATGTTAAATTCATATGTATATGTTAAAGAAAAAATAATTTCTGTGTTAATCAATTGTAAATAAAAACATATAAAATTATTATTTACGTATGTGTTTTCCTTCAATTATAAATGCGAGGCCAATAAATGAATTTGAAATTTACATTTAAAAACTTATCAAAATCTTTTTTTACAAAAGGATAATTCTTATTATATTTTAATTTGAAAAGAGAAGGAATATTTTTTTTAAAGACTGAAATAGACTTCTGAAATAAAAGTAGACAATTCTGAAATACAATTGGAATTTTCTGAAATACAATTGGAATTTTCTGAAATACAATTGGAAAATTCTGAAATACAATTGGAATTTTCTGAAATACAATTGGAAATTTCTGAAATACATTTTGAATTTTCTGAAATACAATTGGAAAATTCTGAAATACATTTAGACAATTCTGAAATACATTTAGACAATTCAAAAATACATTTAGACAATTCTGAAATACATTTAGACTATTCTGAAATACATTTAGACAATTCTGAAATACATTTAGACAATTCTGAAATACATTTCGACAATTCTGAAATACATTTATACTATTCTGAAATACATTTAGACAATTGTGAAATACATTTAGACAATTCTGAAATACAATTGGAAAATTCTGAAATAAAATTGGAAATGGTGTAGTTGCAATTTCATTATCGTAGACAACAGAACTAATTAAAAAATTAAATTTATTTTTTCGATACCATAAATGATTTAAAAGGCAGTTTTTCTGTTTGTGGGATTAGGTTTCGGCGCCTATGATTGGACAGTTAAAGTGGAGCTGGAATTTACAAAATTTAAACGGCTGATAATATAAATACAAACAAAACAACAAAGTATTTCAACAAATAAATGTTTTTTCCGTTTGTTTTCAATAAATATTCAGTTTATTTAGATTTCAATTTTATTTCCAAAAGAAACAATTTTATCACCGTCCACATTTTAATGGTTGTTGTGATATTTGGATTTTTATACCCTATACCACTCTGTGATCAGGGTATAATGAGTTTCTCCTGATTTTATAACTACCAACAATATTAGACTTTATATTATATCGACCGACTCAGAATCATTCTCTGAGTCGATTTAACGATGTCCGTCCGTCCGTTCATCCTTCTGTCTGTCTATCTGTCTGTGTGTCCATGTAAAATTTTACTGGTCACATATATGAAATTGGTGATAATCGACGCATATTCCAACCTAGCCCCTATGATGACACCTATGAGATCGACTTAAGGGGAGGGGGGTAAGGTTTTAAAAGCGAAAAAAAGCGTATTTTCATTATTTTTTTAAAGATATGAATAATGTTGGATTATTTATTTCATATACACGTTATAGCATAACATTCGAAAAAACTTTCAATTAAAAATTTTAGTAAATAAGTCCGTGGCAGAGAATCTCCGGTGGCATTGTTGTTTTGCGGTGAACATCATAACTCGTTACCGGATCATGTGAATTTTTTGTCAAACAATGGCGAAGAAAATGGAAAATAAAAAAAATCTCCGTGGTTACCTGGTGATTTCTGTGTAGAAATAGTGTGTAAAATTTCAAAAGAATCGGTCAAGTAGATTTTGAGTTATGATGTTCACGGCCTTGAAACATGTTGTTTGCGAGAAAATCGATTTACAGTTTTTTAAAAACTGATTTATATACGATATACCGTATGAAACCTGTTGCTGGAAACGTTGTGTCTTCTTTAATTTTGCTCCGATTTACTTGAAATTTTCGAGAACATATTGTACATTCAAAAAACAAATTGAAAAAAAAGGGGTTTTAAAACCTTACCCCCCAGTCTTCACGTTTTGTTCACAGAGGGTTATGATTTCACCGACTTTTTCACTAACATACCAGGGTACATTAACAATATTCCTAATTACCTATTTTATTTTGCAACAATTGTATAATATCTATATCGGTCATGGGTGCACATCTCTAAGTCCAGATACACACACGGTTACAACTTGAAAAATTTGTTAAAGTTTTATTTTAATTCCTGAAGATTTAAAAATAAAATAGAAATTCCATTAAAACTATCGTCTAATCAAATTAAAATATCTACAACATCAATATAAGTTACGTTTACCAATCAATATCTTTATGTAAATTTCTAAACTAATTTTATTGAGGCAACCTAATAAAACCAGGAATAACATGCTTCAGTGCTAAATATTGGCGACTACAACTACTAATTCTATTATAACAACATTTTCCAAACCGAAAATATTTTAACATATAAATACATATTGTAACAAATAATTGGTTAGAGTACTATACATAAAATTTGTATTAAGAATGGTTTATCGGTTATAATAAAAGAAACCCCAATTTGTACCCTCTTTTGGTATTTCTAACCGATAGGAAATTCTATGAATCAATTTCTGTTGTAAATACCAAAAAAGAAAGAATATAATTAGCCAGACCAAATAGTTAATTAATTTTTTCATTTGTCAAATAAAATAAAATAAATCAACTAAGGGTGTTAACTTCGGCTATGCCTGTACCCTCCACCTGCATCTTATTCTCAATATTACAACCAATATTGGGTACGGCTAGAACTTTAAAATTGTTGCCGGTACTGCCATTTTAATATCGAATACCAATTAAATTTAAAGTTAATTGCTTTTCTTCTTAGCCAGTTTTTATTACTATTTCTCGTTATAAAAAACAATGATCATGTCTTCCATTTGAAATATGGCATTATTTTTCTTTTACTAGAGCAGAAAACTCCTCAGTACTTCATAGAACACCAATGATATTCATTACTTAAGGCAGCCGGCGCACAGTGGCGCCATTTGAGTTTTTTCGTTGCAAAAATCATATCTTTTGAACCGAATAACATAATTGAAAAGTTTAAACAGCATATGATAGATAACTGTTCAGCCTATGAAATGAGCGTTTGGAAAGGGTACTACGCTTTGTAGGGGCCTACTTATGGGTTATCAAAATTGAAATTTGTAGAAAAATCAATTTTATGGTAACTAAAAAAAAATATTTTTACATTTTTAGAATGTTTTTATTTTTTTCTTTATGTTTTAAATTATTACCCAACAAATTAAAAAAAAAATTACTTCTTTTTTAAATTTATTTTTTCAGTTTTCTGTAAAATATTTATCACAATTTACCAACATGTTGAAGAGGTCCTCATTTTGCCTTAACATTGATGCTTTGAATGTGTTCTGCAATCTATATTTTTTTATTAAATTTGTTAAGAGACTCCTGTGCTTCTTCAGAAAGCTCTCCAATTGGCAAATTATATCTTTGCCATGCGCCAATATTTTATGGACGGTCGGGGTCAACTTCTTCTGTGGATACATTTCTGCTAAAAGAGATGCAGTTTTCGATGCATGTTCTCCATATTTTGTAGAATTGACATTTTCTTTGCAGTTTAAAACATTCAAGATCGCTCCCAATCTTTTCACGATTTGATTGTCAATTGCAGTGATTCTAGTTACTGCCTCATCATTTTCAAAAAATCTCCTAGAAGTGTTTCCATCGTTTCAGTTTCCGTATCCGTGCTTGGGACAGTCTACTTTTAGTCCAACTTGTTTAAAAAAAGCATCCTGTATTTGCTTCTTTCTGATCTTTTCTTTATCCTTTATTGATGTATTTTCATCGAAGTTTTCCTCCTCTTGTGGTAGGGCATACGCCAGTTTTAGCAAGAACTCCATACACCTTATCCTCGCGTGCAATGGTGACATTCCATATTCGTAATTCTCCTCGTTTGTAGAATCGTTTAAATTACCAAAGTTCTTCTGACTCTTTTTGCAAATCGGGCATGACAATGTTGAGGTTGTTCCTGTCAGTTCGTTTACGACTTTTCCGTCAACAATGATCAGGTCGAACTCGTAATTGCATTCAATATATTTTCCTTCTCCAATTTGCAGCTTTGTAGGCTTAATCTTCCTTATTTGTTCTTCAATGTCCTTCACCGTGGTCCTTATGAGTTCTGCCGATTCCCTTGCAAACTGAAACATTATTGGTCGGCAATAATGCACTGATGACGGACGTGGATTTCTCCAGTGTAGGGAAACATCAGATTTTAGCCGCAAAGGAACAACAGATGCCATAAACATATTTCCGTCCGATGTTGTAGCGTCATCGGAAGATATCCTTTGCTTATAAACGCTTTGTCCGGATGATATTTTGGCTTGCGTAATATGCTTGTATCCTGGTAAAACGTCAGCACCGTGTCGCATCAAGGATGCCCGTAGTATCTCATATTTTTCTTTGGAAAGTTGTAAGTCCATAAACAAGGCCAAGGCTTCTTCGGAATCATACTTTTTAATGTGTGCGTTTGTGGGCGTGGGAATGCTTTTCTTAATCCTTTTTAGTCGCAGTGGGCTTTCATCAGCAACAGATTTTGTAATCTGCGACCTAACTCTTTCACTATCCTTTGTATATTTAATAGACAGCGCGTCCGATAAATGTTTCGTGGTCAAGTCATTGGGGGCATCGGCAAGTTTCCTCTTTCTTGTGAAAATTGAACACTCCTCAATACTTTTTTTTGGCCTTCCTTTTGCTCCTCTGGTTGATGTGGTGGGTTTATCTACTGCCAATATATCCAGGATGGTGTCTTCATTAAGCCAGTTCTCGTATTTCGAGTTGAAGTTCTGAATGGTTCGATTAGATTTCACCCATTTTGCCTTAATATTTGCATATATCAGATAAAAATTATTTTTTATAATTTCGCTTCTCTTCTAAAGCAGCTTCCGTGAAAAACTTTGGTGTGGTTGACCTTCTAAACAGTTCAAATAATTTTAAATTATTTTACGCCATGGTTTTAGTACTTGTTGCGCCAACTTTCTGTCGTAGACTAATCCAGGCATTATGCTTATTTTGCAATATATAGGCTTATGCTACTATGCCTAAAAATTTACCTGTTCCCTGCATACATATGGATTTAGGCTGAATTATGCAATTTTGATATTATGCTCGTGTCTAAATAAGATTTGTGCCTACCAGGAGGGACCATATGTCAATATTGTTCTTGACCATTTGTACTCCAAAGTAATTTTTAAGTGAGGTGCGTACCTGCGAATTTCAATGAGTAGTTTTTTGTGCATCCTGTGTCTGTAACAGAATATTGGGAGTAGACTTTGGCAGAGGCTCACAGGTAGACAACCGACTTAAAATGCAATTTTCAAACTATTAGATCAAACTACTGTCAGTCAAAACATTTAAGGGATGCACGCCATACAATTTCTGCAACCATGTCTTTTTAACCTTTTTTACCTCTAGAAGCCAAACAGGCAAGTACGGGCAGATAAAACCTTTTGAATTATGTAAAGAAATAATCAAAGAACATGTTTTGCAAATATGGCAAATATAGAAAAATACAGATTTTTTTATTTTCCGTCAAAGTTGAAATATAGTTAAAAAACGGATAGTTTTTAAATAGTGATTTACCAGGAGAAACACAAAGCAAACAGTTAATTTTTTTTTATCATTATACATTTAATAAATACATCAATCAATACAAACAAAAAATAAGGCGATTCGTTACCTATTTTTCGTGATATTACACCTGAAATCGCAACAAATTGACTAAAAATTGTGTGTTTTTGTTTGAAAACCGAAAGTCGGTCAACTTTGAACGGTTATATCTTCTAAATTAAAAATGTGATATTATTAAGAGTAGCATATTTGAAATCGTTGAAAAGTTTCCTATAACATGGGTTTATTCAAAACTTCGTCGACGCACATGAAAATTTTGATTTTTGCAACCTCGTTTGCTCTACGGGCGCCACTGTGCGGCGTTATAATACCCAAAGTTTTATCCCTATAAGAATGTCTTGAGACCTTAGAAGTCATACAATAATTAAAAAAAAATCAACTGATTCTTGGCTTAAAATTTACAGATATTAATATCAAAAATAGCAAATTTTAAAATATTTTTATCTGAATTAGCCGGTAATATTTAATATTTAATTTATAATTTTTAATTTTTAATATTTAATTTTTAATTTTGAATTTTTAATTTTTAATTTTTAATTTTTAATTTTTAATTTTTAATTTTTAATTTTTAATTTTTAATTTTTAATTTTTAATTTTTAATTTTTAATTTTTAATTTTTAATTTTTAATTTTTAATTTTCAATTTTTAACGATAAAAAAAATATGTGGCAATGCTCCTAAAATAGCTCATTGTAGTTGTGTTGGTGATATGATTGCATATTTTTTGTGTGGCTTCTTTTGAACTGTGAATGTTGTTGTACAACTATTATGTTCAATCACTAAAATATTACAACAAACACACTGGTGTCTTTGTTTTTTTTTAGAGGTATTTACATATTTTTGCTCTTATCTAAGCACAATGACGCCAAATTTACCCCATTTTAAACGCCAAACTGGTGGGAATAACCAAAAACGATATTATCGTAACCTTACCGAGGTTAATGGCTTATTTTGTGAATGAGCGTGATTTCAACCGACAGACGGACAGACGGACACCGCTATATCGTTGACATGCGTCTACTTAGTTAAGTTGAGTTTCAGCCTCCATGTAGTTGTCCACTCGAAGATTGTACCTAGGAATTTCTGAAGTTTATTTGTTGATTCATTTTAATTAGTTGGGCTTTCAGCTTATATTTAAGACCTTTCTGCAACACTTTATCGACTGTCTGGGTCACATCTACAAAAAAATGGCGACACAAGCTTTTCTCTGTTGCAATGCTTCTTCTATATTATGAGCCATTCTATTTTAGAGTACTTTTCTTGAAAACAAAATTGGTAAGGGGGTATCAGATTAAATCTATTATATTATTTATATCCCCCACACCACTGTGCAGAGGGTAGTTATCAATTTGTCATTCCATTCACAACGCATCGAAAAATAAATTTTCAACCCCATAAAGTATATATTCTTGATCGTTGTAACAACTCGAGTCGATATAGCGTTGTCCATCTGGCCATATGTCCGTTCGTCAATCTATCTGTCTATCTGTTGAAATCACGCTTAATCAAAAAATAAACCATTTACCTGAGTAAACTTAGAATAATATTGTTTGTCTTTATCTAGATCAAGTTAGTGTGCAAAATAGGATAAATCGGGCATCATTGTGTCAATATATGACCTAAAATATGCTGAAAATTCAGAGTATTGTAATGTGATATTAAGTTTATCAAATAGTTTATTTTTTAAACATTTTGTTTACATTTGTTACAAATAATGCATAAAAGTTTCGGCATAGCCGAATTTAACACTCTTACTTGTTTAGTATTAAATTTGTCATACTGTTTACTTGTTTAAATATTTTGTTTACATTTGTTATAAATAGTGTCATAAGACCACATATTAATGTAAGCATAAAATCCATGTGGAGGGTATCAGAGATTCGGCACAGTCGAATTTAGCGCTCTTATTATTTACAATCTTATTGAAAATAATTTTTAAAATAGCTTTGTCATAACAGGAAACAGGAAACATTCACTCCAAAAACATCCACCGTTATAGCAATGAATTTACATCATAAAATGTAAAATATAATTCATTTTCGTTTTAACATTTCCACATTATGTTTAATTAACCTTAAGAGTTACATGAATTAATTTATAAAAGGAATTTTTCACTTTAACAGACGAAAGAAAATCCCATGAATATGTTTTTGAATTGCAACAAAAAATTGATTGGTCCTTAAGAGGCTTATGAAATACACACGCATACATTAATGTCAAAGTCAAAACTGTAATAAATATATATGTTATTGTCTAATATACTAAAACACAATATAAAAATAACTGAAATTTTAAGAATGCTCAGACAACGCAAAGGCGGGAAAAAGTTAACAAAAATAATAATGAATAAATGGGGGAACAAAATAGTTGCAGCATATGTTTTGGGCGACTAAAGAAAACATTTAAAAACAAGTAAGAAAATTATAGTCGGTCTAGACCGACTATACGATACCCTATACCATGCGTTTAGAAACCCTATCTCTTAGGCCCAACTAACTGGACATTGAAAATAAGCAAAAACCAAATTTGAGTGGGATTTTTATTAATTTTTTTTGGCTGCAGATATGAAAAAGTTCATATCGGATGCTATATCTATAAAGGGACTAGGTCCAAAAATGGACCGATCCTGATCATGTTTGGTAAAGTCTCTTGTATTTTGCAAAAATATGTACAAACAAAATTTGAGAAGAATCAGTGCAATATTTTTGTTTTTTAATAGATTTAAGTGAAGATCGGGAAGCAGCTCTATATGGGGTCAAAGGGATCATTTTTGGACTACTCATTGTTGGATGTAATGAATGCATAAAAACCCAATTTGAGTGAGATCTATATGACAATTTGGATCTTATGGCAATTTATGTCGATTTCATATGGGTAATTTGTATGGGGGCTAGGTCTGAACATGGACCGATTCGCACCAATTTCAATAGCGTTCATCCTATGGCCGACAAAAGCTTATCTACCAAATTTCATCAAAATATGTTCATATTTGCGACCTGCAGTTTGATTACAAGCTTTACATGGACACACAGACGGACGGACGGACGGACGGACGGACGGACGGACGGACGGACGGACGGACGGACGGACGGACGGACATTGTTAAATCAACTCAGAAAGTGATTCTGATTCGATCGGTATAATTAAAGATGGGTCTAGGTCAAATATTTTTGGTTGTTACAAACAGCAGCACAAAGTCATTATACCCAAACCACATAGTGGTATAGGGTATAATTACCGAAAGAGGAAGAGAAAGCCAAGACAGAGATGAATAAATATATTAAGAATCAGAGATTCAGAGAATCAGAGAGATTACACAAATTAAATGAGTTTTATAATGAGAGAAAAAATTTAAGGAGATTTGAAACGTTAAAAGAGAAAATTTAAGGAAAATCCTTTTTTTGGGAAAAAAAAAACGAAAATTCATGTTCAAAACAAAAAATGCAATAGACGCTTTTCCTATATCACTTGGATATGCTTGGAAAAGCGTAAAATTATAAAGGACAAATAATATGAAAGAAACGGATATAAAAAACAAAAGAAACTGAAATAAAAGTAAGTCACATACATATTCCACATAAGTACTTACATATATTATAGAAAAAAAAAACATATTCATACAAAGGATTGCTCATCCCTAATAAAAAAAAAATAAATAAAAAGACAACACATATAAAATGAAGCGAAAAATCTAAATTAGGAAACCCCTCAACATAACACAGCACTTTATTAATGTAATTCATCACCTTAGGCTTGAAATCCCTTCACATTTTTGTTTTTACTTCTGTTATTTTTTCATTTTTTTTTTTTTTGTAATTTGCCACTTCTTGATGTAGATATACCATTCAATTTACGAGTATGACTTGTGAAAACGTAAAACAACGTTTTATATATGTCAATAGTGTTATTTCCAATGAATCTTTTTTCTACCATACGTAGGTGAACTCGCAAATCAGCGGCATTATTTGTTTAAAACACTTATATTTGTTTGGTATTATTTAGTATCCAATTTAAAGTTGTTTATGTTAGCTCGTTTTACCTATCACACCTAATAATAGAATATATGGTTCTACGGGCGATTCATATAAAATATATATATTCTGAGACAAGGACGGTCCCAGAACAACCCAACCTGACTTATAGATTCTACGAACTAGATTCTACGATAGCAATTGAGATGGTCCTACCAGAAAGGGTTAAAAAAATCCACAAAATTATAAAGGATAATCATCGACTGAAAGTGCGTGAGCTAGCTAAAATGATAGACGTTTTAAAAAGTGTTATACAGCACACATTGATCGAAATCTGTCAATGTCTGAGAAATCTGTCCGCAAGATGAGTGACGCCGATGTTCACAATAGAACAAAAACAGCGAATTTTTGCGTCGATTCGTAATCATGGATGAGACAGTCAAAATAGTGGATTAAAATGGGAGAATCGTGCCCAAAGGCGAAGGTAGTCCCATCTGCAGGCAATGTTATGGCGTCTGCGTTTTGGGATGCGCGTGGGATAATTTTTATTGATTATCTTCAAAAAGGAACAAACAACCAACGGCGAGTATTATGGTAAGTTAATTGAGCGTTTGAGTGAAGAAATTAAGGAAAAACAAGTAATAAAATTATAGTCGGTCTAGACCGACTATACGATACCCTATACGATGCGTTTAGAAACCCTATCTCTTAGGCCCAACTAACTGGACATAGAAAATAAGCAAAAACCAAATTTGAGTGGGATTTTTATTAATTTTTTTGGCTGCAGATATGAAAAAGTTCATCTATATATCTATATGGGGACTAGGTCCAAAAATGGTCCAATCCTGATCATGTTTGAGAAAGTCTCTTGTATTTTGCAAAAATATATACAAACAAAATTTGAGAAGAATCAGTGCATTATTTTTGTTTTTAATAGATTTAAGTGAAGATCGGGAAGCAGTCTATATGGGGTCAAAGGGATCATTTTTGGACTACTCATTAATGAATGTAATGAATGCATACAAACCCAATTTGAGTAAGATCTATATGACAATTTGGATCTTATGGCAATTTATGTCGATTTCATAGGGGTCATTTGTATGGGGGCTAGGTCTGAACATGGATCGATTCTCACCAATTTCAATAGCGTTCATCCCATGGCTGATAGAAGCTTATATACCAAATTTCATCAAAATATATTTATATTTGCGACCTGCAGTTTGATTACAAGGTTTACATGGACACACAGACGGACGGACGGACGGACGGACGGACGGACGGACATTGTTAAATCAACTCAGAAAGTGATTCTGATTCGATCGGTATAATTAAAGATGGGTCTAGGTCAAATATTTTTGGTTGTTACAAACAGCAGCACAAAGTCATTATACCCAAACCACATAGTGGTATAGGGTATAAAAATATAGTTTCATCAAGACAATACAACATAAATTAAAGTTCGAATTGCCAGATTTTGCTCTTCGGGTTATTTTCTACTTCCAAACTTGAAAATATGTCTCGGTGGCAATATATGTGCCAACAATATAGGGGTGGAGTCTGCGGTTTATGGCTATTTTAAGGTTCTAGACAGTTCTTACTATAGATTAGATTAGATTAGATTATATTAAAAAGGCTCTCCGCACCGCGACCAAGCTGATCATTTGTGCAGCCTATTGTTGTCCTAAATATTAATGCTTTTTATAAACAATTACCCCATTTGGCATGTTCCGGGGGGATACAGTGTATCCTCCAAGTACAAGGGTTCCCTTGCTACTTAGTCTCGGACATTCACAGAGAATGTGTTCTGCCGTTTCCACCTCCTGTTCGCAGAACCTACATGTGTCCATAACATACTTACTGTTTATTCTTAGATGGCATCTAAGATTACAGTGCCCAGTAAAGAACCCCGTCAAGGTCATAAGTCCTTCTTATCAAGGCAGAGTAGTCTTTTCGATTGAACACTGGATGGAGTAATAAATCTCTTAGTGTGCCGCTGGCTGGGCAAATTGTTCGACAAATTGTGATTCCCTCCATTTCTTCATTTTTTCTTTGATGTATCCCTTTGGAACACAAAAGAATGGTTCCGGCCAGGCAATCCACACTTTCATTGCCCTCGTGCCCTTCGTGTCCTGGAATCCAGCATAAGGTTAGTTCGTTGCATCTGCCTAATTGGTTCAGCGCATCGATGCAATCCACGACACATTGTACGAAGCAATTGCCTTTAGTGCAGCCTGACTGTCGGATATTATATAAATGAGTGCCCTCTTTGTCTTTCTTCTAAGACATTCAGTCACGCATATATAAATAGCGAAAACCTCCGCTTGAAATATGCATGGGTATTTTCCCATAGGTAAGGCTCGTTGAAAATTGAGGCTTAGTATGCCCGCGTCTGTGTCCCCATTTGATTGTTTTGAGCTATCTGTGAACCACATATATTTGTCCATATGCTCCGTTCCAATATCATTGTCCTAAATTCCCTGACAAATATTTTCTTTGGTAGCATTCTGTCCGTGACCCTTTAGGTAACCGTCTTTCATGCTGCCAGATTCCTTAAGTCGTTCGGTACTTATGCATCATCTTCGATGACCGAAATATGCAGTGGTGTGACATTGAGCATGGCGCCGACGGCGTCGGTTGGACACATTCTAGTTGCTCCGGTGATGCCAATACAGGCAATGCGGTACACTTTGCCAGGATTGCCTTAGTATTCGTTTGTTCCACCTTTGGCCACCATGCAAGAGCGGAATAGGTAACCAATAGTCATGAACGACCACAATAGTCATGAACGACCAAATAGTCTTTGACAGGCATATAGAGTGCTGCTGGCCTTTTTGGTAATTTGATCTAAGTGGTTGTTCCAAGTGAGGGATTTATCCAGGGTTACCCCTAGATATTTGTCATCATCCGAGAATCCAATTGTCAAGCCGTTCTGACTTGGCCTTGTAAGGTTGAGTTTTCTTCGTTTAGTGAAGGGTATCAATATCGTCTTCGATGAGTTCATGGATAGCCCTTTATTCTGACACCAATTGAGGGTATAATTCAGAGCTTGCTGCATGCGCTCCGGTATTATATTCTCGTCGAAACCGGTGACAGGGATCACAAGGTCGTCCGCATGGCTGAAGGTTCTGAATCCTAGGTTGTTAAGATCCCCCAATAATTCATCTATGACCAAGGTCCACAGCAGTGGCGATAAAACGCCTCCCTGAGGACAGCCCCTAGTGACATTTATGGTCCTAGACGTAGTGCCCATGCTCAGTATGATGACCGTAGAGTTGAGCATTTCTAGGGTCCAGTTGATTTTGATTGGAGAAACATCTTTTCTCAACATGGCCTCTTCAATTGCCCTATACGACGTATTATCGAAGGCACCCTGTATGAAGACACAGAGAGGTATCTGTTTGGCATCAAGTGCCTTTTCTATCATTGTGGCAACATTGTGGACTGCTGAGGTGGAGTCCGCGGTTGATGGCTATTTTAAGGAGCTAGACCATTCTTATTATAAACAGCGTATCGAAGCTATTAAGCTAAAAGTGTATCAAGCTGAAAGCACATTATGTTGAAAAATAAAAAAAAAAAATGCCCAAATTTTTTGTGTTTTCTTTATCACGTCGGATTGCTCTGCGACCGCCCTCATATCAACAGCGGTCTCCTAATGTTACAACATTTCCTTGCAGAGTGTCGCTTGAAACAATGGCTTTTATAGTAAGCACGAATATATCATATCAATTTGAAAAATAATGGCTAGCAGGGAACAATTTTTCTTCTATAGGCGTAGTATCCATTTAAAAATTTTGTTTAAGAAAACTGAACTATACAATATTCTTAGCACCAAATTACATTTTATCCCTAAAATACCAAAGGATAACGTTATTATACCTAAACTATATAACTTAGATGATACGAAAACGATAGCTTTTTACGGAGCAAAAAGTACAGTTCACAATTATATAGATTTTCCTGAAAATGCGATATCGTCCGTCTGTCCATCCGTGTGTGTCCATGTAAACTTTGTAATCAAACTATGGGTCGTAAATAATTATATAATTCGACCATATATTGTATGTAAGCTTCTCTCGACAATATTGAAATTGGTGGAACTTAGTGCATATTCAGACCAAGACCCCTATAAGATCGACTTAGATTGCCACAAGATCCAAGTTGTCATATAGATCTTAATTAAATTGCTGAATGTTTTTTTACATACATTTTCAGTCCAAAAATAAACCCTACAGTACAATTCTTAGTCATAGCCCCCATATAAAGCTGCTTCCCGTTCTTCACTTAAACCTATCGAAAACAAAAATATCGCACAGATTTTTCTCAGATTTGGGTTGTATGTATTTTTGAAAAAAAAAGTAAGTGACTTTACCGAATTACTACGTTTTTTTCCAATATTTTCGAAATCGGATTCAGGCCGCGAAAGATTTTTTCAAAAGTATAACTTAATTTCAGGATCGGGAATAAAATTTTATACCCTATACCAATGTGGTGAGGGTATGTTGGTGTTTGTAATTACCAAAAATATTTGATGTAGACTCTCTTTTCATTATACCGATCGACTCAGAATCAGTTTCTAAGTCGATTTAGCGATGTCCTTTCGTTCGTTCATCTGTGTATCTTGCAGTCCATCTGTATCTCCATGTGAACCTTGTTATCTAACTACAGGACGCACATATGAATATATTTTGATGAAATTTATTATATAAGCTTTTATCGATCATAGAAAGAATGCTGTTGAAATTGGTGAAAATCGATGTGTGCTCAGACCTAACCTCCTAAATGGTCGTAAGATGCAGATATTATTATATATAAATCGATCAAATTCTATCACACCCACTGTATGACCACTTTTAGTCATAGTCCCAATATAAAGCTGATTCCCGATCTTCTAAGAACAAGTATATTACATAGATTTTTTTCAAATATGTTTTTGAGAAATATAACTGACTTTACTAACTATGGTTATGATCGATCCGTTCTTTGACCTAGTCCCTATATGAAAATAACATCAGATATAAAGTTTTCCATACCTGCACGCTAAAAGTAAATAGCAATAACACTAAAAACTGGTATCTCCTTTATCTAGTTAATGCCTCAGTTGGATCTCGAAACGCATCGTATAGTGTATTGTATAGTCGGTCTGGACCGATTATAATTTTTTTAATTGTTTTTTATTTATAAGTTTGAAGCGAATGCGTTATACTAAGTAATTTGAACAAAGGTTTTGACAGAGAAGAAATAAGATATCTGACAAATTCATAAAGAATTTTGAAGGGAAACTTGTCTGTTTGTACTTGCACATACTTTAAAAAATATTTGAGCATTTTTAAATTAGAATTTCTCTATAATGCGATGGAGAAATTTTGATTTTCAGATTCGGCCTCTGTTATTTTGAAAAAAAACAAATCAAATTTATATTATATATTGTTTGTTTGATCAAAACAATCATATCGAAACTGATATTATATATTTACTCGAAGACGATATCGTTTTCGAAAGTATTTTATTTAAAAATTAGCGGATCTAATCGACTTTATTTTACGCCCTACATTCGTAAATAGATTTTTGAATAGATTTAAAATGTCCCTTTTATTTAACAACAATATTTTCGCAATGGCATTAATACTATTTGAACTACACATCTATTATGTTATTTAATATCTTTGTGTGAACAATACTATGTTCCCTAGTCTGAACCCGCCCATATTTTACTCTGCTACTAACATTAAGGACCTATGGAATCTCATATGGAATCTAATATCTTATGAAGTAGCACAAAGTTTCAATGCCATCATAGTGCTTACTTTATATGGGATGTGCCATGCCCACAAACCCGATCTCACCTATTTTCGCCTCGATTACTGGTATGCACTCACACAAAATTGTAAGATTCTGGTTTGTATGGAAGGTACCATGCTCTCCTGCCCGATCCTGCCCATTAAAAAAAAACACAGAAAATCTCAATCCTAACTTATATTGTTGATCTTAGCTGGCAAGCACTTCCGGAGATTATTCATTACAAACAAACACCTTAACATCGGTAGTAAATCGTTCTTTGGGTCTATAAAGAATCAATATTTATTAACTTGGGTTAATATAGAATCTATGATATTCCTACCAAATGATAATACTTCGGTTGTATGCATAACACAGTGCAACAGTCGTTCTCGGGGTGCGGAATGCCAAGTCCGGTGAAAGTACTATGTCAGTATAATAAAACCACCAATGGCTTTGGCGTTCTTAGGCTAAACTTTTTTTAAAGACCTTTTATATATTTTCCTTATCTAGATATTTGTTTGCGTAGCTTTTCAGCTATAAGCCAATAAGTCAACTTGGACTAATTTTATCGAATGAAATCTTCAAAAAAATTTAGTTTTCTCACCATTTTTTAAATAAATTTCTTGAATAATATAACATACTCAGGGCGTATGATTATTATTTATTACTCGTAGTATAGTAGACGAGATGTATACGTATGAGTGATATTTTTAATATTACATCAAACATACGAGGGCGGTCCAATAAGTCCGTGACTTGAAACACAGTTTTTTTTTTGCAAAAAAAAAAACTATTTTTAAACATAATCTCCTTTTAGCTCAATACACTTAGTCCAACGTTTCTCCAACTTTTGTATCCCTTCCAAAAAAAGTAGGATTTTTCGAGGTCCATAAATTAGGCATTTTTGACCAAAAATTTCATCGTTGGAGCTAAATCTCTTCCCACCAAGCCTTTTCTTTAGGTTTGGAAATAGGAAATAGTCACTGGGGGCTAAATCCGGAGAATATGGCGGCTGAGATACCAATTCGTAGCCCAATTCATGGAATTTTTCCATTGAAACTGAAGTTGTCACACGATTACGTTTATGGTCAATTAAGAGCAAACGCGACCCATCTTGCAGACAGCTTTCTTAAACCCAACTGATCACTTTAAATCGAAACCACGCTGCCATATGAAATGCCTATGGCATCAACAATCTCACGCTTTTTTACTCTTCCATCGGCCAATACCATATCGTGGATTTTTTCGACATTTTCGGGTGTATTGACCTCAATTAGCCGTCCAGAACGTTGAGCGTCATTTGTATTTGTGCGACCACAACGAAAATCAGTAAACCACTTTTTTACCATTGAAATCGATGGTGCAGAGTCCCATAGTATTTATCAAGTTTTCCCTGGTTTGATTGATGGTTTTGTTTTCGCAAAAAATAATGTTTAATGAGCACTCGAAATTCACTTTTTTCAATTTTTAAACCACGAGGTTGTATGTTTGAACAGCTGTTAAACGCAAAGTAAATGACAGAACTTGCTCAAAATTTTACAGTAGTCTATTAACAGGTGGTACTTGATGGGAGCAGTGTTGCATTTCATATAACTATGAGGGAAGTTCGAAAAGTCACGGACTTATTGATGTGCCCTCGTATATAAGTACTAGCTGGGCCCGGTCCGCGTTGCTGGCCCTAAGAAAACATCTGGATCTAAATTTTTATATACAGTGCGGACACAGACCAAAAATCAAAAATCAGACTTCCCAGTGTCACCCGCCAGGCTATTCTGAAGATTCCCTGAAAATTATTTATTTAATTTTAGCTTAGCTACAATTTTGTTGAAGAATGAAATGAGTTTTCATCAATGTTTCTTGAACAAAAGATAAAATAAAAATAAGAAAATAAAAAAAATTAAATCTTTTAAAATTCGATTTATTAAACTGTTTTTGGTCATAATATATTTCAAGGAAAGAAAAACACAGCTTTTGAAAGAGCTAAAAACAAATGAATACAGGACCACAGTTTAAATAATTAATAATCAAAATCAAAATATCCCTAAGCCGACAAACTTAAAGTTTTAATGCAAATGGAAAAATCAATATGACGATAAATTCAATATAATAAATTCTTTCATCCTTAACTTCCCAAACATTCCACGTATACGAGTATGAAATACTCTAAAAACTTTGCCTATCCTGTAAGAGTGAAGTTTTTCATTGCAGATAATCTAGACCAAAAGCAAAACAATTAATATTGCCCTTTCGTATTCATTAAACCGAAATAAAAAACATTTAAAAGCGGATATATAGGCTACGGAAAGAAAGACATGAAAAAAGGAACTAATGAAAAAAAAAAAACTTTTCACCTTTACAAGGAAAAAATATAACAAAATCAACAACAATTAACCCAAAACTGAAAAAATGTATTAATTTTCTGAACTTTTTTCCATACAATACAAAGTATAATCAAATTCGAAAGGATTTTTCTTTCAGCTTTCAATGAAATTTTTTCACTTTTCTTTTTTTTAAGGGGTGGTAATTTGTTCACGAGATTTAATTTTTTTTTTATAATAAATTTTCTTTGTTTCTTTATTGCACCGACACTTTTCAGCAAATTTTCTTTGATAATTATTTAATTTTAAAGATTATAAAATGGTTTTCTTTTTCTATTTCAAATAAGTTTTAATAAATTTTTTAAAAGATATTATTTTTTTCAATTTTTTTTTTTTTTTGGTTTATGCATTCAATTTTTTTTATCACTTTAAATAAGTTTTATCATTCAATAACGGTATCTTTAATTTCGTAGTTATTTTCCTGCGGACTTGCGTTTCCCAACTGGATGCTGCTCGCAACTTTGGCAAACACTTTACTCATAGTTTCTAAAACCCTCAGTAATACATTTGTATGTTGACTGCATGATTTTCCAACCCCCTCTTTTGGCTTATTCACATTCCCTTTTTTCTACAAATTAACTTTACGTTGCGAAGAAAGTTCTTCATATTTTGTACCGCATGTTGTTTTAAAATTTATCGGTTTATCTGCGATAACTAGCGCATGCGATATTGGAAAGCTGTATTGCCTGCCACGAAACATAGAATGTACGTACATAGACCATGTGCACTAGACACTAATCAACAAAATAACAAGTCCATCTCATCATTATGATGATAATTTGATTATCATCATCTCTATGTATGTTATAGCGGTTAGTTCTCTCATCCGAAGTTCTCTTATACTCTTCTCAATGGCAACAAAAAAAAAACAACCACAAACATATGTAACAAGCCTGTTTGAGCGTGCCCATGTTTATTTTTTTTTTTAGTACTTTTAGTTTTGTTGTTGGAATGTTATTTTCACATTTCTATTTTATCGTTTTCACACATTTCTATGCAATATTGGTAACTTCGCCCTCACCTCAATCATCTAATCTAGTTTTCCGTTCTAGTTGACTTTAGTGATAACACTGTCGCACTTTTTGTTCTGCATTAAGTGTTTTCTTTAATAGTAAATAAACTCTTAAATTTGTCTAAAATTTGGTGTACCCTAAATGTCGATGGTGTTAGCTAAGATCCCATTTCGATATATCCAAACACGTTTCGACTTGTAAGCTCCATATAACATTTAAATATTTGTGGTTTTTAGGAACAACCGCCTATGTCCATGTTCGTTGATTATGAGTAATTCATGTCGATTTTTAACGCTTTTACATAGAATTAACAAATTTGGGTAAATATGGACCAATTTCGATGATTTTATTTTACTAATATAATATTTTTGGATCTTCTGAAAACTTTGATTTTGTGAGATACTTGGTATTCTCAGAACACCACAGATACCATTTAACAAACAAATTTCTATTTTCATGACCTTGAGAAATCCTTTTATTAGGAAGATATACAAAATTTGGAGAAAAAACTTTTTTTTTGCTAAAAATAAAACTTTAAAAAAAATTTTTTTTTTTTTTGCTAAGAAAAACATTTTCATTCGAAAAGTTACGCATATGTTAAGTCAACTTCTTATATTCCATGCATTTAATCTAATTTGTAATAATCCGCCCTGATTCTACTTCAAGTTTGGGCTGCTGGAGCAAATATAAGCCACTCAATACTGAGCTACTTTTAGTTAGACAAATCTCATCCCACAGATATAGTACATCCGAGGAGGTCTTGGAAGTCCATTAAACATAGTTTAATTCAATTCAGGCTTTTAAATTAATTACACTATTAATCAAAGTTATAGCGACTCCTAGTACATCAGAGTAATTGAATTTCAATGATCTCTACTCACTTACACTTAAAATCTCAAGAGTGATTATGAGTAGCGAATAAAAGATTCATTTCTGATCTTCTGATATTTAAAGATTCGGCATAGCCGAGTTCAATTCTTTGACAATGGCAGTTTGTTGTACAGATACACTCATGAAGCAAATGACACGAACACATCAACCACAACAATAACAACAATTACTGCAATTACACAAAATACAAAATTAAGTATAAAAGGTATAAAAGAACTCACATTATTTCAAGAGTTTTTTTTTACTTTTTCTCGGGATCTATTAAACAGATTTTGATGATTTTAAATACCAACCCGCTTAGCATGTCAATGACTTATTCTCACTGAAACTGAGCAACCCAGATGACCTATTAAGGAAGTGCTCGTGCTTTCCAGAGACGGACATACGGACATCGCTATACCAATCCGGCTTGTTATAAGGAGTCCAGATTTTTTTCTTTTAATTATTACAAACGGAATGACAAACTTATGTATGTATACCCTCTGAACACTGGTGTGGAGGTTTATAAAAATAAAATATTTTCACGTATTCTATATTATTTTTTTGATAAACACTTAAAAAGTGACATCAAATATTGGCGTTTTGTAGTGCTATTGAAATTTCACCAATTTCTATAGCATTTGTGCTATGGCCGATAAAAACTAATAGACTAATTTTCATAAAAAAATTTTGTGGTTTAATTAAAATACAGACAGAGAGAGAGAGAGAGACAGACAGAGAAACACATGGACGGACGGACGGACGCAGCTATATCGTCACAGAAAGTGATACTGAGGCGAACCGTACAGTAAAAGGTGAGTCTATGTCAAATATTTTTGGCAGTTACAAACACGAGCAAAAACTCATTATACCCTGACCTCATAGGATACAAAAATAATATACAAAGGAGGATATGATTCTTTATTCCTGTGTTAATTTAAAAAAAAAACACTAATTTTTAATTTCTATTTTTTCTTAAAGCATTTCAGCGTCATACCTGTAGGCTTAAATTTATTTTAGAACGTTTTCTAACAGTTAACATCACTGAACTGTTTTTCTGCATCCTCTTTCCCCCAATTTCTAAGAAGGTGGTTGTTATTATTTCGGTTTCCTTTGTTGTGTTCGTTTTTGTGTTTTTGTTTAACTACGCACTATTTATACCATATACCACTATGTGGTTTGGGTATAATGACTTTGTGCTACTGTTTGTAACTACCAAAAATATTTAACCTAGACCCATCTTTTACTATACCGATCGAATCAGAATCACTAACTGATTCGATTTAACGATGTCCGTCCGTCCGTCTGTGTGTCCATGTAAACCTTTTAATCAAACTACAGGTCGCAAATATGAATATATTTTGATGAAATTTGGTATATAATCTTTCATCGGCCATGGTATGAGCGCTATTGAAGTTGGTGAGAATCGGTCCATGTTCATACCTAGCCCCATACAAATGACCTCTATGAAATCGACATAAATTGCCATAAGATCCAAATTGTCATATAGATCTTACTCAAATTGCGTTCGTATGCGTTTATTACATCCATTAATGAGTAGTCCAAAAATGATCTCTTTGGGACAACTCTTAGTCATAGGCCCCATATAGAGCTGCTTCCCGATCTTCACTTAAATCTATCAAAAAACAAAAATATTGCACAGATTTTTTTCAAATTTGGTTTGTATATATTTTTTCAAAATATAAGTGACTTTACCAAATATGGTCAGGATCGGTCCATTTTTCAACCTAGTCCCCATATAGACATTGCATCCGATATGAACTTTTTCATATCTGTAGCCAAAAAAATTAATAAAAATCCCACTCAAATTTGGTTTATGCTTATTTTCTATGTCCACTTAGTTAGGCCTATGAGATACGGTCTCTAAACGCACGGTATATGGTATCATATAGTCGGTCTAGACCAACTATAATTTTCTTGTTTTTATTATTATTATTTTTTTTTTTTTTTTGTTGTTTTTATACCGCTATCTGTGTGATGTTACTTGGGACGAATATTTTCAGTTCTTTATCAAGTGTTGCTAGCCGGTATTTTTAGTATTATCATTCACAACATGTGTCCCTTTCAGTTAAGTCTTTAACCCATTAACGCCCGCTGTACACAACTTCAACTGCAAGTTGAAATAAAATTTATCTAATGCAGTTTTTCACTCTTTCAATGCTTTTTACCCGTGAATAAAAGTACATACATTGTGTTAGCCATATATTTCGTGTTTAAGAGTGAAGGCTTATTTAGTTTATTGTACTATACATGATTTGACTTTGAAAAGCGTTAAAAAGCAACTAATTTGCTCGATAATATCACATTCTTAAAAAAACTACATAAAACGGTTTAGTTCGTACAGAGTTGTTCGAGCTGCAATATATAACAAGTAAGAAAATTATAGTCGGTCTAGACCGACTATACGATACCCTATACCATGCGTTTAGAGACCCTATCTCTCAGGCCCAACTAACTGGATATAGTAAATAAGCATAAGCCAAATTTGAGTGGGACTTTTATTAATTTTTTCGGTTGCAGATATGAAAAAGTTCATATCGGATGCTATATCTATATGGGGACTAGGTCCCAAAATGGACCGATACTGACTATGTTCGTTAAAGTCTCTTGTATTTTGCAAAAATATATACAAACAAAATTTGAGAAGAATCAGTGCAATATTTTTGTTTTTTGATAGATTTAAGTGAAGATCGGGAAGCAGCTCTAAATGGGGCCTA
Organism: Cordilura impudica; assembly: GCA_963682025.1. Taxonomy (NCBI): domain Eukaryota; kingdom Metazoa; phylum Arthropoda; class Insecta; order Diptera; family Scathophagidae; genus Cordilura; species Cordilura impudica. Next base: position 83,669,365 of record OY821517.1, read on the forward strand.
TGACTAAGAGTTGTCCAATAGGGATCATTTTTGGACTACTGATTAATGGATGTAATATATACATACAAACCCAATTTGACTAAGATTTGTATGATAATTTGGATCTTATGGCAATATATGTTGATTTCATAGGGGTCATTTGTATGGGGGCTAGGTCTGAACATGGACCGATTCTCACCAATTTCAATAGCGTTCATCCCATGACCGATAAAAGATCAAATACCAAATTTCGTCAAAATATATTCATATTTGCGACCTGCAGTTTGATTACAAGCTTTACATGGACACACAGACGGACAGACGGACGGACGGACGGACGGACATCGTTAAATCGAATCAGATAGTGATTCTGATTCGATCGGTATAATTAAAGATGGGTGTAGGTCAAATATTTTTGGTTGTTACAAACAGCAGCACAAAGTCATTATACCCAAACCACATAGTGGTACAGGGTATAAAAAGTTACTGAGTACATTGGGCACTTGTGGTAAATTAAATTAGCAATGTGAAGACATTTTTATAGCCTATACCACCATGTGGTTTGGGTATAATGACTTTGTGCTGCTGTTTGTAAATACCAAAAATATTTAACCTAGACCCATCTTCAATTATACCGATCGGCTCAGAATCAATTTCTGAGTCGATTTAGCGATGTCCGTCCGTCCGTCTGTGTGTCCATGTAAACTTTGTAATCAAACTACAGGTCGCAAATATGAATATATTTTGATGAAATTTGGTACATAAGCTTTAATCGGCCATGGGATGAACGCTATTGAAACTGATGAAATTCGGTCAATGTTCAGACCTAGTCCCCATACAAATGACCCCTATGAAATCGACATAAATTGACATAAGATCCAAGTTATCATATAAATAGATCGCAGTATTTCTATCAACTTTGCTGATCATCATCAGGGATTATTGATAAATAACAATAAAAATAAAAACACAAATAATTTTGAATTGATCTTTAACATTTTTTGAAAAAATATTTAAAAATTATATTTACTTTAAAAAAAATTTTTAAAACAATTTTTTAAAACAAATTTTTAATTTGTTTGAGTTACAACTTCTTTTCACACAGTGTAATTGTCAACTAACTTTTATTTTAATCGTTTGTGTTTGCCAACCGTATGTCTGTAGATCTTAGCGACGTTTTCCGTATCTCTCTTATAATTAAGAGCTTTGTTCTTGGGAACATTCATTATATGAAGCATTTCCAGCATAAATATTTTCCTATAATTATTTTCCTCTTGTAAAATTTTTGTGGGATCAAAGTTTGTTTTACGGTTGTTTATTGAACAATGGGCAGCGAGTGCGGTTTTTTGCTCTATTGGTCTGCTTTTAAATCCGATCGATGTGAGGATAATCTAGTTTTTAGTTTGGTTTTTGTTGTACTAACATAAACTTTGTTGCATGTTTCTTTTTCATTACCGTCACAACTAATTTCATGTCCTATATAAGATTATATTTATCATCTTTATATACTTTTGTTTTGGTTTTGCTAAATAATTTTCCAATTGTGTTGCCTGTTTAAAATGCTAACTCGTATTTATCGCGATTGTAAATGTTGGTATTCTTTATTCTCTCAGACAACCCCGGTATATATGTTGTCGATTTACATATTTTTGTGGGTTTTGGTTCCCTGACAATCCTATTTTTAATTTTACATGTTCGATTAGATCTCGAAGAGTTTTCTTGGGAAATTCGTTTTGACGCAATGTGTCTTCGATAATAATAATGTTCTCCTTATAAAATTCTTCATCACTTATGTCAAAAACCTTTTTTATAAAATTTGTTGCCGTATTTATTATAATCCTCCGAGGATGTTTAAAAGATATTAATCAATCTTCCCGAAGCTGTAGTTTTCTGATGCCAATTTACCTTAAGGGTCTGTTTAAAAGTAAATATAATTTTTAAATGTTTTTTAATGTTTTTTGTTAATGATCAATTCAAAATTATTTGTGTTTTTATTTTTTTGTTATTTATCAGATAATCCCTGATGATGATCAACAAAGTTGATAGAAATATATTGGAAAGAAATATTGTTATACATAAATATTGCTTAATAATTAAAAAAAATTGTTTTTATTTATTTTTAACAAAAATGTTCTCATAACAAAGAGAATCTTTTAACAACCGATGGCCTTAAGCCGAACTATATTCACCCTTCGATATTAACTAAAAATATAACTTCGAAAGTATAAAATGGCGAACCGATATACTTTTACACGCAACCAAAACTACTTTGGGTTAGAAGAAACAATGCAGGACATTATTAGCCAAGATAGAGAAGATGATGCTACTTACGATGTATTTATGCTGCCACGACGACCTGTATGAAGACAAATTAACTCGAGATGTTCCCGGTAATATAGAAGTACTCACAGACGTATTACCGTTGAAGATATATGGAGTAGCGATGATGGCGAGCCCCGCAAAAAATTCACGTCATCTATTATACAGAATGTGCCAAAGAGAGTGTATGTGAAGAAACAGATTATGGGATATTAAAAGAAACATGGATTTTGCAGATAACGGCGGGTTATGACATCTACTGATAAGATGTTCAAAATGCCCTCACTTTGTGATGTTTTACAAAGTAAGTTTTGTTAATTCGGAATGTTATATGAAAATGACGACCAGCTTTGCAATCTGATATACATAGGAACAACTAAGAGAACTTTTGAAACGAGAATGGGAGAGCATCAAATGGACATCGTGAAAGGGAAAGAAAATACAGCATTAGCTCAACACATACTAAATACAGGTCACACAGGTGATTTTAAACAAGTGACAATACTAGACAAGGAAAAATTGAAAGAAAGAGACTAACGATTGAACGTTTACGAATCCAGAAAAATATCAAAAAAAAAAAACAAGTAAGAAAATTATAGTCGGTCTAGACCGACTATACGATACCCTATACCATGCGTTCAGAAACCCTATCTCTTAGGCCCAACTAACTGGACATAGAAAATAAGCAAAAACCAAATTTGAGTGGGATTTTTATTAATTTTTTTTGGCTGCAGATATGAAAAAGTTCATATCGGATGCTATATTTATATAGGGACTAGGTCCAGAAATGGACCGATCCTGATCATGTTTGGTCAAGTCTCTTGTATTTTGCAAAACTATATACAAATAAAATTTGAGAAAAATCAGTGCAATATTTTTGTTTTTTAATAGATTTAAGTGAAGATCGGGAAGCAGCTCTATATGGGGTCAAAGGGATCATTTTTGGACTACTCATTAATGGATGTAATGAACGTATACAAACCCAATTTGAGTAAGATCTATATGACAATTTGGATCTTATGGCAATTTATGTCGATTTCGTATGGGTAATTTGTATGGGGGCTAGGTCTGAACATGGACCGATTCTCACCAATTTCAATAGCGTTCATCTCATGGCCGATAAAGGCTTATATACCAAATTTCATCAAAATATATTCATATTTGCGACCTGCAGTTTGATTACAAGGTTTACATGGACACACAGACGGACGGACGGACGGACGGACATTGTTAAATCAACTCAGAAAGTGATTCTGATTCGATCGGTATAATTAAAGATGGGTATAGGTCAAATATTTTTGGTTGTTACAAACAGCAGCACAAAGTCATTATACCCAAACCACATAGTGGTATAGGGTATAACAATGAACTTAAAAGAAGACACTGACAACATAAACAGTGGTTACAGGGTTGCAATAAACACTTAGTGATTTTAAACTGTTTAATTTAATATATTTTATGTTAATATCTTTTAATGTGATGGATAATAGTTTTATTATTGTAAGTGATTTACAAATTGCTGTAAAAATAATTTTTTTGCAAAATGTAACAACAAGTTTTTTTATATATTTTTTTTAATAGGCGAAACCCTTGAAAAAGTCAACATAAAATTGACCAAACGTCGGGTAAATGTAATAAATTGTTTTTATTTACATCTAAAACACTAGGCCATATTAGCTTAAATAAAATAAATAAACTGGAATATAATATACTTGGCCATAAAAGACTCATAAAAAAATTTTTTGATTTATCAATGGTTAAGTACTTTGGCCACCATTCAGCCAAATAATATATAATGGGTAAACCTGTGGAAAAACTTCCGAAGCTACCGCTGATCGTCTTGGCTCTCGCGTTGTGAAGAATTTGCCAAAAAAAAATCACCAACAAAACCAGAGGAACATGCAGTTGACTTTAATATTTTTTTTACGAATTACGAACTGTTTGTAGAACTGAAGAACCTTCGAGCTACTGGAACCTTGCGCGAAAATAGAACTAAACGGTGTCCATTGATTTCATTGAATAATATGAGTAAAAAGTCCAGGGCTGAATACGACCACAGCTTTGAAAAGATAAGCAAAATTCTTATGATTAAATGGAAAGATAATAATGATTGCACGATTAGTACAAATGGTGTTCTATGAAGAAACAAAAAGTTGATGTTATAATAGTTATAATAAAGGCATCAAATGGACCAGTGTATAGGAATGTACCAAATTGCAGTGAAAGGAAAGAAGTGGTGGTGGATATTAGTTATTTGCCAAGTGAAGATGACAATTTCAAATTCATGAAGATTATACTGCATTACAAACCCTGATGATCGTATTGAGCAGTTATGGTTTCGCAGGCATATAGCATGCACGTATCTGAGCGACAAGAAGGGCAATAAAGCTCTGAAATTGAAGGAGAAGACAGAAAAAATAATGGCCACAACCCGCAAAATTAAACCAAATCAACTTAGATGTGAAAAGTGCATGAATATGCTATGTTTGGAAAGGGAATGTTTAACAAAATACCACTCATAAGCGCCCATTGTACTAAACTTAGTACACCTCCAAAAACACAACTTTGAATATTTGTTTACTTTCTTTTCTTTTATAGTATTTTAAGAGAACTGTTTTACCACTGATATTAAAAATTGAATTATTGAAATTGTTGGTGCTTTTCGTTTGGGCTTTAATGGGTTAATGTTCTCCCAAATGCATATTTGTCTGTATGAAAGTTTTTTTTCAGTAGCTGAAAGAAAAGAACAAGGTTTTATGCAATTTTATTTTTAAGGGTTGCTTTAACCAGCATTTTAATGGGGCAATTTTTGTCTATGATGGAACCCCCATTGAAAAATGTGTCTAGCATTAAAACCATAAAGAAGAAAAAAAGGAGAGGGGATTTTGATTTTTTTTTTAAATGGAAAGAAACTTGCAATAATTTATTCGCTTTTGGCTGATCTGAGTGCAATGAAAGCGAATTTGAGCCCAAGTTTTTATATTGTTTTGATATTAACGAATAATTCCAACAGAATAGAGAAAAATATGTAATATTTTCAAAACTGTAGCGGATTTACCTGTTGTAATTGATATATTTTAGGGACAAAAAAAATCATTTGCAAGTCATTTGTTACCACAAAACGAAAGTTCACCGAAGTATAAAGCCGGAAAAGTTAGTAAGAAATCACTGAAATATTATTTTCTAGATAAAATCCCATTTTTAATAATGGAATTTGGGACACAATATCTCTAACGATGTTTTACGTTTATATTAGCACTAAATTGAGTGTTCGAAAAGCTAATTATGCTTTGAATCTATTTTTCGGGCTTTAATTCGGTTTAATGAAACAGCTAATTTTCAATCTCATAAAAAAATTCATTTAAGTTAAATTTGTACGTAAACTGTTTTTAAGTCTCTGATTCAGTTGAAATTTTCATAAAAGCGTGGTCCTGATGTTATTCCTGCTTGTATTTTAAGAAATTGCTCTCAAATTCCAAGTGTGCCCATAACGTGTATTTTCAACAATCTTTTGCAACTTTCTTTTTTGTAACGAATAACTTATTATACCTTTGTATAAGTCAGGTGGAAGGGCGAATGTACTTAACTATAGGGGAATGGCAAAGCTAAGTGTTATGCCTAAGTTAATGGAGAAACTTGATACTGATTCCTTTCAAAATGACTTTTTGAAATCAAAGTCAACAGTTATAAATCCTCTAGAATTTTCGACTCATGTTTTCAAAGGTATCGTCCATGGTTAGCGGACGGATGTGATATACTCTGACTTTAGTAAAGCTTTTGATAGGGTGGATCATAATATTTTACTTCTCAATCTAAGACTCATTGGCATATATGAATCTATTATTTTATGGATCGAATCGTATCTTACATTTAGAACTCAAAGATCATGTTTCTCAATATTGAATCTGAGATTGTAAGTGCTACTCTGGTGTTAGTCAAGGCACTCTTTGTTTTACTATTCGTAAATTATCTTCCGAGTGTAATTTAGAATTGCTAAGTTCTTATGTATGCAGATGATGTTAAGTAAATTCACAGTTTCCATGACATTAACGATTATATTACTCTTTAATGTGAGCTTGATTTATTAGTTGAATGGTGTAATGTGAACTGGATGGACCTGAATCTTAAGATATGTCAATATATGGTATTTTACAGAAGAGTTATAATTTCTGACGAGTATTGAATTCACGGAATGGTATTGGATACGTTTCAAACTTCGTTGGTCGTATTAGTATGATTGCTAATAAGGCAAGATCTTCTCTTGGTTCCGTTAAAAGATGGGCTAAGGGATTTTCTGAGCTTTATACAGCACTTGTGAGACCAATTTTGGAATATGCATCAATAATATGGAATACATATTATCAGGTCCATGCCAATGCAATTGAGTCTGCGCAGAAAAAGTTTTTGCTATTCTGTCTACGTGGCTTAGGCTGGAGTTATGATGACTTACCATCATATACTAATAGAGTAAGGCCTATCAGGCTCAGAACTCTTGAGAGCAGGAGGACCATGCTGTGTGTCACCTTTGTATTCAACCTTGCGAATAGCGATGTTGACTCGAAGTTTCTTTTACCAAATTTAAATGTTAACATACCTTGTAGATTCGCAAGAGATTCTAATTCGCTTTAATTGGACTATTTTAGGACCAAATATGCTAATTATTATCCTTTCCGCAGATTTTGTCATGACTAAATATTTTCTGTATCTTTGTAATTAAATAGTTCCGTATTTTGTAAAGCCAAATGATAATTAACAATTGCCATGCCTTAGCATTATTACGGGTATTTTTGTACTGTAATTATAAGATTTATTCTTGTGGTACAGGAAAGCAAATCTTATATATTAAAAATATTTATGAAAACTGGCCGTTCTATCCGGCCGATTTCTTTCATTTTTTTAAAGATAGGTATTTAGACACAAATATGTCATCAATCATTGGAATTTACTCAACTCCCACCTTACTCAAGTTATACTCAAACGCGATTCTTCCCTGTACATTTCTTATGGGACACATTCACTCAAGCAATTCGAATTATCATAGCTCCTCTTCTAATGGATGGATCTTGATCGTTTCACTCTCAGAACACTCAGTGGATCAAGCTCTTTCTTCTGAGTTGAGTTGAGGAAAGTTCGTTGAGTTTGAGGAAAGTTATGCAACTTTACATTATGCAACACGAAAGTTAACGTACAGATTTCATTACAATAATTGCATAAGACATACCCTGTGTTGAATTGTGAATTGCCACAAATTTGAATACCTTTAGGTGGCATACAAGGTGGCCTTTATTTCTGTGTGCTCAACAAATATTTATCTATACTAATATAATAAAGAGGTAATGTGTGTTTGTTTGTTTGTTTGTTTGTAGGAGGTAATCTCCGTAACTACCCATTTGATCTTCCTGAAATTTTCACAGAGTCTTACTGCGGATATGGGAAGTGCTATAGGCTATAATCTTTTAAATATTTTTGGTGGGCGTGGCACCTCCCACACAAAGTAAATTTTTAATATCATAGACATATATTGAGTACTATGATAGGTAGAGCTTTGCAAATTTGTGTGAGGTCACCTATTGTTAATATTAGTAGCTACGTCGGAAACGGGCGGGATCGGATAAGTGGGCGTGGTTCCTCCCATACAAGTAATAGTTCAATGTTATATATTTCGAGTAATGTGATAGAGAGAGCTTTTCAAATTTTTCTGATGTCACCTATTCTTAATGTGAGTAGTCGGATGTAAAATGGGCAGTATCGGACCAATAGGCGTGACACGTGCCATGCAAAGTAAATATAAAATGCCATATATCTGGAGTACCGTAATAATGAGAGTCTTGGTACTTTGTGTGAGCCCATAAGTTATTAATTTTATTAGTTAGACAAAAAATGGGCGTGATCGGAGCAGTGGGCGTGGCACCGCCCATACAAAGTAAATATATGATATCATATAACTGGTGTGCTAAAAAAGGAAGCTTTGACACTTTGCACGAGCCTATCAGATCTTAGTATGAGTAGTCGAAGAAAAAATTTGCGGGTTCACACCAATGGGCGTGGCACTCCCCATGCAAAGTAACTATTTAATGTCATATATCTGGAGTACTGTTAAAGATAGAGCTTTGTGGCTTTGCGTGAGCCCATAGATTTTTGTGTGATTAGTCGAACAAAAAAATGGGCGTTATCGGAGCAGTGGGCGTAGCACCGCCCATGCAAAGTAGATATCTAATATCATATAACTGGTGTACTATAAAAGGGAAAGACTCGACATTTTGCATGAGTCCAGCAGATATTAATGTGAGTAGTACAATAAAAATTGGGCAGGATGGGATTAGTGGGCGTGGCACCTCCTATGTAAAAAATATGAAGCACTACGAAAGCAACAGTCTTTTGAAAAGTTCATTGGTTATCAATGTGATTTGTCGTGGAAAATATATCGCCAAAATCAATAATCGCCAAACCCAAAAATCGCGAAAAATAAAAATCGCCCAAAAAACAAAAATCTTCAAAATCAAAAATGGGCAAAATCAAAAATCGTTAAAAATAAAAATTGCCAAATGATATTCTGAGTTCAAGGCCAGAAGTTAAGTGCTGCCAATCTAATAGGGATAATCCATCTTCTTCTCATGGAAAATATATCGCCAAAATCAAAAATCGCCTAACCTAAAAATCGCGAAAAATAAAAATCGCCCAAAAAACAAAAATCTTCGAAATCAAAAATGGGCAAAATCAAAAATCGCTAAAAAGAAAAATTGCCAAATGATATTCTGAGTTCAAGGCCAATAGTTAAGTGTTGCCAGAGCTAATAGAGATAATCCATCTTCTTCTCATGAGCAGCTACATGTACCATGATCCAGGGTAGGAACGCCGAAAAATCTGATAATTGTTGTACCGAATGAAAAAACAAAAAAACATTGTATATCAGCATCAGCAAGCATTGAAATAAAAAAATCTATACTAATAATCTATACCAACATAATGAAGAGGAATATTTGTTTGTTTGTAGGAGGTAATCTCCGTAACTACTCATCTGATCTTCCTGAAATTTTCACATAGTCTTACTGCGGATATGGGAGTGCTAGGGGCTTTAATTTTTAAATATTTTTAGTGGGCGTGGCACCTCCCATACAAAGTAAATTTTTAATATCATATATATTAAGTACTATGATAGAGAAAGCTTTGCAAATTTGTCTTTGCAATTGCGCGTGGTACCCCCACACAAACTTAATATTAAATGTGATACATCTGAATTACTGTATTACTGAGAGCCTTGGGACTTTGCGTGAGCCCTTTCATAACGATTCGGAAGGGGAGAGGGGAGGGGAAGGTGTAGCGAAGCACACCGGGTTACATCTAGTAATGAAATAAACTTAATGAATTAAATAGATTTGAAAAGATTGAAAAAAATAAATTTAATGATAAAATAAAATTTTGTAGAATTTGCACTCGAATTTCGAGGGCTGGGCTCTGCTAGTAAATAAATAAATAAATAAATAAAAATAATGTTTTAACCAATTGTGTTGATTTTAATTGTAATATCGTCGTTCTTAAATTATTGTGTTCTATATGCATTTTGTTAAAGTTTAGTTGCTAAAGTTTAGTTGCTAATTAAAAAAAACTGAACCGATAAAATTATTGCGACCTTCCTACCAAGGAAAGTACTATCGTTTGTGGTGTTTTCTGTTTAAAAAAAATTCCTCTTTGAAAACGCCTTTAAGAGTAAGAACTATTAGAACTTAAACATGGATTAATCAAAAAAAATCCTATAGAACACAATAACTTACGAACGACGATGTGTTGAAAAAAAGCTCGATATAATTGAATACCTCAATTAACTATTTTTTGTTCTTTGTGTTTAAAATTGTCTGTTACTTAATATCAGCTGATGTGTACACGGTCTCCACATTAAGGGGACGTGCCCTTCGGTTGGCTGGGGTGGGTAAATGAGTGGCGGGGTTCGGTCGTTTAAAAAATTAAGTGGTTCATTTCAATTTATTTTGCAATTCAGTAGATACAATTTATTTTTTAATTATTACATAGACTTTAAAACTATAAAGTAAAGTTGTTACAATAATCTGGATTCGCAGGATTTTCAACAATGGTTTGTCTCATTTTTAAATAATTCGTTAGTTCCCCAGTGGAATTGACTGCTCCAGAACTAATTCTGTAAGTATTTTTAGGCCAATAAAATCGTAATTTTTAGTTTATATGAATGCGTACCGAAATATTTTCAATAGTCAGAATAGCAGGTGAAAGAAGGAATTCTGAAACAAATTAAAGCATGCCTATATATATTTAAAGGTTGAGTGTAAATATCTCGCTCCAAAAAAATATCGTTGATTTTTTATTCTCTGATGTCTTAAGAATGCACCCATTCTCCCATTATCTATATATATCAAACGATGAGTACACAAGGCAGACATGTAAGTGGTTCCCGAGTGACTACAGGAGGTAACATAAATTGATTCAAAAATGTCAAACCACCTCCAGAATACTTTAATCTGGCCATCAACTTAGTTGTATGAACAAAAAAATTGGACGAAAAAACTATAACATGTCGGAGAGGGATTTGGGAAAAAAAATTGTGTAAAAAAATTAAATAAAGATTATCCAAATTTATAAAACTATCAAATCGGGACGATTTAAGTTCGTAATTGACAATTTTTAGTATTTTAATGAATGACGAAACCTATGTAAACAGCGATTTTAAACAAATTATTAGTGCCCAATACTATTTAACAGGATATAAACAGATAAGAAAGTTATGGTAGACTGATATCGAGAATGGGTCTTCGGTGAAACTTTAGACATGAAAATAAGCATTAAACTTATTTATGGCCTGCAGATATAAAAAATTTCTTATCGGATACTTTTTTTTATGAGAAACAGGTCGAAGACTGGACCGATCATGAACAAAAACTCACTCACTTTTCTCCAAAAAAAAATTTAGAAAAAATTAATTTTCATTTTTGAACTACATATTAATGGATGTAATAACATATATTTAAAAAAATTCGCCATGATCAACATAATAATTTGGATCTGACAACAATTTAAGTCGATCTCATAGGAGTCATTTGCATGGAGACAATTCTACATACAGAAAATGGATTCATGACATCTACCGAATTTATTGCTAGCCTAATTGGGATAATAAGATAATAAAATAATTTCGAGATGATTACGATTACAATTTTTAAAAGTATATCTGTAGCGCGATTCAGTAACTTCTTTTAGCGATAATCGAATCGTTAAAAAAAGAAAACAATCAAATTAACGATTTTGGTATTCAGTAAAATTTTTAAACGATATTCACTATTGCTAACGTCAGCTGTTGTTGTTATCTAAACGACAAACATTTCTGTGTTGTTTATTCAATCGATAAAAAGTTAAAAAGGTTGAAATGTCGTCATACATAAATAAAAAACATAAAATAATGAAAATATTTTGCTTTTATTATAATAAATTTTTACATAAATAAAAAAATTAAATAGCATATTCAATTCATTATTTTATTTTCAGATAAATAAACAAAAATATTAATTAAAAAAATAAGGAAATTAAACATAAACATAAAATCATCCCGTCAAACACGAAGTAATTTGTTTGTTTTTCTATTCCTCTTTGTGTTTTTCGCTTATTTTGACAGAGATGCCACTCGTTTACAATTTGAATAAATAGAAAAAAAATAAATTTGCTGACTGTCGTTAAGGTGTGCTAGTGAATCACTTAATCGTTAGTGTAAACAACAATAGCAGTGGATATATTTTGCGATTGTTGGATCGTTAAAATTTACAGAATCGCACTACTGTTATCACAATTGAAAATGGTTAGCTGCTATTAAATTTCTGCTGATACACTCGAAAATATAGTTTTTAAACTTTAAAATGATTCTTTTGGTTAGCGCTGCCAGCATTTTTCTTAAGCAAAAAACGAAAAACAGTACCACAAAAAGGACTAAAAGGTGTTAAATGAGAATGAAACGGAAATATTTGATGTTATTTTTTAAGTGTATATCAAAAATATAATATAAAGTAAATGAAAATTTTTTATTCTCATTCTCATTCTCAGGCCGTAACATTGTTTTTATATAAAACTTTAATTTTTAACCCTTATCCTGTATTAACGGGTCAAAACTGCCTAAACCATTTTTGTTTCCTAATAATTTTGGAAGTTCTTAACATTGATTTGTGAAATTTTCTGACAATTATTTTTTTGGCCTAAATTTGTTCTGTAAGGCCTCATTTAATTAAACGCCCTTTTTGGTTAGGGCCTACAAGTAAAATTACGTATTCTGTATTTATGGGTCAATATTGCCCAATACAAATATAATACGAAGTTTTTTATTATATATTGCGCTATAATAGCAAATTTGGCACGATTATATCAAAATATTTTTGCTTTGTATTTCTTCAACAGAGAACAGTAGAGATGTAGCGGGAATAAAATGATAGTATAAGTGAGAGAGAGAGACAGACCGCCACCGCGTTTTCAACCATAAGAGTAAGAGTAACAACAATAGGTGAGTAGCAATACGTGTGAATTGAGCGAGCTCTATGGAGCCACACAACCAAATGACTTTGTTTGTTGCTCAGAGTTCCAACAACACCTACATGTAATTGCACCATGAGTATGTGCAAAAGAATTGTAACGGGAAAATATATGGAAACGAGTAGACTGAAGAGAATCAAGGTAGTTTCCACTATTCTTTTTCATTTGCAAAAAAGTAATCAACGTGTGTGTTTTAGAAGTGAATATTCGCGGTATGTCTCGTTTGAATACTAAAGAAATAGAAGATCTGTTACATCAATCTGATTGTGATGTAACTCCAAGCGATTCTTCAAGCGAAGAGGAAGATTTTGTTATATCTGATACTGGTTCAACTTATGAATTTAATAGATCATATGGAGAAAGTGCTTCTAGTCTAAATGGATCCAGCATTAGTAACGAAACTCCAGTGTCATCAAGTTTTCTCTCCAAGGATGGAAAATATGTTTGGTTTGAGCACCCACCGAAGCAGAATGAAATAGGAAGACGTGCTGCCGAAAATGTTATAGATAGTGCTCCTGGTCCGACCCATTATGCAATCGCAAGAACAAGTGACATTGTATCGTCATTCTATTTGTTTATGCCAAGTGAACTACTAAAGATTATAATAGATGTGACAAATTTAGAAGGTAATGCTTTTTTACATTCGCTGGCGCATTTCGGTTAATATTATTATAAATTTCAGGACGTTCCGTTTTTCAAGAAAACTGGATTCCCGTAGATGGTACTTCAACAAAAGCATATTTGGGGCTTCTCCTTTTAGCTGGTGTATTTCGATCTCATGGTGAGGCTTTAGAAAGTTTGTGGGATGATAGAAAAGGCAGGCCAATATTCAAGGCAACCATGAGCCTTCGACGATTTCAGAATATATCCCGAGTTCTGCGATTTGATGAAAGGTCAGACAGAACTGAAAGACGAGCGCGTGACAAACTGGCCCCTATAAGAGACTTTTGGGACCGCTGGGAAAAATGTATAATCCAGGCGAATGTACGACCGTAGATGAACAGCTAGTTACATACCGTGGACGTTGCCCTTTCAAGCAATATATACCCTCTAAACCCGGAAAATATGGGATAAAAATCTCTTTGACTCAAAAACAAATTATACATGGTCGTTGCAAGTATACACAGATAAAGCTCCAAACTGCAAGTCGGAAAAAGATCACGGTCGTCGGGTTGTTTTAGATTTAGTAAAGGATTTGAAAGGTCGAATGCGACAATTTTTTTTACTTCCTACGAACTGGGAAATGAACTACTCAAACGAAAGATTACTATGGTTGACACAGTCCGAAAAAACAAAACGTTCCTTCCGCCAAAAATATTGAACATGACAGATAAACCAGAAAATTTTTCTCAATTCTTTTTCGATAAAGAAAACAAGACAACCATTGTCGCATTTGTGCCGAAGAAAAATCGTTTTGTTATTTTACTAAGCACATTACACCACGCTAATGCAATTGATGGCGACAAGATGAAACCGGAAATTATACACTACTATAATGAAACGAAATCAGGAGTTGTTACGCTTGATCAATTGGTCAGAAATTACACTTGCAAGCGCAGATGTAATCGATGGCCTCAAACCCAGTTACAACATGATGCTACAAGCGAACTGAAAAAGACAAACCTTAAGAGGGGCCGTTGCTATGTATGTCCCAATCGCTCAGACAGTAACAAATATTCAAATAAGTATTCCAAGTGTGCAAATTTTGTATGTAAAATCATTCTGATACCATAATTACCTGTAAAAACTGTCAAACTTCTTAATAAAATTCAAATATACAAATAAATTTATATTGGGCAAAATTGACCCACAAATACAGTATGCGTCATTTTTTTAAATACAGGATAAGGGTTAAATTAATCGAAAATATTAATAGGCTAGGCGATTTCTGGTGACCAATGTTTTGTTCTACCATTTTATCCCGATTTTGAACAAACGTATATTATTTGAAAGATATTTCCTTTTAGCCGTTTTGGAGATTTACAGATTTTTAAATTTGTTCCTTTATTTTGAGTAAATTGCATTTAAAGTTGCTACTAACACATACATAAAATTATACATATGCTATGTGTGTTTTATTAAATTTGTTAATGAGTTTGTTATCTTCATTCACCATAACAATAAAACATAAAAGTGTTGGTTTGTGAATTGGCTAAGTTGAAAAATAAAGCTGCCTAGAAATTACACTCGAATTTCGAGCGCTGGAATCTGCTAGTTTTTATAGAAACATATAACAAAATTAATTAATGGATTGACTAGCCCATTTTTAATATGTATTAAAAAATTAACGGAGTTATATATTAAACAATTTTAAAAATTAAAAACTTCTCTGAACACTGCATTAATAGACGTATATTAATTGACTTACTTCAATCCAAAATGAATCAGCACTTGATTTTTTTCATCTACGTAACATTAAATTGTAAAGGCTAATATCGTAGTCTCGATTTCTTTTCTTTTCAATTGTTATTTTTGTTTAATGAGCTATGTAATATTTATAGTAAAAAGAAGAGATTTTGTGGACTCAGTTAACTCTGGTTTGATAATTATTTAATATTGTTGTCAAAACTGACCTTTTCAAAACTATAATCCAAATACCAAAGTACAGATTCGATCTCATCCTTCACATACATTTTTACTGCTTGTTAATCTTTGACCTTTTTGTGCATTTGATCAAATTTACGTTATATAAATATAATTAGTTCAATTATATATATTTAGAATGGAGAATGAAAAACCCGAATTGGCGAAATACGAAATTAAAAGAAATAATATTTTAATAAAATAGTTTTTTTCCACGATGGTTTGCTGTATTAAGGAGTGAGATCGAAAAAATATATAAAACGCAATAATAAGAAAACCATTGAACCTAGAGATTTTATTTTTTTGATTAATTTAAAATTATATAAAAGCTTACAAAGAAATATAATTATTGCAGGGACATGGCAACACTGTTAATTAAATTAAATAGTTACAATAGCGCCGAACAGATGTGTCATTGAAAAATTGTAAAAGTTCTGTAAATATGTATTTGAAAAAAATGCAATTAATTATTTGTTTAATACGTTGTGCTGTTTGCTTATAAAGGGTCCGCCATCTAACGTTTTTTTTCAACTAGTGCTTATTTTGTGAATGGTAAGACCAAGCTCATGTCTGATTTGACAGATAATTAGTTTTATCCTTCCGCTGAACGAATATGGTTGTGTATACGCTTGAACAACGCTGGGAAATATTGCGACATTACTTTTAAAATTATGGTAATATTGCAGAATGTGTGCGAAAATTGCGTACGGATTTTGGAAGAAGAGAAGCACCGTCAGCCCCGTATGTTCGTTATCTTGTGGAAAAAGTGAAAGAAACTGACATCCTCATGGATAAACCAGAGCGTGAAAAGCCAAAAACAGTGCGTACACCTGAGAATATTGCTGCTGTGGCAGAAAGTGTGCGTGAAGCGCCATCAACATCAATTCACCTTCGTTCTCAAGAATTGAACATTTCGGAGGCATCATTGAGACGAATTTTGCATAAAGACCTTGGTATGACGCCATACAAAGTCCATTTGGTTCAGGAGTTGAAGCCAACTGACCATCCAATGCGTTTTCGCTTCGCTAAGTGGGCCTGCGATTGATTTACAGAAGATGCCGATTTTGCCAAAAAAAAATCATCTTTTCAGATGAAGCTCATTTTGATCTTGGCGGGTATGTAAACAAGCAAAATTGTCGCATTTGGGACACAGAAAACCCGCACGCATACATTGAAAAGCCGATACACCCAAAACGAGTCACTGTTTGGTGCGGATTTTGGTCGATGTTTTGCGCCCTGTTTTTGATGATCGCTTTATCAGCCGCAGAGCTGATGTCGTTTGGCCACCTCGGAGCTACGATTTGACTCCGTTGGACTATTATTTGTGGGGTGCCCTCAAAGATAAGTGTTACGCCAACAAGTCAGAGACAATTGACGCTTTAAAGGACAATATTCGTGAAGCCATTGGTGAAATACAGCTGCACTCAATCGATAATGTGCTTAAAAATTGGACCGATCGTGTAGGCTACTGCATGGCCAGCCGAGACAGCCATTTGAATGAAATTATTTTGCATTATTAACCGGAAGGATTGTACGTTCAAATAAAAAAGAAATTTGAGATAATATTCAGTAGTTTTTTTTTTTTTTTTTTTTATAGCATTTAAAAAAAAAATGTTATTTGGCGGACCCTTTATATTGAGTTATTACAGTTATTATAATTCTAGTCACTACTTATGAACTTATGGATCTTTTCTGGAAACCATTTCATTAGGGAGTTAGTGTTTTCTGTCACTTCTTTTGGACACCTTTTTTGTGCTTTTCAACTACTTTTCATTGGAGATCATTACCTCTCCACTGGGCGAAGCTCCGGACAGTTTGCAGGATTTGCTTCTCTTGGAAAAAAAATCTCGTTATAATCCTTGGACTCTCAAGAGCTTTCATAACATAGTGAGAGGATGGCCAAATTTGGCATCATTGTGTTGGCTTATGGAAGGAAGTAGTCTTCTTTCTTCCTAATATAAATTTCACTATTTATAAGTCCCGTTGTAACATATGCTTAGCTTCTTTTCTGCAACTGCATATTGCTTTCATACCAGTATGGTTTTATAGAAACTTTCTGTCTTTCTTATCCTTTTTTGGGTCCTAAACTTATTTTCAACATATCCTTGAGCAATAGCAACCTAACAATTTTGACACGGAAGCTGCCAAAAACTTACCACTACATACAATTCGTCGTCCATTATGCGGATGGAGTATTTTTTTATGAAACATGATTTCGATTTCCATGCTCTGATTTTGGCCTCTAAATTTTTTACAGCATTGCATTCTGGAACTTTTTGGACATTGTGTGTTTTTAAACCTTCATTGGATTTAACTTTCCGCACCAAATAGTCCGAGCACTGAGCTAACAGGATTGCTTTTCTACCGGATGAGTTGGGAGCACTTTTCAATATGCTTTCTATTTCCTTGCTCTTACAAACTCCTTTGGGTCCTTTCTTTCTTTCCGAACCAGGTTTCCCAGCAATTGCCAAATTCTCCTTATACTCTCTAATAACATTGGAAACAGTTTGACGTCAGACATTTGATTCGCCAACTTTTTGTACGACCAAGTTGGGTTTAGTTGAAAATATTTAATTGAACAGGGATGTCAATGACATATTTTTCAAAGATAACTTGATCAAAACATAATTCAAAAAATGCTTACGAAAAAAAGTTAAGAGGAAAAACTCGTGTTAAGATTTTTTCGATCTCACTCCTTATTAAGTATTTTATATAAACTTAAAAAAAAATTCCATCTTCTGTATTAAAATATTTGTTTCCACAGCATTTTTAATTTAAAGCAATAATTAAAATATTAAGACTAAAACTCACAGAAATTATTTTCATGCTGGAACAAACGATTACACCAGACGCAAAACAGCGGCACTAAAAATAAAATAATATAAATTAATTCATACATAGGCATATTCTAAGAGTTGACCAAATAATTTCCAATGATATGACCAATTCTTAACCTCAATCTGAATGTTGATGAGCTATAATTTCCTACAACAACGAAATGACAATATGATATCTGTATCTAAGATGTTGAAATATGCTATTCAGAGATTAACAAAACTGAACAATCAGAATGGTATGATAATGAGAATGTATTAAAATTAATATTAGCATTTCAAAATTAAATTTGGTTACGCTAGGCAATTACCAAGCTGTACTTTAAAAGCGAATATTTTGTTTTACATCGCTTGCTCAAACTGAAAATAGCAATAAAATAAGTGTTTATAGACCATAATTAATTTTTCATAATTAATGACTTTGTGCTGATGTTTGTAACTACCAAAAATATTTTACCTAGGCCCAACTTTCATTATACTGATCGAATCAGAATCTGAGTCGATTTAGCTATATCCGTCCGTCCATCTGTCCGTCTGTGTGTTGTAACGACGAAAATCGGTACAGCTCGTTTTCGTCTACACCTCACTAATTTATATCTTATATATTAAAAGAATTTATGAATAAACTTTGCATTCAAGATTTTTTTCAATATTTTTCTTCTCTCAAACCTCTATAACTAGAGTTCTAATTAACGTAGGCTGTTGACATAGGTCTAAGAACACTCAGTGGCACAAGCTCCTTCTTTTGAGCTATTAACTGCTTAAATTCGTTGGGTTTGAGGAAAGTTATTCGTGGAGAATCAACTTTACTTTTACTGTACGTTAATTTATCTTGGCATATTTTGGCATTACTGTACGTTAACTTCTCTTGGCAAATTCGTTGGGTTTGAGGAAAGTTATGCGTGGACAATCAACTTTACTTTTACTGTACTTGGCAAATTTTGGTATTAAATTATAAAAATTAATATAATATAATGCTGCGGAGCAGCAGGGGTCCTCTAGTATATATATAAATTTATCATTCATATATTAATATATAAAAGCAGTAACGAACAGTAGTTGCAATCCACATTTACTTCTTTAAACCATAGTCTTTATATGTTAGAGTGCGAAGGAAGATAAACACACCACTCCGAGGTGAGTTATAAAATTGTTCACCATATCAACATACTATAAAAAGTGAAACAATAACCAAATTCGGGGAGTCGATCGTCGGCGGTGGTCGAGCACACAACGCAGTACTAGTGCGCGAGTTAAGTCCAATGGAACACTGAACTCAACAGATTCCATCGAACTTGAAAACCCTATATCTAGCATAAGAATAAATTACCAAGAATAAAATAAATACCATATTATTAAAATTATAATTTTTAATAACTAGAACAAAGTGTTAATAAACTTTGTATTAATAAAATTGTTTACTCAATAATTATTTCAGTTCATCATTTAAAATGAAATAAATGTCAAACTAACAGAATTATAATTTTAAACGAAAACAAAGTGTTAATAAACTTTCATATGGAAACTTACTTCATTCATTGAAACTTGATACCTTTGTTTTCGTCATTAAACTAGAACAAAGAGTTAATAAACTTTGTATTGAAATTTTGTTTATTCATTTCAATCATTTAAAATAAAATAAATATCAAATCACCAAAATTACAGTTTCAAAACGAAAACAAAGTGTCGATAAACTTTCGTATGAAAAACTCACTTTGTTTTCGTCATTTACTTCCTACAAAATACAATATTGTTTTATGACCAACCAATTAAACGTTCTATAAAAGAAACCAATAGCATAAGCATATTTTTTTATTGAATATTTATAGTTTTAGATTAAGAATATTTTTGTATAAAAATATAGCAAACAATAAAGTAAAGAGCAGTTCATATTAACATTCCAACCAAATGTATTCGTGGACTTTCATTTAACTGGCGCAGTCGGTAGGCAAATCCAAAAGATATTCTGAAGAATATCCCTATTTGGTCGCGACGCTATCTAAAAGAAATTAATGAAGATATTCTAAAGAATATCCTTTTTTAAAACAAAGAAACATTAGTGAAAATTGTCTAAAGAATATCCTTTTTTTTAAGAAAAAAAAAAAAAAGTGAAACATTAGTGAAGATATTCCAAAGAATATCCTTTTTTGAAAAAAAATAACATTTGTTAAAATACTGAAGATATTCTAAAGAATATCCTTTAAAAAAAAAAAAAAAAAAAAATATATATATTTGTGAAAAATTTTAAGATATTCCGAAGAATATCATTTTGAAAACAAAGAAGAAAAAAGACTAAAGAACTTATTTTTCGTTACGGTTCAAGTTTGTGAAGGAACAGTGAATTGTGTCTAAACTCCAGGGAGATGCCTAAAGATACGGAGAAAACTGAAACACCACAGTTTAAACCATACTTCAACATATTACAAAGCAACGATATACTCAACACAATGACATCAACATCATCAACAGCAACACTAACTTCTGCTCCAACACAAACATCAGCACCCACAGCAGTGCCAACAGAAACATCATCGTTGGGTCCGATTCCAATTTCTATCCTTTTGAAGGAAGTAGATAGAATAAATGTTTTCACTGGAAAAGATCGAGACTATGACATATCATCATTCATCCAGGAAGTCGAAATCTTCCTACGAATTTTTCAAGATGGTGAAATGGAGGAATATATATACCATCGCTGCATACTTAAGAAGATACAGGGAGAAGCAGCCAATATAATTCGAGGTTTAACCGATAAATCATGGCAGAACGTGAAAAATGAGCTATTAAAGGTGTTCGGCATCAGGGAAAGCTACACCCAACTATACCATAGAGCACTATCAACAAAAAACAATGATGTAAGTCAATTATATAATAATTTAAAAATAATATTAGATAAGTTGAATACAAAATACGAACAAGATTCATGTAAACCATTAGAATTCAACCCAAATATAAACGAATCAATGATTTTTCGAACTTTTGTTAATGGTATACCTCCGCATTTGGCAAGTGTTATATATAGCCGAAATATTAATACTATTCGCGAAGCATATCATTGTTTACAGGAATGCGACATGATCAGGGAAAATAATCGACATTTTAGAAATACTAATCAAAATATTAAATACACTAACCAAAATTCTACCCATAATTATTCCGAACCTCACCAAAGGCAAAATTTTCGACAAACAAATTTTAGACCGAGTAGACAGAATTTCCCAGACCAACGGACACAAGGTTTTTCTTGTCACCAAACACAAAACTTTCCAAATTCAAATCGACAAACACAAGGTTTTGATAATCGGCAAGGGCAATATTCAAACGTAATTCGAAATTCGCAACAGTTCCGACAATCTAATCAGTCGCGACAAAATTCTGGTCAACATCGACATAATGTTGAACCGATGGAAATAGATCATATTGAACAGAGTGAAATTGTTCCGAATGAGGAAGCAAATTTTCGTTCAGCCGAAAAGAAAACGGTTTACCGATAGTACAATTAACTATTGGTAATTCCAAGATAAGATGTTTGATTGATACTGGATCAACCACATCAATATTAAATTGTAATGCACTTCCTAGTTATGAACGTATAAAATTAAGAAAACCATTAACTTTCTCAACTCTGGCAAGCAAAGTAGTTATAAGTGAGGAAATTGTCACGGAAATCCCAGAAGAGTTTTCCGATAATAATTTTATGGCTTGGAAATTGTTGAAATTGACTAATAATAGATTTGATGGAATAATTGGTAATAATATATTGAAACCTTTAGGTGCAAAAATTTGTTTAGAAGAACGGTATATTCAGATTAATGATAGAAAAATTTTTTTTACAAATTCATTTCCTTGCTGTTATAACGAGATTCATGCATTGGAATTTTTAGATGTCAATAAGGAGAACATTAAAAAACTTTTTAGAGTCGACATGAATTCCGAAGAAAAAGAGTTTCTTCGTGATCTCATAAGTAAAAATAGCGACTTGTTGTTTCATGAAGGTGATTCACTTACTCATACTCATGAGATAAGACATTCCATAATTACTACTACAGATAAACCTGTATACTCTAAAATATACAGATATCCCAAAATACATGAAGACGAAATTAACAGGCAGATCCAAGAAATGTTACAACAGAAAATAATTGTGGAAAGTAACTCTGCCTATAATTCTCCTATCTGGGTTGTTCCAAAGAAAATGGACCAATCGGGCAGGAAGAAGTGGCGCATTGTTGTTGACTACAGAAAATTGAACGAGATAACGGTGGACGACAAATTTCCAATACCCAATATAGAAAATATATTGGATAAATTGGGAAAATCTACTTATTTTACAACATTGGATTTAGCCAAGGGTTTTCACCAAATTCTCATGAATACAAACGATAGAAAAAAAACAGCTTTCTCGACTCCCTTGGGACATTTTGAATACAACAGGATGCCCTTTGGATTAAAAAATGCTCCAGCAACCTTTCAACGTCTTATGAACTCGGTACTTAGAGAATATATTAATAAAATTTGCGTTGTTTATTTAGATGACATTTTAATTTTTAGTACATCATTAACAGAGCATGTACAGAGTGTCAACAAAATTTTTCAAAAATTACGAGAGCATAATCTGAAGATACAGCTCGACAAATGCGTTTTTTTGGCGAAGGAAACTGAATACCTTGGTCATGTTCTGAGCGAGGAAGGTCTAAGACCTAACCCAAATAAAATTGATGCAATTCAGAAGCTAAAGCTTCCTGAAACAACTAAACAGATAAAATCTTTCTTAGGAGTTACGGGGTACTACCGAAAATTTATTAAAGACTACGCAAAAGTTGCACAAGGATTAACTAAATATCTAAAGAAGAATACGAAAATTAATCTCAACGATCCTAATTATCATGATTCCTTTGAAAAATTGAAAAAGTTGATCATTAACCCACCGATACTTAAGTATCCAGATTATTCAAAAAAATTTAAATTAACTACTGATGCAAGTGGTTATGCTGTAGGTGCCGTATTGTCTCAGGAAAATCATCCAATTGCCTATGCAAGTAGAACATTGAATGACCACGAGAGGCATTATGCGACTGTGGAAAAAGAATTGCTGGCTATTGTTTGGGCAGTAAACTACTTCCGTCCATATCTATATGGCAGGCAATTTGAACTATTTACGGACCATCAACCATTGGTTTGGCTTCAATCCAAAACCAAGGGTAAAGATATAAACCAAAGACTCCAGCGTTGGCTGTTGAGGTTGGGAGAGTATGATTTTAAAATAAGTTACATCAAGGGTAAAGAGAACGTTGTAGCCGATTTTATGAGCCGTATAAATGCACCAAATGATATTGTTTTCATGGCAGATGATCAAATGAGTGTGGCTGCAACTATCCATTCTCAACAGGAAGAATTGAATGATCATTTTTTTATTTTGGACACAGTCGTTAATAGATTTGAGAAGCAAATAATACTAACTGATAACAAAACTAATGAAACTCAAATCATTGACGGCAAACATAAAATTTTTTTAAACACTAACGATATCATAACCGGTACAATGACCGATATAATTAGAAGGAATATAACTATCAAGAGAAATTTGAAGATAGGTATTTACACCGAATTGTCTGATCATTTGTACAATAAAGTACAATTAAAGCTAATTGAAATATTCGGTAACTCAATAAAATTTGTCCGATGTGTTTATCACGCTAAAGATATGCTGAATGAGGATGAATTGTATAGATATATAGCAAAATACCATAAAAATGAAACAGGTCATGCAGGAATTAACGAAAATTATTGTGGTTTGAAAACTAAAATTTATTTTAACAATCTTAAACATTTTATTCAGAAATACGTTAATAATTGTAATGTTTGCAACAAATCCAAATATGATAGGAAACCAATAACACCAAAATTTCATGTCACAGAAACACCAAAAGATGTTAATGAAATAGTACATATGGACGTATATACAAATAAGAAACACAGTTTTTTATCTTTCATTGACAAATTTTCAAAATACGCAGTTATGTTATATTTGGAAGACAGAAATAGCTGTACAATAGTAGAGAAAATTAGACTCTATATATCAATGAGAGGTAAACCAAACAAAGTAGTTACAGACAACGAATTCGCATCCATCAATGTAAAGAACTTTTTACGAGAGGAAAATATTACAGTTCATTTCACCAAACCTAACAACCATACAGGAAATGCAGATATCGAAAGATTGCATAGTAGCATATCAGACAAGTTTAGAACATTAGAATTTCAACGATCAGAATTATCAGTACAAGAGCGAATGTATAAATGTGTTGAATGGTATAATAAATCCATTCACTCAACAACGATGAGCAGACCATTTGATGTAATACAAGGAACAATAGATAAAATAAAATTATATAATCGATTAAAAGACTTTAAGGATAAAATTATAACAAAAAGAAATTTGAATAGGGAACAATTTAATTATGACAAACCAGAAGCATATGTGAAAAATTATAAAGCTTTAAGACATAAATACGAACCTCGTTATAGAAAACTGAAAGTAGATAATATCCACCCAACTAACATCAAACGTCCCTTTAAATTTGCAGATTCACTGGATATTACGGCTTACGATTCTAATCCTACTAATATCACCGGTAATGAATAACTTATTGATTCAACCTATAAATGAAGGCAACAGTGGATATACGGAAATTAAGTTGGACAATGTAACAATGGTCGAAGCATATACAACGATAGTTCACACCATTTATCTAAGTGAAATCCAGGAAATAATTAGCCACATTGAAAATAGTATACAGCAGTCTAACATAAATAAACAAGTCTTACAAGCTCAGCTTAACAGGGTTATAATAAAGTTTCGTACTCTACAATTGAATAGAGGTAAAAGAGGTTTAGCTAATGTTTTGGGATCAGGTCTGAAATGGATGGCAGGAACTATGGACGAAGAAGATAGGGAAACAATACAGAATCATTTACAAATTATAGATAACAATAATCATAATATAATAGAAACCGCAAACAAACAAATAAAAATTACAAATCATTTCAATGAAACACTAACTAACTTAAAACACACTATTGAATCGGATAGAGATATTATTCTGGCAAAAATCAATTCAATAGACAAAAATAACTTAGATATTTTTTCACACATTTTTTATCTTGATTTGGTGCTAAAGATTAAAACATTGGACGAACAGATTGAGCATATACAAGATAATATTATTGCAGCTAACCACAATCTTATGACTAACAATATACTAACACCAGAGGAAATTAATGATTTAAATATTGATTTCAATAAATTACAACAAATACAATTAACAGTTGCTAAATACCGGAATGAACAAATTGTATTTTTTATAAAGATACCACTAAATATTATTACAGTCCCAAAATCATTGATTATGCCAATTAAAAACAAGGAAGGTTTTGAATTAGATATAAGAATACAAGAAATTGTTATTATCAATAATACTGTTTACAATTACAATAACGAACAAAATATTTCCAATCTAAAAAAATCAAACCTATGTATTTTTAGTAATAAGCAAAAGTGTTACAAAATTCTCAATAATAAAGAAGAAATTTTAGAGGTTGAACAGGGAATGGTGCTTCTAAAGAATGTAAATGGTGCAAAGGTAGAAAGTAACTGCGACAGCAGGAAATTAGTTTTAAGTGGAAATCAACTTCTTACATTTAATGATTGCAAAATAAAAATTGATGGCAATATTTATGAAAATAAACAAAAAGAATATAAAACCAGTTTTGCATTATCACCAAATTTAAATTTAAATAATATGGAAACAACCATTTCTTTGGATCAAATAGCTATAAATGAAGTGGAACATATAAAAACCATAGAAGAATTGAAATATCATAAAGCAATACATTTTAATTCAATAATTGGTAATTATTTTCTAACTATCTGTATTGCAATTATATGTTTAACTTTTATAATCATAATTTATAAGAAATACAAAAAATCTCTTAAGAAAATCCAGGAGAATTTTCAATCTAAGGAGGGAGGAGTTAAGTCCAATGGAACACTGAACTCAACAGATTCCATCGAACTTGAAAACCCTATATCTAGCATAAGAATAAATTACCAAGAATAAAATAAATACCATATTATTAAAATTATAATTTTTAATAACTAGAACAAAGTGTTAATAAACTTTGTATTAATAAAATTGTTTACTCAATAATTATTTCAGTTCATCATTTAAAATGAAATAAATGTCAAACTAACAGAATTATAATTTTAAACGAAAACAAAGTGTTAATAAACTTTCATATGGAAACTTACTTCATTCATTGAAACTTGATACCTTTGTTTTCGTCATTAAACTAGAACAAAGAGTTAATAAACTTTGTATTGAAATTTTGTTTATTCATTTCAATCATTTAAAATAAAATAAATGTCAAATCACCAAAATTACAGTTTCAAAACGAAAACAAAGTGTCGATAAACTTTCGTATGAAAAACTCACTTTGTTTTCGTCATTTACTTCCTACAAAATACAATATTGTTTTATGACCAACCAATTAAACGTTCTATAAAAGAAACCAATAGCATAAGCATATTTTTTTATTGAATATTTATAGTTTTAGATTAAGAATATTTTTGTATAAAAATATAGCAAACAATAAAGTAAAGAGCAGTTCATATTAACATTCCAACCAAATGTATTCGTGGACTTTCATTTAACTCGCGCGTTTTAATTCTAAGAGAAGTGCCTTCGCAGGTTTCTCCCCGTAGTTTAGGGAAGTGCCTTCGCCGGTTTCTCTCCATAGTTTAGAGAAGTGCCTTCGCAGGTTTCTCTCCGCAGTTTAGAGAAGTGCTTTCGCAGGTTTCTTCCCGCAGTTTAGAGAAGTGCCTTCGCTGGTTTCTCTCCGCAGTTTAGAGAAGTGCCTACGCAGGTTTCTTTCCGCAGTTTAGAGAAGTGCCTTCGCAGGTTTCTCTCCGCAGTATAGAGAAATGCCTTCACAGGTCTCTCCCCGCAGCTCAGAGAAGTTCCTACGCAGGTTTCTCCCCGCAGTTCTGAGAAGTGCCGACGCAGGTTTCTCTCGGCAGTTTAGAGAAGTGCCTTCGCAGGTTTCTCTCCGCAGTTTATAGAAGTGCCATCGCAGGTTTCTCCCCGCAGTTCAGAGAAGTGCCTACGCATGTCTCTCCCCGTAGTTCAGAGAAGTGCCTACGCAGGTTTCTCCCCGCAGCTTAGAGAAGTGCCTTCGCAGGTTTCTCTCGGCAGTTAAAGAAGTGCCCTCGCTATACAACGACAAGGGCCCAGGATTTTGGACAACTGGAGAAGTACCAACTCCAGGTTTCTCGGTCTTCCGCAGGAGGAGTACCAACCAACCACTACATTTATTCAAATTATAAAATACTATTATTAGTTGTAAATCATTAATTATAACCGGAAATAAAACAAAATAAGCCACGACACTCTAAACATTGAAAGAACTCGTTTTATTCCTCTCTGTCTCGTGCAAGAATATTAATTTCTGCAACGACCCTGACCCCCCGAGAGCTATACCTAGCAACCGGGGGAAAACCCGTCGTTCCAGTGTCGTTGTAAACTTTTTAATCACACTACAGTCGCAAATATACGATGAACTTATTGAAGTTGGCAAAAATCGGTTCTTGTTCAGACCTAGTCCCTGTACAAATGACTCCTATGAGATCGACTTAAATTTGCATAATATAGAAATTATCATATAGATCTTGGTCAAATTGGGTTAGTGTATGTTTTTACATCTTTACAACCCTTTATCAGTAGTCCCAAAATAGACACTATAAGATAATCCTTAGTCATAACCCCCATATGAAGCTGATTCCCGAAAACCAAACATATTGCATAGATTTTTTCAAAGTTGATTTGCATGTGTTTTTGCAAAAAAAAAATAATTGACCATTTGAAACCTTTCAAATGAAAATATTGAATTACATAACGCTGACCAATTTTTTTAATGTTTACAAATGTCTTATGTGATTGCCGCTTTTCACCAACGCAATTTTTTTTCCAGCTACTCACGCCATCTATACGTCAGGTCAGGTTGTTTTGCGACCGCCCTCGTAGTTTGAAGTTAATCAGCTTCGAAATCAAATGTTTTTACTTTTTCTATTGCAAAAGTCGTTTGTTTTTGCTTTTTACTAAATTGGAATCTACAAAAAAAAAATATATATATGGGGGATTTCATGTCAAGTGCACCAACTTTTGAAACCAATGTCTTCCGATCGGGATAGTAGTTTAGACACAATTTTTCAACAAGATCGGTGCAGATCTCTCTGAGTTAGAGGGGATCAAAATTTGACATTTTGGCCAAACAGGTGTTTTTTCTCATCCATGTAACTTATTACCTATTGTTCTTCGAAAATTTTTTCCCAAAGAGTTTAGATAGCTATTTCTTCAGTATTTCGGAAAAAAATACTTAAAAAAAAAAAAAATTTGTAGACTTTTTTTTTGCTAAATTAAAGCATTTTTGCCTTTTTTCAAAAAGGTCATTTTTTTTTTTCATAAGAAAGCTTAGGATTTTTCCTTTAAGAGTTTTTTGGTCGCTTAGTGGGATGGGAGTGGGATATCTATCAAAATAAATATTTTGTACCTCAAGACAACGGTTTTTAAATTTTTCACAAATGCACTATTTTGAATTTTTTCCTACTTGTGTCTAAAACCTTACAAATAAAACTTATACAGAGAAACTAGACAAACTAAACTTTCCGAAGTTATATAACATACCTAACTAAAATTTTATACCCTCGATACTGTAATACTCAGAATATGTTAACCTCAGGAAAAAATCGCTTTTTTTTTCTATAGAAATGTTGAAAAATTATTATTTGTTATTTATTTGTAATAATAATTAAATTAATGTATAATAATAATAATATTAAAAATAAAAAGATAAATAATTTATTAAAATTTAATCTTAATTGCATTAGATCCATTTATATCATAACTATTTTTATACTTAATTTATTTTAGCTGATGAAGTATTTAAATCTTGTAAATTTTTAAATACCCAGTCTTTCATCCAGCTTTTTTGTCGCCTTTATTTACTGCGTTTTTTTTTGTCAATCCATTCTTGGCGTTACTAGGTTCTGCTGTTTATTTCGCTGATGGTTTATTTGTTGGCTTTGGAAAGAAATCGCATTGAATAGAGGCAGAAAACTTTTTCAACTTGAGTCTTCCATCGACAAGCGGTATAAAAGCATGGTATTGAGCGGTGCATCGATTGTTACCGCAGCATCGAATCTGCTCTTCAGTGTTTTCAATGTTTCCTGATGATCCTCTTTGCTACTAAAAACTATTTTAGTTTCTTTACAATAACTCTTTGCCCAATGGAATAAAGCAGTCGCATCTAAGATGCGATCTTGATGAGAGCACTGGAGGCTATACTTCGCTGCATTTCTTTTAAGGCTTGCCCCAATACCATCACATGCTCCTTTACTATGAGCAGTAGGATGAAAATGCCACTCAGCTGGCATTCCAAAATCTTTTTCATGAGCCATAAGATTTGCGAAGCTACTTTTGTTTTTAAAATGTTGACAAGCTCCGTCCGAAACGTAGTATACCTTCTTTACTATAAATTTAGATTTTAGATATTTTAGTATTATCTTCTGGTACTCATAAACTGTAACGGTATTATGTTTTAAATCGTCGGATATGATTGCCATACTTTTGTGTTCCAGTTTTTCATCTTTCATGTAGTAAATAACTACTGTGAATATAGTTGCTTGGTCGTTATTGAAGTGGAATGCTTGTATGGCATCCTGAAGAACATATTTATAGTTTTCTGCGAAATCATATGAAATAAAGAATTCACCAGACTTCAAATTTATCTTCAAATCCTTGAAGAATGACCACTGCTCTTTGACTAAAAAGTTATGGTTTCTCAAGTTTAGCAATCCTGTACACATTTCTTCCACAAAATCATCCACATTTAAAATGATTGTTTTCAATGTGCATCTGTCAGTCTGAATCCAAGAATCAAATTTGACCTCCTCTATATATTCTCGATCTAAAGAGTTGATTAAATTTTCTTTGATGAATGTGGTTTTCGGGCAATTGGTACATTCACCTAAGTGGCAAGAAGTTGTTGCATTAGGACACATAGTCAATTTAAGGCAATCGCGGTAATCGTGTAAATTAAATCTTCTGCCGAATCATCTGTAAAATACTTTAAGTTGATTTCCTTCAACATCAGTTTACCATTTTCATGGTAAATGCAAACGCATACTGTGTGAGTTCCGCTGCTTCCTGCCAAAACGCAATGTTTTGGCCTCATTTGGGTTAATTTCGTGAAGCCAATTCTAACATCCTCGTGTTCAGATTGAAATGTTGCAAATAACTCTTTCAGGTTACAGATAAACATTCTCTTCTGTTATGTTATGAAGGTATGTTACATACCTTCGGAAAGGTTAATTTGTCTAGTTTCTTAGTATAAGTTTTATTTGTAAGGTTTTACACACAAATAGGAAAAAATTCAAAATAGTGCATTTGTGCAAAATTGAAAAACCGTTGTCTTGAGTTACAAAACATTTATTTTGATAGATATCCCACTCCCATCCCACTAAGCGACCAAAAAGCTCTTAAAGGAAAAATCCAAGCTTTCTTATGAAAAAAAAATGCTTTAATTTAGCAAAAAAAAGTATAAATTTTTTTTTTTTTAAAGTATTTTTTTCCGAAATATTGAAGATATAGCTATTTAAACTATTTGGTAGAAAATTTTCTAAGAACAATAGGTAATAAGTTACATTGTTGAGAAAAAACACCTGTTTGGCCAAAATGTCAAATTTTGATCCCCTCTAACTCAGAGAGATCTGGACCGATCTTATTGAAAAATTGTGTCTGAACTACCATCCAATAGGACTAACCTTGGTGCAAATTTCATCCCGATCGGAAGACATCGGTTTCAAAAGTTGGTGCACTTGACATGAAACCCCCCATATATATAAAGTTATAGCCCTACTGCACTTGATTTAAAACAAATTGGAAATTTGTTGAATTTATATAAACTAGTTGTGACTTAGGATTGTGGTTATTTCAATTATTTGTAATTATATATTTGTTAATGTGAACTTGATATTTTGACACAACCACACATATTTAATTAATTGTTAAAGCCAGTAATATTTGTTACGAATACTTTCTGCCAGCAAACTTTTTTTTATTCCAAGTGGACATACGTTCATTATTGTATTATTACCCAACATTACCAAAGTTATAATGAAGCATTTGTGCGAAATGAAAAGCAACAATATCCAATATTTGTATAAACTAACTAAGGGAATTGTTGATGTTTTCCCATATTGAACCGTGAAACCGCATAGCAACGTAACGTATTTGTACTTACAAGCCTACCATCAACGACTATAAAGAATAAGCGAATAAAATGTCTGAAAAATGCTTTTTTTTCTTTTTTTTTCTGCAGGAAAGCCAGCCAAACAGGGTGGTAATTCAATTCAATTCAATTCAATTCATAGAAAACTAAAACAAACAAACACAACAAAATTAAATGTCCTGAAGGTTTGTTATGTTAAGTTTTATAGTAACAAGGGTGCTTTTAATGTCATGTCTTTTTACCAAAACGTACATACACAAAAGTACATTGTAGAACATGCCACAAAATTGTTTGTATACTTTACCAAATTTGCAATCATTATATCAATAAATAAATATATTGAAATTGCAACAAGCCGAAACTAAACACTACCAAATACAAAAAATTGCAAAACATGAAAAAAATAACAAAAATAGAATATATATGTTACCGGCCTTTATTTATTGCAATGGCCTCTCAATATATTGCCATTAATTAATAGATTAAAATATTTTAGTAGGTTTTAGCTTTTTGTGAAGCATGTTACCAAAACTTTAATCTGTGCCTTACATCGATTATGTTAAATTTAGCACAAAAGGTTAAAACACAGAAAAAAGTTCAGTTGTATTTGCATAAAATCAAATATTTTTATTTTATTTTTTTAATTTTGTATCTTTATTTCATTTTATTTTTAACTAAATATTATATTTTTGCCTCAGCGTCAAATGAGGCTTTACAGAGGCCAATAGGCAACATAAGATATTTATTTGCATTTAATATACAAGTTTAGGTTTTAATTTATTTCACTTAATACAATTTTCTATCTAAAAAAATAAGTTTTTAAGCTTTCAAGATGCAAGAAGTACTTCAACATTGTGCAATAAAAATTCTTTTAAACTACTTTTAAAAGTTGATAAAACTGAGATAACTTTTAAGCGATTAGGTAACTGGTTGTATTCATTAGGTCCAGCAAAAGAAATTCGTTGTTTAGTTAGCTCAAGTCTGCATATTACTAAATTGAGGACCATAGTCTGTCTTGTGATTCTTTGTGTCCGTGATATATTCTACTAAATTGTATGGTGTGAGAACCAATACCTTCAATACATTTGTAAACATAGACTAGTAGTTGTTGTTTATAAAGTCCTTTAACCGGAAGTATAGTTTTTGCATAATTTTTAAACAAATCGATTGTTCCAAACTGTATTGGACGGTTGAACACAACTTTCAACGACTTATTTTGTGCTGATTGTAGTGAACCCAAGACTAAATTTGCTTTACTACTGTAAATTATTGGAAGATAAGTCAAGTGCGAGTGAATAAGGGATTGGTAAATTAATATTTTCGTCTCAACATTTAGTTTATTTTTAAATTTATAAAGAATACCAATTCATGACGATAATTAAACTATGAATTGTCCATCAATTTTTTGAGACATATGGCTTAAATCTTATGAATTTTGTTTTGTTAGCATTCAAAATTAATTTGTTTATTCTCATGAACTCCGATAAAATTGCAGCATCATATTCTACTTGTGTCTGAAGTACTTTCTCGTATTTATAATTGTAAAAAAGGCAAGTATCATCTGCAAACACAAAAAGTTTGCCATTAAACTGTATGTTTTTCAAATCATATATAAAAATTTTATATAATAAGGGACCAAGAACACTGCCCTGCCGAACTGCACAAGCGACATCATGCTCACTGCTTCTTGAACAAATTATTTCCTGTTACTTAAATAGTCTTTAAATAAATTAGGAGATTTGTCATCTAAACCAATATAATTCAGTTTTTTAAGTATGTTGTGATCTATCAAGTCGAATTCTTTTGAAAAATCAAAAAACACGCCAGCCACTCCTTTGTATACTGATCAATAAGTGTCTCTTTGATAATAATGGCACCCAATTCATCTCATTTTTCTGGTATTTTGTTTTCTAGAGTTGTAGTAAAATAACACTGTGGAACAAATTCAGGTTAGCAAAAGTTAGGTTGATTCTGAGAGTGAGGGTGAAAATAGAGGCTAAATTAGAAGACCCGTATCGCGGCGTTTGTTTATGTTAGTTCGAATTTTTTTTTAATTGACCTTCGAACTTTGCAGTCAAATGCCGATTTTCAGCATATTGTTTATATGGTTTTTTGGCTATAACTCGTCGACAAATTGATATTTTTTCAATCTGTAAAAGCCAAATTATTGCTAGAGACCTGTGCAACAATTAAAATTTTTTAAAAAATTGATTTAGAAAATTTTTGTGGTACTTATGAAGCAAAATGTTTGAAAAATTATTTTTTTTCATGCTTTTTGGAAATATTTTCCACAAAACTAAGTCTTTTTTGCTTTCTGTTTGATCTATAATATGCTTCTCAGTTTCTTCAATAAATTTTATTTGAAAAGAAAATGGTCTTAGTCGATAATTTGCGTTAAAAATCCCGAAACTATTAAATAAATAGCGATTTAGGTAGCAGTAATTAAAAAGGGAAGTTCCAAGAATTAGGAATTAGTAAAACAACTTTTTACACCCTATACCACTATGTGGTTTGGGTATAATGACTTTGTGCTGCTGTTTGTAACAACCAAAAATATTTGACCTACACCCATCTTTAATTATACCGATCGAATCAGAATCACTATCTGATTCGATTTAACGATGTCCGTCCGTCCGTCCGTCCGTCTGTGTGTCCATGTAAAGCTTGTAATCAAACTGCAGGTCGCAAATATGAATATATTTTGCTGAAATTTGGTATATAAGCTTTTATCGGCCATGGGATGAACGCTATTGAAATTGGTGAGAATCGGTCCATGTTCAGACCTAGCCCCCAGACAAATGACCCCTATGAAATCAACATATATTGCCATAAGATCCAAATTATACAAATCTTAGTCAAATTGGGTTTGTATGTACATATTATATCCATTAATTAGTAGTCCAAAAATGATCCCTATTGGACAACTCTTAGTCATAGGCCCCATATAGAGCTGCTTCCCGATCTTCACTTAAATCTATCAAAAACCAAAAATATTGCACTGATTCTTCTCAAATTTTGTTTGTATATATTTTGCAAAATACAAGAGACTTTACCAAACATGGTCAGGATCGGTCCATTTTTGGGCCTAGTCCCCATATAGATATAGCATCCGATATGAACTTTTTCATCTCTGCAGCCGAAAAAATTAATAAAAATCCCACTCAAATTTGGTTTATGCTTATTTTCTATATCCAGTTAGTTGGGTCTATGAGATAGGGTCTCTAAACGCATGGTATAGGGTATCGTATAGTCGGTCTAGACCGACTATAATTTTCTTACTTGTTTGTTTTCAACCACCGCACAGGTAGCGATTTTTTTTTATTTCGTACAAGCGAACTAATTTCAAAAATGAAGATTCAGTTAAGACTCGAAACTCAGCCGAAGCTGATGTCTTTTAATTTTCGCTCGGTAGTGGTAAAATTCGCTACTAATTTTTTTGGAACTTAAGTTAAGTGCATCGGTTTCATAAAAATAACAAAAAAAAAAAAAAAAAACATTGTATGATATATATTGTATTAAAAATGTCGGAACCAAAATGTAAAATGGACCATTTTTCTAATGTTTGTGGACGTTTCATAGCAAGCGATGAAAAATGTGGCAATGCGAGTGATTTTTTTTTGGAAGCATATAAACAATATTTCTCGCAAGAGTTTATCACTGACGTAAACTATGCCCCTAAAAAAGTTTGCTTTAATTGCTATTCAACTCTTATGCAATGACAAAGTGAAAAGAAGAACGCTATACTTTTTGGTATACCAATGATGTGGTTAGACAACAGTCCGCATCAAGAAGAAAATTGCTATGGATGTATCAACTACCATAAAACTTTGAATAGAAGGAAAGCAAAGAATAAAACTTATGTAGCAGTGTCAAGTGTCCAATTACCATTACCGCACTCAGAATTCGTTCCAGTACCAACATACCGAAGAATTGATCTTCAAACAGATATCAGTACTTCACCCTGGTGAAGGTACATCCTATGAAACATCAAAGGACCCAATCCTAGTCACACAAAACCAATTCGATGGAATTGTTGCAAATTTGTGTTTGACTCAGAACAAATCAGAACTACTGACTTCATTTTTGAAAGGAAATAATTTGCTGGCGAAAGGTACCAAAGTAACAGCATGTCGAAAACGCCAAAAAGAGTTAGAAAAGTTCTTCAATGTGAATGATGAAAAAATTTCGCTTATTGCAAAGATATTGAAAAGTTAATGGAGACGATAGGGTTAACCTATAAAAAAGATGATGGGCGTTTATTCATCGATAGTTCACTAATCAGCTTAAAAGTTGTGCTTTTGCACAAGACAAATAGAATGCCTTCTGTTCCGATTGCGTATAGCACTGGCACTAGTGAAAATTTCGATAATTTTAAACACATTCTGGAAGTAATCAAATATAACGAACACCAGTGGCGCATTTGCTGCGTCCTCAAAATAGTTTCATTGATTATAGGCTTAACAGCATCTGGCCGTCCAAAATATCCGTGTTTTTTGTGCGATTGGGATTCACGATACGGAGAAGGTATTAAAGGAAGAAACCAGCACAAACAATATAACTGGAATAGTCGCATTGGACATGGATGGCCATAAGACAATAGGCTACATGAAAGTCTTGTTCCTGAAATGAAAATTTTGTTGCCGCTGCTCCACATTAAACATGGCATTGCTAAAAATTGTTTGAAATGTATCGCAAAAAGACCAGCAGTATTCAACCGCTTAAAAGACATTTTCCCAAGACTAAGTAACGCCAAAATTCAGGAAGGGATTGTTAATGGTCCGACAAACGGAAACTAATGAGTCGTCAAGATTTTGACCAAGTTCTGACATACCGAGATTTAAATGCATGGCTCGCATTGAAAGCAGTCATTAAAGGACTTTTGGGTAAAGAACGCAAAGACAACTACAGGCAAACATGTTGGCAGCATTCGATGAAATTGGGGCTAATATGTCGTACAAAATTCATCTCTTGCATCAGCATCTTGATCAACTCGCTCAACAGTTGCCAACTGAATCTGAAATAAGGTAACTATAGTGTGCATATTTTGAATTCCTAGATTTTTCTAATATCTTTGTCAGAGTGCACAATTTAAACATGTTAACGATTGAAAACTATTTTCGTTTCAGGTACAGAGGAAAGAAATCTCCAGATGCAATACTCGGTGAAATTTGTTGGTGGTATAAAAACACCTTTGAAGAAGAGGAAGACGAGGAAAAAGAGGAAGAAGGGGAAGACAAAGATGAAATTCCAGAATATCTGCTGGACGAAATTATCGACCCTTTTGATGATGATGACGATGACCAAGATATTAGAGAGAGCAGTGATGCTGATCCACAGCCGCCTGCTAAACGCCAACTGGCCAAATCATTAATTTAATTTATTTAATTTTTTTACTTAAAACTTTTCATAACTAACATTTCAACAATATATTTTTTTTCATATTTTTATAATTTCTTTTTCAATGTTTCTTCAAAACCAACACTGAACAAAATTGGTACATAAAAAATGAGAAGTAAATTAATATTAAGCTGGAATACGTAAGTTTTGTATTATGATTGTTTTCTTTTCAAATGAAATTTATTGAAGAAACTGAGAAGCATATTATAGATCAAACAGAAAGCAAAAAAGACTTAGTTTTGTGGAAAATATTTTCAAAAAGCATAAAAAAAAATAATATTTCCAACATTTTGCTTCATAAGCACCACAAAAAATATTTAAATCAATTTTTTTAAAATTTTTAATTATTGCACAGGTCTCTAGCAATAATTTGGCTTTTACAGATTGAAAAAATATCAATTAGTCGACGAGTTATAGCCAAAAAACCACATAAACAATATGCTGAAAATCGGCATTTGACTGCAAAGTTAGAAGGTCGATTAAAAAAAATACGAACTAACATAAACAAACGCCGCGATACGGGTCTTCTAATTTAGCCTATATTTTCACCCCTCACTCTCAGAATCGACCTAACTTTTGCTAACCTGAATTTGTTCCACAGTATAATTTAAGTTACTAAATAAGTTTTAAGAATATTTAAAAAAAAATTTTTTTAATTTATTATAAAACTGTACTTAAAGCTAATGTTTTATAGCGTAGCCATTATTTTTTATTACCGCTTGTAATCTGGCAGTCATTAATGTGAGGCGTTCAGGGATAGTTTGTATCATTCTGATTTTAAAATTGATTACAATTCATTTAGATTAGAACTAGTTTTTTTGAATTTCCCCATCCACAAGTTCTCATAGGTTTTTTATTAGCTTGAAATCAGGGGATTGTGATGGCCAATCCGGAACATGTCGCATCAAAAGCTGTGAATTAAGCGACTTGACTTGACTTGGATCATTACAATGTTAATATATACTATCAGGGGTCAAATTTTCACCAAGCATTTGTTATCCAAATATTTCACAATATTTTTTTGCCTTCATATAAATACATGTCATATAATTAACGATTCCATTTAAAACATATCGCTTCTTACCTCCCACTATAATTGATCCTCCATCATGTTTGACTGTTGGTAACTAATATCTAGGAGAATATTTCTGTTAAGGTGGTCTACGTTTGAAATTTATTCCATAAGAGCCAAATAAATTAAATTTGCTTTCGTCGCTCCACAAGACCTTAATAATGCTGATAGCGTTTTGCAAAGTCGACGAGCTTCCTTTTCTTGTCTATTCTTTGACGATCGTTTAGCAAGCAGATTTTCTTGATTTAATAAATGGCGCGCAGTGCAAACTCCAATAAAGGTCGTCTTTCGTGGGCCCGTTTTGACCAATTTTATAATTTTATCATCTCATGGTCTTGGCGCGCTGTAGTTTTTTTCAACTAAAATCGTGATGCAATTCAGAATGCAGTGAGTTTCCAATTTCACGCATGGATTTTCCTTCCTATAATGCTGTAATAATCGCTATTTTGCTATCAGTTGACAACAGTTTTTGCAACATAAAATTAGGAGTTTATAAATTTTTGAAAAAAAAACTTTTCTTTGGATGTATAATGAACTTAATTAGTAATTATTAACGGTAAGTTAATTACTTTTACCGTTAATTCATTATGTTGTATTTTTTGCTTGCTAAAATTTTTCACTCTTATAATTATATATAAAATATTCAACTCTGTGTAATATAAACTAAAGCGGAATGCTGTTAACAAGCACCCAAAAATCATTACAAACACCATTATTTGGAAACAAATGCATTCAAAGATCATATGGACCAGCATTGCATTTTTTTATGCTCGCAACTGTATATATAATTATTTGAGTCTTAGGTTAGTTTGATTTTTATATAAAACCATTGAGTTTACATTGAAAGAAATTTTTATTTGTCCTATATATTTAACTATGAACACGATAAAAAAAAAATAAGCCTTATTAAAGAATGGATTGGGTAACAAATAAGAAAAAAGAAGGCCTTATTGTAAATATCATAAGCCACAAAAACAAAATATTGAAATAATCGAATTTAAGGGACTTTCATTAAATCGCTCTGCAAATACTTATAAAAAATCATGTGAGTCCGATCACAGGGGAGATGTGTAAACATCTAGTAATTAAAGATATTTTCATGTCATTTTTTAAAATCAAACAGAAAGCGTCATCTATGTATCACTTAGAGCAAAAACTGTTTCAGCTCATTCAACAACCCTTTGCTGTAAAACGTTAAAAATATCTCCCAATATAAACGTATGTAAGTGATACAAATAATGACGCTTTTAAAAAAGTGGCATAAAAAGCAATTTTGTATCATAATTTTTTCACCAATACAATCATAAGTCACACACCGATTTGTGTTACAGCTCTCACCGATTTGTGTTACGCTGTTTTTCTGATTGTATTGTGAAATAGAAATTTACCCTCCTGCGCGTATAGATGTTTACACATCAATAAGCATTTATGTAGAAGTACTATCATATACCCGTCGATGGATAACACAACACAGTGGAAATCATTAAATAATTTATGAAATATAGAACTATAGAATTGGTGGAATATATTTTTGCTTAGTACATATTATTCATATTTTCCAAATGCCAAGCGGTTGCTACTTCTCCGATAATGAAAATAGCAAAATTACCGCATTTTAGGGAGAAGGTGTTGGTGTTCGCGAAATTGCTCCGAAATTTAATCGGTCTTATAAAAAATTCAGGTAGAAAATCCGAACTTTCAGTACTAAGTAAGTGCAAGATTTTTGCAAGCACCAAATGTGCTCTAAATGTGTCCCGATGGACAGTAAATCACGTACTACAGCAGTCTTCAGTAATTCGCCTAAATCACATACTACAGCAGTCTTCAGTAATTCGCCATCAAAAAATTAAGAATGCGCCACGGTATAAAAAAGGACGTTTGCTTATTGCTAAAAATATTAAGAGTGCGCCCTGGAATAAGACAAAAAAAGTTTTTCAAACTATGGCCAACCTGTTTTGGAAAAATTCTTTTTACACATAATTTTTTCGATGAGAAAAAGTTTAACTTAGCTGATTCGAATGGTTACAATTCGTGTTGGGTCTCTAATGGTGTCGGGTGCATTCTATGTGGATGGAATGCTAAAATTAGCTTTCCCGAGTACCAAAATAAATTCGACAGCAAAAACAACAGCTCTTCTCCAGACAAATCTCAAACTCCGTTCGGATCAAAATCGTATAAAAATATGATTTGCCCGCAAGACAATGCCTTATGTTCAGACCAGTAACCAGACTCGCATGAGTCTGCACACTGGACACCTGACCTCAAGGCCATGGTAATTGAAACATGGGAGACAATCACTAATGATATTTGTTTAAACCTTGGAAATAGTATGCCACAACGAATCTTTGAGTTCATCTCTAATAATGAGAGCCCTTCTCACTATAAGTTTAAAAATAGCTTTTAGTTATACCCAAACCACATAATGACTTTGTGCTGCTGTTTGTAACTACCAAAAATATTTAACCTGGACCCATCTTTTATTATACCGATCGAATCAGAATCACTATCTGATTCGATTTAACGATGTCCGTCCGTCCGTCCTTCCGTCTGTGTGTCCATGTAAAGCTTGAAATCAAACTGCAGGTCGCAAATATGAATATATTTTGACAAAATTTGGCATATAAGCTTTTATCGGCCATGGGATGAACGGTGTTGAAATTGGTGGGAATCGGTCCATGTTCAGACCTAGCCCCCATACAAATGACCCAAATTATCATATAAAATTATCATATAAATCTTATTCAAATTGGGTTTGTATGTGTTTATTACATCCATCAGTAGTCCAAAAATGATCTCTATGGGACAACTCTTAGTCATGGGCCCCATATAGAGCTGTTTCCCGATCTTCACTTAAATCTATCAAAAAACAAAAATATTGCACTGATTCTTCTTAAATTTTGTTTGTATATATTTTTTCAAAATACAAGAGACCTTACCAAACATGGTCAGGATCCGTCCATTTTGGGCCTAGTCCCCATATAGATAATAGCATCCGATATGAAGTTTTTCATATCTGCAGCCAAAAAAATTTAGAAAAATCCCACTCAAATTTGGTTTATGCTTATTTTCTATATCCAGTTAGTTGGGTCTAAGAGGTAGGGTCTCTAAGCGTATGATATAGGGTATCATATAGTCGGTCTAGACCGACTATAATTTTCTTACTTGTTTTTATTTATAATGTTTATAACCTATACAACTATGTGAGTATAATGACTGATGCTTGTAACTACCAAAAATATTTGACCTAGACCCTTTTATTATACCGATCGACTCAGAATCACTTTCTGAGTCGATTTAGCGATGTCCGTCCGTCTGTCCGTCTGTGTGTCCATGTAAACCTTGTAATCAAACTACAGGTCGCAAATGTGAACATATTTTAATGAAATTTGGTATGTAAGTTTCTGACAGCCATAGCATGAACGCTATTGAAATTGCGGAAAATCGCTGCATGTTCAGACATAGTCCCGATGCAAACGACACCTATGAAATCGACTTAAATTGCCATAACTATGATATAAATTATCATATAGATCTCGGTCAAATTGGGTTTGTGTGTATTTATTACACCCATTATACAGTAGTCCAAAATAAACTCTATGGGACAATTGTTAGTCATAGCCCCCATATAAAGCTGTGTTTAAAAATTCAGACTTTTGGCTTCAGTTTAAAACGGGGAAATTGTAATAACTTGCTTTTTTTAAACCAATATTGTTTTTTTTTACCTAATTAGAAAGATAGTTTATTGTTTATTATGATTTTGTAATCCTTTTAATTCAAGATCGATTTAAAATATTAAACATTTTAAGAAATTTAAAAAAAGTCATATTTTTCCCACACACAGAAAAAATATTTGCTAATCGAATTGGTCTGAAGTGGAACAACTGTATTAGTGATTGTATCAAAAGAAATTTAATATCATCTGCAAATTTTCTGTTATGATAAAATATTTACTGTTAAGGCAATAGAATTGTAATCATCGTAAACCCGAAAATCGGTTATTAACATTATCGCAATTCGGTTGGTAATAAATTCGGTAGCCACAATGAATCTGTTTTCTGTGTGCACGTATACCGTTTTTTAAATTTCAGGACCGTTGAGGCACGTGTTCCTCTAATCCGATTGTCATAACTTTTTGGAAGACGTTATTTTGCGGCTCAGTCAATAACTCACAATTTTTTTTAAGCACCCTTATGGACACACAGACACACTGACGGAAGGACGGACATCGCTAAATCGATTCAGAAAGTGATTCTGAGTCGATCGGTATAACAAAAGATAGGTCTCGGTCAAATATTTTTGGTAGTTACAAACAATAGCACAAGGTCATTATACCATAACCACATAGTGGTATAGAGTATAAAAATGCAAACAACTTGAAGTTTTGATTCATGAAAATTTAACTTTAATATGAATTTTTGTAATTGTAATTTCCGTAAAGTGGATGACAGTATATTATTAAGTGATTTTCTACCCCCTGTTATCCCCGCTTCAGATACAGTTGAAAACACCTTAAATTCACATCTCTTCGCCAAATTGCAGCTTTTAAGTCAACAAAAGGTTGCATGGACAAACTTCTTTAACTTCCAACGTATAATGTAGGGTATACTCAGGATTAATTCTTTGTATACTGAGCCAAAGTTTAACGTCTTTGCCTTCGCTTGGATTAATCAAAAAACAGCATACACCATATAGATTATAGAGAGCCAAATCGACACGTATGTGAGATTAAATTTAATCAGCACATACTCACACATACGTGCTTAACATTTACGAGTACTTTCAACATAAATGCATAGTATGTAGTTTATTTAGCATTGTTATGTTGAGAGTGTTTTATGTAGCAAATCGATAAAATGCAATAAAATGCATGTCATATAAACTAAAAGTCAGATTAGAAAATCTATATGTCTAGAAAGGTGCCACTTAATGTTAAATGACATTAATTTTTGTTTCAGACAGAGCAAACAAGAATGATGTGATCCATGCAAAAGCTTGTAGTATGTAATTCGAAATGAAATGAATTCGTAGAAATTATATTTAACTTATAAGTTTAAACTCGCGTCCGTCTATGTATCCACGTGAACTTTGTACACAGTCTATATTAGAGTGGTCCTTAAAAATGAAAATGCGATTTTGTGGATAGGCGGGGTCCAGTTTGTTACCTTTCAATACAAAACATTAAATGTGAAGTTTGGGGACAGTCGGATAATGAAAAGTCGCGCCGGAAATCGATTGAAAATTTCAAGTGTATTTATATGGGGAAAATATGATTTTTTTTTTGAGATTTTACGAAAATTTCGTTCTATAGTTAAATTTTTGCGACAAGTTGTTCTAAGAATCGGGATCAGTATTTATATATGGGGGATTTCATGTCAAGTGCACCAACTTTTGAAACCGATGTCTTCCGATCGGAATGAAATTTGCACCAAGGTTAGTCCTATTGGATAGTAGTTTAGACACAATTTTTCAACAAGATCGGTCCAGATCTCTCTGAGTTAGAGGGGATCAAAATTTGACATTTTGGCCAAACAGGTGTTTCTTCTCATCCGTGTAACTTATTACCTATTGTTCTTAGAAAATTTTCTCCCAAAGAGTTTAAGAGTTTTTGCTAAATTAAAGCATTTTTTGCCTTTTTTTCAAAAAGGGCATTTTTTTTTCATAGGATTTTTCCTTTAAGAGCTTTTTGGCCGCTTAGTGGGATGGGAGTGGGATATCTATCAAAATAAATGTTTTGTAACTCAAGACAACGGTTTTTCAATTTTTCACAAATGCACTAT
Organism: Cordilura impudica; assembly: GCA_963682025.1. Lineage (NCBI taxonomy): Eukaryota > Metazoa > Arthropoda > Insecta > Diptera > Scathophagidae > Cordilura > Cordilura impudica. The sequence goes on from OY821517.1 coordinate 83,713,212, forward strand.
TTTGAATTTTTTCCTATTTTTGTCTAAAACCTTACAAATAAAACTTATACTGAGAAACTAGACAAACTAAACTTTCCGAAGGTATATAACACACCTAACTAAAATTTTATACCCCTCGATACTGTAATACCCAGAATATGTTAACCTCAGGAAAAAAAATCGCTTTTTTTTTATAGAAATGTTGAAAAATTATTATTTTTTATTTATTTTTAATAATAATTAAATTAATGTATAACAATAATAATATTAAAACTAAAAAGATAAATAATTTATTAAAATTTAATCTTAATTGCATTAGATCCGTTTATATCATAACTATTTTTTTTATACTTAATTTGTTGTAGCTGATGAAGTATTTAAGTCTTGTAAATTTTTAAATACCCAGTCTTTCATCCAGCTTTTTAGTCGCCTTTATTTACTGCGTTTTTTGGTCAATCCTTTCTTGGCGTTACTAGGTTCAGCTGTTGATTTCGCTGCTGGTTTATTTGTTGTCTTTGGAAAGAAATCGCATTGAATAGAGGCAGAAAACTTTTTCAACTTGAGTCTTCCATCGACAAGCGGTATAAAAGCATGGTATTGAGAGGTGCCATCAATTGTTACCGCAGCATCGAATCTGCTCTTCAGTGTTTTCAATGTTTCCTGATGATCCTCTTTGCTACTAAAAACTATTTTAGTTTCTTTACAATAACTCTTTGCCCAATGGAATAAAGCAGTCGCATCTAAGATGCGTTCTTGATGAGAGCACTGAAGGCTATACTACGCTGCATTTCTTTTAAGGTTTGCTCCAATACCATCATATGCTCCTTTACCATGAGCAGTAGGATGAAAATGCCACTCAGCTGGCATTCCAAAATCTTTTTCATGGGCTATAAGATTTGCCAAGCTACTTTTGTTTTTAAAATGTTGACGAGCTCCGTCCGAAACGTAGTATACCTTCTTTACTGTAAATTTAAATTTTAGAAATTTTAGTATTCTCTTCTGGTATTCATAAACTGCAACGGTATCATGTTTTAAATCGTCGGATATGATTGCCATACTTTTGTGTTCCAGTTTTTCATCTTTCATGTACTAAATAACTACTGTGAATATAGTTGCTTGGTCGTTATTGAAGTGGAATGCTTGTATGGCATCCTGAAGAACATATTTATAGTTTTCTGCGAAATCATATGAAATAACGAATTCACCAGACTTCAGATATATCTTCAAATCCTTGAAGAATGACCATTGCTCTTTGACCAAAAAGTCATGGTTTCTCAAGTTTAGCAATCCTGTACACATTTCTTCCACAAAATCATCCACATTTAAAATGATTGTTTTCAATCTGCATCTGTCAGTCTGAATCCAAGAATCAAATTTGACCTCCTCTATATATTCTCGATATAAAGAGTTGATTAAATTTTCTTTGATGAATGTGGTTTTCGGGCAATTGGTACATTCACTTAAGTGGCAAGAAGTTGTTGCATTAGGACAAATAGTCAATTTAAGGCAATCTCGGTAATCGTGTAAATCTTCTGCCGAATCATCTGTTAAATACCTTAAGTTGATTTCCTTCAACATCAGTTTAACATTTTCATGGTAAATGCAAACGCATACTGTGTGAGTTCCGCTGCTTTCTGCCAAAACGCAATTTTTTGGCCTCATTTGGGTTAATTTCGTGAAGCCAATTCTAACATACTCGTGTTCAGATTGAAATGTTGCAAATAACTCTTTCAGGTTACAGATAACCATTCTCTTCTGCTATGTTATGAAGGTATGTTACATACCTTCGGAAAGGTTAATTTGTCTAGTTTCTCAGTATAAGTTATATTTGTAAGGTTTTTCACACAAATAGGAAAAAATTCAAAATAGTGCATTTGTGAAAAATTGTAAAACCGTTGTCTTGAGTTACAAAACATTTATTTTGATAGATATCCCACTCCCATCCCACTAAGCGGCCAAAAAGCTCTTAAAGGAAAAATCCTAAGCTTTCTTATGAAAAAAAAAAAAAAAAAAAAAATGCCCTTTTTGAAAATAAAGGCAAAAAATGCTTTAATTTAGCAAAAAAAAAAAAGTCTACAAAATTTTTTTTTTTTTTTTAAGTATTTTTTTCCGAAATATTGAAGAAATAGCTATCTAAACTATTTGGGAGGAAATTTTCTAAGAACAATAGGTAATAAGTTACATGGATGAGAAAAAACACCTGTTTGGCCAAAATGTCAAATTTTGATCCCCTCTAACGCAGAGAGATCTGGACCGATCTTATTGAAAAATTGTGTCTAAACTACTATCCAATAGGACTAACCTTGGTGCAAATTTCATCCCGATCGGAAGACATCGGTTTCAAAAGTTGGTGCACTTGACATGAAACATGAAGCAGATAATTGCACCAAAGATATATCACAATGAATTATTTTGATCCCAGGAGCACTGAAGGGTTAAATAAATAAAAATTAACCGAATTATTTTTCTTAAATTCTAAATCGTGGTTTCAGCGAGTTTAATAGAAAAAATCGTTATAGCTAATCTTTATTTAGAAATATCTTAAAGCTGGCCTTGGCAAATAATGGGTTAACGTTCAGTATTTGCAAAATATTTGAATTCTTTGAATAAATTGTCTTTTATTAGCTTGGGGCCATATGTGACCCCAATTCCATAAGGGTTGATGGGGTCGTATTATTTTTTTCCGAAATCCCAGGCTATTAAGATAAAATAGAACATTTAAAAGTAGAAAAGTGATGATTTTTGATATAAAGTATTTAGAAAGAGTACATTTACAGAATATTTTACGAAAATCCCATTTTTCTCGAAATCGGCAAAAACAAAATCCTTGTCAAAAAAATTCTGCCATAGGGATTTACTTTAAAATTCACACAGTTAATCTGTAACATGTACTCAACAAAGTGCCAGATCCATTTTTTTAAATTTTGTTTAACAAAATTTTTTAAAACTTTAAAAAGCAGTTTTCAAAATTTTATCAAAGAAATTTCCCATTTTCGGTCTCAATGCGCAATAGGTTAAAAACGTGGTAATAATACAAAACTTCATATCTGATTTTTGACAAGTATAGAGACAAAACAAATTATGGCTTTAATCAATTTCTCAAAGTTGAAAAAATGCTATAAAATACCATGACCTAGTTTTTTTTTTTTGGCACAAAAGTGGTATGGAGCATTTGCTGGTTCTTGGCGGATATTTATTCGATTTTGAATTTTTATAGCTTTTTGAAAATATAATTTAATACTAATCCCTATTATTAAAAAAAAAAACTTGTCGAAAAAATGAAGCTATAGAACGAAGTTTTCGTAAAATCTGAAAGAAGTCATATTTTCCCCATATAAACACACTTGAAGTTTTCAATCGATATCCGGAGCGACTTTTCTTTATCCGATTGTCCCCAAACTTCACATTTATTAGTCTCATATTGAAAGGTAACAAACTGGACTCCGCCTATCCGCAAAATCGCTATTTTAATATAACGTAGGACCACTCTAGATAGTCTACATGATATTTATATGGAATTTGGTACAAAATCATTGATTGGCTATTGAAGCAATTGTACATACGCAGCCCCTTACAAATTTCAACTATGAATTTGTCTTATTCTTCTTCGTTATTGCTTTAACATTGTACATGGTATTAAATTTAGACAATCGATTTCATAACAATAATAATAATAAAATAAAAAATCAACGATCTTGATTTGGTACTGTGCTAAATTATAGTAGACTGCTAGTTGTTTTTCTTTCTCATATCTTATATTTCATGTACAGTTGGTTCAAGTAAGTCCGACTATCGTTTTGGTTATCTTCCTCTTCTTCTGGTTCCTTCTACTTTGCCTTCAACTATTAATCTCTCCATAATGCCCTCTCTTCTAGCAATATGTCCGAAGTATTTGAAATTTGACCTGCTGATTTTAACTATTCAAAGATTGAAAGATTTGTTCGAAATTAAGCCCAGAAAACCCTTTGATTTCATTTGCACATCCTCAGTGCAAAGCTTTCAGTTCTTCTTCTGTCTGCCTGCTTAATAGTTCATGTTTGTGTAGCGAATGTGGCGATTGAGAATATTAAGGCATCTACTAGATAGTGTATCGTTTATTTTTTTTTTTTTTCGACTATAAACCGCAATTTTGTTGTAGCTAATCTGTAGCAAGCGCCATTGTTACTTATTATTAAAACTTTTAGCAACATAAAATTCCGCTAAAGTCTTAATTTCGGGATGGCTGGTGTTAACTCAATACATAATCATGACTTTTGTTTTCAGTCCATTTATTTGAAGGCCATATCAATTGCAGCATACATCAAGTCTCCTCATAATATCCTCGAGCTCATCAGGACTAGAAACTATTAGGAGCAAGTTATCTTAGGCCGTTTATTTTTCTTCCCCCAATTGTGATATCTCCATCACACCTTTCCAATACTTCGCGCATTATTATCTTAGTATTCGCATTGAACAGTTCGGGAGATAAAAGTCAGCCCTTTCTAGTACCTTACTTACAAATGGGTCCGACATTATATTGTTGACTTTACTGCAGCTTCATTATTTTTGTGTGGTTCATGTATAATCCGCAGTAAATGTTGTGGTACAACCAGTTTCAGTGACACATACCAAGGAATGTTCCACTCCACTGCATTGAAAGCTTTTGTTAAGTCCGCGAAGTAAGCTGATACGTTGGAATTCTCGTACTGTTTTTATACTAAATCACCTCTACTCTTCAGCTAACTTTGGCATAATGAATGGCTGTACGCTATTGTGTATTATATGCAACATAATTTTGCTCATGTGTTACCACAATTAATATTGAGATGAATATATTGGGATCAATATCAAGTGCAGCAAATGTTCGTGCCCTGACTTGGTATTTCTTACCTCCAGATAATGACCCCGAACATGTTCCACAGTGTTATTTGTGAATATGCAGCAGTTTAAGACTACACAACATGAATGTACTCAATGGATCAGACACTAAAACATAAACATGTAAAATTTCTCACAGAATGTTGAACTGTGTAATCAAAACTATATGACTTATTACTCTAAGGCAAAAATCTCCCTAATGTAGATTAAGTAGTTTCTCTATAAATAGTGCAACTTAACGATATTAACAACATCGACATTACACCAGTAACAAACACTAAATAACCCATTTTAATCCTACATAATGATGTACTGGAAATATATGTCTGTATGAGATGTAAGTATGTATGAACGTACTTGTAGTGAAAGACAAGTATGTTTGTGGGGGTGTGTGTGCCATTGACAGTTATGCTAAAGGCAATTTCTTTTATTTTTATAAATTGTATAACAGTTACTCTGGAGCAATATCCTTAAACACCGATTATTCTATGTCAACGATTATGAGCGAGTACATGTGTTTGTTTAGTTACTCGACAGTTAGCAACCACTTAAAAACTAATCAAATGCAATCGATAATGTTTATATGAGATGATACAAGTATTTGCGCACACATGCATACGAGTATTCAAAATAAAGTTAATTGTTGGCACATCATTATAATTTTTTATGTGTAAACATCTATATGCGCAGGGGGGTAAAAATCTAATTCACAATACAATCAAAAAAACACTGTAAGATGTAAAACAAAATCGGTGTGACATATGATTGTATTGGTGAAAAAATTATGATATACGAGGGCGGAACAATAAGTCCGTGACTTTTAGAATGAAACACAGTTTATTTTGCAAAAAAAAAAAAATATTTTTAAACATAATCTCCTTTTAGCTCAATACACTTAGTCCAACGTTTCTCCAACTTTTGTATACCACGGGTTGTATGTTTTGAACAGCTGTTAAAGGGAACTTGCTCAAAATTTTACAGTAGTCTATTAACATGTGTTATTTGATGGGACTTATTGATCCGCCCTCGTATAATAACCTCTTTGTCGCTGTTTTGTGCATTATATGAAAAATGAAAAATAAAAAATGAAAAACGAAAAATGATAAGTGATACATTAGGGTGGCCCTTAATAAAAAAAGTGTTCAAACTGTCGGTCTCACCCCCTATAAATATGCGAATAGCAAAAAAACTGAGAAATACAAAGTTAAGGGCCAATCAAAAAACGTTTAGTCGTGGCGCAAAGCGATTGAAAATTTCAAGTGTGTTTATATGGGGAAAATATTACTTTTTTTCAGATTTTACGAAAATTTCGTTCTACAGTTTAATTTTTCGGACAAGCTGTTATATAAATCGGGATCAGTATTAAATTATCCTTTCAAGAGGATATAAAACTTCAAAATCGAATGAAATTTCGCCAAGAAATAGCAAATGCCCCAGACCACTTTTGTGCCAAAAAAAGATAGTTCATGAAAATTGATGACATTTTTTTTAACTTTGAGAAATTGATTAAAGCCATCATTCTTTTTTGGTCTTTATACATACTTATAAGTATTCAGATATGAAGTATTGTTTTATTACCACGTTGTTAACCTATTGCGCATTGAGACCGAAAATTGGAAATTTTTTTGATAAAATTTTTAAAACTCCTTTTTCAAGTTTGAAAAAACTTTCTTAAACAAAATTTAAAAACATGAATATATTACTTTAAGGTTTTATTAAATGCATGTTGCAGATTAACTGTGTTAATTTTTAAGTAAATCCCTCCGCCAGAATTTTTTTGACGAGGATTTTATTTTTGCGGATTTCGAGAAAAATTGGATTTTTGAGAAATATTCTGTAAATGTACTCTTTCTAAATACTTTGTATCAAAAATTCATCACTTTTCTACTTTTAAATATTATATTTTATCTTAATAGCTTAGGGAAAAATAATATGACTCCATTAACCCTTTTTGACCCCAAGCTAATAAAAGACAATTTATTCAAAAAATTCAAATATTTTGTAAGTGCTGTCCAATTTTTAGATGCGACGCATAAAATATAATAACAAAATGTGTAGAAGTTTCGTTCCAAAAATTTGGGATAAATCCGAGAACGTTAACCTATTATTTGCCAAGGCCAGCTTTGGATTTTAAGATATTTTTAAATAAAAATGACCTAAAACGAGTTTTTCTATTAAACTCGTTGTTACCACTATTTAGAATTTAAGAAAAATAATTCGGTTAATTTTTATTTATTTAACCCTGCAGTGCTCCTTAGATCAAAATTATCCATTGTGATATATCTCTGGTGCAATTATCTGCTTATTGCTCGCGAATATAAATTAAAACAACTTAGGTCATATGTGTAAAAAATAGGACGCAAATATTTTGCTGTTGCAGCAAAGCCTATTCTGTTTTTTGAAATTCACTTTGATTTAATTTTGTAATTTATTCCATTAAGAGTAGTATTAATTTAATATTACCTTTTATATATATTATTATATTTGAAATTTATTTTTGTTTAATAAACTTTTTAAAACTGGGAAATAAAATGGTAGGAGTTTCAAAACATGTAGGTGACATTGAAGATAATATAAAGCGACCGATTATAAAAAATAAAAAAATGTCAACCATTATAAGTAATGGCATCTTTACCGATTGACCTGAATTTTTTTTTTTACGTTTTTTTACAATATCCACCAAATTGGTGGGTGAGACCGGAAGAAATTCAACTATTACTTTATTACATAAAGTAATTTTATAACAAAATTGGTTAAAAGTTGTTTTAATTTATACAGTAGACGCTCGCAAATTAGAGCTTTCAGTAATTAGAACGTCCAGAAATTAGAATCAATGTTTGCAATACATTAAACGCTCTGAAATTCGAATTTAAAATTCTAATTTCTGAGCGTTTTTTTTTTTGTTATTTGAATACACAGGAAATCCACAATTTACTTTTATTCTGTTTGAATAAAGTAAAACTAAAAAGGGGAATCACCAAATTATATATGTTTTTCCCTATTTGTTTTTTTTGTCGCATTTATGTACATTTTTGGCTAGTTTATTTGTGAAATTTGATACGCGTGTACATATTATTTGGCAGTCTCTATTAAATAGTGAAAGTGTATCATTTAAAATGTTAAATACACGTAAAAAAAACACTTTATCATTGGAAACTAAAGTCAAAATATTAGAAAAGCTTGACAAAGGCGTTCAAGGGAACCGGTTAGCCCTAGATTTTAATGTGACAACATCTTCAATCAGCTACATCAAATCACATAGAACAGCAATATTAAATGCTGTTTCAAACACATATCAGGAGGCAAACAATAAATCTTTGCACAGCGCTGAATATCCAAAAATGGAAAGTCGTCTGTATGAGTGGTTTTTAAATCAACGAGAAAAAAAGTGTACATTGACTGGGCCAATATTAAAAGAGAAAGCTAAACAAATATTTAGAGAGGAATATCCCGATAAAGATGAAAATGCATTCCGGGCAAGTGATGGATGGTTTACCAAATTTAAGAAGCGACACGGTATCCGTTTTTTAAAAATTTGTGGCGAGATTCTTTCCAGTGATGTTGCTTCAGTCACTCCTTTTATTCATCGATATCGTGCAAAGATCGCTGAGATGGGTTTAATGGAGTCACAAATATATAATGTCGACGAAACCGGATTATTTTTTCGTTGCCTACCAGACAGAACCTATGTCTCTGCTTTTGAAAAAAACGCCCCTGGACATAAAATTCAAAAAGACAGAATTTCAGTCCTACTTGGTGCAAACTCTGATGGATCACACAAATTAGTTCCATTGGTAATTGGAAAAGCAAAAAAACCCAGGTGTTTTAAAAATTTCAATAATCCTCTGCATTACAACTTTTCAAAAAATGCTTGGATGACTTCTCGGATTTTTCACGAATGGTTTCACGGAATATTTATTAAAGAGGTAAACAAAAATATTGATTTCAGGTTCAGTACATAATTTTAAAATTTTTTTCAATTGACAGGTGATCCGCTTTTCTCAGGAAAATAATTTGCCTCCGAAAGCTATTTTGCTTATAGATAATTGCTCCGCTCATACACCCATTGAGAAACTTAAAAGTGACGATGGAAACATAGTTGCCTTATTCTTTCCACCAAATGTGACAGCAGCTTTACAACCAATGGATCAAAACCCTATTAAGTTAACAAAGCTCAATTATAGAAGTATGTTTCTTTCTCAGTTAGTAATTGCTGAAGGAGGTGAACTGAAGAATCATTTGAAATCCCATTCGATCCGCAATGCTATATTATTACTGAAACAAGCTTGGGATGCGGTACCACAAAGTGTTATGAAGAAATCTTGGTCAAAGTTGTCCAATTGGGACTCGAACCAATACGACAGCGACGATGACGTGCCAATAGCACAATTGTTGCAAATAGATCAGGGCTGCAACGAAGTTATTCAGATGACTCAAGCTCTTTTAAAAGAAATAGCTCCCAACGATTGCATCGGTATAGAAGACATCGGCAGATGGAATGAAGATATGTTTGATGACGGGTCTGTTTATGTTCTCAGTAGCGATGGTGAGTCTTCAGATAGCAGCGAAGACGACGTTGTTGCAGTATCATCAGTTGTCTCTAATACTATAGCCATTGAAAGCGTAAATAATTTAATAAAATGGTGCAATAACAGTGAATTGTTTTCAACTAAGCACATTAGTAATCTTTTGGCTCTCCGACATGATATTTCGGATTTAAAGAAACCAAAAAAACAAACAAATATAACTGATTATATGTCAAACAAAGATTAGTTGTTAACTTAGCCATTGTTTAATTTTAATTGTTTATTTTTTTTTAAATACAGTTTTTTAGTTTTTAATTAAAAAAAATACATGTGATGTAATTGGACTGCATTGCTATGTTTTGTTGCCATTCGTTTTTTTTATATTCATATTTTTAATTTAAAAAAATACATTTGATGTATTGGACTGAATTGTTGTGTTTTGTTTTCTTGTTTTTATCAAATAAAATTGAATTAAAAAATATTAAAAAGAGTTTTATTTAAGTTTTTGGAAGTAAATTTACTCAATTTTTTTCAAAAAAAAAACGTCCAGAAATTAGAATAATTCAGAAATTAGAATTGCCTCAAAAACAAAGCGGTTCTAATTTGCGAGCGTCTACTGTATTCGCGAGCAATAAGCAGATAATTGCACCAAAGATATATCACAATGGATAATTTTGATCTCAGGAGCACTGAAGGGTTAAATAAATAAAAATTAACCGAATTATTTTTCTTAAATTCTAAATTCTAAATTCTAAATTTAATAGAAAAACTCGTTTTGGGTCATTTCTATTTAAAAATATCTTAAAATCCAAAGCTGGCCTTTGCAAATAATAGGTTAACGTTCTCGGATTTATCCCAAATTTTTGGAACGAAACTTCTACACATTTGGTTATTATATTTTATGCGTCGCATCTAAAAATTGGACAGCACTTACAAAATATTTGAATTTTTTGAATAAATTGTCTTTTATTAGCTTGGGGTCATATGTGACCCCAATTCCAAAAGGGTTAATGGAGTCATATTATTTTTTCCGAAACCCTAGGCTATTAAGATAAAATATAATATTTAAAAGTAGAAAAGTGATGAATTTTTGATACAAAGTATTTAGAAAGAGTACATTTACAGAATATTTCTCAAAAATCAAATTTTTCTCGAAATCCGCAAAAATAAAATGCTTGTCAAAAAAATTCTGGCATAGGGATTTACTTAAAAATTAACACAGTTAATCTGCAACATGTATTTAATAAAACCTTAAAGTAATATATTCATTTTTTAAAATTTTGTTTAAGAAAGTTTTTTCAAACTTGAAAAAGGAGTTTTAAAAATTTTATCAAAAAAATTTCCAATTTTCGGTCTCAATGCGCAATAGGTTAACAACGTGGTAATAAAACAATACTTCATATCTGAATACTTATAAGTATAGAGACCAAAAAAGAATGATGGCTTTAATCAATTTCTCAAAGTTGAAAAAAATGTCATCAAATTTCATGAACTAGTTTTTTTTTTTGGCACAAAAGTGGTCTGGGACATTTGCTATTTCTTGGCGAAATTTCATTCGATTTTGAAGTTTTATAACCTGTTGAAAGGATAATTTAATACTGATACCGAATTATATAACAGCTTGTCGGAAAAATTTCGTAAAATCTGAAAAAAAAAAGTCATATTTTCCCCATATAAACACACTTGAAATTTTCAATCGCTTTGCGCCACGACTAAACGTTTTTTGATTGGCCCAAAACTTTGTATTTCTCAGTTTTTTTGTTATTCGCATATTTCTAGGGGGTGACACCCACATTTTGAACACTTTTTTTTCCCTCCATATAACGAAGGGCCATCCTAGTGTCCATGTAAAGCTTGTAATCAAACTACAGGTCTAAATATGAATATATTTTGATAAAATTTAGTATGTAAGCTTTTATCGGCCATAAGATGTACGCTATTAAATTGGTGAAAATCGGACCTAGTCCCCATACAAATGACCCCTATGAGATCGACTTAAATTTCTATAATATCCAAATTATCATATACATCTCGGTCAAATTGGGTTTGTGTGTGTTTATTACATCCATTAATCAGTAGTTTAAAAATAAACCCTATTGAACAATTCTTAGTCATAGCGCCCATAAAAAGCTGCTTCCCGAGCTTAAATCTATCAAAAAACAAAAACATCGCACAGATTTTTCTCCAATTCGGTTTGTATATGTAATATGTAACCTTATCAAATATGGTCGGGATCAATCCATTTTCCGACCTAGTTTATATTTGCTCCTTCAAAGAGTAAATAAAAAAAACTAATTTTTTGACTGAACTTGAATAAATCAATATAGATATAGGGCTTTTTAAATATGGGAAAGTCAAAGATCGTCGATTTGTGGAATAATTTCGTCAATTTTCCCCAAAAAGGTGAAAAAAAAACTAAAAAAAATACATGAAAACGCCCCCTGGCGGCCCTAAAAATAAAAATAAATATGACAAATGGAGTTCCCAACCCAAAAACCCCCAGTATACACATTCTCAATAATTTTTTTACATTTGAATGAGTATTATGAAAAATATCATGAAAATATCTTCATCGAAATTTTGGCAGGCTCGAAAATGATTTTAGAGGTACGATTACTTGATCAAATATACTTGTTATGGCCCATAGTACCAGAATCGCGATGAACCCATGGAGATTTTTTCGGCCCCCTACAATACAATACATATATAAATATCAATAATAACACTAGCCAACAAGGTTTTGGACTGGAGCAACCAAATATCTTTCCTAGGGTAATTTGGTGGGCTGAATTGGAATATGTAATTGGTTTTTCTCTACCTCATCAGGTTTTCGAGACACAAAAAAAATATTTTTATTCATTTTTTACATAAAAAATCATTAGTTTATTTAAAAATCAAAGAATTTTCAAAAGTGAATGGCGTTATTTAAACGTCGTTTGTATTTTGTTGGTTCGGTTTCACGTATTAGAGTCCAGCAATAGTCTCCCAGCATGCTTTTGTACCAAAATCCTTGATAATTTCTTGTTCGTCGCTCATGGGTTTTGTGGAAAAAAATCTAAATGCGAATGAAGAAAATGCATTTTGCGTGACATTCGTGCACCTAATTCGTGATAATTTTTCAATAATTCAGCAACAATTTGTCTGTAGTTTTCACTCTTATTGTTTCCAAGAAAACTGTCCACGAAAGATTTCCAGGTTGCATATTCCTTCTCCAATAAACATTAAGAAAAAATGTCATCTTTCAATAGCTTCCAAAAATATTCCTTCTTTCATTTTAGCATATGAAATTTTAGGAAAACCCGCTAACAAATATTAAGTGCTGCACCATCTTTGTCCAGAGCTTTGACAAAACTCTTAAAAAGGCCCTATTTTATATGCAGCGGCGGAAGAAGAACATCATTTGGATCACTTAAAGATTTATTTGAAATGTGTTGTTTTCCTGGTGAATACTCAGTTCTTTTTGGCCACTCTGTACTGACGTAATACAAACTCATACAAACTACCACTGCTAGTGAAAGATATTTCGGACTCACTGCTCGTAGCACTGGGAATGACTGGTAATGGATCACTTGGTGGACGTTGAACAGGTTTGGAAACCGATCGGACATTCGCGTAAGTAATATTTTTTCGATTTTTCATATTGAATCCAGCAATTTTTGTTAAACAGAAATAACAATCGGTTTGGTGATTACTTGACTCTCTCCAAAGTACTGGAATTGAAAAATCGAAATAGATCTTCTTGCCATTTGACCACTTGTATAAAACAGTTCTGCAACTATTGCAAAACATTGTCGGTGCCTACGGTTTGTCCACGTTTCTGACAGCAAAACAAAAATAATGTAAATATGCATATTTAAATGATTCTGATATTGCATATCCCTTTCTACCAACTACATATTCACCACACACAATGCAAAAATACACTTTACTATTATGAAGATTTAGAATGAATGTGGGCTTCTGTCAAATTAATAATCGTGAAATTGTAGTGTCAGTATTGACTGTTTTACAGTATTGCCAGCATGCGATAAAAAATTACCAAGACGTGATAGCCCAATGCAAAATTCGAATTCAGTGCACCCAGATTAGTTAAAAAACATGCTTCGTTTCCGCAGTCATTTTTTTTTATTTGCAGACCAGTGTAATTGGCTTCCCTAAATTAATCACCAGTTTAACTATATTTCAATATACTGTGCGACGTCAGGTTACCGTTTGTACTATGTTACTTCTTCAATATATGCCGTCACTTAATTAATGGTCTATCCCGTTACATGGAAACAAAACAAACAAATAACATCTCCTCGGCAAATTAACTAATTTCCTCAAGCAATGGGTATACCAGCCATGATACCCCAAATCGTCAGCAGACAATAACAAACACTATATTAAAAACTTCCCAGCCTACTCAGTAGATCCTGTCCAGTGATCAGTTGAAACATAAGCGAAAGTCCTTATGGAGACCTCGTTACTCGAATTCGCAATTTATTCTGAGGCAATAATGCCCTGAATGGCACATTTCACGAGTGACATGCGGAAGATCGCGTTAAGTACCTTAATTTATGGATGGCGCACCAAGCATCCAGCGTCTAGCAGCCAATATGGAAGGGCTAGCTGAAAAAACTTTCAGCCAAAGGGTGAAAATAAGATTACTTTTAAAAAAATCCCGCAACTACTCGCAATATAACAAGACCCTTTAAATAGGTAATGGAAGCTCATCTGCTTGTGACTCTGGCAATTTCGTTCTTACAAGGATATTCCGGCAATTTCGATTTGACTCCGCTGCAGTTGGAAACTTCTCATCTGGATACGTTCCTCGTAAGCCAATAATAATTAGGCAATTACAAATTATGTACATACATACATACATACTTTTTGTAATTGAAAAACTTTTATTGAAAATCCACAGACACGATGAGTTATTCATAAAATTAAATTCAAAAAAGAATATAATACCTTTATCATAAAGGTACTCCAGAGATGTGATACAATTAAGACGCTATGGCACTTTAAACCCTAAGTGAAGTATGGGAATACAATTCCAACAAAAAAATTATAAGATATGATGCAACAAATGAAAGTCTACCCTGTACACAGACATTTATGCTTATACAATTTAAAGATATAAGCTATATGAGGAATTTATATGGTTGCAATTTAATAAACAATGAGCTGATGCGCATTGTTGTGTGTGTATATTTAGTAAAATGTATATTATTCTGGCAAGAACAAACACTCATAAGTGTCTTGAGATTTAAGTGGCGTTTTCAGTACCGCCAACGCAATGTACTGCCATCTCAGTACAAACTGCATAACTTCCACTTCCTTTGCCTGTTTCAGAATAGCACAAACAAAAAAACAAATAAAATAAAGAAAAACTCATCATCATCTATGTCAGTATACTGTCAGTCATTTAAAAACTCTATAGCTCCTCTTCATCAAACAACTGCTGCAGTTGTTGTGGCTGTTGTTGATAGGGACTCTCATGATGAAACAAACATGGGAAATGAAAGTGAAGGTGGAAATATGTGTTTATAGGTCATCACTAGGTACTCATATAATGGAAATTGTGGTAAAATAATAACAACTGCAGCAGTTGCATAATCAAAACAAGAAAAAATTTAACTGAAAAAAAGAACTCTATTCATAAATAATCAACATCCTATCTAGTTGGTTTGGAAGAGGGACATAACTAGGATACGGAAGGGTAAAAAGTGAGGGAACTACTTAAAATATGAAAATATAGTACAAGTGCTGGAAGGTAAAATCCAGTGAAATGAACGAATGAAGAAAGAGCCTACATTATAATTATTATGATGGAATGCAATATTATGTGATGTTATGCTAAAGTGGTAAGTAATGTTGTTTTTTTGTTTATGAAAAGCCACTTGAAAATGTTGCAACAAATATTGCAACAAAAACGGAAGGATGCCAGCAACTCGTTAACGGCAGTAGATTGGTTTATGCGATTTAAAAACAAATGTAGTAAAGCGCCAGCTTAAAAGTAAACGGACCTTATTTAGCATTTTGAAAACATTTTTTTTTTTTTGTAGTGTGAGACATTTTGGCTTGTTGTTTTGAATCTTGTAGCTAAATTTTCAGTAACTTCCCGACTAGGTAGAGCTCTGAAAATTTCAAAATTTATTTGCATTATTTAATAACCTTTTACACGATTTCATCATTATTTCTCGTGGTTAACCTGAAAGCGTGCTTAAGCTGAATTTTCGTTTGACTTTGACTTTGTATTAATGTTTCTAACTCAAAATTTACTTCAGGATGAGTTTTTGTGTTGACTTAAGCGATGGCTGTCTGTCTGGCAATTGAAAACGTTACCTTTGGTAAATAATACAAAATCATTATTCTTTCATATCAATTTCAAAGTAATTCCACTTCGATACAATCCACTTGTGCCAACACGTCAAAACAATGGTTAAAGTCGATTTCCGGAATGGTCTTTGAAACGATTTGACTTTTTTTTTTTTTTTTTTTATAAGTATTTTCATTTATTCATAGATATTTTACAAATTTACAATTTGGTGCCCCAGCGCCTTAAAGGCTTTATAGGGGCAAAAAGGCAACTTTAGATATTAAATTAAAAGAGAAAAAAAAAGAAAATATAAACAAATATACAGTATTATTTTAAAGATATGTAAAGAAAAAAAAGATTCAGATACATTAGATTTCATAATTACATTAGAAGTGTTTCTGTTTGTTCCACAAGCTGTTGTCCCAAAAAAAAAGGATTGTGGTAGTTCGACTGCCTGCTGTGCGTTGGGCCACTTACTTCTTATTCCGTCCCAATATACTTCCCTGGTGTTGGCTATGATGGTTGCTCAATGAATACAATGAGTTGTTGTATATTAAATTTTAATTCTTTATTTTAAAAAAACACTTTTTTTACAAATTGTGGTGCTGCTATGCTTGCTGCTGAGGAGTCACACAAAACAAGTCAAGTAAAAAGAAAAAATGTGTTACAAAACACCGAGTTAACACATATACATACGCCGGCGGCAAAACTTCAACTTCATTGGCGGCCAAGAATATAATATCGTCGTACACGACACCAAAGCGCGTATTAGACGGTACGTAAACATACCGCCACCCTTGCGACGGTAGTGCAACAATTGATTGGACCACACCATAAAAATTAAATAATTAAAGTACTGTACAATTTTTACAATTAATATTAAGTATATAAAGGAAATGAACATTTAAATTATGAATGAAATTATACAAGTACAATGGTATGTAATAAGAGTGAATGGAATATTTCAGTTGTGATAAGGAGAATAAAATTTAAAAAGGATTAATAATATAAAATATGAAAAGGCAAAAAAAAAGGCCATGTCAATTGTTGTACTCGTATTCAGTGTAGTTGAGGTTTTCCAAAATAGGCATCACCAATCATCATTTGTTGAATAGTATATCGACGATGGACCAGAGTTATGGTAGTTCGTACTCGATGAAAAAATTATACCCTGATCGCATGTAGGTGGTGGCAAAGCGGGCAGCAATAATTGGTGATGAACAAAGTTTGTGCCATTATGAACTGCAAAATAGAAGAGTTATTAGTTCGTAAGATGTCAGAAGAGTAATAAAGAGATCGTGGCGTATGAGAGAAATGTAATTTTTCTAATTTATATGACGTGGTAAGAGGATCAATTTGTGAATTGGTCTCGTAATTGCACCATTTTGAGTTTTTATGTCAGCTACCCGTACTCTGCTATCTGCACCACGATAAATCTTAGTAATGCGACCTAAGCGCCATTCAGTGGGACAGAGCGGCTCGTTTCTAAGGACAACGAGGTCGTTCTCTTGTAGGTCGATTTGAGGGAATTTCCATTTATTACGCTTATGCAATTCTTTTAAATACTCGTCCTTCCATCGGCGACAGATCTCATGTTGCATAGCCTTTACTTTCCGCCATCTGTTCACGATACTTATTGCCGGAGTCAATTCTTCAGGTTCAGCCGGAGTAAGCAACGCAGAGCCAATCAGAAAATGGCCAGGAGTAAGAGCAGACAGATCTTCAACACTTTCAGACAGCGGGCCGAGCGGACGTGAATTAAGACAAGCTTCTATAGTGGCTAAAAGAGTAGAAAATTCTTCGAAGGTGTATTTCAGTTGACCAGCCATTTTTTTGAAATGTGTTTTAAAGCTTTTAACACCAGCTTCCCATAATCCTCCCATATGGGGTGCTGCGGCGGGGATGAAATGCCATGATAGGCGTTGATGTTGGTGTTTGGCTACGACAATATCACGCAGGTCTTTCACATGCTTTTCGAAGTTTGTATCGATTTCCCTTGCAGCTCCGACGAAATTTCTGCCATTGTCTGAATAAATACAATTTGGGCAACCACGACGAGCTATGAACCTAGCTAAAGCAGCTAAAAAGGATGGAGTTGACAAATCGCTGACGGCTTCGAGATGAATCGCCTTAGTAGAGAAACAGACGAAGAGACACACGTAACCCTTGGTGATTCTACAGTAACGGCCTGTAAAGCTTTTAATTTCGAATGGGCCTGCAAAATCAATGCCTGTATTTGCAAAGGGGCGACTCAAAGTGGTTCTCTCTTCGGGCAGCGCTGCCATTATTTGACCTTGACGTAATTTACGATGCACTACACATTCCTTACAATTGTTGATGCATGTTTTAATAAGAGTTTTTGCCTTTATTATCCAGCATTCATGCCGAATGACGTTGTGAACCAACCGCAAACCGCCATGATGAACCATTTTGTGAATGAAGTCAACATATAAACGAGCTAATCTACTTTGGTATGCCAAAATAATCGGAAACCGTTCGTGATAAGATAAATGCGGTGATGCAATCAAGCGACCATTTGCCCTGATAATTTTATTTTCATCCAAAAAAGGCGTAAGCGTCAACAATGGGCTACTAGATTCTATTTTCTTCTTGTTCGACAAGCAATAAAAATCTCTTGAAAAGTGCATCTGTTGAGATAATGAAAATAGCCGGTTTTTGACAAAACCCAATTCTCCAGCTGATAATTTTAAAGATTTAAATTGAACTTTATTTCGAAATTCTAGCTGAGTTCTATGAAAAAAGCGAAACATGTAGGCGATAACGTGAATGGCTTTGGGCAAACTAGAAAATCTATCTAATATATCTTCGTTTTCAGTAGATCTAGCAACATGAACTTTAGCAACTTTAATTTCTTCATTTGTTTCATAATCAGGTGGGTATGAAGGCCACGAAGATTTGTGCAGTTTCAACCAATCTGGACCATGCCACCAAAGATTACAGCATTTCAAATCCGAAGGAGTCAGCCCCCGGGTTGCTAGATCGGCAGGATTATGTTGTGACACTACATGTGACCAATGTTTATTTCCGACCTTTTCAAGAATAGTGGCGACTCTGTTGGCAACAAAGGATTTCCAATTACATGGTGGTTTTTTTAGCCATGCAAGAACTATCGTTGAGTCGGACCACAGAAAGAGCGAATAGGTTTTCAAATTAAATTGAGGCATAATACTATCGACCAGCTTCGCTAATAGGACCGCACCGCATAATTCTAATCGTGGAATTGATGGCTTTTTAATTGGAGCTACTTTTGTCTTTGACACTAAAAGATTTGTAAATACCTTTTCGCCAATCTGCACTCTTGCATATAAAGTCGCCGCATACGCCAGCTCCGAAGAATCGCAAAACCCATGGAATTCGATTTTATAATTTGGAGAATATTGGATCCAACGAGGGACAGTAATTGTATCTACATCATTATATTGAGAGACAAAATCTTGCCAATTTTTAAGCGCCACCGGCTTTATTTTTTCATCCCAGTCAATCTTATCGAGCCACATTTGCTGCATTAAGATTTTCGCTGTTATAATAACCGGAGCGAGCCAACCGGCAGGGTCGAACAGTCTAGCAATCACGGAAAGAACCTCTCTTTTGGTGTAAGAAGATTTTAGTGGAATTTTTTCTGTCGCAAAATAAAAGTAATCAGCTGAAGCATTCCATCGAACACCCAGAGTCTTCGCATTACTTTTGTCATTCAGACATAGAAAATTTTCATTTAATAAATGGTCATAGGGCAACCCATCTAAAATTTTTGTTGAATTTGCCGTCCATTTTCGCAATTCAAAACCAGCTGTTTTTAAAATGGCTACTAGCTGATCACGGAACTTTAAAATGTCTGGTAAGCTGTGAGATCCGACCAACGCATCGTCGACATACATGGAGTCTCGCAGAATTCTTGCGCCAAATGGAAAACGGCCCTCTTCATCATCCGCCAATTGCAATAGTGTTCTTAGAGCCAAATAAGGAGCACAATTGACGCCGAAAGTAACAGTTTTTAACTGATAATCTTGAAGCTCTTCATCAGGAGAGCTACGAAAAACAATTCGTTGGAATGGAGTATGCTTTGGGTTGATTAAAATTTGCCTATACATTTTTGAAATATCGGCATTGAACACGAACTCATAGAACCTCCATTTTAAAACTAAGAAAACCAAATCCTTTTGTAAAATGGGGCCAACGTGCAAAATGTCGTTAAGACTTGTCCCACTGGACGTAGCGCTAGAGGCATTAAAAACCACCCTCAACTTTGTTGTTGTACTGTCAGGTTTGAAAACGCCATGATGAGGCAGATAGTAACTCGGGCCAACTACAGGATTTTCAATTTTTTCCATATGTGCCAAAGTCAAATATTCGTTAAGAACCCCATCATATAAAATTTTGTTTTCAGGTTTACGTAACAACGATTTTTCGTTTCTCATAAATTGACTCGAAGCTATGTGTCTATTAGGGCCGAGCAATGACAAATCAGATTTAAAGGGCAAATCAACTACGTATCTCCCTTCAGAATTTCTCACTGTAGTGGACCGAAATATTTCTTCACATAATTTATCAGCTTCAGACATTATTGGTTTATGTGAAACTTCTTCAAGCTCCCAAAATTTAGATAATTGTTCATCAATAGATACTTTAGTGAAATGCGACAGTCTAACGGAACGACGGGGACATGTAGGGCCAGTAACAATCCATCCGAATATTGTTTCTTGAGCAACTAGTGAATCAAAAACTCCATGTTGAACACCACCTCTCAAAATTGCTGGATAAACGTCTCCCCCTAACAAAATGTCAATTGCACCACTTTTATAAAAATTTGGATCTGCATACCTCAGATTTGGTAGCTCCATATTTAAGGGATTAAAAGTGTGTGTTGGAATATCACTTGTGACTTGTGGAACCACTAAAGCATCAACTTTAATAGATAAATTTGAATTTACTATCGAAGCTACAGAAAAGGTCGCCATTTTTTCGACTCTACTAATAACTTCTCCACCTAGTCCAGCTACTTCAGCAGCCACTGGTACAGTAGGCAAATTTAATAATTTTTGAATTTTTTCGGAAATGAAACTTTCATCCGAACATGGGTCAATTAAGGCTCGTATTTTATAATTAGAACCACAATGTGCTATATTAACCCATGCAGTAGCTAGCATCACCTTTTTGGCAACAGAATGATGGTGATTTTGAACCATATTGGATGTAGTCGGCAATTGAGTGGACTGTATATTATTTTGAAACAAAGCCGACTTATAATTACCCTGGGTCACATTAGAAGATTGATTTCTTTGCCCTTTGTTTTGCGCGAAATCTTTGTGCAAAAGATTGTGATGTTTTCTGTTGCACTTCGAACAACCATTTTCATTAGGACAATCTGTGAACATGTGACCCATTTTGAGGCAATTAAAACAATAATGGAATTTTCTTAATGTAGAAACACGTGTTTTGTAGTCCATGTTTAAAAATTTTTTACATGTGGTAATCGCATGGGCTTCTTTGCATAATTTGCATTGAGCTACATTAACTTTAGTATGATGTGTTTTAAATGGTTTGGTTTTATTTTGACTATCTTGAAAACCTGCTTGGGAACCACTGGATCTAAGGTTGGAAAAACTTTCAAGTGCACGAAATCTATCAGTTAAGAAATCATCAAATTCCTTCCATTTTGGAATCTCTGTCTTATTTTTCACAGATTGCTCCCATAGGCTTAAAGTTTGTTCTGGTAGCCTGATTGAGCAATGAAAGACAAATAATGGTTCCCATGCGTCTACATCAATTTTATATAACCTCAAAGTCGACATGCAATTATTTATTTCCCTCTGTAGTCTTTTAATTTCTGTTGCAGTTTCCCGCAAACATGGAGCTAAACCGTATAATAATTTTAGTTGCCCATTAAATAAAACGCGCCTATTTTCATATTGTGCCTTTAAATTTTCCCAAGCAATGTCAAAATTATCTGCTGTCACGGTAATGTTTCTATTCACCTCTCGGGCATCGCCAGTTGTTTTTTTAAAAAGGTAACATAATTTTTCTACGGGGCCTAAACGATCATTGTTAATATAAATCGCAGTGAATAAATCTCTAAACGTGGGCCACGCAGCATAATCTCCATCAAAAACATCAATATCGCAAGCTTGAACTGGTATAGAGCTCCCATGTTTGTGAACTACTGTGTCTGAAGATGTTGCTTGCTCTTTAGATATCCTACGCGTTGCTTTTGCAATTATGTTAATACATCTGACGTGAATTTTGTGAATTTGATTGTGCTTTGTGTGGATGGCCAATATATCTTTCTTTTTTTCTATTGGTTCCCCTGAACATTGTTCGTAATAATTTTTATACTTTGCCCATAGTCTAGCTAATTCTGCTTTCTCAAATTCCAGGGCTTCTAAAGTGTAAATTGAAAAATCTTCATCTTTGAGCCGTAATTCAAATCTGGCTATCTCATCAGCCGTTTCATTAAATTTGTCTAACATTGACATAATTAGTTTTGGTGTCACCGCAAATTAATTTAAAATGTCAAAGAACCACTTTGTTCTGTATAAATTTGCCTAATAAACTTTGTAAAAAAAGTTTCACAAAATCTCCTTAAATTTTTCTCAAAGATGACGATAAAATTTACGAACTGTTCTAAGATCAGCTTTTCAATTGTAGAGGGGCTACAAAATCTCAAAAAAAATCAGAAATTCACGAAATGTTTCGCAATCAAATTTTAAAAATTTATTCGTGGGCTACAAAATCTCCAAAAAAATCAAAAAAAAATCTATGAGAAGATTTCACATAACCTCAAATGTAATTGGCGTGGTTTTAATGACAAATTAAAATTCACTTTAAATAAAGATGGCTCCGTAAATTAAATCGAAAAACAAAATGGCGTAATCTTTAATAAATGTGCTACTAAAGGGCAAATGGCGGTAATTCGGTCACGTTAAGTATTTAACCTTCAGATTTTATGAGCCACTAACATCCTTATTTCACGTTTTATTTTAAAAAAATCACAGCGTACGTACCTTGAATCCTGTAGCTTTTTGTCGAATGGTTTCGCTTACCGGGAGAAGGACCAAATGTTTGCTCCACAAGCTGTTGTCCCAAAAAAAAAGGATTGTGGTAGTTCGACTGCCTGCTGTGCGTTGGGCCACTTACTTCTTATTCCGTCCCAATATACTTCCCTGGTGTTGGCTATGATGGTTGCTCAATGAATACAATGAGTTGTTGTATATTAAATTTTAATTCTTTATTTTAAAAAAACACTTTTTTTACAAATTGTGGTGCTGCTATGCTTGCTGCTGAGGAGTCACACAAAACAAGTCAAGTAAAAAGAAAAAATGTGTTACAAAACACCGAGTTAACACATATACATACGCCGGCGGCAAAACTTCAACTTCATTGGCGGCCAAGAATATAATATTGTCGTACACGACACCAAAGCGCGTATTAGACGGTACGTAAACAGTTTCTATATTTTTAAGTAAGTGGTCTTTTATCTGATTTTTAAACGTTGAAATAACATTAATGTTTCGATAATTTACATGCAATTTATTATATTCAATAGGCCCAGAAAATGAAATTCTTTGCTTGGTCAAATCAAGGCGACATCTTGCAAAACTTAAATTTTGAGCTTGTCTGGTATTTCTTTGCGTTCGAGCGAAATTATTAGAAAATTGTACAGATCGATGTTCATTGTCGCTTAGAGTCTTAAACACGTACATCAAAACTTTTTGTTATACAAGCCTCGTATTGGCAAAATATTTTTTGCATATCTTTTAAACAAATTTAACTTTAAATATCTCATAGGTAGATTAAATACAAGTTTTAACGCTTTTATCTCCTCAATCGATTCAAACTGTTTCCGAAGTGATGTTTCGAGACTATTGGACAGCCAGCAGTTACACGGTGCTAAATAACGTGAATTCGATGATTGTGCAAGGATGTGTGTAGAATTTTTTGTGAAATGGTCTCGAAAAACCAATGGAGTGTGCGACGCTTCATTTTCTCTGTGGAAAAGCCAAAAATTTTATGTCCACAATTTGGCTATTTTTTGTAACTAGCTTCACGCGAACGACTCATAACACTCAAAAATATTCCTTACTAATAATTTGGCTCGGCGGATGGAATTCATTCATAGTGCACTATACCACGATATTCGTAGAAAATTTTGGGCGTGATCTTTTTGGTCTGCTTTACCCATTGCACGATATTCACTTGATTGGTCGGCTGTTTCGGGGTAGCTGGCATAGATCCAACTCGTCATCAATCGCTATGATGTTTATCAATTCGTCCTGGTGACATAGCATTATTCCAAAACAAATTGTATGATTTAGGAACCAATCGAGATTTGACCTATCTGAGATGTAAAAAATCTTTTAAAATTGTGTTGACCAACTCTTCTGAAATTTTAACAGTATCAACAAAATATCTAATTATCAGGCGATGATTTTCCAGCACCAAATCTTGAATTACCCTGACTTGGTGTTCGTCAGTTGAAGTTTTTTTTAACAGGTGCGCTATTTGCCTTCAACGTTTTCTCTGCCTTCTTAGAACTGTTTGAACCAATTGTACACATATTTTTCAACAAAATCTTATCACCGAATGCCTTCAGTGATATCCTTGGAAAATTGTTCATTCCGCAAACCTTTATTCAAACAAAATTAGATGTCTTAAAACCACAAATTCACTAGTGACCAATGGATATATCAGAGTTCAGAAAAAAAACACACTGAATTAAAAACTCGTAAACATATATCAACAAACATAGCTCAGACCCACAAACACATAATTTTATTTTCATATCAATTATATGTGTTGCTAAATTTTGTACGGTGCCGAACACAATTATGACTGTGTTTCATTTTAATATTTCGTTATGTACACGAACATGTTTCTATCACGTATTTTTTTGTTTCGAACACACATAAACCACAAAGATTCGAGTGTAGCTTTATTTCAAGTTCGTCTTCTTGCGCGTGTACTGCCAAAAAAAAAAGGGAACATGATCTTGAACGCGTACATCTAAAAACTAAAACATCCACTCGCGATCGGAAAAATCTGATACACCCTTATAAAAACGACAAAAATTATTTCAACCAAATTTATTAAGATAATATAAATAATACATTAGCAGTAATAAAAAAATAAAAAAAAATAATAATTAAGATAATAATAAAAATAAAAAAAATTAAAATTGTAAAGATAATAAAAAAACGAAATTAAGTCATGAACAACATATAAAATTTCTTTGTTTTCTATTTTATTACTCTCTTTTTATTTTATTTTTTTATATTTTTATTATTATCTTTTTATTTTTATTTTTTTATAACTGCTAATGGATTATTTTAGATTTTTTTAATAAATTTGGTTGAAACAAGTGTTGTCGTTATTATAGGGGCGTATCAGATTTTTCCGATCGCGAGTGGTTAATGTTTTAAAATTTAGATGTACGCGTTCAAGAACATGTTCTGTTTTTTTTTTAGCAATACACGTGCAAGAACATGAACTTAAAATAAAGCAACACTCGAACCTGTGTGGTTTATGTGTGTTCAAAACAAAAAATACGTGATAGAAATATGTTCGTGTGCATAACGAAATATTAAAACGAAACACAGTCATGATTGTGTTCGGCACCGTAAAAAATTTAGAAATACACATAACTGATATGAAAATAAAAATATATGTTGGCTGGTTTAGAACAGAACGTTGTGTGTATTTTCTGAACCTTGGGATATATTGGCAAGAAATTGTCGAACCGATAAACTGGAGAAGCTTACATATTAAATTCACCTTTTCAATCGGGGACTGTGTTATAAGTTTCAACTTAGTATCTCATTTTGAATACATGATGTAAACAAAATCTCTCTGTGTTTTTCCATGCCAGAATTTCCATCAAAGTTCATAAGCAAAATTTTCCCCATTTATAGTTCTAACAACATCAACTTGTTGTTCTTTCATGTAATGTTCAATATTTACTAATCGCAACATTTACTGAACCCAACTAAAATTGTTTAATGTTGCTGACACTTTTAAAGTAAGAGTTTTCAATTCGTCTGAACTGAATCTTTGATACTCTACACCGGTGTATTAACCTTAAAATTCGAATACCAGTTAAGCAATAATTGCCCGAATAATCGAAAAATGACACTAACAAAAAAAAAAATATATAAGAAAAACATAATCGGTCTAGACCGCCTACACCATATCCTATACCATGCGCTTAGAGACCCTATGTCTTAGGTCCAACTAAGATATAGAAAAAAAGCATAAACCAAATTTGAGTGGCATTGTTATTAATTTTTTGACTTCGGATATGAAAAAGTTCATATCGGATGCTACATTTATGTGGGGACTAGATAGAAAAATCGACCGATCCTGACTATATTTGGTAAGGTCAATTATTTTTTGCAAAAACATATACGAACCAAATTTGAGAAGAATCTGTGCAATATTTTTGTTTTTTGATAGATTTAAGTGAAGAGCGGGAATCAGCTTCATATGGGGGCTATGACTAAGAATTGTTCTATAAGGTTTATTTTTGATAAACGGATGTAATAAACATACACAAACCAAATTTGACCGAGATCTATATGATATTTTGGATATTATGGTAACATTAAGTTGATCTCATAGGAGCCATTTGTATGAAGACCAGGTCTGAACGTGAACCAATTTTTACCAATTTCAATAGCCTTCATCTTGTGGCCGACAGAAGCTTATTTACTTAATTTAGTCAAAATATATTCATATTTGCGACCTTGCGGGCGGATGGACATCGCTAAATCAGCTCAGATTTTGAGTCGATCGGTATATTAAAAGATGGGTCTAGGTAAAATATTTTTGGTACAAAGTCATATTACCCTGACCACATAGCGGTTGGTATAGGGTTAGGTTAGGTTAGGTTGAAAGTCGCTGCTAAACCAAAGGAAAAACACACTTAGACTCTGGGGTCCATTGTGATACCACGGGATGAAAAGGTGTTCCCCTCAGTCCCCACCGTAGAACCAGTTTGAGCTCCTGATTAAGCCCCTGATATGTGAAATGTCCACATTTGAGAGATCAGAGAGATCGTGAAGAAACGGCGATCCCATTGTTCGAAGTCTCGTTCTGGAGAGCGCCGGGCAATAGCAAAGGAAGTGTTCTATGCTCTCCACCTCCTCCACATCCATGCAGCTACGACAGAAGTCATTTGACGAGACCCTGAGGCATTCAGCGTGTCTCCCTATGAGGCAGCGGCCAGTGATAACAGCAACTACTGTTGAAATCTCCCCACGGGGAAGTGATAGTAGCGCGCTAGTGCGCTTATGATTTAGAACCGGCCAGATCTGTCTCGTTATCCTGCACGTTGATCCATTAGCCCATCTGTTGTCGGTTATGCCGGCGGTGTGAAGCCGAAGTTCCAGCTTGCAAGATTCCAGGGGTATACCAACACATTCCAAGTCCGCTGGAACCCGTAAGGTAGTGCCCTGTCTTGCCAACTCGTCAGCTTTACAGTTTTCCGGTATATTCCTGTGCCCTGCGACCCATATGAGTCTGATGTCGAACTGTTTGGCCATCTCATTTAAGGACGTGCGGCAGCTAAGGGTAGTTCTTGTTTTCAGGAACATTGATTCGAAGGACTTTACCGCAGCCTGACTATCAGAGTAGATATTGACAGCGGTTGTAGACAGAATATTCTGACCCAACCAGTCAGCAACTTCCTTTATTGCCAGTACCTCTGCCTGATAAACACTGCAGTGGTCTGGCAACCTGCGAGCCAGATTTAGTCCAAGCTCCTTTGAATAGACTCCGAAACCAACTTGACCACAAAATTTCGATCCGTCAGTATAGAAATTTATCGAATGCCTGCTACCTGGTATCAGAGTTTTGTAGTGTCGTTCGAATACACTCCTCGGAGTAGTGTAATCCACGTTCAATGGTAAGTTCCTGTTATTCAGGATCACTCCATGGCCACAATTATGACCACGCCATTGTATTGTGCTTCTTAGTCGAATGGCCGATGAGGCCATATTTTATATTTTAAAAAAATATATTTTTAAAATAGTTCAATAGTTCAATAGTTGAAATCAATACTTATCAACTGAACTATTAGAACAAACGCATTGAATTTTTAACATTTTTTAGAGGTGTCTCCTCATTTAAGCCATATGATGTCCGATTTATCCCCTTTTCAACATACAAACAGACTGACGGACGAACAGATAGATATCGTTATATACACTCAAGTTGTTATAAGTATCAGGAATATATACTTCGCAAAATAATTTTTCGATGCGCTACAAACGGAATGACGAACAGATGTCAGCGGTGTGGAGGGTATAAAAATAGCGCATGATTTCAACCTACGCTCTAATTGCGACACACGCGATGCAGCCAAATCTTAATTAAAATACTGTGTATATTTCATGCTTCATATTGCCTCTTATAGGAACTTTTCATTTTGTGGCATTTGTAATATTCTGCGGCCCTTGTAATATTCTGCGGCCCTTGTAATATTCAAATGCACAAAAATAATTTTAAACTGTTCTTTTTGCAGCACTCTGCAGTTCGCATTTAAGCTGACGCTATAGAAAATAGTAGGTGGGAAATATACTGCAATATGTTGCATGATTATTTTTATTTTTGTTGTTTTAACAGTTGGCATCAAAAGTAATTAAATTGAAAAAAGAGAACAACCTGTAGTAATTTTTGCACTTTTTGTATAATTATTGCCGTTTCTCTCCCCTCAAAATTATGCTACATATATCCATTTTATATATGCTAAACACATACTACATACGATCCTTTGATGTACACCTACACGTGTAGAAGTGAAATTGAAGACAACCCAACAAACAAAAGTGTCAACGTTTAGTTAAGAGTTTATTTGAATAATTAAAATTAGTCGAACTATTAGACAAATTAGAAGTTGTATGTCAATATTTTTATTGGTTCACTGAATTAGGCGATTTAACAAAGAAGGCAGAGATCGTCGAAGACCAATATTTCAAGAATATTTTTACACTTTTATTGAAATCTCGGCACTTATTGACTCGATTTTGATTTTACATAGCAACCTACTCAGGATGTTTTAACTAAAAATAACCTATTGAGGGCGTGATCGTAACGGACAGACGGACAGACGGACATCGCTATTCAACTCCGCTTGTTAAAAGAATCAAGAATATATGTATATTTAATTGGATCAAAATTGTTTCTAATTTTTACAAACTATAAACAAAAGCATTAAATTATTATTATTAAAACAAACGTGAGCCTCAATTGTTAACTGGGAATGTTACTACATTTGTGTGTCACAAATTGCGCAATTATTACAAACACATAAAAATCTTGATTATCATTATGTGTGTTGTGTTATTCTTTTTTTTTAGTTTATGACATGATTTAGATCACATGATGATTATAATAAATAATGCTATGTTTCTGTGAGTTTAAATATTTATAATATGAATAAGTTTATTCACCTTTAAATTGCTTAAATTTTTTATATTGGCAGGTGCTGTTGTTGTTACGAAAAATTTCTGAAATTAATATTTGAGCATGCTTGCTTCCATTTGCCTTCCTGTATGCTGCAAACGTAACCAATTACACTTTTAGACGGTCGATTACATTTTATAATTCTAATTAGTCGGTTTTAGTCAAGAGTTTTTTAATTCAAACAACAACTTTCGATTATGCAAATGAAACAAAGTGCACTTAAGCACGGTCTAGCAATTAATGTGTACTGAATTGTCGTTTCTCAATTGAGTGGAAAATTTTTTGAAGTGATGTATGTTTGTGATAGACTAGGATGCGAAAGGGCATTTGAAAATTAATATAGCCTTGAAGGGGACATGACAAGAATAACTAGAATAGTGCAATAATTTTTCATATACTAAAATCACATGAGATTATGTGATACTGAAAATGAATTTAACAATATTTAAATGTGTGGAAAGAAATTCTATATGAAACGATTTTTGCATAAAAATCTATGAAATTTCATAAAAATCATTCAGAAATTTAATGAAATTTTAATAGCCTAAATTTTAGTGAATTATTCTCTGAGTGTAGAGATAAGTATTGATGTGTCAATTTTTACTAAAGGAAATTTACGTTTATTCAAAATTTTTCCATTAAGTCTTCACGATAAAGGTATTGTTAAAGTGTATTGTTAAATTGCTCCCTTTTTCCATTTTAACAAACTTTTACATCTCACAAAAACAAATCAAGTTTTCGCCTAAAGCTATAAATATGTATGTTAACTCAAGTATTTCTTGCTATCACTGTCTGCTTAAGATGAAACCATAAAATCTTAATCTGTCATTTCGAGTCATATTAATGGAAAAAACAGTCACAGTTATTTTCTTCATTAAAACATATATTTTTTTTTTTTTTGTAATAAAAAAGCAGCATCACAACTTCTTTAACAAACCATGAAAAGAATGTTAAAAGGCGGCAACATCCTGAATTAAAAAAAATATTATTTCTGTCTATGTTAATCTGTAAGAATGCTATTTGGCGAAAAGCAAAAAGAGTTTTTGTAAGTGTCGAAAAAGGTAGACGGAAAGAATGAATGAATTTTTTGTGACGAAACGATAGTTTTAAATATAAGAAAGAACTTTGTCAAATTATTTTTACAGAAAAATACAACCATTTTTTGGCGAAAATATATTATGACTACACTGGGAACTTTTATTTATAATCAAAAAGCTTATTCTTTCAGAATTACCTACGGAATATTTAAAAGCTTGGGCATCTGACATCGGTCAACCTGTAGTACTCGAGTACATTTTTCATGTTTGAAAGTATGTAAAATGATAAGTATTTAATATAACAAATATATACTTTATCGTACAAGTACCAGGAATATCATTCATAAATTTCAGTTGAATCTGACTGTCATAATGGCATGGGTAAGTTACTAGTCGAAAAAGCTCGGCCACTTTCCATACAGATATATAAAAATATCCACTCAATAGATATTTGATATCACTTTAAAAAAAATTTCCACAAAAAAAGGTATAATTTTATTTAGTTTCAAGTCGGTTATATTGGTAGATTTCTCCTCTGAAATTTCGTTTGGGAACAAATAAAAAAAAAATAAAAAAAATTATGTTTTTACACTCATTTTAACTCATTAAAAATTGTAAACAATTCCAACCAAAATGTGGCATCGGTATACTACTCGACTGATATTGGCCACATTCTATACAAATGTGTGAAATATGCTATTGTTTGAAGTTTGATGGTATTTTTCAGAAAATTTTCCACACTGACTTAACAAAATATTGTATTCCTTAGAGCTGTATACATAAAGAGAATACTTCCTTTTGATTTCGAAAAATTACGCCAACAATTTAAACCTGGAGGAACTAACAATCGACGAAAAACGGAAAATATAAAAAATTTTAAATACTTTTTTATTTAAACCTGGAGGAACAAATACTCGACGAAAAACAGAAAATAAAAAAAAAATTTAATATTTTTTTATTTAAAATTGGAGGAACTAATACTCGACGAAAAACAGCAAATAAAAAAAAATTTAATATATTTTTATTTTTTTATTATTCATAGATTACTTGCTGAAAAATGTATTCCGATTAAACTTGAGTTTTGGGCAAACAAATAGTTGCTAAAGATCAACCACTTTCTATACAAATTTATGAAAGTTTGCTCTTATTTCAAGCTTGAGATAATTTTACTGAAAATTTAAGGGAGGAATTTAAAGATGTTGTTCCTGGTAGTGGTACGATATACTAAATTGTTAAATTGAAAATTTTTAGCTTTTACTTCTCGAGCTACTCATTCGGCACGAGCACGTTTGAGTAGCTCGATGCTCGAGTAATGGGGAGCTTTGATAATTACGGTTATCTTAGAAAGTTTATTTAAAAAACTATATTTTTAAGTATCTATAATATTAATAGGCTAGGCGATTTCTTGTGACTGATGTTTTGTTCTACCGTTTTATCCCGATTTTGACCAAGCGTATATTATTTGAAAGGTATTTCTTTTTAGCCATTTTGCAGATTTACAGATTTTTAAATTTTTTCCTTTACTTTGAGTAAATTGCATTTAAAGTTGCTACTAACACATACATAAAATTATACAATGCTATCTATGTGTTTAATAAATTTGTTAATGTGTTTCTAATAAAAATGAGTTTGTTTTTTGTGTTGATTTGTGAATTGGCTATAATTGATTAGCATACCTTTATGGTCTTTATTTAATGAAGATATAAAATTTCCTAGAATTTGCACTCGAATTTCAAGGGCTGGAATCTGCTAGTAGAATATTAAACAGCTTCTTTCATTGTCACAGAAAGAGTGAACGTTTTCAATGTTGCCATCTTTTAGCAAATATAACAATGACAATTCGATAAATATAGAAGGAAAACAATCTGTATGTGTCTGTTTGTAAGAAATCAGCAACAAATGCATCATAATCTAGCTCGACTTGAGTTGGTCAAAGAGTGGAATCAAGTAATAATCCAGCAAAAATAGCATCCAAAGAAGTTAATAAGGTCAACAACTTTTGACCCGGTAGTAGTGCGAATTCGAATCATTTACAATGAATTTAATTTGAGCTTATCATATTAAATTTCCTTCGAACCTGAGCCATGATCGCAAAGTAAAAAATAATTTATTTTTTTTAAGTTCAATGTAGAAAAGTTTTGTTAAGAATTATACTTTCTGGCACTTAATCAATTTTAATTTTGCATTTTTTACATACATATATTTCATTTACAATATACATATATATATATCTATATCTATATTATGTATATAAAATTCATTTTCTGTTTGTTTGTTTGTTTGTTTGTTTGTTTGACCGCTATACAAATTTTTATTTTTCAACGGATTTTCCTGAAATTTTGTACACACGATCTCTATACCCCAGGAAAGGTCGCCATATACTTTTTACCGGCCACGCCTACTTTTACGCCCACTTTTTATGTAAAATTCATTTTCTGTTTTATTCATATTTGTTCACTATACAAATTTTTATTTGTTAACAGATTTCTCTGAAATTCGGTACACAGGATCCCTGTACTCAAGCTAAGGTCACCATATACTTTTCATCGACCACGCCTACTTTTACGACCACTTTTTGTATACAATTCATTTTCTGCTTTTTGGTATATTTGTTCGCTATACAAATTATTATTTTTCAACGGATTTCTCTGAATTTTGCTACACACGATCTACATACTCCAGGAAAGTTCGCCATATGATTCTTACCGGCCACGCCTACTTCTGCGCCCACTTTTTGTATACAATTCGTTTTCTGTTTTTTGTATATTTGTTCGCTACACAAATTTTTATTTTTCAACGGAATTCTCTGAAATTTGGTACACACGATCTCTGTACTCCTGGAAAGGTCGCCTTATGCTCCGTACCGGCCACGCCTACTTTAACGCCCACTTTTTGTACACAATTCATTTTGTTTTTTGGTATATTTGTTCGCTATACAAATTTTTATATTTCAACCGATTTCTCTGAAATTTTCTACACACGATTTTTGTACTCCAGAGAGATAGCCATATGATTCTTGCCGGCCACGCCTACTTCTACGCCCACTTTTTATACAAAATTAATTTTCTGTTTTTTGGTATATTTGTTCACTATAGAAATTTTTATTTTTCGAGGGATGTCTAAAATTTAGTCACACGATCTCTATACTACAGGGAAGGTCACCATACGCTTCTTACAGGCCACGCCTGCTTTGCGCCAACTTCTATGTATATAAAACTTATTTTTTTTCCTTTTATTTGTTTCTTTATTTGATTGCTATAAAAACTTTTATTTTTCAATGGGTTTCTCCGAAATATAGTACATATTCCAGGGAAGGCCGCCATATGATTTTTACCGACCACGCTTACTTTTACGCCCAATTTTCATATAAAATTCACATTTTGCTGTGTGGTATATTTCTTCCCTATACAAATTTGTACTTTTCAACGGATTTCTCTGAAATTTGGTTTACACGGAAATAACTACACGGTGAACAAATTCCCCAAACTTAAAAAAAGGCACCCAAAAGAAATGAACAAATTCCCACCTTTTTTTTTAATCGAAAGAAAAAATGAACTTATCCCCAAATTCATTCTTAAATTTTTACATATTTTTATTTAATGAATTTTGTTAAATATTTATTTTAGTAAACATTTGCATACTGCTCTCAATATATGTCCTACAATAAATGCATTTAAAATGAGTTTTCTTTTCAATAGCACGGGGAATATAGCTTAGCTGGAATATCGGAATGATCTGAAAAATATATTTTGACAATTAAAATAAGTTGGCAACAGCTGCGCGGCAGCACAGGTGTGGTTACCAAATGCGCGGAAGCGGCGCGCGACCGCGGACTCGAAATCGGACGCGACGGATGCGAACGTGACGCACTCTCGGAACACAGCCCAGCTAAAAAATCGCAATGCTCCAAAAAATATGTTTTAGGAATTAAAATAAGTTAACGAGAACTAAGCGGCAGAACGGGTAGTAGCAGCGAGGAAGCGGCGCGAGGCGCGCGGACGCGGACGCGACGGATGCGGACGCGACGCGCTCGCGGAACACAGCTCAGCAAAAATATCGCAATGATTTGAAAAATATATTTTGCGATTAAAATAAGTTGACAACAACTGCGCGGCAGCACGGGTCTGGCTGCCAAACGCGAGGAATCGGGCGCGACTCGCTCGCGGAACACAGCTTAGTGAAATGTCATATGATAAATTTTATCTACGTATGTGAAATAATTACCTGTTGATCAAAATAGGACACACATATACTATAAGCAGTTGCTTAAAGAAACCTTGCGACACAATATTAAACGTCGCATTAGTATTTCATTTCTGAAACTTGAATTTGACGTCTCTGCTCAATGATGATCACTTATTGAATGAAGTAATTCAATTTTTAAAAGTTCTGATTCCTTTAATTTGCAAACGATTCCATTATATTTGATGTTTATAAATAAACTTAAAAAATACTTAAAGCGGTTTCGCAACTTATTTTTGAAGCACTTTTGCTGCAGCATCTTAAAAAACTTCTAAATTAAAAAATCAAAAAATTTTGAATTGAAATAAAAAAATTAATTTACTGCCCATACAAATTTTTAAGTACTCAGCGCCTGGTAAGCATAGTGAACCATTTTTCAAGTCAAAAGCCTTTTTATCCTGGGCAAGACCGGGTAAAAATAGCTAGTATATATATATATATGTTTTCTTTCCACCAATATTAATTATTGTTAACTCAATATCAATTTTATCTATTGTTAGCAAGGTTCAGAAAATACACACATCAAACACATAATGTTCTGTTCTAAAGCAGCCAACACATATTTTTGTTTCCATATCAATTATGTGTGTTTCTAAATTTTGTACGGTGCCCAACACAATCATGACTGTGTTTCGTTTTAATACTTCGTTATGTAAACGAACATGTTTCTATCACGTATTTTTTGTTTCGAACACACATAAACCACACAGATTCGAGTGTAGCTTTATTTTAAGTTCGACTTCTTGCATGTGTACTGCTAAAAATAACAGAACATGTTCTTGAACGCGCACATCTAAAAATTAAAACAATATCCACTCGCGATCGGAAAAATCTGATACACCCCTTTAATAACGACAACAATTGTTTCAACCAAATTTATTTAAAAAATCTAATAAAAATCTGTTTTATATATTTATATATGTATATATATATGGATTATATGTACATATGTACGAATTATTGTGACACTGGATCTAAAACTTTAATGCGCAAAATTTGAACCACATCGGACAATGCTTTCTGGACGCGCATTGAGTTCAAAGTTCAAATATGCATTTATATGTAAAAATTGTCAAAAAAAAAAAAACATTTTCACAAATATTTTGATATAAGATATTGCGTTTCAATTAAATTAATTATTTAATCATAATCTAGCATAAATTATCTTTCTAATAAAACAACAAAATCTATTATAGGTTGAAAAACAGCCAAGTCCCCCAGGCAATAAATGCGCCGCAGACCACTTGATTAAGAAAATCGAGCCCACATTTTTAAAAACATTGAAATAATTTACAATAACAACAATTTTGCATTCTTCTGATTCCAAAATTATCTTATGTAAAGTATTTAGCATCTCGTCTATTGTTATGCCGTTCTAAATTGTCAAAACGGTACGTATTTTTAGCACAAATCTTCAATTTTACTTTTTCAAAAATTTTCTTCAAGAAATTTTCTGAAATCAACCATTGGACTTTAAAGTCTTATTAACAAAATATATGTGTTTAAAAATGCCAAATATTGTAGGTCTCCTCATCTCAATTTGGCGAGGTCAGCGTTTAAATATCAGCGGATTTGAAGAGAAATTTGATTTGTCATACTTTTTCAACTTTTAGGTGTTTTCATAAAATATTATACTTCTTGATATAAGTTCTCAATCTTGTAAACTAAGGTTAAATTGAAACACTATAAACTGTTCCCCTTTAAGGTCAAAGGTCAAATTTAAGCAGATTTATATTTTTTTAAAACAAAATATCGAAATAATATATATTTGTGGAAGAATTTCGATAAAACTTGTTGATAATATTTTAATAATCCTATAAAATTATATTCTGGGCTTATTTTCTGAAATTAACCCATGGGGTGCTCTTGATGTCAAATTGACTCTTTATGAAAATCTATATGGGGGGTTTCATGTCAAGTGCACCAACTTTTGAAACCGATGTGTTCCGATCGGGATGAAATTTGCACCAAGATTAGACCTATTGGATAGTAGTTTAGACACAATTTTTCAATAAGATCGGTCCAGATCTCTCTGAGTTAGAGGGGATCAAAATTTGACATTTTGGCCAAACAGCTGTTTTTTCTCATCCATGTAACTTATTACCTATTGTTCTTAGAAAATTTCCTCCCAAATAGTTTAGATAGCTATTTCTTCAATATTTCGGCAAAAAATACTTTAAAAAAAAAAAAATTTTTAGACTTTTTTTTGCTAAATTAAAGCATTTTTGCCTTTATTTTCAAAAAGTGTTTTTTTTTTTTTTTTCATAAGAAAGCTTAGGATTTTTCCTTTAAGAGCTTTTTGGTCGCTTAGTTGGATGGGAGTGGGATATCAATCAAAATAAATGTTTTGTAACTCAAGACAACGGTTTTTCAATTTTTCACAAATGCACTATTTTGAATTTTTTCCGATTTGTATCTAAAACCTTACAAATAAATATTATACTGAGAAACTAGACAAACTAAACTTTCCGAAGGTATGTAACATACCTTCATAACATAACAGAAGAGAATGGTTATCTGTAACCTGAAGGAGTTATTTGCAACATTTCAATCTGAACACGAGAATGTTAGAATTGGCATCACGAAATTAACCCAAATGAGGCCAAAACTTTGCGTTTTGGCAGAAAGCATTGGAACTCACACAGTATGAGTTTGCATTTACCATGAAAATGTTAAACTGATGTTGAAGGAAATCAACATAAAGTATTTAACAGATGATTCGGCAGAAGATTTACACGATTACCGAGATTGCCTTAAATTGACTATGTGTCTTAATGCAACAACTTCTTGCCACTTAGGTGAATGTACCAATTGCCCGAAAACCACATTCATCAAAGAAAATTTAATCAACTCTTTAGATCAAGAATATATAGAGGAGGTCAAATTTGATTCTTGGATTCAGACTGACAGATGCACATTGAAAACAATCATTTTAAATGTGGATGATTTTGTGGAAGAAATGTGTACAGGATTGCTAAACTTGAGAAACCATGACTTTCAAGGATTTGAACATAAATTTGAAGTCTGGTGAATTCGTTATTTCATATGATTTCGCAGAAAACTATAAATATGTTCTTCAGTATGCCATACAAGCATTCCACTTCAATAACGACCAAGCAACTATATTCACAGTAGTTATTTGCTACATGCAAGATGAAAAACTGGAACACAAAAGTATGGCAATCATATCCGACGATTTAAAACATGATACCGTTGCAGTTTATGAATACCAGAAGAGAATACTAAAATATCTAAAATCTAAATTTACAGTAAAGACGGAGCTCGTCAACATTTTAAAAACAAAAGTAGCTTGGCAAATCTTATGGCCCATGAAAAAGATTTTGGAATGCCAGCTGAGTGGCATTTTCATCCTACTGCTCATGGTAAAGGAGCATGTGATGGTATTGCAGCACACTTTAAAAGAAATGCAGCGTAGTATAGCCTCCAGTGCTCTCATCAAGATCGCATCTTAGATGCGACTGCTTTATTCCATTGGGCAAAGAGTTATTGTAAAGAAACTAAAATAGTTTTTAGTAGCAAAGAGGATCATCAGGAAACATTGAAAACACTGAAGAGCAGATTCGATGCTGCGGTAACAATCGATGGCACCGCTCAATACCATGCTTTTATACCGCTTGTCGATGGAAGACTCAAGTTGAAAAAGTTTTCTGCCTCTTTTCAATGCGATTTCTTTCCAAAGACAACAAATAAACCAGCAGCGAAATCAACAGCTGAACCTAGTAACGCCAAGAAAGGATTGACAAAAAAACGCAGTAAATAAAGGCGACAAAAAAGCTGGATGAAAGACTGGGTATTTAAAAATTTACAAGACTTAAGTACTTCATCAGCTACAATAAATTAAGTATAAAAATAGTTATGATGTAAATGGATCTAATGCAATTAAGATTAAATTTTAATAAATTATTTATCTTTTTATTTTTAATATTATTATTATTACACATTAATTTAATTATTATTAAAAATAAATAAAAAATAATAATTTTTCAACATTTCTATAGAAAAAAAGCGATTTTTTTTCCTGAGGTTAACATATTCTGGGTATTACAGTATCGAGGGTATACAATTTTAGTTAGGTATGTTATATAACTTCGGAAAGTTTAGTTTGTCTAGTTTCTCTGTATAAGTTTTATTTGTAAGGTTTTAGACAAAAATAGGAAAAAATTCAAAATAGTGCATTTGTGAAAAATTGAAAAACCGTTGTCTTGAGTTACAAACCATTTATTTTGATAGATATCCCACTCCCATCCCACTAAGCGACCAAAAAGCTCTTAAAGGATAAATCCTAAGCTTTCTTATGAAAAAAAAAAAAAAAAAATGCCCTTTTGAAAATAAAGGCAAAAAATGCTTTAATTTAGCAAAAAAAAAAAAAGTATACAAATTTTTTTTTTTTTTTAAGTATTTTTTTTCCGAAATATTGAAGAAATAGCTATCTAAACTATTTGGGAGAAAATTTTCTAAGAACAATAGGTAATAAGTTACATGGATGAGAAAAAACACCTGTTTGGCCAAAATGTCAAATTTTGATCCCCTCTAACTCAGAGCGATCTGGACCGATCTTGTTGAAAAATTGTGTCTCAACTACTATCCAATAGGACTAACCTTGGTGCAAATTTCATCCCGATCGGAAGACATCGGTTTCAAAAGTTGATGCACTTGACATGAAATCCCCCATATATATTTTCTTCATCAGGATTTTTTTAGAATAAAACATATATAATGTATTCATAAAATTCGTTATTTTGTGAAAATATGTCGATTATTTAGTTTTTATATTTAATACAGTATAAAAAAATTTGTATATCGAGCGCATTTATGCAAAAAGTGCTATCTGCATCAATAATTACTTTAAAGAGATCGTGTAAAACCAATTTATTTATAAGATCTGAAAGTACTTGTCGATCGATTTGCTACAATATCTATTAAGAAATAGTCGTACTAATTATGTATGATAGTAAAATTAATATTATATTTGATAGTTATATCAGAGAATAGTTTGAAATCAAAAATTAATATTGCTGTCAAATGTAGATAATACTTTTTGAATATAAGCCCTCGATATACCTTTTTATGAATATAATAATTCTGAAAAAAAAAATTAAAACTCGAACACATTTTGGGACACACGAATTGTACATATATACAAATTTGTTTATACTTTATTAAATATAAAAACTAATTAATCTGCATATTTTCATAAAATAACGAATAAATTTGAGGAATTTTATGAATAAATTAAATTTGTTTTATTTAAAAATAATCCTGATGAAGAAAATATTTATAGACTGTCATAAGGAGTCAATTTAACATCAAGAGCACACCACGGGTTAATTTCAGAAAATAAATCCAGATTATTATTTTTTAGAATTATTAAAATATTATCAATAAGTCTTATCGAAATCCATCCATAAAAATATATTATTTCGATATTTTGTTTTAAAAAAATATAAATCTCCTTAAATTTACTTTTGACCTTAAAGAGGGACAGTTTGTTGTATTTCGATTTAACCTTAATTTACTAAGTTGAGAACTTAAATCAAGCAGTATAATATTTTGACAAAATATATTTGAAATATGAAAACACCAAAAAGATGTAGCCTAAAAGTTGAAAAAGTATGAAAAACACATTTTTCTTAAAATCCGCTGAAATAAAAACGCTGCCCACGCTAAATTAAGAACAGGATACCTACAATATTTGGTGTTTTTAATCACATATATTTTGTTAATAAGACCTTAAAGTCCAATCGTTTATTTCGGTAAATTTCGTGAACAAATTGTTTGAAAAAGTAAAATTGGAGATTTTGAAATAGTGCTAAAAATTACGTACCGTTTTGACATTAATTTAAAACGGCATGACAATAGACGAAATGTAAAATACTTTACATTTGATTATTCTGGGATCAGGAGAATGCAAAAATGTTGTTGTTGTAAATTTTGTCAACGTCTTTGAAAATATGAGCTCGATTTTCTTAATCAAGTGGTCTGCGGATAGATTTTGTTATTTTATTAGAAAGATACTTTACTTTAGATTATGATTTATTAATTAGTTTTATTGAAACGCAATCATTAATATCAAAATTTTTGTGAAAAATGATTTTTTTTTTTTTTTGATAATTTTTACATATAAATGCATATTTGAATTTTGAACTCAATGCGCGTCCAGAAAGCATTGTCTAATGTGGCTCAAATTTTGCGCACTAAAGTTTTGGATGCAGTGTCACAAAAATCCGACCCGCACATCTTGAAATTCCATTTGGAGTAAAGTGCTGTTTAACCATAAGCTCCTTAACGTACTATAAATTCTGCCACAGGATTGATTACCATGATCTGACCAAGTTAGAGTTCGATTAAATATAACAACTAGATATTTTACAGAGTCCACGATGTCAATTTTAGTTCGATTAAGCAAGACATTTATCATTGTCCAAATGCACCATTTTTTTCTTTTTATAATACACTGATTTATTTGGATTAAGTCGTTTGATATCATGATTTGTTTCTGAGTTTTAGAAATAATTGAATCTTTGAGACTACTTAAATAGAGCTGAACGTCTAAAGTGTACATCTGAAATTTAATGAATTTAATTTGTTGTGGAAGATCATTGGCATATATCAAATATAGCAGTGGTCCAAGTAATGTGCCCTGTGGTACACCTCTTACAACTTGCAGGGAATTCG
Source organism: Cordilura impudica (assembly GCA_963682025.1). Classification (NCBI taxonomy): domain Eukaryota; kingdom Metazoa; phylum Arthropoda; class Insecta; order Diptera; family Scathophagidae; genus Cordilura; species Cordilura impudica. The sequence goes on from OY821517.1 coordinate 83,754,326, forward strand.
AAATGGAATTACTATTAGTAATGGATTGGCATCTATTTGTGAGGTATGGCGACATAAGTCTAACTGCTAACACTGAAAAGTTAAAAAACTTCGTCGGTTCTAGGCATAAAATTGAGTGTGGTGTACTTTGTCAAATGCATTTGAGTGGTCCAATAAAGCCATTAAACTCTTTTTGCATCATCCATGTTGCTTCTTATCTCCTCAACTACATCACATAAAGCTGTTATACATCTATGTTGGGGTCTGAAACCGGTTTGATGATCTTTAGGTAAGTTGTTGCCGTTTAAATACTTAAAAATTTGTTTGTGTAAAAGATGCTCGAAAACTTTGGAAAGATATGGGAGTGTTACAATCGGGCAATATTCGTTACCCATTTTTGGTACTGGTATAATTTTAACATGTTTTCATTCCATAGGAAAGATGCTAGAATTGATTATGGAGTTTAACAAGTACATCATAAAACGGACAATCCATAGTAACATATTTTTTTTTTATAAATCTGCAGTATATTATCATGGCCCACTGCATTCGATTAAATAGCATTGGAACTTGCAACTACAATTGTTAGTGTTACACACTGAAAGTTAAATTTGGTAATCATGGATAGCTTATCTGATTCCATTACTGCAATACTGCGTCTTGTTGTTCTGGATATCAAATATAATAAATACAAAACACCAGTACAAAACACAAATACAAATACAAAAGCTTATATACAACATTTTCGAAATATATTCATATTTGCGACCTGTAGTTTTAAAACAAGGACAGACGGACAGACGGAGAAACAGGCGAACAAACAGAGGGTCCGACGAAAATCGCTAAATCGATTCAGAAAGTGATTATGAGTCGATTGAAACAAGGGTCTAGGTCAAATATTTTTGGGAATTACAAACGTCAACAAAAACTCATTCTAACCTCATGTAGTTGTATGGGGTATAAAAAAATCATCAGGGATAATACCCTGTTTTATTAATAACACTGGAACCAAAAAAACTTACTCATAAAATTAAACATAAGTGTAGAGAAGACAATCAGCAAGAACATAAATTTCTATAAAAATTTTAAGAATATAGCTTTCCATCACATAATATGGATCATGTGACCTTCGCAAACTGAATGTTGACCCATGTTATTTTACAGAATATCTCAATAAGCCTTTAAATGAAACCGATTAGAATAGTAAAATGAGATTTTAATGACTTTCTTCACTTTTAACAGCGCCATATTTCCGGAACTGGTAGAGCTAGATTTCCAAAACATTTCTTAGTTTAGTGAGATAAATCTTACATACCAATATACGGTTCCACTTGGTGGCAGTTTCAAAAATCAAAACTTGGTAACAATATTCCTCCAAACGATGTGTACGTGTTTTTTTCCCATAAATAATATAGTCAACAATGAATTGCAGAATTAGAAACAATTAAAAGTGGTTGTATTTTTTCTGTTCATAATTTGTATAAAAAACCCCGTCTGCGTCTTTACTGAGAATATGTGTAACACATATAACATAAACGGTTTACATACAATCTGAATTACGGATTAAAATAAATTCTCAAAAATGATTTATGAGTACGATATCATACAATATAAGCGCATCTGTATAATCCACTTTTGTGGTTTAATTTCACACACACAAAGAAGTGTTAATATCATAACGCACACATACAAAAACATAATTTCAAAATTTTTTTTGCAGACAAATAAATTACGACTTTTCTACGTTTTGCGAAAAATTATATTTTCTGATACGAGCAGTAAGACTGGAATTATAATGACTACAAATAAATGCCAAGGGGACTTTTTTGAAACTTTAATTATTGTTCTTACTAAAAAGGAAACAAAAAATTGCATTCATAATAAAATAGGTGAAAATCTTTAAGCAAAGCATTCAAACGATAAACGAAAATTCTGCATACAGCAACGCGTGCAATTAAGCAATTGTCATAAAAAGTAATGCTGCAGCTACAATAACTACTGCAACTACTGTTTAATGTTGGTATGTAGACACAAGTAAGGTATTACACATCCATAAAAGTTACACTATGGGCTAAACCAACAGGAAACTGATTAAAAAGAAATTTCAAGTTATTGAAGCTTGCGAAATAAAAATAAAAGAATCATAAAAGTTAAAGTCGGTTAAGGTCGTCTATATTCACTAAATATATACCACACATGAGTTTTGGGAGAGGGTCTGTGGTGCAAAAATGGTTAGAGCCCCATCACTCTGGGTGAGGTCTATAATGAATATATTAAATTAACCAAATTTTTTTTTTTTTTATTTATTAATCAACACTCAGGGGATGCCCCCTACAGATGCGGTGCATTGTGTTGATCTCAGGGAAATAGGTTATGTGTAGGAGGAAAGAGGGAGTAGTGTTTGGGGATATTTGACTTAAATTTTATTAGATTATAACTGTCAGGAAAGACCTCTGCGGGGAATTTATTCCACATACGGCTAGTTCGACTGATAAACGAATTCTATCTGTAATGCGTTGTGTGGTCAACTGGACATGAGACTACAATCGGATGTGATCTACTAGAGAAGCGGGTAGAGCAAACTGAAAATCGAGCACTTGGAATAAGTTCGCTAATCTCAGAAGAACATTTCCCGTGGTAGTATCTATAGAACAGTGATACACAACCCACATTCCGACGATGTTCCAATGAGTCAATAGAGTTGGATACCCTACTGTCAATGATGAGCATCAACGCCCTCCTTTGCACACGGTCCAGTAGCTCCAAAATAGACTTTGAAGCTCCTGCCCATATATGGGAGTTATATTCCATTTTCGGTCGGATGTAAGTGGTATAGATTTTAAGGAGATCAGAGGGAGTGAAGTAATTTTTGCACCGTTTTAGAAAACCAAGACACTTGAATGCTTCTTTCGACACTTGAAAAACATACTCGTTCCAACGAACATCACATTGAATTCTCATGCCGAGAACATCAAGAGTATTCGATTCCTCAAACACCTATTCCATACAACCCATATATACAGATGACATTAATGATTCAATGGCCCTATGGGTCAACATACAACATTGTGTCTTCAGCGCATTAAAATCAACCCTATTCGCTTTACCCCACTCGGAGATTGTTAACAGGTCTTGATAGAGTATGTCATTCATTGTCCGCTTTTTGCCCCAACCTCCAAGAGGCTTGGCCTACAATTAAAGGAAAATGAATGACAAATGCTGCTGCCATCTGCGAAAGAGTATATAAAGTTAAAAGTTTTTTGTTTCGTATTTGTTGCCTGGAGACATACAAAAATTCATATCTATAATATTAATAGGCTAGGTGATTTCTTGTGACTGATGGTTTGTTCTACCGTTTTATCCCGATTTGGCGTATATTATTTCAAATGTATTTCTTTTTTGCGGTTTTGCAGATTTACAGATTTTTTAATTTTTTCCTTTATTTTTTTTGCATTTAAAGTTGCTACTAACACATACATAAAATTATACATATGCTATGTGTATTTTATTAAATTTGTTAATGTGTTTGTTAATGAGTTTGTTTTCTTCATTCGCAATAGTAATAAACTAAAAAAGTGTTGGTTTGTGAATTGGCTAAGTTGAAAAATAAAGTTACCTAGAAATTGCAGTCGAATTTCGAGTGCTGGAATCTGCTAGTAGTACATAATTATCATACAAGGACTAGCAAGTTTTTTATTTAAAAAAAAAAATCAATTTTTCGCCTAAGTAATAAGTAAATATTGTGAAATGCGAAATCTTACTATTATAAAATTCTTTCCTAAAGAAAGACTTTAGTACCCGTTTCTGTTTAGACGAACTATGCAATACGCCTATAGCATGAGTATAATGAAAGAGTCTTAGATATAATTAATTGGATGCAGCAAATATCATAACCAAATTTGGGTGGCTTCATTAGGAATTTGTGTTCCACAGATATGAAAAAGTCAATATCCGATAATATTTTTATGTGAAGACTCGGTCGAAAAATCTCGCTATCATGACATATGATATATACCTTTTTTCATAGATTAAGGGGCCATTTGTATGGTAACTAAGTCTGAACATCCATCGATTTTCACCAATTTCAATACCGATCCTATATACCAAATTTTGTTAAAATTTTTTATATTTTCGACCTGTAGTTTGATTACAAAGTTTACATGGACATACAGGCAAACAGACAGACAGACAGACAGATGGATGGACATCGCTAAATTGACTCAGAAAGAGATTCATAGGTGATCAGAATAATAAAAGGTGAGACTAGGTCAAGTATTATTGGTATTTGCAAACATCAGCACAAACTCATTAATGAATGAAAAAAAGTTTGTTTGAGCTTTGAGGAATGCGGATCAGAATATTGTAACAAAATAATAGTGACAAAATTGTGAGCCAAATCGTACAATGATTTCGTGATGCGCATCGATGTCAAAATTTGGAAATGGAGATACATGGCAAAAAATTAATTTTTATGCGATTTCACAAAAAAGTTTATATCAATGATTGCGTTTCAATTAAAGTGATTAGCAAATTACCTTTCTAATAAAATAAATAAGCTAAAATCGTTTGGAAACAAGTTTGACAAATTCCCCAGGACCAAATGGGCCTCAGATCAGTTTAATAAAAAATTCGAGATCAGATTTTCAAACACATTTAAATATTTTATTTTATTACAACATGTATGCATTTTTTGATGTGAAGTAATTGTAAAAGATTATTTAGTGATGATGGCAGGATCGCCATGTAATGGATTGACCAGGTGAAGGTTTAAAGTTGTAATGAATCAAAGACGGATGTTATAGTTGAATTACCATTGAGGCCTGTTTGAATAAGACGAGTTGTTTGTAGTTCAGAGTATGAATTGAAACTTAGCTTTATTATTGAGCTGTAGCTCCATTTATATTGATTTGTATAATTGTAATTTACTTATTCTAGCTTATTGTAACCAATCGATAGTACATATCATTCATTGAGCATCATGAAGAATCATATTGCTGTACTGAATATTCAAATCAAATGTGTGTCACTTAAATTATTTATGTTCAACACAAATTTCCATAGAACAATTTGTATCGTTATTGATACTTTATTTGTTCATACACAATGTATGTATAATTATCAGAACTTCACTTGTCTGATACACAGTGTATGATATATTGGTTAGTGAAGAACTCTACAGTACACTACAATATTTCACCTTTTGTACAGTTAAACAATTCTAAATTATTGCAAGAAAGGATAGCAAATTTTTGTTATAGAAATTTAAAAAATCAACGATTCACTTTTATGCCTTCTTGAGAACATATGAGGGAATAAAACTTGCAGATAATGAAGTTTTTTCCTTCATCATTGGGCGAGGGTGTCATTTTTATATCAGCGGATTTCGATTAATCTGTTTAATGTGATTTTTGTCACCTATTGTACATTCATGCTAAGTTTATTTTCTCTTCTCACATTTAACTTATATTTTGAACTTTATAACATATGATTCAAGTATTTAGTCCTGCTGTCTTTAAGGTCAACAACGTCCTAAACTCAATATTGCAATCAATATTTGGTACAGCTACCCCTTTAAAACTGTTGCTGATACTGAAAATTTAAATTCTTGTTATAAAAATCATTTAATTACTATCTGAAAAATGGCATTATTTTTCTCTAGAATAGAAAACCTATAAGATCCCTGAGTACTTCGTGGAATAGTAATTAAATAAATTATTTAATGCAGCCGGGATTATAATACCCAATGTTTGATCCATATAAGAATGATTTGAGACCTTAGAAGTCATACAATAACTTAAAAAAAATCAAATGATTCTTGGCTAAAAATTTCCAGATATTAGTATTAAAAAACAACTTTTAAAATATTTTTTTCCGAACTAACTGGTAATATGTTAATTTAAAGATACATTCTATACAAACAAACAAAAAAAGAAATATTAAAAACAGGCAAGAAATTAATAACGCTCTATACAAAAATAAATGTACCCGATAAAAACTTATGTACCAAATTTCATCTAAATATATATTTGTATGATTGCGGACCTTTAATTTGCGTACCAGGCTTACTAGTTTTGACACGAACGGGCGAACGTCGTTAAATCAACTAAGAAAGTGATTCTGAAACGATCGATATAAAAGCTATAAAAGGTATGCATCTGTAAAGTATGATTGATAATTACAAACATCAATACAAATTTATTAAATACTAGATGTCACCCGGTGTGCTTCGCTACCCCCTTTCCCCCCGAATCGTAATGCAAGGGCACACGCAAAATCCCAAGGCTCTAAGTATTGCAGTAATTCAGATATATCACATTTAATATTAAGTTTGTATGGGGGTCCCACGCGAATTTGTCCAATCCCGACCATTTTTTTGTCTGACTACTCACGTTAATAATAGATGACCTCAGACAAATTTGCAAAGCTCACTAAAATTATTTTAAAAAAAATTAAAACGTGTTGCACTTCCCATATCCGCAGTAAGAGTCTGTGAAAATTTCAGGAATATCAGATGAGTAGTTACGGAGATTCTATATGCTAGTATAGATTATTAGCATAGATTTTTTTTATTTCGATACTTGGTGATATATAATGTTTTTTGTTTTTCATTCGGTACAACAATTATCAAATTTTTCGGCTTTCCTACCCTGGAGGAAGGTATATTTAGCTGCCCAAATTAGATCTGGCAACACTTAACTATTGGCTTTGAACTTAAAATACCATTTTGAAATTTTTCTTTTTAGCGATTTTTGATTTTGCCATTTTAAAGATTTTTGTTTTTTGGGCGATTTTTATTTTTCGCGATTTTTGGGTTTGGCGATTTTTGATTTTGGCGATATATTTTCCACGACAAATCACATTGAAAACTAATGTACTTGTCAAAAGACTTTCGTTTTCGTAGTACTTCATATTTTTTTACAGAAGGTGCCACGCCCACTAATCCCATCCCGCCCTATTGTTATTGGACTATTCACACTAATATCTGATGGACTCGTGCAAAATGTCGAGTCTTTCCCTTTTATAGTACACTAGTTATATTATATTAGATATCTATTTTGCATGGGCAATGCTACGCCCACTGCTTCGATCACGCCCATTTCATTGTTCGACTAATCATACAAAGAACCTATGAGCTCACGCAAAGTCATGAAGCTCTCTCTTTTACAGTACTACAGATATATGACATTAAATAGTTACCCATTTGTGTGAACCCGCCAATTTTTTGTCCGACTACTCATACTAAGATCTGATGGGGTCGTGCAAAGTGTCAAAGCTTCCCTTTTTTAGTACATCAGTTATATGATATCATATATTTTCTTTGTATGGGTGGTGACACGACCACTGCTCCGATCACGCCCACTTCTTTTCTAACTAATCGCATGAATAACTTATGGGCTCAAGCAAAGTCTCAAGACTCTCACTATTACAGTATTCCAGATGTATGGCGTTTTATATTTACTTTGTATGGCAGGTGCCACGCCTATTGGTCCGATACTGCCCATTTTTGTCCGACTACTCACATTAATAATAGGTGGTATCAGACAAATTTGAAAAGCTCTCTCTATCACAGTACTCGAGATATATAATATTGAATTATTACTTGTATGGGGGGTACCACGCCCACTTATTCGATCCCACCCATTTCCGACGTACCTACTAATATTAACAATGGGTGACCTCACACAAATTTACAAAGCTCTCCCTATAATAGTACTCAATATATATGCTATTAAAAATTTACTTTGTGTGGGAGGTGCCACGCCCACTAAAAATATTTAAAAAATTATAGCCTATAGCACTTCCCATATCCGCAGTAAGACTCTGTGGAAATTTCAGGAACATCAGATGAGGAGTTACGGAGATTACCTCCTACAAACAAACAAACAAACAAACACACATTACCTCTTTATTATATTAGTATAGATTTCATTATACGACCGAATCCCGCCTCACACTTACCCACCCCACCCGACCGGTGGGCATGCCCCTTTAACGTGGGGACCGCGTACACACTATGGTCCGAACCCTAGCGGATTCCAAGTGCAACAAGAGGATTGTGTGGTTGTAAATTAGCTACAGACTATGTCATCAGCTGATATTAGGAATAGACAAATTTTTTTTTTTAATTTCTTTATTTATAATCTATCCATTTAAGGATATTAAGTAAATTTTATAACATTAGAAGTAAATAACAGCAATTATTGAATTCGATTGAGAACAACAATAATAACAATAATCCAAAGAAAAGTATGAGTTTAATATTTAATATTTAGAATTAAATATTTACATTATAATATTTACATGCAATTATTTTTTTTTTAATTTAAAAGTGCATGAGAATTAGGTCCGATATGGTAAATCCAGGATATGGAACCTTTTAAGCCTTCTTGCTTCTTCTGTGTCATCAAGTAGAGCTATTGCTAATGGGTTGATATGGTTGCTTAACATTCCTAAATAGTTTTCACTAAATCTTCTGATTTCTTCTATAATCTTTGGAATAAAGAGATCTTCATGAATCAATTTAGTTGATGCAAACCATGGAGCGTTTAAAATTGACCTAAGAGTTTTTGACTGATATCTTTGTAATATTTCAATGTTCGAATTGCTGGCTGTTCCCCATAGTTGTATCCCGTATGTCCAGACTGGTTTCAAAATAGTTTTATAAATTAAAACTTTGTTTTCTAAGCTTAGCTGTGATTTTGAATCAAAAAGCCAGACTAATCGTTTCGTTTTAATACCTAATTGCTCATTTTTTATGTGTAAACATCTATACGCGCAGGTGGGTAAATTTCTATTTCACAATACAATCACAAAAACAGCGTAACATGTCAGCTTACATGTTACGTTGTGAGCCGTAAGACAAATCGGTGTGACTTGTGATTGTATTGGTGAAAAAATTATTGTATAAAATTGTTTCAGCTAATTCAACAACCCTTTGCTGTAAAATGACAAAAATTTCACAATATAAACGTATAACATATTCCCGTACATAATTCAACAACCCCACAAGTATAACCAGAGTCCCTGCAGTTGTTTGCTATAAGTGATACATAGATGACGCTCTCTGTTGTTTGATTTTAAAAAAGTGACATAAAAAATCTTTAATTACTAGATGTTTACACATCTCCCCTGTGATCGGGGGAGTCTTCTATCAATGTGCATTCCTAGATATTTAGCACAGTCACTTTGTGGAATTTGTATATTGTTCATATATACATACATTGCCGCAGTTGCCATGACATAACGAGAAAGTAATGTTTAATATTCCATTTGTTTAACCAAGCTTCAATAGCATTGAGTTCCCTTTGCACTAAATTGGCTGCATTGTTTGGACATTCATCAGAAGCTAGTAATGCAGTGTCGTCGGCATATGTTGCAACTAGTACGTTTTCGGTTATTGACATATCTGATATAAATATAGTGTAGAGAATTGGACCTAAAATGCTGCCCTGTGATACACCTGCCTTAATGTCAAAGAATTGTGAGTACTCGCCATCAACTTTAACATTAAATTGTCTGTCAGATAAATATGACTCTAGCAGTAAATAATGAGTTGGAAGCAGTTTTTTTTTTATTTGTAGTAAAACCCAACATCCCAAACTTTATCGAAGGCTTGTTGTACATCCAAAGATACTCCTGAACAATGTATTTCTTTTAAAGTCAACAATACGATGGCATTGCTCAGGAGTGCCATGCTTGTATCTAAAACCAACTTGGTTTTCAGGAATGATATTAAATTTTTCTAGAACTGGTAATAAGCTTTTCAATAATATTCAAATGTTTTGGAGAATACAACCAGTAAACTGATTATCTATAGGATGTAACACTATTTTCTGATTTGTTTGGTTTATTTACCATTACAATCTTTGCGCATTTCCATTGCGAGGGAAAGTAATTAAATCTCTATATCGAGTTATACAACAATGTGAGAAATAGTATGCCCCTCTTAGGCAGGTATTTAACTACTTTTCCATCTATCATAAGCAGGTGATTTTTTGCAATTAAGTTTATTTATTTCTTCTTTTACTTGAGGAAGAGAAATGTGTTTTATGGGCAAATCCATTGGACATGGACTATCTAAGTACTCGAGAATTTCTGCAACATTATTGTTACAATAGGTATAGGACTGGAATGTCGTTTGAAGATGAAGCGCAAATGCTTCAGCCTTGGATTTATTTGTTTTACACCATACATCGTTAACATCTTTTATACGTATATTTCTCTTTGTAGGTCTTTTTATATGCCTTGTTGCCTTCCACAATCTAAACTCATCGCTTCTAAAGGGTGTCCCAACAAGAACGCAATTTTTAAATCTGGCAACATTCGAAGTGTCATTGTTTGACATTTGAACAATTGTTATTGTTTGCTAGTAGAAGGTACGAGGTTAGTAAAAATGGAGCGCTACACGAATGAACAACGCATTTTCATTGTGAAATTGTTTTACCAAAATGGTGAAAGTTTTGCGGCTACAGTTCGCAAATTGCGATCAATTTGGGGTCACAATAATGCTCCAAAAGAGTCAACTGTAAAGAGATTAATGGATAAATTTGCCGAAACTGGGTCTGTTAGTGATGTAAAGACAACAACGCGCCATCGACCAGGTCGATCGACCGAAAATGTCGCAGCTGTACGTGATGATGTCGCTCAAACTCCATCCACCTCAATTCGACACCGAGCTCAGCAAATTGGTGTCTCCAAATCCACTATGCAGCGAATTTTGACGAAAGATTTGCATCTTCATGCATACAAAGTTCAACTGACTCAGGAACTGAAGCCAGCTGACCATGGACAGCGAAGGGAGTTCGTTAATTGGGTATTGGAGAGACAACATGAAAATGCTGATTTTGCCGCTAAAGTGACGAGGCCCATTTCCATCTTGATGGCTTCGTCAATAGGCAGAATTGTCGCATTTGGAGTGAGGAATATCCTTGAGTGATTCACGAGAAGCAAATGCATCCTCAACGTGTCACTGTGTGGTGTGGTTTTTGGGCTGGAGGAATCATTGGACTTTTTTTTTATGAAAATGAGGTAGGTCAAGCGCAGACAATCAATGGTGTTCGGTATCATGAAATGATAACCAGTTTTTTCTTGCCTCGAATTGAAGAAATGAATGTGGAGGGTATGTGGTTCCAACAAGATGGCGCCACATGTCATACAGCCAGAGAAACAATTCAATTGCTGCATCAGTCATTTCCCGGTCGTGTTATTTCGCGTTTTGGAGATCAGAATTGGCCGCCTAGATCGTGCGATTTAACACCATTAGATTTTTTTCTTTGGGATTTTTTGAAGTCGATGGTCTACGCGAATAAGCCGACGACGACTCAAGCCTTAAAAGAGGAAATTGGACGCTGCATTGATGAAATACCGCAGCATTTATGCAAAACGGTCATTGAAAATTTCATTAAAAGATTGCGTGCATGCCAGCAAAGCCGCGGCGGCCATCTGCACGATATATTGTTCCATACATAACCTCATTCTGTCTATTTTACGATATAATAAAGTTTCACGATTTTTTTTTAAATATCTGTGTTTTATTTAAAATTTAAAAATTGCGTTCTTGTTGGGACACCCTTTATTATTGACCGGATTTAGATTTCTAAGAAAATTTTTTAGCATCTCATTTTTCATACCATGGAATGTTATTTTAAGATCTTTAACAGCTTTAGTGATACACTTGTCATATGGATTTCTTCAATTTTGCCAAACCTTTCTTAGTCTTCTTTTGTTTCTTATCATTTCTCTAATTTCAGAAGATATTAATATTTGGTTTTTTGTACATTGTATTGTTTTATTTGGAGTTGATAGAAAACCGGCTTCGTGAATTAAATGATTGAATGTTTCGACGGCATCATATAAATCTGCTGGGGCAGTTATATCAATATTTAAGTTTACATTTCTTTCAATCCAATTTTCAAAAGATTTAATATCCGTTTTGGTAATAATAATTTTGTGTTATTGTGATTTTGACTGTAAAAATGTGTTGAAACAAGCTAAAAGGGGGGTGTGGTCCGAGCTTAAATCATCAATATTAGCTATATTTAACAATTGACTATAAATTCCAGAGTAAACCGCAAACTCTTGCAGATCTAATATCTTTCTCGGATCCGTTGGCCAGTTTGTTGGGTTGCCTGTTGACAGCACTGAATAATGATTATTTGCTATGCATTTGTAGAGGTCGCTTTCATTACGATTAACTAGTCTAGATCCCCACCAAGGATGTTTAGCATTGCAGTCACCCGCAGTGAAAAATCTTGACCCCAATCTATTGAAGAAATTATGAAATTGTTCACATTTTACTGAGTATCTGGGAGGAAAATAGATAGCAGAAAAAGATATAGTGTGTAATACAGGCAGCTTGCAAATATGATTCTCTTATTTCATCTAAAATTTAAAATTTTACTGTCGATTTTTATCAATATTGCAGCTCAAGCATGAGCTCTATCATCTGGATGGTTGGCTGTTATCAATTCATAACCTCTTATTTTAAGAAAGGTTCTGCTTGTAAAATGTGTCTCTGACACAAAAACAATATCGCTGGCTGGGTGATTTTGTAAACAATTTACACATCGAGGAGGTGCAGTCGACAGAAAGATGACCTAATCCGCATTTGACGCAGTTAACTGGTTTTCTGCAGTAAGTTTTTGTATGAACGTATTCTTGACATCGGTGGGACAATGTTGACAATATTATTATTCAAAACTTCTATTGAATATAAGTATATTTTTGTTGTTTGCGCTTGGCTTTAAATCAATGTAGAACATTGGAAAAGGTTCGCTTGAAACTCTACTATGAATATTAAACACATTTCGATTTTTGTGGCCTAAGGATTCTATGGCATTTTTATTTTTTATTTTTGCATTGTAAGGCGTAGGTTTTTGATAACGGCTCTATAGGCTCTTTCCTGTTTTAATGGTACGTATAGACTATAATTTTTTTATCGTTTAAAAATGAAAAGATTGTTCTATAGGGTTGGACATCTTACATATTTTGACAATTTTTTATCATATATTTAAATTCAAACCGAAAAAACTCATGGATGTGGTCAAACCGTAAAGGTTTTCCTAATAACATGGAAAATGACTTCAAACTAAAAAGAGGAGAAAGTGATTACAGGTTTTCTAATCTCTATATTTGATAATGGAAATGCAAAGACAACAGAGTAGTTCATTAAGTCTCAAACTTCTATGGCAATGAAGAAGCCACCATTTTATGAATGCAGAAGAATGGATCCAAGTCCTCTGTAACTTGTCCCACATCTGTGAAATTATAATACTTCTATGGGCGGTGTTGATACTGCTGACCGGCAAAGGACGCTCTATTGTGTTGATATTGATATTAAATATGTAAATGCCTATATTATGCATGGATTCATCTTTGAAAACAATACGATAAAAGATTTCAGAAGATCGGTTGGCCAAGGGTTGATAAGAAAAAAAAAAAAAAGAACATCCAGACAAAATTTTTTAATCTCTTCTTCGAAAAATAAAACTTAAAGCCAATTTTTTCACACTAAGAGATGTAAGGCTTGGAAACAGAGGAGCACTTTGGTCAACATTTGTAGAAAAAAGAGGAAGATGCGAGGTTTGCAGCATGAAAAATATACAGTCTATGCCTTATTCCAAATGCTCTCACTGCAATGTCTTTTTATGCGTAAATGAGAAAAAGAAACTGTTTGGCTGAATAACATTAAGCAAATGAATAATGTATACTCCAACACACTAACTGTATTTTTAAGTCTAGGTTATAAAAGTTATACCAAGAGTTAAAAGAAAAATTTTAAAAAATAGTTTGTTTTGTTTAATTTATGATACTTTTGTGAAATAAAAAAGAATAATGAATATTTTTTTTATTTTTTCTGGTAGCCGGTAGGAAAGGGTTAATCGCAATTAGTATTTTGATCGTTCTCCGCACCCAGCCACAAAGCAAAATTTTGTTATTAGTCTTCGAATAAACACAGTAAATTTTCCATATTTTCGGTCCATAGTACATTGTCGTGTAGGAATGTATAAACAAGTATGGAATTTCTTCATTAAAACATCAACATGAAAACAATGTTTTTGTTTTTAACATTTATGACGTTGTTGTTGATGATGTAGATGACGAAGGATGTTGAAATGTTGAAAGGAAAAGTATGAAAAAAGCACCACTTAAGGGTTCTTAACTCAATTATGAATTGAATAAAAACATTTAGGGAACATCAAGCAATGGTGGGGTGATAAAAAAAAACAGAAAAATTTAAATGAAAGGGGGGGGTAACCACTGTTTATGATGTTTACAATGCATTCTTTCTCTTCTCTGTTTCCTTTCATTTTTAGTCGCTGACAATTTTAAATTTTAATTTAATTTCTGTTTAAGTCGCAAATAAAAAATTCGTTAAAAACTTACCAAATGTTACACCGTTAGTTTGTTTCTCTTTATCCTTGTCTTTATCTTTATCCATTTTTTCGCCTCCCAATGGCTCCAGTTCTATGCCATCCATCGTGGCTACTTTGTAGTCTCGCTTTGACATGTTGCCACAACAAAAACCGCAACATAACATTTGACCAATTTTGAAACCAATTTTTTCAGTTTTCTTTAAGCAAGTGTATTTGACTTAGTTTTCTTTTTCTGCTTCTAGCTTATGAAGATTAGTGTGGAGTTTTGTTGTGTGAAAATTTATGTTACGGTTTACTATGGAATACTACCACTTTGGAGGATTATGGTGTATTACAGTGTTAGGCTTTTTGTTCAAAATGTTTTATGTTATATTAAACTATAGTTTTGTTTGTAAATTCTACAATATATGCAGTACTAATAACTAGAGGTGTAAATGATATTATTGTAAAGTGGGCTTAAAGGTGCAAAATTGGTCCGAAATCTGAAAAGAGAAGAAATTGTATCAGTAACAAGATAAAACATTAAAAAAATATTAAAATTATGAAAACTTGTAATTAAGCTAGCTATCTTAAAAATAAATTTTTATATAAATGTAATTTTTTTCTAAGCCTAGTTCCGCGAAGCCGAGTGGCTTGTCTGCAGGTTTTAAATTTTTGGGTCCAGGGATAAGCCGGATTTGGCTAGTTTTTGCAGCGACAGACAAAAACCTCTGGTGGGAATCGAACCCACGACCCCCGCATGATAGGCGAGCACGCTACCTACTCACCTACTGGGGCTTCATTACGACTTAAGTCAGTATGTTTTCATTAATAACTTTTTATTAAACAGTGTTAGAGAAATGGGGTTTTCACGTAAATATAAAGCGTTTTTAGTAGAATATGATAACATGCATAACTCAAATCGTTCTTAAGTCGATTTAGGCGGTTATCGCTTGTGACCACAGATATATAAAAATGGAATTTTTATGCCTGTTTGTTTATTTGTTTGTACGTTTGTTTGTCCTTTATAGGAGACTACACCACCGGACCGATCGTCTTGAAATTTTTGCAGTAGGTAACTGCCTATCCGGAAGGAAAAATAAACTATTTATACCATATACCACTATGTGGTTTGGGTATAATGACTTTGTGCTGCTGTTTGTAACAACCAAAAATATTTGACCTACACCCAATGTCCGTTCGTCCGTCCGTCTGTGTGTCCATGTAAACCTTGTAATCAAACTGCAGGTCGCAAATATGAATAGATTTTGATGAAATTTGGTATATAAGCCTTTATCGGCCATGGGATGAACGCTGTTGTTGTTGGTGAGAATCGGTCCATGTTCAGACCTAGCCCCCATACAAATGACCCCTATAAAATCGACATAAATTGCCATAAGAATCAAATTGTCGTATAGATCTTAGTATGTGTTTATTACACCCATTAATGAATAGTCCAAAAACGATCCTTATGGGACAACTCTTAGTCATAGGCCCCACATAGAGCTGTTTCCCGATCTTCACTTAAATCTTTCAAAAAACAAAAATATTGCACTGATTCTTCTCAAATTTTTTTTTATTACCACGTTTTTATTTTTTTTTTTTTATGTATATAATTTCGCAAAATACAAGAGACTTCACCAACCATGGTCAGGATCGGTCCATTTTTGGATCTAGTCCTCATATAGACATAGCATCCGATATGAACTTTTTCATATCTGCAGCTAAAAAAAAATTAATAAAAATGCCACTCAAATTTGGTTTATGCTTATTTCCTATATCGAATTAGTTGGACCGAAGAGATAGGGTCTCTAAACGCATGGTATAGGGTATCGTATTGTCGGTCTAGACCGACTATAATTTTCTTACATGTTTATTTTGGATTTTTGAAGTGGGCATACAATACAGTCATAGACATTCGTTTGGCCGCACTTGATTTATTATAATTAAGTTACTTAATTTATCTGATGATTATTTACATTATATATCTTAGTAAGCAAAACAAAAACAATTACTAAAGTAACAGTTATCTGAAAGAAAATATTTCTTATTTTGTTATATAATTGTTTTTTTTTTTTATAGAGACATGCGTTTGAACGCAGTAATGACAAAAATCAGTTATTTTGTGCAATTTTAATCAGAGTTTAAAATTAATACTGTAGTAGTCGTGATTTGCTATAAATTTCATAAATTAATAGCAACGTGCAAGATATATTCAAACTGCCGGCACATTATGCTATGAAATTATTTCTTATGTGTATTTTGTTTTGATTGTGCGCTGTCACAGCAATAGCTGCACTTTATTTGTATAATTTTATAGTGCTGTCGTAGTTCATTTATTTGGTGCTGTGGAATTCATTTTTGATATTATGTGTTGTTATGAAAATATTAAATATTTCTTGCTGCTGTGGTGAGCATATTTAATGAAATTATATTCAAAATCGAGTTGTTTTAGTATGGTGTATTAGATTAAGATCCATATTTTAACAAGATTGTGGTTTTATATGGTAAAATTTTTTTATCGGTAACATATAAACACCATTCAGATAATTTACGTTTAATTAAGTGCATTAAAAACAATACTTGATAATTCTGTGTATATTTATTATGTTTTTATTTAAATTAATAAGATTTAAATAAAAAATAAGACAACATAAAAAAGCATAAACGAATTTTAAAAAAAAAAAAAATAAGGACAACAAAAAAATCTACGACCTGAAATATTTTCGCGAGAGACACTTGTTTAATACCAACATATTATTCCTCTTTTATCTAAAATAAAATAAACGCGACCACTACATTAAAAAATAAATGGGATTCCCCGAACTTTACTTTAATGCTTTTGTGTTGCCACAGCCACAGCACAATATACAATATTAAATATTACCATAGATTAACAAAATATATAAAATGAATACAATATTGCAACATAAATATATGAATCAAAATTCAAACAAAATGCTAATACTGCTGCGCCAGCAGGCAACTGTAGAAGATAAAATAATTTCGTAGCATGCTATCACCACAGTTGAATATATCTTGCTAGCAATGTGAGAAAAATTAATGTGTTGAATATATCTTGCTAGCAGATATTCAACAAACATTTTTGATATGCTAAATTTTAAACTCTGATTTTAATCATAAACACGTGTTTTAACATTTTAATAATAAAATATAAACTTTGAATACAAAAACAAACAAAATTTGTCAAAAGTATATGTTTGTACAAAAAAAAAATGGGTTCTGGAAAGAGAGTAAATGAAATCGAAAAAGATGTTATTACTAATTTGAAAAAAAGTGGGTATTCAAATAGAAAAATTGCTGTATATTGAAGCATTCCGATAGAATGGTAAGAAACTACTTAGAAAAGGGTAAAAAGTATGGAATATAAGCTCCAACGAAGGGATCTTCCAAATTAACGGTTCGCCAAGAAGGACAAATTCGCCATAAAGCAGCACGAAATCGCTTATCTTGCCGAGAAATAAAGGAAAAACTTGACCTTCCAGTTACAACACTAACTGTCGCCCGTGTTTTAAATGCAAATTCATCAATAAAGTGGAAAAAAAATTAAGTTAAAACCACGATTAACTAAGTCGCATTGAGAGAGAGAGAGACGTCTAGACGAATGTTTATGACTGTATCTGGAGTACTATGACAGCAAGAGTTCTGAAACTATGCACATGGGCGGGATCGGGCCAATGGGCGTGGCACCCACCATGGTACGCTCTATACACAGTAAATATATAAAGTAATATATCTGGATTACTGTAATAGTGAAAGCCTTGGAAGTTTGTCTAAGTTCATGAGTTATTAATGTTAGTAGTCTGATAAAAAATGGGCGGTACTGGATCAGTGGGCGTGGTATCTCCATATTACATATATCTAGAGTACCGTAAGGGTTAAAGCCTTTGTCGGACAAAAAATTACCGGGATCAGATCAATGGGCGTGGCAGCCCCATACAAACTGAATATTAAATGTCATATATCTGGAGTACTGTAAAAGTGAAAGCCTTGGACCTATGTCTGAGTTCACGCGTTATTAATGTGAGAAGTCGAATTATTTTTTGATTACTTTTGATTCTTTTGGATTATTTTATGCTAATTACAAGTAATTCTTATTATTTGTAGGTTATTTGTAATCGTAATCAATTAATAATCAAGAATTGCGCAATAGACGATTGTAATTGATTACTAATCGTAATCGAAATTTAACGGTGGCATGTCATAACGTCCAATGTCATAATGTCCATGGACGTTATGACGCAGCAATATGTGGCATAATGTCCATGGGCTCTGTGACACATTTTGCTGCGTCATAATGTCCACAAAGGTAGTGTCATGAAGTCTATAGACGTTACGACACTTTTAATGGACACTTTAAATGTGTCCACAATAATTAAGAAGCAAATGTTTTAAAATATAAGCGAATTTTTGACTACCGTTAGATACTTAAAGTTTCAATGATGCAACGGCTTAATATTTAGGTATGTAAGTGGTCTTCATAAAGTGCACAACTATAAATAAAAAAAGGTTTCAAATGTAATTATGAATTTGTGAGTAGATTCTGAGAAAAATGAGATACTGGACTTTCCCAAAAACCGAAAAGAATGCCTCAACATGTTCGCGAAATATTTTGATGACGAAGGCACCGATTTTTCTTACCTATCCCTTCGAATTTTGATTTCATCTCTCTTTTTTTCTTTGTATTTCACTTACGAATTACCAAAAAATAATAATAATAAATTAAACATTTTGCGTAAAAAAATTTGTAATTACTTGCAAATACTCTTCGTATAGAATAAAACAATCTCCATTGTCATTTTATAGGTCACACCTCGCGGACTTTATGTACACTTGCAGCCTATTAGAACCGCAAGTGCTTTAGAAGGCTTTAATTCAAATCTTTCTCGAAACATTGAAAAGCATGGGCAATTTTATAAGTTTCTCGACGCTATCCGAAACAAAGATTTCCAGCAGTCCGTTTTTTTAAATAACATAGTTGCGGGAGCTTTATCTGTTTTGCCAAAAAAACGTAAAAAGCTATATACATTTATATATTTATTTTCTTTTTTTCATTTTCCAAAGTCTGGACGTCATGACACATTTAAAAGTGACACAATATCCAAAAATAAAGTGGCATAATGTTCATGGACATTACGACATTTTTAAAGTTGACATAAGGTCCATGGACGTTATGTCCCATATTGGTGTGTCATAGCGTCCATGGACATTATGACATTGGACGTTATGACATGCCACCAATTTAATAGCTCTAGGTTTTACCAATATTTTGCACAAGAAATTTAGATATATTTAATATACCAAGAAATGCTTTCGAACACACTTGTAACATACCCTTAAAGCAAGTTTTTAAAAAATATTTAAGAGTTATAGAGCTTGTTCTTTGTTCATTGCTCAATTGCCTCTCATAATCTTTGCGAACTCTACGTTTTACTGAGATATATGTTGCAAAATAAAATGATCTTGTTGTATCTTATTACTCGCTTGATGGAAGATTATTACGTCCTGAGGGATTAGCTGTGAGCATAAAAATCCTTTTTTTGAATGATTGCAAGTAGGCATTGATGGAAACCCCTTTGATTTATGCCTAAAAAATATAACAGGCACCGATTTAGATATATGTTTAAATATAACAGCTTGCAAAATTATTAAAAATCATGAATCTTACGTACCTATCTGATTTAGCAACTTCCCTTTTCCAACTGTTTTTAATTAACTTTTCGTTTTTTTTGCTCTAATAGGTGTTTCACTATTGTCATCCATTTCTTAACACAAAATGAAGAAAAATTATTTTACTTAAACGTTTAAAAATTGAAGAACAAATAAGTTTTTATTTCAACAAATGTATGTAGGGTTTGATATTGATATAGCAAATAATTTTTAAAAGTATATACGAGGGCGGATCAATAAGTCCGTGACTTTTCGAACTTCCCTCGTAGTTATATGAAATGCAACACTGTACCACCTGTTAATAGACTACTGTATAATTTTGAGCAAGTTCCGACATTTACTTTGCATTTAACAGCTGTTCAAAACATACAAACTCGTGGTTTTTTAAAAAAATGGAAAAAAGTGAATTCCGAGTGCTCATTAAACATTATATTTTGCGAAAAAAAAACCGTCAATCAAACCAAGGAAAAGCTTGATAAATACTATGGGGACTCTGCACCATCGACTTCAATGATAAAAAAGTGGTTTACTGACTTTCGCACAAATACAAATGACGCTGAACGTTCTGGACGGCCAATTGAGGTCAGTACACCCGAAAATGTCGAAAAACTCTACGATATGGTGTGGTTTCGATTTTAAATGATCAGTTGGGTTTAAGAAAGCTGCCTGCAAGATGGGTGCCGCGTTTGCTCCTATTGACCATAAACGTAATCGTCTCTCAATGGCAAAATTCGATAAATTGGGCTACGAATTGATACCTCATCCGCCATATTCTCCGGATTTAGCCCACAGTGGCTATTTTCTATTTCCAAACCTAAAGAAATGGCTCGGTGGAAAGAGATTTAGCTCCAACGATGAAATTATTGATCAAAAATGCCTATTTTATGGACCTCGAAAAATCCTATTTTTTGGAAGGGTTACAAAAATTGGAGAAACATTGGACTAAGTGTATTGAGCTAAAAGGAGATTAGTTGAAAAACATTTTTTTTTGCAAAAAAAAAGTCACGGACTTATTGATCTGGCCTCGTATATTGAAAATTTAAGAAATGGCTAATGAAATATTGACCTCGAATATTTTGATTTAAAACAGTGAACCAGCGATAGGCGGATAGGCGGTCGGTCTAGGTCAAATATTTTTGGTAGTTGCTATCATCAGGAAAAAGAAAACCATGTTAAATGATTTTAATAAAAAAATAATAATAAAAATAAAAAATTTTATTTTTTTATAACTGTTAATGAATTATTTTAAATTTTTTTTTCTAAATTTGGTTGAAACAATTGTTATCGTTATTACAGGGGTGTATCAGATTTGTCCGATCGCGAGTGGATAATGTTTTAATTTTTAGATGTACGCGTTCAAGAACATGTTCTGTTTTTTAGCAGTACACGAGAGCAGTTGCAAGAACACGAATTGATTGTGTTCTTAAGAGTAGGTGATAGAAGTTAACCACACAACTTATCACTCTGTAACACTAAAAGTTTAAAAAACATTATTTTATTTTATATTTTTCAAATCTGGTATTACTGATTTACTTCATCAAATGAAAAGCATCAAAAGATCCATTTGTCAACCGTATAAGAGAGCCCATAATAATCGGGGTTTCTTGGAAAGATATGCTAAAGAAGAAGTGGATATCAAAGAAGTAGAAATAACAAAGAACTTATCTCGGTAGATGAAGATACCGACTTGCAGCTGAGCATAGACAGAAATGAGCATGACGTCAAAATGGAGGAAGTTGCAAATAATGCTACTTAAAAATTAATATTACTGTTAAAGTAATAAACAAATTAGATATTATAGGTTTATAAAGAAAATCGTACGAACTCCCAATATATCTGATTATCCAGAGAGCACACGGCTTTTTACTCATAATACAAGTATAATATATTAAAAATTCTTTTATATTTTTTTTTTGTATACCTTGTATACCTTGTATATCTTGTATACCTTGTCACGGCCAAATTACCTAACGTCGAGTTTGAGATTTGATTTCGATTAAAAGGACCATACAGATTATAAAATTGTGCTATGTTTACAGCTATTTTAATATTTAGCAATTTTTCTTTCAGGTAAATAACATTGATTTTATAGAATACAAAAAGTAAAAAAAAATAATGTTATTGATGTTAACAGAATCAATATTACATTTATTTATAGAATTAGGCTATATTTGTTAACCCATTATTCTCTGATTATACTCTCATTCGTACCGCTCCTTCTAAGTTCATTTTCTAGTTAATAGAGCTCATATAAATTAGAAAAATACTATAAAAAAAATAAAATATTTTATAGGTTTGGTATGGAATAAGTTAAGTTAAAATTTTTTATTTTTACATACTTTAACAGAACAAAACAACAAGCAACATAAAACTTTAGACAACAAAACTTTATAGACTTTGAAGGGAAAATAAATCGTAAAGGTAGTTTGCTTTTTTAATCTGAAGTGGCCATTATGACAAAAAAAAATTGAATCTAAAGTGTATACGCTTAATGTATGGTTGGTTCGTTGGTTGGTATTGATCCCTATTAGGGAAAAAGCAAAAATACCAATTGCACTATAGTTTTTTTTTCTTCTTTGAATTCAACTTTCCATTTAGAGGTAAGTTTGAAAAAAAGGTTTTGCTTACGCTATTTAATGTACAAGTGGACTTTTGTTTTATGGAAAAGAACAAAAGGAAATAAAAACTAACTCGTTGCAGTTTTTTTTTTTTTCATTTTTGCTTTCCTAACTTAAGTGGTCTAAAAAGGATATCAAAGAATGACTTTGTAGATATTTATATAAAATAACACAAAACAAAACAATTGAGAAATGCATTAAGTCAACTTTAATGTTTAAAACATACTAAGAAAATTCAAAACATTATAACTACAATATCTATTAGTCATACCCATGGTTAGGTTAGGTTAGGTTGATAAGAGGAGCTATATATACACATAGCTCATATCCGTTGTGTCTGGATATACACCTAAGCCAGTAGGTCGGCTTGTTGTGCGCTCTACATCTCTACGTTCATCCGGTTATCTATCCCTCTACTAACTTAGAAATTCGGGTTATCAGCAAATTTCCTGAGTTTTTCCAGCTTATCCCCCTAAGACTCGTCAGGCCTGGTAAGACGTCGTTGGATAGATATCTGACCCTTGTTCACGCAAATGCAGGACAGTAACAGAGGTAATGTTCTAGAGTTTCGTCATCCTCTCCGCAAGCTCTACAAGTGGCCGATTCCGGCCGTCCTATACGGTATAGGTGAGCCCTCAGCTCAGAGTGTCCAGTAGAGTGGTCCTTAAAAATGAAAATTCGATTTTGGGGATAGGCGGCGTCCAGTTTGTTACCTTTCAATATAAAATTAATAAATGTGAAGTTTGGGGTCAATGGGATAAAGAAAAGTCGCGCCGGAAATCGATTGAAAATTTTAAGTGTGTTTTATATGAGAAAATATTACGTTTTTGAGATTTTACAAAAAATTCGTTCTATAGTTTAATTTTTCCGGCAAGTTTTTATACGAATGGGGATCAGTATTAAATTATATTTTCAGAAAGCTATAAATATTCAAAATCGAATAAAAATTCGCCAAGAAATAGCAAATGCCCCAGACCACTTTTATGCTAAAAAAAAACTAGGTCATGAAATTTAATAGCATTTTTTTCTACTTGGAGAAATTGCTTAAAGCCATAATTTTTTTTGTCTCTATAGTTATAGGTAATCAGATATGAAGTATTGTTTTATTACCACGTTGTTAACTTATTGCGCATTGAGACCAAAAATGGGAAATTTTTTTGATAAAATTTTTAAAACTCCTTTTCCAAGTTTTAAAATATGTTCTTAAACAAAATTTAAAAAATGGATATGGCACCTTAAGGGTTTGTTAAATATATGTTACAAAATAACTGTGTTAATTTTTAAGTAAATCCCTATACCAGAATTTTTTGACAAGGATTTTATTTTTGCGGATTTCGAGAAAAATTAGATTTTTGTAAAATATTCTGTAAATGTACTCTTTCGAAATACTTTGTATCAAAAATTCAGCACCTTTCTACTTTTAAATGTTATGTTTAATCTTAATAGCCTAGGGTTTCGGAAAAAAATAATATGGCCCCATTAACCCTTTTGGAATTGGGGTCACATATGACCCCAAGCTAATAAAAGACAATTCATTCAAGAAATTCAAATATTTTGTAAGTGCTGCTGAATTTGTAGATGCGACGCTTAAAGTATAATAACCAAATGTGTAAAACTTCCTTTCCTAAAATTTGGGATAAATCCGAGAACGTTAACCCATCATTTGCCAAGGCCAGCTTTGGATTTTAAGATATTTTTAAATAAAAATTACCGAAAACGAGTTTTTCCATTGCATTATAACATTTTCATACGACATTACTCACTTAGAGGCTCCAATTTCAATACAAACCTGCTTGAATTAACGACAAATAACATTATCCAAATTTTACCTAGAAAAATTTTTATTTTTGTGAATGAGCGTAATTTCAATAACAGACGGACATCGCTATATCGACTCGAGTTGTTATAAGGATCAAGAATATATACTTTCTTTGGGTTCACAAATAATTTTTTTCGATGCTTTACAAATGGAATGATAAACAAATATAAAGCCTGTACACATAGCCTCATACACCCATTCCTTATTCACTTTGAATAAAGTGTTAATATACAAATTCATTTGCTGACATTTCACCAAAATAAAATGAGGTAATTTGTATTTTTGGCATCGTAACAAGTCATTACTATGAAGTTTACATATAAATTTATTTACTGCTGTTAAACATAACGAAAAATTCCAAATTGCTAGGGCTTGTGAAGTATTATTCAGTTTCTATTAAAACGGAAGTTTTAAAAATGTCAATAATTGGATGATAGAGCAAAACAAGAAATACTTGAATAAAGGTTCAGCCATATTTTGCCTTGATAAAAATAATTTATGCAAAAAAAGAAACAAAATTATTTACAACACCATTTTCTATGAGTTTTATAAGAATTGTTTATGAATGACGAAAGTCTCCATTGAAAAATAAGAGTACAAAGCAATTTAACAGTGAAAACTAAAACTAAAGTGCACTACCCAAGTTATAAAAGAAATTCCCAAAGCAATGAATTATATAGTGAAGCAAGGATAGCCCTACTTTGTCAAGGAAATTTAAATTCGAGAAAAAGAAGCTTATTTATATAAGATATTAAAAAAGGACTGTAAAACTTAATACCTTAAAACTTACAAAAACTTTTGAACAAATTGCAACTTGACCATATAGCAGTAATAATTACATGCAAAACATGCCATACTGATGAGATTTAAATATGAATTTGGTGCCAGAAAAAAACCAAAGTGGCCACCTTATAAAACGGAAGATGGCTCCGCCCGCTGTCTAGTATATATTTAGCAGCCATCAATAGTGCACCGTAATATGATACAATACTTTCATTTCCTTTCATTTCTCAGTCCAACCGATATCAAAGCCGTGATAGATTCTACTCTGGGGCTTTCTGCTCTTTTACAATAGAAAATAAGTAAGGCGGACTATATACTGCCATGCGTTTTGAGAGAAAGTCTTGGATCCAACTTTGCTGAGGCAATAACTGGATATAGATAATAAGCTTAAACCAGATTTTAGTGGTATTGTTATTAAAAAGTTCATATCTGATGTTATTTTTATATGTGGACTAGGTCAAAAAATGGACCGATCAGACATACTATATTTAGTAAAGTCACTTACTTTTCTGAAAAACACAAAAAAACCAAATTTGAGAAAAATCTTGGCAATATTTTTGTTTTTGATAAATTTAAGTGATGATCGGGAATCAGCTTTATATAGGGACTATGACTAAAAGTGGTCCTACTGGGTTTATTTGTTGGACTACCGATTAGTAGGAGGACACACATACATACAACAATTTAAGGCGGTCTGATATGGGTTTTTGATACGGGGACTAGGTCTGAACATAGACCAATTTTCAACAGGGATTGTCTTATGGACGACAAAAGCTTATATACAAAATTTTTATAAAATATATTTATATTTGATTACAAGGTACACAGACAGACGGACATATAGACTGGCGGACGGACGGACATTCAGAAATTGATTATGAGTCGATTGGTATAATAAAAGGTGAGTCCAGATTCATAATAATTTATGCTGCATATATTTGGGGATACCAGAGATATTATGATGTGGAGAAATTACTAAACTTTTTTTGTAAAAAAAAACATGTTATATCTACCAGAAACAACACCCAATTACATGATTTACTTGGGAACTGGCCTGGAATCATTCCTGACTTCGACACTTAATTGCACTTTTCTTATATAAGCAAAGTTCTGAATATGAATCAA
Source organism: Cordilura impudica (assembly GCA_963682025.1). Taxonomy (NCBI): domain Eukaryota; kingdom Metazoa; phylum Arthropoda; class Insecta; order Diptera; family Scathophagidae; genus Cordilura; species Cordilura impudica. Next base: position 83,780,695 of record OY821517.1, read on the forward strand.
AATAGACTCCAAAAAATTCTTGCAAAAAAAGTCATTAAATTAAATGTTCATTGGGCAAAACAATGGTCCACGCTCTACGTTTTTGTTCAGTTCACTACTTGTGCACACATTGGAAATCATTTTTTAATCGCATAACACCGGTTTATTAATTAGGGCCAGCGTTAGATTGCTTAATATCAATGCAAGATGTTTCAGAAATAACACAAATGGTATCTGCTTAATCTGCAATTTAAATGCAACTGAAAACACAGTTCATTTCATCGGTATTTGTCCAATTTATAAAGAATTTAGATTGAAATATTTTGGCAAAAATTAATTAAACCTTAATGAAGTTTTATATATACTAAATAACATATTATTATTATTATTATTATTATTATTATTATTATTATTATTATTATTATTATTATTATTATTATTATTATTATTATTATTATTATTATTATTATTATTATTATTATTATTATTATTATTATTATTATTATTATTATTATTATTATTATTATTATTATTATTATTATTATTATTATTATTATTATTATTATTATTATTATTATTATTATTATTATTATTATTATTATTATTATTATTATTATTATTATTATTATTATTATTATTATTATTATTATTATTATTATTATTATTATTATTATTATTATTATTATTATTATTATTATTATTATTATTATTATTATTATTATTATTATTATTATTATTATTATTATTATTATTATTATTATTATTATTATTATTATTATTATTATTATTATTATTATTATTATTATTATTATTATTATTATTATTATTATTATTATTATTATTATTATTATTATTATTATTATTATTATTATTATTATTATTATTATTATTATTATTATTATTATTATTATTATTATTATTATTATTATTATTATTATTATTATTATTATTATTATTATTATTATTATTATTATTATTATTATTATTATTATTATTATTATTATTATTATTATTATTATTATTATTATTATTATTATTATTATTATTATTATTATTATTATTATTATTATTATTATTATTATTATTATTATTATTATTATTATTATTATTATTATTATTATTATTATTATTATTATTATTATTATTATTATTATTATTATTATTATTATTATTATTATTATTATTATTATTATTATTATTATTATTATTATTATTATTATTATTATTATTATTATTATTATTATTATTTATTATTATTATTATTATTATTATTATTATTATTATTATTATTATTATTATTATTATTATTATTATTATTATTATTATTATTATTATTATTATTATTATTATTATTATTATTATTATTATTATTATTATTATTATTATTATTATTATTATTATTATTATTATTATTATTATTATTATTATTATTATTATTATTATTATTATTATTATTATTATTATTATTATTATTATTATTATTATTATTATTATTATTATTATTATTATTATTATTATTATTATTATTATTATTATTATTATTATTATTATTATTATTATTATTATTATTATTATTATTATTATTATTATTATTATTATTATTATTATTATTATTATTATTATTATTATTATTATTATTATTATTATTATTATTATTATTATTATTATTATTATTATTATTATTATTATTATTATTATTATTATTATTATTATTATTATTATTATTATTATTATTATTATTATTATTATTATTATTATTATTATTATTATTATTATTATTATTATTATTATTATTATTATTATTATTATTATTATTATTATTATTATTATTATTATTATTATTATTATTATTATTATTATTATTATTATTATTATTATTATTATTATTATTATTATTATTATTATTATTATTATTATTATTATTATTATTATTATTATTATTATTATTATTATTATTATTATTATTATTATTATTATTATTATTATTATTATTATTATTATTATTATTATTATTATTATTATTATTATTATTATTATTATTATTATTATTATTATTATTATTATTATTATTATTATTATTATTATTATTATTATTATTATTATTATTATTATTATTATTATTATTATTATTATTATTATTATTATTATTATTATTATTATTATTATTATTATTATTATTATTATTATTATTATTATTATTATTATTATTATTATTATTATTATTATTATTATTATTATTATTATTATTATTATTATTATTATTATTATTATTATTATTATTATTATTATTATTATTATTATTATTATTATTATTATTATTATTATTATTATTATTATTATTATTATTATTATTATTATTATTATTATTATTATTATTATTATTATTATTATTATTATTATTATTATTATTATTATTATTATTATTATTATTATTATTATTATTATTATTATTATTATTATTATTATTATTATTATTATTATTATTATTATTATTATTATTATTATTATTATTATTATTATTATTATTATTATTATTATTATTATTATTATTATTATTATTATTATTATTATTATTATTATTATTATTATTATTATTATTATTATTATTATTATTATTATTATTATTATTATTATTATTATTATTATTATTATTATTATTATTATTATTATTATTATTATTATTATTATTATTATTATTATTATTATTATTATTATTATTATTATTATTATTATTATTATTATTATTATTATTATTATTATTATTATTATTATTATTATTATTATTATTATTATTATTATTATTATTATTATTATTATTATTATTATTATTATTATTATTATTATTATTATTATTATTATTATTATTATTATTATTATTATTATTATTATTATTATTATTATTATTATTATTATTATTATTATTATTATTATTATTATTATTATTATTATTATTATTATTATTATTATTATTATTATTATTATTATTATTATTATTATTATTATTATTATTATTATTATTATTATTATTATTATTATTATTATTATTATTATTATTATTATTTTATTATTATTATTATTATTATTATTATTATTATTATTATTATTATTATTATTATTATTATTATTATTATTATTATTATTATTATTATTATTATTATTATTATTATTATTATTATTATTATTATTATTATTATTATTATTATTATTATTATTATTATTATTATTATTATTATTATTATTATTATTATTATTATTATTATTATTATTATTATTATTATTATTATTATTATTATTATTATTATATTATTATTATTATTATTATTATTATTATTATTATTATTATTATTATTATTATTATTATTATTATTATTATTATTATTATTATTATTATTATTATTATTATTATTATTATTATTATTATTATTATTATTATTATTATTATTATTATTATTATTATTATTATTATTATTATTATTATTATTATTATTATTATTATTATTATTATTATTATTATTATTATTATTATTATTATTATTTATTATTATTATTATTATTATTATTATTATTATTATTATTATTATATTATTATTATTATTATTATTATTATTATTATTATTATTATTATTATTATTATTATTATTATTATTATTATTATTATTATTATTATTATTATTATTATTATTATTATTATTATTATTATTATTATTATTATTATTATTATTATTATTATTATTATTATTATTATTATTATTATTATTATTATTATTATTATTATTATTATTATTATTATTATTATTATATTATTATTATTTTATTATTATTATTATTATTATTATTATTATTATTATTATTATTATTATTATTATTATTATTATTATTATTATTATTATTATTATTATTATTATTATTATTATTATTATTATTATTATTATTATTATATTATTATTATTATTATTATTATTATTATTATTATTATTATTATTATTATTATTATTATTATTATTATTATTATTATTATTATTATTATTATTATTATTATTATTATTATTATTATTATTATTATTATTAATTATTATTATTATTATTATTATTATTATTATTATTATTATTATTATTATTATTATTATTATTATTATTATTATTATTATTATTATTATTATTATTATTATTATTATTATTATTATTATTATTATTATTATTATTATTATTATTATTATTATTATTATTATTATTATTATTATTATTATTATTATTATTATTATTATTATTATTATTATTATTATTATTATTATTATTATTATTATTATTATTATTATTATTATTATTATTATTATTATTATTATTATTATTATTATTATTATTATTATTATTATTATTATTATTATTATTATTATTATTATTATTATTATTATTATTATTATTATTATTATTATTATTATTATTATTATTATTATTATTATTATTATTATTATTATTATTATTATTATTATTATTATTATTATTATTATTATTATTATTATTATTATTATTATTATTATTATTATTATTATTATTATTATTATTATTATTATTATTATTATTATTATTATTATTATTATTATTATTATTATTATTATTATTATTATTATATTATTATTATTATTATTATTATTATTATTATTATTATTATTATTATTATTATTATTATTATTATTATTATTATTATTATTATTATTATTATTATTATTATTATTATTATTATTATTATTATTATTATTATTATTATTATTATTATTATTATTATTATTATTATTATTATTATTATTATTATTATTATTATTATTATTATTATTATTATTATTATTATTATTATTATTATTATTATTATTATTATTATTATTATTATTATTATTATTATTATATTATTATTATTATTATTATTATTATTATTATTATTATTATTATTATTATTATTATTATTATTATTATTATTATTATTATTATTATTATTATTATTATTATTATTATTATTATTATTATTATTATTATTATTATTATTATTATTATTATTATTATTATTATTATTATTATTATTATTATTATTATTATTATTATTATTATTATTATTATTATTATTATTATTATTATTATTATTATTATTATTATTATTATTATTATTATTATTATTATTATTATTATTATTATTATTATTATTATTATTATTATTATTATTATTATTATTATTATTATTATTATTATTATTATTATTATTATTATTATTATTATTATTATTATTATATTATTATTATTATTATTATTATTATTATTATTATTATTATTATTATTATTATTATTATTATTATTATTATTATTATTATTATTATTATTATTATTATTATTATTATTATTATTATTATTATTATTATTATTATTATTATTATTATTATTATTATTATTATTTTATTATTATTATTATTATTATTATTATTATTATTATTATTATTATTATTATTATTATTATTATTATTATTATTATTATTATTATTATTATTATTATTATTATTATTATTATTATTATTATTATTATTATTATTATTATTATTATTATTATTATTATTATTATTATTATTATTATTATTATTATTATTATTATTATTATTATTATTATTATTATTATTATTATTATTATTATTATTATTATTATTATTATTATTATTATTATTATTATTATTATTATTATTATTATTATTATTATTATTATTATTATTATTATTATTATTATTATTATTATTATTATTATTATTATTATTATTATTATTATTTATTATTATTATTATTATTATTATTATTATTATTATTATTATTATTATTATTATTATTATTATTATTATTATTATTATTATTATTATTATTTATTATTATTATTATTATTATTATTATTATTATTATTATTATTATTATTATTATTATTATTATTATTATTATTATTATTATTATTATTATTATTATTATTATTATTATTATTATTATTATTATTATTATTATTATTATTATTATTATTATTATTATTATTATTATTATTATTATTATTATTATTATTATTATTATTATTATTATTATTATTATTATTATTATTATTATTATTATTATTATTATTATTATTATTATTATTATTATTATTATTATTATTATTATTATTATTATTATTATTATTATTATTATTATTATTATTATTATTATTATTATTCATTGCAAGCGGACGTGTTTCATAGTGTGCTCCTAAAAATCATATAAAACAGTAGAAATAGAACGCCAAAAAATTTTAAAAATTAATAAAAACTAAATCTACAAGAAAAAACATCTATAAAATACTTTTAATAAGTGAAATTAATAATATACTTAAAGTGTTAATTACAAAAACAACCAAATAATTTCGGTTTTGATTTGATATTCCCTCCTTATTTTTCGTTTTCTTTTAATTACTCTAAATAAGAATACAAACAGTTAACCAATATGAGCATGAATTATCTATCAACCACAAGTGCACTTTGTAACCAATGTAATAAATCTCTTCCTATAACAGGAGATTATGTGAAATGTAATAATTGCTCTTCGCGGTATCACTTCTCTCCTTGTGCAACCATTTCTCAATCAACGTACTCCGCGATGACGGCACAAAAAAAATCTTCATGGAAATGCCATAAATGCAGAGGAGAAAAGAGTAAATCAACTAATATTAGGTCGCCTAGCAGCTCATATCATGTATTCACCTATGAAGAGAATCAACAAAAAGAAGATCAACAAGGAAATAAACGACAGAGAGAAAATGATGATAATCAGGGCGGTAGCAACTTGGAGTCGAAGCTAGTCAAAGATCCCCTCCTCCCCAATTCTACCAATCAAGCTGATATTCTTGAAATCAAGTCTGATATAATTTCTTTAAAAACCCATGTATCAAATGATATGAATGAAATAAAAAATAGCATAAAAGATAGCATACATCAACTAGCTAACAGCTTAACTTCTTCACAAAACTCATTGCGAGAAGAAATGGCAAATGCTTTTACAAAACTAACAGAAACAATGGTTAATCTATCTACGCAAGTAAATGAACTTAAAGAGCAAAATAAAGAAAAAGACGCTCGAATTCAAAATATGGAAAAAAGAGTCAATACACTTGAACAACAAATGTTAAGTAAAAGCATAGAAGTAAAAAGCCTCCAAAACGATGAAATAGACGTTATTGATGTTATTAAAAAAATCGGCGCCTCTGTCAATGTTAATATGCAGGACTCTGACATCAGTAATGCCTACAGAATGAAGAAGCGAGACAAAATAATAATTGAGTTTTGTTCGATGAATAAAAAAATTGAACTAATGTCTAAAATACGTGGTCATAGGGTATGCAGAGATATATTCAACAATCAAACAACAACAACAACAAATGCAGACAACCATAACAACAACAATGTCAACCCAAGCAACAAGAATAATAACAATTATGTTTACATAAATGATCTACTATCACCCCACAACCGAAGGCTACTGTGGCAAGCAAAAATCAAAGCAAAAGAATCTGGATGGCAATTTGTGTGGGTACGAAATGGTCACTTGTTTGCAAAAAAAAACGAAAATTCTACGGCTGTACTTATTTTAAATGCATGTGATATTGAACTAATCGCTTAAAAAACAAAATATAAACAAATTGTATTTATTATTTTGATTTTTTTTATTTATTACCTCACAAACTCTTTTCACTTTTTTTAGTACAAACATGAACAATATAATCACACAACAAGTGGACAATTTAACTCAAATTGATCAAAAATATTTCAGTTATCCCCTTTCCATAATTTTTTTAAATATTCGTTCTTTGCGCAAAAACTTTGATGCTTTCTTAGCAACAATCAATCGGATAATAAACAGCATTACAATAATAGTTCTTGTGGAAACAAACATAAAAGAAAACGAAAATTCGCTTTACAATATAAATGGTTTTAACTCAACGTTCATCAATAGACCCAAGAGAGGGGGAGGAGGTATAGTAGTATACATTAAGGAAACAATACCATATACAAACATGTTATTAACCTCATCTTCATTTGAATCATTACACATAAATATAAATATTAAAACAAATGAAAATATTTCTCTTCTTGCAATTTACCGACCTCCAGCTCTAGATGTTAATCATTATATTAAAGAATTAGATGATATACTTTGTACACTAAAAAAACAACAAAAAACCATAGTAATTGGAGACATAAATATTGATCTCTTAAGCGAAAATTCTCTTAAAACTAAATATCTTGATATGATTTCATCCAACGGAATGCTCAGCTTAATTAATGAATGCACAAGAGAAGATATAAAGAGAGATACTCATACTTGCATAGACCATATATTGATAAGGAGCAAAAATATAAACACACACGCCTATGCTTCTATAGTTAAAGCGAAGATCTCAGATCATTACGCTCTTTTTTGCAGTCTCTCTGAGAACGAGAATGAAGTTACAGATAATCAACAGATAAATGGTTTTATTACTCGCCAAGTTTGCAATTATAAAGTAAAAAACCAGATCTGTACAACCAACTGGAGCGAAGTTGAAAACCACACAAACCCAAATGAAATTTTTAATATAATAAATGAAAAATTCAGCAAAATCTACGAAAACTCTAAATAAACGTTAAAAAAAAGAAAAATAGAAAAACGAATCCATGGATAAATGAAGATTTAAAAAATGTTGTGAAATTAGGGATAAACTGTACAAAAAATGGCTAAACAACAGAAATAATACAGCATATGAAAATGAATATAAAAAATATAGAAATACTTTGAACAAAAAAACTAAATTACACAAAAAACTTATACTATAAACTGAAATTCGTCGAAAATAGAAATAATGTACGCGTAACGTGGCAATTAATAAACCAAATAATTGGTAAAAAATCCAATAATATCGATAATGTAATATTAACAAATTTCCGAAATATGAACTTATCCGAGATATGCAATAATTTTGCTATAAACTTTAAAGAAAATATTGAAAAAATTATACATAACTGTGGTATTAATACAATTAATCGCACACCATTAACACTACAAAACTCCTTTTATTTTACACTCACAAACGAGGAAGAAATTTTTAACATTTTAAATACACTAAAGATCAATAAAAGTGCCGGAGTTGATGGAATTAGGCATATTGATTTAAAGAACAATGCAAGTATAATGACTCCAATCATAACAAAACTAATCAACAGCATTATAAATACCAATATAATACCAGATATGTTAAAAATATCATTTGTACGTCCTATATATAAAGGAGGCATAAAATCAGACTGTAATAATTACCGACCAATAGCTATTCTACCCGCCATTGAAAAAATTATGGAAGAAATTGTGTGTAGACGTTTAACAAACTTTATAAACAAATATAATGTAATCAATAAAACTCAATTTGGATTCCAACGAGGAAAAAGTATAAACAAGCTTTTAGGAAACTTTGCGAACTTTATAAATGAACAGTTAAGCAAAAATCATCATTGCTTAACATTGTTCATAGACTTCAGCAAAGCTTTTGACACGCTTTCACATGAAAAGCTTCTAACGATGTTGGAAAAGATTGGAATTCGTGGAACTGCTTTAGAGTGGTTTAAAAGCTACCTTACCTTCAGGAAATATTACGTGAAAATATCAGATAATTTAAGTAACGAAATCGGCACAAATTATGGGGTACCACAGGGCTCAAAATTAGGTCCCATACTTTATATTATTTATTCGAATGAATTACTAAATGCTCTAACCATGAGTCAAACATTTGCATACGCAGACGATACTGCAATTGTTGTAGCACATAAAACTATTGAGGCTGCGTCAAGAATTATGCAACATCAGCTAGATACTGCAGTTAGATGGTGTCACGATCATGGTCTAATAATAAACTCAACCAAGACGAAACTTATGCATATCAAACCTCCAGACGTGCGCTATACTGATATAGACATCAAATTTCACTCCATAGAATGTCTTCATGAACATAAAATGATAAACGCAATTTATGAGAATGATAAGTGCTCCACTAAAATTGAACTTGTGAATACGTACAAATACCTTGGTGTATACGTAGACCAAAACTTCAAATGGAATATACACATAGAAGAAGTCCGTAAAAAATTGAGGAAAGCAGCATTTATGTTACACCACTTAAGCTACTGCTCAAGCAAATTTGTCATGCGACAAGTGTATTTCTCGTTAGCCGAATCTCATATTCGCCATGGGATAACCGCCTGGGGAAGCTCAACATATTGCAGGCTACTTCAGCAAACACAAAATCAGTTGCTTAAAATTTTAAACACAAGTGGCAACAATAATAATCAATATCCAATATCAACAAGAAACATCGAAACAACAAATAATACAAATGAAATGATAAACAACACAACAACAAATCATGATAACAACCATCAACCAACCACCAATAATATAGCGAAAAAACTACACCTCCTAAATATCAATAACATCTACTATACAACGGTTGCTATCGAATTCTACAACGATACAAGGTTCCTCCACAGAATAGATCACGCACATCAAACACGAAGAAATGTCGAAGGAAGATACCAAGTCCAGAGATACACCAACAACTACGGAAAAAACACATTATCGGTCATTCTGCCAACAATCTTTAACCAAATGCCGAACGATGTCATATATTCTACCAATAACAATAAAAACAAATTATTCAAAAACTTTTTTCTAAATATGCAATGAATGCTCTTTAAAAATTTAAAAATGTAAATTTAATAAAACATTTTAATTATTACCTGCAGACAAGCCACTATGGCTTCGCAAGGTTACTAATTTCATGAATTGTTAAAATTTGTTAAATTTTGAAATAAAATTTGAAAAAAAAAAAAAAAATTATTATTATTATTATTATTATTATTATTATTATTATTATTATTATTATTTTTATTATTATTATTATTATTATTATTATTATTATTATTATTATTATTATTATTATTATTATTATTATTATTATTATTATTATTATTATTATTATTATTATTATTATTATTATTATTATTATTATTATTATTATTATTATTATTATTATTATTATTATTATTATTATTATTATTATTATTATTATTATTATTATTATTATTATTATTATTATTATTATTATTATTATTATTATTATTATTATTATTATTATTATTATTATTATTATTATTATTATTATTATTATTATTATTATTATTATTATTATTATTATTATTATTATTATTATTATTATTATTATTATTATTATTATTATTATTATTATTATTATTATTATTATTATTATTATTATTATTATTATTATTATTATTATTATTATTATTATTATTATTATTATTATTATTATTATTATTATTATTATTATTATTATTATTATTATTATTATTATTATTATTATTATTATTATTATTATTATTATTATTATTATTATTATTATTATTATTATTATTATTATTATTATTATTATTATTATTATTATTATTATTATTATTATTATTATTATTATTATTATTATTATTATTATTATTATTATTATTATTATTATTATTATTATTATTATTATTATTATTATTATTATTATTATTATTATTATTATTATTATTATTATTATTATTATTATTATTATTATTATTATTATTATTATTATTATTATTATTATTATTATTATTATTATTATTATTATTATTATTATTATTATTATTATTATTATTATTATTATTATTATTATTATTATTATTATTATTATTATTATTATTATTATTATTATTATTATTATTATTATTATTATTATTATTATTATTATTATTATTATTATTATTATTATTATTATTATTATTATTATTATTATTATTATTATTATTATTATTATTATTATTATTATTATTATTATTATTATTATTATTATTATTATTATTATTATTATTATTATTATTATTATTATTATTATTATTATTATTATTATTATTATTATTATTATTATTATTATTATTATTATTATTATTATTATTATTATTATTATTATTATTATTATTATTATTATTATTATTATTATTATTATTATTATTATTATTATTATTATTATTATTATTATTATTATTATTATTATTATTATTATTATTATTATTATTATTATTATTATTATTATTATTATTATTATTATTATTCTGATATTTATTATAATTAAAAAAATTACAATAAATCTTAAAAACTAGAGCACAAGCAGCTTAGGCTATAGGCTTCTATTGTTGGATCAAGAAGATGTTATCTACAATTAGCAAGTGGATTCAAAATAATGGTTAAATATCATTTTGAATATTAAGATACTGTAAGAATTGATATATTATTTTCACATTGTCTTCTGATGGATGTTTTAGAAGATTGATTCCATTGGAAGAGGAAAGGACAATCTGCTAGAAGATGAATAACTGTTAGAGTTGAAATGTTTCAGAAGGTGCACACTGGGTGAGAACGTTTGGTTATCAAAAATTGGTGTGTCGATCTTGTGTGTGTGAGACGAAGCCTTGTGAAACATCTGTTTTTATGACAATTGGTGGATGTTGGTAGGCAGATGGGTGTTTTGTCGGGCTTAATGTTTTGATAGGGATGCCTGTATCGGTTCCATTTTTGGTGCATGGATCTATTTAGATTTAAAATTGGGTATCGGCATATGAAGTTCTTAGACTGCGGAATAAAAAATTGTTGGGTGAAGGTACGTCGCTTTTGCAGCTTTATCTGCAGCTTCGTTCCCTGTTATGCCGATGTGGCTTGCTAGCCATAGTAATTTCACTTTGTTTATCATTTATATTAGAAGTTGCTGAATAGAAATGATATTTTAATTTTTATTTCTTAGATTCTCAGCTGCATCGAATACCAATCGGTAATGCTATTTGAGTTCCTGCATAAGATTAAAGCTTCCATTATTGCTATCGCTTCTGCTTCAAATATGGTTGCCTCTTGTGGTAGAAGTCCTGATATTTTTTCGGTGCATTTTCATCGGTAACGGCAAATCCTACATGCGTTGATGTTTTTGAACCGTCTGTGAAGAGGAAATTCCATTCTTCATTTTTATATTTGGCAAAAATTTCATTGAGGAGTGATTTAAATATTATTGGTGATGTGTTGTTTCTATTAAAGGGTTGTAGGTTTTTTATAAAGTTTTTAGATTCAAGCAGCCATGGAGGGTGTTTTGGCAAAGTAGGAACATGTTTTTGAATGTTAAATTTTTTTGTGATTTTAAAAATATGGGATAAGGTGGATGGATAAGTCAGTTCTCTCTTCTTCTTTTTGAGCAGAATAAAATGTTTGTGAAGTAGTGGTGCTTCGTTGCAAAAGATTTTATGTAGTAAAAGCAAGTTCATTGGCATTGATCCGAAGTGGATCAAAGCCCCCTTCAGCCTGTAGATTCTTTATTGGCGTAGTTTGAAAAGCCGTTAGGCTTACTCTAATGGCGGCATTAAGAATAATCTCCACAACTTTGATATTTGTTTTACAGGTTTTGCTGTAAATCACAAGGCCATAGTCAATTTTTGATAGTAATACCGATCTCATTAATCTTCGCAGGCTGTTGGTGTGCATATGACTGCTTGGAGACGATAAATATTCAATGATGTTCAATCTATTTGTTAAATCTTTTTTTAAATAATTACAATGGTACTTAAAGCTATATTTACTTTCGATATTTATAATATTTTACAATGGTTTACATTTTTGATGGTAAAATTATTATGAACTATATTAATGCTATTGCAATAATTTTTCTTGCATAGATGCAAACAACTAAATAGCATGATACATTTATTTATTATAACTGAATTTGATTCCTAAATTTTTTTTTTGATTATATAATTACACTTTTTTTCTTTTTAAACTCTCATACTCACTGTCTGTCTGTCTGCCATGGACAACCCCATTCCCCCTCATCTAATTGATCTGAAACTTGGTCCATAGTTTTATTGTGACTATAGATTAATTTTGAGGTAGTCACGCACAGTCACGCGTAGTCACGCACAGTCACGGATTGATTTAAACCCCATTTCCCCTCATCGAATCAATCTGAAAATTGGTCCATAGACTTGTTGTGACCAACGATTAATTTTAAAATAGTCACGTAAATTCACGCACAGTTACGGAGATTTTTATAGTCACGCACAGTCACGCACAGTCACGAATAGATTAAGACCTCCCTTTACCTCATCAATCCGAAACTTGGTCCACAGGCCTGTTGTCACCAAATATTAACTTAAAGATAGTCACGCACAGTTACGGAGATTTTTGAAACTCATACGCATAAGGAAAGAAAGAAAACTTGTTTTTATACTTTTAATGTAAAACTTGAATTATATTAAACTAGAATAGTGCCAGTCACAACAATAATGTTAAGCCACAAATAGATAAAATATTAAAATAAACTTAAGTAACTAAAAATTTACATATGTACATATATTTATATCTACTAGCAGATTCCAGCCCTCGAAATTCGAGCGCAAATTCTAGGAAATTTTTTTTTTCATTAAATAAAGCAACTTTAAATGCAATTTACTCAAAATAAAGGAATAAATTTAAAAATCTGTAAATCTGCAAAACGGCTAAAAAGAAATACCTTTCAAATAATATATGTTTGGTTAAAATCGAGATAAAACGGTAGAACAAAACTTCAGTCGCAAAAAATCGCCTAGCCTATTAATATTACAGATTAATAAATAATAATAATAATAATAATAATAATAATAATAATAATAATAATAATAATAATAATAATAATAATAATAATAATAATAATAATAATAATAATAATAATACAAGTCTTGGTCAAATACAAATATCAGCACAAACTCAATAACTATAACTCTTGGGTGGTAGATGTTAACCGGGCCGCATAAAATGACAAGATAAAAATCGGAATGTACAACTATTTCAAGTGGCCACGACAGAAAAGGTGAAAATATTTAACAAAATTATATTGGACTAGTACAGCCCAGCACTCGAATTCAAGTGGAAATTCTAAGAAATATTATTTTGTCATTCAATTTGTGTCTTCCAATGTTTTTTTAATCTACATATATACTATATATAAAAAATTTATGAATATTTAAATGAGCCTAAAGGTATGTTAATCAATTTTAGCAATTCAAAATTCAACACAGAGCGTCTGATATAAAATTTAAAACATTCGCATTAACAGAGTGTAACGAATTATTATAAATATTTTATTTTATTTAATTTAATATATTTTTAAGACAGATTAAACATAAATTTTATTATTCTCAGCTTCTGCTCCATACGAACTGTAACTATGCAAATTTTCACACGCCTCCGTGCCCGCATATTACTTAAAAATGGAACTAAAAATTACCTTCACGTATTAATATATAGATAAGCATCGGGTGAAAGTCCTTGAGCTAGCAGACATAAAGGCATTTCAAAAATTACTGTAGGTCGCATATTGCATCGATTTATAACAATGGATGAAATGAAGCAGTCCACTGAGAACCGAGAATCCGGTCCAATGAAGCCAGCATTTGAGTATTTAAATCAAGAAAATACCGCATTTGGCGATAAAGAAAATTGGTATTTCATCAAGATAATGCACCAGTTCACACATCCTCAAATGCGATGCTCAAAACCAATGAATTGAAAATTTAAATTGCTTCAATTCGCACCCAATTTGCCAACAGCTTAGGTTATTTTATCTTTCCAAACATGAACAAATGGTGTGGTGGTAAAAGATTTGCTAACAATGCAAAGGTAAAGGCCGCAATTGATTGGCATAAACCAATTATTGTCTGCCGATATGGAATAATTCATATCGTATGCTTTTTTTATAGGGGACAAGGTCGAAAAATTTACCGAACACGACCATGTTTGGTAAGCTCATTTATTTTTCGCAAAAATATATATAAACAAATTTTCAGAAAAGTCTGTGCAATATTTTTGTTTTTTCCATTAATTTAAGAGAAGATCGGGAAGCAGCTTTATATGGGGACTATGAATAAGCACGGTCCTACAAGGTTTATAATGGGTGTAAGAAACATTCACAAACCAAATTAAGTCGCGATCTATATGATAATTTCGATCTTAGGGCAATTCAACCCGATCTCATAGGGGTCATTTACTGATTCCCACCAATTTCAGTACCGTTCATGCTGTGGCCGACAAAAGCTTATATACAAAATGTCATCAAAAAGTATTAATATTTAATTACAAGGACACACAGACAGGCAGACGGATGGACGGACATAGCTAAATGGACTCAAAAAGTGATATCGGATCAAAATTCTCGATTTCATAAAATAATGTACATTTTGTATGGGAGCCCTCTTAAGGAATGGAGATAGTGGGTAGGTATATTAGAAAATATGTTGGGGAAGAAAAATTATGTGATATCGGTCATACATTTCATCAATCTAGAGGCATCCTAGGCGATGTAGGGGCCAAATTTATCTAATTCATAAAACAACCATATTTGACTCCTAGGTAGTCATGGACAAGTCTCTAATGTAAACTTTGTATGAGAGCCCAATTAATGATAGGAGAGAGGGTATGTATGTTCTAAGAAATGTTGGGTTGGAAAACAAATGAGTGTTGGTTATACATTTGACCCGCCTAAAGGTATCTTAAGAGCTAAGGGGGCCAATTTTTTACAAATTCATAAAATTTTAAGCCCCCTTAAGGAATGGAGATAAGGCATAGGTATATTCTGAAAAAATTTCGATTGGAAAAAATTAAGGGGGGTCGGTCCAAGATTTTACCCCTCTAGAAGTGACTCTGTGGCAGTTATGTAGTTTTCTTTCTCAATTTATTCCTTTTTTCCTCCACTTTTAACTTGATAAGAAGCCATTTACTCTCGTCCCAACCCCTATCCCCCATTTTTGGCTCATTCATTTTTTTCAGAACTTCACAAAATAAGGGGATCTAGCGTTTCGAATCGAAATATCGTGAACTATGCCATACCTAGTTTTCAATAAAAATTTAAAAGTTTAAATACCTCGAAAACTAACCGTACCATTTTAAAATTTGTGTAAGGTATGAGTTCAGCGTGCTTCCGGAAGCTGATTTATAAAACCATTATTTTATTTTATGGAAAAAAAATCAGTGAAATACTACCTTAAATAAGAAATTTAATTTTCTGATATATAGTTTTGAATTTTAGAGACTTAGTGCAAAACTCTTTTTGGGACAATAATACAAACTTAAATTTTCAGAAAATTACTATGATATTGGTGAATTCACATAGAATTCAGCCAGTAGAAAATACATTAATACAATAATCTTTTGAAAGAAAAATTAGTCAAATTTATGAATTTCTGTTCCGGTAATTTATTTGTTGAATTTTAATTTATAACTCAAAAACAAGAGCATAAGAAAATTGCATATTTAGCAGCTATGACATTGTGTTACTAAACTATTAACCAATTTAATGGATTTCTATTGATTTTTTATTTTATTCTTAGTTTATTCTCCACTAAAAGAGTTTTTTAATTATATTCAAACACTCACACATCTACATTTGCGGTAATCATTCATCACTACTAAACTTTTCACCATATCAAAAGCGGAAGTTTTAGGAAATATTCAACAAACACACGTCACGTAATTTGAATGTATACAAAATGCTGCAGGCAGTAAAATCAGCCAACATTGCAACAAATGGAAAATATAAAAAATAACAAATAAACACATAAAAACCCACAAAACAATGAATACTCCCCAAACCACCTCCATTTCCAAATGTGTAACAATGGTTAAAGCAATGAGGACTTCTTTTCAACGAAAAAAAAAAACATTTCCCTGTCAATACATTGGTTTCCTTAAAACATAACAAAAGGACGGAATAAGAACACAGCAACAATAACGAAAAAACAGGAATAAATAACAACACAACATTAGCACAAGCTAAAGTAACAACAGCAACATCAGCACTAGCAACAGCAACAATATAAACTCCACAACAACTTACGGTTCAATGGCCGCTCTATATGTTGCTCATTTTGGTATCATAAGCTAAACAACAACAACAACAAAATAATGGTGAGTTGTGTTTTTTTATACCCTATATCACTATGTGGTTTGGGTATAATGACTTTGTGCTGCTGTTTGTTACTACCAAAAATATTTGACCTAGACCCATCTTTTATTATACCGATCGAATCAGAATCACTATCTGATTCGATTTAACGATGTCCGTCCGTCCGTCCGTCCTTCTGTGTGTCCATGTAAAGCTTGTAATCAAACTGCAGGTCGCAAATACGAAATATATCGATGATATTCGGTACATAAGCTTTTATCGGCCATAGGATGAACGCTATTGAAACTGGTGAGAATCGGTCCATGTTCAGACCTAGCCCCCATACAAATGTCCCCCCTGAAATCAGTATAAATTGCCATAAGATAAAAATTATCATATAAATCTTAGTCAAATTGGGTTTGTATGTGTTTATTACTTCCATTAATCAGTATTCCAAAAATGATCCCTATGGGACAACTCTTAGTCATAGGCCCCATATAGAGCTGCTTCCCGATCTTCACTTAAATCTATCAAAAAACAAAAATATTGCACTGATTTTTCTCAAATTTTGTTTGTATATATTTTTGCAAAATACAAGAGACTTTACCAAACATGGTCAGGATTGGTCCCCATATAGATATAGCATCCAGTATGAACTTTTTCATATCTGCAGCCCAAAAAATTAATAAAAATCCCACTCAAATTTGGGTTATGCTCATTTTCTATATCCAGTTAGTTGGGCCTGAGAGATAGGGTCTCTAAACGCATTGTATAGGGTATCGTATAGTCGGTCTAGACCGACTATAATTTTCTTACTTGTTTTTTTTTTAATTTAAATGCTGTTCATATATTTACATGTTGTTGTTGATTTACAGGTGTGCTTGGTTACCATGTTTGCAATATAGTTGCACATATACACTGGGCCAGGCATAACATTTTGTGAGAAAACATTTTATTTCTTATCTGGCTGCAAATTTCTGGATGGCGACTCTCACTCAGAGACAGTTTCTAAGATGAAAAAAGGAAAAAATATGTCGATGATGATTAAAAAAATATTTTAACTAAAACTTATAAATTCAGAAGCAAGATTCGTCTTAAATATGTCATATATGACAGATGTTCTACATATGAAAATGTATCAAATGTACATCATCACGTAGATAATGTGATAATCTGGATCTTACGGCAATTTAAGGCGATCTCATAGGCAATTTTTTTTTTAATGGGATAGATCTGAACATGTTACAATTTTCACCAATTTCAATAGAGATCGTCCTATGGCCGACATTATATTTAAATTTTCAAACTGATTACAAGGTTTACATGTTTACCAAACTGATGGGCAGACCAACGAACAGTCGTGAACAGAAAGTGATTCTGAGTCGATCGGTATGGTGAAAGGTGGGTCTAGGACAAATATTTTTGGTTGTTAAATCCATCTTTTTCGAAAGCACAGAGCACATTTATCTATGATAAAAGGTTTAGTGAACAACAAAAAAGTACATCTTCTAGAGTATTGTTATCCACCCCTGTGTGTCACGTTAGGGAACACACACAAGTTTTATTCCTTTTTGTGTGATTTTTTTAGCTAAAAAAAAGGACATCTTCACATAAAAGATTTATAAAATGATGCTTTGACACAAAATGTAATTAGATGAAGTTAACTTCATAAAGATCTTCACACACACAAAGAAAATTTAAATGAAGATTAAGGAGTCTTTAATTTTATTCAAAAGGATTCTTTTAAACAAAAACGTCTATTATTTAAATGTAGTGCATTTGCATAATGCCCCATGTAGGTGCTTACAGAAAAGCATTTATTCCCACTTTCTTTGATTTCAAGAAATTTTTGTTTTAATGTTTTAAAAATTTCTTACAAATCAAAGTAAGTAATGTTCTTTTTACGAAATGCATTAAAAAACTGGGTCATATTTTTAAAACAATGTATTTTTGTTTCAAGATTTTTGAGTTTTTTTCTTGTTATCGTTTAACGCAAAGTGAATTTCAAATGTACCAACAATATTACTTTGGATGTGGGCATTTCAACAGAAAGGCAGACCTACTGACCGAAAAATAAAAAGTTAACAAAAAAAAAATAATATTTTCGTTGCTTGGGGCATTTCCATACGAATTATTTGTATTTAATCTGATGAAAATCAAATTTAATACATTTTTGTATAATCTAGTGAAACTATGGTTTACGATACCAATCTATTTCATTGCTGAAACATGAAATTTGTCAATCTTGAACGACTCTGCCATTTTGTTGTACAAATTAGTTTATGTAGCGCAAAACCATACCTCAAAAAGCGTTAAAAGGCATTAAATTTAGAATGAAACGAAATGCGTTGTATTTGATGTTACTTTTTAAGTTTATATCAATAAAAACAAGTAGGAAAATTATAGTCGGTCTAGACCGGCCATATGATACCCTATACCATGGTTTAGAGAACCCCTATCTTTCGGTCCAACTAATTCGATATAGAAAATAAGCATAAACCAAATTTGAGTGGCATTGTTATTAATTTTTTGCTGCAAATATGAAAAACTTCATATCGGGTGCTATATTTATACCGGGACTAGGTCGAAAAATGGACCAATCTTGACCATATTTGGTAAAGTTACTTATATTTTGAAAAAATATATACAAACCAAATTTGAGAAAAATCTGTGCAATATTTTTGTTTTTTTATAGACTTAAGTGAAGATCGGGAAGCAGCTTATATGGGACCTATGACTAAGAATTGTCCTATAGGGATTATTTATGGACTACTGATTAATGGATATAATAAACACATACAAACCCAATTTTACTGAGATCTATATTATAATTTGGATCTTATGGCACTTCATGTCGGTTTCATAGGGGTCATTTGTATGGGGGCTAGGTCTGAACATGGGCCGAATTTCACCAATTTCAACAGCGTTCATCCTATGGCCGACAAAAGCTTATATGCCAAATTTCATCAAAATATATTCATATTTGCGACCTGTAGTTTGATTACAAGCTTTACATGGACACACAGACGGACGGACGGACGGACATTGCTAAATCGGCTCAGAAAGTGGTTCTGAGTCGATCGTTATAATAAAAGATGGGCCTAGGTCAAATATTTTTGGTAGTTACAAACAGCAGCACAAAGTCATTATACCCAAACCATATAGTGGTATAAGGTATAAATATATTATACGTGAAAAATTTGTATTACAGCTGCTTATTTTAAAATATAAACGTATAAAATTTTGGTTTTTTATATGTTTGATATGAATTAATTTTAGTATAAATAATTGATGGATTGATTATCACAACATTAGTTATACATTTCTAATCTAAATTTGGTATGTACTAAAGAATTTTGTACTAAAGAATTTTTATGTACTAAAGAATTTTTGCACGGAATAATCGTGTTTTAGTAAGGAAAATTCAATATAGAGTGACTTCCACAACTGTTCAAAATAAATGAGAATTTAGAATTTCTTTCCATGAAAGTTGTTTATAACAACAATTTATTAATC
The DNA here is from genome assembly GCA_963682025.1 of Cordilura impudica. Classification (NCBI taxonomy): domain Eukaryota; kingdom Metazoa; phylum Arthropoda; class Insecta; order Diptera; family Scathophagidae; genus Cordilura; species Cordilura impudica. Next base: position 83,802,248 of record OY821517.1, read on the forward strand.
TTTTCTTATTATTAAATTCAGTACACATTGTCTTAAAAATAAGTGATACAAAATTAAATAAAAAAAATAAATAGTTTTTTGTGAACACTTTTGTGAGTTTGTGAACATTGGCTTAAATTAGTTTTTAAAAACGTTAGTTTAGTATTTAATATGACCGCATTTAGCTTTGATGACAATCTGGAGCCCTTTTTGGACCATTCCTCATTCGCCACTACCCCAAGGTTCAGAAAATACACACATCAAACACACAATGTTCTGTTTTGAAGCAGCCAACACATATTTTTATTTTCGTATCAATTATGTGTGTTTCTAAATTGTGTACGGTGCCGAACACAATCATGACTGTGTTTCGTTTTAATATTTCGTTATGTACACCAACATATTTCTATCACGTATTTATTGTTTCGACCACACATAAAACACACAGATTCGAGTGTAGCTTTATTTTATGTTCGTGTTCTTGCGCGTGTACTGCTAAAAAAACAGAACATGTTCTTGAACGCGTATATCTAAAAATTAAAACATTATTCACTCGCGATCGGAAAAATCTGATACACCCCTATAAAAACGACAACAATTGTTTCAACCAAATTTATTTATAAAAATCTAAAATTAGCTGTTATAAAAAAAATTTAATTTTTTATTTTTATTATTATCTTTATTATTATTATTTTTATTTTTTTTATAACAGTTAACTCTTAACTTTTTATGTTTTGTTCTTTTCTGACCAGAGTTCTTTACATTTTTAGTTCGATTGTTTATTTGAGCTTTTTGGTCATTTTTTTCTTTTAATGCGAATAAAATAAAATAAAAGACGCTGAGGATGTCTGAAAATCAGAAGAAACGTCGGTGGAAAATGGAGTAAAAAAGCATTTTATTCGCATTAAAAGAAAACAAGTAAGAGTGTTAAATTCGGCTGGGCCGAATCTTTGATACCCTCCACCTTTTTCATTTTCAATTTTCATTTTTAATTTATCATTTTCTCTTTTTCACTTTTCAAATTTCATCTTTCTTTTTCATTTTTAGTTTTTAATTTTTAATTTCTCATTTTCCATTTTTCATTTTCCATTTTCGATTTTTCATTTTTCATTTTCCCTTTTTCATTTTCAATTTTCCATTTTTAATTTAAAATTTTTCATTTTCCATTTTTAATTTTTCATTTTCCATTTTCCATTTTTCATCTTTCATTTTTCACTTTCCATTTTCCATTTTTCATTTTCCATTTATCATTTTTCATTTTACATTTTGCATTTTTCAATTTCCAATTTTCATTTTTCATTTTTAGTTTTCCATTTTCCATTTTTAATTTTTCGTTTTCCGTTTTCCATTTTTGTACCCTATACCACTATGTGGTTTGGGTATAATGACTTTGTGCTGCTGTTTGTAACAACCAAAAATATTTGACCTAGACCCATCTTTAATTATACCCATCGAATCAGAATCACTTTCTGAGTTGACTTAACAATGTCCGTCCGTCTGTGTGTCCATGTAAACCTTGTAACCAAACTGCAGGTCGCAAATATGAATATATTTTGATGAAATTTGGTATATGAGCTTCTACCGGCCATGGGATAACCGCTATTGAAATTGGTGAGAATCGGTCCATGTTCAGACCTAGCCCCCATACAAATTACCCATATGAAATCGACATAAATTGCCATAAGATCCAAATTGTCATATAGATCTTACTCAAATTGGGTTTGTATGCGTTCATTACATCCATTAAGATGTAGTCCAAAAATGATCCCTTTGACCCCATATAGAGCTGCTTCCCGATCTTCACTTAAATCTATTAAAAAACAAAAATATTGCACTGATTCTTCTCAAATTTTGTTTGTATATATTTTTGCAAAATACAAGAGATTTTACCAAACATGATCAGGATCGGTCCATTTTTGGACCTAGTCCCTATATAGATATAGCATCCGATATGAACTTTTTCATATCTGCAACCAAAAAAAATTAATAAAAATCCCACTCAAATTTGGTTTTTGCTTATTTTCTATGTCCAGTTAGTTGGGCCTAAGAGATAGGGTCACTAAACGCATGGTATAGGGTATCGTATAGTCGGTCTAGACCGACTATAATTTTCTTACTTGTTCATTTTCCATTTTTCATTTTCCATTTTTCAATTCTAATTTTTAATTTTTCATTTTTCATTTTTCATTTTTCACTTTCCATTTTCCATTTTTCATATTCCATTTATCATTTTTCATTTTACATTTTCCATTTTTCAATTTTCATTTTTCATTTTTAGTTTTCCATTTTCCATTTTCAATTTTTCGTTTTCCGTTTTCCGTTTTCCATTTTTCATTTTCCATTTTTCAATTCTAATTTTTAATTTTTAATTTTTAATTTTCCATATTCCATTTTCCATTTTCCATTTTCCATTTTCCATTTTTCATTTTTAATTTTCATTTTCCATTTTGCATTTTTCATTTTCCATTTTCCATTTTTCATTTTTCATTTTCCATTTTTCAATTTTCATTTTTCATTTTTCATATTCCATTTTCCATTTCTCATTATCCATTTTTAATTTTTCATTTTCCATTTTTAATTTTTCATTTTCCATTTTCATTTTCATTTTCCACTTTTCATTTTTCATTTTCCATTTTACATTTTGCATTTCCGATTTTAAATTTTTCATTTTCATTTTTCATTTTCCATTTCCATTTTTCATTTTTCATTTTCCATTTTCCATTTTTCATGGTTAGTTTTTCAATTTTCGATTTTCATTTTCCATTTTTCAATTTTCAATTTCCATTTTCCATTTTCATTTTCCATTTTTCATTTTCCATTTTTCATTTTCCACTTTTCATTTTTATTAATTTTTAATTTTTAATATTTAATTTTAATGACAGACAGACGGACATACGGACAGACGCTCATCGGTAAATCAACTTCCCTTGTTATAAGGAATAAGAAAATATATTTTTTTGGGGCCTCAGGAATTTATTTCGATGCGTTACAAACGGAATGACAAACCTATATATACCCTCTGCCACTGAGGTGTGGAGGGTATAAAAATGACCAAAAAACTCAAATAAACAATCGAACTAAAAACTTAACTGTTTTTTATAACAAGTTTAAGAGCTATTCCACTAAAATTGGGTAAATAAGCTCTAAATATGAATGCGGAAGTTCAAACCTAGGATGGGGAGCATTGAACAAAAACTATTCCCCTCCCATATGAACTACCCTTTTTTAGTTTCAATGCCAAAAAGGATTTTTTTAAACTGTAGCTCGAGCACTCCAAGAGTTATTAACATAATTTTTTATTAATGAAATATTGCATAAACGTAAAAACAAAGAATTTTTTTGTTCCCAGAAATGCTAGTTGGAATCCAAACTGAAATTTGATCCTGAATATGCTTCACTTCCTTTATAATGACCTCTCGTGTTTCTTTTGTAAAAACAAATTTAATGGGTCGACAATATCTGGTCGAGGATGAAGCAGGGTTTTGCGAACAAACTTTTTTTCCTCTAATCGTAGAAAAAAGTTAAAGTGGTACCATATAAAGGGTCCGCCAAATAACTTTTTTTTTGAAAATGCTATAAAAAAAACTACTGAATATTATCTCAAATATTCAATTCTTGAGAACGACGGTGAATTGATGTTGATGGCGCTTCACACACTCTTTCTGCCACAGCAGCAATATTCTCGGGTGTACGCACTGTTTTTGGCTTTTCACGCTTTGGTTTATCGATGAGGATGCCAGTTTCTTTCACTTTTTTCACGAGATAACGAACATAAGGAGCTAAAGGTGGTTCTCTTCTTCGAAAATCCGTACGCAATTTTCGCACACATTCTGCAACATTACCATGATTTTCAAAGTAATGTCGCAATATTTCCCAGCGTTGTTCAAGCGTATACACAACCATATTCGTTCAGCGGAAGGATAAAACTAATTATCTGTCAAATCAGACATGAGCTAAGTGTTACCATTCACGAAATAAGCACTAGTTGAAAAAAAACGCTAGATGGCGGACCCTTTATTTGGAAAATAAGCTTTCATGTGTCAAATTGTGTTCCGTAAATTTTTGCTTATACCCATTCTGTTCAGCACCATCGCATCCCCATTTGATAATTATGCATACTTTGTCTTTAAGATCTGGTATCTGGTAAAGACTTAAAGACCTCCTCGTGTGCACTTTTCAATCTTTCTTATGCTTTTTTCTATATCCAATTAATTGACCTAGGACCAATTTTCTAATCGCATGGTATATGGTATCGCATGCAGTAGGGCTTAGCTGATTTCTTTTCTCGTTTACATATGACCCAATGAAACAAATTTTCAGATAGAAGTTAATTATTTCTATGAAAAACATCAAAAAAAATAATAAGAAATGAGAATAAATACTGGGTAAATAATAAAAACAATATAACAATATATTAAACTAGATGTAACCCGGTGTGCTTCGCTACACCCTCCCCCTCCCCCGCCCTTCCGAATTGTTATGAAAAGGCTCACGCAAAGTCCCAAGGCTCTCACTAACACAATTATTCAGATATATCACATTTAATATTAAGTTTGTAAAGGGTGCCATGCGCATTTGTACTTAGTACTTAATATATATGATATTAAAAATTTACTTTGTATGGGAGGTGCCACGTCCACTAAAAATATTAAAAAAAATACAGCCTGTAGCACTTCCGATATCCGCAGTAAGAATCAGTTAAAATTTCAGGAAGATCAGATAAGTCGTTACGGAGATTACCTCCTACAAACAAACAAACACATTTCCTCTTTATTATGCTAAGTATAGATCATTAATATAGATTCATTTATTTTGATACTTGCTGATATAAAATGTTTTTTGTTTTTTTTAATTCGGTACAACAATTATCAGATTGTTCGGCGTTCCTGCCCTGGAGGTACATGTAGCTGCCCATGAGAAGAACATGGATTTTCCAAATTAGATCTGGCACCACTCAACTATTGGCTTTGAACTTAAAATATCACTTGGCAATTTTTATTTTTTAGCGATTTTTGATTTTGCCCATTTTTGATTTTGAAGATTTTTGTTTTTGGGCGATTTTATTTTTCGCGATTTTTGGGTTTGGCGATTTTTGATTTTGACGATATATTTTCCACGACAAATCACATTGATAACTAATGTACTTGTCAAAAGACTGTTGCTTTCGCAGTACATCATATTTTTGATATAGGAGGTGCCACGCCCACTTATCCCATCCCGCCCAATTTTTATTGGACTACTCACATTAATATCTGATGGACTCGTGCAAAATGTCGAGCCTTTCCCAATTATATGATATTAGATATCTACTTTACATGGGCGATGCTACGCCCACTGCTTCGATCACGCCCATTTTTTTGTTCGACTAATCACACAATGAACCTATGGGCTCACGCAAAGCCACAAAGCTCTCTCTTTTGCAGTACTCTAAATATATGACATTAAATAGTTACTTTGCATGGGGAGTTCCACGCCCATTGTTGTGAACCCGCCAATTTTTTATCTGACTACTCATATTAAGATCTGATGGTGTCTTGCAAAGTGCCAAAGCTTCCCTCTTTTAGTAAACCAGTTATATGATATCATATATTTACTTTGTACGGGCGGTGCCACGCCCACTGCTCCGATCACGCCCATTTGTTGTCTAACTAATCATATGAATAACTTATGGGTTTACACAAAGTCCCAAGGCTCTCACTATAACAGTACTCCAGATATATGGCATTATATATTTTATTTGTATGGCAGGTACCACGCCTATTGGTCCGATACTGCCCATTTTTTGTCCGACTGCTCACATTAATAATAGGTGACATCAGACAAATTTGAAAAACTCTCTCTATCACAGTACTCGAGATATATAATATTGAACTATTACTTGTATGAGAGGTACCACGCCCACTTGTCCGATCCCGCCCATTTCCGGCGTGGCTACTGATATTAACAATATGTGACCTCACACAAATTTGCAAAGCTCTCCCTATCATAATACTCAACATATGTATATGATATTTTAATTTGTGTGGGAGGTGCCACGCCTACTAAAAATATTAAAAAAATTATAGCCTATAGCACTTCCCATATCCGCAGTAAGACTCTGTGAAAATTTCAGGAAGATCAGAGATTACCGGAGATTATCCCCTACAAACAAACAAACACACATTACCTCTTTATTATATTATATTATTAGTATAGATTTAAATGGTATTAGAACCTAAAGGTATTAGAAGGGTATAAGTTTGTCATTCCATTTGTAACGCAGCGCAAAATGAATTTACGATCCCATAAAGGATACATATTCTTGATCCTTATAAAAACTAGAGTCGATATAGCGATGTCCGTTTGTTCGCTTGTACGTCTGTCCGCCTGTCTGTTGAAATCATGCTCATTCACAAAATATACCATTTACCTGGATAAACTTAAGACAATATTGTATTTAAAATGGGGTAAATCGGGCATCACTGTGTCCAACATAAAATATGAAGACATGGAGACTAAGATAGTAATATAAACATATAAAATATTCGGAGGGTATAAAATATACAGCACATTTTAGCACTCTTGTTTTCTTTTCTTTTGAACGCATATAAAAAAAATTATCCAATTGATTCGATTTACCGATAAAAATTTCTCGGTTTATTTGTTAGTCGAAAATCACACTTTTTTAACCTGTTCAAACGAAATTTTTTTTTTATTTTAACGATTAATCGAATAACTCTTGATCGGTTGGTAACCCTATTTTATGTGGGAGAAAGCAAAAATACACAATATCCAACTTCCGTCACTAATTTTGAAACAAGAGCTAAAGGCATTGACAATGTACATTAGGGTGGCCCTTCGTTATATGGAGGGAAAAAAAGTGTTCAAACTGTCGGTCTCACCCCCTAGAAATATGCGAATAGCAAAAAAACTGATAAATACAAAGTTTTGGGCCAATCGGAAAACGTTTAGTCGTGGCGCAAAGCGATTGAAAATTTCAAGTGTGTTTATATGGGGAAAATATGATTTTTTTTTTAGATTTTACGAAAATTTCGTTCTATAATTTAATTTTTCCGACAAGCTGTTACATAATTCGGGATCAGTATTAAATTGTCCTTTCAAAAGGCTATAAAACTTCAAAATCGTATGAAACCTCGCCAAGAAATAGTAAATGCCCCAGACCACTTTTGTGCCAAAAAGAACTAGGTCATGAAATTTGATGGCAATTTTTTCAACTTTGAGAAATTGATTAAAACCATCATTTTTTTTGGTTTCTATACTTATAAGTACTCAGATATGAAGTATTGTTTTATTACCACGTTGTTAACCTATTGCGCATTGAGGCCGAAAATTGGAAATTTTATTGATAAAATTTTTAAAACTCCTTTTTCAAGTTGGAAAAAATTTTCTTAAACAAAATTTAAAAAAATGAATCTTTCACTTTAAGGTTTTATGGAATACATGTTTCAAATTAACTTTGTGAATTTTTAAGTAAATCCCTCTGCCAAAATTTTTTTGACAAGGATTCTATTTTCGCAGATTTCGAGAAAAATTGGATTTTTGTGAAATATTCTGTAAATGTACTCTTTCTAAATACTTTGTATCAAAAATTCATCACTTTTCTACTTTTAAATATTATATTTTATCTTAATTGCCTAGGGTTTCGGAAAAAAATAATATGAATCCATTAACCCTTTTGGAATTGGGGTCACATATGACCCCAAACTAATAAAAGACAATTTATTAAAAAAAATCAAATATTGTCCAAATTTTAGATGCGACACTTAAAATATAATAACCAAATATGTAGAAGTTTCGTTCCGAAAATTTGGGATAAATCCGACAACGTTAACCCATTATTTGCCAAGGCCAGCTTTGGATTTTAAGATATTTTAAAATAAAAATGACCTAAAACGAGTTTTTCTATTAAACTCGTTGATACCACTATTTAGAATTTAAGAAAAATAATTCGGTTAATTTTTATTTATTTAACCCTTCAGTGCTCCTCAGATCAAAATTATCCATTGTGATATATCTCTGGTCCAATTATCTGCTTATTGCTCGCGAATTTAAATTAAAACAACTTTTAACCAATTTTGTCATAAAATTACTTTATGTAGTTATATCAAGTAATAGTTGAATTTCTTGCTGTCTCACCCACCAATTTGGTGGGTACTCATATCTGAGTACTTATAAGTACAGAGACCAAAAAAGAATGATGGCTTTAATCAATTTCTCAAAGTTGCAAAAAATGCCATCAAATTTCATGACCTAGTTTTTTTTGACACACAAGTGGTCTGGGGCATTTGCTATTTCTTAGCGAGGTTTTATTCGATTTTGAAGTTTTATAGCCTTTTGAAGGGATAAGTTAATACTGATCCTGAATTATATAACAGCTTGTCGGAAAAATTAAACTATAGAACGAAATTTTCGTAAAATCTGAAAAAAGATCTTATTTTTCCCAGATAAACACACTTGAAATTTTCAATCGCTTTGCGCCACGGCTAAACGTTTTCCGATTGGCCCAAAACTTTGTATTTCTCAGTTTTTTTGCTATTCGCATATTTCTAGGGGGTGAGACCGACAGTTTGAACACTTTTTTTTATTAACGGCCACCCTAATGTACATACATATACCTATTATACAAATAATTAAACCACAACAATTATTATTTATTATTATTATTACTTACATATAATATTATGATTATTATTAAGTTTGCTGCACGCACTGATATCCTTTCCCCGAACTCTATCTCTCTCTCTCTCTTCGTTTCCAATTATAATGTTTACATACACATTCAATATAAATTGGCTTGAGTTGTAAAAATAGACCCCAAAAAAACACAATATTGATTAAAGTTAAGGATGGATATGCAGGGAACAGGTGAAACAGGTGATTGAAGGCTCCTTTGTTTGTTACAAATGGTGGGTTTGGTTCAAATAAGTTAGTTAGTTGGTTGGTTGGTTGGTTGGTTAGTTGGAATACACTAGAATAAGGAGAAAATATATTCCTTACTGGTGTTAAAAATATTTTTTTTTTGTTTTGTTTTTTTCTTTTTTGGGATAAATAAACACGTCGCAATTTATTTTAAGTGACAAACTTTTCTTGTATGGATTTTTTGTTGTTTCTGAAAATTTAAATATGTTGGTGCTTAAACAAGAATAAAGAACACTGATTTGTTTGAGAAATATATATACGAAAATTTATACGCATTCATATTTAATACACATATTTCATGAACACAGTTAAAATATCAAATAGTGTTGCCAAGCGATATTAGAAAATTCAATTTGTAGGAAAGCGTTTTTCACAAATTTATATGCATTTTAACAAAAGATGAACCAAAGCTCAGTTCGTCTTACCAATGAAAAACAAACATATTTTCGAAGGATGAAAAGAGGAAGAAGAGTCTGTAGCTGAAATTGTTATTGAATTTCCTTGTTGGCAATTTTAAGAACGAATATCCAGAACAATCCAGAAATTTTAAATAACTACTTTCTTACCACACAAAATTCATATGTCGATATCTTCAATCTATATCTATCTATATATGAGGAGCCGCAGAACAAAACGTACTTTTTGCATTTTTTGACAAATTGGTTTTTTTTACATTTTCGTAATATTTGGGTTGAAATCTTCTAAAAAAATCTAATAAGCATCATTTTTTTTAACAAAGAAAATGGATTCTTAAAAAATTGGTGCTTAACAAAACGTACTTTTTATACCCTATACCACTATGGGGTTTGGGTATAATGACTTTGTGCTGCTGTTTGTAACAACCAAAAATATTTGACCTAGACCCATCTTTAATTATACCGATCGAATCAGAATCACTTTCTGAGTTGATTTAACAATGTCCGTCCGTCCGTCCGTCCGTCCGTCTGTGTGTCCATGTAAACCTTGTAATCAAACTGCAGGTCGCAAATATGAATATATTTTGATGAAATTTGGCATATAAGCTTTTATCGGCCGTGGGATGAACACTATTGAAATTGGTTAGAATCGGTCCATGTTCAGACCTAGCCCCCATACAAATTACCCCTATGAAATCGACATAAATTGTCATAAGATCCAAATTGTCATATAGATCTTACTCAAATTGGGTTTATATGCGTTCATTACATCCACTAATGAGTAGTCCAAAAATTATTCCTGTGGCCCCATATAGAGCTGCTTCCCGATTTTCACTTAAATCTATTAAAAAACAAAAAAAAATATTGCACTGATTCTTCTCAAATTTTGTTTGTATATATTTTTGCAAAATACAAGATACTTTACCAAACATGATCAGGATCGGTCCATTTTTGACCTAGTCCCCATATAGATATAGCATCCGATATGAACTTTTTCATATCTGCAGCCAAAAAATTAATAAAAATCCCACTCAAATTTGGTTTTTGCTTATTTTCTATGTCCAGTTAGTTGGGCCTAAGAGATAGGCTTTCTAAACGCATGGTATAGGGTATCGTATAGTCGGTCTAGACCGACTATAATTTTCTTACTTGTTAATTTTTTTTTTTATCAAAACGTACTTTTTCCACAGCCTTTGTCACTTTTTCGTGCAGTTGCACCTTTTTCTTCAATGAAAGATGCAATCCATGTATCAATAAAACTAAAAAAATAGACTTTAACAGATAGCAAACCAACATAGACTCTACTTTTTGGCTCTCTTTTTATTATTTTGTTTTCATAACATTTCTATTTATTCTCAATATGTTTGACGTTTATTTACATATGTATAAGTCATTCCATTTCCGTTCAAATTAACAGTTAAATAAATAATAATTTTACTATTGTTTGATGACTGAGTATTATTAAAAAAACTTTAATAGTATAATTACAACATGGAAGAATTACAAGATTCCGTAGAAAAAGACAGTGAGAGGACATAGTTTTTTACCAGCTGATAGATTATTAGGTCGCATTGAAAAATACATAAAACAACATGCTGTTATAACGACAATAGAAGAGTATTGTCAAATTTGTTCTAATCATGGTCAAATTTTAATGATGGGCAAGGATCTTGAATCAATTTTTAAAAAGATTGAAAATATTAAAAGTATTAAACGATAACATTTTATAAGAATGTTTTAAAAAATGGTATTACAAAGTGTTTAATTAAAACTTTCGAGTTCTTTAAATTTGAATCAGCTGAGGAACGAAATACCAATTTTAATTTGCTGAAACGAGGAAAAACACCTTGTTCAATTTCTCGGCTAAATGAAATTAAAACAGGCCGTTGGGTTAACGCCGACAAAAGAAAAGACGTGGAAAATCTTTTAATAAAACAGTTTGGTGAAAATTAGATTGAAACCCCGGTTTTAGTTTGGCACATGGATATTTTATATAACGAAAATAAAAATATTGAGGATTTCAGAGAAGAAGATATTGAATGTACTTGCCTGAAAGAAGATATTGGAACAAAAGCTTAATTTTTTAAAATGTAGTATATTTAATATTTTTAAGATCAACATTAAAGTGTAAGAAAGAAATGTTTAAGTTTAATTTGAAATCAAATATTTGAGTTTTTATTTGCCTATTTTTTTTTTTTTTTTGTTTTGAAATAAAATTGTCATTAAAGTGTACAGACAATGTAACATTTTTAGCATCTAATTTTACTTAGAGGATTTTTATACCCTATACCACTATGTGGTTTGGGTATAATGACTTTGTGCTGCTGTTTGTAACAACCAAAACTATTTGACCTAGACCCATCTTTAATTAACCGATCGAATCAGAATCACTTTCTGAGTTGATTTAACAATGTCCGTCCGTCCGTCTGTGTGTCCATGTAAAGCTTGTAATCAAACTGCAGGTCGCAAATATGAATGTATTTTGATGAAATTTGGTACATAAGCTTTTATTGGCCATGGGATGAACGCTATTGAAATTGGTGAGAATCGGTCCATGTTCATACCTAGCCCCCATACAAATGACCCCTATGAAATCGACATAAATTGCCAAAAGATCCAAATTGTCATATAGATCTTACTCAAATTGGGTTTGTATGCGTTCATTACATCCATTAATGAGTAGTCCAAAAATGATCCCTTTGACCCCATATAGAGCTGCTTCCCGATCTTCACTTAAATCTATTAAAAAGCAAAAATATTGCACTGATTCTTCTCAAATTTTGTTTGTATATATTTTTGCAAAATACAAGAGACTTTACCAAACATGATCAGGATCGGTCCATTTTTGGACCTAGTTCCTTTATAGATAAAGCATCCGATATGAACTTTTTCATATCTGCAGCCAAAAAAATTAATAAAAATCCCACTCAAATTTGGTTTTTGCTTATTTTCAAAGTCCAGTTAGTTGGGCCTAAGGGATAGGGTTTCTAAACGCATGGTATAGGGTATCGCATAGTCGGTCTAGACCGACTATAATTTTCTTACTTGTTTTTTTTTTTTATTTTGAGTCTAAAGTCATTTGAGTCATTAAAGTGTACAGACAATGTAACATTTTTAGCATCTAATTTTACTTAGAGGATTTTTTAGATTTAATTTTTACCAAATTGTTGTATTTTTAAGATGATATAACCAAAAGTAGAATTGTCATTAATTACAACAAACAAATCAATTTCATTTCGATGTGTATTTTTTATACCCTATACCACTATGTGGTTTGGGTATAATGACTTTGTGCTGCTGTTTGTAACTACCAAAAATATTTGACCTAGACCCATCTTTTATTATACCGATCGACTCAGAATAACTTTCTGAGTCGATTTAGCGATGTCCGTCCGTCCGTCCGTCCATCAGTCCGTCCGTCTGTGTGTCCATGTAAACCTTGTAATCAAACTACAGGTCGCAAATATGAATATGTTTTGATGAAATTTGGTATATAAGCTTTTATCGGCCATAGGATGAACGCTATTGAAATTGGTGAAAATTGGTCTATGATCAGACCTAGTCCCCACACAAATGACCCCTATGAAATCAACATAAATTGCCATAAGATCCAAACTATCACATAGATCTTAGTCAAATTGGGTTTGTATGTGTTTATTATATCCATCAATCAGTAGTCCAAAAAAAAATCCCTATAGGACAATTCTTAGCCATAGGCCCCATATAGAGCTGCCCCCCGATCTTCACTTAAATATATCAAAAAACAAAAATATTGCACAGATTTTTCTCAAATTTGGTTTGTGTATATTTTTTCAAAATATAAGTGACTTTACCAAGTATGGTCAGGAGCGGTCCATTTTTTGACCTAGTCCCCATATAAATATAGCACCCGATATGAACTTTTTCATATCTGCAACCAAAAAATTAATAACAATGGCACTCAAGTTGGTTTATGCTTATTTTCTATATCCAATTAGTTGGACCGAAGAGATAGGGTCTCTAAACCATGGTATAGGGTATCGTATAGTCGGTCTAGACTGACAATAATTTCGTACTTGTTTATATGTATATTAGATAATATTTGAAAACATTCATTCAAAATATTATCATTAAAATAACGCACACCAAAACGTCATTTTTTCTTTTTTTTTTACAAAACGTATTTTTACTTTTTTTTTAACAAAACGTACTTTTTCCAATCTGAAATTCATTTGATATCAAACATATTTAATATTTAATGTGGTGACTTATGGTAGTTTGATGCATTTTTCGATAAGTAAATAACTTGTTACTATTTCAGGTTCATGCTGTTTTATAAAATGACGAAATAATTAAAACTGAATTTCCCAAGAATTTTAAATAAGCAAAAAAGTACGTTTTGCTCTGCGGCTCCTCATTTATAAAAATGAAAATTTGTGGTTTTGACATTAATAGGTGGCTAAACCATAGGACCGATCGTATTGAAATTTTCAGTGTGTAAGTTTGTATCAGGAAAGTAAAATAGGCTATGGCACCTCTCATATATACAACAAATTTTAACATCATATATCTGGAGCTCTATGATAGCAAGAGTCCTGAAAATTTGTAGGAGTACATAAGTGGACGTGGCACCTACCATAGATGGTAAATACATATCATCATATATCTAGAATACTGTGATGGCCAGAGTCTTGAAAATTTCTGCATGTCAATTGCTTGTTAATGTGAGTGGGCATACCAAAAATGGGCGGGATTGGTTTAGTGGGCGTGGCACCCCCATACAAAAAATATTATCTGGAGTACTATAAACCCGACAGTCTTGAAACCAAGTGTAAGTTCACGAATGATGAGGTGAGAAATTATGTGAAAAAAGTGCGGGATCACACCAGTGAGCATACATACATGGTAAATACATATCATCATATTGCACCTGTACCTCTAAAGTGAGTCAACTCAAAATTTTTCAATTTTCACTTTTTGCAAGAAAACGATACATAGTGGTCATATCTATCCACTGTAAAAATCTTACATCGATTTTTCTAGTCTTTCACAAAAAAAATGCAGTTGTAATCCTCTTTGTGTTATAAGAGTAGCTTCTTTAGAATCCACTAAAAATACATATTTTGAGTTCCACCCAAAAAACTTGTTATTTTTGATGATCACTGAAAAAATCGCACAAACAACTACTGTTGTATACTTATTATTCGCAATTCTTTACAACGAAACAACTGTTTTTAAATTTTATAGTAAATATTAAATAAAACCGTCTTTTGCCTCTACAGAAAATTTGTAAATTTTGAGTTGACTCACTTTAGAGGTACAGGTGCGATATATCTGGAGTATTTTTTTTTAATTTTTTATATCAACATTCTTTACGTTAAAGTAATACATTGTCTTGAGAAAATAAATGGTTGATGTGTTTTTGTTTTCATCGGCGATCATGGTCTACAGCGCTCCATTCCTCTTTCTGTCATAGATCGCATCCCCATACACTTACAATACATTCGTTATTTTTTAATTAACAACAAACATATTCACTAGAAATAACTTATATGGCAAAACAACGTTTGCCGGATCAGCTAATTTTCAGCATGGTAAAATCAAACGTGTTAGGTTCAGATGGGGTCCCAATTAGATTTGTAAAGATAATATTCCCATATATTAAAAACTATTTTCTCCTTATTTTTAATACCATTCAAAACCTCAAGAATTGTGCCAGTAAAGAAGAAAGGTGGCGCCTCAAAGGCTTTTGAGTTATTTTTAAGCTATGTTCTAGTGCAGTGCCTCAGGTTTCTATACTTGGCCCTTTGATATTTTTAATGTATCTTTATTAAGTTCATCCGCCTCTCACAATGTAAGATTTTTCTATTTGCCAATGACATTAACTTATTGTTTACTGGTGAAAAAACAATGGAAACTTTTGAATTTCTGTACCAAAGTTGATTAAAACAATAAAAATAGAAGATGGTATCAACGAAAACGTTAAAAATCCTAACCGTTATTAAAATATTTCCAGTTTCTGGCATTTTCTTTGAACTGTTTTTTAAACAAAATTATAATTAATTGTTATAAAATAATGGTAAGAGTAAAATTTTGTATAGCAATGAAAACCAGAATACTATATGATATTACTGCTGGTCTTAAGCAAAATAAAACTTGTGAGAAATATTCTATGAATCCATAATCTCAAAAATTATCAAGAAATATCAAGAAAGAGGTAAGGTGACGACTTAACATTTAGGCGGCAGGCCCTTTAAAACGAGTCAAAGTCTGGATAATTGAATAGCAAGATAGTTTAAAAAATGTCCCAAATGTCAATAACAATTTTAAAACAAGTAAGAAAATTATAGTCGGTCTAGACCGACTATACGATACCCTATACCATGCGTTTAGAAACCCTATCTCTTAGTCCCAACTAACTGGACATAGAAAATAAGCAAAAACCATATTTGAGTGGGATTTTTATTAATTTTTTTGGCTGCAGATATAAAAAAGTTCATATCGGATGCTATATCTATAAAGGGGCTAGGTCCAAAAATGGACCGATCCTGATCATGTTTGGTAAAGTCTCTTGTATTTTGCAAAAATATGTACAAACAAAATTTGAGAAGAATCAGTGCAATATTTTTGTTTTTTAATAGATTTAACTGAAGATCGGGAAGCAGATCTATATGGTGTCAAAGGGATCATTTTTGGACTACTCATTAGTGGATGTAATGAACGCATACAAACCCAATTTGCGTAAGATCTATATGACAATTTGGATCTTATGGCAATTTATGTCGATTTCATATGGGTAATTTGTATGGGGGCTAGGTCTGAACATGGACCGATTCTCACCAATTTCAATACCGTTCATCCCATGGCCGATGAAAGCTTATGTACCAAATTTCATCAAAATATATTGATATTTGCGACCTGCAGTTTGATTACAAGCTTTACATGGACACAGACGGACGGACGGACGGACGGACGGACGGACGGACATTGTTAAATCAACTCAGAAAGTGATTCTGATTCGATCGGTATAATTAAAGATGGGTCTAGGTCAAATATTTTTGGGTGTTACAAACAGCAGCACAAAGTCATTATACCCAAACCACATAGTGGTATAGGGTATAAAAATGAAAATTTGTGGTTTTGACATTAATAGGTGGCTAAACCATAGGACCGATCGTATTGAAATTTTCAGTGTGTAAGTTTGTATCAGGAAAGTAAAATAGGCTATGGCACCTCTCATATATCCAACAAATTTTAACATCATATATCTGGAGCTGTATGATAGCAAGAGTCCTGAAACTTTGTAGGAGTACATAAGTGGACGTGGCACCTATCATACATGGTAAATACATATCATCATATATCTAGAATACTGTGATGGCCAGAGTCTTGAAAATTTCTGCATGTCAATTGCTTGTTAATGTGAGTGGGCATACCAAAAATGGGCGGGATTGGTTTAGTGGGCGTGGCATCCCCATACAAAAAATATTATCTGGAGTACTATAAACCCGACAGTCTCGAAACCAAGTGTAAGTTCACGAATGATGAGGTGAGAAATTATGTGGAAAAAGGGGCAGGATCACACCAGTGGTCATGGCACCTCCCATTCATGGTAAATACATATCTTCATATCGCACCTGTACCTCTAAAGTGAGTCAACTCAAAATTTTTCAATTTTCACTTTTTGCAAGAAAACGATACATAGTGGTCATATCTATCCACTGAAAAAATCTTACATCGATTTTTCTAGTCTTTCACAAAAAAAATACAGTTGTAATCCTCTTTGTGTTATAAGAGTAGCTTCTTTAGAATCCACTAAAAAGACATATTTTGAGTTCCACCCAAAAAAAACTTGTTATTTTTGATGATCACTGAAAAAATCGCAAAAACAACTACTGTTGTATACTTATTATTCGCAATTATTTACAACGAAACAACTATTTTTACATTTTATAGTAAATATTAAAAAAAAACCGTCTTTTGCCTCTACAGAAAATTTGTAAATTTTGAGTTGAGACAGTTTAGAGGTACAGGTGCGATATATCTGGAGTATTTTTTTTTAAATTTTTTATTTCAATATTCTTTACGTTAAAGTAATACATTGTCTTGAGAAAATAAATGGTTGATGTGTTTTTGTTTTCATCGGCGATCATGGTCTACAGCGCTCCATTCCTCTTTCTGTCATAGATCGCATCCCCATACACTTACAATACATTCGTTATTTTTTAATTAACAACAAACATATTCACTAGAAATAACTTATATGGCAAAACGTTTGCCGGATCAGCTAATTTTCATGATTTTTCAGACTTTGGTTTTTCCTTTACATGCATTGATCAAGAAGAACTTTCTCATTTAATTTCACTGGTAAAATCAAACGCGTTAGGTTCAGATGGGGTCCCAATTAGATTTGTAAGGATAATATTCCCATATATTGAAAACTATTTTCTCCTTATTTTAGTTCTATTTAAAACCTCAAGAATTGTGCCAGTAAAGAAGAAAGGTGGCGCCGCAAAGGCTTTTGAGTTATTTTTAAGCTATGTTCTAGTGCAGTGCCTCAGGTTTCTAAACTTGGCCCTTTGATATTTTTAATGTATCTTTATTAAGTTCATCCGCCTCTCACAATGTAAGATGTTTCTATTTGCCAATGACATTAACTTATTATTTACTGGTGAAAAACACTTACAAAAGACAATTTTGGGAACCATATTTCTGCAACTTCAGCGAAAGTAATTATCTCTCTTTGTTCGTTCCATAATCTTGACAGTTTTCTACCAGTAAACATAAAAATTTACCTAGCTCATTCACTTCTTACGATCCAAATTCTTTATGGTTTAGAAGTTTGTTGTGGCAGAACTAAATCTAATTTAAAGCGATTGCGTTTGATTTTTAATCGAATATTAAGGTATATTTTTGGTCTTTAATTTTCTAAACCGGTATCTAATTGGAATAGGCGCCCCGTCAATCTGAAAAATTCAAGTTCGAGAGAGGTTCTTGCATCCAACTTTGCTGAGTCAATAAATTAATATAGAAAATAAGCATAAACCAAAATTTGTTGGTATTTTTATTAAATTGGGGCATGCAAATATTAAAAACTTAACATCTGATATTATTTTATCGGGACTACGTCAAAAAATAGACCATATTTAGTCACTATTTTTTTCAAAAAAATATACCAGCCAAATTTTAAAAAAATCTATTATTGGTTTTTGATAGATTTAAGTGAAGATCGGGAATCAGTTTTATATGGGGACTGTGACTAAAAATTGACCTACAGGGTTTAAATTTTGACTACTGATTAATTTGTATAATGCACATACATACGAGCACCAAATTTAATCGATATATAAAGATGATAATAAGGAAATTACGCCAATTTTAGTCGGTCTGATAGGGGATATTTGTATGAAGACTAGCTCTGAAATTTCTCCAATTTCAATAGCGTTCATCCGATGGTCAATAAAAATTCATATACCAAATTTCAGCAAAATATATTCATTATTGCGACCTGTAGTTTGTTTACAAGGTTTACATGAACACACAGACGTATAGACAGGCAGACAGATGGACAGACAGACGGACATCGATAAATTGACTAAGAAAGGGATTCTGAGTCGATCAGAAAGTGATTCTGAGTCGATCAGAAAGTGATTCTAAGTCGATCTGTTTAATAAAAGGTGGATCAATGTCAAATAGATCCGGCATATACGCATAGGGTATAATGCCTTAACCTTTTAAAATCCATTATAAAGATTTTGTTTAAAATGGTGGAGGTAAGAGTATTCAATTGTGGTTTGTTATTAAACCGATATGGTTAACAAAAAAAAAAACATATTGTTTTCAGACTCACAATTTTGTTCACTTCCCTGGTGAAAATGAACCAGATAATATAAAATCAGATATACTCAGGATGACAATACATATGAAACTTTTACAAAATTCTAAATTTGCCAATTTTATATTTTAATAATTTCGCGTTAGGTCCTGAAATTATGGATTTTTTTTTGGCGAAATCATTCTATCGAAATAAAAAAAAATGTATTACAGAAAACACAATGAAAAAACAAGTAAGAAAATTATAGTCGGTCTAGACCGACTATACGATACCCTATACCATGCGTTTAGAGACCCTATCTCTCAGGCCCAACTAACTGGATATAGAAAATAAGCATAAACCAAATTTGAGTGGCATTTTTATTAATTTTTTCGGCTGCAGATATGAAAAAGTTCATATCGGATGCTATATCTATATGGGGACTAGGCCTAAAAATGGACCGATCCTGACCATGTTTGGTAAAGTCTCTAGTATATTGCAAAATTATATACAAACAAAATTTGAGAAGAATCAGTGCAATATTTTTGTTTTTTCATAGATTTAAGTGAAGATCGGGAAGCAGCTCTATATGGGGCCTATGACTAAGAGTTGTCTAATAGGGATCATTTTTGGACTACTGATTAATGGATGTAATATATACATACAAACCCAATCTGACTAAGATTTGTATGATAAATTTGGATCTTAAGGCAATATATGTTGATTTCATAAGGGTCATTTGTATGGGGGCTAGGTCTGAACATGGACCGATTCTCACCAATTTCAATAGTGTTCATCCCATGGCCGGTAAAAGCTTAAATGCCAAATTTCATGAAAATATATTCATATTTGCGACCTACAGTTTGATTACAAGGTTTACATGGACACACAGACGGACGGACGGACGGACATCGTTAAATCGAATCAGATAGTGATTCTGATTCGATCAGTATAATAAAAGATGGGTGTAGGTCAAATATTTTTGGTTGTTACAAACAGCAGCACAAAGTCATTATACCCAAACCACATAGTGGTATAGGGTATAACAATAATAGATAAACAAAAAAAAGTATTTTTTTAGTGATGACAAAACAATGGAAACTTTTAAATTTCTGTACCAAAGTTGATTAAAACAATAAAAATAGAAGATGGTATCAACGAAAACGTTAAAATCTTAACCGTTATTTAAATATTTCCAGTTTCTGGCGTTTTCTTTGAACTGTTTTTTAAACAAAATTATAATTAATTGTTATAAAATAATGGTAAGAGTAAAATTTTGTATAGCAATGAAAACCAGAATACTATATGATATTACTGCTGGTCTTAAGCAAAATAAAACTTGTGATAAATATTCTATGAATCCATAATCTCAAAAATTATCAAGAAATATCAAGAAAGAGGTAAGGTGACGACTTAACATTTAGGCGGCAGGCCCTTTAAAGCGAGTCAAAGTGTGGATAATTGAATAGCAAGATAGTTTAAAAAATGTCCCAAATGTCAATAACAATTTTAAAACAAGTAAGAAAATTATAGTCGGTCTAGACCGACTATACGATACCCTATACCATCCGTTTAGAAACCCTATCTCTTAGGCCCAACTAACTGGACATAGAAAATAAGTAAAAACCAAAGTTGAAAAAATTTTGAAAAAGATCATATCGGATGCTATATCTATATGGGGACTAGGTCCAAAAATGGACCGATCCTGACCATGGTTGGTAACGTCTCTTGTATTTTGCAAAAACATATACAAACAAAATTTGAGAAGAATCAGTGCAATATTTTTGTTTTTTAATAGATTTAAGTGAATATCGGGAAGCAGCTCTATATGGGGCCAAAGGGAGCATTTTTGGACTACTCATTAGTGGATGTAATGAAAGCATACAATCCCAATTTGAGTAAGATCTATATGACAATTTGGATCCTATGACAATTTATGTCGATTTCATAAGGGTAATTTGTATTGGGGCTAGGTCTGAACATGGACCGATTCTCACCAATTTCAACAGCGTTCATCCCATGGCCGATAAGAGCTCATATACCAAATTCATATTTGCGACCTGCAGTTTGATTTCAAGGTTTATATGGACACACAGACGGACGGACGGACGGACGGACATTGTTAAATCAACTCAAAAAGTGATTCTGATTCGATCGGTATAATTAAAGATGGGTCTGGGTCAAATATTTTTGGTTGTTACAAACAGCAGCACAAAGTCATTATACCCAAACCACATAGTGGTATAGGGTATCAAAATCGCCCAAAAACAAAAATCTTTAAAATCAAAAATGGGCAAAAGCAAAAATCGATAAATATAAATATGTGCTCGAACTGTTTCCCGACGACCAATTGAGGCTGATCTCGGTTGTCATCATTCTGTGAAGAGATATAAGATATAAGAGAATATTAGTCTGGCTCGCATAAATTTTGCTAAAGAACACATGAACTGGTCAAGACGATATTGGAATACTATTCTCTTTTCAAATGAATACAAGTTTAATTTAAGAAGCCATGATGGAAGAACGTTTGGCGGTGGAAATATCGGGCCTAGGCAGGGGTCCAATTCATGTAGTAAAAGATACTCTAACTGGTATTGGATACAGACAAATTATAAATGACGTAATGTATTCATACGCTAAGGAAAATATATCCCTGGTCTGGAAGTTCCTATATGACAATGAACCGAAACACACCTTTAACGTTGTAACAATCTTATGCAGTTAGCAGTTAGTGTAGAGGAATGGCCAACCCAATCACCAGATCTCAATCCCATGGAAAATTAATGGGAAGTTGTATATGGAAAAATAAGGACAAACTAAATTTCACAAACAAGGCAGTTTCCATAGAGGCAGTTAATTGCGAATGGCATTGTGAAGCAATACTAAAAAATAACACAGGTCAACAGCAAAAATGCCGACCAATAACCACTATATATGTAGATTTGATGCATCAAGGCTACCTACATAAGTACAAAAATGGTCAAATTTTTGAATTCTATGGAAAATTTTTTTTAAAATAATTTTTAAGTAAAATTGTCAATATTTTGAGACATTTCTCCACTTATGTTGTCATAACTCAAAAACAACTACTCCGATTTTGTTAAATTAAATTGAAAAAAATTTAGATTTACAATATCTTTAAGTCCTATATATTGTTGTTTTTAATCTGATCAATGTGGAATGTTTGGAAAAAAATAAAAAATGGTAAAAAAAAAATTTTTAAAAAACAAGTAAGAAAATTATAGTCGGTCTAGACCGACTATACGATACCCTATACCATGCGTTTCGAAACCCTATCTCTTAGGCCCAACTAACTGGACATAGAAAATAAGCAAAAACCAAATTTGTGTGGGATTTTTATTAATTTTTTTGGCTTTAGATATGAAAAAGTTCATACCGAATGCTATATCTATATGGGGACTAGGTCCAGAAATGGACCGATCCAGATCATGTTTGGTAAAGTCTCTTGTATTTTGCAAAAATATATAGAACAAAATTTGAGAAGAATCAGTGGAATATTTTTGTATTTTAATAGATTTAAGTGAAGATCGGGAAGCAGCTCTATATGGGGCCGAAGGGATCATTTTTGGACTACTAATTAATGGATATAATGAACGCATACAAACCCAATTTGAGTAAGATCTATATGACAATTTGGATCTTATGGCAATTTATGTCGATTTCATAGGGGTAATTTGTATGGGGGCTAGGTCTGAACATGGACCGATTCTCACCAATTTCAATAGCGTTCATCCCATGGCCGGTAAAAGCTTAAATGCCAAATTTCATGAAAATATATTCATATTTGAGACCTGCAGTTTGATTACAAGGTTTACATGGACACACAGACGGACGGACGGACGGACGGACGGACGGACGGACGGACGGACATTGTTAAATCAACTCAAAAAGTGATTCTGATTCGATCGGTATAATTAAAGATGGGTCTAGGTCAAACATTTTTGGTTGTTACAATCAGCAGCACAAAGTCATTATACCCAAACCACATAGTGGTATAGGGTATAAATATGGAAAAAATCTAAAACTGCAAAAAGTATTAAATTTTATTATACCCTATACCACTATGTGGTTTGGGTATAATGACTTTGTGCTGCTGTTTGTAACAACCAAAAATATTTGACCTACACCCATCTTTAATTATACCGATCGAATCAGAATCACTATCTGATTCGATTTAACGATGTCCGTCCGTCCGTCCGTCCGTCTGTGTGTCCATGTAAAGCTTGTAATCAAACTGCAGGTCGCAAATATGAATATATTTTGATGAAATTTGGTATGTGAGCTTTTATCGGCCATGGGATGAACGCTATTGAAATTGGTGAGAATCGGTCCATGTTCAGACCTAGCCCCCATACAAGTGACCCCTATGAAATCGACTTAAATTGCCATAAGATATAAATTATCATATAAATCTTATTCAAATTGGGTTTGTATGTGTTTATTACATCCATTAATCAGTAGTCCAAAAATTATATCTATGGGACAACTCTTAGTCATAGGCCCCATCTAGAGCTGCTTCCCGATCTTCACTTAAATCTATCAAAAAACTAAAATATTGCACTGATTCTCCTCAAATTTTGTTTGTATATATTTTTGCAAAATACAAGAGACCTTACCAAACATGGTCAGGATCGGTCCATTTTTGGGCCTAGTCCCCATATAGATTTAGCATCCGATATGAAATTTTTCTTATCTGCAGCCAAAAAAATTAAGAAAAATCTCACTCAAATTTGGTTTATGTTTATTTTCTATATCCAGTTAGTTGGGTCTGAGAGATAGGGTCTCTAAACGCATGGTATAGGGTATCATATAGTCGGTCTAGACCGACTATAATTTTCTTACTTGTTTATTTATAGTGAAGCTACATATCATGTGAATTAAACGAGATATGGATCATGAAAATCGATGCATGCTTTAGTTTTTTATTCACAATTAATTGAAGGTATCGCATTTTTACACGCACTGTCATTATTTCTTTGGGTTACATAATAATAACTAAATAATATTTTTTTATTGAATGAATTTAAAAACTTTTCGTCGATGTTCTATAGAAAATGGTATAATAAAAATGCAGAAAATAGAAAATGGGTGCATTTTACGGCACGGATTTTGGCAAACCCCCTTTACATGTACAAAATTGTTTTGAAAAAATGTTTATGACATTTTTATGATTCTCAGAATTAAAAAAAAATAAGTAATAAACAAAACGCTATTTAATTTTTATGATTGCGGTAGCAAAGTAATAAACGCTCATAATTTTTCGTGGACGCTGAATTTCTGTTCTTGTTCATTTATGAATTTTGCACACACAAACTGTACCCATTCAAATGATTATCCCAAATTATAGTATCGTATCACAAAACAGGTCAGTATTTATAACAGCTCATTAAGCCGTTTTATTTCATTCAAGAAGTGTTTGCGATATCGGAAACATCATTTTAACCCTACATAAAGCTTAGAGTTATTCAGCTTACAAGTTAAAAACAATTTTCAAGTATTAATAAAAACTAGCAGATTCCAGCACTCGAAATTCGAGCGCAAATTCTAGGAAATTTTATTTTTTCATTTAATAAAGACCCTAATATTAAATGAAGAAAACAAACTCAACACCTTAACACAAACACATTAACAAATTTAATAAACACACACATAGCATTGTATAATTTTGTGTATGTGTCAGTAGCAACTTTAAACGATCATAACTCCAAAAAAATATTCCAGACGATGAAAATCTGTAAATCTGGGTAACGCTAAAAACAAATACCATTCAAATGATAAATTTTTTGTCAAAATCGGGGTAAAACTATGAAACTTACATCGGTCACAAGAAATCGCCTTGCCTATTAATATTATAGATCAGCAAGAAATCCAGAACATTTGTATGTAAAAACAATCCGGATTTATTTTGTTATGTGTGCGGCCAATATATCACCGGGAAAAAATAAAATTCTTTCCTTCATTGCAAAAGTTATTTCACGATTGCTATAATATATATCCGTACAATTTGAACCAGCATTGGACACCGAGTACTATATGCATTTCATGTCGAATGAATTTATCTGTGACGTCTTTTAACGTAAAGTAAGTATAGGTTAATAATTTGGAATATTTTATACTTACAGTAATTCTTAATTATATTTTGAATTCTTCTTATTCCTTATTTAAAATTTTGTTCATTTTACAGACGACACTTGGAAATTTCGAAGCCTCTGGTATGGAGAAAAACAGCGAGCCACGAATCCGATTATTATTTTTGTTTAAGTACAAAAAGCGGTTTCGGAAAACATATGCGATGGTCTTACCCCAAGCGGTCTGCTGATGGGTTTGAACTTGCAGTTCTACATTCACAAGAAGTTGCATATGCTAAAGATCTTGGTGCAAGCTTTTATCTTCACCAGGACACTCAACCTCAAGTATGTGTTACCAATCAGAAAGTTCAGATCCATCACTACTATCTACATCTGAAAATGACGAGTTCATCCCACACAAACATTTCTCACCGAGACCATGGAATCAAAACCAACTTTATGTGACATTGGATTGCCGAAAAGATCTTCTGAAGTTCTTGCGTCCTGGATAAAAGAAACAGGTCTCATAACTAAAGAAACTACAGTTTCGTATTACCATACTCGAGAAAAAGCCTTGAAATAATATGTTAAAGCACTTAACAAAGATAGTGAATGTTTCCTGTATATTTCAAGGAACTTTACCCATCTGAATATTGAAAAGTTAAAAGCAGGCATATTTGACGGCCCACAAATTCGCAAATTGGTGAACAATACTGATTTTGGTAGTTCAATGTCAGAAATTGAGAAGAATGCATGGGATTCGTTTGTATGGGTTATTAAAAATTTCTTAGGAAATAACAAGGATGATGATTGAAGAGATGTTATCTCACTTCCATCGACTTGGATGTAACATGAGCATCACTTACATCGTTTTGCTGAAAATCTAGGAGACTTAAGCGAGGAACAGGGTGAACGATTTCAGCGAGATATCCGAACAATGGAGGAACGATACCAGGATCGCTGAGATGCACGCATTATGGCTGATTTTTGTTGGAGTATTCAGAGTAACACTTCGTCATTCAACTATAATAGAAAATCGTATAAAACAAAATTCCAGAGTTTGTAGTTTATATTAATTATAATTAATTTAAATAATAAAATATACATTTTAATAAAATATAAAATGATTTTAAAATTCAATCAACCGAAAGAAGAACATTAACAACTCATTATTATGTATATCAAACAAAAAACTAAAATTTGTGTGAAAATGAGCGAATTCACTTAATTGTGAATAAATTCGAAAAGAATCAATCAATTTTTATGATCGATACCTTATTTTGTTCCTATTACATGTGGCTTTGCGAAAAAGCAATAAATCCGTACAATTCTTTGAGTTTTTGATTTTTATGATTTTTTTAAAACAAAACAAGTAGGAGTGTAAAATTCGGCTATGCCGAATCTTTGATACCCTCCACCTAGGTTTTCTTGCACTATTTGTAACAAATTTAGATAAAATATTTGAAAATGTAAACAATTTGATCAATTTAGTAATTTATTACAACAAATACTCTGAATTTTCAGCATTTACGTTTAACAATTTTAAAGTCAATAGAAGATATTAAACAAAATATATCTTTTTCGGAATACTTGACCATGTCTTATATTTTAAAAGCACTAGCGTTAATCAGTTTTATTTTTTCGATCTTATTATTATGACATTCTATTTGTAACGCATCGATAAATGGATTTGCGTCTATGTGTTTAATGCAAAAGATTTCTTACTTTTGTCGAATTGTAGGGATTTTTTGAAAAAATTTTTTTAACAACTTAATATTATATACGTTTCAATTTTAAACTTTAAAATTAAAAATATCTATCTTTTTTAAATCTGGTAATAACTCTATAATATGGAGATAGTAAATACGTGGCTCCTTTAATATGAATGACAAGTAAAAAACACTTTTGTGCAGTTTACTTGTTTTGTGCATTTTTTTTAATACATACATAAGTACGCCATCTTTGTAGATCTCTTCGATTATATTAAAGGTGCTATTACATGATGTGTTTTTTACATATATACTGTCAAATTTTCCCAAACAAAAGTTGTACACATCGTGTGATACATATGAAACATTGTTTATGTACAATACATGAAGAAAGTCACATGTACATTTTTCAATTAGAACAGGTTCTATTTTTGCATGACAAACATGAAAATACAACACTGCTTGTGGCGAAAGAAAAACAGAGTAAATTTTAAAGATTAATATTGAAAGAAAAATAAATTGTTTAGTATTAACAATTAAAAAATATATAACCTTTTTTTTAACAATAAATTTTTGTAAATTCACAAATTAAATCAGCTGTTATGCGGTTTAAAGTTTCCTTTATTAAGCTATTTGGGCCTATTGTTGTTGATGTAAATAAAACACTTAGAGGTTATGTCATACGGAAATACATATGCACGTGTGATAGCAAAAATTATGAATCGTATGTAAAAGACAATTTTGACAGACATGAGGAATTTCATATGGATAAAAAAAAGTGACAGTACATATGTAAAAAACACTTCGTGTAATAGCACCTTAAGTAAGTTTGTAAATAAAAAAAATATTAAAATATTATAAATGTAAACATAATTGATTTTAGAAAAATGTCCGATTCGTTTTTCGATGATGCTGAAAACACATCAAAGAAATACAGAAAACAAAGGTTTTACTCAAGTTAGTTGAGAGACGAGAAGCTAATGGGATAGAACAGGTCAAAGATGACGACTTTAAATACAGATGCAAGGCTTGTGAAAAAATATTAAATTGCGATAAATTAGATCTAAGTATACATGCTAATAACCAATGTCTTAAAAAAATATCTTTTAAAACCAACAACCAAAATTCTGTTTACGTTATAAGATCCCATTTGCAAGCCATTTTAATTAATTGTGTAAATTTTAAATGCACATCTAGCCATATAAAGGATGAATTATACAGAATAGTAAAAATTTTTTTTTATAATATCTGTTGATTTTTATACCCTATACCACTATGTGGTTTGGGTATAATGACTTTGTGCTGCTGTTTGTAACAACCAAAAATATTTGACCTAGACCCATCTTTAATTATACCGATCGAATCAGAATCACTTTCTGAGTTGATTTAACAATGTCCGTCCGTCCGTCCGTCTGTGTGTCCATGTAAAGCTTGTAATCAAACTGCAGGTCGTAAATATGAATATGTTTTGATGAAATTTGGTATATAAACTTTTATTGGCCATGGGATGAACGCTATTGAAATTGGTGAGAATCGGTCCATGTTCAGACCTAGCCCCCATACAAATTACCCATATGAAATCGACATAAATTGCCATAAGATCCAAATTGTCATATAGAACTTACTCAAATTGGGTTTGTATGCGTTCATTACATCCACTAATGAGTATTCCAAAAATGATCCCTTTGACCCCATATAGAGCTGCTTCCCGATCTTCACTTAAATCTATTAAAAAACAAAAATATTGCACTGATTCTTCTCAAATTTTGTTTGTACATATTTTTGCAAAATACAAGAGACTTTACCAAACATGATCAGGATCGGTCCATTTTTGGACCTAGTCCCTTTACAGATATAGCATCCGATATGAACTTTTTCATATCTGCAGCCAAAAAAATTAATAAAAATCCCACTCAAATTTGGTTTTTGCTTATTTTCAATGTCCAATTAGTTGGGCCTAAGAGATAGGGTTTCTAAACGCATGGTATAGGGTATCGTATAGTCGGTCTAGACCGACTATAATTTTCTTACTTGTTTATATTGTTTTTATGTAATTCTAATGATATTCTTATCTTATTTTTTACGATATTTTTTTCGTTTTTATGTTATTTTTGCATTATTGAAATTGAAAATTAACAAATTAAAAATAAATTTTTTTTTTGAAAAATTGAAAAAAGTAGTGTAGGGAAAAATTGTGAGAGAAAAAAAGTGGGTGTAGGGAAAAAAAGGGATTTTTTTCATTAGCGTAGAGATTTCTGTAAAAATCTCCTACAAATGCTGCTGGCTATAATTGTAGTCGTGTAGTCAACTACTTAATTTTTTTTTGAAACGACAGCAACATATAACAACAATATAAACAGCTGTTTTTATACAAAATCATTTTTATTTCAGTAGTGCCAATTATATTTTTTTTTTAAGTTTATTAAAATAGAAAAACATGTATGATTCTATATAAAATTGTCTTAAATATATTACTTATTTATAATGCATTATTATAACGTAAAAATAAATAAATAAATTTACTTATGAATAGAATTATTATAGCATTTCATTTTGTGATTAATTTTTTCAACAAAATAAAATATTTCATAGCACTAATATCTTTTACATATTTTGTTATATTGTCAACACTATTTTTATTTTGTAGCCAACAAAAACAGAAATTAGCCTAAGTTGACTACAGCAGCAAAAGTGGTCATGTAGTCGTGTAGCTGTGTTGGTGTCAAAATAATCGTTTTCATATAAACGTGTCTATTTTATTTTTGACAGGCTGTAGTCGTGTAGCCGCTGTCGTCTATGTGTTTCATGAGAGAGTTCGGCTAACTGGTGCCATTATGTATATGTGTGTGTAAACAAAAATATACGATATCCCAGTAATCATTTCGAAGATTGTTTTAACAAAAATCATCTTACTGTGTCTTCTTCGAGCACTTTTGATGATTAAAAACTGATTAATCACATGCGGTATTAGAAAAAGATTAAGAAATGATTTTTGCTTACGCTTAAAAAGTGATTTATAGAAAAATGACATTAAATATGACTCAAAAATAAGTCGAAATTAATCAGAAAATTGGATAAAAGGGGTTCTCAAGATGAGTCGGGGGTAAGGTAATATTTCCTCCCAACAAAAGAATATTTTGTGATCAGCAAAAGAGCGCATATGTGACTGTTTTAATAGCACAGAGGATTCAAAAAAAACTCCCCATGATCACTTATTGCATAAAATGTTTACTGGGATTTTATTCACTATCTGTAGAAATAGTTTTTTAAGTAAAACAAATCTGCACACAATTTCAATTCTATTTCGTTTACAATGATACGATCACTTTGTTTACTAGCTAGTAGTAAAATAAGAAAATAGTATTATAATACAGCGTAATGATGAATTGTACTTCTCAATTAGTTTATTTTTAATGTGCCATAAGAAGTTCGGTTTGTGCTAAGAAATTAATGAATATATGCTTCCCAGGGCGAAGCTTAATCATTGCACTTTGATTGAGTTGAGCCCGCGAGTATTCCTGATGTGGATAGCTCGTGCCTACAATTTTTGGTAGTTGGGAATGGCGTTTGTGCAAAGGGAAGCATGAACACTTGTTTCCCAGAGCGAGGCTTAATCATTGCACTTTGATTGAGCTGAGCTCCGCGATTATTTCTAATGCGGAATAAATCGTGCATTAAATTCTCGGTAGTCCGGAAATGGCGTTTGCCTGCGCCAAACATTAAATAATAAATTTTAAAAATGTATTATAATTAAATATTATTGACATTATATTATTATCAAAAAAATTTTATTTTAAACACCAATTTTTAACAGGGTAGAATTTTATGGTTTCAAAACTACTTTTGAATGCAAGTATGTACTAAAAGTAGAACCCTTAAAATCATACTATTTTTTGCAACCCTAAAAATTGCAATATTTTGTATAAATAAAATAATTTATATTTTATTATTTTTAATATGAGCTTATTATCGAAATACATATACAGAATATATGAATGTTATTTATAGTATTTTGATATTTGCAACAGTAGTCTGTATGTATCAATTTGTAATATTTTGTGATCTTATAAAAATCGCAGAATATTGATATTGATTTTATATAGTTTCTTTTATTAATTAGCTAACTTAAATATTACACCATAAAATGTTGATATTGGTGAATTTTTATATTACTACCACAACGACCATAAAAACAACAAGTACAGCTGTGACAAAATACAAAATTTAGAATAACAATATAGGAAAACATCATATTTTTTTAACTTTTCAGTGATTTCTCGGCACCTATGAAACCTATTGTCACGATTTAAAAAACAGAAACCTTCTCGTGATGTTGGTGTATCATTCTCACTAACAACAAGCGCCCTAGCTATCCTATTGAGAACGTTATCGTGACAAGAACAACATTGTCAAATCATATTTTTTCAAGACTTTTTTTACTCCATCGTTCAATTCTCGGGACCAGATAAACCGATTTGGACGATTTTAAATAGAAAACTTTTCAGGATGTTACTGAATCATTTTGTATACCAACGAGCAACCTAGTTGCCCGATTGAAGCCGTCATCGTGATTTCCACAGACGGACAGACGGACATCGCTATATCAACTCCGCTTGTTATAAGGATCACAAATATATATATTTTATGGGGTCCAGATTTTTTTTTCTAATTATTACAAACGGAATGACAAACTTATATATACCCTCTGCACACTGGAGTGGAGGGTATAAAAAATTTGATATTTTCACGTAGAAAATATATTTATTGCTTCAATTTTTTATTATAACTCCGAAACTACTGAGCCGCTTGAAACTCAATATATAAACGGATTAAGGGTTGTGTAAATCTGAATTTTTCTAAGTTTATTTTAATAATATCGGACTAACCCTTTTGAAGTTATCATTAATTATGTGGAGAAACGTCTAAAAAAAATTTTAAATTTTACTTAAAAATTTAAAAAAAAAACCTCTCCATATAATTTAAAATTTGACCACATTTGTACTACTGGAACCACAATACATCAAAATTGTATAGTAGTTTTTGATTGGTTTAAAATTTTTTCGTTTTTGTTGCCTTGTGTAATAGATACCCAACAAAATATTGAAGCCAAAAATAGAAGGAAAATTTTCAATTATTTTATAGTACAGATATCCAATGTTTTATCAACAGCATAAAAATTAAGATACTTTAACTAATTATTTTTCCCTTTTATATAAATAAAATATATAAATTTTTAAATTAATAAAATATTTTTTAATTTTATAATCCCTTCTTTGGTATTGGACGTTCAAGTTGTCAAAAATATATTTTGTTAAAAGTTTCCATTGTATTGTTACTCACTGTATATTCCGCACATGCTGTTACACCGTGTTATACTTCAATTGTACATTTGTAATAAACTAGAACTACATGTGGTGGCAATATTTTCGTATGAGGTTGCTTTTCGAGCCATGAAATGGGTCCAATATACTCTATCTGGTATTGGATACAGGCAAATTCTAAATGACGTAATGTATCCATACGCAGACGTAAATATGCCCCTGGTCTGGAATTTCTAACATGACATCAACTCAAAACATACCTCCAAATTTGGATCCGAATTGCTAAAATCTAATACAGTTAGTATTTTGGAATGGCCAACCCGATCACCACATCTAAATCTTATAGAAAATCTATGGGAAATTATAGATCAAAAAATACGGACAAGAAATTACACAAACAAGTGCACTAATTCAGAGTGGCAAAACATTTCAGTGGATATCATTAACAATCTAATTGGCTCTATGTTGCGGCGTTATCAAGCAGTACTAAAAAATAATGGATACTCAACAAAATGTTGGGACCAAAAATAGAGGGAAAGTTTTCAGTTAGCATAAAAATATTTTGGTCTACAACAGCGACATTTTTATTTATTTTTTATATTATATTATTTAAAAAAAATTAAAATTGTATTTTATGCCGTATATTTTTATTGTGTAAAACTTTTTGTTTTTGTAAAAAACTAATATGAAAATTGACAAAAGAATATTTATTAAATAAAATTCATCCCTGAAGATGCTGGAAAATACCCAGCGAAACGTTGGAGTTTGAAAATGAAATAGGTAGTCTTTTATTTACTTTTTAAAAATAGTGACCTTGAAAGCCCATTCAGAAAAATTCTAAAACACATAATAAGCATACTTTTAAGTTTTGCTATTTTTTTCTGAAGTTAAGCTATTCTATATTTATACTTTTTTTAAATAAATAAAAAGAATTTTTGAATTAATGGAAGAGTTTTATATTTTATGATCCTATTTATTTATAGTCGTTAAAAATGTATTTTGTTAAATGTTTCCATAAAAATGTCACTCACTGTATTTCAATAGTGTTCGTGCTATGGCCGAGAAAAGATTATATACCAAATTTATCAAAATATATTCATATTTGCGATCTGTAGTTTGATTACAAGATTAACATACAGACGGACTTCGGTAAATTGCAATATCGACTCAAATATTTTTGATATTTACAAGCATTCCCACTAACTAATTATACCCTGGTCACATAGTGGTAACGGCTATAATTACACAATGCAACAACCATTCTGGGGGGGGGTGAAAATACTAGGCCACTATGGTAAAACCTCCAAAGGGTTTGGCGTTCTCAGGCCAAATTTTTTTTGTGACCGTATGATAATTATTAAACGAAAAAATTCATCATACGCTCAATAGTAGTTCTGATGTTTTTTTCAATGCTAAGCATTGTGAAAATGATTCAGATAATATAAAATCAGATATAAATTTAAGTTATATTTATTAATCGGAAAATATCTTAAATTTCTTTAAAGTCTAATGAAATGTTCAGCCAATATATCAGTATTTTTGCTCAAATTACTAACAACATTTCTTTCAAACGAAAACAAATCGTGTTATTTATTTCGTATATATGTTTCTACAAATATATGTATGATTGTGTATTTTCAACCACTTACACATAAACACGCACACTCACACACACTTATTTTCTATATATAGATAGAGCTTTTTGGAGAAAAGTTTTCTTTTTTTGTAAAAAAAAAAAGAAACTAAATTAACACACTATTTGGCGTTTGTTTGTTGTATGTTGTTGTTGATTTGATTTTTATTTTAATGGATAAAACATGTTAATTTTTCATTGTTTACATTTGCAGTCAAATGCTGAACAAGAAAATTTGTTTTTTTTTATATTAATTATTTAAACATTACACAGGATATGTTTTGTTAAAAGAATCACATCAAAAAAGGCGTTTTGAAAAGTTTTTATAAATTCAAGTATTTTTTATTAACTTTAGTTGTTTTCAAAAAAAAAAACTTTAAAATTTCATAAACTTTTTTAAAAATTGTGTAGCTCAATATAAATATTTTTATTAAATTTAATTTGTATTATTATTGTATTGTATTATTAATTCTTGTTTGTGTTGATAAATATTACTTTTTCACTTTAAAAATTATATTGATAATTTTGGTGTTTCTTCCTTAAGAAAAATATAACAACCGTTTAGCACAAAGGATGTACTCTTTCTAAAATGCCTCAAAATATGCAATAATATTTTATGGTATACGAAAAAGAGTAAAACTCTTCAACAACATTGTGCAAACTCTCTAGAAAAAATCCTTAGTGTTCCATTGTGCTCTCATCACCATAAAATTTCCAATATACAATTTGCACTCACTTGTATGCTCTCTAACAACAAGAATAATGGAAATGGCATGAATGTACTTTTTATTTGATACCTTTTTGAACTGAAAAATATCGTGGCACTATTTTAGTTTTAGATCTCTTATTGCAAAAGTAGTTCATAAGTATTTGGAGTACTTAAAGACTCTAAAAAAAAGTAATTTAAGAGAATGCATTAAAAAACACCTATATAATCGCTAATCCACATAAATAAAAATCTCCCTACTTGGTTTGATTTTAGTCTCTCTTAAAGCATGTTACAACCACCCATTTCAGCTCCCCTATCTCGTCTCAAACATGCAATCTAATTTCCATTCCATCCTGCATCTTTATTGTTGCTTTTACTATTTTTTTTTTCTTTTTTACTTTTTTACGTTTCTTTATTTTGTAAACATTATTTTCTTTTGTAATACAAAATTTTTGTTTATCATTTGTTTGTATATTTTTTGTTGTTTTTATTAAGACAGAAATCAACCGTCAACCCCTTATTAACATCATCGGTATTCATTTTTGGCTTTTCGTTTAGGTTGTTGATGGTTTTTTCTTGTCGATGATTTTTCTTAAAAGGGTATGTTTATTTAAAAATAAACAGATCATTCTTGTTTCTGTTAACCACATCAAAGTGTAAGTCCCTGTCTTGTATTTAACAAAATTTGTTTTGTTTTTAAAAGAAACGGAGAAAATTTTGTGGCAGCAAAATCCTCCAATTCGGACTCAATTTATGTAGAAAAAATCTTTAATTCTCAGCACATTTATTGGTTAAAAGTTTTGCCTCTGAATCAGAAATTTTGTTTTATCTGCTTTCTTGAAGTTCATGTCGAGTACCCTGAAGATTACCTCGACGATGACTATAGTAATTAAAACTTCCCGTTTTAGTTTATTAAAAATGTATAATTGAACTATAACACAGTGTTACAGCATGTACGGAATATACAGTGAGTAACAATACAATGGAAACTTTTAACAAAATATATTTTTGACAACTTGAACGGTCAATACCAAAAAAATGGGATTATAAAATTAAAAAATCTTTTATTAATTTAAAAATTTGTATGTTTTATTTACATAAAAGAGAATATTAACTTAAAGTATTTTTATTCATTTTTATGCTGTTGACAAAACATTGTAAATTCTTACTATACAATAATTAAAACTTTCCCTCTATTTTTGGGTTCAATATTTTTTATACCCTATACCACTATGTGGTTTGGGTATAATGACTTTGTGCTGCTGTTTGTAACAACCAAAAATATTTGACCTACACCCATCTTTAATTATACCGATCGAATGAGAGTCACTATCTGTCCGTCCGTCCGTCCGTCCTTCCATCTGTGTGTCCATGTAAAGCTTGTAATCCAACTGCAGGTCGCAAATATGAATATATTTTGATGAAATTTGGTATTTAATCTTTGATCGGCCATGGGATAAACGCTGTTGAAATTGGTGAGAATGGGTCCATGTTCCGACCTAGCCCCCATACAAACGACCCCTATGAAATCAACATATATTGCCATAAGATCCAAATTATCATACAAATCTTAGTCAAATTGGGTTTGTATGTATATATTACATCCATTAATCAGTAGTCCAAAAATGATCCCTATTGGACAACTCTTTGTCATAGGCCCCATATAGAGCTGCTTCCCGATCTTCACTTAAATCTATCAAAAAACAAAAATACTGCACAGATTTTTCTCAAATTTGGTTTGTGTATATTTTTGCAAAATACAAGAGACTTTACCAAACATGGTCAGGATCGGTCCATTTTTGGGCCTAGTCCCCATATAGATATAGCATCCGATATGAACTTTTTCATATCTGCAGCCGAAAAAATTAATAAAAATCCCACTCAAATTTGGTTTATGCTTATTTTCTATATCCAGTTAGTTGGGTCTAAGAGATATGGTCTCTGAACGCATGATAGGGTCTCTAGATCGACTATAATTTTCTTACTTGTTTGGGTATTTATTATTTTTTAATACTGATTCACAACGCCATTCTGAATTAACTGCCTCTATGAGAATTGCCTTGTTTGTGTAATTTAGTGTGTCCGTGTTTTTCCATATACAACTTCCCATTAATTTTCCATGGGATTGAGATCTGGTGATTGGGCTGGCCATTCCTCTACACTAACTGCTAACTGCATTAGATTGTTACAACTTTAGAGGTGTGTTTTGTATAATTGTCATGTAGGAACTTCCAGACCATTGGCAAATTTTCCTTAGCGTATGAATACATTACGTCATTTAGAATTTACTTGTATCCAATATCGGTTAGATTATTTTTTACTACATGAATTGGACCATGCCTTGGCCCGATATTTCCACCGCCAAACTCAACAGTTTTATTTGTATATTTTTGGACATCATGGCTTCTTAAATTAAACTTGTACTCATTTGAAAAGAGAATAGTATTCCAATATCGTTTTGACCAGTTCATGTGTTCTTTAGCAAAATTTGTGAGAGCCAGACTAATTTTCTCTAATATCAGTGGTTTCTTCACAAAATGATGACAACCGGGAAACAGTTCGGGAAACAACACATATTTTTAGTTTCAAATTGTTATTGACATTTTAGACATATTTTAAACTCTCTTGCTTTAAATTATCCAGTCTTTGACTCGTTTTACGGGGCCTGCCGCCTAATGCATGAAACACATAGACGACAGCGGCTACAAGACTACAGCCTGTCAAAAATAAAATACACACGCATATATGAAAACCAACACAGCTACACGTCTACACAACAACTTTTGTCGCTGTAGTCAACTTAGGATAATTTCTATTTTTGTTGGCTACAAAACAAAAATAGTGTTGACAATATAACATAATATGTAAAAGATATTAGTGGTATGAAATATTTTACATATTTTGTTAAAAAAATTAATCGCAAAATGAAATGCTATAATAATTCCATTAATAATCAAATGGGATTAAGTAAATTTATTTATTTATTTTTACGTTATAATGCATTATAAATAAGTAATTGTATATTTAAGTCAAGTTTATACAGAATCATGCATGTTTTTCTATTTTAATAAAGTAAAAAAAATATAATTGGCACTACTGAAATAAAAATGCATTTGTATAAAAACAGCTGTTTATATTGTTATTATATGTTGCTGTCGTTTTCAAAAAAATTAAGTAGCTGACTACACGACTACAATTGCAGCTAGTAGTATTTGTAGTCGTGCGTTCGTGCAGCCGCTGTCATCTATGTGTTTCATGCATAAATGTTAAGTCGTCACCTTACCTATTTCTTGGTATTTCTTGATAATTTTTGAGATTATGGATTCATAGAATATTTCTCACAAGTTTTATTATGCTTAAGACCAGCAGTAATATCATATAGTATTCTGGTTTTCATTGCTATACAAAATTTTATTCTTCCCATTATTTTATAATAAATAATTATAAATTAAAACATTGACAAATATAATTTTGTTTAAAAAACAGTGACTCACAGCTTATTTCGTTTGAGACAATATATTTACTTCTTATCGAAAAATAAACAACAACAATGCAATTTAACAAAAAAATTTTTTGCATTTTATTCTTTGTTCTCTTCTTCGTGTAACAAGATAAAAACAATATTTGAAAAATGTTTCAAAAAAGAAATATAACAAAAACAAAAATTCATACAAAATCAAAGTCACAGCTTATTTCGTGTATATTAGGGTGGCCCTTCGTTATATGGAGGGAAAAAAAGTGTTCAAACTGTCGTGTCATCCCCTAGAAATATGCGAATAGCAAAAAAACTGAGAAATACAAAGTTTTGGGCCAATCAAAAAACGTTTAGTCGTGGCGCAAAGCGATTGAAAATTTCAAGTGTGTTTATATGGGGAAAATATGACTTTTTTCAGATTTTACGAAAATTTCGTTCTATAATTTAATTTTTCCGACAAGCTGTTACATAATTCAGGATTAGTATTAAATTATCATTTCAAAAGGCTATAAAACTTCAAAATCGTATGAAACCTCGCCAAGAAATAGCAAATGCCCCAGACCACTTCTGTGCCAAAAAAACTAGGTCATGAAATTTGATGGCATTTTTTTCAACTTTGAGAAATTGATTAAAGCCATCATTCTTTTTTGGTCTCTATATATGTATATAAGTACTCAGATATGAAGTATTGTTTAATTACCACGTTGTTAACCTATTGCGCATTGAGACCGAAAATTGGAAATTTTTTTGATAAAATTTTTAAAACTCCTTTTTCAAGTTTGAAAAAATTTTCTTAAACAAAATTTAAAAAGATGAATCTATCACTTTAAGGTTTTATTAAATACATGTTGCAGATTACCTGTGTGATTTTTTAAGTAAATACCTCTGCCAGAACTTTTTTGACAAGGATTTTATTTTCGCGGATTTCGAGAAAAATTGGATTTTTGTGAAATATTCTGTAAATGTACTCTCTCTAAATACTTTGTAAATTTGGAATATACGAGTTATTTAAACCGATATCCATTTTTTCACGAATTGTTTTTTCAAAAAGTTTATCTAAGTTCGAAAGCAAAGAAATGTGACTTAAATTGTTAATATCGGAAGAATTGGTTCTCTTTTTGATAGGAATTATTTTTTAATTATTAAGGAAATATGCATTATTTAAACAATTATCTTATATATATTTACGCTGATCCCTGACTCACTGACTGACTGACTGATTCTGTAACGCTGAAATAATACACATAGCACTCCCTACAAAGCTATGCGAAATACACAAACAAAATTTAATCTTTCTCATTTTATACAAACCCACACACAATTTTCTCTCTTCTATGTTACCGACCAGTGCTGCTAATAAAATCTTCTGAAAATAGACAATTTTGGAAACTAAATCGTCAAAATCGTCGTTTTTAAAACAAGAAATTGTCAAGAAAATAAAAATAAAACTCGACAAAATATTACAAAAGGAAACAATAAAATTTATTTTTATAATTCATATTACGAATATTATTACAGCATTGGTTATTTCTACATATAAAAATGTATTAGTGGTGAAATTTCAACGGAAAAAATTTAACACAGCAATCAACTAAATAATTTTATTGATATGTATCTATAACTGAAACATATAATATAGGTTTAAAGTATCGCCGTAATTAAAACTTAAATCTTAAATAGAGATGCTATTCAAGGTATTTCCGTTTTGAAACGAATTGACCCAGAATTAAATCTGTACATATTTTGTAATTTCCATTTACACTGAACAAAAACTATCAATTTTCTATAAACAACCCATTAATTGTTAACCCTTGAAATTGATATTTTTATACTACTGAAAATTTTAAATCTTCAATCATCATTTTAACAAATTTAACAAATCATTTTAACAAATTGAAAAATCGTCGAAATTACAATAAGTTGTCTAAATTGGCAACACTGCTAACGACAATAGCACTACATACGCAGATTTCGTGTTACATATGGAATAAATTGAGCCCAAAAAATGCATCAAAAAACTAAAGGTGCTATTACACGAAATGGTTTTTACATATGTACTGTCACTTTTTTTATCCATATGAAATTCTTCATGTCTGTCAAAATTGTCTTTTACATACGATTCATAATTTTTGCTATCACACGTGCGTATGTATTTCCGTATGACATAACCTCTAAATGTAAACAACAGCTGATTTAATTTGTGAATTAACAAAAAT
Source organism: Cordilura impudica (assembly GCA_963682025.1). NCBI lineage: Eukaryota > Metazoa > Arthropoda > Insecta > Diptera > Scathophagidae > Cordilura > Cordilura impudica. Next base: position 83,842,507 of record OY821517.1, read on the forward strand.
TTGTTGTTAAAAAAAGGATATATATTTTTTAATTGTTAATTAATACTAAACAATTTATTTTTCTTTCAATATTAATCTTTAAAATTTACTCTGTTTTTCTTTCGCCACAAGCAGTGTTGTATTTTCATTTGTTTGTCATGCAAAAATAGAACCTGTTCTAATTGAAAAATGTACATGTGACTTTCCTCATGTATTGTACATAAACAATGTTTCATATGTATCACACGATGTGTACAACTTTTGTTGTGGGAAAATTTGACAGTACATATGTAAAAAACACATCATGTAATAGCACCTTAATATCTATTCAAATTCATATTTAAATTCCCATTGTTGGTCAATGAGAAAATTCTGCAAAAAAAAGGAATGAATGAAATTTTAAACATTTTTATTTTTCTCATTTAACGTCGTCCGATATTCATACATACTTCTTTTACCAAACTAAACTTATCCGTTTGTCTGTTTTGTTTTTCATCTCAAAATTGTTTTGTATTGTTAAGAGTGCTTTCGCTCAGGTTCTCTGATGGCCAGCACTTACCAAAGAGTATGCTTTTTTGATAAATATTTGAGAAAAAAAAGAGATCTTCAATGTGGATTTTGTTGTTTTCCAACGTATGATTTCGTTATAGCTCTGTATTGAAAAGCCCTTGAAAAAATAGTGCAATATTGAGTCTCAAATCTAAATTATTGTAACTTTGCATAATTAAATTACATTGTAATTTTAGAGAGAGGTGGGAAAATAATTTTTTTTCACTCATAACATTAATTTTTGCATAATTTGCTTTAAAAAAAATTTTGACAAACATAAATTACGTAAATACGTATATTTAAGATTTTAATTTGAATAATTTATTGTGTAGGTGTATTGGTGTTTGCATTTCCTTAAGGGGTGGTAGGTTGTAAAACCTTTTTTTGCATTTCCTGAATGCACAACATGTCGAGAGTGTTGTATCAAAATTTTAAGTAAATCAGAGCAAAACTTAAGAAGATACAGCGTTTCCAGCGACCGGCCTCATACGGTATATAGTATATAAATCCGTTTTTAAAAAACTTTAAACCGATTTTCTCGCAAATAAATGTTCGAAGTCCGTGAACATCATAACTCAAAATCTTCTTGACCGATTCTTTTGAAATTTTTGACACTATATCTACACATAAATCATAAGGTAACCACGAAGGTTTTTTTTAATTCCATTTTCTTCCCCATTTTTTAACAACAAAACCCGAAATTGTATAGCAAAAATCGTTTTTCACTTCAAAATTCTGCAAAAAAAATTAAAAACTACTTCAGGAAACATGTCACCTTTTGAACGCATTTCGATTTTTTTATTTCACATGGCCCGGTAACGAGTTATGATAGTCACCGCAAAACAACAACGCCTACGGATATTGGCTGTGACGGACTAATTTATTAAAATTTTTAGTTGAAAATTTTTTCAAAGATTCTTCAAATGTTATGCTATAACGTGTATTCATGTCTTCAAAAAAGAATTATGCAAAATACGACTTTTATTAACTTTTAAAACCTTCCCCCCCCCTTAAGAAACTTTTAGGAACCTTGCTCTAAAACTTTTGTTTTTCTATGCTATTTTATTTTTTTTACAATAAAATGGAGTTCGGTTATAACGAACTCGGCGGGACCGGCCAAATTAATATTAATATTTTTTTAATACATATATAAAATATAAGAAAATTCTGAAATGGAAAAAAAAATTTGTTTGTTAAAGCCAAAATAAACGGGCGCCTAGGCGCCACACAATCCTCTAGTTCAAAATAACAACTAAAAACTCAAAGGCCTTCATAGGAAATTTTCTAATTAAAAAATTTGAAATTCGATCGATTCCTGCAGACTTTTTATTATTCAAAGAAATTGAATGAACAACAACGTTATCTAATTTTACTAATTTTATACAACTTTGATTATTCAATGCAGGAAAGTCATCAGTAAAATTAAATAATGTATCGTCAACCAAAGATTCCACAAAGTTTTCAGTTTCCGAGATGTCTCTGTCAATACAGGTACCACTGTAAATTTTTGAAAAATGTTCTTTTAAAATATTTAGTTAAATTGTCTCATTTTCTTAAACTAATCCATTTACAGACAAATCCCAACTGATGTACGTTTTTTTATAACCTAGAATATTATAAATTTTCTTATGAGCAAGAGGTCCTGGTTTGATGTTATTCAGTTTTTCATTCAAGCTTTGAATTTGTTCCTTACTCACCAGTTCTTTTATTAAAATGTTTAAAAGTTTAATTTGTTTAGAAATTAATTTATATTGATCATTATGTCTATTTAAAGTTCTGTTGAAGATTTTTCTCAAATTTTTTTTTGCCAACCATACTTAATTTTTAATAAATTCTTCAAAAAATCAGAAGCAACAAAACTTTTGGACTTATTTTCTATTTTTTAGAATGAATATCACTAGATGTAAATTTTTCAACGTAATAATCTATTTCAACATTAGATAAATTTATATTCGATGGAGGAAAGTATTGGAGAAGATCAATTGTAATCTTCTTATATATCAAAAAAATTTATGAAAACTAAAGTCATCCGTCTGGCCGTTCTGTCCGGCCGATTTCCTTAATTTTTTTCTTAATGAAAGGTATTTAGACACAGATATGTTATCAATCATTGAAATTTACTCAACTCCCACCTTACTCAAGTTATACTCAAACGCGATTCTTCCCTGTACATTTCTTATGGGACATATTCACTCAAGCAATTCGAATTTTCATAGCTCCTCTTCTAATGAATGGATCTTGATCGTTTCACTCATTTTTATTACAAACACATTAACAAATTTAATAAACACACACATAGCATTGTGTAATTTTATGTATGTATGTGTTGGCAGCAACTTTAAATGCAATTTACTAAAAATAAAGGAAAAAATTTAAAAACCTGTATATCTGCAAACCGGCTAAAAAGAAATGCCATTCAAATAATATACGTTTGGTCAAAATCGGGATAAAACGGTAGAACAAAACATCAGTCACAAGAAATCGCCTAGCCAATTAATATTATAGATAATTAATTAAATGAAAAAAAAAAATTGCACTCGAATTTCGAGTGCTGGGATCTTCTAGTATCATTTTTAAATAAATCCCAATTGATTTCGAATAATATCATAATCAAATAATTTTAGATGTAATATTAATGGAAAATGGTCTGAAAAGGATGGCAAACTATTTATAATTTGGACTAAATAAGTCAATTAGATTAGGGCTCAAAATAAAATGATCAAAAAAGAACAAGCAATAGGGTAAGATGGAAAGGAATTGCAGTCTTATAAATGAATGTGAATTAAGCTGAAGCCAACTATAAAATGTTATACCATTCGTGTTATTTAGAGTATCACCCTAAAAAATTATTTTTGGTTTTAAAATCTCCACCAATTAAGTTCCGTCAAAGTTCTGCGAAAAAGTGGCTATATTTGAAAGGCCATCTAAAATTAGGTTTACACTAAAGTTGCATGGGAAGTAAATCGACCCTACTAAACAAATTTTAATTATATTATGTGCGAATTTCAATAAATAAATTAGGAAAAGCCACACCAGATATCTCAATTTTGGAAAACTGATAATTTTGTTTAATAACAATGCCTAAACCTTGCAAGCAATTATCTCTGATAAAGCTGTAATCATTCAAAGAAATTCTTCGTTGTTTTGAATGCGTTTCCTGAATAAAAGTTAAATCAATATTATTGTGTTGAAGCAAACTTAGTAAATCTCTTCTCCGACTTGTCTCCACAAGAGATCTAACATTATATGAAATCATTATAATGATTTGTGCTGCTGTTTGTAACTACCAAAAATATTTGACCTAGACCCATCTTTTATTATACCGATCAGCTCAGAATCACTTTCTGAGTCGTTTTATCGATGTCCGTCCGTCCGTCTGTGTGTCCATGTAAACCTTGTAATCAAACTACTGGTCGCAAATATGAATATATTTTGATGAAATTTGGCATGTAAGCTTTTATCAGCCATAGGATGAACGCTATTGAAATTGGTGAAAATCGGTCCATGTTCAGACCTAGTCCCCATACAAATGACCCCTATGAAATCGACATAAATTGCCATAAGATCCAAACTATCACATAGATCTTAATCAAATTGGGTTTGTATGAGTTTATTGTATCCATTAATCAGTAGTCCAATAGGACAATTCTTAGTCATAGGCCCCATATAGAGCTGCTTCCCGAACTTCACTTAAATCTATCAAAAAACAAAAATATTGCACAAATTTTTCTCAAATTTGGTTTGTGTATATTTTTTCAAAATACAAGTGACTTTAGTAAATATGGTCAGGATCGGTCCATTTTTCGACCTAGTCCCCATATAAATATAACACCCGATATTTTTAAATCTCCTTTTGAGTTTCTTTTAAATCTTTTATTTTTAACTAGTTGAAAATTTACCATATCATCACCTGAGTCCAAAGTTTCTTTTTGAGAAAAATAGGCATTTGTTACGTCATCATCCTACTCAACTAACTGGAATGAACAACTGGAAGAGGTTGACTCATTCACAGAACTTTGGATTGCAGAGGCAGTTAACGAATTTTTTTTCACATTAGAATAAGCCGTAGAGTAGTCGTGGTTCCAAAATTTATCCGGTGGTTCCTTAATTTTGTTACACAAAGGAATTGTTGTTTTATCCATTGTAATGAATTTAAATCCATATAAATTTAATAAAATTGTATTATTTGAAAATTATTTTTTTTTTGATGTGTAAACATCTATACGCGCAGGGGGGTAAATTTCTATTTCACAATACAATCGCAAAAACAGCGTAATACATCGGTGTGAGCTGAAGTGTAAATCGGTGTGACTTTATCTGATTGTATTTGTGAAAAAATTATGATATGTTCTTTTCTAAACATTTTCCAATTGTCTTTCAAAAAACATCAATTGTATTTCAGAAAACATCAATTGTATTTCAGAAACCATCAATATAATTTCAGAAAACATTATTTGAATTTCAGAAAACATAAATAGAATTTCAGAAAACATCAATATAATTTCAGAAAACATCATTCGAGTTTCAGAAAACATCAATTGAATTTCAGAAAACATCAATAAAATTTCAGAAAACATCACTTGAATTTCAGAAAACATAAATAGAATTTCAGAAAACATCAATATAATTTCAGAAAACATCATTCGAGTTTCAGAAAACATCAATTGAATTTCAGAAAACATCAATAGAATTTCAGAAAACATCAATTGTATTTCAGAAACCATCAATATACATAATTTCAGAAAACATCATTTGAATTTCAAAAAACATAAATAGAATTTCAGAAAACATCAATATATTTTCAGAAAACATCATTCGAGTTTCAGAAAACATCAATTGAATTTCAGAAAACATAAATAGAATTTCAGAAAACATCAATATAATTTCAGAAAACATCATTCGAGTTTCAGAAAACATCATTTGAATTTCAGAAAACATAAATAGAATTTCAGAAAACATCAATATAATTTCAGAAAACATCATTCGAGTTTCAGAAAACATCAATTGAATTTCAGAAAACATCAATACAATTTCAGAAAACATCAATATAATTTCAGAAAACATTATTCGAGTTTCAGAAAACATTATTTGAATTTCAGAAAACATAAATAGAATTTCAGAAAACGTCAATATAATTTCAGAAAACATCATTCGAGTTTCAGAAAACATCAATTGAATTTCAGAAAACATCAATAGAATTTCAGAAAACATCAGTTGTATTTCAGAAAACGTCAATTGTATTTCAGAAAACATCATTTGAATTTCAGAAAACATAAATAGAATTTCAGAAAACATCAATAGAATTTCAGAAAACATCAATTGTATTTCAGAAAACATCAATTGTATTTCAGAAAACATCAATTGAATTTCAGAAAACATAAATAGAATTTCAGAAAACATCAATATAATTTCAGAAAACATCATTCGAGTTTCAGAAAACATCATTTGAATTTCAGAAAACATAAATAGAATTTCAGAAAACATCAATGTAATATCAGAAAACATAATTAGAATTTCAGAAAACATCAATTGAATTTCAAAAAGCATTATTTGAATTGCTGAGAACATTAATTGTATTTCAGAAAACATCAATTGAATTTCAGAAAACATCAATTGCATTTCAGAAAACATCAATTGAATTTCAGAAAACAGCATAATCGACTTATTTTTTATGCACTGGAAAATATGATGTTGATGTTTCCTTTAATTATTAGATGTTTACACATCTCCCTTGTGATCGGACTCACATGATTTTTTTTTTTTTTTTATTTCAACCTTATTTCAAAAAAATAGGTTTTCAAATAAAATATTAGCAAAAACAAAGCCACAGTTAAAAAAATTAATTTGGAATATTTTGGATATTTTCACATGGCTTCGTTAAAAGTATAAACGTAACTAATCATCTTTTTAAAACCGTTCAAAAATTTGTAATCAGTTCAAAACTGATTTAGTTAAAAATATTTTAGTCTGTGAAGTGTAGCAAAAAAGTTTTTTGCCGATAACTACAGATTTTGAGATGTAATTTACTCAACCAGGCCTGCAACTTACAGTAGGTCGTTTTACAAGTATGTATTTTTTTTTTCAATTTTGTAACACCGTGTAATTGTATAAATTACCTTAAAGTACAAATTCAATAAAAGTTTGTTGTAAAAAAATCAAAGAGCATTAAATTTTTTGTTTATTCAGAAAAATTAAAAAGTTGGAAAACAATAAAAACATAAACTGAGCGATAAATGCGTTATATATAAAAAAAAAAACATTTATTGAGTAACAAACCTAAACAACGTATAAATTAGTTTAATTGTTATTTGCGTGTACGAGAACAATACAAAATTTTTTGAAAAATAATTTTAGAATATATTTTACTATACAAAAAAAAAACAAATTAATTTTTTATACGTAAATCAATGGCCTCACCGCCATCTAAGTCAAGATCAGCTGGAGTGTCATTTGAATCTAATAGTTCACCGTCAAAACTGTAAAAAAGCAAAGATATAAATATTAAAGTTGTAGTAACTAGCATCAAGTAAAGTTAAAAATACGTCCAACATAATGTTTTCAGTTAAATTGGACTCATTAACGACACATTTGTGAAATTTATGAAATTTGTTACTGACAAACAACACAAAAATAATACAAACATCAAAAAAATGTTATAATTCCTATTTAAAACTCTTAGAATTTTGACAGAATTGATATTTACGAAATGTCTGGAAATAAAATTACCTTAATTTGAGTTGTTCAATACCAACTTTTAATTCTTCAGCACATTTAATAAACAAAATGCGAAATTTGTCGGATTTCATAATATCTATTTGTAAGGGACGCTTCAATTTATCCGACTGTATTTTAAGTTGTATTCTATTAGCATCCCGTTTCTTTGAGGCAAAAGCTTTCGGTGAATTAAAACGATTTGTTAAAACGCGACCACCTGGAAAAGAAAATATATGTAATAATTATTTTTTTTTTTTTTGCTTTTTAAGATTGTGCAGAAAAGTCTTCACATATGGGTTTTATAAGTCCAAAAGATTTCCGTGATTCTGGTTGTGCTTTTTAAGGATAAACTAATCTGTAATAAGGCTATTATTGTGCGGGTTCGTTTGAATCAGAACCCCTTTTATTATACCGAACGACTCATAATCACTTTCTAACTCAAGAGTCAACCCTTGTACATAATCTATTGGTGATATTTCTATGTAACCCTTGTACTTAAGCTACAGGTAGAACAGGTCGGTGCATTTTTAGACCTAGCCCCTCTGAGGTAGTATCAATTTACCTTCATACCCAAATGGAAGTAGTTTTTGTTAATATTGTTTCAATATTTAAGAATTAAAATGTAATATACTCACTTATAAACTGATAAATCTTATAATCAATGGAATCCGGTGTATCATCTGGTAAAATAATACGATTGTTAACGTTAAAAACTATATTTTCAATATCAGTATTTTCACGTTTAGCGAGTTCATTGAAAATTGTAGAGAATTTTTGATATTTTCGTAGCATAAATGCTTCTGGTTTTCCTTTCCAAGTAATTTTAACAGACAGTTCTGGATTTTCATCATCAAGTGAAATATCTAGAGAAGCTGATGCTGTTAAGGATCTAGCCTTTAACGAATTTATAGTAAAAGGCTTTTCCTCGTTTAATTTCTTTTTTCCACGCGTCATTATTACGGGTTCTTCATTATCGGAGTCTAAGTCAATCATGCCCTCTACACGAGGCCAAGGACTAGATATTAAATCGATAAAATCAACATTTGTGGCCCGTGCTGCTCTTTCAGCTAGATAATTACGACGTGCCCGCATAACGCTATTTCGAGTTTGGCGGCCTTGTGGTAAGAAACTATCCATTGTTGATGAAGTTGATGCAGAAGTATTAGCTTCCTCTTCGGATGTATCATTTGACATTTCTGAGGCAGAATTTTGTGGGCATTGTTCTGTTTCAATTGAGTTTCTTCCCTTACCTCGCCCTCTACCTCTTCCTCGTCCGCGAACTCTAGCACGCCCTCCGCCCCTTGAAGATTTCTTACCAAATAATTGTAGCATTTCATCAACTTTATCACTTAATGAAGCCGTTTCTTTATTTTTAGTAAATTCCGCTGATCTTGTTCTTCTACCTACAGTAATATCATTATCCTTATTAATCAAATCTTCCAACAAGGGCATTGCCGGCGATATTGATCTCTCTTTGGACGACGAACTACGCCGTGATTTTTCATTTTTCTTTTTCTTTTCCGGTGTACAACTAGATTCCTTCTTTTGTTGTCTCTTTATAGGGCTTTTACCGAAGTTATTATTTAATAGAGTATCAAAATCAAAACCATCATCTTCTTCCTGGCTGTGATTATCGACATTTTTGGCTGATTCCAAATTTTTTATTTGTGCCAAAAGGTTTGCTGAAACGAGACATATTTTATAAATATTTTGTTTGGTTTCAACGTAATACTTACTTTTTTTCAGATCATCCAAGTTTTTAAATATATTAAACTCCTCACTCATTTTGTAAAATATTTATTAAAAGAATAAAAACAGTTTCAAACAACAAATATATAATTCTAACAAAAAAGCATATAGCGCTATTTAAAATAATCCTGTTACTTTAACAGTTGCTAAAAGGTGTACTAATATTAAAGCGAAACAAAGAACAAAAAGTAGTGCCAACTTTAATCAAATAAAATTTAATGGAAATTTTCAAATACACTACAAAAAGATTTGTCATTCGACTATTTTGCTCACTTTAAATGTTGGCTCACTTCAACTGTTTTCTATATCAAACATACTAATAAATTTGTATTCATGGTAACAATACTTAAAATCAAAATGAAGTATTTTAAACGAAATTGACCATTGGTTTAATATTGAAATCTGTTCATTGGGATAAGTTTGGAAGTTGTGTGCAAATATGTAAAGTGAGCAAAATAAGCGATGATATCACATTTTGTAGTGTATTCCTGCTACCACTGTCCATAGTAAACTTATTTAAATTTACCAAAATATTTATATTAAAGTTATCATGCTCTATTAAATTATTTATCAGCCATACTTTTTGAAATTTTCATAAAATTTTATTTTTATTTTATTTAAAATTTTTATTTATTTATTTCTTTATTAAATGGTAATATTTAAAATACTTTTAATTTCTTTAAAGATGTTTTACAAATAAATATAAATATCCTTAGGATATTTCATATTATTTCTTACATAGCTAAGAATATTTCTTTAAAAACATTAAAATTTCTTTCATTTTTAATAAAAATTAATATCATATTATATATTTTTAATACTTTAAAAATATTGATTTTGCATATCACTTTTTGTTACCCTCATCAGTCTGAAGTTACCCATATTTCTAAGGCCATATATTAACTGCTTTACTAAATATATCTGTGCATTTTCCAATTGCATTGTCATTACTTTTTGTATTAGAAGTATAACACAATTTGTTATAAGTAATTTGATTTACTATAGTTTATAAACAATTTGTAAAGATTTACATATTTATATCAAAAAAATTTTATTATTATTATTCGTTTATTTAATCCAATAAATAGAATTGAAAGACTAAATTAAAATAAAAGCGAGCTCTATCTGCGTAGGCTATCAGCTCAAATCTATATGTATGTATATATATGTACATTTCTATAGTAATTTTAATTTTAAAGTATTGTAAATACTCATATATAAACACAACAAAAATAAGTGTAATTATCTAAGAGTTTTATATTATACATATAATAAACTTTGTATAATAAGTATTTTAACTGATATTTATGATTGTTATTGTATTACAATATGGATTTATAATAAATAAATAAACAATATTATGTTCCATATTAAAAAGAAAATATGTGGATTTTAAGCAAAGAATTTAATATAATGAAATTAAGAAATTTAAAGAAATTTATTATAGGCTATAACAGTTTATCTATAATAAAAGCCTATTAAACATAGCATTTTTACTACTTAATTTACAACTCTTATTATGCAAACTGAACGTACTGCTCTGCCAACGTCATGGAATAAAATTTCATTTTATTTTGTTTTTCAGCTGCGACTTCAAAACGTCGCAAGTTTTTTGTAAAAGTAATAGTGAAAAAAAGTAGAATTAATCAAAAGACTCTTTAAAAAAAAGTGAAATTATGTTCATATATTTAAAAAAAAAACTTTTAAAATCTTAAGAAATAGCCAAGAAAGTTATTTCCAAAACGGTAGAATTGACGTGAAAAAATTTGTGATTTTTGAACTGCACTAACACGCTTCTTCAACGTAGCGAAAAGTCATTGCACGTCATTTGGTGTTTTTCTATTTTTTTCGACGACACCACGACATTATATATGTAGATAGTTAACCTTTTAAAATTAGAACCACTATCAATAAAAGCTTAATTCAAACTCATTATGACCTCTATAGTTGAAGTTATACAACATTATCAACGTAGCATTGATAGCAGTCAAGACAATGAGGCTAGGGTAAGTATGGGAGAAGTACACAAAGATGTTTGTAAAATCTTCCAGAAATTTGGTTGGAAATACTTATAAACAGGATATGCACATACATATGTCCAAGTGTTTTTGTTGGAGCATAATTTTTTTTATTAATTATTAATGTATGAATGTAGTATACACATTTGTTTCTGGAATTTTGATCGGCATCATTTTTATTGATCTTTCTGCGTTCCACCTAAACTAGGTGATTTCTATTTGTGTATCAAAGCTACAACAACACAAACATGATAATTATGCGTACAACAACAAATAATGGACAACATATGTTATTTTTTCTTCCTCTCTTGTTTTTTTTGCTGTTATTGTTAACAGAGGAGTTAATTTAGGTATTAAAAAATGTAAGTTAGAATGTACAAAAAGTACCGGATGATATATAACTCGACCAGAAAATAAACCAAAAGTTTATAATTTCTAGAGTACTTAAAGGGCTCATTCTGAAAAATTAAACGATCAAACTTTGTATGAAAAAATTAAAATATTTGCATACGTTTCCTTTTGTAATTAACCCAGAAAATTATTTCTATTACTTCCAAACATATGATATAAAGGATGGATTCTACCCGGGGACAAACTTTAAATAAAGTTTTGGAAGACGTTTTTGAGAAAATTTTGACTAGGCGGCTCAAAGCCGGCTGAAGTTATGTCTCATTTAGCATTAATGCTACTGTCTAGCAAAAATGTTCCATTCTCAGGGCTTTATACAATGCTGCAGTCACTTACGCCCATCCTACACAGGCCACTGCCACTACAGCTATATAAGTATTATCAACGAAAAATTGTTCGAATTAGTCGAATCTCTCGCCATTAGCATTTGTGCTTACACATGTCACTGCAATTTCATTTTGAAAATGTCGAAGTGTAAACTTCCTCCATCGTACCATCTCCTTTGCTATATTTTCGTAGGCTTTGTTCTTTAAATCGTTAAGATTTATTGTTCATATCCCAGAAAAATGGTGTTTTTTTTTTGTTTACAAAATAGAGTTACCAATCCACATTTTGGGGGAAAAGGTTAACATTTCTTATTAGTATTTTAATAATATGTATACTCTGTAATTAACAAAATTGCGTTTTTATATGCGCATATCAAGAAATGAATGAATAGTACATTTAACAAGTTAAAACTTTTAATTACAATTTTGCAGTAATCCAGTCAATTTGTAACGTTACTCATCGTTAGTAGCAGCAATTAGTCGCACGAAAAATTTGGTGCCATTAGTGTGACCACCGCGAAAAATGTGTGTGTATTAGTAACCCTCCTATCTCACATCACACTGCAACTGTGAAATCGTTGTGTACGTGTTATCAACGAAAAATTGTTCGAATTAGTACAATCCATCGCCATTAACTTTTGTGCTCACACATCTGACTGCAATCTCATTTTTAAAATGTTGTCGAAGCGTAAACTTGAAAAAATTTGTTTACTTCTCTCTCTAATTGATGTGTAAACATCTATACGCGCAGGTGGGGAAATTTCTAATTCACAATCCAATCACAAAAACAGCGTAATATGTGAGTGTAAGATCTTACGCGTAACATGTAAGCATTAAGACAAATTGGTGTGACATGATTGTTTGGTGAAAAAATTATGATATGTAATAACCCTTTTGTGGCTGTTTTTTGCATTTTATTTATTACCAGATGTTTACACATCTCCCCTGTGATCGGACTCACATGATTTTTTTTTAAAATAGAGTTACCGAGTATATTATACAGGCACATGTTTGAGGGAAAATGTTAACATTTATTATTATTAGTTTTATTTTAATAATAGAATAATAGTTAATAATATTTATGCTCTATAATTAACAAAATTGCGTTTTTATATGCGCATTTGAAGAAATAAATCATAATAATAGATTTAACAAGTTAAAACTTTACAATTTTGCAGAATCCAGTAAATTTGCATTAAATTTATAACAGGGTAACATTAATCATCGTGTGTCAGCCACTACTCGCACGAAATATTTGATGCCATTAGTGTGACCACTGCGGAAAATGTGTGTGTATTAGTAAAAAAAATGTGAGTGTATTGAGTTTTTCGAACTTGCAGTGTGATGTGAGATAGCTGGGTTAGTAAAAACATGTGAGTGTATTGAGTTTTTCGAACTTGCAGTGTGATGTGAGATAGGGGGGTTAGTAAAAAAATGTGAGTGTATTGAGTTTTTCGAACTTGCAGTGTGATGTGAGATAGGGGGGGTAAGAAAAAATGTGAGTATTAAGTTCTTCGAACTGGCAGTGGCCTGTGTAAAAGCAGTGTTAGATGTAACTTTAGCGTGTTAGAAAGTTGCACTGAGCGTTTTTCTCGACCCTGGTATGACTTTTTGGCTAGTTCATCATCGTAAGCATAGATTGAACTGTATTTGTAAGCAAAACAAGCCTCTTCACTATTTTAGTTTCCAGCCCACAGGGTAACACTTGATTTTTTATTTGAGTGGGTATTTTTAAGAAATTGTTTACTTATTAGTTTGATTACCGGATATACTGTGAGCGTCAAAATAAAGTAAACATCAATTTTTCATCTTTACTACAATTCAACCCGATTCCGCATGAAATTTCTCACTTCTCCCTTTTCTCCTATTATGAATAAAAATTCGCTCGGAAAAAAATTCGATGGGAAAAAGTATTCTCAATGCACTTGAATTTGGTTTTTTCCCATTTTTATATAAAAATGTAAGCAGTATTTTGATGAAACAAAATTTAAATAAAAAAATATTTTATTGTTCTTGCTTGCGGTTTCCTTAGATTCAGCTCGCAATTGTCTTCTAGCAATCCTTTGGCTATTTCGTTGTCGTTATTCTACAACACCAATTTCCTCCACAAGTGCTCGCATCATAGCTATGCTATACATTTTTTATTTAATTTTCTTTAAAATAAATTTATTTGCGTTTGCACACACAAAAAAAAAATAGAAAATTAATTGTTAATTAGCAAAACAACTGGCTTCGAAATTCGATGATGCCATTTATTAATTTTTTTGTTCACGTGGAATTTATAATTGGGGGATTTTTTTCTCGAGAAAAGTATTTTCCATGAGAAAGAAATTCCTTGAGAATATTCGTAATTGGGCTGATTGATAAAAAAAGTTATATTTCTCTGTTTACTACTATACCATTTAGAGATTGGCTACTATAAAATATGAAATCAAACACTTCTACATAATTTCATTGGGTCGACGTCGACATCACCTCGACGCTAAATTGATATTTTCTAAAAGTATCAACACAACACTTCTAGATATACTTATACTCGGAAAATTAGTTTTGATTGAAAAGAAAAAGATGAACCCTTGCGCGATATTGGTGAAATTGTGGGTAGGAACCACTGCATAATAAAAAAATGTTTGATAAATGCGCCAAACTCCATCAGGTTGTTTGAAGAATTTCCGAGATCTGGTTCCCAAAGCGGCTTAGTGGTACTGAAGTTGGAGCTGTAGTAAAGGAAGTAAAGAAACATCCAACCTTATAGGAATGATTGGATGAAATTAAGGACCATTGTACTGGCGAGATCTTTGAAGGATCTGGCTCTGCGACCAATATCTATTCTTCCTGCTTTATCGAAAGTTGTGGAACACTTAATTAAGGAGCAGGTGCTGTTGTCCGTCAGGAGTGGTTTATCTATATATCAGTATGCTTTTCGGAAGGGTTATAATATTACCGCTTTGTTACTTAACCTGACTGATTCTATCAGAATGTGTGAGAATGATAAGAGGTTATCTGTTCTTGTTTCCCTTGATTTGACTAAGGCCTTTAATTCTATATGTTATTCTACCATGATTGCCAAACTTAGAGATAATTTTAATTTTTCCATGTCTGCTTGTAGGCTTATATGGTCGTTTTTGAGAGGTAGAACGCAGTTTGTTGATTTCCATGGAGCTTATTCTGAGAATCTCTTTCTATCATCGGGTGTTCGTCAGTCTGTCCTGGGACCCCTCTTATTTATTTTATATGCTAATTATCTACCTGATGTTTTGGATGTCGGTATATGTAAGTCATATTTATTTGCTGATGACATCTTCTTGCTGTTTAGTTCTGATCGTGCGTTCGCTGATGTCTTACGTGTTAATATTAATTTCTATCTTGATTAGATCTTGACATGGGCGTCTAATAACTCCTTGGCTATAAAACCTTCGAAGACGAAGGCCATTATGTTTGGTTCTGATTCTGTCATGTCCCAAGGTTCAAAAAATCTGTCTCCTTCTTTGGATGCCGTAGGCTACCATATTGTTAAAAGGGAAAAGAACCGAGGGTACCTCTACCGAGCTGTCAACACTGGTAACTCTATTAGTTTTTGCGCGGCTATGGCTCGTCGGGCTTGGGCGGGTGTCCGTGCCAGTCGGTTGAAGGTATACACAGTCATGTGTACCAGTGTGTAGTTTGCCTGCAATAAAAGGTTTTAGGGGCAAAAAAACATTAGTCATGTCGTCAAAGATGGGGTTAGATGTTGTTAACCCTAGAGGCTCCCTCCCGTAATATTCCTTAAGAATATTTCGCCTTTGGTAAATCGTGCCTAAAACTTTTATAATTTACCCCAACTTTCGCTTTTGTTTCACTTCCGAATACCTACCTTGCTACCTACCATTTCCGAATTAATCATATTCTCACTAAAGGAAAACTTCTAGTTTGTTTACTCTTTATTTTATAATAACCTTAAATACTTAATAATAATGGCTTTAAATACTAAAGTGTATAGTCTCACGTACATCTAGTTACAAAAGTTATTGCATAGAGTAATTATTATCTTACTGTAGTCTTAATACTTTACATGTGATTTGGGTGTATGCCTGCCTACTCGTTACCCTTCTTACAGAACGTTTGGCTTTCCAATCGGAACACTCTCGAGCCTATGCAATCTTGCTTGGCCCTTCTACTTAACCTACCGGGTTTCCTATTTATAGCGCTATATTAAAGATTCCCTAGTAGTTCTGAGACCGCGATCATTTTTTTATGCTCTATTACATTTCATAAGTAGGGTTTACATTATTGTTTTGCTCTCGCACAGGTCAGAAACAACCACTGCAAGTATTTACACCTATGGCATTTAATGTTTATATTTGTCTGACTACTCTATGTCTATCTGACTTCGGACTCATATCCGTACAATGTTTTTGTATTTACTCATGTAATGTTTACCTTAAGTTCTTAAAGTGTTCAAAGTTGGGAAATCGTTCTCAAGTTTAAATTTGGTTTAAAATTTATATAAGAATTCTAATATTAATTCTAATTGGAATTTCAAAAATTATTCTTAAATTTTAAGATCTAAAAATACCTTATGCAAATTAGAAAATCGTTTTCACGTTTAGTTTGGTTTAAAATTTATATGTGAATTCTAATAAGTTAATTCTAATTGGAATTTAAAAAAAAATTATTCTTAAATTTTAAGATCTAAAAATACCTTATGTTAGCATCAAAAGTTGATTAAACAGTATATGTGTAATCCCTTTAATTAAATGGGATTTTTCGAAAAATATTTATCTTAAACAAGAAAAACAAAAAATATTACATTACAGTGAATTTGTTCCCTTTTTCTTTGTTTAGATTTTTTTCGCCGTTATTTCTGAATTATGTTTTCTTGTTTAACCAATAATATTTGTTTTTAAAGACTCTCATTGGTATTATTTTAAATTAATTTTAACTTAATTTACAATTATCTTTTACCTTTCTTTTGTTTTATTAAAAATTTTATATGCGTAGTTAGGACATATTGACGAAAATTGTTTGAAATAAATCTTGTTTTAAGCTCATTTTAAATGTTTTTAAACCTATTTTATGCGCTAATTTTAAAAATTTTTTTTTTTGACGAAAATGAGATTAAATAAAATTCATAGAACTGCACATTACGTACAAAAAGAATTTATACCAAAAACTTAAAGTTTTTAGGTAATTTAATTGATTAATTTCACTGTTTCAATTTGAGTTATTAAATCGGTTGGCTTAAAAACCAAATGAAAAGTGTCTCCTTTCTCGGTTGAATAGTTCTTATATTGTACATCTTTTTCTACTCACGGTTTGCTGCACTCGTCTTGTTGTACGTCGAGGCTCGTATATGACTTGTGTGAATCTCGATGTGTGACTGCTGATGAAAGTTTACGAATATGTTAAAATTTTGCGTGTGACTGCTTGAGGTTTTGTGTGTGACTGCCGATGGATATATGAAATATGTTGAGATTTTGTGTGTGACTGCTGATGTATGTCTTGAAATTTTGTGTGTGACTTTCGATTTTGGTGTGGCTGCGGATGAATATATGAAATATGCTGGAATTTCGTGTGCGACTGCCGATGGATGTCTTGAGATTTTGTGTGTGACTGCTGATGGACGTACGAAAATACCTTGAGACCTTGTGTGCGTGACATTTGATTTTGCTGTGGCTGCGGATGGATGTCTTGAAATTTTGTGTGTGACTGCCGATGGATGTCTTGAGATTTTGTGTGTGACTGCCGATGGATGCCTGAAAGTATGTGACTTTGAATTTTGCTGTGGCTGCGGATGGATGTCTTGAAATTTTGTGTGTGACTGCCGATGGATGTCTTGAGATTTTGTGTGTGACTGCCTATGGATGTCTTGAGATTTTGTATGTGACTGCCTATGGATGTCTTGAGATTTTGTGTGTGACTGCCTATGGATGTCTTGAGATTTTGTGTGTGACTGCCGATGGATGTCTTGAAATTTTGTGTGTGACTGCCGATGGATGTCTTGAGATTTTGTGTGTGACTGCCGATGGATGTCTTGAGATGTTGTGTGTGACTGCCTATGGATGTCTTGAGATTTTGTGTGTGACTGCTGATGGACGTACGAAAATACCTTGAGACCTTGTGTGCGTGACTTTTGATTTTGGTGTGGCAGCGGATGGATGTCTTGAAATCTGTGTGTGACTGCCGATGGATGTCTTGAGATCTGTGTGTGACTGCCGATGGATGCCTCGAGATCTCGTGTGTGACTTTTGCCGCTGATGTCCTTCTCCTTCTGGTTGTCCGATATCAAATGATCTTTTCGTTCTAACTCGCCTGCTTTTGTTGTCTCCATCTACAATCCTTTTTTTATTTCCTGTTTGGCTTAGGCATATTCGCTTCTGTCAGAAGTTTCTAGAAACTTCTAACGAATGTAGGGTTGTAATTTTCTCTCTTTTTCTCGCGTCGTATCGCTCCTAGTTGCCTTGCCAGATTTGATTTGATTTACCTCTAACGACGTACAACTGGCACAGTACAATTCTGATATTACTATTAATGGATCTCGTGTTGAGTGTGTGAACCAACATAGGTGTTTAGGGGTTGTAGTTGATGAACACCTTAGTTTTGCCTCCCACATTATTTCTGTTCAGTGCAAGGTGGCTAGTACTTTACGTAGGATATATTCTACTAACATATATTTACCGTTTCGGGTAAAATATAGGGTGGCTAATGCTTTGTTGATGCCTTAGATTTTATATGGTCTGTAGGTGTATTCGGGTACTATTTGCATCAATCTCAGAATGCTTGAGCGCGTTGTTAAATCGATGGCAAGATATGTATTTAATACGAGAAGGCGTGAACATATGTCTGGGCATGTTAGGAAATTTCTGGGGTGTTACTTTAAGGATTTCCTTAAATTTCGTAAGATCTTTCTTTTCTATAAGACCGTTGTGTAATGAGTTTTCTTTTATTCACTCTAGTAGGGTGAATCATATTATTATTCCATTGAGTAGATGTTCCTTATATGATAGATGTTTTCCAATTAGAGTTGCTCGCTGTTGGAACTATTTGCCATTGGAATTGCAGATTTTTTCGCATTCTAACAATGCTTTTCGGCTGAAATTGTTAAGGCATTTTTCGAATGTGGTTCTGTAATTTCTTTATTTTTTTTCTCTTTCTTATTATTGTAGCTTTTTCCTATCTCTGGATGAGTTTCGGTATGTTGACGGTCTGCATTCGTTGTTATTTGTCTGTTTCTTTTATTTACGGGTTTGCTACTGATTGATATTTCCGTGCCTTTATTTGAATGAGTTTTTTTTCTCTCTTTTTACTTACCGAATGGTTATTTATGCATGTTAAAAAATTTTTTTTTATAATCTAATGTATAGTAGTTTAATATCTTGCTCGGGGTTGTATTGCTATATAATACGTTTTTTGCTCTAATTGGCTTTTGTATTACAGTATGGATTAATAAACAAATAAATAAATAACTTTTCAAAAAGCAACGCAGGCATCAGGCAAACCAATAAGTGCGAATACAGTCAGAATATCGCTTCACATAAATGGCCTACGAAAAGGGATATCATACAGAATCAGAGCAAGTGTATTGATTTCGCTAAAAAGTACAAAAATTAGGTTCTATCTTTTTGGGAAAATATATTATGCACAGATGAGAGCAAATTCGAAAAATATGGCGACTAAAATTGTAGCCTTCAAATAAAAGTGTGTTACCAACACTGTTAAACATGGTGGAGGCTCAATTATGGTTTGGACCTGTATGGCGGCAAGTGTTTTTTGATAATCTTGAATAAAATGGATTAGTTAGCTATTTTTAAGGACAACGTTGCTCCAATCGTCGAGAAATTAAACTTGGCTGGACACTGGATCTTCTACCAGAACACCGATCCAAAGCATATGTATAAAATTTTTAAAGTGTGCCTATTTGACCGGACTCCTAAGACTCTTGATCATCCGCCGCAGACCCCGGAGCATTTGTAGGAACATCTTGACAGAAAAATCAGACAAAGAGGGCCATTTCAAGCAAGGCGCTTAAGGAAGAATATAACAAAATCTCCACCGACATAACAAAATAACTTGTTGAGTCGTTGCCGTTTACTTTTTGTATTGAAAATCTGTTGTCTTTTGTTTGCGAGGCGTAAAATTTGGTCATTTTCTAAATAAAGTGCATTTAATTCTGTTTTGTATTACTTTTGTTAAATGTTTATATTAAGTTCAGCTATGGTTAGGATTTTGATGCTCACAGCACTCTTGAATATCACTTAAGTGTGATTGGGTTGTCGTTAAATCCTTCCAATATCTCGTTTTAGTGCTAAGCATTTGGTAGATTATATTTTTATATTACCTTGTAGTTTCTTTTAAGGGATCATTTTCTAATAAACCTATAAATATTTTCAGATAGTATTTGAATATATTAAATCATATAAAGGTTTTTTTCCTCCCATTCTCCTTTACAAATCATTAAAAAATAAAATAAAAATTATTTAATATCTTAAGATTCCATATATTATTTGTTGGAATATCTATATGTAAAGATAAGATCTCATATGTAAATATCAAATTTGTTAAAATATGTAAATAAAGGAAGAATATATAATTGAAAAAAATTTTAAGGGATCATACACTTATAGAACCATCTAAACTGTATTTATTTTCAGCTGCTGCACTGTATTAATAAACTCTACAAATTGCCCATTAAAGTTGAGCATCTTCAGGAGACTGGCGTGGGTAAAACAGTCAACTCTCTTAGGAAATTCAATGGAGAAATTGGAATAGCAGCTAAAACTCTTGTAACAAAATGGAAAGCTATGGTTGCAGCTGAAGAGGAACCCATGGACACATCCCAGACGAATGATAGTGAAACTCATGATAATAATAATGATGATGTTGGTGCAACACCACAAGATAATGAAGATGATGAAAATCACAATCTACATAACACTAGTCCACAGGAACAGAATAAACATTTTGGTAAAGACAAAGACAAACATAAGGAACGACAAAAAGAACTCATCAGTAGCAGTAATGGACAAAAAGAAAGTAAACATTCATCATCTCATCATGATAGTGTAAAATCTTCAAAAAACTCTGCGGACAAACTCAAATCTACGTCAGCATCTTCGAAAGATAAAGGAAGCCACCACAAGAACAGCAGCAGCAGTAGTAGTATTAAAGATAAGGAGAGACAAAAAGAGAAGACCGAACATAAAAATAGTAAAGATAAACATAAGGATAACGACCACGATAAAGATAGAGATCGCAGTGAAAGAAGAAAAGAGGATAAACACAAAGATGATAAGGACATTAAAATTGAATCCTCATCGTCACACCATAAAAGTTCGAGCAGTAGCACTTCAAAATCTAAACACGACGATAAACATCAATCATCATCAAAGGAGAAAGACAAAGAACGGTCAGAAAAGCATAAAAGTTCATCGAAAGATAAAGACCGGACAAAAGAGGTGAGTTATTCAATTTGTTTTGACTTAAAGGAAATTCAGATGGCGGTGCTTAAAAACACACAAATTGCCAGGTTATCCCACAAGCAATTATAAATTAAAATGCATATATACATCATAAGTAATTTACACTTCAACAAAGAAATATTGTTTTTGTCGCGTCAAATCTTCCGAATAAAAGAAGACACGTTGCGGTTTTTTATTTTTTGATCCTCGTGGCCACTGCTTGGCATTTAGTTGGGTTATGTACCCAAGTGCATGCTTTCTGCAGTAATTTACATTTCATAAATGTCGTTTTCGTCGCTTCTAGAATATTTTTTTTTCGCTTCTATTATTTCCGGATGAGGGATAACACGATGCAGTGCTAATTTTTTGATCCTCGTGGTTGCTGATGCAGCTATGTTATGTACCTAATTGCATGCTTTCTGGTTCTGTTTGATAGTTTTAAGGATTGAAATCAAATGGCTCTCCCTACGCCTCACTTGCGAAGGCATAGGTTGTGTAGGGATCCATACGTCATAATAACCTTGCATTATGTCTAGATGGACATTAGGGTGGCCCTTCATGATATGGAGGGAAAAAAAAGTGTTCAAACTTTCGGCCTCACCCCCTAGAAATATGCGAATAGCAAAAAAACTGAGAAATACTAAGTTTTGGGCCAATCAAAAAACATGTAGTCGTGCCTCAACGCGATTGAAAATTTCAAGTGTGTTTATATGGGGAAAATATGACGTTTTTTTCAGATTTTACCAAAATTTCGTTCTATAGTTTACCTTTTCCGACAAGTTGTTATATAATTCGGCATTTCAAAAAGCTATAAAGCTTCAAAATCGAACAAACCTCGCCAAGAAATAGCAAATGCCCCAGACCACTTTTGTGCTAAAAAAAACTAGCTCATGAAATTTGATGGCATTTTTTCAACTTTGAGAAATTGATTAAAGCCATAATTTCTTTTTGGTTTCGATGCTTATAAGTACTCAGATATGAAGTATTGTTTTATTACCACGTTGTTAACCTATTGCACATTGAGACCGAAAATGAGAAATTTTTTAAAAAATTTTCTTAAGCAAAATTTAAAAAACTGGATCTAAAACTTAATGGTTTTGTTAAATACTATGCCAGGATTTTTTGACAAGGATTTTATTTTTGCGGATTTCGAGAAAAATTAGATTTTAGTAAAATATTCTGTAAATGTACTCTTTCTAAATACTTTGTATCAAATATTCATCACTTTTCTACTTTTGAATGTTATATTTTATCTTAATAGCCTAGGGTTTCGGAAAAAAATAATATGACCCCATTAACCCTTTTCTAATTGGGGTCACATATGACCCCAAGCTAATAAAAGACAATTTATTCAAAAAATTCAAATATTTTGCAAGTGCTGTTGAATTTTTAGATGCGACGTTTAAAATATAATAGCCAAATGTGTAGAACTTCCGCTCCTAAAATTTGGGATAAATCCGAGAACGTTAACCCATTATTTGCCAAGGCCAGCTTTGGATTTAAAAATGGAAAAAATTAAATAGTGAAACGTAAAGTGTAGAAGGATGTCTTCAAATATTTGCACAAAAAATATAAACGTCAAAATGAAACAAGAACACTCGTCTGAACACCAAGGTTCACAATCATGATACAGAGAGCGAATCAAGTGGTTCATTTTGCCGTCTGAACATGCTATAACAATGGCGACGACAGAAAAAACATTCTTATCTTCGTTATTATCTTCGTTTCAAAATGGATAATACCAATATATTGTCGATAACGCCAACAGTGATGCCAAACTGTCGTTTTTATTTTGTTTTAAAACGACAACGCCAATGGGAATAGGCCCAAATATCAGAGATAACGTCGGCAGAATTATTGAACAGAAATATCTATCTCAATCTTTATGTCTAGGGTGTTGAAAACATATTTATATATTTATTTATTTTTGTTTATTTATTCAAGTATTGTAATATAAAGCCATCCAGTCCAAATAAATCTATATTACATAGCAATAATCCTGAGATCAAGAGGCTTACAAATATCTTAACATATTAACAAAAAAAAATATCGTATATCAGTAATTCAACATACATATAATTTTTATATTTTCTCATAATTTTCATTCAGCTGTCGACAGTTCGAATCTAACTCTCTTTACGAACGGTTGTGTAAAAAATCAAAGCGCTTAGAGTATAACTATTTAAAATTAAAAACAAGTGTATATTTTTGTTTTTGCAATTGCCTATTCTTGATCTCATTTGAACTCACGTGGTAGACAATCCAGCTTAAAACAGGAATAAAAATTTTGCGATGGCCCGAGGGGCCAAACCTCATCAAAAAGAAAGCTTGTGAATAAGAAGATGACAAAACTTCCTCCGGGTTTTGTTACCCCGAACATGGCGTCAACTTCAAGCAACAGATTTAGCCTGCTTGCTGGCCTCAATGATATGGACGTAACTCCCATATCAAATATTAACGATGTTAAGGAACACAAACCGCCACCCATTGTTCTAGAAGCTAACGCTTCATTTACAGAAATACAAAAGCTGCTTGGTAAGGATTGCATTTTCAAACGTACTTCAATTGGTACCAAAATTTTTGCTCCTAGTAATAAAATGTAATGTACGAATGCTACAAGCAAATACTTAAAGAGAATAAGATGGAGTTTCATTCTTATGGCTCCAAAGAAAATAGGTTATACACCAAGGAGCTAAAAAACTACAACCTATCCCCCTCTTCCGTAACTGAAATAGTCACCAAATTCAGTTCAAACAATAATGCAGTTTATAAAGTTCAATTTGTTCGTAAAAATTTTAATCCAACTGCTTTAAAAAATGTACGAACAATTTCTAATATTATAATTTCTTGGAAAAAATACAAATCAAAATCCAAGAACAAACCAACTCAATGCTGGAACTGCTTGATGTATGGCCATGGCGGTGAACATTGCCATCGAAGTGCTGCGTGTATGATATGTGCAGAACAACATCATACAAGTGTGTGTCCGTTTAACACACATGAAAAACGACTAGCTGTTTTTACATGCTTTAATTGCAAAAAACAAGGAAAAGAGAGAACTGATCACTCTGCAAACGATATCAACTGTCCGTTACGTTCTCTCTATCTGGAAGCTAGAACAAGAGTTACTTCTAAAAGTCCGAATAAAAGCAGACAACAACAAAATAACTCATTTCAATTTAATGTGGGAGATTTTCCTAATTTAAGAAATAACAACACAAATTTTAATAATAACAGCAAAGCTACATATGCTAATCAGCTGAAAATAAACAACGATTTATTTAGCATTGATGAGCTTTTTGATATTTTCACTACAGCTATGGATGATTTGCATAGGTGCACTTCAAAAGTACAACAAATCAAAGTTGTAATGTCAATGGTAAAATACGCCCATGGATTATACTAATAATTTAAACGAATTCAAAATGCTTCACTTGAATGCTAATGGCATTTCAAACTTTTCTAAATTAAAACAATTTGAAATACTAATTGAAAGAGAAAATATTAAAATAGCGTCTTTGAATGAAACATTTTTTTCAGAAAATCATAGACCCTATTTTAAAAATTATTATTTTTATAGAAGTTACAGAACAGATGCAAGAGGAGGAGTAGCTCTGTTAATTCATAAATCTGTCGCTCATAAAAACCTCTTTATATCAAACACTTCATCAATCGAAAACATCTCAATTGAAGTTATTATAAATAATAGACATATTGTTGTATCTTCGTTATATTCACCAAGATATACCCATAACTTCTGTGCTGATATCTTGAACCTAACACCTTCCACCAAAGAATACATAGTTTTTGGTGACCTAAATGCCAAACATTGCTCTTGGAATTGCCGTTCAAATAATACTGCAGGAATCGCACTCAACAATCTACAGCAATCAAGCAATTTTTTATACACTATCCTAATAGTCCAACCTTATTCCCCCATCAACACAATCGCGAAGCATCCACAGTCGATATTATTTTAAGCAATACCGCTTTAAATATAGACGTAGAAACAATGGATTACGAAATACCATCAGACCATCGCCCTATTATATGTACACTTAAAAGATCAACGGTCTCGCAGGTTGACCTCAATTATTATGATTATAGTTCAACCTACTGGAACATTTATATGAATTTTTTAGAAAATAAAATCACGTTAAATTCGGATATATACAATACCAAGGTAGTAATTGATCAGGAAATACAAAAATTTATAAATGTAGTTTTCAAAGCAAGGGATGCGTCTACACCTAAAATAACCCAACAAAATAATTACACATTACCAGAAAGTACTGTGAAATATATTAAACTAAGAAGAAGCTTTAAAAGGAAAAGTCAACGATCTTCAAATATAACCGAGCAAACTTTTTATAATCAATGTACAAGTTTCTAAGCAACATGATTGATAAAAGTATTAATTCGGAACGCAATAAGAAATGGTGTCAATTATTATCCAATTTAAAACCAGGTGATAAATCATTTTGGAGAATAAGCAGGAACTTGCGAGGAAAAGGAAAAAATCAAATCTCTCACCTTGAGGTTGGAAATACAAGGATAACATCTGATAAGGACAAGGCTGAAGTCCTGACAAATACATTTGTCAAAGCAAATAACCTCACTTCGAATTACAACCACTCAGCTGATAAAGTAATAAATACAACAGTAAATAATTTTAAGAAGGAAAATCCCAGTTCTGAGTCAGCAATTTATACATCTCTAGAAGAAGTAATGAATATTGTCTCATTAATAAAAACCCTCAAAATCTCCTGGTTTTGACAATGTTCCCAACCTGCTCTTAAAGAAACTACCACTCAAAGCTCTAAAATTACTGGTTATAATATTTAACAAAACAGCTACAGACCTATCAGTCTATTAAGTAATTTGGTAAAATATTTGAAAAAATTCTACATTCTCGTCTTAGTGAATTTGTAACGACCAATTCAATTGTTACTAAAGAACAATTTGGATTTAAAAAAGGATATAGCACTACTCACCAAATAAACAGAATTAAAAATCAAATAATCAGCAATAAAAACAATAAACGTTCAACGGGTCTAATATTGTTGGACATCGAAAAAGCGTTTGACACCGTTTGGCATAATGGCCTAGTATTTAAACTTCTTGATGCAAATATACCAAAATATCTATGTAAACTTATTTCAGATTTCATTCACGACAGAAGCTTTAAAGTTGCGATTAATAATGAAACATCAACTCCAAAAACCATTACCTCAGGGTTACCTCAAGGATCAGTCTTGTCGCCATTGCTTTTCTCGATATATACATCCGATTTTAAAGTCCCAAAATATATGACAATTGCCTATTACGCAGATGACACTGCGTTAATTTCTTCAAACAAACTTACAAGTGCACTCCTGAAGAAAATGGAAAAGGGACTTGTAAATTGCAGTAAATATTTCCACAAATGGAAAATCAAAATTAATCCAAACAAGACCCAAGCAATAATTTTTCCATTCAACAAATCTCCCAAAAGACTGCCAAGACGTCATCTTCTTATTGGAAATAATACCATAAATGTACTTAACGATGTCAAATATCTCGGAGTTGTCTTGGACAAAAAGCTTACATTTAAACAACATATTATGGCTACGTGCCAAAATGCTATAAAATCATTTAAAGCATTATGGCCACTACTAAATAGAAGGTCATTTCTGAACCCCAAAAACAAAAATCTACTCTTCAAAAGTGTTATAAGGCCGATATTAACATACGCGTGTCCTATTTGAAGTGACGCTGCCAACTGTCACCTAAAACGCTTACAAATTATACAAAACAAATGTCTTAAAATGATATATAAAAAGCACTGGAGGTATCCTACAAATCTTCTTCATGAAGAAACCGGTTATGAAAAAATTATCGATTTCATATCAAGGATTAATAACAATAACTTTGCCAAAATTGAAAATTCCTCTTACCCACTGCTAAGAGAATGTATAGAAATAACGTAAAATTAAAAAAGAAATCACCAAATTGAAAATTATATGCTTATGCATATAAACATTTTCAGATAGTATTTGAATATATTAAATCATATAAAGGTTTTTTCCTCCCATTTTCCTTTAAAAATCATTAAAAAATAAAATAAAAACTATTTAATATCTTTAGATCCTATGTATTATTTGTTGCAATATCTATATGTAAAGATAAGATCTCATATGTAAATATCAAATTTGTTAAAATATGTAAATAAAGGAAGAATATATAATTGAATTGAAGTTGGAATCACTTACCTTTATAGGACGAAAATAATTTTTGTAAAACGCATGACCAGACAATAAAGGCCGTATTCATAATGAAAAGTTGTGCAGTATCTAGCATGAGTATTATTTATAACGCACTTGCTGCTGCGTTTGCTAAACTCAGATCAACAACCTTTCAAACACTAACTAAGTATGTTAAAACAGCTGATGTGTGTCAAACTAAGCAAAACAAAATATATAAATTATTTTAAGTGCAAATAAATATTTTTTTCTTTGCGGATCTTTTAAACATTTTTTTACATAATTTTCAAATTTAAATAATTTTGTCGTAAACTTAACACTTGTAAATATTAATTTTAAAAAATGAAGGAGTGAATTCACACAAATTGATATGTAAACAGAGTTGATTTTCACTATATCAGGTGGCATAACCCCCTATCTCACATCACACTGCAATTGTGAAATCGTTGAGTAAGTATTATCAACGAAAAATTGTTCGAATTAGTCGAATCCATCGCCATTAACTTTTATGCTCACACATCTGACTGCAATCTCATTTTTAAAATGTTGTCGAAGCGTAAACTTGAAAAAATTTGTTTACTTCTCTCTTATTTTATTTTAAATAGAGTTACCGAGTTTATTATACAGGCACATGTTTGAGGAAAATAATAATAGTTAATAATATTTATGCTCTATAATTAACAAACTTGCGTTCTTATATGCGCATTTGAAGAAATAAATCATAATAATAGATTTAACAAGTTAAAACTTTAATTACAATTTTGCAGAATCCAGTAAATTTGCATTTAATTTATAACAGGGTAACATTAATCATCGTTAGTGTCAGCCACTACTCGCACGAAAAATTTGATGTCATTAGTGTGACCACTGCGGAAAATGTGTGTGTATTAGTAAAAAAATGTGAGTGTATTGAGTTTTTCGAACTTGCAGTGTGATGTGAGATAGCTGGGTTAATGCTTTTAGATGACAACAAAAAATTGATTATGAATAAACTATGTGCTAACTAAAAACTAACGCTAATCGGTTGACTAGTAAGAACCTCGTCGAGCGCGACATGTAAGCAGAAGCTAACTTTTCATTATGAATACGGGGGTAAAAGATTTATTATTTTTATGCAAATGGGATCTGAGGGTTAAAAGAAAAATAGAATGACCCCTTTGAGAAATTTCATTCCATTCTTCCCTCAATGAATGACGGATCAATAGAAGCGTTCAATCCGACGAGTAATCCACCTGCAATGGGGCCACATCAAATACAACATGACTTGGAACACAAATCAAATAAAACGATTCAATATCAAAGCTCTTAATGATCTGAATAATCTCAGATATTAAAATATTATTCCATTTATTATATCTTATCGCAAGACACGCATTTCAACTATCAGTGATAATAACAATTTGTCTAACATTACCTTGAACAGCAGCCGATATTGCCTCCCTAATCGCAATAAGTTCAGCAGACAACGAAGACAGATGCATACGACATATAAATAAAGTAAGCCATTTAATGACACAAGTAACATTGCAAAAGCAGAAGCAGAATCAGACAGAGAAGCATCTGTGGCCATAATCGTGAATGAAGAAGACTCGTATTCGTTTAATAAGCTCTGATAGAGTCTTTGGGAATACTGTGCTTGCTGCTAAAGGGATGATCAATCATGAAGGTGACTCTCGCAAACAATTTGGATTTAACACACTTATCAAGTCTATCAAAAATGTGTCTAAATTAGAGTAAACAAAAAAATAACTACCATTAACATTACTGTTGTTAAAAGTCAATTGTAACAGAGAAGGATTTTAGATGGAAACCGCCCTACAAGAACAGTGACTGTCATATGACTGTCACTACTGACTGAATTTTCGGTCATCGCGTAGAACAAAGTTTCTATCATTTTATTAAGGCCAATATGCAATAACTGACCGAAACTTTTGTGTACAATTGATTTTGCATCTAAAGGCCTAGTTAGCCACCCGTAACCGTAACCAAACGTGTCAGCTATTTTTTTTTCTGTTACATGAAAGGCAATTAGAGCAGTTATCGAACTCAACTGTCACGTAACCGGAACGTCCCAATCTGTTGAAAATAGCTTTTTGCTACGTTTGTACGTGAAATTTGTGAACAGCTGATAAAGTTTGGTTAATTTTATACAGCAACATGCTGGTTCGTTTTTTACGTTCTATAACTGCACTAAATGCCAACGTTACATTTACAGTACAGATACATTTTAACAACGTGTGGGGCTAACTAGGCCTTTACTCTAACCTATGAAAGTATGTAAACCATAGAATATACATATATCTGAACTGCTCACTCTACCGCTGTTTACTAGTCAACGATGATGGATATATACATCATCGTTGACCGGTCACACTTGATGGATATATACATCATGGTTGACTAGTTACGCTTGATTATAATGAAAAACGATTTATTATTTATTGCATTATAAATCAAAAATGCAAAATTAAAAATAAACATTAAATATTAAAATTCAAAATCATAAACCAAAAATGAAAAATTAGAAAATAAACATTACATATTAAAAAGCATTTAAATGTAAAAGCATATCCTCTTTGCGGGAACAATCTATGATTAAGTATTTGAAGGCATTCGGGGTATAAGTCCACAGGAGAGAGCAATGTTCAAAGCCGTTTCGACTTTATCACCAGTAAGAACTCATATTTTAATACCAGCCCTTTGCAAGGATATCAAATTATCCGCTACTTCATCTTGGAGAGCATCTTCAATGGCCTTGGCGCCCAATAAATCTAAATCTGTAAAGATATACATATAATAAAAACAGTTATACAGTTATGTATATAAATTTACTCTCTACTTACTATTCTCAAATCTTTTCGATTCTCTAGATAACTATGAGCTTCATTTAAGTATGTTATGAATTGATTTTACTCATCAGGTATTTTTCTTCTAGCCACGGCTAGTGTTCTTAGACGCAATCTAGCAAATTCATTAATATGTATGTCCGTCTTGGCCACCATCTCTCCCGAATTGCTGCTGCACAATGGAAACACATAGCTCTCAGCTCCTTTGGTATGTGTCCATTTGATGCCATTTTCATCCTTGATTATTACACTCATCCGCTTACGATCAGAGGTAAATTATATGTGTAAACGATCGAAATTCATCTCATGTGTGGGGCGTGACACGTATTTTGAGGATTTCATCGTCCATAAAACCTAAACCCAAGTGAGCACAAGCCTCGACCAAGGCTTTTTCATCGGGACTTGAGGCTTGATAATCTAGGGTACTGTAACATGATAATATTGCTTTAAAATTGTGTTTGTGAATATCTTATAGAGAACACACTGTACACAAAATTATTGCAAGTGTGTTAGTACATAAATTGTTTATATGTTAGTTTCGGTCAGTGCCTTAGCAGTCAAAAGTATGGCCCCAAAATAATGGCGAGTACCCATGCAAGAGCATAAATGATCTGTACAGGATTAGATAGTGTTAAACCAAAAGATTTTCTGAACGTAGCATTCTGTACCGATTGAATTTTTCGATCAATGCTCTTAGGAGAGTGTGAAGTAGTAGTCCTGGCATATTCAATTTTGCTCCGGAAGAAGCTCCTATAGTATTTTAAGGAAACTTCTGGCCTAAGACCTCTTTTACCATTAGTAATACATTTTAAAATTTTAATAGCAGATAAACTGTTATTAAGAGCATACTCTTAGTGCTCCTTAACTGAAAGACTATTCTAGATAAAAATTTAAAGAAGTTTGTTCGATCGCTGATCCATTCAAGGATATGTCTTCTGAGTATTAAATGTTAGATTATGTGACCTGTAAATGTCGTCAAAATCACTAATTTTATCTTAAAAAATCCTGTTAAAATACACAATGATAAAATCATCATCATCATCATCATCTTCAATTTGATGAAGCAAGGCTGAGTGAATGTTAAATAGAATTCGTGATATACAGCTTCCGTGCCCTATCAAATTACAATCAATGAGATCAAAATATATTCGATATCCAAGCATTATTCTTCTGAGTATATCAACATTGACACAAAGTGATTTGAGTGAGGAAACTCTAAAAAGAAATTCATTAATCGTGCTGGAATTAAGTTATGAGGTTATTGGTGTTGATAAATACTGAAAACAAAGCTATGGGTCTATAATTAGTGTACAGTTCTAAATCCCTGTCTTTCTTAGGAATTGGTACAATCTTAATGTTCCTCCATGATTATACAGTTGGGAAAGTGATCAATAAAAGAAATAAGAAAAGCATCTCTGGAATTAGACTATAGGGAATTCACACGATCACTACCGTCAACAGAGCTATGTTTTTAATAGGACTGAAAAAATTTCCAAAATCATTTCAAAACAATTTTGAGGAACGATTGCTATACAATAGTTTACTTGCTAAAATTTACTAATTTTAGCACTTTTACGAAAAGCGTTAGAGTACTTCAAAAAATAGTAAAGTAATTATGAATTTAAGAAAGAATCACTTTCTCCTTTACCACATTTTTACTATGAATTGCTGGAAAATCTTCTGTAGGCAAATTCAAACTGGATGTCAATACATTTTAAATAAAATTATTATTAATTTTTCAAACAAAAACCAAAAAAAAAAAACAAACTGCATTTACCCAATCTCCATTTGAATTTTTGCTTTCATGAGTAGACTTTTTAATTATATCTCTTACTACTTTTAATGCATAAAAAGAACTAAATAAAACTACTTTGTTTTTCTATAATTTGAAAATCATATTCATCTATTTTAATATTTTCGATGTATAAAGAAATAATTGTTTTATTCAAGAAATATTCATAAAATAAAAATAAAAATTATTTAAGCTCGTAACATATTTAATTAAAATGGTTGGTAACAAAATTAATTGCATTCTCATTAAATAACCGAAAAAATGTTTTATAATTTCAAAACTGCTTTTAAAAATGTTTCTCACATTAATTTATAAAAAATATTTAGGAAAAACCACCATCAAAGGATAAAAGTGAACATCATAAATCTTCTTCAGCATCATCCTCTAAATCATCCACCAAAGACTCAACGGAAACTGCTGAACGTAAAAGGCGCCACAATTCTGATAATGAATCAATTGATTTTAAATCTCCCCAACCAAAATTAGCCAAAGTTCAAAAGTCTTCTTCCTCCGCCGCCTCCTCCTCTAAGCCAGAAAATTCTCCACCCCAGGCGGCTGAAGAGGAAGAAGTAGCTGATGACAGTTTTGATTCATCAATGGGTACTAATTTCAATGATATATTAGGAATGTTGGATGTGCCCAAGAAAAAAAATAAGAAATCACTTAAATCACCTTCAATATCAACTAACAGCAGTAGCTCAAAAAAAGAAACAACGCCAAACAGGCCATCAACAAGTAGTGGTAGCAGTAATAATACACCAACTAAAGTAAATGGCATGAGAACACCGTTTGCATCTTCCTCATCATCCTATTCAGCAGCAAGTACTTCAAAGGCTACACTGGTAAGATATTCGGTTTGAATACATTGTTATATTAAGCATAATGACAAAAATATTTAAGAATTGTCTTTGTTTTGTAACAATGATATGAAAGTTAAGTTTATTAAGTTTGTATTATTTTATTAAAATAAAAAAAGTTTAATTTTTCCTTATTAATGTTGAACTTTTTTTTAAATATTTTAGAGGCCCGATTTACTCGCACCTACAGCCAAGTTGGAACCTTTAGATCCTAGTATTGCTTTAGAGTTACCCAGTATATCTACAAATTACAAACCCATGCCACTCAATCAAACTGTTATGGATTGCGTTTTCAATTATAGTTCCTCGTCCAGTAATTCAAAACCGACACGAACTCTTACTGACTCCGAAGCTATAACTCATGGTATTTCTTCAAAAACTATGAGGTTTGTTTTAATCTCATCTAATCTAATCGGATTTCATCTAAAAAAAATTGTATTAATTATTTATCAAAAAATTTTTTTAGAACTAAAATATATTCTGGTGTCAGAACTGGACAAACATTTCAAGTACCCACGTTATTTGATATGTGCATTCGTATATTACAAAAGAATATCGATGGTAAATTCAATAAAATACTTTTTATGTTTTTAAAAAGCATGAGTAAATTTTTTTTTATGTTTAAGCTTTGGAATATACTGGCGGTGTGCCATTTGAAGTTTTAAGACCTGTCTTGGATCGAGCTTCACCACAGCAGTTGTATAATTTTGAAGAATATAATCCATATTTAATGGAAGATAGTGATCTTTTGTGGCAAGTGCATGTATCACGTAATTATCGTATTAAAAAACGTCAGGAGAATGAATCTTGGCGAGAAATGTATATGGTATGTACAAACATTGAAGTTTTCTAATTAAATTTTTTTTTTCATAATATCTTCATAATTTCAGCGGTGCCAAGAAGAGGAAGAGGAAAAGCTAAGTATGCTTAAAAATAATATAAAAGCTTCTCAAAAAATTGCTGCTGCCCCTGTACGTAAAACTCAGTTAGCATTTGTAGATACATTGGTCAAACCACCGCGCAATGTTCAACGCAAACAAGAACAATATGGTACAAAATCAAAAATGGTGGCCACTCCAGCCTCAAGAGTAGCGTCATTGCAAAGTGTCACCCCTAATGCGGCTAAAACAGGAGATCAACGATTAAAGGTGCCTGTCACAGTCAGAGATCCTGTACATGGTGAGTTATTATAAATGGCTTTATCTTTTCTCAAAACAAAATTTCAAAAAGTGAGTTATTAAAAAACACAACCTTGTGTTAGGAATTTCTCGAAGGGCATAAAAATTTTGTTTTTGAAAAATTAAATATTGACGATTGTTTATTATTAAAATTTTAACCAGAAATACAGCCATAGGACACATGTTTGTACTAAAATAAAATTCTCTATATTTTCCAAAATAAGACAAGAGTTCCAATTTGTATTTCTTGGAGCGGAAGTTCATGAAACAATATTTATTTTTGAAAATTCTTACATTTATTTATAGAAAAAAATCAAGTAAGAAAATTATAGTTGCCTTAGACCAGGCATGCCCAGAGGTTTCTTATGGAAGTGTAAACACTAATACATATAAAGAAAACAAATTTTTTTCATATTTTTATTCCCTACATGTACACTGAAAAAAAATTTATCTGAAATAAAATTTCTTAAAATTCTTTTCAGTATAATATTTTTTATTAATTTGAAAGCATATCAAACATACTGCTTCAGCCCTAAAGTTATAA
Source organism: Cordilura impudica (assembly GCA_963682025.1). Classification (NCBI taxonomy): domain Eukaryota; kingdom Metazoa; phylum Arthropoda; class Insecta; order Diptera; family Scathophagidae; genus Cordilura; species Cordilura impudica. The sequence goes on from OY821517.1 coordinate 83,877,146, forward strand.
GTAAAAAAATCACTTTCCCATTTCTCGTTTAAATTCATATCATTCATTTTGTAAAGTAATAATTTGAATTTTAAACGTAAGACTTACACTGATTTTTCAAAGTGCTTTTTAATTCACAGCTGCAAACTATTTTTTAAACAGAATCACACGTTAGACAACAATTAAATCTACATTGAATATCTCGGTCACTAATGCGTATCAACAAAGCATACGAAAGAGTTGTTGCTTTGCGCTTTGGCGTAACCAAGAAAAAAAAAACGAAAAGACTACCCCTAAGTGCTTTTATAAAAACAAAAGTGCATTGACTGCATAGGGCTTGGGCACTATTGCTTTAGACCGATTATACGATACCCTATGCTATGTATTTCGATAGAGGTCTTGGATCTAACTTTGCTGAGGCAATAACTGGATATAGAATATATGCCTAAACCAGATTTTAGTGGTATTGTTATTTATTTGTGGCGTGCAGTTATGCAAAAGTTCATATCTGATGTTATTTATATATGGAGACTAGGTCAAAAAATGGACCGATCATGACCATATGTCACTTTTCTCAAAAACATTTACCCCGAACTCATAATAAAAAGTTAGCTGCTGTTTACATGTCGCGCTCAACGAGATTCTTACTAGTGAACTGATTAGCCTTAGTTTTTAATATTGTTTGGACTGAGATCTTTCAAATGAAAGTATTGAATTACATAACGGCGGCCAATTTTTTCCATATTTACAAATTCACTGAGATTTACTTTCGATGACTTGAAAAAAATACTAAACAACATGGCGCCTTGAAAATTAAGACATATCGAGCCCTAACCACCTAAAAAACTTAAGCGACAAAATTATCGATTTTCGTTTTTCGATAAAAACAAAAATAACTCAAGCGGCATTTACTTTTAGTTTACAAAGTTCCTGACAGCGTGATGAAATTTATTTGTACGGCGTTAGAAAAGTTTACATTTTTGTGTTGATTTTTTATTAACAAAATGTCATCTGGTGAAAGAAGGGTTGTTGATTACGGAAATTTTTGCGAGTTTGACCAGATTTGCAAGACACATGTTAGTGATGTGTCTAATAAGAAACAAAAGGAAATCATTTTTGGCTGCTTTTTCCCAAATGTGAATATTTTTTGTAATATTTTTTTTATATAAGTTGCCAACGATAAGTGGTCTTATTTATAAAAATGGTTATATATCGACCTTTCTTTTAGTTATTTTTTTAAAGTTTTTAGTCAGGCTTTTAAGGTCACTAATTGATGTAAATAAAAGATTATTTTATTCCATTTTTCATCCAACGTTTCGGTGGGATTTTTCCACCATCTTCAGGGATTTAAATTTATTGAATCTGGTAACCATAACAACAAAAAATAATAAAAACATGTATTTAATAAAAGGATAGCTCAACTTTTAAAGAATAATATAACTCTCATATAATCTTTCGTCAATTTTCACATAAATTAAAAGTATACATTTGATTTTATACGACACATAAAGCACAACATTAAACACAAAATGTAAAAAAAAAAATTAAATGTAAAAATAAGTAAAATATTACAGATTAAAAAATTCTTAACGTTAACTATCACAGTTGGAAAATAACTAAATGAGGCTATTGCTAAAGTATAATTTGCGTTGGTATTGTCTTTGTCTTCTTTTAAGTTTATGGCTAAATTTATTTTCTGTTGTATACGTAAACTCTCTAATGTGAATCTCTTATTCTCTCGTCTCTCTTTGTCTAATGTGTTTACATTAACAAGATCTGCTGTGTGTCCAGTTTCGATGCAATGTTGTACTAAAGCTGTTTTTTGTTTACCTTTTCTTATATCAGTGTCATGCTCGTTTATTCTTGTATTCAAGCTTCGTTTTGTTGTCCCTATGTACAAATTTCGTCGGATTTTCCAATACATTTTATTTCGTACACTACGTTGCTTTGCTCTGTTTTTTCAATTCTTGTTTTTGTTTGTGTAAATAGTGCACTTATGGTTTTATTTGGTCTTGATCTGTATAGCAGCGACTCTGAGCTAGGCATTGCAGAAGAAATGTGTATGGGAAAGAGGGAATACAAAACTCCTAAAGCCGTTCCTAAGAGATTTTTCTTCTTACGACAGAACACCGCCACTCACGAAACCACCCCTGCCGACCGAGGGGCCACGTCTCCTTAACGTGGAGACCTCGCACACATCAGGGACCGGACCCTGGCGGATTCCAAACAAGAGCTGGCAAGAAAATTTGTAATGGTGCGGCATTGGTGGAAGATCCGCTTCCGTTTCCCTGAGCCTTTGCTGGTCGCACGTGCTGGCGTAGGGGCCTAGCTCGCCGGATGGGTGGGGTCTTGCTCAGGCCCAGGGAAACCGCACTACAGATTTTCACGTGCGATTTACACAAAAAAAAACTGTCAAAAACACGGACGCTAAATGGGACGGATGGCTATACTTACCTTGGGATTGGGGACGAGGTGTTCTGCCCCTTTTTGCCCTCCCTACCATGTTACCTCGACTCCATCTCAATTGGAGGTAACCCACTGCAATGAAAAGATTTGGTTTGATTAGGTTTCTACATTGGGTTTATAAAAATTTTATTGGACCTTCATTTTAAGGTTATTTAATTTTTAAATTAATTCTAGCAAAAATTTTAACTTTAGAAACATTTAAAATTTTTTTTTTTTTTTTGCCAATTTTTATTTTTAGCAAAATTTTAATCTTAGCAAAAATTTAATTTTTAGGGATATTTTAATTTTAGGAAAAATTCTTATTTATAGCCCAATTTTAATTTTAGGAAAAATTTTAATTATAACAAAATTTTTAAGTTTAGCAAAATTTAAATTTAGGAAAATTTTAAATTTAGGGAAAATTTTTAAATTTAGGAAAAATTTTTTTTTTTTAAATTTAGGAAAATTTTTAAAGTTTAGGAAAATTTTAGTTTTATCAATTTGAATTTAGCACAATTTTTGCACAATTTATATTTAGCGCAATTTAATTTAGAAAAATTTTGCTTTTAATATTTTAATTTTAGCTCAATTTGAATTTTAGCACTACAGAATAATAATGATATTTTAAATTAAATAATATTTTAATTTTAACTTTAACCAAAAATTTTCTTTTTAAATATGGTACCATTTGTGAATTTTCTTAAATTTCTATAATTTTTTTAAATTTAGGTCAATTTTAAATATTCAAGTAATATATAAAATTTTCGGGGATTTTAATTTAGTTTTGATTTTAAATTTTGAAAATTTTTCGTTTTAATTTTAAATGTAGAAAAATTTATTTAGTTAGAACACTTTTATTTTCTTAGAAATATATTAATTTCAGTACAATTTTACTTTTATAATTAATTTTAAAATAGTTATTAATATTATAGAAATATACAAAATATTTAATATATTTAAGGTTTACCCACTGAACTGTACTTTACGAAACGTCTCGCTTATGTTGGTTGACCTTTTCTCCTTGATTGTGTTGATATGTTCGCCGTGATGGTTATGAATTTTATTGTGGTTTTTGAATAATTGGTTTATTTTAGATTTCCTTATTTTAAATTGTTTTGTTGTAATGTTAGGCACTGTTATTCCAGTGTGTTTTCTTTTATACAATTTTTGTTATAATTTCAGAGATTAGATTTTAAATATTTTAATATTTGTTTTAATTATAAACTTGTAAAAATGAAAGTTCTTTTTTTATCAACGATTTCTCTTAAATATGAGAAGTTAATGTGTTTTTTTTTTTCTTTTATATCACAAACCAAAATTTTAAATTTCTTTTATTCAGAAAAACTATCACACAATTTGCTTCTTTCCAAATCAAAACTTTCAAACTAAATTTTTTCTTCATTTAATTTTAGGTTTTTCCGTAATCTTTATTCTTTTACAATCAACACTCAACTCCAATCGCCAAAACTTCAATGAATTTTCAATTCTGGCGTCATCTTCATACCACCAATTATACAAGCCTTCTTTTTTTTTTCTCTAGCACAACCAAAAAAAATAAACCTGTTTTTTTTTTATTACCTACGCTCACCCACTCATAGAATAGCCTATGTATGTCATTATGTAACTTTTTATCTCTTTATCCCTAATACACATAGATATACATACACTCGTTCATAATCTCACTCTTTTCGTAAAAAAAATACCAACTCATATTAAAAGGAGAGAGAGTAAGTGAGATTATTTAGTGAATGAAGGGGCAAGCTAATACCAATAGCTGAAAACCAGGTGGGAGAACGAGAAGGATTGCAAGCTGTAGTTGACCCATACATACATGAACAATCATGAATTCATATAAACAACGAAGAGACAAACAAATCGCTCCATTAATCAGTTTGCAAAAATAGAACAAAAAATTTTCCATTAGCATGTTACCATATAAGGTGTTGTTTACCGTACATACTTGAACTTAAAAATAATTTCAAGATCAAGGTTATTATTTTTTTTTCTTATTTCTTATTCTGCTTGTAACAGAAATTCTTTTGTTACAGTAAAGCGCAAAACAGATCACCGTCACAAATTGTGGGTTCGTAAATCAGCTACAGAACTATGTCTGCTGTTATTAAGCAAATGTATTCAATTATATCGCGCTTTACTTTCAATACATTACAATTAAAATCAACGAAATTGTGTAACACATTATAATCATGACAAATTATTCGGAAAGGATAAGAATTAGTATAATTAGTCCTAAAATAGACCAAATGAAGGTACATATGTTAAAATTTAAATTTGATAAAAAAACTCCGAGTCAACGTCAGCATTCGCAAGGTTGAATACAAAGGTGGAACACCCAGCATGGTCATCCTACTCTCAAGAGTTGGAAGTCTGATAATATATATCCTTCTGGAGCATAGGGCGTCTTCAACAGTTCTCTTTCATCGAACACAATTTTGGGCAATACTTCTCAGCTCGTTCCAACTGAGGTTTAACGACTGCATTTCGGCCTCAACCGACCTTCTCCATGTAATACGTGGCCTACCAACACGACGATTACGCTGATTGAAGGGGTTCCAGCGCAGTGCTTGCTTCGCGATGTTGTCATCTGACCTGCGTAGCGAGTGACCAATCCATTTCCATTTTCGCTTTTTTATTTCTGTTGCGACCTCGGATTGCCGCGCTCTTATAAGAAGGTCCTCATTTGATATTGTTGCGAGGCCAAAAAAATACGCAGAATACGTCTTAGGCAGCGGTTGATAAATACTTGCAGTCCACGTATTACAATCGTACAACAGTACTGCTTTGACGTTGGAATTAAAGATTCTAATTTTAGTGTAGGTGGAAATGATGTTGGACTGCCAAATTGGTGCAAGACATCCAAAGCCAGCCCTCGCTTTGTTGATTCGGCTATTAACGTCTGTTTCTGATACACCGTCAGCTGTAACTACACTGCCAAGGTAGCAAAATTTTTGGACCACTTCAAAGTCATGATGGTTGGTACTAACTGTACGTAGCAATTCATCACCGAGGCTTAACAGTTTCGTTTTTGGGGCATTTATCTTTAGTCCGCATGGTATCGCATTTCCGTAAAGCGACTCAGCCATACATAGCAGGTCGTTGAGCTTGTGCGATAATAAGCAAATGTCATCTGCATACGCCAAGTGGCTTAGATAGATTTGTTGATTTTCCACTGTATTTCTCTGAGGCGCCGGTCACTGGAAAAGGCATTGTTTAACACATCCATTATCACTATAAGAAAGAGAATAGGAGAAAATATGCAGCCTTGTCTGACTCCACTTTGTAGGCCTCGACTCCCCACCAAGGAGTGGGATTTCTTGCCCAAATGCACAAATCTTGAATTGGTACCGGAGTGTAGTTCACTACACAATCGGGCGGTGGTCGGCGCATATTCCGATCCAGTGTTCAGAGCACCGTGAGGTTATGTCAATGAGACGGGTACTCACGTTAAACACCAGAGACTTCCACTTTGTACGGCGAGAGGCTCAGATAATTTGTTCTTATGCAGGACGCAGCAGCTGGCATTATCATAACTTTCTTTTATAAGATCGACTATTTTATCAGGAATACCCCTCTTTCGTAGGGCTAACCAAATGCGGTCACGTAAGATACTATCAAACGCTTTCTCAAAGTCTACAAAAAGCATGAAAAGAGGATCGGTATTCAGCACATTGTTCAATGATGACTCTAAGCGTATTGATGTGGTCGGCACAAGAAAAACCGCTTCGAAATCCAGCTTGTTGTTCGCCAATAGTTGCTTCAAGATGGTCTTGATTGTTGCTAGTATTATTCTGGAGATTATTTTCGCGATTATTGGCAGGACGCATATACCTATATATGCTTCCATTCTTCTGGAAAGGATCCGCTCTCCCAGGTTATCGCTATAGCAGGTCGAAGAATATTTGCCGCGAGTGTTGGATCTGCCGTGTACAGTTCTGCAGGGATTCCGTAGATTCCTGCTGCTTTCCCGGAGGGGGTTTGCTTAATTGCCATCTGGATCTCATTCAAACTTGGTCAACTTGGATCGGTTCGGATACGTGCCGTAGGGAGTGTAGTAGCGGAAACATCTGATGAGCTGAGGTCGATGCTGACGGTCATGCTGTTAAGCACCGTAGCTGATCAGTTTTTGTGTTCAATACGTTCCCGTTAAGGTCTTTGATAGGACGTTCAATAGCAGATTTCTTATTGGTGAGCTTCTTTCATATTTTATATAGGGTTCCACAGACACCCGTACTCGCCGCTTCTTCAGCTTTCTCAGCCAGCTCATTTATTCTTGCTCTTTTATCAAGTCTCACTGCTTTTTGTATCTCACGTTTCATAATTTTGTATCGATTTTCAGCTTCAGGATCACGTTGTGAGGAAATTTGTACTTTTAGTCGTTTTCGCTCGCTGATAAGCCTTAGGGCCATTATTACAACTTGCCAATAGCTAAAGTTAGGATGTTATCTGGCAGATTATTAGTTTTTCGTTATTACAACTATACTTTAAGCTAAAAGTGACCGATAAGCTAAAGGGAAGATAATGTTGCCTTTAACTTTTAACGTGAGGTTTATGTATTTAATATTGCCACATTTTCTGACCTATGAAGACGAAATTCACATCAATTTAGTTTTGGAAATAAATTTATTTATAGATACTTAAATATATGATTGTATATTTTTAAAAAGTTTTATTACACATTTACAATAATTATGCAACTTATAATAAAGGTTTTTGGTTTTTCTATTATTTTTATTGTTTATTTGCGAACAACTGAAGGAACGTTACCACTATGTATTTTGATAAATCAATTCTTTTGGTCAAAAGTAATCGGTGTTTCCTTTGGTGCTGCCACAATATCAAAAATATTAATTTTACTTTAAAGGCAAGTTTTAATAATGGCCCTTAGTCTATTAGTAATATAATGGTAAGTCATGATAACTCCAACATAAATCACGTAGACAGAATAGGAAAAACTATTTCTGTACAGACTCAATTGCATTGGCGTGAACCTGATAATATGGATTCTATATTATTGATGCAAATTCCAAAATTGGTCTTACAAATACTGTATAAAGCTATTTAGTAACACAAGGATCAGGAAACTCCTTAGCACATCTTTGAACGAAATCAAGAGTATCTTGTCTTATTAACAATCATACTAATATGACCAATGAAGTCAAGTTTCCTATCCATAAGTACGCCAAGATCTAGAAATGTTTGGAAGGTATCCAATACTATTCCATTAATGAAATACTTACCAGAAATTACGCCCCTTCTGTAAAATACCATATTTTGAAAAAAATAAAAAGCAAAATACCGCAGTTAAACTGAATCCCTGTATCCATAACAATTGTGAATGAAACTGTAGCTCTTGATACGATGATACCGAAAAAAACTTAAGTCACAAAAAACCTACTTATTTAAAAAATATGGCTAATGCAACGATTAATATTTGCTTATTACTTAAAAAAAGCTTAAATAAAAAGGTTCATGTGCAGAGAAAACTAAAAAAAACCTCCTGAAAAATTTACTTTTTGTTGCTTAAGTTTTTTTTGCGGTTAGGGCTCTCTCTATATGTTTTATAAGGTTTCCACTTTTCATCAATGTAATTTTTTTCAAACTGCTGCCGCCGTTAATACGTCAGGTCGGGTTATTCTGGGACAGCCTTCGTATGTCGGAACATGCATCGAATTTCACCAATTTCAATAACGTTCGTCCTATGGTCGATAAACGCTTATATCTAAATTTCATCAAAATATATTCACATTTGCGACCTGTAGTGTGATTACAAGGTTTACATGGACATACAGACGGACTGATGGATATCATTAAATCGACTCAGATACTGTATTTGAGTCTATCGGTCGATCAAATATTTTTGATACTTACAAACATCAGTACAAACCCAGTATTAACATCACCACATTGTGGTATAGGTTATAAAAACAAGTTGAAAAATGTTTTTTTTACTATAGTGAAATAATTAAAGAAATATATCAGTGCAACGAAGTGTCCTATTTCTATGTCTAAAACTGTATGTTCATAATTCCAATTAAAACTAATTAATTTTATTTTCAATTTCTAGTTAATCCTGTGGTCCGCAACAAAAAAGCACCGCTTATGCAAAAAACTTTGCAATTCATACGTGGGCGTCTAAAGCGTTAAGAACACCAATATTTGTTGACTTTTAATCTTATGAATTATATAAAATGCTCTAAAAGCTCGATATTCTATTACAATTATTATAATTATTATAATTTAAATTAATTTGACTTTAACTATTATTTACATTTATATAATTATTTAGCTCACTCTGTTGCCACTTGTGTTTAAAAAATTCGTGTTATATACACATTTAATTTTTTTGTTCCTTTCTATACTCTTGTAGATTCTTAACCTTTAGTTTAAAATCAAATTGATTAATTTATTATTAATTATAGTCGTAAAAGTTACAACATCACATTTACCAATACTTTGTTTCTTTTTTTTTTTTTAAGTATTTTAAGAAAACGATAACCAATATCAATTTTACGTCACCCTTATTTTCTTTACAATGATATAAGAAAACAAGGGCTACAGTGAAATGTCGATGCATTGCATAAAAGTTTTCGAAACCGTCATTGCAATCGAGTTGTGTTTAATTTCAAAACTAGTTTTATTCAACAACCTATCATATTTATAAATGTATAGCAGTTTTCTATAGGCTGTGCGTAATCATAGACTAAATATCATTAATGTTTTTTTTTTAAATTATAATAAATACAATGGCTTCATTCTGTTTTTGTGTAAAAATTATAATTGAATAGTAAATATTCGTAAGTTAATACATTAAATAAATACTTATTAACGTCTCAATCTTTTAGAATTGTATATAAGGTAAAATTATAATGCAAATATTTAAAAATAAAATTATATTATATATGTATATATATGCATATATAATATATATATGCATATACATATATATATATATATATTTATAAACACAATAAACATTTGTTTTTGTAAACAGGTTAATTGAAATATTAATTTATTTATTTCTTTATTTCTAAAATATTTTACAAATTAATTTAAAAAATATTAAAAAATTTTGCCTGCAGATATGAAAAAGATAATATCGGGTGCTATATTTATATGGGGACTAGGTCGAAATATGGACCGATCCTGACCATATTTGGTAAAGTCACTTGTATTTTGAAAAAATAAATACAACCCAAATTTGAGAAAAATCTGTGCAATATTTTTGTTTTTTGATAGATTTAAGTGAAGATCGGGAAGCAGCTCTATATGGGGCCTATGACTAATAATTGTCATATAGGGACTATTTTTGGACTACTGATTAATGGATACAATAAACACATACAAACCCAATTTGACTAAGATCTATGTGATAATTTGGATCTTATGGCAATTTATGTCGATTTCATAGAGGTCATTTGTATGGGGACTAGGTCTGAACATGGACCGAATTTCACCAATTTCATTAGCGTTCATCCTATGGCCGGTAAAAGCTTATACAAATTTCATCAAAATATATTCATATTTGCGACCTGTAGTCTGATTACAAGGTTTACATGGACACACAGACGGACGGACGGACATCGTTAAATCGACTCAGGAAGTGATTCTGAGTCGTTGGTATAATAAAAGTTGAGTCTAGGTCAAATATTTTTGGTAGTTACAATCAGCAGCACAAAGTGATTATACCCAAACCACATGGTGATATAGGGTATAAAAATTTGTATGTTTCATTTATTTAAAAAAGAAAAAAATATTTACAAGAAAATGTCTTAACTTCAGAAAAAAAAAAAAAAAATAAAACTTAAAAGTATTAATTTTTTGCTGTCGACAATACATTGGAAACCTTTACTACACAATAATTGAAAAGTTGCCCTCTATTTTTGGTTTCAATATTTTGTTGGGTATCCATTATTTTTTAGTACTGTTTCACAACGCCGAGGCATGGAGTCAATTAAATTGTTAATGATATCCATTGAAATTTTTTGGCACTCTGAATAATTGCCTCTATGAGATCTGTCTTGATTGAGTGATTTCATCTATGGGATTGAAATCTGGTGATTGGGATGGCCGTTGCAAATCACTTTCGGTCGTCATCATTTTTTTTTTTTTTGGTTTAAAAGATTTTGAAGTGAAATAAATTTTGTATAATTTTGTGGCTTCCATACTATCAATGTTAAAAATGTAAAATCACTGAGTCAACCCGAAATTTAAAAAAAAAAAAATTTTTTTAAAAAGGTCCAAATTTTCCGAAAATCTCCTACTAAATAGAGCATAACTCCTGCCAGTCAAAAGCAGTCAGAAAAAATCTTGCACTCTTCTATAGTCCGAACCCTCCCCTCTACTCCTATACCCCATTATACACCCGCCAGTTTCCGCCCGTGTGCACCAGAACAATTTTTCTGACCCAAGGTTAGATATTTTCTGCAAAATTTATGAATACAAAAGTTGTCCACTATGTGGCTAGGATATATTAAGTTAGAGGTGATGTTTGTAACTGCCAAATATATTGGACCTTTATCCATCTTTTGTTATACGGATCGACTCAAAAACACTTCTGAGTCGATTAAACGATGTCCGTCCGTCCGTCTTGGTGTTATGAATACAAAAGTTGGTCGTACCGGTGCACCGCGGTGTATTTTTTGCGTGTCGGTAGAGTTGTCTGGAGTTGTTATATACTTATAAAAAAGGGTTGAGATATAATGCGTTTAATTGTTACAGGTACATTTACATAGGTATCTTTCAAAAACATTAATAGTCTGAATTAGAATTATATAGTTTAAATACCTGACAAAATGGGAAACAATTTAAATAACAGGGAAATGGTAAAAAAAAACTATTGCGACATAACCCTTTAAGATATGAGCAGGTATGCTTCACCTTTTAAAAGGGGTTAGGGTGTGGGTTTTTTATGCTTCTAAAAGTGGTAATAAAAGATAAAAATTTTTATTTTACATAATTGCAAGAAAGAGTATTTATAATAATGATTCCACAATTATTATTCATTACAATTTGTGCAATGGCTAAGTACTGTTACAGAGAACTGGCAGATATTTATTTTCAACGAAATGATGTAGACGATGTAATTTTGCACATAGTGAGCAACGACTTCTTTAAGAATTGTAACCTAGAAGACATTGAAATGCACAAAGGAAAAATTAATGATTTTGCATCGAATTTGAAAAGACGGTACATTGAATGCTCTCATAGCAAGGTAAAGATGTACAAACGTTACCAAGACTGGTTAATAAAGGAACTTATTTTTGAGAGTGCATCTACAACTGCCAACGAAAGTGGAAAAAAGGGTCGACCAGCAAAACCAATTGACGGATGTAGTGAAAGATCTCGAAGGCGCAAGCTGGAGAATATCAATGAAGAAATTTCTCAAAGAATTATTAAGGATTCATTTTTGCACCAAATTCAACCAACCCAAAATAAAAAAATAAAATTGAAATAATTGAAAAAATAGTAGAAGCGAGCCCAAGGCGCACAAAGAGGATTTTGAAAAGCATTCCTACACCAATTGAAGATAAGAAATTTACGCCGGAAGAAGCGTTCGCCCTATTTTTGGATTTGAAATTGACCAAAAATCAATATAAGGAATTTCGGAAGCGAACCAATGAAAAGAATTGTGAGATTTTTCCTGAGTATCGAGATTTAGTTTCTGCCAAAAAAGAATGCTTACCTTCACAATCTGCTATTAGTGTCACTTCAACATCAGCAGAAATAAAATTGCAAGATCTCCTTGAACATACTGCTGAACGATTGCTAAATACGCTTGATACTGATCATTTAAAAAAAATTGGTAATGGCAGCATTACTTTAATTTCTAAATGGGGATGTGATGGATCCTCTGGTCAGAAACAAAACAAGCAATTTAATGTCGAAAATTCATCAGATGCTAATTTATTTATGGTATCTTTCGTTCCATTGCGCTTAACAAAAAGGTATAGCGTCTTAGAGCCGTCAACTAGTAGAGCAACAGAAATTGATATATGGAAAAATGAAATTCCTTCTTCAACAAAGTATTGCAGACCAATAAAATTTGCATTAAAAAAGGAAACCAAAAATGTAATAACTGAAGAAGTTCAAAAGAAAAAAATGATCAAATTAAGGAATTTCAACCAGTAATATTTAAATTTAAATTTGAAATACATTTTAAAATGTATCTCACAATGATTGATGGAAAAGTTGCACAAGCTTTAACTGGAACAAAGTCGACGTCAAGCTGCATTATATGCCAAAAGACATCAAGTCAATTAAGCCAACCCCCACCAGAAGACGATAGTTTTAAGGAAGCCTACGAATTTGGAATGTCCCCTCTTCATGCTAGAATACGTTTCATGGAGCATATTCTTAAATTGGGTTTTGCTTTGGAATTTGGTCCGTTAGGCGAAACAGTGAGAAAAAACAAAGAAAATGAAGAAAAAGAAAGCAAAAAAAAACAAATTCAACAAAAATATCTAAGCTAGGCCTCGTAATCGACCAACCAAAACAAGGGGAAGGAAACACAAATGATGGAAATACTGCAAGGAGATTTTTTCCGATCCGGAAACTGCGGCATCTATCACAGGTGTAGATCATGAATTAATAAGACGATTCAAAATCTTATTACAAGTTCTAGCTTGCAGCAGAGAGATAAATGCAAAAAAATTTGGAGAGTACGCCAATGAAACAGCTATACTTTATAATGAAAAATACTGTTGGAGATATATGTCATCCACAGTTCATAAAATTTTGTACCATGGGGAACAAATAATTCAAAACAATATGCTACCAATAGGAGATCTATCTGAAGAAGCGCAAGAAAAAAGGAACAAAGACTAGATTCTTTCGCGAACACAACACAAGGAAAATGTCCAGATGTTCACTTCAGATCCATATATGTCCAACATTCGTCAAAAATGGAAAACTACCTCTATTGAATTAGACGAAAAAGCTAAACAACTTCTAGAAGATGAAAATCAAGGCTATTTAGAAGAAATTTTTACTAAAATTGGTTGATTTAAAGTACTTTTTCATTACACTAACAATAAGTTACACTTTTTTTTATATAGTTAAAAAATTTTCTTGATTTATATATTTTGTAAATTTACAATAAAAATTGTTATATTTCATAAATTTACCATAAACATTGATATAGAAATATTTAAAAAGACAATAAAAAAAAATTTAACTAAAGCAAAAACATACGAGTTTTTCATTGAAACTTCTCTATCTTACGTTCGCTGCTTAATAAATTATATTTTAACTCGGGATCTTTCAAAAAAAAAAACAACCTTTGGCCCTTGTGCACATTAGGACTAAAAAGTTTACGGGGGCCAAAGTTTGGCATTTTCTGAAAAAATTAAAATTATTAAAAAACCCCTTTTTTTACCTTTTAACACTTCACTTTTGTACTAAAATTCAACTACAAATGAAAATGTCTTAAACCCTCCGTAACTTTTTTTATTTTCGGCCGAGAATTACGGTTTATATCAAAACTTAAAGGCTGAAGTCTCACCTACCAAACAAAAAAATCCGCATATCATTCCAATCCAATCAAAAGTTATGATTTTTGACCGCCTTCTCGTCAAATGGTCCACTGTGCGTCGTACAAACTTTATTCCATCATGGACTTTTAAATTAAAGTTTGGTGCATCTGAATAGAGAACAGTATTCCAATTCCGTCGACCAGGAATTATATTTAAATATAAAAAGAGGAAACCACTTTATTAATACTCCGCTTTTGATTGCTGCAGTACCTATATTTAGATAGCAGATTTAAGTTAATGCTAAGTCCCTAAGATGTTGAAAATGCTAAAAAAAAAAAGAAACATGTAAAAACAATAAAAATTTTCAAAAATTTATAAATGGAAAGAGTAGAACAGAATCTTCTTCATAATTTGATGAAGACATGTCCTTGAAAAGAAGTAAAGATTGTCTGTATCAAATTCTTCAAATGTAAATGTCACCGCTTCGATTAACAACTTAGTTAAAAATTAAATTGAAATATATGAAAAATATCCAATACTGGGAAAAGAAAAAACATTTTACTATTTTGGGAGCAACATAAAACGGAAACTGCAATATTGTATCAAGCGGCTCAGTTATATTTTAAACACGACTTAAAATATAACTGAACTCGAACCTGTTTATTGTACATGTTGTGTTTTTTCTTACTACACGAGCCACAACACGACTTAAAATATAACTGAACTCGAACCTGTTTATTGTACATGTTCTGTGTTTTTTTTCATTACACGTACCAGAACATGAACTTCAAATAAAGCAACACTCAAAAATATGTGCTTTATGTGTGATTGAAACAAAAAGTATGTGATACAAAAATGTTCGTGTAAATAACGAAATATTAAAACCAACACAGTCATGGTTGTGTTGGGCACCGTAGAAAATTTGGAAACGCACATAATTGATATGAAAATAAAGATATGTGTTGGCTGCTTTTGAACAGAACATTGTGTGTTTCGTGTGTGTATTTTCTGAACCTTTTTTTTTTCATTCATCCATTTTTTTTTTTTTTTTAAATTGTATTGTTTGTTATCTTTCGTATAGCGAATTAATTTTTATAATATAATACCAAAATTTGCCAAGAGAAGTTAACGTACAGTAATGCCAAAATATGCCAAGAGAAGTTAACGTACAGTAAAAATAAAGTTGATTGTCGACGCATAACTTTCCTCAAACCCAACGAATTTGACAAGAGAAGTTAACGTACAGTAATGCCAAAATATGCCAAGATAAGTTAACGTACAGTAAAAGTGAAGTTGATTCTCCAAGCATAACTTTCCTCAAACCCAACGAATTTAAGCAGTTAATGGCCCAAAAGAAGGAGCTTGATCCACTGAGTGTTCTTAGACCTATGTCAACAGCCTACGTTAATTAAAACTCTAGTTATAGAGGTTTGAGAGAAAAATATTGAAAAAAATCTTGAATGCAAAGTTTATTCATAAATTATTTTAATATATAAGATGAACAATCAGTATACAATTTTGTAGTTTTGATATACCGTGAGCGTCAAAATAAAGTAAACACCTTAGTTCCTCATATTAAAAGTTTTATTAAAATGAAGTTATTAACACAAAATCTAAAATAAATATAGGGAATTCAAAAATTATTTAATTACAGCTGAACTCAATAAAAAAAAATTAAACAGAAGCATTACAAAACCGAAATAAATACCCTTTATTTAGAAAATGGCGCGTCAGAAAAAAGTAAACAGCAAAGAAAAGGCAACAGAACTTCAATACAAAATGTAAACTTCAAAGAAAAGGCAACAGAACTTCAATACAAAAAGTAAACTTTTAAAATTTTTTAATATTTGGTTTGTTGTCATTTGGCCTTAAGCCCCTTATGTAGTCTTCTAGGCAGCGACTCGACAATTTATTTTTTTTGTTATATCAGGGGAGATTATGCTCCATTCTTTCTTTTGAGGCATCTTTAAGTTTCCCTTGCTTGAAAAAGCCCTTCGACCTATTTTTCTGTCAAGATTTTCTCACAGGTGCTCGATTGGGTTAAGGTCCGGGGACAGCGACGGTTGATCAGGTGTCTTAGGAGTCCGGTACAGTAGCCACTCTTTCACAATTTTAGATGTAAGCTTTAGATCGTTGTCCTGTTGGGAGATCCTATTTCCAGCCATGCCTTATTTCTCGACGCTAGGGCCAACATTGTCCTTCAAAATGGCTAAGTAATCTATTTGGGTCATAGTGGAGTAAATAAAAACATAATTACCAACACCTGTTCCCGCCATATAGCCCCAAAACATAACTGAACCCCACTGTATATAACAGTTTTGGTAACACACTTTTCTTTGCATGTTTCATTCTTAGCACGCCATATTTTTGGAGACTTTTTCGCGCCGAAAACTTCGAATTTCTTCTTATCTGTATATAATATGCTTTCCCACAAAGATAGAACCTATTTTTTCTACTTTTTATCTAAATTCATTAGCTTGCTCTGATTCGCCTTGGATATTTATGGTTTCTTGCATGATATCCTTCCATATAGACCATTTTTGTGAAGCGATCTCCTTACTGTACTCAAACTTACTGGTTTGCCTGATGTCTGCGTTATGTGTTCTGATAATTTAACTGCATTTTAGGCTGAATATGTCTTCACTTCTCTTACTACAGCTCTAACTTCAGTACCACTAAGCTGCTTTGGGCGTCCAGATCTCGTTAAATCTTCAACCTGATGGTATATGGCGCATTCATCAACTACTTTTTTTTATTGTGCAGTGGTTCCTATCCACAATTTCGCCAATTTCACGCAAAGATTTAGATTTTTCTTTTTGATCTAAAATATTTTCGGAGTATAAACCGATAGTTGCTTTCCCATAGTCAGAATATTTGCTTTTATATCTTTTTAACTATTATTAATTAGAACAAATCAACTTCAAATGATTTCTAGTAAAGTAGAACACGTGATCACTACACATTTGTCAGAAAAAGTTTAGGTTCTTCCCCGAAATATAAAAAAGCGTAAATAAGTGTTACCACTGTTTACTTTTCTTGACGCGTAAAATCTGATGCATTTTCACTTTCGAGAGATTTGTGCAATATTCCCAATTGATTTGATTTTATGTTTTATGGTAGTCAATCTCTAAATGGTATAGACTAAACTCTCCAATATTACTTTTTATCGTAAGTCAATAATAATTTTGTTATAAGACAATTTAAAGATTAAAAATTGCTGTTTACTTTATGTTGACGCTCACAGTACATATTGCAAAAAAAAAAACAAGTAAGTATTAAATTCGTCTGTGCTGAATCTTTGATACCTCCCACATGGATTTTACATTTACATTAATATCTGGACTTATTGCACTATTCATAACAAATGTAAACATAATATATTAAAAAGTAAGCAATTTGATAAACTTAATACTAAATTATTACAACAAACAGAATGAATTTTTAACATTTTCTAGAGGTGTCTTCAGAGGGTAAGAAAAATTTTCTCTCAAAAACATAAATATCCAAAATAGTAAACGAACATCAATTTGTAAGAATTTGCAAGTTCATAGGAACAGCTGATTGTAAACAAATTTGAAAGTTAAGAAGTGAAACTCTAAATTAAATAAATAAATATACCTTATTTTATGTAACATGTAAAAATATTCATTGAAACTAATATCATTACTTATTGCTTTTGAAAATAAACATTTATTATGAAAGAAATTGGCAGATACACATATTTTTTTTTTTTGGCAGGAACCGGTCTTAAAAGATTAAAATTAATGAAACCTGGTTATGTGAATATTCATTTACTTGTATCGTTAATTTCGTCAGAATTATTATTTAAAATTTTTGCACAAAAATTGAATTGTTTATTCTTGCTTTCTAATTCTTACTGGCAAAAATATATTCAGTAAAAACTAGCAAGTTTTCAAAAATGAACTGTCACTTTACGCTCTCATTTGTTCTCTTTTACTGGGTTTTTGATGTGTAAACATCTATACGCGCAGGGGGGTAAATTTCTATTTCACAATACAATCACAAAAACAGCGTACCACAAATCGGTGAGAGCTGTAACACAAATCGGTGTGTGACTTATGATTGTATTGGTGAAAAAATTATGATGTAAAATTGTTTTTTATGCCACTTTTTTAAAAGCGTCATCTATGTATCACTTATATACGTATATATTGGGATATTTTTAACGTTTTACAGCAAAGGGTTTTTGAATTAGCTGAAACAGTTTTCGCTCTAAGTGATACATAGATGACGCTTTCTGTTTGATTTAAAACATGACATAAAAAAATCTTTAATTAGTAGATGTTTACACATCTCCCCTGTGATCGGACTCACATGATTTTTTTTTTAATTAAACTAACAGGATCCAGTAAAATTTGTGATAATTTGTAGAAATTGAACGTAAACGAACAGAGCTATTGTGAATTATCCAATTGTGTAAAATTCACAATAGCACTATTTTATCGAATGTACGCCATAATACCAAATGAAAATTCGTTCGATCAGGTAATTCGACCACAATCGAAAGTTGCTCATAATAGGCACCAATATGTTTTAGAAATGCTTAAGGCAAATTTCCGTAGTATGTTGTACCTCAAAGTAAAAACTTAGTTTTATATTTCAACTCATACACTTGCTACAAAATGAGCGTAATAATTTCATGGCTGGCAACATTAGTATGAAAAACGAACTAATGAAAAAATGAGTTTTAAACTACAAACAAAAAAGAACCAGGAGAGTCATGAACTACACAACTCTAGTTTCAACTGTTACATAGCAAAACACTGCTGTACAAGAACTTAGAACCTAATTATAATTATATATAGGATTAAAAAATTACTACACTTGCTAGAAAAATATAACTATTAATAAATATTATAATAAAATATTTTGAAGAACTTTTTACCATGGATACATTGGGAGTTTTACTTGTTTTCAAAAACATCGGTGCTTTTAAATTTTTTGTAACGATAAAACGCGGTATGACAACTGTCATTATGCAACGACGTACAGTTCTGTTACATAGAACTTATTTTAATAGTTATAAGGCAAACTTGTTTGTATAAAATTGATTTGTCTTAACTATATTTCTTTTGGAAACTATATTTTGAGATAAGTCCAGTACGTCATTAACACTAGAAATACACCAATTCAATTTCTTCAAAGCCCAGAATTACAGCTTCCAAAATTAATTCTAAAAGCAAAGAATCCTTCGCCAAATACATCCACGAAGATGAGTATGTAAACAAGGCTCCAGATGAAATCAAGTTTTGCATTTTCGACATTTCGAAAAAGTTGAAATCCATTAAATTAAAAAAATCTTTTGCCAACGCGTTGTAACGGTTAAAGATGGTTGAGGTGGCATTATGATTGTATGGTGTTGTATGGCAGACAGTGGGGTTGCTAATCTCGTATTTATTGAATCTATAATGAATCCAATTGTATACATAAACATTTGAAAACAAAGAGAACAACTACTGGGCCTTGGAGAAGATTGATGGTTCCAAAACATACGACGCACAATATCAATACTAAAAATCAATTGAAAACACCTCCCAATCAGTCTATCTTAATCCTATATATATGTGGGATTTACTGGAGCGCAGAATCCATCAGCATAAAATAAACTTAAAGGAAATGTTATAAATCGTGAATTTGGATGAGTGGAGTAAAATAAGTTAAAGGGGATATTTTAAAGTTGGTTAAGTCTATGTTAAGTTAGTTCACAGAGGTCCTAAAATCCCTAACTTAAGCTATATTCAGTGTAAATTTAGTTTTTTGTATTATTTACTTAGTCTAAGGTTTTTTGTTACTTTTATTTTCTGCAGAAAAGTTGTTAAAGCCAATAAACCTTAAGTTAAAAAAAACTATTAAATAAGATAATAATTTATTGAAAAACAAATGCACGAATACTTCTTCTAGATTTAAAAGAAATATTCATTAATATTCAAGTAGAGCAAAATGTGATAACATTTGTTTTGGATTCTTTTCTATAATAAATATGCATTGTTTTAGTCATTTTCATTAAGTCTAATCTAATTAAAATTTTTATTTTTTAAACATAATCTATATAAATAATTTATGTTTACAAATTTATCAACAAAAACTTTTAAAAATATTTAGTTTATTTATAACTTAAGTTCCTAAACAAGAAATGGTATCATTATTACTAAAAAATACTTTAACTAAACGTTGACAATTGGTGGGTAATGCCATTAAACGATTTAAGTTGGCTGATGAAGATGATGAAGAGTTAGATGATGTACCAGTTTCACTAAACAAGAGCAATTCATTCATGTACAATAATAAAAAGCAATTTTAGTTTATACTTACTTCATGGGTGTTAACTTTTTAACATCCCATACTCGTAAACTACCATCACGACAACCTGATGTTAAATGTTTGCCCGTCGAACTCCACGCAATGCTAGTAACCATGGCTGTATGATCTTTGAGTTCGTTAAGTTGAGAACCAGCGGCCAAATCAAATATACGTATTTTAGATTCTTCGCCGCCAGCTGCCAACATTTTACCATCTGGACTAAAGGAAATACTACAGACTGGTTGTTTGCAATCGGAAAATACACGCATTAATTTGCCGCTAGTAACACACCATAGACGTACAGAGGAATCAGCAGAACCGGTTGCAATATAATTACCATTAGGATGAAAAGTAATACACTAAAATAATAAATATAATAAGGTGTTTGGAGCTGAACATCTATGTAAGTCAAACCTCTACATCTTGTGTATGTCCAGCGTATGTTATAAGGGGAAATTCTTTTTCCAAAGACCATAAGCGTGCTGTTAAATCTTTAGAACCAGTTGCTACATACATTCCCACTGGACTTTCGTCCATACACCAAATGGGATAACGATGACCTCTATAAATGGCACCACAATTTAGGCTTTCTGCTCGCCAACATCTCATGCATGTATCTTTTGAAGTACTGTATATGAGGGGATAGTGTGTGGAAAATTTTACATCAGTTACACCGGCCCCATGGCCACGTAAACTTACACCTCCATATGAATTACTGGAAAAAAAAATCACAATAGTTATGTTCGTCAATTACTCACTGATATGCTGATTCTGTAACGCTGTTCGTATACACAAGATTAATGGTTAATCATATGTCTACGGATTTAATTTGGTAGGGAACATAAAATCTAAAACTAAGCATCGCACTGTGAGGTGCACGATATGCAAAGTGTTGATTAATTCAGTCGTAATTTACCAATAATTTTTTATTGATATTGATAAAACCCAGCATTCAAAAAAAGTTGGAAAAAAATTTGTTTTACTTGTATTTTGAGAAAAATGTTCTTATTTCACAATTTTAGCTGCAACTTTGGAATGAAAAGCGATAAACTAGTAAATTAAATTGCAAATTATAGCATATTTTTAGAAAAAAAAGACATATTTTTAAAAAATAAAATAGCCATAAAAATTTAATACACTTTCACAAAACTAAGTATGCACTTTATACAATGCACGAATAATATAATTTTACCTACTTTGCTTTTATCTAATGACAACTTTTTAAATTCTTATTTACACTTGCTAATATATTAATAACAACAAGTAAGAAAATTATAGTCGGTCTAGACTATACGATACCCTATACCAGGGGTGTCAGCTAATTTTCCTATAAGATCGACTTCGCGCAATAAAAATCCACCGTGATCCACTTTTTCTAAAACTAATGGTAAGAGGAGAAGGCAATATTTAAGGTTCCAATTTTCATTTTTTAAGGATTGCTGAAATTTACGTATTTGTATTAAAGTAAATTTAAAAGAAATAATTAATAGAAATAATTAAAAATTATCACAAACTTAAAACTTAAGTTAGAGTAACAGATTTACATAAGAAAATACAAAATTCATTTTCAACTTCCTGATGCTACATTATTTAAATTACTTAATCTGCATTGCATGTTTTCTAAAATTTGTTCATAATTTGGTGAATAATTGCTCAGACCATTTCTCAAGCAGGATTCTAAATGTTCGTCTGTTAAGCTCGTTCGGTATTTTGACTTTATTATTTTCATTTGAGAAAATGCTGTATCTCACAGATATGTTGAATCAAAACAGGCGTATAAATTTCCGGCACATTTTTTCAGACTCGGATACTTATCGTCTGTAATAGTGTAAGATTATCCCCATCAAAAATAGTTGAAAGATTTTCTGCAATTTTTTTTCCTTTAATACTATTATCAAATGGAAAATTCATAAACAAAACAATATTATAAATTTTTTTTTAAATCTTCGAAACGGTTATCACATTCTTCAACAAGGTTCTTAATTTCTTTGACATATTTTTTTTCATCATAATTATTAGAAGCAGTATTTTTTAATAGCTACAACATATTTGGAAAATAAGATAAATTTTTATTTTCTAGCTTTGATACAAGATTTAATTTTTCTCTGAAGGCGTTTACAGCACTAATCATATGGAAAATAGTTTTATTAGGATCTTGAAGTTCTAAATTTAAATCATTTAATTTTGCTGTTACATCAGTTAAAAATGCTAAATCTAATAACCAAATATCGTCATTTAATTGATGGTAATTATCTCCTCTTTCGCTAAGAAATTGCTTATTTTCCTCGACTTAGTCACCTAACATCTGTATGCATGAGCAGTTCGGATGGTCCACCATCATTTGATTCTTCCACCTGTAGCTTAAAAAGGCGCCCTTGGAGACTTTTTGCTTGAATTGAAATAGAAATTTTGAAAGCTATATTCATAATTTCTTGCGTGTTTAAAACTTTCGCGCACAGCACTTGCTGGTGTATTATACAATGATATTGTAAGAAATCGGGAAAATCTTCATCGTTTCTACGTAAAGCGATGAAACCATTTCGACAACCTGTCTAGCTGGTGCTCCGTCCGTTGTAATTGAAACAAGTTTATAGAGTGGAAATTTAGCAATTTTACAATAGACTTTGAAACTGGTAAACAAATCTTCCTCGAGTGTTTCCTTTTAAGAAATGATTGTAAGTATTTCTTCTTTAATCGAAAAGTCATTAAAAACCATTCTAATGAAAATAATCAATTGAGATATGCCAACTGCATCAGTTGACTCATCCAACTGAAGTGATATCCTGCATTAATTGTTCCTTTAAATTTGAAGCTATTTGTCCACTCGTTTTGCAACTGTATTGCGTGACAACTGCAAATCGTTAATCGTATTAAATGGTTTCTTATTTTTAGCAAGAACAAGGCATACTTGCAAAGAAGCAATTGGAGTCGACTTTGAGTGTACCCTATACCTGTTTGTAACTACCAAAAATATTTGACCTAGACCCATCTTTTATTATACAGATCGACTCAGATGTCGATGTCCGTCCATACGTCTGTCCGTCTGTGTGTCCATGTAAACCTTGTAATCAAACTACAGGTCGCAAATATGGATATATTTTGATGAAATTTGGTATATAAGCTTTTATCGGCCACAGGATGAACTCTATTGAAATTGGTGAAAATCGGTCCATGTTCAGTCCAAAGTTTTGGGCCAATCAAAAAACATTTAGAGGTGACTCAACGCGATTGAAAATTTCAAGTGTGTTTATATGGGGAAAATATGACCTTTTTATAGTTTAATTTTTAATTTTTCCGACAAATTGTTATATAATTCGGGATCAGTATTAAATTATCTTTCTAAAAAGCTATAAAACTTAAAAATCGAATAAAAACTCGCCAAGAAATAGCAAATGCCCCTTGCAATAAGTATTGCTTTTCTTTAATTTTATATTATTATAAGCTTTAAATAAATAAAAATAACCGAATTATTTTTCTTAAATTCGAAACAGTGGTTTCATCGAGTTTAGTAGAAAAACTCGTTTTCGGTCATTTTTATTTAAAAATATCTTAAAATCCAAAGCTGGCCTTGGCAAATGAGTTAACGTTCTCGGATTTATCCCAAATATTAGGAACGGAAGTTCTACACATTTTGTTATTATATTTTAAAAATCGCATCTAAAAATTCAATAGCACTTACAATAGCACATATGTGACCCCAATTCCAAAAGGGTTAATGGGGTCATATTATTTTTTTCCGAAACCCTAGGCTATTAAGATAAAATATAACATTTCAAAGTAGACAAGTGATAAATTTTTGATACAAAGTATTTAGAAATAGTACATTTTTAGAATATTTTACAAAAATCCCATTTTTCTCGAAATCCGCAAAAATAATATCCTTTTCAAAAAAATTCTGGCATAGAGATTTACTTAAAAATTCACACAGTTAATCTCTAACGTGCATTTAACAAGACCTTAAAGAGCTAGATCAATTTTTTTAAATTTTGTTTAAGAAAATTTTTCAAAAAGGAGCCAACTTTTCTTCAGTTTATGTAAAAACACACATGATATATGTATGTCTATTTACGAGATAGTTCCATATTTAAGAAAAAACTCTATTACAAAAATACAAAATTTAAAATAGGTTCATAATGGGTTAATAGACTTTAAATTTAAAAATATCAAATAAGAGGCACTCAAGTAAGATTTCAAATGATATATATATATTGCTGAAATCCGATACTAAATAACAAAGTTATGTACAAACCAATGTCAAAACTTCGGTCCATAACTCGGGAAATAGGCTCGAGCGCCGAAAAAAAAATATTTTCCCAGAAACGTAATAAAATATTTTATAAATGGTGAGAATTTGAGACCGATCGGGGCATTGCCCTTAAACTCCACTTAAGCCATTTTTTGTTTGTTTTTTAAATAGATTTTTAGCAACTGGAGTTCTATTACAAAAATTTTGGTAAGTAGAAAACCGCAAAAAATTTCAACAAGATATTATGGGATTTATTAGCTAACATCTCCTGATTTCATCATTTTTTTTTGCAATATCTCCAAAACATTTATCCAAGGTTCAGAAAATACACACATGAAACACACAATGTTCTGTTCAAAAGCAGCCAACACATATCTTTATTTTCATATCAATTATGTGCGTTTCTAAATTTTCTACGGTGCCAACACAACCATGACTGTGTTCGTTTTAATATTTCGTTATTTACACGAACATTTTTGTATCACATACTTTTTGTTTCAATCACACATAAAGCACACATTTTTGAGTGTTGCTTTATTTGAAGTTCATGTTCTGGTACGTGTACTGAAAAAAAAAACACAGAACATGTACAATAAACAGGTTCGAGTTCAGTTATATTTTAAGTCGTGTTGTGGCTCGTGTAGTGAGAAAAAACAGAACATGTACAATAAACAGGTTCGAGTTCAGTTATATTTAAACACGAGTTCAGTTATATTTTAAACACGACTTAAAATATAACTGAACTCGAACCTGTTTATTGTACATGTTCTGTTTTTTCTGACTACACGAGCCACAACACGACTTAAAATATAACTGAACTCGAACCTGTTTATTGTACATGTTCTGTGTTTTTTTTCAGTACACGTACCAGAACATGAACTTCAAATAAAGCAACACTCAAAAATGTGTGCTTTATGTGTGATTGAAACAAAAAGTAT
Organism: Cordilura impudica; assembly: GCA_963682025.1. NCBI lineage: Eukaryota > Metazoa > Arthropoda > Insecta > Diptera > Scathophagidae > Cordilura > Cordilura impudica. The sequence goes on from OY821517.1 coordinate 83,902,564, forward strand.
GTGATAGAAAAATGTTCGTGTAAATAACGAAATATTAAAACGAACACAGTCATGGTTGTGTTGGGCACCGAAGAAAATTTAAAAACAAACATAATTGGTATGAAAATAAAAATATGTGTGTGTTGGTCTAAGTTATGTTTGTTTACATATATGTACGAGTTTTTTATTCAGTGTGTGTTTTTTTCTGAACTCTGCATTTATCTAAACAAAAAATATTTTATTATATGTTTAAACACCTGAAGTATACGACTTCATTATAAAACTTTTACTTTTGAAAGTATTAATAAAAAAAATAATCACTTGAAATATCATAATTTTCACTTTTAAGACTAATAATAATTATTCAACTTTAAATACACATTGCAAATAAAGTACAACTTTTATTTTTGCAATTAGTGACGGAAAATTTGCTTTACTTTCATCCGATAAAAATACGGTTGTAAAACTCTTTTGAATTATTGAAATTTTGTCCCACTTTAAAAACTATTTTCAGGGTGGGGAAATAAAAATCTTATATCCCGAAAACTAAGCGTCACCCCCACCTATGACACCACCGCATATGAATTGGGTGGTAACTATTTTTTGGGTTTCTAGATCAAAAAAAAAAGCGTAAAGTTTTCGCGGGCAATATAATAAGAGCATAATATGTCGAGCAATACTTTCTGCAAAACAATAATTTTTCTAAAATTTATTTAGTTTAACCTATACATCATTGAAATTAGGTAAATCTGTTCTCTTTCATATCGTTCACATCACGCGGGTTATGTAAAATGCAGCTCAATATTGAGCAAGTCGGTTTTAGCTCTGCTCATGTTGGCCAGTGCAACTTTCAACCTTCCTTTGCGAAGGCAATGGTCGTTTTGTAGTTAATTTCAATTTCAATTCAAAATTCGTTTTATTGTAATATTAAAAGCCACATTTGGCCAATGATACTAATACTAATATATGAATATTAATACTAATGAATATTAATACTAACTAGCAGATTCCAGCCCACGAAATTCGAGTGCAAATTCTAGGAAATTTTATTTTTTCATTAAATAAAAACCCTAAAGGTATGCTAATCAATTATAGCCAATTCACAAATCAACACAAAAAAACAACTCATTTTTATTACAAACACATTAACAAATTTAATAAACACACACATAGCATTGTATAATTTTATGTATGTGTTAGTAGCAACATCAAATCCAATTTACTCAAAATAAGGGAAAAATTTTAAAATCTGTATATCTGCAAATCGGCTAAAAAGAAATACCTTTCAAATAATATACGTTTGGTCAAAATCGGGATAAAACGGTAGAACAAAACATTGGTCACAAGAAATCGCCTAGCCTATTAATATTATAGATACTAAATATTACGGAGTATAGCATATATGTACATAATTCAAAAGTTATTACTAAAGTCTAACAATTAAAATTTACCACTATGGCCCCCCAGCAAAAAAAAAAACAATAAAATATTTACAAAAATAAAAACAAAGAGTCCATTTTAGCGAAAAAACTGTTGACCACATATAGTTTCCTTTAATTAATTCTATCAATTTACGTACTAATTAAGTATCATATGGATTCACAAATATGTGAGAAAATTTTGTTCTTGAAAACTTTTTTAGAATCTGCAAAAACCCTCACATGGCTAGGTAGCTTATTCCAAAGACGGGGCACTCTAACTAGAAACGACCGTTCATACAAAGAAGTTAAGATACGCGGTATTTTAATTTGGACATTTCTTCTCGATCTCGAAAAATTAAAGGTATTACGCAAGTTAACTGGTGAGGAATCAATAATAAGTCTATAAAAGAACCATAACAATCTGAACTCTACAAATTTCTTGAATGTACAACCCAAAAATCGTATACTATAAGGAGTTATATGCTCCCTTCTTCTAACATTAAAAACAAAACGAGCAATCATATTGAGTAGTTTCTCTTATCTAGAAAAACATGTAGATGTAGTACCAGACGTCACCTCAATACAATAACTCAATTGTGATGATAGGAGCGCCAAGGCCACATCTCTCTTAATATGAAGGGGTATATAAACATCTACATTAAATAACCCACGTATAGTAGTAAAAATCTTTGGTGTTAATACATTAATAATTTCACGTGTCATATGGAATTTTCTGATGCCATTTTATTTTTATCAAATAAAAAGTCATATAACCTGGTAATTTGTGTATTTTATACCATTATTAATTTTGAAACAAAAAAAAAAAAAAAAAAAATTGGGATAATTTTTTTTACTTAATTGTTCTGAAGTTAATTTCTTCTTTTTACTTACTATGAATTATCTTCGTATTTCTTTTCATAATATTTATCTTTTATGTACTCCACTTCTTCATCGATATTTGTGTGTTGCCTCTTAATATCCTCCTCCATTTCATTCTCATGTTGTTCAACAAAATTATTTAATTCCCATTGACAGAGTGAAGACGTTGAACGTTTGTAAAGATTTTGCCCTCTAGTTGCATATTGATCCATTTGCCACAATTGGATAACTGAATTATTAAAACCAGCCACAATATGACATTCCTGTGGATCCAATGAGGCTGTCGTCAGTCTAAAAAATACAGAAATTTAATTACATACGTTTAAAGTCATTAAAAACATTTATCATATAAGACCATACCCTTGACATTTATCTGATATTTTTATAATTCGCGGGAATTCCAGTGGATTTTTAAAAATTTGTTCTCTTGAATCTTTTATGGTCTTGAGACATTGTTTAACATTATTCATATTATCTCTTGAGGAGGATGTCGCAGATTCTTGTAAATCTATTTCAGTTTTAATTGTAATATCTGGTGCTTCTTCTACAAGCCTTTTATTGGAAGATCTTTCGGCCGAAGATGATTGTGTTTTAGTTTTAGGCGCTGGCATTTCATCATCTTCCTCTAGAGATTCTTCGGATGTCATAAAAACTACTTCTTCGCTATGTTGACGTATTTCGTTATCCATAATGTGTATGTGAATCCAAGTATTTATAAGATTTAAAATTAATACATGTCCCCTTTTTTCTAGAAATTTTTGCAATGCACTAACCACCATTTCACTTGTATGGATTTCATGTTTAGAAGAACGAAATAGTGCTACATCAGGATCTAATTCTAATGTTTCCAATTTCTGACAGGCCGAAAGTTTTTGAATTAGCTTTATAACGAAATCCAACTCGGCATCATCTTCGGTAAAAGCTTCTCTAGCAAAACGTATATTTAAGTGCTGCCAACTAGAATCCAAATTACCATCCGTGGATGGTACGGAACAACCATTAACTTTAGTGGTGAATGGAGCTTCATATGTATCGATTGGAGCTACTAGATGAGCATATTTACGCAAAAAATCAACAGCAGCTTTAGTTTCGCGACCCTTTATTAATTCTAAATACAAATGAGCCATCATGGGCGCATAAAAGCGTTTCAATTCATAACGTATATCATCGTGTTGAGACTCCACAAACTGGGAAAACCTAAAAAAAAAAAATATAAAATCAAACCAATATGCCTAGTAACTAGTAAGTACCTTAAAAATTGTTGATCCACCATATTATAGTTGTTGGTCAAACATAAAACATTTGAGTATACAAATGAATTGCCGCCATGCAAATCGGCATCTAACATTTTTTGCAGAACAAAATTTCTCCGATTTTGTAGTAAAACAAAATCAGATTTACGAAATTTTTCAGAACCCTTGAAAATAAAAAAAATTACTATTCATAAAATCTATCCTTGTAATGTTTTCCAAATTACTTGCCAAACAATTTTTTTGCTTTAGATACAAGCCCACAGCTGATCTTAGTACATCGTTTTTGGACTTCTTTGATTTGTTACCACTACACAATGGACTGGATGAGGCATGATGATTACTTTGAACACTCATTTGTTGCAAGTAAAATTTAATTTATTTTACTTTATGTTGTTTATAGTTATTCGACGAGTACCGTCTGTTTTGCGAATTAAGTGTTATATTTGGACACACAGTTGTTCTTTTAGTTAGGAAAACTTGTGTAATAGCATTGCCAGATATGCAATGAAATCTGGATGATTTGTCAGCTGTACATTAATTACATAAATTCGGCAGCAAATGCAAACTATTTTTGGTCTAAACAGGACAGAAATTTATCGCATTCATCTTTATTTAATATAATTTTAAGTTTCCCTAAGTATAACTCCCTGTTATTGTTATACATTTCTTTCATTAGTCTAGAAAAACTGAGCGAATTTCTATTACATATGAAATGCTTTACATTCACAATTTTATCATTTAATAAACATCCACTATCTTTTTTGAAGTAGGAGACGATGTAAAATTACAAAAATAATAAATGGATCTGCAGCATAGGGCACTGTTGAACGTGTTGCATGTAGTATTGATGGATCGTGATCCTTTTTAATGGATTTCAGAATAGTAGGCCATTCTGCGATATGGATCATAGACAGCAAATTTCAATACCAAAAATCTGTTAACGTTTAACTGTGGAGGTGGTGGTAAATTTTAACCTATCTTTAATTTTTTTTTACAAAAAAGAAAGGGTTGTGAAATAAAGTGCCTGCTATGTTGAAATTAATATAACAAAAATTTAAATTTTTTTTATTTTTTTACATTTAACATGTAGTAGCTTAATTTTTTAGTTAAATAAAAAGGGGAAAAATTTTCCACCACGTCGCCGACTACGTCCCAAAAGGTTAAAGGCCCAGTAACCGTAACCAACCGTGTCAGCTGTTTTTTTCTGTTACATGAAAAGCATTTAGAGCAGTTACCGAACTCCACTGCCACGTAACCGGAACATCCCAATCCGTTGAAATTAGATTTTTGCTACGTTTGTACGTGACATTTGTGAACAGCTGATAAAGTTTGGTTAATTTTGCACAGCAACATGCTGGTATGTTTTTTACGTTCTATAATTGCACTAAATGCCAACGTTACATTAACGGTACAGATACAATTTAACAACGTGTGGCGAACTAGGCCTTTAATGGTGAACATAAAAATATATATATCATGACGATATATGAATTATTTCAATTATCCTGTGTTTTGGAATTCTTTTTAAGTGTCAATTAACAACTCAAATTGAGGCTTTGGTGTTTAATACTAAATTAATCAACTTGCCCTTTAATTTACCAGCTGATTTTTTATTGTTTCTTTCTTTTAGTTGTTCATAAAATTTCTTCGGTGGCGGTTAAATTTGGTAAAGACGTCGGGTTGTTGACAATCTCGCATGATTTTGTTTTAAGACATTCACTTTATAATTATTAAAAAATATACAATTTGAACATGTCTGATAAATATTTAAGTGAATTTTGTGATATAATTGATTCCTACGGCGGTCGTGATAAGGTAAAGTGAAAAAAATATAAATCAAAGTTCAGAGTTACTAAATAGCATAGACACTCATTTTTTCTCTTTATACCCCTCTAAAAATGTAAACAAAAACCAATTACCTTTAATTGACTTCAGCAAATATTTATTGTTTAATTTTAAAATTTGATAATTATACGTACAATTTAAATAGTGGGAGCAAAACTTGAAAAATTGTGCCTGGTTGGCATTAATATATGTGTGGTAGTATTGGTCTATTTCTCAGGAAGTTGCTTATAACTGTCGGCTTGGATATTAATTGTTTTATAAACACCAACAGGTTTTTACGTTTTCTTTTATACACTTGCTAGAAAAAGTAATCGTAAACTTGAAGATACAAATTTTAAATTTTAATAAGAATTTTAAAATAAAATATTTTGAATTACGAACTTTTTACCATTGGTACATTGGGAATTTTACTTGTTTTTTAAAAAAAGCTTCCGGAACTTTTTATTTAATTTTGTTTACAATGCAAAAACGCAGCTGGTAAGTCGCAGTTCACACACGACGATTTTAGTTGCGCAATTCTTGAGTTTATAGATGTTTGCGGTGAGGGGAACAAAAAGGTAAAAATAATTGCCGGTTCTCGGCTATTTCAAGCAATTCTCTCATTCGCTTTTTTTTTTGGTTGAATATTTGACATTTCTTTTCATTCGGTGTTTCGCTTCTTGGTGTGAATAATTCGTAATTATTGTTTACTTTATTAAAATGGCGTTTAAATGGAATCGGGACTTAATTGAAAAATTAATAACTTTGGTTGAGGAAAACCATTGCATTTATTATGTTAAATGCAAAGAATATTTGGATCGGGACTAGAGCACAAATGTCAAATTACAAGAAAATAAAAGCAAAACAAAACAGTAAAATTGCCGAAGAAATTGTCGTGTGTGGACATAAAAGCAAGTTCAAAAGAGAATTGCCAAAAAGTTGCGCAATAAAAATTGCCTTGTGTGACCCCCGACTAACTGCGAAGTGCCAGAAAGTGTTTGTACACTTACAATTAAGGGATTACCACGAATTGTGCAATGACAAGTCTAGGGTTATATATTTGGAGCACAAAGTCAACTTTTCGACTTTTGTCATTTATTCAGAAGTCGACTTTTCGACTTTTTTGCAATTAAAACTAGATTATTCGACTTTTTATATTAAACATTTTTAATCGTGAAAAATTAACTTTTTTTTTAGCTTATTTTGGAGTCAGTAAATTCGAATTTAAAGGTAGATTTTTCGATTCTTATGACCCTAAAATAGAAAATATGTACTTAAAATTAAAAAAAAGCCTAAATAAGCATTGATAGTGTATTTTATCTATAAACAATACATACATAATAAGTAACAAAATTATTTATGTAATACGCATCCCTTGTAACGACGGTAAAAACTATTCAAAAATATATGTTAAAACAAAAATAACGTAAAATATTTATGTGTATTGAATATTTTATTTAATAATAATTCAATTTCATTGCAAACGTAAGATTTTATCTATATTAATTGAATTAATATAATTTTAGATTTTATTTGATTAATGATTACAGGGCCCATACACGACACCAGCATGCTGGCACCATCAAGTGATTGTACAATCAAGATCGAAGCACATACCACACCTGCATGCTGGTACAATCATCATTTCTTAGCAAAGAGCGTATTGAAATTTTTGTGCAATCACAAAAATATCAAACTCATTTTGATTTTGCACAATCGGATGGCACAATCACACCACAGGCCAATACACGGTCAATCAGCTGGCGCAATCACTTGATTGCGCATGCATGCTGGTGTCGTGTATGGGCCCTTTTAGAGATCAAATTTAGTTTCATATATAATTTTCGATTTTATATAAAATTGTTATAAAAATATATAAATAGGAGTAAAAGCCTTGTTTTCTTTTAACTTTAATACATATTTTTTTAAATTGATATATTTTTCAATTTCATATGAGTCACATAGCTTCCACCTTTTGGGTGCAAGAATATAGGCATATGCAAGTGCCTTGGTGATAACAGATTTTGCAATTGAAAATAATCGTTCACAAGGGACTGATGTTGCAACAACTGGCAATATCCTTGTCGCAACTTTCCGCAATTGTGAATATTCTGATTCCATATTTCGCCACGCCAAACATAGATTACGGTTTGACGTGCGATTTACCATTCGGCTTGATATAAATTCAATATGAACTCCACCATCTTCATCGACTAATTATTTTATATTATTGTTGCCCACCAAATATCATTGGAGATTGTTTCCATGACATCAATGCATACCGCCCCGTTCGATTATTTTACTACAGAATTACGAATTTTTTAATTTCGTTCCCTACGACTTCACCTGCCAAAATTAAACTGACATTAAAGTTTCTTTTTTTAATTTTTCCAATGCAATTTTTTTCAGTTCTAGGTAAATATTTACCATTAACTACAACTATTCTTTGTCTAATAATGCTTCTCTATATAACAAAAGATAATGTAATCAACCTTATTAATCTTTTAAAACAATTACATATCTATACCAAAATATAATGTAAATTATTTTTTTATTAATTAACTATATTTTTATACCCTCCACTCCAGTCTGCAGAGGGTATATATAAGTTTGTCATTCCGGAGTTTATATAGCGATGTCCGTCTGTGGAAATCACGATGACGGCATCAATCGGGCAGCTAGGGTGCTCGTTGACATAAAAAATGATTCACTAACATCCTGAAAAGTTTGCAATTTAAATTCGTCCAAATCGGTCGATAAGGGCCCGAGATTTGAATGAATAACTAAAAAAAGTCTTGAAAAAATATAATTTTCTATGTTGTTCTTGTCACGATCACGCCCTCAATAGTGCAGCTACAGTGATAATTTTTAGTGAGAATGATTCACCAAATTCATGGGAAGATTTCTGTTTCAAAAATCATTAAAATCGGTGGAACAGGTCCAGGGAAATCTCTGAAAAAGTAAAAAAAAAAAATGAAAAATATGATGTTTCTATATTGTTCTTGTTGTTATTCTAAATGTTGTGTTGTTGCCATAGCTGGACTTGTTGTTTTTGTGGTCGTTGTGGTAATAATATAATAAAAACTAACCCTTTGTACATTTTTTTATTAACTCTGTTAGAAATTTTTAAAAGTTTCCATTGTTGTGGCATCTCTAAAAAAATTTTGTTAGATCATTTCTGTTATTACCACGAGCCTGCCTGCAATGGGTCACGGGAAAGGGGTTAAAATCGATCCAAAATTTTTTCGACAAGCAGAAGACACTATGAGTTAATATATGTAAAGGGAGTAAAAATTCACCAGCATCTAAAGCAAATAATGCTAAAATACCTAGTTATTAATAAAAAAAAACAATGTAAATTTAGCAAAAAAAAAAAATTTTATGTATAAATATATTTAAAGACAAAAACACAAAAATAACGTTTGATGTTGTGTTTTTTGTGTGTAATATTTACATATACATACATGAACATATTAAATAACACAAATAATATACATATATTCTATATATGTATATCCATAACAACTGCATGTTAGAAATAAATCGGTATATTATTTAATTTACATAAAATTTTGCAATATTTTGTTGTGGGGAAAATACATTTCTTTTGCATTAACAGAGTGTCACTTCATTTTGCTCAGCGTGACTATGCGACAGTAGATGGTGCCACAATTTTTGTTTGTTCTAATTAGCTTTGCAATAGTTATTTCTATTTTAACATGAATGTCAATATTTTCAACTAGATATCATACAGAACAATGTTATTTCATACGTTTTTTATACCCTATACCACTATGTGGTTTGGGTATAATGACTTTGTGCTGCTGTTTGTAACAACCAAAAATATTTAACCTAGACCCATCTTTAATTATACCGATCGAATCAGAATCACTTTCTGAGTTGATTTAACAATGTCCGTCCGTCCGTCCGTCCGTCCGTCCGTCCGTACGACTGTGTGTCCATGTAAAGCTTGTAATCAAACTGCAGGTCGCAAATATGAATATATTTTGATGAAATTTGGTATATTAGCTTTTATCGGCCATGGGATGAACGCTATTGAAATTGGTGAGAATCGGTCCATGTTCAGACCTAGCCCCCATACAAATTACCCATATGAAATCAACATAAATTGCAATAAGATCCAAATTGTCATATAGATCTTACTCAAATTGGGTTTGTATGCGTTAATTACATCCACTAATGAGTAGTCCAAAAATGATCGGATTAAATTTAGAGCAGAAAGTGGAGATTTAAGAAAAAATTTATCAAGGGATTCACGTAAAACGATTGGCGTTGGATTATGGTAGCAAATCTCAAAAATCTCAAATCTTGAGGCAAACTTGTCTAAATGCTTCTTGATCCAACAACAGCGTAATTGTGCAATAACTAGCCCAATTTTAAAATAAAGAGCTAAGAACGAATTCAATGTACTGCACTGAAAATATTTTAATGGATGGTTGGCAAATCCTTTCAAGCGGTATATAATACCTTTCATTCATAATTTAGGAGAAAAATTGATGAAATAGGCATCTCCGACTCGCAACTATATAACGCAGATGAATCTGAACTATTTTATGGATTTTTACCGGATAAAATAGTTGCCATAGCAAACGAAAATACCGCACCTGGCCGAAAAATTTCAAAGGAAAGAATCACATTTTTGTTGTGTGCAAACTCAGATGGTTCGCACAAGCTGAAGCCGTTGGTGATTAGTAAGTCTGCCAATCCACGTTGGTTTAAGGGATTCTAAAACCTATTAGAATATGCCAATTCGAAATTGCTGATGAATTCACAGTTATTTTCTAACTGATTCCATCATTTATTTATAAAACAGGTATCCATAATATTAATAGGCTAGGCGATTCCTTTGACCCGATGTTTAGTTCTACCATTTTATCCCGATTTTGACCAGACGTATATCATTTGAAAGGTATTTTGTAAATTTTTTTCCTTGATTTTGAGTAACTTGCATTTAAAGTTGCTACTAACACATACATAAAATTATACATATGCTATGTGTGTTTTATTAAACTTGTTAATGTGTTTGTTAATGAGTTTGTTATCTTCATTCACAATAATAATAAACCAGTGTTGGTTTGTGAATTGGCTAAGTTGAAAAATAAAGCTGCCTAGAAATTGCACTCCAATTGCGAGGGCTGGAATCTGCTAGTATACATAATTTAATTTTTTTGCTTCCATTTTTGAGCTTTTATTTATGACATAAAAATGTTTGCATGTTCGCAAATTTTCTGCTGAAAATAATTTACCACCAAAGGCATTGTTGTTGATCCGTAACTGTACTGCATATAAGCCAATTGATAGCCTGATGAGGAAACATTGTAACAATGCTTCTACCACCTAACGTAACATACGTTTTGCATCCCACGGGTCAAAATCCGATAAGACTGGTCAAGTTAGGTTATCGAAGTAAATTGTTATGCAACATTGTCTCACAAGAAAACATTTCGATTGAAAATATTTTGAAGGAATATATAATTCGTGATGCTATTTTGCTTCTAAAACCAGTGTGGGATGAAATGCCCCAAGCTGTTCTTATAAAAGCGTGGAATAACATAAAAAAGTGCGATGATGATCCATACAATAGTGAAGATGACATTCCATTGTCAGCATGGATTGAATCAAATAGTGCTTACGACGATGCACTTCGAGAAGTTCGAAGGTGGGGACAAAATTGGAACGAGGATGAAATTACGATAACGATGATTTCGAAGTGTCCGATAATGATAATGATGAGCCAATTATCTAGCAAGTATTCATCGACCAAATGTGACATTTTCGAAAGCAGTTAAAAGCATCAATACCTTGATAAAATGGTTTGAAAATAATAACGATGCAACTCAGGTAGTAGACCTTGTGAATATACGCATGACGGAGCATGTCAAGAGCTATTACACAAAAGAAAAAAACAGGCATGTCTCTACAGCTTCTTTAAACCACTCGGCACAAATTAATATAAAATTTCTTTGCATGAGAATGGTCGAGAGTGAGTGTGGACTTGAAACCAGTCGGTACATATTAAATCTTAGTTTCTTTCTTGTAATGAAATCATCTAAGTCATTGAAATAAATTTAGCGTGCTATTTTCGAAAAATCTATTTTTATACCCTATACCACTATGTGGTTTGGGTAATAATGACTTTGTGCTGCTGTTTGTAACAACCAAAAATATTCGTCCTAGACCCATCTTTAATTATACCGATCGATTCAGAATCACTTTTTGAGTCGAAATAGCAATGTCCGTCCGTCCGTCTGTGTGTCCATGTAAAACTTGTAATCAAACTACAGGTCGCAAATATGAATATATTTTAATGAAATTTAGTATATAAGCTTTCATCGGCCATGGGATGAACGCTATTGAAATTGGTGAGAATCGGTCCATGATCAGACCTAGTCCCCATACAAATGACCCCTATGAAATCGACATAAATTGCCATAAGTTCCAAATTATCATATAGATCTCAGTCAAATTGGGTTTGCATGTGTTTATTACATCCATTAATCAGTAGTTCAAAAATAATCCCTTTAGGAAAATTCTTAGTCATAGGCCCCATATAGAGCTGCTTCCCGATCTTCACTTAAATCTATCAAAAAAAACAAAAATATTGCACAGATTTTTCTCAAATTTGGTTTGTATATATTTTTTCAAAGTATAAGTGACTTTACCAAATATGGTCAGGATCAGTCCATTTTTCGACCTAGTCCCCATATAAATATAGTATCCGATATGAACTTTTTCATATCTGCAGTGAAAAAAATTAATAAAAATGCCACTCAAATTTGGTTTATGCTTATTTGCTATATCCAATTAGTTGGACCGAAGAGATAGGGTATCTAAACCATGGTATAGGGTATCGTATAGTCGGGCTAGACCGACTATAATTTTCTTACTTGTCATTATTCTTTTACAAATATGAACATAATGCCGTTTTCTTTTCTGACAAAAAATGTCGCCCTTTTTTTGCCCTTTTTTCGAAAAGTGTATTTTTTTATATATTCTGAATTAAGAGTAACCTTATCATATACATCAATCGAAAGGTCTGAAAGTCGAGTTCTCGTAAATCACAAAAATTCCAGCCATTGACTTCTTTCAGGTCATAGTGTGAGAATATTTCCCCATTGTTTTTTGGATATTTTCATCCTATGACTTCCGAGAGGATAAAAATCAAAATTTTTTTGCATTTATGAAAACAGCACCTTGAGACCTTTCGATTGATATATAATATAAGGTGGCTCTTAATTCAGAATATTTAAAAAAATACACTTTTCCAAAAAAGGGCGAGTTCATCAATGAGTTTTTTGCTTTCAAACAGTTCTACATAGTTATATAGAATTATTATTCTGCTTTACCTACAAAATATCTGATTGCGATTACATCTAACTTTTAAAAATTGTTTATAATTACTAAAACATTATTATTCACATAAATACAAAATTGCACTTTTTAAATTTTCCATTCAAATTTAAGAAAATATCAATTCTAAAAACTAGAATTAAAAATTTCCAATTATAAATTACAATTAATTGAATTTCAGAAAATCATATCAAAACGTCGGAAATTATAATTTTAAATTTAGAAGACATCAATTGCATCTTTAATATATAAATTTTATTCGTTAAACACAAATTGAAATTCAAAAAAAAAAAAGCACCAAATACCTGTGTTTACATTTAAAAAATTTTTACATTAAAAAAAAATATTGACATTCAGGAGAAATTAATAGCTTTTCAGTACCGCGATTCAGTAACTTCTTTTAACGGTAGTCGAATCGTTAAAAAAAAGAAAATAGCAAAATTATCAGTAAAATTTTTAAACGATATACGCTATTGTTAAAGTCAGCTGTTGTTGTTATCTAAACGACAACCATTTTTGTGTTGTTTATTCAATCGATAAAAACTTAAATTTTTAGGTTGAAATGTCGTCATACATAAATAAAAATCATAAAATAGTGAAAATATTTTGCTTCAATTAAAAAAACTTTTTTATATAAATAAAAAAATTAAATAGCATATTCAATTCATTATTTCATTTTCAAATAAATACACAGAAATATTAGTCAAACACGAAGTAATTTGTTTTTTTCTTCTTTGTGTTTTTCGCTTATTTTGACAGAGATGCTACTCGTTTACAATTTAAATAAATAGAAAAATAGATTTGTCGACTGTCGTTAAGATGTATGTACTTAGTGAATCACTTAATCCTTAGTGCAAACAACGATAGCTGTCGATATATTTTGCCATTGTCGGATCGTTGAAATCTACAGAATCACACTACAGAAAACATTAATGAATTTTAGAAAACGTCAAATGATATTTAAGAATTGCGAACATAAAAACTGTTACATAAATAAACGCAATTTGATGAGAATGTTATTTATATAGAAATTTTCACAATTTTTTTTGGATAAAAATTTGAAGTTTTTCAGAAAATAAAGATAACAAATTATTTTATTTAAAATGTTTGGGACATTTGGTTTTTTGCGTTTGGCATCCCTAATTTGAATATTTATTATTATAAATTTATTCTCTATGTTTTCCAAATATGGCAATGTTTTAATAAAAAAGTTGAGAGAGCTTTTTTTTTTGGTTATTATTTGTTACTCCATCCGACCTACATGACCGCAATGAAAAAATATTTCGCCAGTTAAAAGAAACTATACAGCCATCTCCAATTAGCACGATTTAATGCATATAGCCACCCTACACAACAATTACCTTTGCAATGGAGGTTAGGGCGAGCTATTTTATTAGCAAAAACTAAATTAAAAGAGAAGTTATGTCATATAACCGGAAACGCATGCATATAGGTATATAACCAAAATGCATGCCGATCAGCAACCACGATGACCAAAAAGCAAACACCGAAATAAATCCGAAATAATAGAAAAGACGAAAACCAACCCAAAGAATTTGCTGAAATAATTTGGTATTAAGTTTAACAAATTGTTTACTTTTTCATTTGCATATATTATCAAGACTCAAACCGAGGTGGAGGGTATCAAAGATTCGGCATAGCCGAATTTAACACTCTTACTTGTTTTAATATAATTACAAGTAATTGTAAATCCTTACATATAAAATATTTATGCATCTTCATATTTAAAATTATTTTGTAAACGAAGAGCTGATGGCCACACTAGCTAGTGCTCCTTTTTTTCACAATATATAATAATTTATTATTGTATAGTTAGTTATTCATTAAATAAATAATTTACCAATATATGAAATCACGTGTCTCTTTCCGAATCTTTGGAAAGGCATCTTTTTCTAAAACGAGAGTCTCAAAGACGCGCACCATATATTTTAACCGATACAATGTAGAGAATTTTTCTCTAGACTTCCAAAGAGAATTTGTCTATTTTTCCAATTACTGTTAAAGGTTCGAATTCATTATTAAATTTATACATATTATTTTTTTTGCATCGTGTACATTTTACTGTGGAGCCATCACTAATTTTCTGCAAGTACAATCACGCTGGACTCGGTGCCATTCTGCACAAATCTTTTTCTAAAATAAGTAAAAAAAAAAATTATTATGTACTAACAAACGTCTTATGAAACGTCTTACGCCCCATATTTTAAAAATGGTTTTAGCTTTTTCGCTAATTTTACCCATTTTAATGACATATTTCCCGATTTTTATGTATTGTGGTATCGATTGCATAAAACCAATAGTGTATTAACTACTATCAATTCGGTAAGCATTGCCGCCGTCACAATGTAATTATTGAAAAAGTATAAGTCGAAAGCAAAATTCGACTTTTCGGCTTTTTCATCAGACGAAAGCCGACCCTCAAAATGTTAAAAAAAAAAAAATAGAAAAAGCTATTAGTCGATTTAGAAAACCTCATTACAAGGATATTATTTTAGTAGAAGATAAACTTAAGTTGATTTAATGAAAATCTTTTGCCAATGGTAACATACGTTGGAGATGGTGTTTTGGGGTTGCATGGTAGGCAACAAGATTAGCAAACTCATATTTATTGATTCTATGATGGATCAAATTGGATACATAAACAACTGGGCCTTGGAGAAGATGTTTTGTGTAATGATCCAAAACATACTAAGCACAATATCAAGCTGTGGTTGCTCTACAATACTAAAAATTAATTGAATGACATTTGAATCACTCCGTGACTGTGCATGACTACCCCAAAATTAATCTGTAGTTACAACAAGCCTATGGGCCAGGTTTCAGATCAATTGGATAAGGGGGAATGGGGTTGTCCCACGACAGACAGACAGAGTATGAGTTAGCAATTTTTTCTCTTTTTTTCTTAGTATGACAGTTTTATTTTTAGGTGTACGGAAACTTTTTCTAGCAAGTGTACCTACTAGTTTATTTTTGGTTAAAAGTATGGTAAGAGGTTCAAATCCTTTTTACGATGCACGTATTGTGATAAAGGCTGTTAAATCATATCTGTGATATGGGCTAACACAATTCACACACTACAAAATCGTACATAAACCAATATACGATCGTAAAACAAGAAATTGACCTCGGATTTAACTTGAATTTCTGTCAAAATAGAAACCACTAGTATATTTGTATATGTCAAGTTAATGAACGTGATAAACGGTCTTGTTAGTTTAATACCAAAATGAAGTAGTTTACATTTGTTTTCTTTTAATAACAGCTAAAAATTGTTTTAGTTAAGCAACTGATTTAACCACCACAAACGTTTTAGCTGCAGTGAATACCGGTTATCTCTAGATCAGAGTTAACCAAAACTCTCAATAAATGAAATGCGTCTGCATTGGATAAGATAATATTGCCCAGCAAACACAAAAGTAAGCATTACAAATGTAATGAATTTTACTTTTAAAAGCAAAATGGAAATGAAGTTTAAAAAAAGTTAATAAAATTAAATACAAAATATGCCTCAGTTTTTACAGAATTAGGCAATTTTTTCACACATATTTGATTGGTCGAGTTTAATTTACAATTGAAACTTAAAAAACTAATTGTATTTAGGCATTATAAATTAAGTTTTCCAAATTTAAGATTTTGTAACAATTTTTATTAACAAAATATGTTTTAAATTTGAAGAGCTTAATTTATATCTCTGCTTGGAACAAATAAATTTTAAGTCGGAAAAAATTTGTTTGCAGTAATATGTAGAAGGAAAAAGGGATAACAATTTCAAAGCATTTCTTTTTAACTCTGGAAAATCGAAATCATTTAGATTTTTCCAGAATTCTATTCCCATTTTTCCCGGAGCTTGGACTTCGGTTCGAAGAAATATAATTTCTGATTGTATATCGAACTCATATTGAGTAACATCACAGTTATAAGGGTTATCAAATAAATCCAACTGCAGTTGTATACTCTTAAAATCTGCAAACCTGTCTTCAAAACTGTTGAGCAGTGTATCAAAAATCTTAACTCGCATAGTTTTCACAGCATCGCACAGCGATTCGCGCAATAGAGATGTTTTTTTTAAAACTGGAAAAGTCATCTGACTTAATTTGGCAAAGTATAAGAAAAAGTTTTGTTTTAAAATTAAATAAAATTTTACAAATATCAGATATATTCTTACCTTTTCCTTGAAGCTCTAAGTTGAAAACATTAAGCAAAGAAGTTGTATCAGCTAGAAAAGCTAGATCTGATATGAATTGTGTATCTTTTAAAAATTTTTTTGCCGACTCATCGATATTTTCTTTTTCTAAAAACTCTAAGACTTTCTCTTTTAAATCATATAGCCGGTTAAGACAGTTGCCACGAATGAGCCAACGTACCTCAGTGAACATTTTTAGACCATTGAAAGCTGCGTTTTTAGATGTTAGGAATTTTACAAATTTTCGATGAGTGAGGGCATTGTGTCCTCCTCTTATTTTATTTATAATGCGCTCTGCGGTCTTCATAGTGGAGTCTTGAGTAATAAATTTAGACGCAAGAGCGGCTTGATGGATAATGCAGTGAGAGTTTTGCATTGCCATTCCATTTTTTTTATATTACCTATCAAACCTGTGTTTTTTCCTACCATGACATTTGCCCCGTCTGTGCAGATACCGACAATTTTGTTTACATCAACAATACAAAAAAGTTTATCGCTTACAACTTCCATTAAAAGCTTTCCATTACATGTCTATAAAAGGTTTCCAATGTCAACATTAATTCAAAAACATTAAAATGTTCATCAATGCATCTTACACAGACAACCAGTTGACAAAGATCCTTGATATCTATACTTTCATCTAAGTAAAACGAAAGAAATTTACAATTTATCAATTTTTCTTTAATAGAAGACTCCACCGAATTTCCTATTTGGGCAATACGCCTAGCCACAGTTTGGGGTGACAAGGGAATTGACTTAATGAAATTTAATTTAACGTTTGAAAAGTTTTTTGTAAAATATTTTTGCTAGCATTCCATCCATAAATGGTCTGCCTTGCTGAGCGATTTCCAAGCTTATTTGGCTTGAAATCTCCATTTTTAATTTTTTATTTTGCAAAATTTCCTCATTTTGCTCTTCTTGCAGAACCCATTCCTTAATTTTTTGCATATAAAAGTTTTTTTGCTCAAGAAAAAACATTTTCCTTTTTTCCTCTTTTAATTTATTTATTTCTTTGTGAAAAAGGTCAAAATGCCTTTTAATTGAAAATGTTTTCTTTGTTTTAAATGTTTGGTAACATAAAATGCATTGCATGTTACCAAAAGCATTTTTAATGACAAAAAAAATTTCTGTGTTCCATTATACTATTTTGTTTGCTGGTTTATTTTGAAATTAAATCAAAGCTGAAAAAACAATAAAGCTGAAAAAAAGCAGTAAGCATCCGCACATGTTCACTCGTTAATACTCAATTAACGACTGAAATCAAACTGAAATAGAAGAGAACAAGCATCGGTGTGAGTTTTTTTTATTGTTTTTGTAGCACAATTGTGTACAGAAAATTAATATTTGAATTACTCTGCTCTAGATTGTCGCTTCGTAGTTTGATCTTTTGAGATTCAAAAAAAAAAAAAAAAAAAAAAAAAAAAACTATAGGTATACACAGAAAACGGATTCGCTGCTGCAACCGAATTTGTTGCCACCTCAGTGGCAGAGGGTATATATAGATTTGTCATTCCGTTTGTAACGTAACGAAAAACTAATTTCCGACCCCATAAAGTATATATATTTTTGATCCTTATCACAGCTCGAGTCGATATAGTGATGTCCGTCTGTCCGTCTGTCTGTTGAAATCACGATCATTCCAAAAAAACATTTTGCTGGGTAAGGTTACAATAATATCATTTGCCATAATTCCCAGCAGGTTGGTATTGAAAATGGGCTAAATCGGGTATCATTGTGCTTAGATACGAGCAAAAATATTTAGATACCTCTAAAAAAACATAAAACCCAGTGTGTTTGTTGTAATATTTTAGTGGTTGAACATAATAGTTTTACAACAACATTCACAGATTAAAAAAGCCACAAAAAAATTATGCAATCATTCCAACAAACACAACTACCATGAGCTATGTTAGTAGTATTGCCACATATATTTTTATCGTTATCACGTTATAATAAAAAAAATCGCCATTATGAAAAAAAAAATTAAAACGAAAGATGGAAAATGAATAACAGAAAATAGAGAATGGAAAATGAAAAATGAAAAATTAAAAATGGAAAATGAAAAATGGAAAATGAAAAATGGAAAATGAAAAATGAAAAAAAGAGAAAATGAAAAATGAAGAATGGAAAATGAAAAATTAAAAATTAAAAACGGAAAATGGAAAATAAAAAATGAAAAATGGAGAATGGAAAATGGAAAGTGAAAAATGGAAAATGGAAATGAAAAATAGAAAATAAAAAATGGAGAATGGAAAATGAATAATGGAAATTGGAAAATGAAAAAAGGAAAATGAAAAATGGAAAATGAAAAATGAAAAATGGAAAATAAAAAATTGAAAATGAAAACTGAAAATTGAAAAATGGAGAATGGAAAATGAAAAATGGAAAAAACATGAAAAATGGAAAATAGAAAATGAAAAATGGAGAATGGAAAATGAAAAATGGAAAATGGAAAATGAAAAATGAAAAATGGAAAATGAAAATTGAAAAATTAAAAACTAAAAATAAAAAATTAAAAGTGAAAAATGACAATGAAAAATAGAAAATGAAAAATGGAAAATGAAAACTGGAAAATAAAAAATTGAAAATGAAAAATGAAAATTGAAAAATGGAGAATGGAAAATGAAATATGAGAAATGGAAAAAGAAACATGAAAAATGAAAAATGGAAAATAGAAAATGAAAACTGGAGAATGGAAAATGAAAAATCGGAAATAGAAAATGAGAAATGAGAAACGGAAAATAGAAAATGAAAAATGGAAAATTGAAAATGGAAAATGGCGAATGGAAAATGAAAAATTTTTTTTTTTATTAATTTTGTAATGTCAGGTAAATTCAGAATAGACTTCTGTAACATACGTGGACTGAGGACTAATTTTTTCTCTGTATATGCCCACACTCGCTTCCATCGGCCGGATGTTTTTGCCTTATGTGAGACCCAGGTGAGTGAGGATGCTGATCCACAGGATTTTCATGTACCTGGTTATCACCTTCTATCCCTTTTTTCTTTCCATAGGGGCCTTGCAATGTACATTCGTGACAATGTTGTGTACCAGTTCCAGCAACATTATAACTGTAATGATGCAGAATTTAACTCACTTTGGGTTAAGTTCAAAATCAGGTCACACATTTTACATTTCGGGTTTCTTTACAGAAGCCCAAACATAGAAAGGGAGCATACCTATAATAGCTTCGATGCCCTTTCTGAATCCATAACTAGAATCCTAGAGAGTTGCCCGAATAGCGAAATCATAGTTGCCGGCGATTTTAATATTCACAACTCTTCTTGGCTTCACCATTCGAGTCAAACAACTCCCGAAGGCCGTTACGTTGAGCTTTTCGCCGCGCATAACCACTTAGCGCAACTAGTGAATGAACCAACGCACATTCCGTGCATTGAAGGGCAAAGACAGAATACTCTCGACCTTTTTCTAACTTCACACCCTGACAAGTATGAAGTGAAAATACTTGCACCTCTTGGTAATTCGGATCATTGTACCATTTCCGCTTCTTTTTCGTACTCTGTACTTCACAGTGTTTCAACACCAGCTATGAAACGCTCAGTTTTCATCTACGAAAAGGCTCGTTGGGCCGAGCTCAACGATTTCTTCAAGCATTTCAACTGGAAACTTTGTTTCCTAGATAATAATGTTGATGCTGCTGCGATAATGGTGGAAAAAATAATAGTGCTTGGTATGAAATTATTCATTCCATCAAAGCGCATTTCGGCTAAACCTAATCAAAAATCTTGGTTTAACCAGACTTGCAGAGATGCAGTCAGATCCAGAGAGGAAGCATTCAGACTTTGGCGTGAAAATAAAAATTCCGTCACTGAACTGCTACGCAAACAGGCGAGAAATGAATGTGCCAAAGTACTAAGGCGCGAAAAGTTTCTTCACGATCAGCGTCTTCGTGCTAAAGTTCTTTCTGCTCCTCGGGGCAGCAAGAGCTTTTGGTCATTTGTTAAAAGAGTAAAGAATAATGCTAGTTCTGCTATCCCAACTCTTATAATGAATGACCAAATATTCACTGACCCGGTTGATAAGGCTAACCTTTTAGCTGAACTTTTTGCAAAAAATTCATTTTTGCCGGATAGCGATCAACCACTGCCCGAACTCGAAAGAGTATCTTGTACTATGCCTAAAATATTCTTCTGAGCACGTGCAGTCAAAAAGGTTCTTTCGGATCTCAACATTAACAAGTTTCCGGGACCGGATGGTATACCAGCACTGGTGCTGAAACAGTGCTCTTCGACGCTAGCCACTCCATTGGCCAACCTTTTCAGCCTTTCGTATCGTGCGGGAGTCTTTCCCTCTTGCTGGAAGGTTGCTAATGTCCAGCCAATCCCTAAAAAGGGTGCGGCTAATAACCCTGAAAATTACCGTCCAATTGCAATTTGCTCTGCGCTCTCAAAGGTGATGGAGAGCATGATCAATTTCCACCTTGTGAACTACCTAGAGGCCAACTCACTTCTTAATGATCGACAGTATGGCTTCCGTAGAAATCGTTCCACGTTCATTTTCCTTTAATTGTAGGCCAAGCCTCTTGGAGGTTGGGGGCAAAAGGCGGACAATGAATGACACATTCAATCAAGACCTCTTAACAATCTCCGAGTGGGGTAAAGCGAATAGGGTTGATTTTAATGCGCTGAAGACCCAATGTTGTATGTTGACCCATAGGGCCATGGAATCAACTATGTCATCTGTATATATGGGTGGTATAGGTATTGAGGAATCGGATACTCTTGATGTTCTGGGCATGAGAATTCAATGTGATGTTCGTTGGAATGAACATGTTTTTCAAGTGTCGAAAGAAGCATTCAAGTGTCTTGGTTTTCTAAAACGGTGTAGAAATTACTTCACTCCTTCTGATCTCCTTAAAATCTATACCACTTACATCCGACCGAAAATGGAATACAACTCCCATATATGGGCAGGGGATTCGAAGTCTATTTTGGAGCTACTGGACCGTGTGCAAAGGAGGGCGTTGGCGCTCATCAATGACAGTAGGGTATCCAATTCTATTGATTCATTGGAACACCGTCGGAATGTGGGTTGTGTAGCACTGTTCTATAGATATTACCATGGGAAATGTTCTTCTGAGATTAGCGAACTTATTCCAAGTGCCCGAGTTTCGGTTCGCTCTACCCGATTCTCTAGTAGATCACATCCGTTTGTAGTCTATTGTCCAGTTGACCGCACAACGCATTACAGATAGAATTCGTTTATCAGTCGAACTAGCCGTATGTGGAATAAACTCCCCGCAGAGGTCTTTCCTGACAGTTATAATCTAATAAAATTTAAGTCAAATATCCATAAACACTACTCCCTCTCTCCTCCTTCCCATAACCTATTTTCCTTAAATCAACACAATGCACTGCATTTGTAGGGGGCATCCCCTGAGTGTTGGTTAACAAAAAAAAAAAAAAAAAAAATGTAAAATGGAAAATGAAAAATGGATAATGGATTGAAAATTGAAAAACTAAAAATGAAAAACGAAAAATGGAAAATGAAAAATGGAAAATGAAAAATGAAAAATGGAAAACTAAAAATGAAAAACGAAAAATGGAAAATGAAAAATGCAAATGGAAAATGAAAATTGAAAATTGTAAATTGAAAAATGGAAAGTGAAAAATGAAAAACGAAAAATGAAAAATGGAAAATGAAAAATTAAAAATTTAAAAATAAAAAATAAAAAATAAAAAGTAAAAATGAAAAATGGTAAATAGAATTTGGAAAATGAAATTTGAAAAATGAAAGAAAATGGAAAATTAAAAACTAAAAACTAAAAATTAAAAATTAAAAATTAAAAATTAAAAATTAAAAATTAAAAATTAAAAATTAAAAATTAAAAATTAAAAATTAAAAATTAAAAATTAAAAATTAAAAATTAAAAATTAAAAATTAAAAATTAAAAATTAAAAATTAAAAATTAAAAATTAAAAATTAAAAATTAAAAATTAAAAATTAAAAATTAAATATTAAAAATTAAAAATTAAAAATTAAAAATTAAATATTAAAAATTAAAAATTAAAAATTAAAAATTAAAAATTAAAAATTAAAAATTAATAATTAAAAATTAAAAATTTAAATTAAAAATTTAAATTAAAAATTAAAAATTAATAATTAAAATTTAAAATTTTAAAATTTTAAATTTAAAATTAAAAATTAAAAATTAAAAATTAAAAATTAAAAATTAAAAATTAAAAATTAAAAATTAAAAATTAAAAATTAAAAATTAAAAATTAAAAATTAAAAATTAGACATTGGCCAACAAGAAAATCAATTAACTTTAAATTTAATTGGTATTCGGATTTAATGTTTCAGTATTGGCAACAGTTTCAAAGTGGTAGCCGTACCCAATATTGGGTGGAGGGTATCAAAAATTCGGCACAGCCGATTTAACTCTCCTACTTGTTGTTTTTGTGATTGGAAAATATGTTATTAATCAAAAGGTATGCATGTTGAAAATTAGAATAATATTAAATGTTTCTTTATAATTCATTTTTGTGTAGATATGTATAAGAATGAAAATCCATACTTGACATTTGAGGAGAAGTTGTTCAAATATTAACAATTTTGCAGAATATGAACTGTTGTATTTTAAACAGAAAAACGAAAAGCGCCAATTTAGGGGTTTTTTTTTAAGTAAAAAAGACATATTTCTAGCGTAAAACAGTACAGTAGTTAATGTTGTCTTAAATGTAAACAGATCAGTGATGTTTTTTAATAATTGATCTCCACTTAGCAGCTTGGGCATAAACAAAAAAATCAATAGATTACCAAACATTACTGCGTATAAAGCACTTGAGAATCATTCCAAGAATTTGACTAATAGATTTGTTGAATAATCTTAGAAATGTGATAACTATATGCAAATGAATTTTTTAACATGTAATGTTTTTTTAAATGAATTGAATAAGATGTCGAACTAAAAAAATGTATTTTTTAATAAAGTTAGATAACAAATTTGCAAGTTAAAATTCAGGGAAATTTCATTGATTTTTCCATTTAAAAATACGAAATGTCCATGTGTACATTATTATTCTGTCATAAGCAACACAATATATAAAAGGCATATGCATAAAAAAATAGTTGATTTTTCGAACATACAAATCACGAATTTTGTTGTACCCTATACCAATATGTGGTCAGGGTATGATGTTTGCAACTACCAAAAATATTTGACCTCATTACAAAACAAAAAGTGAATATGGACACTTTTCGTTTGTTTACAAACTAGAGTTACCGAGTTCATAATATAGCCACATTTTGGGAGAAAAGGTTACAAACTAGAGTTACCGAGTTCATAATATAGCCACATTTTGGCGGAAAAGGTTAATATTTATTATTATTAGTATTATTTTAATGATATTTATGCTCTATAATTAACAAACTTATTTCAATAAATAAATCATAGTAATACATTTAACGAGTTAAAACTTTAATTAAAATTTTGCAGTAATACAGTAAATTTATATTAAATTTTTAATAGGGTAACATTTATCATCGTTAGTGGCAGCAATTACTCGCACGAAAAATTTGGTGCCATTAATGTTACCACTGCGAAAAATGTGTGTGTATTAGTAAGAAATTCTGGGTGTATTGAGTTTTTCGAACTGGCAATGGCCTGTACAACTGGCGTACATGTAAAACGAATCGATTATATTTTGCAACACATTTGGAGAATCGACCAAAATGGCAATATCATCGAAGAATTTTAATTGTTATATCTGTAACGTTAATTTCACTATGTAGAAAATTTGCTAAGTTATTAGGATATAAAGCAAACAAAATTGCACTTAATATGTACCCTTATTTTACACCAAGGTCAACAGTGAACGAATCAGAAAAGGTGTTTCCATTAAGTATTATATGTATTTTGTATTGGATGTAGTTTCATAGTACTCCCATACATGATAGTTTACAAAAAAATGAAATCCAAGGTATAAAAAAGAAGGCCGAAGTGTACAACGCTTACAAGATTGAATACGTTGTCTACTGTGGAATAATTCTTTCTGAAATCGGCCTGATATTTATTTAAAATGTTAAATTCATCAATCCAAACTGTTAAGCGGTTTAAAATTATATTATTAAATATTTTGCACAGTGTATCAACGTTAGTCCACGGTATTTAAAAGTGCAATTAGGATCACCATTTTATACCCTAAACCTCTATGTGGTTAGGGTATAATGACTTTGTGCTGATATTTGTAACTAGCAAATATATTTGATCTAGACCCATCTTTTATTAGATAGACTCAGAATCACTTTCTGAATAGTTTTAGCGATGTCCGTCTGAAATTTTGATGAAATTTAGTATGTAAGCTTCTATCGGCCATAGGATGAACGCTATTGAAATTGGTGAAAATCGGTTCATGTCCATACCTACTCCCCATACAAATAAATGACCTCTTTGACATCAATAAATTGCCATATAATCCAAATTATAATAAAGATCTCGATCAAATTGGGTTTGTGTAAGGTTATTACATACATTTACCAGTAGTCTAAAAATACACCCTATAGGACAATTCTTAGTCTTAGCCTCCATATGAAGCTGATTCCCGATCTTCACTTAAATCTATAGAAAAATAAAAATATTGCACAGATTTTTCTTAAATCTGGTTTGTGTATGTTTTTGAAAAAAAAAAATAGATGACCTTACCGAGTATGGCCACGATCGGTCCATTTTTCGACCTAGTCCCCATATAAATATAGCATCCGATGTGAAGTTTTTCATATCCGAAGGCAAAGAAATTAACAACAATGCCACTCATATTTGGTTTATGCTTATTTTCTAGATCTAATTATCGTATAATTTTCTTACTTGTTTCAAAGCCTTGTAAAGCCTTTTTAAAGCTAGATTGAGTCTGTTCATTTAAAAAATATGTGGTTGCGGGGGCAAACTAGAAAAATTTGTAACTTATACAATTGTATTTTTTATATATTCTCAATAAAATGGAATCTTATCTTATGTATCTCTCGAAAACCCTGAAAGTGTTACCTTTATAAAGTAAAAAAAATGGGGGTATTGCTTTCTTTGAACTCATAGTGTGAGTATATTGCAAAACAGGGAACAATGGTGTAATATTTTTAGACCTTTTAAGGGATGCAAAAAAAAAAACGGCATTAGTGTTTATGCCACTGGAGAAACATATATCGTCAACTACATAGTTCTAACTCTTGAAGTATTTACTGGACATTTTTAATTTATAACTACTTACCCCCGAATTCATAATTAAAGAGCTGTATGCAGCTTGCTAAGGAATCAAAAACTTCATATAAAAAAACGCTTCAGAAATGCTTAAGGAATTTTTCTGTCTAAAAATTTCTGTTGTTAGTCTGCAGCTTTTTAAAAACGGAGTATTGTTTTTACTACTTTTTTTGATGTAAATTAAGTTAGGGAACCCAGCCTTCGAGCAGGAATATCAAATTTTTCGTTCTTTCTGAACGGAATTTTGACAGGAGAGGTAAGCATAAACAAAATGTAATAAGCTTAAAAAATTAGAAGTTCTTTTTCAGTTGCAAACATGGATGTTTTCAATTTCAATTTCACAATTCTTAATAATTGACGGAAAACAGCTGATTGCTACTGTTGCACTGAAAGGTACTTTTGTGCTTTTTTTTCTTTAAGAAATATATGAAAATTTTCTGCTAAGATTCCTTAACAAGCTGCATACAGCTCTTAAAAGTTAGCAGCTGTTTACATGTCGCGCTCAACGAGGTTCTTACTAGTCAACCCGATTAGCCTTAGTTTTTAGTTACCACATAGTTTATTTATAATAAATTTTTTGGTATCATCTAATAGCTTTAAAAACAACTCTGAAATTTTTAATGCCACCATATTTTTTGCGTTAATGACACCTGATACAGTGAAAATCAACTCTGTTTACATTTCAATGTGTGCGATTTCATTCCTTCATATTTTGAAATTTATATTTACAAGTGTTAAGTTTACGACAAAATTATTTTAATTTGAAAATTATGGGAAAAAAAAATTTTTAAAAGATCTGCAAAGTAAAAATATTTGTTTGCACTTAAAATTATTTATATATTTTATTTTGCTTAATTTGACACACATCAGTTGTTTTAACACACTAAGTCAGTGTTACCGATGCTACAGTGTCAGTTTTAATCCTATTTTGAACACACATACCTCATTTGAAAGGTATTTCTTTTAACTGCATTTAAAGTTGCTACTAACACATATGTACATACATAAAATTATACAATGCTATGTGTGTGTTTTTAAATTTGTTAATGTGTTTGTAATAAAAATGAGTTTGTTTTTATACCCTCCACTCCAGTGTGCACAGCGTATATATAAGTTTGTCATTCCGTTTGTAATAATTAGAAAAAAAATTTTGGACCCCATAAAATATATATATTTGTGATCTTTATAACAACCGGGGTTGATATAGCGATGTCCGTCTGTCCGTCTGTCCGTTTGTGGAAATCACGATGGCGGCATCAATCGGGCAGCTAGGGTGCTCGCTGACATAAAAAATGATTCATTAACATCCTGAGAAGTTTGCTATTTAAAATCGTCCAAATCGGTCGATTAGGGCCCGAGATTTGAATGAAGAACTAAAAAAAGTCTTGCAAAAATATAATTTTCTATGTTGCTCTTGTCACGATCACGCCCTCAATAGGATAGCTAAGGTGATCATTTTTAGTGAGAATGATTCTCCAAATTCATGGGAAGATTTCTATTTCAAAAATCATTAAAATCGGTGCAACAGGTCCAGGGAAATCTCTGGAAAAGTAAAAAAAAAAATGAAAAATATGATGTTTCTATAGTGTTCTTGTTGTTATTCTAAATGTTATATTGTTGTCATAGCTGGACTTGTTGTTTTTGTGGTCGCTGTGGTTATAATATAATAAAAACTAACCTAACTTTGTACATTTTTTTATCAACTCTGGTAGAAAAATTTAAAAGTTTCCATTGTTTTGGCATCACGAAAAATTTTACTAGATCATTTCTGTCATTGCCACGAGCCTGCCTGCAAAGTTTCAGATCGATTGGGTCACGGGAAAGGGGTTAAAATCGATCCAAAATTTTTTCGACAAGCAGACACTACGAGTTAATATAAAGGAGTAAAAATTCACCAGCATCTAAAGCAAATAATGCTAAAATACCTAGTTGTTAATAAAAAGAAAACAATTTAAATTTAGCAAAAAAAATTTTTATGTATTAATTTATTTAAAGAGAAAAACACAAAAATAACGTTTGATGTTGTATTTTTGTGTGTAATATTTACATATACATACATACACATATTAAATAATACAAATAATATACATATATTCTATATATGTATATCCATAATAACTGCATGTCAGAAATCGGTATATTATTTTATTTACATAAAATTCTGCAATATTTTGTTATTGGGAAAATACATTTCTTTTGCATTAAAGTGTCACTTCATTTTGCTCAGCGTGACTATGCCACAGTAGATGGCGCCACAATTTTTGATCTAATTAGCTTTGCAATAGTTATTTCTATTTTAACATGAATGTCAATATTTTCAAATAGATATTATACATAACAATGTTAAGAGTATACACGGGCTGGTCTTTTATTTCATACGTATTTTCATTATTCTTTTACAAATATGAACATAAGTTTGGCATATTAACTATTTGTTGTCTTTTACCGAGTTCATCAATGAGTTTTTTGCTTTCAAAACAGTTCTACATAGTTATATAGAATTATTATTCTGCTTTACCTACAAAATATCTGATTGCGATTACATCTAATTTATAAAAATTGTTTATAATTACTAAAGCATTATTATTCACTTAAATACAAAATTGCACTTTTTAAATTTTCCATTCAAATTTAAGAAAATATCAATTCTAAAAACTGGAATTTAAATTTCCAATTATAAATTAGAAAATATTAACTGAATTTCAGAAAATCATATCAAAACGTCGGAAATAATAATATTAAATTTAGAAGACATCAATTGCATCTTTAATATACATTAAATTTTATTCGTTAAACACAAATTGAAATTCCAAAAAAACAACAAATATGTTTACATTTTAAAAATGTTTACATTAAAAAACAAGTAAGAAAAGTATAGTCGGTCTAGACCGACTATACGATACCCTATACCGTGCCTATACCAAACCCTATCTCTTAGGCCCAACTAACTGGACATAGAAAATAAGCAAAAACCAAATTTGAGTGGGATTTTTATTAATTTTTTTGGCTGCAGATATGAAAAGTTCATATCGGATGCTATATCTATATAGGGACTAGGTCCAAAAATGGACCGATCCTGATCATGTTTGGTAAAGTCTCTTGTATTTTGCAAAAATATATACAAACAAAATTTGAGAAGAATCAGTGCAATATTTTTGTTTTTTAATAGATTTAAGTGAAGATCGGGAAGCAGCTCTATATGGGGTCAAAGGGATCATTTTTGGACTACTCATTAATGGATGTAATGAACGCATTCAAACCCAATTTGAGTAAGATCTATATGACAATTTGGATCTTATGGCAATTTATGTCGATTTCATATGGGTAATTTGTATGGGGGATAGGTCTGAGCATGGACCGATTCTCACCAATTTCAATAGCGTTCATCCCATGGCCGATAAAAGCTTATGTACCAAATTTCATCAAAATATATTCATATTTGCGACCTGCAGTTTGATTACAAGGTTTACATGGACACACAGACGGACGGACGGACATTGTTAATTCAACTCAGAAAGTGATTCTGATTCGATCGGTATAATTAAAGATGGGTCTAGGTCAAATATTTTTGGTTGTTACAAACAGCAGCACAAAGTCATTATACCCAAACCACATAGTGGTATAGGGTATAAAAATATTGGCATTCAGGAGAAATTAATAGCTTTTCAGTAACTTCTTTTAACAATTGTCGAATCGTTAAAAAAGAAAAGCAAAATTATCAGTAAAATTTTTAAACGATATTCGCTATTGTTAAAGTCAGCTGTTGTTGTTATCTAAACGACAACCATTTTTGTGTTGTTTATTCAATCGATAAAAACTTGAATTTTTAGGTTGAAATGTCGTCATTCATAAATAAAAATCATAAAATAGTGAAAATATTTTGCTTTTATTAAAAAACTTTTTTATATAAATAAAAAAATTAAATAGCATATTCAATTCATTATTTCATTTTCAAATAAATACACAGAAATATTAGTAAAAAAATAGAGATATTAAACATAAACCTAAAATCATCCTCTCAAACACAAAGTAATTTGTTTTTTCTATTCTTCTTTGTGTTTTTCGCTTATTTTGACAGAGATGCTACTCGTTTACAATTTAAATAAATAGAAAAATAGATTTGTCGACTGTCGTTAAGATGTATGTACTTAGTGAATCCCTTAATCCTTAGTGCAAACAACAATAGCTGTCGATATATTTTGCGATTGTCGGATCGTTGAAATTTACAGAATCACACTACAGAAAACATTAATTTAAATTCAATGAATTTTAGAAAACCTCAAATGATATTTAAGAATTGCGAACACAAAAATTGTTTCATAAATAAACGCTATTTGATGAGAATGTTATTTATACATATATTATTTTTCACAATTTTTTTTGTGGATGAATATTTGAAGTTTTTCAGAAAATAAAGATAACAAATTATTTTATTTAAAATGTTTGGGACATTTGGTTTTTTGCGT
Source organism: Cordilura impudica (assembly GCA_963682025.1). Classification (NCBI taxonomy): domain Eukaryota; kingdom Metazoa; phylum Arthropoda; class Insecta; order Diptera; family Scathophagidae; genus Cordilura; species Cordilura impudica. Next base: position 83,933,176 of record OY821517.1, read on the forward strand.
TTGGCATCCCTAATTTGATTATTTGTTATTATAAATTTATTCTCTATGTTTTCCAAATATGGCAATGTTTTAATAAAAAAGTTGAGAGAGCTTTTTATATGGCCGCAATGAAAAAATATTTCGCCAGTTAAAAGAAACTATACAGCCATCTCCAATTAGCACGATTTAATGCATATAGCCACTCTACACAACCATCATTACCTTTGCAATGGAGGTTAGGGCGAGCTATTTAATTAGCAAACACTAAATTAAACGAGAAGTTATGTCATATAACCGGAAACGCATGCATATAGGAAACGCATGCATATTTTTCCAATATTTTGTTTACATTTAATATCAATACTCAAACCGAGGTGGAGGGTATCAAAGATTCGGCACAGCCGAATTTAACACTCTTACTTGTTTTTGTGTTGATTTGAGAATTGGCTTTATTTAATTAGTATACCTTTAGGGTCTTTATTTAATGAAATAATAAAATTTCCTAGAATTTGCACTCGAATTTCGAGGGCTGGAATCAGCTAGTTATAAATAATACTCATGCAAGATACTCCCTAGGTTTTCATTATAAACACGGCCGTTAGAATATATTAAGCCACTGGTAAATATTTCACTTATGTTATATATTTGATGACAAATTCTATATACCCCTCCTCTTTGGTGGTGACTAGATAGATTTTATTTATAAAATAAAAATAAAACCAACAAATAATTGTTTATGCAATAAATAACTGAATCGCGTGTGAATGATCATAAATAAATAAAACAGTTGACGACTTTTACGACGCTTACTATGTCTGCAATAAATTAAAAATATTAAATGTCTTTTTAATTGAATAATTAATTGCCTCTAACGCGTTTATTTGTATATTTCCCCTAGAACACACCTTCAAAAAGTTCTTAAAACTACAAAAAAAAAAAAACACATTGATTAAAAATGTATTAACAAAGCTGAATATTTAAGAGAGGTTCAATTTTTAAAAAAATGTCATTGCTAGTCAATAAAAGTTTTTAATCACATTCAGTTTTAATTTAGCTACCTGTTTTAAATCATCTTTCTACTAAAAATGTTAGTTGCTCTTGTTGTATTTTTTATATCGCTAGTAGTATTTTATTATTTTATTGTTTCGAATCAATCACAAGACAACAAAAATATTACTCAATAACTGAAATATTTTGCCTGATAAAAAATTTGTATTATTGCTACGTTTGATGGATGAACCATTCTGAATAAGGTGTGTACGTTTAGTTATTTTTGATCAATGTATGTATTATTATTATACCCTCCATACCTCAGTGGCGGAGGGTAGATATAGGTTTGTTATTCCGTTTGTAACGCATCGAAATAAATTCCTGAGACCCCAAAAAAATATATTTTCTTGATCCTTATAACAAGGGAAGTTGATTTACCGATGACCGTCTGTCCGTCTGTCCGTCTGTCTGTGGAAATCACGATCACGCCGTCAATATCTAAGCTAGACCGTTCGTTTTTGTATAAAATCGTTTATTAACATCCGAAAGGAGTTGCTATTTAAAATCGTCAAAATCGGTCAAAGGGTTCACGAGCTATGAATGAAACTTTGAAAAAACTCTTGAAAAAATAAAATTTTTCAGTGTGTTTGTTGTTTTTGTTATGATATGTTGTAATTCTTCGTATTGTTGAAGTCATTACGGTTGTGTGTATATTAATACTGCACGATGTCACATTGGCCTAAGCAAGTTTTACCACATATTTTTTTTATCATTAAAGTTAAATATTAAAAATTAAATATTAATAAAAATAAAAAGTGGAAAATGAAAAATGAAAAATGGAAAATGGAAAATGAAAAATGAAATATGAAAATGAAAAATTGAAAATCGGAAATGAAAAATGAAAAATGGAAAATGAAAAATAAAAAATAAAAATGGAAAATGAAAAGTGGAAAATGAAAATGAGAAATTAAAAATGGAAAATGAAAAATGCAAAATGTAAAATTAAAAATGGAAAATGAAAAATGCAAAATGTAAAATGTGAAATGAAAAATGGAAAATGAAAAATGAAAAATTAAAATGGAAAATGAAAAATGCAAAATGGAAAATGAAAAATTAAAAATGAAAAATGAAAAATGGAAAATAGAAAATGAAAAATGAAAAATGGAATATGGAAAAATGAAAAATGAAAAATTAAAATTGAAAAATGGAAAATGAAAAATGGAAAACGGAAAAATAAAAGTGGAAAATGGAAAATTAAAAATGAAAAATGAAAAATGAAAATTGAAAAATGGAAAATGGAAAATGAAAAATGGAAAATGAAAAATGGAAAATGGAAAGTGAAAAATGGAAAATGAAAAATGGAAAATGAAAAATTAAAAATGGATAATGGAAAATGAAAATTTTAAATTAAAAAAATGGCAAATGTAAAATGAAAAATTAAAAATGAAAAATGGAAAGTGGAACATGGAAAGTGAAAAATGGAAAATGAAAGTGGAACATGGAAAATGAAAAATGGAAAATGAAAATATAAAAATGAAAAATGAAAAATGGAAAATGAAAAATGGAAAATGGAAAATGAAAAATGGAAAATGAAAAATGGAAAACGGAAAACGAAAAAATAAAAGGGGAAAATGGAAAATTAAAAATGAAAATTGAAAATTGAAAAATGGAAAATGGAAAATGGAAAATGAAAAATGGAAAGTGAAAAATGGAAATTGAAAAATGAAAAATGGAAAGTGGAAAACGAAAAAATAAAAGAGAAAAATGGAAAATTAAAAATGAAAAATGAAAAATGGAAAATGAAAAATGGAAAATGAAAAATTAAATTTTAAAAATGGAAAATGGAAAATGAAAAATAGAAAATGAAAAATGGAAAACGGAAAACGAAAAAATAAAAGGGGAAACTGGAAAATTATAAATCAAAAATGAAAATTGAAAAATGGAAAATGGAAAATGAAAAATTAAAATTGAAAAATGGAAAATGAAAAATGGAAAACGAAAAATGGAAAGCGGAAAACGAAAAAATAAAAGTGGAAAATGGAAAATTAAAAATGAAAAATGAAAACTGAAAAATGGAAAATGAAAAATGGAAAATGAAAAATGGAAAATGAAAAATTAAATTTGAAAAATGGAAAATGGAAAATGAAAAATGGAAAATGAAAAATGGAAAACGGAAAACGAAAAAATAAAAGGGGAAAATGGAAAATTAAAAGTGAAAAATAAAAATTGAAAAATGGAAAATGTAAAATTAAAATTGAAAAATGGAAAATGAAAAATGAAAAATGAAAAATGAAAAATGAAAAATGGAAAGCGGAAAACGAAAAAATAAAAGTGGAAAATGGAAAATTAAAAATGAAAAATGAAAACTGAAAAATGGAAAATGAAAAGGAAAATGAAAAATGGAAAATGAAAAATTAAATTTGAAAAATGGAATGGAAAATGAAAAATGGAAAACGGAAAACGAAAAAATAAAAGGGCAAAATGGAAAATGAAAATTGAAAAATGGAAAATGGAAAATGAAAAATGGAAAATGAAAAATGGAAAATGGAAAGTGAAAAATGGAAAATGAAAAATGGAAAATGAAAAATGGAAAATGAAAAATTAAAAATGGATAATGGAAAATGAAAATTTTAAATTAAAAAAATGGCAAATGTAAAATGAAAAATTAAAAATGAAAAATGGAAAGTGGAACATGGAAAGTGAAAAATGGAAAATGAAAGTGGAACATGGAAAATGAAAAATGGAAAATGAAAATATAAAAATGAAAAATGAAAAATGAAAAATGGAAAATGGAAAATGGAAAATGGAAAATGGAAAATGAAAAATGGAAAATGAAAAATGGAAAATGAAAAATGGAAAACGGAAAACGAAAAAATAAAAGGGGAAAATGGAAAATTAAAAATGAAAATTGAAAATTGAAAAATGGAAAATGGAAAATGAAAAATGGAAAGTGAAAAATGGAAATTGAAAAATGAAAAATGGAAAGCGGAAAACGAAAAAATAAAAGAGAAAAATGGAAAATTAAAAATGAAAAATGGAAAATGAAAAATGAAAAATGGAAAATGAAAAATTAAATTTTAAAAATGGAAAATGGAAAATGAAAAATAGAAAATGAAAAATGGAAAACGGAAAACGAAAAAATAAAAGGGGAAACTGGAAAATTATAAATCAAAAATGAAAATTGAAAAATGGAAAATGGAAAATGAAAAATTAAAATTGAAAAATGGAAAATGAAAAATGAAAAATGGAAAACGAAAAATGGAAAGCGGAAAACGAAAAAATAAAAGTGGAAAATGGAAAATTAAAAATGAAAAATGAAAACTGAAAAATGGAAAATGAAAAATGGAAAATGAAAAATGGAAAATGAAAAATGGAAAATGAAAAATTAAATTTGAAAAATGGAAAATGGAAAATGAAAAATGGAAAATGAAAAATGGAAAACGGAAAACGAAAAAATAAAAGGGGAAAATGGAAAATTAAAAGTGAAAAATAAAAATTGAAAAATGGAAAATGTAAAATTAAAATTGAAAAATGGAAAATGAAAAATGAAAAATGAAAAATGGAAAGCGGAAAACGAAAAAATAAAAGTAGAAAATGGAAAATTAAAAATGAAAAATGAAAACTGAAAAATGGAAAATGAAAAATGGAAAATGAAAAATGGAAAATGAAAAATTAAATTTGAAAAATGGAATGGAAAATGAAAAATGGAAAACGGAAAACGAAAAAATAAAAGGGGAAAATGGAAAATTAAAATGAAAAATGAAAATTGCAAAATGGAAAATGAAAAATGGAAAATGGAAAATGGAAAATGAAAAATGGAAAATGGAAAACGGAAAGTGAAAAATGGAAAATGAAAAATGGAAAATAAAAATTAAAAATGGATAATGGAAAATGAAAAATTTTAAATTAAAAAAATGGCAAATGGAAAATGAAAAATTAAAAATGAAAAATGGAAAGTGGAACATGGAAAATGAAAAATGGAAAATGAAAATATAAAAATGAAAAATGGAAAATGAAAAATGGAAAATGGAAAATGAAAAGTTAAAAATGGAAAATGAAAAATGAAAAATTAAAATTGGAAAATGAAAAATGGAAAATGAAAAATGAAAAATGGAAAACGAAAAATGGAAAGCGGAAAACGAAAAAATAAAAGTGGAAAATGGAAAATTAAAAATGAAAAATGAAAACTGAAAAATGGAAAATGAAAAATGGAAAATGAAAAATGGAAAATGAAAAATTAAATTTGAAAAATGGAAAATGGAAAATGAAAAATGGAAAATGAAAAATGGAAAACGGAAAACGAAAAAATAAAAGGGGAAAATGGAAAATTAAAAGTGAAAAATAAAAATTGAAAAATGGAAAATGTAAAATTAAAATTGAAAAATGGAAAATGAAAAATGAAAAATGGAAAATGAAAAAAGGAAAGCGGAAAACGAAAAAATAAAAGTGGAAAATGGAAAATTAAAAATGAAAAATGAAAACTGAAAAATGGAAAATGAAAAATGGAAAATGAAAAATGGAAAATGAAAAATTAAATTTGAAAAATGGAATGGAAAATGAAAAATGGAAAACGGAAAACGAAAAAATAAAAGGGGAAAATGGAAAATTAAAATGAAAAATGAAAATTGCAAAATGGAAAATGAAAAATGGAAAATGGAAAATGGAAAATGGAAAATGAAAAATGGAAAATGGAAAACGGAAAGTGAAAAATGGAAAATGAAAAATGGAAAATGAAAAATTAAAAATGGATAATGGAAAATGAAAAATTTTAAATTAAAAAAATGGCAAATGGAAAATGAAAAATTAAAAATGAAAAATGGAAAGTGGAACATGGAAAATGAAAAATGGAAAATGAAAATATAAAAATGAAAAATGGAAAATGAAAAATGGAAAATGGAAAATGAAAAGTTAAAAATGGAAAATGAAAAATGAAAAATTAAAATTGGAAAATGAAAAATGAAAAATGGAAAATGAAAAATGAAAAATCGAAAATGGAAAATGGAAAATGAAAAATCGAAAATGAGAAATTAAAAATTAAAAACTAAAAATGAAAAACGAAAGATGAAAATTGAAAAGTGAAAAATAAAAAATTATAAATTAAAAATGAAAATGAAAAAGGTGGAGGGTATCAAAGATTCAGCCCAGACGAATTTAACAAGTGCTCTGAAGAGCTATCTGATTTGGCCAAGCTAGAGTCACAAATTTCCGACCCGTGTTTCTCAAGTGAACAAAATCATGTATAATTAAACTTTTGCAATAAGTTTAGTTTGTGTCACATTTTTGTTTCAAAAGTTAATTTTTAATGATATTCTTTGTTTTAGGTTATGAAAGCTCTATGTTACGGTTCCAAATTAATATCTGGCTATTATAGTAATCGTCAACCAGAACTAGCTAAACGTTATGCCATTGCTAGTTCGAGGATATCGGAAGCCCGCGCAACATTACGATTAATAGATGATATTCCAATGTTACAATATGCCCTGGAATACGACTGGGGCAAAAATGTAAGTAAAAATTATACTTACCTATAATATAAATGAAACAAAATAATTTTAAAATTTTCAGGAAAAAGATAGTATTATGGCTGTGTTGGGCGTGGCTGCCAATATTGTCGATCTGCTTTATTATCCTGTGGAGAAAATCTGTTGGTTGGCTGAGCACAAAATTGTTGATGTAAAATATGCAGATTATTGGGATAATGTTAATTCAATATTCTGGGTACTGGGAGTTTATTTGAACTTAATGAGGTAAGTTGTGAAAAAAATAATTAATTTCTTAATTTATCTATATAACTATGAAATAAAACAATTTCAGCACCGTGCGTAATTTTGGTTTAACTCAGCAAACAATTAATAAGATTAAAGATGTCAAGTAAGTTTATAAAGCCTGACTTGACCCCACATCCTTACGTTATAATTTCATTCTTATAATTTTAGAAAATCCCCCGAAGATGAAAAGATAGTGAAAAAACAAAGAATTGAAATTCTTTCTTTAGTAAGATTATCTTTAGATTTTGTCCATGCAGCAAGCTATTTACCTAAAGGTTACTTGTGGGGTGGTAAATTATCGACATTGCAAATTGGTGCTGTCGGTACAGCATCAGCAGCCATAGGCATTTATCAAATTTTTGCTAAACGAAGGCTTAATAAATAATAATCGTTAGTTCATATTTGATTATTTGTTTTGTAATTGTTTTTTTTTAAGCCAGTCAATTTAAAGTATTTCTTTATTGTTTTTAAAAATTGTATAATATTCTGTAAAGTCCAGTGGAATTAATTTATTATTTGGATAACATAATTAAAAATTTGTTAAAAATAAATGTAAATAGTTTAATTAACTATGAAAAAAATGAAACATATGGTTTTTTTAAATCTATACTGCAAGCGTGACGACTTTGTTTTTGTAGCCGATGCCGATGCCGATGTCACACCTGGGCTCAATTGACGAACCGCTGAAAAAAAATACTCCACAAAAGTATAGGAATTGATAGCACTATATAACCGCTTAAAAAAAGAAAAAAATAATAAGGGAATTTTCGAGATATGGCGTTTTGAGCGATGTTTTACGAAGACTTATTAGAGTTTTTTTTTGGCGATTTTTTTGTGCTGTTATTTTTTACTTTTTTTATTTTTTTTCCGATAACAAAAAAGTAGTTAATAAATCTTATTGAAAGAAAAGCAAAAATAATTGGGGTTTTCGAGTAACGGCCATTTTATATTTTTTTGTGTTTTTTTTTTTGATAGTTTTGTTAATTTTTATTGTTTTTTTTTTATTTTTAAATAATCCAAAAGAAATTTAAATATATAAAATTTTTTTTCAAAAATCTTGGGTTTCTTGAGGAAATTATCCCTCTCAAAAATTTCTTTTACGATAAAACTAAAATTTTGGCGCTTAGGGTTAAGACTATAAAATCCTAGTTAGTTTTAAGATACTTGTTGAAATATGGCGCCTATTTTCAATTCCATGATTAAAAATTTTTTTAATCAACAACGTTGATTACTTGTTTTAAAAATAAGGATCCATCGATTGAAGAAATCACTGATGTCATTCCGACGAAATTTTGTTTCTCTAGAAAATAAATAATCATATGCCAAAACACAAAAGCGCTGTCAAGTCTGTCAACTCCGTTACAGATAATATAAAATCTTGTATAATTATCTTTCAACAATTTAAATTTCTCGTCTTCTCCCTCTCCTACTTTGGAAATAAAATAAGAGTTTATTAAATGAAATTTTGGACGCAATAGTTACCTTTAGATATTACTTAAAACAATGAAATATATAACAATGAAATGTATAAAATCAAAACAAATTAAAATTATTCATATTCGACCCAAATCTTTAGATAATATGTTAATTAATCATTTTAAATTATTTTCAATTTCTTTATTTTTCTAATATTTCTTTATTTTTCTAATGGATGTTTTAAAATTTTATTAAAAAAATACAAACATAAATCCCAATAAATCATGGAATTCAAAATTTTTAAAATCCCGAATTCCGCGTATTTGTTACATTCAGTTCAGTTCGGATGCCCTAACACTTATGCTAGTTACGAGTGTATTAGTACTTGACGTATTAGTGATAATATTATGCAATTAAATATTCCTAATTTACCGTTACAGAATTATTCAGCGACTCAGTAATGAGTGATAATTATAGATACATACATATTTACTTACAGTTTGCTTTTAAATAGATTAAAAACCATGGAATGGAATGGAAGAACACAAGCAGGCTCAGATTAAGTTTTTATTATCCTAGAAACAAATGCCAATTTCATAATTTTTTTTTGAAAGGTATTCTAACATGAAGAGGGGACATTCCAAATTCGTAGGCTTCCTTAAAACTATCATCTTCTGGTGGGGTTTGGCTTAATTGACTTGATGTATTTTGGCATATAATGCAGCTTGACGTTGACTTTGTTCCAGTTAAAGCTTGTGCAACTTTTCCATCAACCATTGTGAGACACATTTTAAAATGTACTTCAATGTCTTGGTCATCAAATTTAAATATTACTGGTTGAAGTTCCTTAATTTGATCTTTTATTTTTTGAACTTCTTCAGTTATGACATCTTTGGTTTCCTTTTTGAATGCAAATTTTATTGGTCTGCAATACTTTGTTGAAGAAGGAATTTCATTTTTCCATATATCAATTTCTGTTGCTCTACTAGTTGACGGCTCTTTTTGTTAAGCGCAATGGAACGAAAGATACCATAAATAAATTAGCATCTGATGAATTTTCAGCATTAAATTGCTTGTATTGTTTCTGGCCAGAGGATCCATCACATCCCCATTTAGAAATTAAAGTAATGCTGCCATTACCATTTTTTTTTAAATTATCAGTATCAAGCATATTTAGCAATAGTTGTGCAGTATGTTCAAGGAGATCTTGCAATTTTATTTCTGCTGATGGTGAGGTGACACTAATAGCAGATTATGAAGGTAAGCATTCTTTTTTGGCAGAAACTAAATCTCGATACTCTGGTAAAATCCCACAATTTTTTTCATTGGTTCGCTTCCGCAATTCCTTATATTGATTTTTGGTCAATTTCAAATCCAACAAGTAAGAAAATTATAGTCGATCTAGACCGACTATACGATACCCTATACCATGCGTTTAAAGACCCTATCTCTTAGGCCCAACTAATTGGATATAGAAAATAAGCATAAACCAAATTTGAGTGGCATTTTTATAAATTTTTTTGGCTGCAGATATAAAAAAGTCCATATCGGGTGTAAAGTCTCTTGTATTTTGCGAAAATATGTACAAACAAAATTTGAGATGAATCAGTGCAATACTTCTGTTTTTTGATAGATTTAAGTGAAGATCGGGAAGGAGCTCTATATGGGGCCTATGACCAAGAGTTGTCCCATAGGGACCTTTTTTGGACTATTCATTAATGGATGTAATAAACACATACAAACCCAATTTGACTAAGATCTATACGACAATTTGGACCTTATGGCAATTTATGTCGATTTTATAGGGGTCATTTGTATGGGGGCTAGGTCTGAACATGGACCGATTCTCACCAATTTCAATAGCGTTCATCCCATGGCCGATGAAAGCTTATGTACCAAATTTTATCGAAATATATTCATATTTGCGACCTGCAGTTTGATTACAAGGTTTACATTGTTAAATCGATTCAAAAAGTGATTCTGATTCGATCGGTATAATTAAAGATGGGTCTAGGTCAAATATTTTTGGTTGTTACCAACAGCAGCACAAAGTCATTATAGGTTATAAAAATAGGGCGAACGCTTCTTCCGGCGTAAATTTCTTATCTTCAATTGGTGAAGGAATGCTTTTCAAAATCCTCTTTGTGCGCCTTGGGCTCGCTTCTACTATTTTTCCAATTATTTCAATTTTATTTTTTTTTATTTTGGGTTGGTTGAATTTGGTGCAAAAATTAATCCTTAATAATTCTTTGAGAAATTTCTTCATTGATATTCTTCAACTTGCGCCTTCGAGATCTTTCACTACATCCGTCAATTGGTTTTGCTGGTCGACCCTTTTTTCCACTTTCGTTGGCAGTTGTAGATGCACTCTCAAAAATAAGTTCCTTCATTAACCAGTCTTGGTAACGTTTGTACATCTTTGGCTTGCTATGAGAGCATTCAATGTACCTTCTTTTCAAATTCGATGCAAAATTGGTAATTTTTCCTTTGTGCATTTCAATGTCTTCTAGGTTACAATTCTTAAAGAAGTCGTTGCTCACTATGTGCAAAATTTCATCGTCTACATCATTTCGTTGAAAATAAATATCTGCCAGTTCTCTGTAACAGTACTTAGCCATTGCACAAATTGTAATGAATAATAATTGTGGAATCATTATTATAAATACTCTTTCTTGCAATTATCTATATATATAAAATTCATTTTCTGTTTGTTTGTTTGTTTGTTTGTTTGTTTGTTTGTTTGACCGCTATACAAATTTTTATTTTTCAACGGATTTTTCAGAAATTTTGTACACACGATCTCTATACCCCAGGAGAGGTCGCCATTTACTTTTTACCGGCCACGCCTACTTTTATGCCCACTTTGTATGTAAAATTCATTTTCTGTTTTATTCATATTTGTTCACTATACAAATTTTTGTTTGTTAACAGATTTCTCTGAAATTCGGTACACACGATCCCTGTACTCCAGCTAAGGTCACCATAAATTTTTTATCGACCACGCCTACTTTTACGCCCACTTTTTATATGCAATTCATTTTCTGCTTTTTGGTATATTTGTTCGCTATAAAAATTTTTATTTTTCAACGGATTTCTCTGAATTTCGGTACACACGATCTCCGTACTCCAAGAAAGGTCGCCATATAATTCTTACCGGCCACGCCTACTTCTGCGCCCACTTTTTGTATACAATTCATTTTCTGTTTTTTGGTATATTTGTTCGCTATACAAATTTTTATTTTTCAACGCATTTCTCTGAAATTTGGTACACACGATCTTTGTACCCCAGGCCAGGTCACCGTGTGATTCTTGCGGCCACACCTACTTTTACGCCCACTTTTTGTATACAATTCGTTTTCTGTTTTTTGGTATGTTTGTTTGCTATACGAATTTTTATTTTTCAACCGATTTCTCTGAAATTTGGTACACACGATCTCTCTGCTCCAGGAAGGTCGACGTATTCTTCGTACCGGTCACGCATACTGTTACGCCCACTTTTTGTATACTATTCATATTCTGTTTTTTGGTACATTTTTTCGCTACACAATTTTTTTTTAAACGGATTTCTCTGAACTTTGCTACACACGATCTCTGTACTCCAGAGAGATCGCCATATGATTCTTGCAGGCCACGCCTACTTCTACGCCCACTTTTTATACAAAATTAATTTTCTGTTTTTTGTTCACTATAAAACTTATTTTTTCCTTTTATTTGTTTCTTTATTTGATTTCTATACAAACTTTTATTTTTCAATGGCTTTCTTCGAAGTTTAGTACATATTCCAGGGAAGGTCGCCATATGATTTTCACCGACCACGCATAATTTTACGCCCAATTTTCATATAAAACTCATATTTTGTTGTGTGGTATATTTCTTCCCTATACAAATTTGTACTTTTCAACAGATTTCTCTGAAATTTGGTTTACACGGGAATAACTACACGGTGAACAACTTCCCCAAACTTAAAAAAAGGTACCCAAAAGAAATGAACAAATTCCCCATTTTTTTTTTATCGAAATAAAAAATGAACTTACTCCCCAAATTCATTCATAAATTTTTACATATTTTTATTTAATGAATTTTGTAAAATATTTATTTTAGTGAAAATTTGCATGCTGCTCTCAATATATGTCCTACAATAAATGCACGGGGAATACAGCTTAGCTAGAATATTGGAATGATCTGAAAAATATATTTTGACAATTAAAATAAGGTGTGGCTGCCAAATGCACGGAAGCGACGCGCGGCGCGCGAACGCGGACGCGGACGCGACGGATGCGGACGCGACGCGCTCTCGGAACACAGCTCAGCTAAAATATCGCAATGCTCTGAAATATATGGTTTAGGGATTAAAATAAGTTAACGAGAACTAAGCGGCAGCACGGGTAGAAGCTGCGAGGAAGCGGTGCGAGGCGCGCGGAACGCGGGCGCGGACGCGAAGAATGCGGACGCGACGCGCTCGCGGATCACAGTTCAGCTAAAATATCGCAATGATCTGAAAAATATATTTTGGCGATTAAAATAAGTTGACAACAACTGCGCGGCAGCACGGGTGTGCTGCCAAACGCACGGAAGCGGACGCGACTCGCTCGCGGAACACAGCTTAGTGAAATGTCGAATGATAAATTTTATCTACATATGTGAAATAATTACCAGTCGATCAAAATAAGCCACACATATACTATAAGCAGTTGCTTAAAGAAACCTTGCGACACTATATTAAACGTCGCATTAGTCTTTCATTTCTGAAACTTGAATTTGACGTCTCTGCTCAATGATGATCACTTATTGAATGAAGTAATTCAATTTTTAAAAGTTCTGATTCCTTTAATTTGCGAACCATTCCATTATATTTGATGTTTATAAATAAACTGAAAAAAAAAAACTTAAAGCGGTTTCGCAGCTTATTTTCAGGCATTTTTGCTGCAGCATCTTATAAAAAACTTCTAAATTAAAAAATCAGAAAATTTTTAATTGAAACAAAAAATGAATTTACTGCCCATACAAATTTTTGGGGAGAAAGTTCATTTTATTGGGGAATTTGTTAATTGGGGACTAAGTACTCAGCGCGTCAAAGGCCTTTTTATCCCGGGCAAGACCGGGTAAAAACAGCTAGTGTAAAATAAAAATTTTTATCTTTTATTACCACTTTTAGAAGCATAAAAAACCCACACCCTAACCCCTTTTAAAAGGTGAAGCATACCTGCTCATATCTTAAAGGGCTATGTCGCAATAGTTTTTTTTTTACCATTTACAAACTTTTATCTTTTATTACCACTTTTAGAAGCATAAAAAACCCACACCCTAACCCCTTTTAAAAGGTGAAGCATACCTGCTCATATCTTAAAGGGCTATGTCGCAATCGTTTTTTTTATCATTTACAAATTTTTATCTTTTATTACTACTTTTAGAAGCATAAAAAACTCACACCCTAACCCCTTTTAAAAGGTGAAGCATACCTGTTCATATCTTTAAGGGCTATGTCGCAATAGTTTTTTTTTTTTACCATTTACCTGTTATTTAAATTGTTTTTCCATTTTGTCAGGTATTTAAATTATATAACTCTAATTCAGACTATTAATGTTTTTGAAAGATACCTATGTAAATGTACCTGTAACAGTTAAGCGCATTATATCTCAACCCTTTTTTATAAGTATATAACAACTCCTGACAACTCTACCGACACGCAAAAAAATACTCCGCGGTGGACCGGTACGACCAACTTTTGTATTCATAACACTCGGACGGACGGACGGACATCGTTTAATCGACTCAGAAAGTGTTTTTGAGTCGATCCGTATAAGAAAAGATGGATAACGGTCCAATATTTTTGGCAGTTACAAACATCACCTCTAACTTAATATATCCTAACCACATAGTGGACAACTTTTGTATTCATAAATTTTGCAGAAAATATCTAACCTTGGGTCAGAAAAATTGTTCTGGTGCACACGTGCGGAAACTGGCGGGTGTATAATGGGGTATAGGAGTATAGGGGAGGGTTCGGACTATAGAATAGTGCAAGATTTTTTCTGACTGCTTTTGACTGGCAGGAGTTATACTCTATTAAGTAGGAGATTTTCGGAAAATTTTTACCTTTTTTAAAAAATTTTTTTTTTAAATTTCGGAAAGACTCAGTGATTTTACATTTTTAACATTAATAGCATGGAGGCCACAAAATTATACAAAATTTATTTCACTTCAAAATCTTTTAAATCAAAAAAGTTACAGTCATTCAAAAATAAAAATTTACAAAGAAATTTTTAATTTTAGCAAAATACTGAGAAAGCCCATTTTCGAAGACCCTGTTCGCTGTGATATAGTTGAGATAGAGTCGCAATTTTTTGGCTCCCGAGGTTTACTAGTATTTACTTTCAAATGAATAACATAACTTTAAAATCGGTAACAAAAAAGAAAATGATTTTTGGCCGCCTTCTCAAAATATGATCCACTGTGCGACGTTTTATATAAGCCCACATATTTTCGATCGGGTTGAGATCAGGGCTCTGCGCTGGCCACTCCATGACTCCAATTGTGAACTAAGCCATTCCTTGACGATTTTCACTGAATGTTTGGGGTCGTTATCAAGATGGAGGATGACATATTCAGGTCTATTTGAAATTTGGGTGATAGCTAAATGCAAATTCTCTAGCAAATTGCGAATATAGTTTTCCCTTCTCATTATACTATCGATCCGTATAAGTGGGCCCACACCATCTGGTGTTATACATCACCAAACCAAAAGAGAACCACCTCCGTGCTTTATAGTTTGAGTTACATGTGCTGGGTTTGGTGTGGTTAATGGTTTGTCCCAATAACAAACTTTTCCATCTGATTGGTATCGGTTAGTTTTGGGCTGGTTTTGGTCCCATCTGACTAAAATAAACCGATACCAATCATATGGAACAGTTTGGGTTTCGGCTCAAAATCTTCGTAGGTATTTGGCCAAAAAAAAAAATCGATCCGCCCTAATATATATCTATAATATTAATAGGCTAAGCGATTTCTTGTGACTGATGTTTTGCTCTACCGTTTTATCACAATTTTGACCAAACGTATATTATTTGAAAGGTATTTCTTTTTAGCCGATTTGCAGACTAACAGATTTTTAAATTTGTTCCTTTATTTTGATTAAATTGCATTTAAAGTTGCTACTAACACATACATAAAATTATACATATGCTATGTGTGTGTTTATTAAATTTGTTAATGTGTTTGAAATAAAAATGAGTTTGATTTTTGTGTTGATTTGTGAATTGGCTATAATTTATTAGCATACTTTTAGGGTCTATATTTAATGAAAAAATTAAATTTCCTAGAATTTGCGCTCGAATTTCGAGGGCTGGAATCTGCTATTCAATTATAACATATCAATTATTACAACGTTCAATAAATCGCTGATGAAGGCTGAAATGGCAGAAACCGGTCCGATCAAGAATATATTGTAGTTATGAATTTTTATGCTTTCTTCTGCTCTACAACGCACCATTAAAAATATTTTAGTTCGTGAAGTGTTGAGAAAACGTCCTTTTCCGATAACTTTAGATTTTGAAGGCATATTAAAAATTATGAAAACTGAAAAGTGATTTGCTCAACCAGGCCTACAACTTACGCTAAGTAATTTTAAAAGAATTTTTTCACTGTAACACCGTGTAATCAAATACGATATGATCTTTCATAAACTATACGAGTGGAAAACTTTTAAACTTTGGAACTTTGAATTGGATTATATGATTTTTATTATGAAACGGATTATTTAACATTTTAGAAATCTTGCATTAAAATACTACACCCTTTACACAACTGTGTCTTCATAGAGAGTTATCAAATACAACCACCACAGCAAGCACCATTCTTTCTTCAATTACTATTATACTCACGCTATTTATATTCAAACATTCATTTCCGTTTTATATTGCTCTCAAAATGGTAAAATGTTTTTTTTTCACCAGTATTGGATATTTTCCATATATTTCAATTTCATTTTTAACCAAGTTCTTAATCGAAGCGGTGACATTTACATTTGAAGAATTTGATTTGGACAATCTTTACTTCTTTTTAGGATTTTGTTCCAATATGTCTTCATCATCTTCTGAAGAAGATTCTATTCTACTCTTTCCATTTGTAAATTTTTGAAAAATTTTATTGTTTTTACATGTTTTTTTTTTTTTTGCATTTTCAACATCTTAGGGACTAAGCATTAACTTAGATCTGCTTCCTAAATATACTGCTGCAATCAAAAGCGGAGTATAAATAAAGTGGTTTCCTATTTATACCCTATACCACTATGTGGTTTGGGTATAATGACTTTGTGCTGCTGTTTGTAACTACCAAAAATATTTGAACTCGACCCATCTTTTATTATACCGGTCGAATACGAATCACTTTTTGAGTCGATTTAATAATGTCCGTCCCTCTGTGTGTCCATATAAACCTTGTAATCAAACTGCAGGTCGCAAATATGAATATATTTTGATGAATTTTGGTATATAAGCTTCTATCGGCCATAGGATGAACGCTATTGAAATTGGTGAGAATCAGTCCATGTTCAGTTCTAGCCCCAATACAAATGACCCCTATGAAATCGACATAAATTGCCATAAGATCCAAATTGTCATATAGATCTTAGTCAAATTAGGTTTGTATGCGTTTATTACATCCACTAATGAGTAGTACAAAAATGATCCCTATGGGACAACTCTTAGTCATAGGTCCCATATAGAGCTGCTTCCCGATTTTCACTTAAATCTATCAAAAAACAAAAATATTGCATTGATTCTTCTCAAATTTTCTTTGTATGTATATATTTTTGCAAAATACAAGAGACTTTACCAAACATAGTCATGCTTTGCTAGTAGCGGATCAAACTGAGCTACAAGCCTAAGTAAAGATAATAGGTTTCTTATATTTGTACCATCATGAAGAGCTAGTTTTTCAATATGGATGCGTAGGAAGATTTTGTATAGTTAAATACCTCATGCAAGCTAATATTCTTTGCAATATATTTCGTCACCGTTCTTTTTCGAACTGAATGTTCGCTTCTAATGATATATCAATTCCCGTTCTACTTATTAATCTTCGTTCTGTTTATTTCAAAGCCGTAAGTGATTTTCGGTGATTTCGACTTCTTTCATGGCTAATCAATTTATCTTCTTTCTTTCATTTATTAAAACCAGCAGATGTTACGAAAGATGATTGTGTAGCGGAATTTGATGTAATGAACAGTAAGCAACAGTATGCAGTACGCTGCATTATTTTTTGGTGAATATAATAACTTCAGTTCCTTCCTCTTCATTACCGATCCGTTATAGCAAACAAGATACTTTTGTGTTTTAAATAGTATTTATTATTATTATTATTTCAGCTCTATCTAGGAGCTAAACTATTAATTGTTTGATTGATAAATTATTAATGAGTAATTGATTATAAAAGGTTCTTCTTTATATACATATTTTCAACCTATATTAACAACAACAATGTGTTACCTGCACTTGGGTCAGCATAAACATAAGTGTGCCAGCGTAACAACAACATACAATAAGAATATACGCAGTCATACAATGTTTTGCAAATGCAGTGGTCAACAATATTGATATTTGTTATTTCCGCATTTGCAAACATTGTACGCTATGCAGTGTGGGTATTATACAGCACACTACGAAAGTCGTGTTACGCTACACCTTCCTTTTTTATAAGAATGTTCATATAACATTTTGTTCTATGGACATTCTTTTATTATTTGTACTGTTGGGTTTTTTTTTTTTTTGTGGTTGTATCAAGTGCAAGTTTCACATTTTACAATAAATTTATTTTATTTTATTTACAAATATAGATTTAAAGAAAAGAATGCATATTGTTTATTTAATATTGTATAACTTAAGTCTATTCTTATGAACTATTTGTTCTTTATTTGTTTTCTTATCAACTATGGTTACATTATTTCTGAAATCTATTTTCTTAATTTTATATGGCCCTTTATATGCCATCTCTAACTTATGTCCTGCATCATTTCTTACTAAGACTAAATCTCCTATTTTAAAATTGTAATCTAATTTTGTTTTATCATAATTAATTTTTTGTTTTATTTTATTTATATCTAATAGTTTTTTAACTCTATCTATTGCTACTTCTAATCTAAATTTAATTTCCTTAGCATAATTATCTATATTATAAAGTGGTGCAACTCTATCTACTTCACTAAATTGTCTAAAATTGTTTGGAATTTTTCCAAAAATGTGTTACCTGCACTTGGGTCAGCATAAACATAAGTGTGCCAGCGTAACAACAACATACAATAAGAATATACGCAGTCATACAATGTTTTGCAAATGCAGTGGTCAACAATATTGATATTTGTTATTTCCGCATTTGCAAACATTGTACGCTATGCAGTGTGGGTATTATACAGCACACTACGAAAGTCGTGTTACGCTACACCTTCCTTTTTTATAAGAATGTTCATATAACATTTTGTTCTATGGACATTCTTTTATTATTTGTACTGTTGGGTTTTTTTTTTTTTTTTGTGGTTGTATCAAGTGCAAGTTTCACATTTTACAATAAATTTATTTTATTTTATTTACAAATATAGATTTAAAGAAAAGAATGCATATTGTTTATTTAATATTGTATAACTTAAGTCTATTCTTATGAACTATTTGTTCTTTATTTGTTTTCTTATCAACTATGGTTACATTATTTCTGAAATCTATTTTCTTAATTTTATATGGCCCTTTATATGCCATCTCTAACTTATGTCCTGCATCATTTCTTACTAAGACTAAATCTCCTATTTTAAAATTGTAATCTAATTTTGTTTTATCATAATTAATTTTTTGTTTTATTTTATTTATATCTAATAGTTTTTTAACTCTATCTATTGCTACTTCTAATCTAAATTTAATTTCCTTAGCATAATTATCTATATTATAAAGTGGTGCAACTCTATCTACTTCACTAAATTGTCTAAAATTGTTTGGAATTTTTCCAAAAATAAGCTCATAAGGGCAATAATCATGTACTGTAGATGGTGTAGTGTTAAAACAGTACGTGAAATATTTGAGCCATTCATCCCAGTCGTCTTTATCTACTGATATGTAGTTTCGTACGTATTCGTTAAAAGTCCGGTGACTTCTTTCTATCGTACCTAGTGTCTGGTGATGATGTGCTGTCGATGTGCGTTTATCTATCTTCAATAGGTTGCAAAGCTCTGTCAGTATAGAGTTCTTGTATTCTGTGCCCATATCCGAAATGAACGTCTTCATTGGACCGTATATAAGCACAAAATTTTCAAATATCGCTTTTGCGATCGTCTTAGCTGATTTATCTTTTATTGGTATTGTTACCAAGTATTTAGTTAAGTCACATATCATTGTGACTGCATATTCATTTCCATAAATTGACTTTGGAAATGGTCCAATTGTATCTACGTACACCGTATCAAAAGCCCTATTTGGTGTCTCCGTTATTGTCATTGGACTTTTTATATGTTTCTCCGTTTTAGCCAATTGACATTTATGGCATGTTTTCACATATTTGGCAATGTCTTTTGTCATATTTTTCCAGTAATAGTATCTCCTGATCTTCTCAGTGGTTCTATATATCCCACAATGTCCTCCTTCTATAGGATCATCATGGTATTTCAGCATTATCTCACGTATTGCCTTTGCATTCGTGTTATCAATTTTAGTTACTTCGTTTAATAGCGCTATTCTGATTTTATTCAGTGTTTTATTGCCCATATTCTCAAATTCACTTATCGAGACAAATTCGAAAATCTTCTCATGTGGTGAAATTTGAATCTTATTAATATTTAGTTTACAGGCTATTTGTTCTAGCCTAGGGAAGAATTGTCCTAAGTCAATATTCCCTTTAGTAAACAAATCATCTATTCTTATGCTAGCATATATGGATTTGCCCTTTTTGATGTAACATCTGTTGGGTAAAATCTTTAATTTATAATATCTTTTGACGTCTATATTATTCAATGGTATATATACCTTGGGCTTATTATTATTATTGATATTTTGCTGATTTACTACTGGTTTACTAATTTTCTCTTCCTTAGTCATCGATCTTGTCGTGACCCTTAAAACGGATGAGATCTTGTCGTTAATATCCTTTAAGTCATTTATTGTAATGCGCGACAGTGCGTCGGCAACATAATTATCTTTTCCCCTGAGATATTCTACTGTGAAATCATATTCCTCCAGATCGAGTCTCATTCTCGTTAGCTTAGAACTTGGATTTTTCATGGAGAACAGGTATGAAAGTGGTCTATGGTCTGTTCGGACCAAAAAATGTTTTCCATATATATATGGTCTGAAATATGTGACAGCCCAGTGTATGGCAGTTAATTCCTGTTCAATGGTCGATTTGTTGCTTTCGCCTTTAGTGAAAGTTTTAGATGCATAGGCCACAGGTAGGTGTCTACCTTCATGTTCCTGTGTTAAAACTGCACCGCAAGCATGCTTACTCGCATCTGTTGTTATGCAAAATTCCTTCGTAAAGTCTGGGTACTGAAGCAATGTTGGGCTCATTAATGCCTTCTTTAAGTATTTAAACGCGCACTCACAATCTTTTGTCCACTGAAATGGTACTCCCTTTTTGGATAGCCTTGTAAGGTGTCTGGAATATTCAGAGAAGTTTCTAATAAATCGTCGGTAATAGTTGCAAAACGCGACAAACCTTCGTGCGCTATCGGCGTCCGTAGGCGTCGGGTAATTTTCTATCACCGAATATTTACTATCATCCGGTAATATTCCTCTATCAGTACATTTGTGGCCAAGGTAGGTTACCTCTCTCACAAAGAATGAACATTTTTGGGGGTGTAGTTTAAGATTGTGTTTACGGCAAAGATCAAATACATCCTTCAAATTTGAAAGCATATGTTTTTCAGAACATCCCAATACAACCAAGTCATCCATATATAGGAATGCTTGATTCGGCTTCAGACCACTGAAGGCTAATGTCATCATTCTTTGGAATGAATTCGGTGCTATTTTTATACCCTATACCACTATGTGGTTTGGGTATAATGACTTTGTGCTGCTGTTTGTAACAACCAAAAATATTTGACCTAGACCCATCTTTAATTATACCGATCGAATCAGAATCACTTTCTGAGTTGATTTAACAACGTCCGTCCGTCCGTCCGTCCGTCCGTCCGTCCGTCCGTCCGTCCGTCCGTCCGTCCGTCTGTGTGTCCATGTAAAGCTTGTAATCAAACTGCAGGTCGCAAATATGAATATATTTTGATGAAATTTGGTATATAAGCTTTTATCGGCCATGGGATGAACGCTATTGAAATTGGTGAGAATCGGTCCATGTTCAGACCTAGCCCCCATACAAATTACCCATATGAAATCGACATAAATTGCCATAAGATCCAAATTGTCATATAGATCTTACTCAAATTGGGTTTGTATGCGTTCATTACATCCACTAATGAGTAGTCGAAAAATGATCCCTTTGACCCCATATAGAGCTGCTTCCCGATCTTCACTTAAATCTATTAAAAAACAAAAATATTGCACTGATTTTTCTCAAATTTTGTTTGTACATATTTTTGCAAAATACAAGAGACTTTACCAAACATGATCAGGATCGGTCCATTTTTGGACCTAGTCCCTTTACAGATATAGCATCCGATATGAACTTTTTCATATCTGCAGCCAAAAAAATTAATAAAAATCCCACTCAAATTTGGTTTATGCTTATTTTCTATATCGAAGTAGTTGGACCGAAAGATAGGGTCTCTAAACCATGGTATAGGGTATCATATAGTCGGTCTAGACCGACTATAATTTTCTTACTTGTTAAGCCATATGGTAGTCTAGTAAATCTGTATGAACCATTGTTTGTTGAAAATGATGTCAAGTCTCTAGAGTTCTTTTCCAAACCAATTTGATGAAAGCCGGACATCAAGTCCAAACAAGAAAAATATTTTGCTCTACCTAGTTGGTCTAGAATATCGTCTATTCTAGGCAACGGGAATTTATCTGATATTAGTTTTTTATTTATCTGCCTATAATCTATCACCAAGCGCCATCTTTTTTCATCTGTTCCGGGAAGTGATTTCTTTGGTACCAACAGAATTGGGCTATTGTATTCCGAAAATGATGGTTCGATTATCTTGTCATCTATTAGTTTTTCAACCTGTTTGTTTATTTCCTCCTTATGAGATTCTGGTATGCGATAATTTTTAATATACGTTGGTTGATTATCTTTTACTCTCAGTTTTTGTTCATAGAAATTGTTGGTAGTAATTGTTTCAGTCCCTAAGCCAAAAATATCATTGTATTCTAAACAAAGCTTAGTTAAAATTGTTCTGAACTGTTCAGGAAAGTTTCCCTTCAAAAGGTCCAAAACTTCAGATTTTCTTTGGCTATTTTCATGTGGTTTTTGTTTTACTATTTCATAGTCAGACATTTTCTCGGCTTTTATGTTATTTTGCCTAATTGTTACTATTTTATGTGTGGTATTTAAAAAACGAACCAATGCGTTATTTGATTTTACCAGTGTATTTGGTACAAAGACACCTGGTACGATTTCTTGATTTGGTATTAGTACATCGTCTTCAAGCTCCGGAAACCTTATTTGACGAATCACTTCTGACCTTGGTGGGAGTGTTATTCCATTGAAGCCGTTCGTAAGTGGAATTTCTATTACATGCGACAGATTGGGTGGTCGTAGTACGAGGTAATCATGGTTCCCATTGAAATCTAGTATACATTTATACTTCTTAAAAAAAATCCATTCCAAGGATACCGTCGCAAGGTATTGGAAAATTATTTTGCACTACTTGGAAATCATGTGGTATCAAAAAACCTCTAAATTTTAGGTCAATAAATACATTACCTATTGAACGAATTTTACCCTGTCCTATTCCACTCAATGTGGTTGTTCTGTTTCTGTTAATTTGTGTTTGATAAAAATGTTTAGTTTTTATAACCGAAATGTCTGCTCCTGTATCTACCAACAGTGTTACCGTGTTGTTCGTGTCGTTAATTTTTATATTAACATAAAAACTTAAGCTGAGGTTAAGGTTGTATATGTAGTTGGTATTGTTATTATGATATATCTCAGAGGATTTTAGCAGTTTTCCGAATCATTTTCATGTGACTCTGCTGCTCTGACGTAATTTCTGTTACGTGTGTGGTTCTGATTTTGTTGAACCCTGTTGTGAATAGGTTTTTGTTGGGGTCTGCCGTTGTTACTGTTATTACTATTATTGCGTGGGTAATTGTACCTTCCACGATATTGTCTGTAGTTATTATTTCGGTTAAACTTCTGCCCGAAATACAATACGGCATTTTGTTGCCCTGTTGCTTCAGTGCAACTGTTTATGAATTTGCCAACGGCCTCATTCATGTTACTGAATTGGCCTGCTTCCATGATAAGTTTAACTTTATCGATGGTGCAATTTTTGGTTAGTGCCTTTACTGCAACCTGTGTTGAATATTTACATGCCAATTCGCATGGCAAACCATCTGATAAATAGGCATTTTCTAATGACTTCGTTAAATTCTCTATTTCACTGCAATAGTTATTGGCAGTTTTATTGTTTTGTCGGGTATTCATTATTTTTGCTGTCAATACCTCAACCGACTCGCCCTTTACTGAGTTTTTTAGTTTATGTATTATCTCAGTAATGGTTTGTTCATTACCTATTAAATTTCTTGCACTTCCCTTTAACTTTGTTTTTATTAAAGAGACTGCGATAGATTCGTGGTCACCTTTGATGGATTCTATTAACTGTAACGAGTCTATAAAGGAACGTAAATTTTCTGGTTTTCCATCAAATTCTATGATCAGCTTTGAAGCTGTGTTCAGAAAGTCAACGACTGTTTGTGTCATTTTTACTTCTGTACTTTCTAAAGAGGTTCCAATATTCTCTGAATTTTCAGTTTCTACTAAGAATTTTACCTCTTCGTGTAGTGTATCTGGTAATTTTACCTTAACACCCTTCTTAGATGATATAATCAGGATTCTAGTCTTGACATCTAAGAAAAAACTTTCAGCAGCTGTCCTATGTGGTGTCGTGAGTCTGTTATAATTTGCATTTAGCAAAACCCTGATTTGTTCTAACTTTTCGCATAAGATTCTAATATGTTTTATTATTGTTTCCTCTTTTGTGCTTCTATCTATATTTAAACATTTATAAGATTTGTCGAACTCCTCTTTGATTAGTCTCACCTTCTGAATTATTTCTTGCCAATCCATGGGAAAATTATTTAAATTTTGTTTAAGTCATTGGCTCTGCTCAAATATTTCTTTTTTAATTTCTTGGTGTTTAAGGCATAAATATGTAATGCAAAATTTAAGCTAATCAGTACGGTTATTATTAGTAAACAACACTCAATTAATTTTAGGTCGATTGAGTCTTCTTTTATTTCAACTTCATTAATAACATTTGCATTGGGATTCTCTATTTTTGATTGACGACCTCCCATTTTCTTTCGCTATTTATTTTGCATATTTTCCTATTATTTATTTCTATTAAATATTTTTCTGACTGCCTCAATAATCTAACCGAATCTTATATCTTGCTAATTATATATCTTCCCTAGTAATTCATTATTTTTATCAATAGCTTATACTATTTTACATGCATCATTTTATTTATGTATATTTAATTTAAAAAAAAATTTTTAATTTAATTTGTGTTTTTTTTTTCTCTCTTAAACAGCATAATTACAAAAGTTATTTTTTCTCTTTATATAATTGTATCAAGATTAAATAATAGCTTTTTATACAGAACAAATCAGATTAATTGAACTACATTCCTTTGTGGATTTTTATTTTTTTTTTTTATATCTCTTACAATTTTTTTTCCTCTTATAAATTATTGTGTTTTCTATTTATTTGTTTTTGTTTATTTGTCAAGAGCGGTTAACGCTTTCTGACCTACGGGTGCATAACGGGATGCTCCACTTTTTTTTGTTTTTTTTTTTTTTTTTTTTGTTTTTGGTAAAACTAGGATGAACCTGTTAGGGGCATATTGATGTGTATATTGATATATACCAGAGGTCTTTTGATGTGTTTTTCCTTCTTTTTCTGCTGGCCCGTCCTTCTTCTATACTCTTCTATGGAGATAGGTTTTGGCCCTTCCGCCATTGATTTTAAGCTCCACTGTCTTTAGGCCAGACAGTATCTTCCTTCAACGCAGCTGATGGATCGTTGTGGCTGATCCACCAGGACAAAATTATTATGTGTTTTTTTTTTTTTTATTATTATTATATTCAGGATTGCTCAATTTAAGAGCATAATCCTTGAATTATATATATTTTCTGCAATGCTCATCTAAGGAGCACTGGCAGGATCGCCATATAGCAAACAAGATACTTTTGTGTTTTAAATAGTATTTATTATTATTATTATTTCAGCTCTATCTAGGAGCTAAACTATTAATTGTTTGATTGATAAATTATTAATGAGTAATTGATTATAAAAGGTTCTTCTTTATATACATATTTTCAACCTATATTAACAACAACAATGTGTTACCTGCACTTGGGTCAGCATAAACATAAGTGTGCCAGCGTAACAACAACATACAATAAGAATATACGCAGTCATACAATGTTTTGCAAATGCAGTGGTCAACAATATTGATATTTGTTATTTCCGCATTTGCAAACATTGTACGCTATGCAGTGTGGGTATTATACAGCACACTACGAAAGTCGTGTTACGCTACACCGTCGAGAAAACCAAGATTTTGGCGTTAGACGATTAGTTGATGTTGTTGCAGCATTTAAAGTGGCTTCGTTTTGAAATGTGCAATATCCACGAATAACCATTTCTTTTCGAAGATGTGAACATGGATTTATCATTTCTGATGTACTTGGGCCACCTTGAATTTGTTGAGTAGTAGTTTTCTTTTCCGATTCTGGGAATCGCTTAGTTTTTTCTTGGCGTTGACATGGTCTAAATTAGTTGTTTTATTACTTACCAAGAATGCCTTAAATTTGAACGGTAGTAACACAGTGAAATATACACTATAATTTATGTAAACATTAAACTTGTAACATATGAACATTAGGGTGGCCCTTAATAAAAAAAGTGTTAAAACTCTCGGTCGCACCCCCTAGAAATATGCGAATAGCAAAAAAACTGAGAAGTACAAAGTTTTGGGCCAATCAAAAAACATTTAAAGGTGACTCAACGTGATTGAAAATTTCAGTGTTCAAGATTTTAAGAAAATTTCGTTCTATCTTTTAATTCTTCCAAGAAGTTTTTATATAATTCGTGACCAGCATTAAAATATCTTTTCAAAAAGCTATAAAACTTCAAAAACAAATAAAAACTCGCCAAGAACTAGCAAATGCCCCAGACCACTTTTGTGCCAAAAAAAACTAGGTCATGAAATTTGATGGCATTTTTTTCAACTTTGAGAAATTGAATAAAGCCATAATTTTTTTTGGTCTCTATACTTATAAATAATCAGATATGAAGTATTGTTTTATTACCACGTTGTTAACGTATTGCGCAATGAGACCAAAGATGGAAATTTTTTTTGATAAAATTTTGAAAACTCCTTTTTTAAGTTTTAAAAAATTTTCTTAAACAAAATTTAAAAAAATGAATCTGCCACTATAAAGTTTTGTTAAATATATATTACAGATTAACTGTATGCATGTTTAGGTAAATCCCTATGCCAGAATTTTTTTGACAAGGACTTTATTTTTGCGGATTTCGAGAAAAATGGGATTTTTGTAAAATATTCTGTAAATGTACTCTTTCTAAATACTTTGTATCAAAAATTCAGCACTTTTCTACTTTTAAATGTTATGTTTAATTTTAATAGCCTATGGTTTCGGAAAAAATAATATGGCCGCATTAACCCTTTTGGAATTGGGGTCACATATGACCCCAATCTAAAAAAACAATTTATTAAAAAAATCAAATATTTTGTAAGTGCTGTTGAATTTTTAAATTTAGAACTTCCGTTCCCAAAATTTTTGATACATCCGGGAACGTTAACCCATTATTTGCCAAGGCCAGCTTTGGATTTTAAGTTATTTTTAAATAAAAATTACCGAAAACGAGTTTTTCTATTAAACTCAATGAAACCACTATTTAATTTAAGAAAAATAATTCAGTTAATTTTTATTTATTTAACCCTTAAGTGCTTCTGGGCTCAAAATAATCCATTGTGATATATCTCTGCTGCAATTATCTGCTTATTGCTCGCGAATATAAATTAAAACAACTTTTAACCAATTTTGTTATAAAATTATTTTTTATGTATAAAAACTATTTTTCTAATTAAAATAAGAAGATCCACAAATGACCCAAAGCTAATAAAAGACAATTTATTCAATAGAATATGAAATATAAAATTAATTCTATTTATTTTGGTGTATTTAAAGATGATTTAGTGTGCGATTCAAATAGTTTTCTGTAATCACTTACGACTTGCAAGAAGTATTGCTTTTCATGCTCGTTCTTTGTTAATATGTTTTTATACTCTTCAATCAATTTAACACCGGGTTCTGCTGTATCATTTACTACTTTTATTTTTGAAACAATATCACTTATACATAAAATAATTTTATAACAAAATTGGTTAAAAGTTGTTTTAATATATATTCGCGAGCAATAAGCAGATAATTGCACCAAATATGTATCACAATGGATTATTTTGATCCCAGGAGCACTGAAGGGTTAATAAAAAAAACTAACCGAATTATTTTTCTTAAATTCGCAATAGTGGTTTCATCGAGTGTAATAGAAAAACTCGTTTTCGGTAATTTTTATTTAAAAATATCTTAAAATCCAAAGCTGGCATTGGCAAATAATGGGTTAACGTTCTCGGACTTATCAAAACTTTTAGGATTTGGTTATTATATTTTAAGCGGCGCATTTAAAAATTCAACAGCACTTACAAAATATTTGAATTTTTTAATAAATTGTTTTTATTAGTTTGGGGTCATATGTGACCCCAATTAGAAAAGAGTTAATAGGGTCAAGTTATTTTTTTCCGAAACCCTAGGCTATTGAGATAAAATATAACATTTAAAAGTAGAAAAGTGATGAATTTTTGATGCAAAGTATTTAAAAAGAGTACATTTACAGAATATTTTACAAAAATCACATTTTTCTCCAAATCCGCAAAAATAAAATCCTTGTCAAAAAAATTCTGGCATAGGGATTTACCTAAACATTCACACAGTTAATCTGTAACATGTATTTAACAAAACCTTATAGTGCCAGATCCATTTTTTTAAATTTTGTTTAAGAAAATTTTTTAAAACTTAAAAAAGGAGTTTTAAAAATTTTATCAAAAAAAATTTCCATCTTTGGTCTCATTGCGCAGTAGGTTAACAACGTGGTTATAAAATAATACTTCATATCTGAGTACTTACAGGTATAGAGACCAAAGCAAATTATGGCTTTAATCAATTTCTCAAAGTTGAAAAAAAATGACATCAAATTTCATGACCTAGTTTTCTTTTTGGCACAAAAGTGGTCTGAGACATTTGCTATTTCTTTTCGAGTTTCTATTCGATTTTGTAGTTTTATAGCTTTTTGAAAATTTATTTTAAAGTACCCCAAAATATATTAAAATAAAATTCTTAATAAATGTGAAATTAACCCTAAGCTCTCTTTTCTTGTGTCTTATTTCTGACTTTCTGGTTGAATTTTCCGTTTTGGTGTATTCAGGGTCTTATAGTAAAATTTCACGGCGAATATTTTTGCGGAACATTTTAACCCCTTAAATCCCTGTTTTAATGGTGTTTTTTGCTCTTTTAAGAATGTGCCAGAGCTGGGAAACTTTAACTGCTAGGGCTCAAATGAAATTCAGATGTAAACTTTCAAAACGCCGATACACGTGTCTTTTTTTTTGTCTCCTCTATCAAAATTTATAGGCCGGATAAATGAAATTCAGATGTAAACTTTAAAATCGCCGATACACGTGTCTTTTTTGTCTCCTCTATCAAAATTTATAGGCCGGACCATGTAATTTTTTTTGTGTTGTAAAGTGTTATTAGCCTAAAAATGAACATTCACCATTACATTGTTTATGTTTTGGTTTCAAAAGCAATTGGAAAAAATAAGTGAGCAACAGGTTGAGGCCAGTAGAAAATTGAAAAATAAAATAAGCTAAAAGCTATAACATATGTTTTTGTCCTCAACTTCCTCTTATTTGTACCAACAGCATAATTAATGCATTATAGTGTTTTACTTAGATTACTGGCTTAGCAAAATGCAAGTGTCCTTATCGTAGATGAAACCTATTCAAAATAGTGCTATATCAATTATTACACACTATATTCGGCGTGACGTCTTCACCACTTGTATCCACTTCATCGAAATATTGCGTTATGCAATATCGTTCATGCTTTCCAACTTTGAACAGAAACGTAACAAATTTATTTTTGGGCACTTGTTATTTTCCATATTGAAGCATTAATATTTTTGCTGTTCGAAATAATATGTTTTCTGTCGCATTAATGACAGCATGCGGCTACATGACATTTGTATTGACTGCTAGGGCTAGTTAAAAAAAAAATTTTTCACGTAGTTTATAAACTAAAATCTCGAAATTTCGATGTAAAATACAGCTGGTAAATGTAAAAAAAGAATTTTTCATATTATAATATTCTGAAGAATTATGAGTTATATTATAAAATGGTGAAAAAAGATAGAAAAATTTAATATTTTTCAATATTTTAGCAATTATGAGGCCTAGATATTGAGACGATGAGGATTATTCAGATCATGGACCTAAATGACCAACCTAAATGCATCAACTTCACAGGCTTCACCGAGAGCATCAACATATTTTTGCCTTTTGCTATAATTTGCATAAATTTCTCGAATTTTTGATGTAAAATACAGCTGAAAAATTAATTTTTTTTAATAGAAATAAAGCTTAATAAAAGAGATCTTTGTGGATAAAAATTTTTCGACATTTTAGCAATTTCGAGGCTGTTTTTTTCGGATTAGTTTGTTTCACAATTGTGCCGAACACAGGAAAACAGAATTACAAGAAAATTCAATTATAGCGTCAGATCTTCGTATTAATGGAGTTCCATACCGTAGTGAGGAAGATTTGTATGGTATATTTACAACTATATGTGGAACTTTAAATATAAATACTCCAGCGGTTAAATCAATTTACCGCCTACAAAATTATAATAATAAACATAAAAACCATTCCCCAAATGCTGTGATAATGGTAAAATTATTTTCCCCTCATGATAAGAACTTTATTTTGAAATCCATTGCTAACTTTCGTAAACGAAACAAAACACCCTTGTTGTTAAATTACATAGGAGAAGATTCTGATCGACCATTTTATATAAATGAAAATTTAACCTCATCGAATTTTAAAATACTTCAGGCTGCGGTGAGGCTTAAAAATGCAAAACAATTAAAGTCTGCTTTCACAATGCGTGGCGTAGTCTATATACGATTAAATAGTGATGACCAACCAGTACGCATTGACAGCATGGATGACCTGATAAACTTTTTTCCTGATGCGGCACAACCTAATGGCAAAAACTAACTTTTTATTTATAATGCCAGTAAATTTAGTTAAATTTTTTTTATTTTCATTTTCATTTTATATTTTATTATTCATTTTATATTTTTTGCTCAAATACTTTTTGTTTCTCAAACGTAACTCCCTACATTATATAAATTTTCTACTTACAGCTGAACATGCAAAATTATGCCTTGCTAGCGTTGCTTATATCAAACACTATTACAATTATGACATCTCATATGGCTAGAATGTTATTCAGTTCCAAAGATGTAACTTCTAACATGATCCGTGTACTATGTAAACAGCGTCCTGGTATTAAGTTGTGTCATATAAACGCTCAGAGTCTAAAGAATAAAATTGATGAGTTTCGATATATCTTTGAAAGCTCTGGTGTAGATATCGTGTGTGTGTCTGAGACGTGGTTTAATGAATCTGTTCCTGATTCCATTATCGAGTTAAAAGGTTTCAAAATATATCGTTGTGATAGGAAAAGTCCTTGTGGTGGTGTGGCTATATATGTAAAAAAAAGGGATTATTAGTAAAATTTGCTGCAGCTCTAAGTTTATTGATAGTCCAGGTAATTCCACTGATAATAAAATTGAATATTTATTAGTTGAGGTTGTAGCCGATAATCGTAAATTACTTGTAGAATCTGTCTATAGACCTAACTGTAGAGTCAGTACAAACTTTTTTAACAAAACAATGGAAACGCTTACCCTTAAATATGACGATGTCATAATATGTGGAGACTTTAATTCCAACATCATCACTGAAAGCCATCTTACTAATGACATGAAGTCGATTGGTTTGTCGCCGACAAATACTTCAATCCCAACACATTTTACCTCTACAACCAACACGCTATTGGATATATTTTTTGTCAGCAACATTGATAAAGTTCTGTTATATGATCAGCTATCAGCACCTTGCTTCTCCAAACATGATTTAATATTTTTAGCATTTGATTTTCAATTGCAGTATGTTTGTAATGAGGTTACCTTCCATGATTTCAAGAATATTAACTATAACATTATGTCATCTGAGCTATCAAATATTGACTGGGACTCTGTTTATTACATGCCTTCAGTAGATAGTCAGCTGGATTTTTTGGAAAATAACCTGTTAGATGTATTTAGGAAATCCGTCCCAATCAAAATCGTTAAACGAAAAGCTAAGGAAAAGCCATGGTTCAATGTAGCAATTAAATCAGCCATTGATCGCAGAGATTTTGCTTACAAACGTTGGAAAACTTTCAAAATTCCCAATTTACATACTGAATATTGTAATGCACGTAGAGATGTGAATAGAATGATAAAAAGTGCGAAATCAGAGTATTATTCTAGTCGTTTTTTATCAGCTGTTGGATCCAAACAGACTTGGAAAGCGATACGTGAAATGGGTGTTGGCAAATCATCGTCTGTGGCTACCAGTGACATAGATGTAGAGAAAGTAAACGAGTCCTTTACAAATCTTCCCAATGTTCGTCCGAATAAAAGCTTTTATGACCACTGTCCAACTATTTCTGGTAATTGTTTTAACTTTAACTGTGTAAATCAATCGGATGTTCTATGTAGTTGTCTCGCGATTAAATCAAATGCAGTTGGGGTTCACAACATTCATCCAAAATTTCTGAAAGCTATTATTCCGCTAATGTTAACCTATATCACGTACATCTTCAATAATATTATCACTAAGAGCGTTTATCCCCAAAATTGGAAATATGCGAAAATCATACCCACCCCAAAACCAAACAACGAATACCGACCAATTGCAATACTACCGTATTTGTCAAAAGTTTTTGAACATTTACTCCATGGTCAAATAAGTAATTACGTCAATAATAATGATTTGTTGACAAATAGGCAATCAGGATTTCGACCACAACACAGCTGCATAACAGCCCTTATTGATGTATCTGAAGAAATACGTAGCAAAATTGACGATGGAAATATCTCGTTCCTTGTTCTTCTTGACCACTCCAAAGCATTTGATACTGTGGATCATGAAGTTCTCTGCCTGAAGTTGCTTAAATTGTACAATTTTTCTCCTCTATCTACACGTTTAATGTCATCATATTTATCATCCCGTCGCCAATCTGTATTTGCAAACAATAAAATTTCAAGTCCATTGCCTGTTCTGAAAGGAGTTCCACAAGGATCAATACTAGGACCACTACTATTTTCAATTTACATCAACGATTTAGTGCGACATTTACAATACTGTAATGTCCACATGTATGCTGACGATGTACAACTCTATATAAGTAGTGATTTAAGCAATATAAACGATTGTTTGGAAAAACTAAACAGAGATCTGAAACACATTCATGAATGGGCAAATATAAACGGTTTGTGTCTTAATCCTATAAAGTCTAAGTGTTTAATAATAGCTAAGAAAACTTTGAAGTTACCTTTTGAGTCGATTGTAATGCTTAATGATCAAAAAATAGAAATTGTATCAACAGCCAAGAATCTTGGTATCACTTTTAATTCCACTCTCACATGGTGCGACCATATAAATGCTGCTACAGGGAAAACTTATGCAATACTACGGACACTGTGGAACACCCAGTATGTTACACCACTTAAGATTAGAAGTTTATTAGCAAAAACCTACTTAATACCAACTCTACTATATGGATGTGAAATATATGCAAGTTGCGATTTTACAAGTCGAAAAAAACTAATATCAACGTATAATGCAATATTAAGATATGTTTTTAATTTAAGAAAATATGATCATATATCTCAATATTCCAAAAAACTATATGGGGTGACTCTTACTGATTTAATGAAAATAAGAACGCTATTACTGCTACACAAAATTATATATACACGTGCACCGCCTTACTTGTCCGAAAGATTACTTTTTACACGTTCACCAAGATTGAACGATATCATACACTTAAGATATCGAAGCTTAATATCTGAGTGGCAGTTCTATATTAATTCAGTTCGTCTTTGGAACATGCTACCCTCGTCCATTCAATTTATAAGCAACGCTCAGCAATTTAGGAAAGAACTATTTCAATTTCACTCATAATTAATTAAATGTAATTGATTTCAGCTCTCATATATTAACCATTTTTTTATTATTAATTTTTTATTTTTTTAGGTTTTATTTATTAAATTAATTTTTTTCTGTTATACTGTGTACTATTTATATACTGTCTATTTTCAAATGTACTTATTCATCATTACTTTGTAAAAATCCATTACTTTATTTATAAGATTGTAAATCTTGTTGTAATGGAAAAAATAATGAAATAAATTAAATTAAAAAATTAAATTAAATTGGTTACCGAGCTATAGCCGTGAAAAAATTCCATGATCTTTGGAAAAAATCAAGTTTTAGCCAAAATATAAATAAAATCCGAACAGAAGTTAAACTAGTAAAACCCAAATGGGGTTTTGTTACTCTCGCTAAGTTCTTTGAAAAACCGCACACTGTTGCACTGTGAAATTATTCTTGTTTCAAATATAAAGTTATAACTTCTAAAAAATTCGGCTTAAAACTGAACAAACACGAATATCAAAATATGATTGAGTACGTCATCGCTTAAATAGAATTAAGATTTAAATAGGTTAATTTGATCTAAACGATCGGAATATCTTCGTTCAAAACCCATAGAAACTAAAACGTTTTATTGAATATCTTTAATATGCGGATATGTTCTACATAACGTTAGATGAACCTCCAAAAAACAATTAACATAATAGGCATATTTATATGGTTTCTTTGGAAATTATATGAAAAAATATAACTTCGATTTTTAAATCGGTTATGCCTAGAACCGAGATTTTTTGGGAATCGATCTAAATTTATTTTTATTCAATCCTAATGGATTTGTTTACCCTACAACACGCTGTGCGCAAGGTATTCTGAAAATTTTCTGATGTTTGTAACTATGCTAAATACTCACCTTTATTATAGC
The DNA here is from genome assembly GCA_963682025.1 of Cordilura impudica. Classification (NCBI taxonomy): domain Eukaryota; kingdom Metazoa; phylum Arthropoda; class Insecta; order Diptera; family Scathophagidae; genus Cordilura; species Cordilura impudica. The sequence continues at coordinate 83,967,761 of OY821517.1, forward strand.
CATACTGAGTTGTCTTAGCTATTTATATTTTTTGTCGTTGTTCTCCTCCTAAGTTTAGTCGGTATAGACCGACTTTAAATTTCGTAGTTATTTTGAAACTGGAGAAGATAATTCTAAAATATCTGTTGAGTTTGTTGTTTTTGTTTTTTTGAAATGCTTATTTATTTTGATTATATGATTTGAAATTTTTATTTTTTACATTTCAATAAACTTAAATATTTTAGGCTTTCATATTGTCATTACATTTTAAAAATGATTTTTATGCTATTGTTTTGATTAAATCAACAAAAAGTATTTTGAGTTATTTGTTTTGTTTCATAGCATTTTTATTCTAAATATTGCTAAAACATAAAAAAATTTATTTAAAACTTAATCATTTCATAATTAAAAACAATTTAATTCCCTATTTGTTTTCATTATCATTTCTCTTTATTGTAAAATAACTCATAAAAAATCATATTAGTTTGAAATGCTAATATGTTTAATGTTATTTTTTTATAATAATTTTTTTTTTTTTTTTTTGGTTAATAAATATTAATATTTTGTTGCAGCTCATTTGGTTGATTTTGGTATGCTTTTTGTATAATTTACGTGGTATTTTTTTTAAATATTTGTTTAATTTGTTTGTTTTTTTTAATAGTTTATTTTAAAAAAAGCTCATATATAAATATATATTCGAATTAAGTATTGGTTTTATTTTGAGGGTTATGTAATTGATTTTTTTTTTCTAATTATTTTTCAATTCATAATGTGTTTATATGTGTAGATTTTTTTAAAATAATCAGGGTTTTTCTTGTTAAAATGTTTTTTTTTTGTCGACTATATTAATTTTTTTTAATGAATTTATTATGTATATTGTTTTTGCTTTTTTTATTTGTATAATCCTAACTACTTTTTATGATGCTAAACATATATTTATTGTTTTGTTTTGTTAAATAAGCCGGTAAATAAATTTTATTTTAAAACCATATTTCTGGCTTGCGATGAAAGAAACCATCCAACATGTATTCGTCTTTAAATCAATCATTTTTTATTTTGATTTTTATTATTCTCTCAGTAAACTCAGTAAATCTGCATTTTGCTTGTTATGTTTATTTTGTTAAGCTTTTATATTTTATACTCAGAGAGAGCTGATTTTTCTCAAATCATATAGATACAGCATGGCGTATGCCCTTCATGTGTTAAAATATATTACTCATACGTTATGAGATTGATCATAAGGCTTGGGAAATGAAAAACGCTGTTTTTCAGAAACAAAACAAAAAAATTAACTTTTAATATTTGTGTGAAATATTAAAAACAATAAAACATTAATATTAATTTAGTTTGTGTTATTGTTTTGACATATTTCTTGTGATGTTCAAGGTATAAGAGTAATTCCATGTCAAACCGAAAACCTTTATCGTTTTTTCCTTTACTTTAAAAAAATAGCGGATAGTTTCAAATTTTCAGGTGTCATCTCAAAGGTAGAATGCTTAATGTTTAACGATATATGTCTGAAACAGATGATATACAGTGGGTGACAATACATTGGAAACTTTTACAAAATTCTAAATTTGCCAATTTTGTTTGTTTTTTATGTGTGTTCTTTGGTGTGTTCTCTATTGAAAAATAACAAATTTGTTACAAAAAATACATAAAAAAGAAAAAAATAGATGACCGAAAAAAAGATTTTTTAATGATTCCAAAACAATGGAAACTTTTAAACT